>CANPUM010000018.1:0-1482684 GCA_947578465.1 Thera obeliscata
ATATTTTGAAGACAGATGTTGAATCCATTGAATGCAGTTAAAACTCTGTTTATCTTTATATTACGAGAAACCATAAACTACGCATTACGACGCCATCTTTTCTTTTTTCACGACTTATGATTAGTTTCGTTTCCCTTGTCTCAAGTAGTCTCGAGTATTCCTAAATCCGGCTATAACTTGTTATTGAGAATCGTGACGTCTTCGCATTTTGTTGATAATTATATCTCCATATTGTGAGCGCTCGGTGGCTTTCGGTGACCGATTAATGTGTTGTTGAACACCAGGCTTGTTGGGACAGTTTTGATTATTGATAAGTATGTAATTTGAAAGCTAGACTCGGGAACAACCGTGCTAATGTAAACTAAATGTGTATCATTTTGATGGACGTTTAGTAGTGACGTGCACGTTTCTTCGGGCTGTCAGTGAACCACGCTTGTATGAAAATAGATATAAGTTGCAAGCTGTTGGAAGATGCTTTGAAAGGCGACCCGGAGAATATGCACGGAAGAATTGTGAAGGTGATACAGGAGCAGTGTAGGATATTTGAGTAAGAATTCAGATATAACTTAGGAAACTATCATAGTTTTTAACACTATTTTATAATCGTTTTGTCAGCCAATAACATTTCTTTTACTCGTGGACTTCAGTTCAACCGTGATCATGGTGCATGCAACTGTGCCGAAATATCGAAAGTCAATACTCAAAATTTAATCATGGTAAATATCCCGTTGTTTCATAAGAATCCAGATATTACTAGAACTACTTTCTTTAGGAAAAATATTTTCATCCCTCCATCTCGGAAAGTGTATTTTTGCTCTTCAATACCTGAGTACAAAAGCCGTTTTTATCCGTTAGAAAATAAAGAAAATTGAGTTTAGAACATCGTGTGCACTAAGTTTGTGAATGAATAGACTACGGTTCGCGACTGCCGCTCGGAGCAAACTCCCCGCACCCCGCGAGGGGCGCGTCTTCGTGAATTGCACTATCTATAACCTAATGACGTTAGTAGTCCTACGGCTAAAACAATGATGTTTAGGTATACAAACTGACTGCAGACAATTTTTGTTTATTCTTTGTCAATTCCCAACACAGAACTGCAGTTATTTGAAAACCGCTAGCGTTTGTCCAACGTTACTATTTGTACGTAGTAATTGGCGGAGCAGCACGCGATGCGATGTCAAGTGACAGCGCGTTTGCCGCTTCTCGCAAATTGCTGCCAACTGCAATAGCACCCGTTACTTGGTGCCTGCTTCACAGTCTTACGAACAACGCTGGTTCTTTCCATCAGTACCCAAAGTCCCAGTGCATTTACAACATTTCGTTACCAAATGTTGTTTTCGTTTCGCCTACGTGTCTTTTTTTTTGCATGGAAAATTATGAGACAACAACTCTGACTAGGTAACGTATTTTTGCCGTCTCATATTTTCTCCATACAATAGAGAGAGACAAATAGGCGAAACGAAAACAACATTTGGTAACGAAATGTGGTAGCAAAACTCGGACTTCGGGTACTGTACTCTTAGTCTGAGTTTTAATCGATCAGTTACCATGAGCTCTGTCTGGCTCTGTCTCTGGCTCTGGTTTTGAGTCTGTGTGAGTGTTGACTAAATAAATCCTATGCGTCAAAACGTCACACACACAGTATAATGCACTGGTGAGCACTCACACAGACTCAAAACCAGAACCAGAGACAGAGCCAGACAGAGCTCATGGTAGGCCTACAGGTTGAGCAATTTGTTTCGCCTACCTATGTAATATTGTATTATCACAAGGATCACTTTGAAACTTATTAAAGCTAGGTTAGTCTTGGCGCCAGTTCCACGCGAACTAGACATGCTTAAACTATTAAAGGAATGTAGACTCTGTAAGGGAACAGATACTCTGCGAAAAATGCAACTGACAGACGTGTATGATGTTGATCGAGGCCCTCTCATGGGGTTTTCCTTAACAGAGAGAGTGTATCATTTCCCTCAGAAATCATAAATAAATAAATATTATAGACAGTCTACACAACACTATCTAGCCCCAAACTAAACAACGCTTGCTTGATTTAAGACGTTTCAAAGTGATCCTCGTGATACTATACTGAATAAATTAAACCTTTAACTTTGACTTTGAGCTCTCTGGTTGGTGAGCAATCTGGTTCCCATAGTACAAGCTCTAGACAAGCAATAGATAATGTTAGATAATGTGTGGATTGTCGCCTACGTGGTAACGATGTCATTCGAATAAAGTAGGTATAGGTGCAAGCATACCTTTTTTTTTTAATGTAAAAGTTAGGTAAACCAGCTTACGGCCCACCTGATGGTAAGCGGTCACCGTCGCCCATAGACACCAACAACACCAAGGGTGCTGTTGCTGCGGTTTCAACGACCTATGGAAGTGGTGATTCCAACTGTCACAAACACTCAGTTGCAGCAGCAACTCTCGACGTCTGCAAAAGTTGAATAAATGAGATGTTTGCTTAAAGATCCGTTCCATCAACGAGAACACTTCTTAAGTTTTTCAACACCAATGTTAAATACTGTGCATGTACATTAGAACAATATAGAAAGCAATTATATTTTTTGACCACGGCCAGTGTTAGAGTAGATGAGTTATTTCCACTGGTTGTTTTTTGCAATCATAATCCACCACTTTATCAGTCACACTTTAGTTAGTTAGTTATGGCCTATGCATCCAGAAGATGATTTAAACAGAGTCTGAGGTCAACACATAAGTTCGTGACTCGTTAGGCCTGTATTACGAGAGCTATGCGAGAGAGAGAGAGAGAGGTGAAGGTTAACGATGGCTCCTGACACACTCTACTCCTGAAACATTACACTCATACCTGAAACACTATACTCCATAACTTTGGCTTTTTTTTAAAGTAGAATTAAAATTCAACAAGTATTTTGTATTTATTTTTAATGCTATATAGAACGTCAGGGATGTTATTCACTCATGCAACTAGTGTCTTACTTAATAGTTTTAGAATGGTTTTTTTATAGAAGCTGTACCTTAACCCTGAACCACAATTGTCCCGCGCGGGGCAAAGAACCCCCAATATTTAGATGGGATTCAAAGGATATGGGGAAAGTTTCAGCCATTCTTGTATTAAGTAAGAAAAACTTGTTATTTTGTTAGTACTTTAGTACTCCACGGCTGTATTGTGGCCGAAATCTTTCTTATACTGTGTATTTGGGGTAACAGTTTTCTGAAAATATGTGATGGAAGTTTTGAGAGGGGGTGGACCCTTTACAGGTATTTTTTGAACAAAGCATATTTTTAATCACATTTATTACTATTCAGTATGTGGACATGATGAAAAAAAAACATTTGTTGGAGTGCAATCTTACAAGCCTGAATCTTTCAAATGTTTGCTTAGACTAATTGCAGATACAATTTATACAAAACCTACATCAAATGTGTGCTTAGTGTAGGGACTAATTGCAGATACAATTTGAACTAATAATTATAACAGGTATTTCTAGCAATGAACAGGGAAGGCACTGGCTTCAGAGATACAGGCTTAATCAAAGATCAGAAGTCAAACTTTTTTCCAAGAGATTTCTGGCTTAATCACAGTTCAGAAGTCAAACTTTTTAAACATTCATAAAAGATTACATTACTAGCCTCTCAGCTCAGTTGGTTATAGCTCTGCCCTCTGTGCTGTAGGTTGTGGGTTCAATTCACACTGAGAACAAATATTTGTGTGGTGAAAACAGATGTTAGTTCTCTGTCTGGGTATTAGATTGTATTCTATGTTTTTACAAAAAAAATGTATATGAGTATTAAACATGGTTCCCATAGTACATGCTCTGCTTAAACAAGCGCATAGTGTGTCCTACTGCAGCAGTGGTAACAAGCGCATAGTGTGTCCTACTGCAGCGGTGGTAACAAGCGCGACGTGTGTCCTACTGCAGCGGTGGTAACAAGCGCATAGTGTGTCCTACTGCAGCAGTGGTAACAAGCGCATAGTGTGTCCTACTGCAGCAGCTGGTAACAAGCGTGTCAACCTTGGTAACAAGCGTGATCATCACTGCAGCAGTGGTAACAAGCCTGACAATCACTGCAGCGGTAGTAACAAGCCTGACCATAACTGCAGTGGTCGTAACAAGCCTGACCATAACTGCAGTGGTCGTAACAAGCCTAACCATAACTGCAGCGGTAGTAACTAGCCTGATCATCACTGCAGCAGTAGTAACAAGCCTGACCATAACTGCAGCGGTAGTAACAAGCCTGACCATCACTGCAGCAATAATAACAAGTGATAAATATGACTAAGTATATCCTTGTTCCATCAGCAAATTGTATTAAAAAAAACATATCTTGTGACAAAAATGTGGCCAGCTAATAAATTTATTGAAATTCCATTTCAGGACTAGATATGGGCCGCGAATGCCTGAAGAAGTGGGGCTTCCGACGCTGTGAAGATATCTGCTGGATCAAAAATAATATCAAGAATCCGGGACACTCCAAGAACCTGGAGACTAATGCCGTCTTCCAGAGGACTAAGGAGCATTGTCTGATGGGCATCAAAGGTAACTTAAGAACACTGGTGGTCTAGTGGTACCCTGTCTTCTAATCCTAAGGTCGTGGGTTCACATCCTATTGGGCGCTAGCAAGTTTAATGAATTTAATTTTACCAAAACGTACGTTACCTGAGCCCTTATTGCCCTTCGCCTCAAATGGTGAAGGAAAACATCGTGAGGAAACCGGCATTTCGTCGAGCGAAAAGCTCTAAACAATGTATAGAGTCAAGTGCACGAAAAGGTTGTATAACTATTTAAACAGTGGGTTTTATTTTTATTGTATGTATATCGTGTATTTTTCCTAAAGGGACTGTAAGAAGATCCATGGATGGCGACTTCATCCATGCTAATGTGGACATCGACCTCATCATATCCGAAGACCAAGAGTTCGGCAGCACTGAGAAGCCCATCGAGATATTCCATATCATGGAGCATTTCTGCCTCGGCAGGCGAAGGTGAGTTACATCACCTCTGCCTTCTGCGCTTGAGGGCGTGGGTTCGATCCCCACCGAGAACAAATATAATGTGTGAATAAATACACTTTTTTTTATATAGTAGTGGGTATATTACAGCTTGTATCTTTCACTGAATCATTAAAATACTTACAGAATCCACCTGTTCGGTCGTGACTCCACAATCCGTCCCGGCTGGGTGACCATCGGGCACGAGCTCACCAACTCCAACTTCAACGCGGAGCTATACGCGTCCTACTTCGCTGAAGGACGCGAGAGCACTGGCTGTACCGAACGAATCGAGGCACTGCGACCTAAGAGCCCTCCCAACACTAGCAAAGGGACTAGAGCTAGAGGGAGGGGAGGATTCCGAGGCCGGGGGAGGGGAAGAGGGGGGTAGTCCATTCATCAGTGCTACGCGTCCTATTTATCGAGGGGATATAGCTTTGCGGCCTTAGTTCCTTCTATTGATTGCAAAGGACTATCTATGGGTAGGCAAGAATTCTGAGAAAAAGGGGGGAAATCTATCAGAAGAGAGTGCAGTGTAGAATTCTTCGCGTCCTACTTTTTTAAGGGCAGGGAAACTGGTAGGAATGATTGGATAAGCCCCTCCTTGACACAAGGGGATTATCATTGTGCAACTTGTCCACGGTAGTGACAAGGCCCCTGTGGCGCCTAAAATCAACATGAAAGATTTGGAACTTTCAAAAATTAACTATAGACATTTTGGAAAGCAGCTTAAAGCTGTGCAAATTTTGTTTTTTTGTGATTCTTATGAGTAAGGATTTCCGTGTGATGTCTGACGCTTGCCGTCAAGGTTTTCTAGTCGAGTGACCTGTAACACAGGCTTCTGGGACATCCAGTAAAAGCTTTACTCATATAAAATGCGATAGCTATTTCCTCTAAAAGCCTAAGTGAAGACGCGTCAGGCTTATGGGCAAATGGGGGATATTTTTAAGAGACAAAGTGCAGTGGGTCGACGTCACGGGCGGAAGTCCGCACTAGATATATTTACAGTGCGGTGCACCGGCTGTCGGACGGGTTCAATGTCGAGCAGCGACTATCTATCGCCCATCAATCAGCGCCGATATCCCGCCTCGAGTGACGCCGCCGCCGCCGCCGCGCCTCCTCGCCTCGCCGCCAGCCACCACCGCACTCGCTCGGCTATTCTATCTAACACCCACAACAATGCAAAAACATCACTTCCACGTAACATAACTCTCGCGATAATCGCGCGTGACATAATAGTTTGTTATTGTGTACCATTAATTACACACCTGTGCTTAGCGCGCAGATGCAATTTACCTTTCGACGAACTACAAAAACCTTTCTTTATATTATGTTATTTGATGCTACGGAACCCTTTATGGGCGAGTCCGACTCGCACTTGGCTGCTTTTTTATCACTTCCACGTGCACGAAAGCTGACCCTACGGATGCCTAGTATTTTTTTCATCCCATCTATTCTTGTCTATTCTGGTCTATTCTTATCTATTCCTGTCTAATGTTGTTTATTATTGTCGGGTTTTCAAGATTTTTAAACTTATATTATTTAAATATAAATTCTGTTGTACTAAAAGAGATGCTTATTTAATTTTCTCATAGAGGGGGATGAAAAGCAGAGTGTGCCACACGGTACCAAAATTATTCAATTGCAAGCGACGTACTTTGAATCCCTCGCTACGCTCAGGATTCAACTCTAGGACCCCTCGCTACGCTCGGGATTTTACTCTAGAATCCTTCACTTCGCTCTGGATTCAAAAAATCGCTCTCGCCTTATATATATTATTTTTCATTACTCATACTCTGAAAGTAGGTCTGAAGTTGCCTGAGGGGCCTAATTGAAAGTAGGAGAAGCCACTGGCTCCTGAAACACAGTTTTTTAACTAGTTCGGGAGACGATGGGTTAAAAAAAGATTTGTGAAACCTATTTATTAAGTCAATAAACATTACTTTACTTTAACATTACTTTACTAGCAGAGGCAGAGGCAGAGAACAAACACCTATATTCACCACTCAAATATTTGTTACCTTTAGTTGTGTAGCACTACTTATACTACTGTACAGGGCAACAAACTAGACTGAATAAAAAGTAGTTTTGCCTGCGGCTACAGCATCTGACGCGTTGTTACATAACTATTATATGTAAATGTAACCGCGTTACCTTTGCATATGTAACTTACTTGCGTGTTCATTTGGAATCGATTGGTATCAATACCTTAGCACTAGATTTTTAAAACATCGCTTAGTATTATTTCTTCTTCTTCTTCCTGCCCTTATCCCACTTTATGTGGGGTCGGCACAACATGTCTTCTCCCTCCATTCCCCTCTGTCAGCCGTCATCTCTGCATTCACTCCTCTCCTTTCCATGTCATTTTTCACACAGTTCATCCATGTTTTCTTATCCATCGCTTAGTATTATTTAAATAAACAAATACAAAAAACACCCACACTTCAAAAAAACCATATTATAAACCATACTTATCCCAAAACTTTTGAACCAAGTGGAAGTAAAATAATTATTTGTCAATATGCAAGGACTATTTTTTCAAAATTTAGTTCCAGTATATTTTATTATTTAGTTACAAGATAATATAAAATTTGGACCAAACACAAGCTCCATATTAGAGAATTTTAATGACCTCGAACGAAGTAGCGTCCGGGAGCTAGTCTTAAATATAACATTTACATTCTAAATATATAACTGATCTGAGTCAACTTGATTGCGCTAAAAACCTGTGCTAACCGCTCTGAAGATTTATTGTGACGACGCGATTAACATTTCAAATTTCAACACTTTCGTTTACTATTATTCGTCGTCTACTTGCAATAATAAAACGGGTCCGAAATATAAGTGGTGGGCCATAAAACTCGGACTCGCTAAAAAGCTTCGGAAACAGTTTGTACCCAGTAGTAAGTAACCAGCCCTTAGCATCTATTCTAGATGGAGTGGACTTGCACCTATACCTAACTATTCTGAAAGCTTAGTCGGCCTAATCCACAGGAGTAGGTATCCCAATAGTAGGTATGCCAAAAGTTAGATCGTATCGTATGAGCTAGTGACAAGGTCTAGTAACATAATTTTTAATTACGATCCATGTAAATCATGAGTACTATGAGGTTCACGGTCATTTATTTTTAATTAAAAAACATTTGCATGAATTGTGATTCTCTAACTCATGCATATAATGTGGTGTTTTACTGCGTACAGGTTGCAAGCCACCTAGGTGGCAGTCTATGTGTCTTAACAATGTGATCGGTCATCCATCACATTGTTAAGATCGCAGGAATTTAATAGATGGAAAGGGGTCAGAATCATTCTTCCTGGAAATGTATAGGGGAGGCTTATGTCCAGCAGTAGACTTTTCAGGATGATGATGATGATTACCCTCTATTTTAAAGCATCAGCTTAGCAAAGTGCCTCAGCTATATCCAACCTGTTCGAGTATAGGAAAACCAAGCTGAATGCGAACTGTAAAGTATAAAATATGGGAGAGACGCTCCCCCATCTCACGTTAATTCCAGTCGAAGCGAGAACCACGGAAGACGAGATGATATTGGCAAAGTTTTGAGGGGTTCTTCGAGATTTACTTTGATAATTTATATATTTTGTATTTTTCTAAAGTTGATACCAAAAATGCATTAATTTTAATCACTTTTCATTTGACCATTCAATCAGACAAAAATACCTAGGGCTAGGGTGAAGCAGCCAATTTGAACGGCGCGCAAAATTGCCCGCCGCCTGAAAGTCTTACTTTGGACATACCTACCTAGGTACTTTGACGTTGATATGCATCTTCTATTGTTTTTGAGTGTAAGCAGTTAAAAATCATGATTATGGTATCTGAGAGCCAAAATCTCAAATGACAAAAAACTAATCTTTGTTAATTTGATCAAATATATATCTATTGAAGGTTTAACTTAATCTGTCTGATCTGATTGTATTCATTAATTCCGAGGCCCAGTTTTAACCCGGGAACGGTGACCTGTATGTCTGTGAGACCGGGTGACTTGAAAAATTCGGATAACTTTTTCCCTCGCCGGCGATTTTGGTCGCGATTTTGAGTAGCTGCCTGATTTCCATACCCAGAGTTGTTATGATCGTATCGCGTGTCGTATTGTCTTTTTGAATAACAAATTGTGTATTTCAAATTGGTCATTTGTGACGCTGAGTCCTCAGCGGATGTTTTTGTGGCAGTTTTAGTGATTAGGCATAGCCGATGCCCGAAGGCAAGAGACAGGCTGTATCCTTTTCGAACACAGAATCAAAATAATCATACTGATTTGGACGTTTCGGACAACGAAACTTCATGAATTTCAAATTCAGACCAATGTCTGGGCAGGATAGGCTTTTTATTTAATTTTCATTAAATTGTTTGCTATTAACAGACTAACAAATCTGCCTTTGGAAATCCTTCATCTTCAATTGTGAAAGCAAATTCATGTTGATAAAAACGTAAAACTACGAGTGATCCTGTGATGAATCAAGTGACTAAGCAGCTCCAAACGCATTTCATAAGAATTTTCAAATTAATTGCATCCAATAAAATGATCAAATATAAAGAATTTGAATAAATATGTAGAATTTGTTAGTGTTAGTGTTTTAACAAACAAATTAAAAAAATAGGTATTCTCTCAATTTATGTGGGTAAATATAGCAGTACTGAAAACTTACGGAAATAAAGTAAAGACTTGCGCATATCTAGACCATCTGCTGCGAACTTTGATGGTGCGATATTTGACAGCGATACACTGATCCATCTGATGAAGGCTGATGTGCCATCTCAGGCGATCTAGATGTGCGCAAGGGTTAAAACATGACTCATTGTGACTGTGTATAGATTTCAGCTAGTAACTTTTTTGAAAATCACACCAGTGAGCGCCATCTATCGAGTCAGTAGGCAGATTCTTAAAAAAACTTTATTATTTCGTTGGTTTGCTGTGAAAAAAAGAGTGCTATCTACTATCTAAATCGGATATTTTTTTTCATTCGTGACGCCATGGAGCCACGAACTTCGGTAAAAGATTACAAAAATCATCTATACTCTGGTCCCAGGAAAAGTCGCTAGCGAAGTCTGGGACAAATAAAACGATGTCATGAAGATATAAAAACGTAAGTATGTGCTTACCTACGTACGCAAGTAATTATTGCTGTCGTATTTTACACAAACTTATCGCAGATTATTGAACTTACGGCTAACTATCAAAAACTCTCTATGACTTGTTGCAGGCGAACAGGGTTTGAAGGGTGTGGGTGCCGGTGACATTACTGGCACGTGAGGCTGAACATCTGTATGCCTCAAGTTGATAGACGCAGGGCAGTGCATCGTAGGGCACGTCCCTGACGTGCGTGACCTACGAAGCAATGCTTTGTTAAGGCGATGGTTACCGCTTCGCTTTGTTTCGTTAACATAAAAATGAGTGACATTGAGGATAATTGGGACTATAAAATTGATCTAAATCTTATTGATAAAGAATCCCTTGAATTTGAGAAAAATATCTCTAGTTTCACGGAACTTGTTCTCCAGAAACTCGAAGATAGTTTCAAAATACAAAAGTTTGTATGCAGTGGTAAAGTTGCTCAAAATCATGACGATGAACTCAGAGATCTGGTAGAAAAGAATAAAGCTATACGCAATCAGATTGATTCAAAACTGGAAGAACTTTCACAACAACAACTAGCTCGCTGGAGACGAAAAGTGTGGAACTAGCGGAAAGTCATTTCAATAATCCTTCTTGGAAGGATTTTTAGTCGTTACTTATTTTTTATAAAACTATGACACAAATCAAAGTTATCTTTTAAGTGATTCAACTGAAACAAGAAATTTTTAAATCGAATTTTAAAACAAAGTTAGAACTGATTGATGCAATCCGTAGTGCTAACTTTCAACACCCGCGAGTCCTGAATAAGCTCTTTCGAATCAGTGTGGAGAAAGAAACCAGTGTCCTTTCGTGTATGACTAACCCCCGAATACGAATACTGAAACGCAACTCAGATTTAAGCACGTCCAAGCGACGAATATTTGTCAGATTTTCATTGAAAACTATAAAAAAAAGCAATTTGTGACGTGCTCAAAATCTGAGTTGCGTTTCAGTATTCCGGGGTAAGTCTGTTAAAAAAAGCAAATTTCACAAAAACCACTTTAACATTCTACGTACATCTTAGTTAGGTCTACTGACGGGTCTGACCCACCCCGGGGCATAACGCCCCCAATTTTGTACACTGTCACGAACTCATAGTACGTGGGCAAGCATCAGTTTTCTCGTCTCAAACCCTCCGACCTAACCCTTATAAGGCTTGGCTTTATATGTAGCGGTCATAGGGTACTTCAAACATACAATAGTGGACATCAACCTATTATATTAACATCCTTCTACATCGTCGCTTACCATCAGGTGAGGTCATGGCCATTGGATAGTGTATTAATTAAAAAAAAAAGGTCCTCGGTTGCATCAGATTTGATACTTTCGCCCCGTTCGCAGAGAAATAGTGAAACCACAAAGATTTTTATAATGTCCCACAAGTTAAGAGAATTAAGAGAGTTAAGAGAATTAGGGGAAGGTCGCGGGTTCAAATCCCGCTCAGCTCTTAACTTTTGGGACATTATAAAAATCTTTGCGATTTCCTTAAGTGTAGTAAACACTATAAAATCAATAAAAAATAGTGAAACCAATAATAATACAAAACTTTCAAAAGAAAAAAAGATTTCTTTCACTTTGACTATTGATGAAAAAAAACCATGAGAGTATATAAATAAGAATACCAATCGCACTAATATTATAAATGCGAAAGTTTGTAAAACGAAAACGAATTGCTGTTCGTTAGTCTCGCTAAAACTCGAGAACGGCTGGACCGATTTGGCTGATTTTGGTCTTGAATGATTTAAAAAAGTTTTTTTTTAAATTAGCTGGAAAATAACGAAACATTAAATAAAATTACAACTGAATAGAGAACCTCCTCCTTTTTAATTTAAAGTCTGTTAAAAAAGAGGGAGAGCACTGGTGGCCTAGGGTTGATTCGTTCGGGAACTACGATGGGACAGACAGACACACACACACAGACACCGCAAACTCATAACATCCCGTCCTTTTTACGTCGGGGGTTAAAAAGCACCAAATACGTAATTAGACAACACATTATGGGATAATAATTTAACGTTTATTTTATCATTCATTCATTCATTCATCAATTTCATTCAACTTTTCCCAACACTATGCCTTCTACCAAGGTATAATCTTTGACAATACTGTCGTAATACTGTCGCTAATCTGTCGCAACCGGTATTTCTTTTTAACTAAAATTCTACAAAATTACAAACACAATTGACAAAATAATACTCCCCTGTGGTAGGATTTATGACCGGCAGAGGGGAAAGCCGTGTCTTGACATCTCCATTTCTAATTCCTCCAAGAAGACTAGGTATGATGTCAGAAATTTCCGCCTGCCCTGATAAAAAAAAAACTTAATATATTTTTCGCGCCAGAATTAATTCGTTCATTCACTCTCTGTCGCTTGCATCGTGAATTAAATTAAATTAGACCGCAAGCATTTTACTTTGACCAGGATCGTCCCACCCCTTACAAAACAGTCCTTATTACATCCAAGAAGCCTATCAATCGTAGGGCTTCCCGAATCAATATTCCTATAGCAGGTTAGCTATTTATCAACGTCAAGATGAAAAAAATATTTGGCAAAAATGCCTGTTCAACCGAAATACTTTATTTTCTCCATTTTTACGAGAGTGCCACGTAAACCTCTTAAGCATACTGAAGATTACTTTTTTACGTTGGCATTTCGTATAATTGTATCATCATCAGTCTGAATTAATAAGATGGTTTTTAATATCTAGAGCAGACGAGACAACAGATTGGACCTCTTGTTATTAGCAAAAAGTCGTAAGTTCTACGTTTACTTGACAGTATCTCACAAGCAAAAAGAAACTTTGCGAGTATTGTAGGCAAGGTTTAAAATTATGAAGCAAGGTCTTATATAATCGATTTTTCACAATCATGCAACTCTTTGACTTGAATTGTATAGAATTAAATGAAAATAGAGAAAATTAGTATGTACAGAAATCAGTTTTCATGCACGTAAAGATAGAAATACAATTAAATTCAGTAAATTAAATAAATACGAACTTGTCCGACATATTGTCAAAAATAATTTGTTTTGTTTGACTGCAAACCTCCTTTTTAGATTTATTTATTAAAGTATCCATTTCACAATTGACCACGAAAATATCAGAGCGACTGCTGCTTAGGCTATAAATTAATACTTAATATTACCTGCTAGTAATAAAACAGAAAATAAATAAGTGCTAAAACGGTAAAATCGTACACAATATTCACTAATAACCGATTTCATCATATTTACAAATAAGCGTTCTGAAGTTAGGCTTATGGAATTCCGGTGCATGTACAAATCGAGAATAAAATTGTTTTTCCAAAATGAGAAATATAATAGGCTAGACAAGTATCTTATCTAACTCACTCACATTTGACAACAGTTATTTTTTCTCCATTATTACATTGAAATTCCGATAACATAAGTTCAGAGAGTTTTATATACGGTCGAACTGTAGATCCAAGATCAAGGCGTGCTATCGTACAGCACAGTTTGCAAGGCTAGTTTGATATTTAGTAATCGGTACGGCATCGACGGAAGTGGTCGTCTCGTCGCCGCCGTGGTCCGCGCATTGTGGATTTGTTCCGATTCCTTTTGGACTCATGTGTCGCGCGTCCGTGTCTTACAATTCGCGTGATAACAAGCAGAGTTTGTCTGCACTTGATCGTGAAAGTTTATTACCACTGGCCTCAAATACGGGAACCGTTACTAAAAGAAATCGCCTTGTTCTAAGATAAAGGTTGTTTTATACCTTTCAGCGGTTAATGTAAGATTTGTATTCAATTTAGTCCCATCGCCTATCGCTGTTTTAAGTCGGTGCAGCTATGTATAAACCACAATTCAATCAGAATCTATTTACGTACGTACGTATTTCAGTCAACCTTTCTTATCTTAGATCTGCTTAACTATTTTCGTAGTGTTTGTTCAGTACGGGCAGGGTCGATATTTCTTCATATGTTCCGTGTAACCTACTTTCGTTTATTGTAAACTGAATTATGAAGCATTGTACTACTTGATTATTATATAAACAAGCACTGTAAAACGATTTCCTTGAATATGATTCCCACCAATTGTGGTGACCCTAGTTACGGTATGGGGTGCCGGCTTGAAATTGGGACATAATTTGTTTTCTTTGTCCATATATTTTACAACCTTTTCCCCCACTATTAAATCGCATTCCATTGCCTTCTTTTTCCTGTCTTCAGAGCATTTCCCCTTTTCTTTCATTTCATGGTCCCTATCTCGACCTTCGTCATCAGTCCCCTTATTTCCAAAATCATCTTCGGAAGGTATTTTATTCCTGAAGGGTCTGTTAAAAAATAAATCAGATGGTGATTTGCCTGTTGTCCTAAGCTGTTAAACATAATTAAATAGTCTAGCAAATCATTCTTCCAGTCGGTCTTTTGTGTTTGACTATTTTTTTCTTTAACCATGACAGCCGTTCAAATTAGTAGTAGCTCTGACTACTGAGCCGTAGGTCGTGGGTTCGATCCCCACCGAGAACAAATATTTGTATGGTGCACACAGATGTTTGTTCTCTGTCTGGGCATTATAACATAATAGGTAGGTACTAGGTATATTGATAATTTCGACAAGCTATCGGCTAACTTAAGTAATGGCTTTAGTTTGGCTGTCAGTCATAACCTAGGCGGCCTAAAAAACGTACAAAAGTTGGTCACATTCTCGTACAAACAAAATATACCTAGCTCACGTATTTAGCAAAACGTTTCAAAGTGATCAAAGTGATTCTTCTGGGGCCTAATTCTCGAGGCGACCGAGATTTTTTAATGTCCCTGGCATTGCACAACCCCGCACTTTTTCTACGTTTTCCATATATCGTAGCTGTCGAGGCTTCTACGATGAGGTCGTCGATGAGTTATTCAAGGAAATCTTCTCTCTTCGAAATGAATCGATAAAATAAAATTTCAAAATGGAAAAAATCAAAGGCAGTGACTTCATATTTATCGCACCGGTCTTCATCACAGGTAGTAAATCAATCGGTTCATAAATGATGAAATTATGCTTTAACAAACATTTAAAACAAAACGGCTAAAACAATTTTGATAAAATGAAAATGGAATTATTATTATTTTACCTTTCAAATATTTTTTCAAATCGGCTAATAAATGATGAAGGTTATGCTAAAATAAAATAAAACAGCAAAAAAGAACCTCCTCCTTAAACAACAATTAATATAAATAAACAAATATATAGGCGTGACCTACGAGGCAAAGCTTTTTCTTCCATATTTTTAATAATTTTGACCCTTGTCTAATTAAAATAATTTACACTCACTTTTCTTGTATTTCTTTACACATATAATTTCGTAACATAAAATTTCACATCATGCACCAACACCTCATTGCCAAGAAACGACGCTTAGCATTCAAGCAAGTCCGCTCAAACAATTAGGAGCGCAGAAATACTAGGAAATGCTGAATAATCCGTACAGCAGGTGGAAGGAATGTAGAATAATACAGTAAAGAACGTACCACATGTCCATTACAATAAGCTGGTGGGAGTTATCGTGTGAAACAAGGAAAGTGCTTCTAGTCTTTGCAATCTATACTTCTTTACTAATAATAGAAAGAGGAAAGATTTGTATGTTTGTAATGAATAAACTGAAGAACTGCTGTGCCGATTTCAAAAATTCTTTCACCATTGGAAAGCTACATTCACCCTGAGTAACATAGGCAATATTTATGTGCTTAAAAATAAATGTCCACCCTTGCGAAACCGGGACAGGCCGCTAGTCATTTAATATTTTATTAATTAACTTATCCAGTAGTTATCTACCAAGTAGGAAAGAATTTCATAAATTTTACATTATTTTCTTTCGATATTTTCGTGTCGCAACAGTTATTTTAAAGATAACTAGCAGCCCGTCTAATTTGTATCCTTGTTACATATTTTTATAAGAGGCCGGCCGGCGGAGGGCGAATTTTCATACAAACGTAATACCAAAATGATTACTAATTTAAGCAGATTTTCACTATATTATTGTAATAATTGTATTTGTATAATATTTATCTAGGTTCTTGAATAGTTTTTATTTTAAACTAGGGGCCGCCCGCGGCTTCGCTCGCCCATTCGCATAACACCCCGTTCCCGTTGCTTTTTCGGGATAAAAAGTATCCTATGTCCTTCTCCCGGTTCTAAGCTACCTCCCCACTAATTTTCTGCCAAATCGGTTCAGCCGTTCTTGAGTTATAAATAGTGTAACTAACACGACTTTCTTTTATAAATATACTAGTGGCCACCCACGGCTTCGCTCGCACGTTCCCGTAACACCCCGTTCCCGTTGCTTTTTCGGGATAAAAAGTATCCTATAACCTTCTCCCGGTTCTAAGCTACCTCCCCACTAATTTTCTGCCAAACAAAAAAATGACAGCTAAGTAGGTTACTCTTTGAAGCCCGGTTTCATCTTCGAATCGGAATCCAGTCATCACGCCACCATTACGTAAATCTTGTCGCGAACTCCCTGCCGTCGAATGGCAAACCCCTACGGGTTTACGTACCCCACTTTGCGAAACCCTGACCTAGACCATGAAAGGAAGGTGTCTATGGGCGACGGTGACCGCTTACCATCAGGTGGGCCGTAAGCCCGTTTGTCTATCATTTGCATAACAGCTTGCACATAAAGTGTGGATGCTAAATTTATTTATTTGCTGTTCCAGAGTAGAAATAAAGCGTTCATCATGGGCGCGATGTTCCGAAGTGAAGAGATGGTGCTCTGCCAGCTGTTCGTGCAGCCTGAAGCCGCCTACGTCTCCATGTATGAACTAGGGGAGGCCGGCGTTGCTCAGTTCAGAGATGTGAGTACTTCTTTTCTTTTCCTAATCTTGCTCACCATTGCTTGCTATTCTACTGACTTTTTTTGAAATTTCCACACAGATAGTACCTATACAAATATTACGCCAATGTAGTATTTAAGGTTGGTTTAGACTGGCACAGGATCGAGGTAGATGGCACAAACTAAGGGAGGCCTATACCCAGCAGTGGGTGAAGTCGGGCTGTGGATGATGAGTATTTAAGGTATAGAAAGTCGTACTCCACTGTAGGCTTACCACAAGCTCTGTCTTACTCTGTCTCTGGCTCTGGTTTTGAGTCTGTGATTCCTCACCAGTGTATTATACTGTGTGTGTGTGACGTTTCGACGTAGGATTTATTTAGTCAACACTCATACAGACTCAAAACAAGAGCCAGAGACAGAGCCAGACAGAGCTTTGTGATAAGCCTACTGTTGGAAACGATGTGTACATGTGGACTTCTTGGCTTGAAACTATGAGAAAAATCCGGTGAAATTAAAAAAAACAATGATAAATATATTGTAAGTAGTTACACAATTCCCTGAGAAATCCCAAGTTACGAAGCGTGGCGCCTATTATAATGATCCCTGCCGTGGCTGAGATATATTTCAATCAAAAATATACAGCAATAAATACTTTTTTGGTAACATAACGGTACCGTTTGAAAGTTTCTTTTATTTTGATATTCTACGATTTTATTTTTAGTGTGGCAATTTGCCAAAAAAGGCGTGTCGTTGAGATACTAAAACCAATCTACCTGCGTTCTCGGTGGGTGGTGATGAATATCATTTGAAGGTATTTAATATAAAATAAAAAATAAATAGTTTACATTTTGTACCTACTTTGATGGAACTATTAACAAAACCTAGCTCATCGTCAGTACTTACACAATTTCTCTGAAAATAAGATTCAAGGAGGATAACCATAATCTAAAAAAAAAGTAAAAAAGTTAAAGTACCATAATCTGGTAACGACGAACCTACCACCGCGATGAGTCTTTTGAGATAAAAAATCAGAAAAGGATAGACATAGATTTTTGCAACATTTTGCATTGATGCGGTTCCTACTTGTTGTATCGTGATGTTATATCCTATTGCCTTCCTCGATAAATAAACTATCCAAGACAAAAATCATTCTTCAATTGAAAAAGTGCGACATCGGCTCCCATATAAACAGCGCATGATCGCATTATATTTATTTACTTGTGTATGTAAATATCCTTATTTTTTATTCTTTATTGTTATTTCTTAGTGCACCATAGCCAACCATTTTATTATTCGCTTCTCTCCATCCAAAGGTTGTCTGGAAGAGATCGCTCTTCAGCGATAAGACCGCCCATTGTGCATTAGTGTGTGTTTAATTATTGTTACTTATTTCCATTGTTAGTTTTAAGGTGTGCAATAAAGAATTTTCTATTCTATTCTACTGTATTCAGTATTCTGTGGTACATACCTGCTTTGCAAGTAGTTCTTGTATTTGCATTTCAGCATAGAGTCAGAGTGGTGGGCTATCTCATGCCGGAACTTGATGCCCCATGTTGGTACTTCGGTTGGGATACTGTTAAAAAAACAATAGTAGTAGTTGTTGTTGTTGCTGTTAAAACTGTAAAAACCGCAGAAAATCAGTGGTAGGAGTAGGCGCAAAATGGTACTTTTTGGAAATGACAAGACACTAAGAATTGCACTGAGTGGAGTATCTGAGCCGGGACCTAATTGACCTATAACTGCTACGTAGATACTATTGTAAAACACCAGCCTACTGTTCCTATTTTAAGCGTTTTTTTTTAAGTGTTACGGCGAAACCTCGAAGGAGTTTTTAGTTGTAAGGTGTCAGAGTTACGAGGATCGGAAAAGTGCAAAAGTATAGCTCAGTTGGTAAGGGCTGGCACCCTGCTTTTTAGACTCTGTCTCATGTTAGGAGTAACAAGATTTTCTCGTTTAAAGGTATACGATTTAGTAAATTAAATTCTTACCTGTCAAATACAACAAGTATCTGTCTCTTGTTCATGGTCTCTGAATAGATTCTTACACTGGTAGTGATACTATTACTCGCCCAGTATATCATGACATTGTCCAGCAGCTGTGTTAAAGTGAACTTATTCAGAAGATTTCCGTCGTAGGCTTTTTTGTTGTTAGAATTAGTCCACACGGCGAATTTCTCGAGGATATAGGCGGCTAGACCGGACGGCGAGTCGGATAAGGCGGCACCTGGTGAGAGAAATAAGAACTAAAATTCTTGCTATCTCATCTTTTCTCCATACAATAGAGAGAGACAAATAGGCGAAATAGACGAAATGTAGTAAATGAACTGGGACTTGCCTTTGGTTTTGTTCTCCACTCTCCTCTATTAGCCGTCATTTCAGCAGTCACTCCTTTCTTACCCATGTCATTCTCCACACATTCATCTTTTCTTTGGAGGCCCATACCCTGGTATGGTGCGATGACGTCACGCTATGACGTAGGGCCGTATTGTTAGACTCCATGTCACTCTACGGATATGGTAGTACATGGTTTTGGGAGTAATGTGAGCTGGTGGTGGGAGGTACGATTTTCTGTAATTAAGACAGTGATGCAAGAGCACTCAAGTTGTTAATTTTTTTATCTAAGTAGCTGATGGAACAAGCATGTGGCCTACCCGATGTGAAGTAGTAACCATAGCCTATAACAAAGCACTGCCTCGAAGGTACGCACGTCAGCAGGGCTACCACGAGCTCCATATGGTTATGGCTATAGCTGTCAAATTGTGTATAGATAGACTGACACATTCATTTTCTTCTTGGGTTTGAATGTGTTGACACTGTTAACACAATTTTGACAGCCTAACCATAACCACATGAAGCTCATGGTAGGCCAGCTGGAACGTGCCCTACGATACACTACCTTGCGTCCATCCACTTGAGGCATTCAACAGAGGTTCAGCCTCACGTGTCAGTAAATTCACCCATACCCTTCAAACCGAAACACAGCGATGCTGCTTCACGGCAGAAATAGGCATGGTGGTAGTACGCATCCCAGACGAGCTACATACAAATAGCTCTACTACTACTCAAAAATGCTTAATTGGTGCATACTTCAGAACAATGCTGAGTAGAAGATTTTTGTTTTTATCCGAATTCAAATAAAAAAGGACGTTCTCAAATTGGTTCTATTTTTTCGTCGTCGGAGATTTTGAGATTGGTCCCATAGAAAGTTTATGAAACTCAGTTTAATAGTTTGGCACTTAAATTAAATTTACAGAAAATGTTACCTAGCCATGTTAATGCTTAGTTAGTCATCATCAATTGGCATCAATAGTTGCATAATATGTGTACCTACTTAGTACCTATTCTAAACATATTTTTACATCAAAATCGGTTCAGCAGTTTGGCCATGAAGTCGGTTTATCAAGTTTTTTTTTTAACTTTTGATAAAGATACAAAAAAAACTGAGCTGTGTATCGATTTATTCTTGAGCATTGTATCAGAATACGGGTTATAAACTGTACTTTTATAACAATGTATTAGAACACGGTTGTGTGTGAGTGAGGTAAAAAAGATGATATCTTCCGTCTCCCACATAATTACAACTTCTCGGTGCGCTAATGTAATTTGCATCGGGTGCGGTGGTAGTTTTATTGCCAACAATTGGCTATTATTCGAAAGCATTAGCACGCCCGCTTGTCATACTGTTTGATATAAGTTCGCGCTAAACTTCGCTGATTTAGTATCTGAAATGTTCTGTTTGTATTTGACTGTTTCATAAGGTTATAAGACCACTTCTTGCCTTCAAAACTTCCGCTATCCATGAAATTAAATTAAATATACTCACGACTTGGAGACGATGTAGTCAAAAACTATTTGGGAGTGCCAAATAGTTTTTGACTACATCGTCACTAGACAGGACCGTACTAAGTGCTGTTGATACTTAGCTATAAGAAAATTATTGCCCGACGTCCATTTAATTGTATTTTCCTGCCTCCATGGTCACTCAACCACATACTTGGCACAAGTTGCCGCATAGTATTGAAGACTTGCCGCGTAGTTAAGCGGCTTTGTGAGGGGTTTGGGACAAGTTTAGACCTTGTTCAAATTGCAAATGACGTGACACAAAAGTTTCACCGAAGTTCTCCTTTTCTGCTGGCCGAAATTAAGGCCAGCCTACCTACATGCCAAAGTTTGGGAAATGATGATAAAAAGGTCTTTTCCCTCTACTATTAGCACAGAAATAAGTAAGTAGGACTTCGGGAAAAACTCGATTGCCTTCGCAAAGTCAAGTCAAGGGTACAAACAAAAGTACGTACCTAGTAAATATTATAACATTTCCATCAACCTGTTTACCAAAACTCAATTTGGAATTTTCTGCATCTACCATTCTCGATCTTTATGATAACAAAATAGTGATTCGTTCAACTTAAACATATCGACATCGACGATGGACTTACCTTAATGACATTAGCGTAACACGTCTAGTGATGGGACAAACGGTCATCGATAAAACGTGCGGGGAAAATAAATTGGCTTGTTTTTTTTTAAGCATTGTCTGGTAGCGCTGTAAAAATCGTCAGAAAAAATGCCTTGTTTAGTTAAAAGTAAAATTAAATAATTGTAAAATTCAATTTAGCGAAAATAACTGTTGCCAAGGAATAAAATGACTAAAGTAAAGTAATGTTTATTGGTTTTATAATCAAATCATAAAGAGGAGGAGAGGACCATACAACACATGTCATTTATTTGCTCGTTCTTGTTCGATATTGATAACAGCAACAGGTAGGCGCTTGAAATATACTTCTTTTTTTTTATTCAACTTGGTGATAGAATAAGAAAGAAAGAAAGAAAGAAAGAAAACTTATTTATTTATGACGGCACACGGTAGATATGAGAAACACGAACATTTTAGACACAAGAACACATTTACATAATACAAGAAGTGGAGTGATAGAAGAAGAACATAGATACATTGAAATGGTGTCTCTCTGTCCCACGTGAAGACGTCACAAAATGGTATCCAACTCAGCTTGATGTTGTGCTTGGTGTAGGCAACACAACGCTGATCTTCCGTTGGAACCAGGTGGGTACGTCACGACATTTGTAATTTAATGAACAAAATGCATTGTGAACAAATATAAACATAAATAATAACAAATATGAACCAAATAAAAAAAACAAATATAATCATAACAAATAGGTGCTTACACAATAAACATCAAGCACACAATAGGTGCGCAGTGTAGATGTACTAAACAGTGACAATGTTGGAACGAGGGAAATCAACACTACACAAACACTAATAACCATAGAAAAACTGCAAAAAAGCCGGAGACAATTTTAGTGGTGAGAAAAAATATGATAGTAAGGGTTAAATGAAACCTGTGTGAGCAGTAAAACGCGTAACATTATTTGATGTTTGGGGCATAATAGCTATACCAAAAAGTTGTCTTCGCAGTGTGCAGGCTTTCGTTACCCAGATTTTGCAATTTATAAAAAGGATACCTCATTTCTGAGGTGGTTTTGCTTTTTCTGGTGATCGATCAATAATAATTTCAACTTTATTCGAAAGTTCTTAATGCCTTCGAGATCTCTTATTGGCGGCGGAATATTGTTCCAGCACTTAGAAGCAGCATGTCGGAAGCTGCTGATATATTGAATGCTGTTACTGTTAAGGCTGAAACGCTGAAATATTTGACAGCGTTTCACTGATCGCCATCGCCATGGCGCTAGATGAGCGCAGGTCTTCAATAGAATTCGGAAAAATAACAAAAGCTAGCGATTCTTACACAAGGTACGGACTACGGACAGACGTGCTCATTACTAGCACGAAAGCATGCTACTATTGAGCAAGTGCTCATTAGTAGCACGTGTGTCATGTAATGAGCATGCTTATTTATAGCGTGCTCAAAAATGCATGCTACCTGAGGCGCGGGTAGGGGGGGGGGGGGGGCGAGATCTGAATTCCGAGCACGTCTGAACATGTTTGCTTATTATTATGTTTGCTTATTTAGAAGTATGCTTTAGAACAAGCATGCTTATTTCTGGCAAATGTGAACAGTTTGCAAAGCATGCTAATTTTACACTACATGGCACGCTCAATGTCAAACAGTTCGTGAGCTCACAATAAGGCTGATCAAATAAGCCATTTCTTGTGATTTTGAAGATAAGGTGGCTATTGTAATATTTGCAATTGGCGTTGGCTACAATTTCGACGACCAGAAAGTCTCTCAGCTCATTGAATAATGAAACAGTAAATATATTTTTAGCGAGAGACCGTCGGATCCAGATCTTTGGACTGCGAATGCGGCGGCCAGTCCTTCCCGGTGACGAGATCAGTGAGCCGCCTTACCAGCGAGTCATCCTGCGACGCGTGCGACGCGGTGGAGGCGCGCGAGGGACTCCGCGCCCCCCCCGCCGCCGAGCTCTCGCCGCCGCCGCCGTCGCAGATCAGCGCTGCAACACACACCGCAGCATATACATACTAACATAACCATCAATATCTCATCAACATCATCATCATCTACAGTCCAACTTCACACACTGCTGGGTATAGGCCTCCCTTAGTTTGTGCCATCAACCTCGATCCTGTGCCAGTCTAAGCCATTGCCGCCCCGCAACCCTGACTATATCGTCTATCCATCTTGCTGCAGGGCGCCCTACGCTTCTGTAGCCGGTTCTTGGCCACCATTCGGTTGTTGTTCTACTCCACCTGTCATCACCACGCCTAGCAATGTGTCCTGCCTAACTCCTTAAATATCTAATTTAAACAAATTAGTTTTATAAACAATAAATCCATTAAGATTTTTACATAAAAATAAAAAAAAACTATAAATTTCGGGGGTCCCCATACTTGAAACTGAAACTCAATTTTTTTTTTTCATCAAACCCATACGTGTGGGGTATCTATAAATAGGTCTTCAAAAATGATGTTGAGGTTTCTAATATCGTTTTTTTCTAAACTGAATAGTTTGCGCGAGAGACACTTCCAAAGTGGAAAAAAGTTGGTCCCCCCCCCCCCTCTAACTTCTAAAGTAAGAGAATGATAATACTAAAAAAAATATATGTTGTACATTACTATGTAAACTTTCAACGATATTTGGTTTGAACGAGATCTAGTCAGTAGTTTTTTTTTTATACGTCATAAACCGTAAACCGCAATTTACCTTTCGACGAACTACAAGAACCTTATTATGTTACATCAAGTAACATAATATAAAGGTTCTTGTAGTTCGTCGTGCTACGGAACCCTTCATGGGCGAGTCCGACTCGCACTTGGCTGCTTTTTTTAGTTCCATTTTATATTTGTTTTCTGTCTTTGTTACTGTTATGTGCTGTTTTAGTACTTAAAATGTCCTCTATTGGCGGTGTGACAAATAAACGTTTTCTTTTCTTTCAGCTTGTTTTGTTATTCATGCATAACCAATCGACTATGTTTACTTGAGGAAACCGTTTGAACCTTAAATTGCAGACGACCCGCGGTGAAGTCGTCGGCGGCTACTCGGAGGTGTCGTGGGGCGCGGGTGCCGGGCCGGGGACGGGGACGGGGATGACGGGGACGGGGACGGGTGCGGGCGGGTACGTGAGTGCGGAGCGTGCCTTCCTGTTCTCGCTGAGCGACCCCGCCGCGCCCGCACTTTATCCGCTCCGGAAGAAGCCGTTCGCACTCTGCTATCATCCCGAGTGAGTAGCTGGACTCTCTTCTTCCTCTTAAATTTAAGAGCTTAGCTCTTGTCGGAGTTTTGGTGAAATTTTCTCACATTAAGTCTATAGAATGCGCCCTCCTTGCCTTCTTTATACGACATGTAAAATGTAAATGTAAAAATATTTATATCCATAAAAGCATGCTTAATGTTAGGTGCAACGCGCCTTCCTGCTTTAGCTTGCGCTGTGTTGCAGCCGTTGCAGGACATGACAGCGACCTTTTATTTTATCTGGCTCATGTTACTTATTATTGGCCTACGTCTTCCCCGTTTTCCTTCACGGCACTTGACAGACGCAACTCTTCAAAGACGTAAGTATCTAGCTAGACCACCTCCCCCAAAATTCCAAAGGCTTTGTCGCACTCACCACGTCTCTAGACAGGCGGATTCGTGACCGCAGTGTCATTGAAAATACTCAGAAGATGATGGATGCATTCTCTGTAGCCTTTTTCAACATTGCTAGGATGTAGTTTTGTCTGGCTACATTTTGGAAGAGTCTTTAAAAGTTCACATATTTTAAAGTCCTAGCACAAACGTAGTTCGCCATGGGCTTGTGAATTACCCCCCTTTTGAGCCTCTTCCAGTCCAGTCTTCCCTTGTAAACCGTGCTAAAGGGACAGCAGTCTTCACTTCTTCCTTAGCAGCTTCCTCGCCAGCTATGGCCTTAGCATCCCCAGCCTGGCCTTCAAGGATTACCATGATGAACCCCAAGCCAGATTTTTTTTGTTATCAATCTAGTTAGGACTCTACAAGAAATAAAATCAATTTTCGACACGACGACGACGATCGAATCGAGCTCAAAATTTATAATTTGTTCCACACTCGTCTGCAGCTGTCAATTTTAAAAATAAATAATGGATTAGAAAAGGATGGTAAGAGCCAAATCATTGTATGAAAAAGTGAGACAGACTGACTTTGTATTAAATTAATGTTGTCATTAATGAATTGGAACTGGAACACAACACATTAATACGATTGCCCTTGCTTATTACTGCGACTTTATCATATTTCAATTTACGATCGTCACCCGGACTTATCGAGCAGAAAAATCTGATGGCACTGGCATAAATCAGGAATGAGACGTCTCATTAGCAATATGAATCGTGTTTTTATTACTGGGATCACTTGCAATGTTATATTCATACGAAAATTATTTTGCGAAGATTATTGATATTCAGCTTGAGAAGCAACAATTTACAGATTTACTCTAGCATTAAGTTCGCCTATGTACGATGCAATTTTTATTTTACTGCAGTAAAATATTTATTCTTCTTTTGAAACTATGGTGTTAAAATCTGATTTGCAAGCTACAGTGGCTTTAAATTAATTTAAAATCCCAACCTCTAGGGATGTCCTAGACTGATCTAATTTAAGCGAGCTTATCGCCCATTGAGTGAATGTAATGAGCTGTATCCATGAAACAAATAGGTATCCTAGAAATGATCTCCCGATCACAAACATGAACGGGAAAAATTATTTGCATTGCGTATGATGCAAGTTCATGTTTGTGATCGGGAGATTATTTCCAAACAGTTTTTGAAGTGAAAACTTCTTTAGCGGCGTTGAGCACTTTTTCTGTAATGGGTATAAAATCTTAAACTCGCGTCAGCGCGTCAGGACACGTGACCTGATCGAAAAAGCGTAAGACGGAAAAGTTTTTTCCTTAATAAATTAATTAATTTTATTCACATAATTTTAATATTTCACATTTGATTTCCTCCAATTTCTCTATAAACTCAGGAGATTTAATTTCTGATCTTTGAAGATTTATGAAAATAGTTTTTTGCTCATCTTTAGTACAGAGAGTTACTAAAGACACTATAAGGTCCTGAATGACTGTTGCTATAAACTCCTTCCTAGATACATAAAGGAGTTTGATGAGTCCCGACAGTATCCTATGGTCTGTGGAGAGTTGCCATACACACCAGCAATGAGTGATCCAGACTTGAAGACACTGGAATAAAGAGTTTATTTTGACAACCCTATCCTTGTATTGTAACCCCTTGACCCCTTGACCTACTACCTCTGTAGGTCTACTACTACTACCTACTACCTCTGTAGCTGAGTTTAGGGTTGTCACTTTGTATAAAGTCAGCTGTTCATGTTGAAACTTCGTTGCAGTTTTTTTCAGAGATACCAATCGAAGTTCGAAAAGTCGTTGAACAAAAGTTGTTCCCCGGGGGGTGGAAATTCACCCCCCTTCAGGATAGTACACATATTTTGATACACGTTGTATAGCTGCTATCTAGAGTATAATTTCTTTATTCGATTATTCTTAACATAAGCTTTAAGCTTCCGAACAGGAAGCTTGGTTGCATTTTCCGGAAGTTTATTATAGAAGCGTACAGTGTTCCCAGTAAAAGACCCATTTACCTTCTGCAGACGAAATTTGGGAATATAAAGTTTATTCTTATTTCTAGTGTTAATAATACGTGAACTCTCTTAACTATTCGAACTTTTCTGTTCAAAGGTACATACAAATTTATTTTACGAATTTTGTTTAAAATCAAGCAATTACAATAGTTTCATTATTTGTTTTAAAGACAACAAGATTTTTGATCAAGTTCTAATTCTACATTAGCGATTTGCTTTGATTACACAAGAATCCATTTTCAATCATACCATTTTCTTTTCCTAAAATATGTCAATCTTTATTTTAATCGATTGTAGGTATAATTTGAAATGTATAAAATATTGTTGAAATGTATGATAGTTACATTGTAACTTAGATGTAAAATATTTTATATTGAAGTAGGTAAATAAAATTAATTTTTGATTAAGTGTGTACGTTTGTGATTTTAATTCTCAGATCTTATTTTGCCGAAAGAAAAAAACAATATTCTCTCAGCTAGTTGTTTCCATAACGTAGTAAAATATTGTTGTTTTTCGAAATAAAAAGCCTTTGGGGTAATCCAGGGTATATCATATTATGCTACGTCTGTGATGGGCTTTAGAGCTAGACACAGAATAGTTACGTTATTGCTATAGTACCCTATTGGAAGAGATGATACATTTTTTTCGTAGAAAAGCATCTGCTTTAGGTAAGATACAAAATAACTACATGTGGGAATTACGAGTTTGGGGAAGTTTTATACAAATCACGGTCAGAGTTTCGGGTTCCTGGTTTTGTTCGAAAGTAATAATGGGTCTAATCAAACTCAAGGGCCTGTCCTATTTCCCTTGGATCACGTGCCATCTGATCACGTTCAAAAGTATAAGTTAAACAGACAGCGCTACCGTGTATGTAACGCTTGTCCTCATACATGTGAAAAGCCCATACAAGCACATAAATGGAGGCTGCGTGCCCTTTCACACTGTGTAAATACAGATCGTTAATGATCTCCGGGGGGAGAGGAAGGGGGGAGGGGGTAATCAGGGGGGAACGCATTGCTTGTTTTTGGATGTCGTCGGTTCAAACAAATAAGGCTAAACATGGGTTTCGGCAATGTTGATTTATTCGCTTTGATAGTCGTATCACTGGCTCGTTTTTTGCATCATTGCTTTTGTTTGGCTACCATTTACAAATTAGAGCTGTCACAAGCTGCTGAGTTATTAATAGAACTATGACAGACAACCTCCATAGCAAGTTCGGCAAGTTTATCATGCGCACTTGATGTGCGGGCAGGTTTTCCGCAAGTAGGCCGCTGGTGGGCCCTTTTTTGCGTGACCCTTGACACGTGTTGCTCGAACTTTTTTAGGTTCTACAACACGCCGGTTTCCTCACTATGTTTTCCTTCACCGTTTTTTGAGAGTACTGGCATAGTGCACATACATTTTTTGACAGAAAAACTCATTGGTACACGAGTGGATTTGAACCCACGACCTTCGGATCGGGAGGCGGGGCCACTACCACTAGACCACCAGTGCTTTCCAACCTCCATAGCACAAAAGCATTGAATCTTAACAATATATTATCATTAATCTCATTCTCATTAAACTACTCGAATCTGGCAAAATTGATCCGAAAAGGATAGATGCCATTCATTAAGAAGAAGAAGAATCGTAACAATTTCTCAAAAAAATGTTGTTGATAAAGTTAAAAGAAAACAGCGATATATCAAAAACTACAGAGACCGTCCTCATGGCCAAACTGTTGAACAGATTTTGATGAAATTTCTATTGGATCAAATTGAAGTTAAAACTTTACAAAAAAATAACAATCTAATTGAAAACCTCCTCTTTTTTGAAGGTTCATAAATGTTATTATATTATAGGCAGCTAAATATATAATCGCGCCCGCGTCGAGACAACTATAAATATTCAAATCAATAGAACTAAAAGTGTCATTTTAGCTTGCACTGTCTCATTAGCTCGAATAGCAATTATTTAACTATCGTGAATCATTTGATCTGTGATTATGTTATTAAGGCTGATTCTACTACTGTACAGATACTGCACTAACAACATATTATGCACGTGTGTTTCAACTAAAATAAACACAATTGTTTTATTACTTTACTTTTATGCCACTACTAGTAAAACGAGGGTCTCAGGCTTTTTTTTATAAATTTTGTTCAGAATATAATTGTTTCAAACACACTATTGATAACAATAATAGTTACCTCTGACTCACATTTTTGAGTGAATGATTAGCGACGCCATTTTAATTTTTTTTTGTGCAATAAAACTGGTTATATCCGGTTTCCGGCGAGCTAAGTCAAGGCACAGAAGAGTCCGTTCTCGTTATAAGTTGCACTTACCTCGCTATTGGATTACAGCCAACCCCTCTAACGCAATAAAGCCTTCAGAGGGGGTTTGCGTAAGCCTTTCATTTAAATGCTGTCAGTACTATTTTTAACAAAATACACGCTTTTTAGATTAATACAACTTAGATTTTTTTTCAATTTAATTGAACAGAGAATGGTACATAATATAAACACTGTGTACCATTCATATCAAAGATAAGAACACATTAAACACACATGGCTTTGCAAATTACTTTTACATTTCTAATCAAGACCTAAAAACAAAGCATTTGATTATTTCAATCATAATATATTGCAATTTCAACCTTTATCGTCCCCACTCACCCTTCAGATAATGAATATGAATACTGGAAAATAATCACCAAGCCCCAATACTGATTAAGAATTAAAATAATGTAAAAACATCAAAAGCAACCATATTGCAATATTTAATACAGTACCTACCTCCTGGAGTTGGCGGCAGGAACGGAAACGGATATGATGATGGAAGCGACGGAGTAAGTTTTATTACTTTTAGACGCCTAACGTCATGTGACTAGGAGAGTGATGAGTATGGATGTGGATGGATATGTGAGCAGAAGTAGACCAAAGAAAACATGGATGAACTGTGTGAAAGATGCAAGAATTTGCACTCCATATAGGTACGATGCATTAAAACACATTCCATAGCCATGTAATTAACACGTTTGCGAACACACAAAACATGCGCTTGCGCTGTATTCCGCAATTAAAATTATGGCTGTTTCAACTTCTTTACCTTACTCTTAAACCCGCCTTTATTACTAAGTCTTTAAGGGAGGTTTTGGTTTGAAACTCAAGGTGGGGAAGGTTGTGGTATGAATGTGGATGAGGTCTAAAATTGGCGCTCAAACAAAGCGCTGTTTGCGACCACCTTAAGGTTTCTACAAAGTTGTTTATCCTTTGCTTAGTTGAGAATAAGTTTAAGCTGGCCTGGCCGGGTAATAAACTGAAACGTACAGCCAAGAAGATAATGCTTGGTCATCTTTGGCAAAGGTTTTGAGGATTTCTAGTCGCGTTTAGCTAGCCCACTAGCGTCTACGAAAGTCATTACCCCTACTTTGTCCAAGCGGACAGCTTTTTCTTAGAGCAACGATGAACGCTCGGTTGCTCTGAGTGTTCTGGATCCAAGGGTGGCGTAGTTGATGTGCAAATTCGGTATTCGGCTGTCGGTGTCTGTGTAGGTCGTCATTCCTCAGATTTGTTCTGTAAATTAATGGATTCTGGACTTGAGCAAATAACTTTTTCTTAAACATGCGCGGAAATATTGTCATTACTTTTGAATATAGAACACGCGAAGTATCATATTTACGTAGACTGAAAAACCAAAATCACTTCCCGGCGCGTTCTCGCTCCGGCAATGTTGTATGAAACGGTGTGCTGTTTGAAATTAGAACTCTTTCATCTATCGTACACATTGCGTTCTCGTGGCTGTATAGCCACAGAAACGTTTACCTTTCGGCACAAACGGTAAAAAAAAATAAAAAAATGGCGGTAAAGCGTAGTTCGTTGTTATTTGGTTAATAAAAAATAAATTTATTACGTAAATTTATTTTTTATTTCCTTGCATTTTTTTAAGAAAAGCACTATATATGCCTCGGCCGAAATGGCAATTGCCTGTCTCGTATCATTGAAGTCCTCGCCTGCGGCTCGGCCTTCAAACTCATACTCGACCTGCAATTGCCTATTTCGCTGCCTTTGCAATAATGTACTAATTCTAATTTATACACTGCAACCCCGTTACGTTATGTTCATACCAAACAGATCAATTACCCAACGGAGTTGTACATAGGTAGGTACGATTGAAAATGGATGATGTTGTATTTTTCAAAAGCAAAAAACTTTTTACATTTCTTAAATTTTAGCAGCGTTTTTTTCAAACGCGCCAATTCAAATTATTTCACTAAAACTTATCAACTAAAGCTTGCTACACACGGGGCAGATAATAATATTTCATCTGCCGCTAAAAGCTTATGGTATCTATAGGTATCTCACTCAGAAAACATACGATATAATCGATGAAAACGGTTCTACGGATGTGTGTTTTATCAGCAGTTTTTAAAACTTTTAATTTCATGCATATTGTAGTGACAGCACATGACTGAATCTGTTCACATCGGTATGAATCTGCAGATTACTCAAAGAAATGCATATTTATCTACGCCGTGTGTGAAACAGCCATACGCATTTTAAATTTCATAATTGCTTGAAGTTAGCCCTGTCTCTGTTTGTTATTACCCAGTGCAGTGGTAAGAGATGACAAATAGTCTAAGCACTGTTTATCTTTTGACAGATTTTTTAGAAAAAGTTGTCAGTCTATTGATTTCTATGAAGATACCATATCAAATACAGATACCATAATATATTATCTGCGCTATGTGTGACCTTATGTTGAACAAAATTTATTTAAAATAAAAACTTCTCAAAGATGAAGCTTTTATTTAGATTTTTATAAGTGAGGTCATTCGTTTATTGATTTCTATGAAGAGTGATGTTTCAAAGATACGCGCTCAGATAGAGATATTATCATAATTATCTGCACCGTGTGTGACCATAAGTTGAACTAAAATTCTTCAAAACGAAAACTTCTCAAAGCTTCAATACCTACTCAACTTGCTTTCCCGGTCTGAATACCCCTTAGCACTTTCTCGATCGGAATACTTCCCATTATACTTGTATCTATCGTTTCCATTCCTATAAGGTTTCTCACTGGCGCTGTAGTGGATCTCCGAAGGTCCTATAGTCTTGGACCAGTGGTACTTTTTTTAAAATCGGTGTTGCCATTTTTTTTTAAATATTTTTTTTAAGTTTGTAACTGCATGCCTCCGTCATTTATGAACCGATTAAGAAAATATTTTTTTTATTTGGAAGGTTATTCTTACGTCCAGATTGTCCCAAACAAATTTCATTAAAATCGGTTTAGCCGTTTCGCAATGAAGTCGGTTTCTCTAGTTTTATAAACTTATAATTTTATTGAATGTGTATGTTACGTTATGTTGTTGTCAGATGGGTATGCCTGCAGTGCGGGGCACGGTACTCGCAGGCGTGCGTGGCGGCCGACCATGCCTCGCGCGAGCACGGCGCGCCACACGCCACGCACCGGTGCCCGCACTGTAACCACACCGACAGGTCAGCTCGCATACACTTCACAATCTAAACAACTCTTTTGTTCCGGTGACGCAGAGGTCAAAAAAGGCAAGCGCCGAGTTAAAGAAATAGATTACTTTATTAAAATCATCTCTTTTCTTTTTATAAGAATCCTTATTTAAAAAAAAAAAGTTAAAATGAATAACTGGCGACTGCGGTTCCCATACAACGACCCAAACGGCACATGATCACTTTTCAACTCTTTTCTGTATTTTGTGCTATACCAGTTTCTATGCCGTTTTTTAAATAATTTGAAGATATATTTTACTTACAACATCATTTGCTTTAGTAGACAGCATTGCAATAGGCACAAAGAATGTGCTGCGGGCTTTATCGATCAACTCCTGAGTTTGAGCTATAGCTCCAATGCTCCAGTTTAGCTTGGTTTGTCTCTTGAACATGTAGTGGTCATCTAATTCCTATAAAAAGAAAGTGTTGTTCATAAAATTACTGGCACGTGAGGCATGACATCTGTAGTATGCCTCGAGTTAATTTGTGGAGGCTGGTGTAACATAGGGCAGATTCCTGTTATGTGTGACTTGCAAGGTGATTTTTTTGTTATAGGCGATAATAATATTATTAATTAGCCATTTATTGTTATAGGCGATGGTTACCACTTAATATCAGGTGGGCTATATGCGTGTTTCATCAGTTTTTTTTGTTTTTTATTGTTGCCCATCAATCTGCCCATCAGGCTTAAGTGAAAGTTCCGTAGTTCCATGGTGCTAGGCATGAGTGGTATGCGCCCAGTTGCGCATCCATCTAAAATGTTTTCTTGTATATTAAGTCCTGAGGTCCTGAGGTCCTTCTCCTAATCCTTGTAAAAGTTGTGGTTTCATCAGCTAGTGGTTGAAAAAATGATTAAAGAATTATGGCTATGGTGGTGTCAGAAGAATCATCATCAGCCTGAAGAACTCCTGGATATAGAATTGGAAGGAACATATAAAAAAAACTACATCGAAACTATCACGATTTACATATGCATTATACGAATTAAAGAAACACACTGACAAGAAAACCGCCACTTGTGCATATTATGCATATGCACATGCTTGGCTTACGTATGGAATAGTACTTTGGGGAAATAGCACAGACTCCATCAAATTATTTATATTACAAAAAAGATGCCTAAGAATAATCCAAAACATTGAAACAATGGAAAGTTGTAAAAATCATTTTATAATTACTGTTTTTAACGTAATAAATATTAAGAGCCTATATGAGGTGAAACCGAAAATGTAAAGTAGCATTTTTTTTCGTTGTATGGATGAATCCATTTATTATTTTTGTAAAATATAACAATTAAATGGTGTGAAAAAATTATGATTAGGCTGTAAAAACTAGTCGGAGAAAAGTAGAGCGATCACACTCTTTGTGTGTGCAGTGTGATAAATAGAGAAAAACTTGTACAACTTTAATCGATTGTCTTCAATACATACTTAATCAAGATTTGTGTCCATTTTTAAGCTATACTGTGTCACTTGTGATCGCTCTTCGGCGATAAGACCACCCATTGTGCATTAGTATATTTTAAATTATTGTTACTTGTTTTTCCATTGTTAGTTTTAAGGTGTGCAATAAAGAATTTTCTTTTCTAATTTCTTGATTAACTTCACATGCATATTCAATTGATCTCACACAGTCAAAAACATTTTACTACCAGAATACTAAGCACCGATTTTAAGAGGCGTAACTTTAACTGCTTATGCGGGGCAATCAAAACTAACATTCCCATTATCTCTCTCATCCATCACCATCTACGTCGTCCCGCAAATGTGTTACCGAGTTCATTTGATTTGAGCTGACTTGCTTAACTCTGTTACGTTTGTGCGTGCCCTGTCAGAAGAAACTTTTGGCTTTATGACTTTGGGAACAGGGCGAACGAATATAAAAATGCATTTTTTGTTTTTCATTACTATTACAGTTTTCTTCAACTTTATAAAGTTTGCCGGAAATAAAGACCACTAAAAAAGCCAACCACATTTATTTCAGTTTACCATTATACTGTCATCGCCCATAAATGGTAAAAATCTGTTTGCATGGAATTCACATAAAAGAGTAGGTACAGTTATCACAGTTTGTCCGTTCCGGACGTACAATAAAAGGGCAATATGGGAAGTTTGTGCGCAATAACAATAAAAACAAATTAACAAGTTAGTTGGCAAGAACAGATGATGATAATAATAATGTATTGCAGGGCGTTTTGGGGACACATAGTCATAGAACCAAACCGTGTTATTGTCAAGTCCATGTACTAAAGCCTGCTTTTCCTGACACGCTTTTGACCACGCTCTGACGAGCTGATCGTCTATTCCTCTAGTGGTTTTGAAGGAGCATGTAGCAGCTAGATTTGTGATTTGTATCTGCAAAATAAATAAAAAAATATTATCATCACTATCATAATTTAGTTAGTCCAAGGAACTTATGACACATTAATTGACTGGCCTCTCAGCTCAGTTGGTAGTAGCTCTGCCTTCTGCACCGTAGGTCGTGGGTTCGATCCACACAGAGAATAAATATTTGTGTAGTGAACACAGATGTTTGTTCTCTGTCTGGGTGTTATATTGTATTCATAGTATGTATTTAAAAAAAGTGTATTCAAGGCCAGTCGACATCAGCATATAAACCAATTCGCAAATTGACACAGCAGGCGTTGTATTACTTCGCCTTCCGGTTCGTTTTCACCCTTAATTTCCCATGTAAGAAATATGAATAAGTTTAAAAAAATTACCAATAATTCCGCAGAATCACCATCATGCAATCTCCCAAAAACCGTTTTAAATTTTTCCGCTATCGCTTCTTCCGCATTCTGCTGCGCTTCGACCGGCAAGTTCCGTATCCGTAACGCACTCCACAGTGACATGTTATCCTCATCATGTATCCGAAATTGTTTGCAGAACTTCGCCTTATCCTCATCCTCCATTACTTCGAAAAGTCTGCTTAATGTATGGGTTATGTGAATCTTTTGCGGAGATCTGTAGAACCCTTTATGTAGCTATAACAAGCAGAGAAAGTTTACCTATAGAATTCTACAAAAGATGAAAGTTTCCCTGACTCTGTGTGGGCGTAGTAAACAAATACCAGTTGTGTAACTTGTCATAGTCATATGGAAACAAACGGGTTTTTGATCGCGATTACCTTTATTAATACCTTACCTTTGTCATAGTCATCAGCAGATTGAAAATTTCCACTGCCGGATATAAAATATAGAAGAATTATATGAAAATCTCTCTAGTATTTTTGTAAAAAGCTGTTTTGAGAACGACTCGTCCATGGAAGGGTCTGCTAATCGCGCACCGTTTGGTTTGAAGGTTTGTCCTAGGCAATGATTTTTAAAGGTGATGGTTACCACTTGACATCAGAAATTTGACGACCGCCTAAAATGTCGAACATTGGGGTAGGCTAAAACCAGTCATGTGCATCATTTATGTATGTTGCAAAGAATTAGTGATGAGCCTACTCCTATTGTCGCATTCATAGATCGCCGATCGATTATTAGATATTTAATGTTGCATCTTATTTTTATAAAAGCCTGTCGTGTTGTTTTAATTGACTTGAAACTATAAATTATGAAATTACGCTAGACGTATAACCACTTGAAACCATAGTTACCTAGATAAACATTTATAAATAGTTAATATTGTTATATGTAACGTAATAAAGGAGAGTAGTCTCCTTGTAACAGTACTTATTAGATAGAGATTAAATAGAGCTTTTACAATAAGCCCGGTATAAATACTTAAACCGGGTTTATTGCAAAAGCTCTATTTAAAACTACGCTTTTATACTTCCATAATTGCGTTCTCGTGGCTGTATAGCCACAGATGCGTTTACCTTTCGGCACAAACTGTAAAATAAAAAATAAAATTGGCGGTAAAGCGGAGTTCGTTGTTATTTGGTTAATAAAAATTAAATTTATTATGTAAAAACCCTTTTTTATTTTCTTGCATTTTTTTTTAAAAAGTGATCTCGGACTCGGACTCGGACTCGGACTCGGACTCGGACTCGGACTCTCGGACCCGGACCCGGAACCCGACCGAACCCTTACCCTTACCCTCATTTACCCTTACCCATTACCCGACCCGGGCTCGGGCTCGGCTCAATGGAACGACGAAACGACGTAACGACGCATGAGTCATGTTTTTTCGTGCGTGCAGCCGGCTCCATCGATTTATAAGACGTTATCACGTCAAAAATAATAGAATTTGTATTTGTTATTACTACAATAGAGCCGTAAAAACTGTAAAATTGTCTGCAAATTTTTATTTGAAATTTGATAGGCAACCCATATAGAATATATTTATTGGCATGTTTAATTATATATAAAATACGTTTCATTAAATAACCAGCTCGGTGAAGGTCCTTCTATAGCGGGATCTTAGACTATAAATAAAACATTTTTTGTCTAATCTAAATCATGTAATAGATTATTGCAAATCGCCCAAGTTGTTTGTAAGATCTTCGTTCACTTCGCTCACTCGATCAAAAAGTTATGACTATAAAATTAACTTAAATATAAACTTGCATCCTATAAATTTATTGATGATTTGTACCTACCTATCCTAGACGTTGCGATAGTGACAGAATTGCCTTCAACCATGCAGGTAATTTTGTAGCAATTCCTACCCCTCTCTAATCCCAGCCGGTTTCATCTGCTGATTTCAAGGTTAAGCCCCTTTGGTTTAATAATTAGTTTTTTTTTTTAAATTGTGTCTTCAATCAAAGAGTTTTATTCTTTATGTTTACTTTGTACACCTACTTTTTCCTTTGACTGTACTTCATTGCCTTGAACAATAGATTTTTTCGATCATTTCAAAAGTGGTCCGAGTCGCCTGAAGAAAAATAATAAAACTTAATTACTCCGGCGGGTGGGACTGCGGTCCGAGTACCTACCGGTCCGAGTCGACGGAAGCCTCGATAAATGCTGCAGATTGAATTATAATTCATAGCTCTTTTTTGTTTCGCTGTAGTCGGGTAAAAATTAGCCCTTAGTCAAACACATTATGTGATCAATACAACGAACAGTATTATTCTCGATGAAATATCAGAAGTATTGCCCTTGTAGATCTTATAAGTAGGTGAATATCCGTTGAGAGGGTCTGTCCGCTATTATCAAATGAGCGACAAAAATTATTATCGGAAAAAAAATCCCTTATGACATGTTTAGTCCTCCGTCTTGGGTCATTAAAATATTCTCTTGAATAATGTTTTATGTCAAATATATTTTGCACTTTTTTCACGAATAATTCTTTTGGCATATTATTATAAGACTGAAAAACACCTGAAAGTTGTAATCTTTATCATAAATAGAGATTTAAACTTGTCTATTTTATAGTTTCTAAAAATTTATCAGAGACGACGAAGCGACGTGTGACCAAAGGATTGGTGGGCATCTGGCGCAGCGCATTAGCATTGCTATTCAGCGTAGCAATGCCGTCAGCGTCTTGAAGTCGCTTCCGTTTGATACTAATTTGGGTCAGTTTAACTATCTCTAGATCGTTTGTAACGCCTTGCCATTCTTTTGTATTCTGTAAATACTTGTGTTAATATCGAAAACTGATTATAAAATTGATTTTAAGTATCTTACAGTCCCATAAAACATTTAAGATTTGGCTAGAATGTCATGTAACGAGAAGAGTGCTAAATATGAATGTGGATGGTTATATGTAGAAGTAGAGGTAGGCCAAAGAAAAGATGGATGGATTGTGTGAAGGATTACATGAGTAAGAAAGGAGTGACTGTTGAAATGACGTGTGATAGAGGAGAGTGGAGAACGAAAACCTGTTGTGCTGACCCTACATAAAGTGGGACAAGGACAAGAGAATGATGATCTTTTTGTAAGAGCAGTGAAGAAAAGAAACATGTCCCTATGCTTTGCAGGCACCTCATTTTTCAGTGCCTCGTTGCAGATGGTTCCAGCTGCTGCAAATGTAGCTGTATCAATAGTGGGTATAGAGGGTGGTTTTTTGAGAAGGGTGGTGATGGCCAAGTCTGAAACCACGAGAGTTAGGGAAAAGCCTTAAAGGATCATGCCCTCGATTTATAAAAAAACAATAAATGCATAATTATTTATTTTATCACAAGTATTTTTAGTTTTTTGTTTTTAATTTTGCTATTTCTATTCATTCTAAGTAAAAAAAATATTTGAAAAGTTGTTTCCTAACTCTCGTGGATTTGGATTTAGCCATCACCGCCCTTCTTAAAGAACAACTCTGTGTAATCCAGAAACTTCATTTATTTAGGTGTGACCAGATATTATTCATGCTTAGAAGATAACTTACTTAATGTTAATCTAAGCTTGCATTAGCAAGAAATCTAAGCTTTGCTTAGATTTCTATAAGAAGAAGGGAAATGAGAAAGTGGCAGCGCTGGTTTTCAGTGAACAAAAAGCAGTGAGTACCTACCTAATAAGCAAAATGAAACACACACTTTGACCTTTGAAATAAGTTTTTATAATGAAAGACTTATCGTTTCAGACGTCTGCCAATGGCGCAAGTTCAGAAACCGCAAAAGAAGAAACTGCACAAGAAAGTGTAGAAAAAAATGAGGGTAATCCAAAAGATGACGATTCCACAACCACTGAAGTTCTTTTAGAAACTTCAAATAAGGATGACGCAGAAATAATGCAAACTGATGTAGAATTAAGCGAAAAAGATGCATAGCATTTAAGTAGGCACATACTTTGATAAATAAATATTTAATATTTGTTGTAATTTTTTTATCTCTTAAATGCCTTCCTATCCTATATACCTATAAGCAACTTTTTAGTAGTAGTAATTCTCTTTGTGAAGGGCTCGTCCGGGGAAGTACCTACTACCACCATGCATATTTCTGCCGTGAAGCAGCATTGCTGTGTTTCGGTTTGAAGGGTGTGGGTGCCGGTGTAATCTCTCAACCAGCTTTAGAACCTTAGGTATTTATTTAGAGAGTATGTCTATTGTTAGGCTAAATGCCTTTCAAATGATTGATTTCGTGCTACAATTGAATAAATATCCAATACTTCACCGGTCAATAGCATCTGCACGATCATTGGGATGCGGGCTTAGTTCTTGAATGGAATCTGTGCTAGGTGAATCGAGATTTTATCACATTCAGCTATGCTCCAAGGATTAAAACCAGCCTTTTAAAAGCTTTACAATATTGAAAAAAGAACCTTTCTGACCCGATCCCCGGTAGATATCCTCAAAATAATTTTGATTTGGAACTTTTTACTTAAGGATCTAGCATTATTTAAGGATGGAACGCTCTGTTCCATCCTTTGTTGTTTTTTTGTTCCTTCATTGTCTAATAATCGATTCAATACAAAGGTTATTCGGTCAAATGGATTACGACGAGCAAAAGAGTCATCGCGCGGCACGAGCACCAACCTGATATCTAGGCTGCATTTTCTTTACTCTAGAGGCATTATCCAGGGAGTAAATAGGGGACTACGTTTGTATGGAGAGTCGCCTGTGTGATTCCCTCTTAATAGCTTGATTAATACCTAGTTTAGTGACAAACAATTAATTATGTAAGTTGTAGGTACCTACTAGTTTGGTAGGTAACATTTAGGATTACCTACAGCTAATTAAAAATATCACTCGACCTAATCACAAACTCGCAAGTTTCCTTAACATTTAGCCATGTTTGTTAACTTTGAAGTAATTATAGTGAATAAATTTGTTTTTTGCACAATTTGTTTAGAAATGGCGTTGAATTCACAGAATAATGATTTTTTTAATGCAACTTTTCTATGTAGATGAACATTTCAGATTTTTTGTTTCCTATTTATTTTTAATTCATCATCAGCATATTATGTTTTACAGTTATCTCTTGTGGTTGACGGTGTAGCACGATTACCTAGAATAAATGGTATTTATTTCCTTCGGGTTTCTTTTGAAAACACTACTAGTATTAGTGAGATATTAGACGATTTATTTTGTGTTTTTCCTTTTGCCAAAGCTAGGTACCTACAATGCGCTCATCCACTGATCATACATCATTACTACATCCTGTGCTTTGTGTTCATATACTCTTTATTACGATCGCATACGGTTCAAATTCCTGTAAAAAAACCGAAAAGTGTATTCAACTGTTACAAATTTACCTAAGTCTTATTTCGATGGTAGTAAGGTGGTATTTGCAATGATTTTACTTAGTTATTTGTTGAAAAAATCTTTTATGATGTTGAACGGAAGTACGGAATTGATTTTATTGACATGCCTAGTTGTAGGAACAAGGTTGTGAGAACCATTGGCCTAGTGGGATTAACCTCGCCTTTTGGTTCGAAGGTCGCAGGTTCGAAACCACATGTGAACGAATAGATTTTTCTATTTAAAATAATGTATCGAATGGAAAATAAATAGGCTACGGTACCCGCTTTCCATCAAGTGGGCCGTATGCTAGTTAGCTTACTACTGTAGTGAAAGATGAAATAAGTTTTATTTGGATCAACAAACGCATAGCAAGAAATAAGGCAACAGAAAAAAAAGCAAGAGAACCACCAGATAAAGTCAACGAGATTTATTTTAGCTTTCTACAAGTCTCTTCGCCAAGTGCTGAAAGAACCGGGTTAAGAGATCTCTTGGAGCACATTCAAATATGCACAGTGCACACTGTAAAATCTCCAGCGACTGCGTGTTTGCAATCTTTTTTGAACTAAGGAGGGTCTCACAATTCACAATTCAGTTTTATTAATTAATATTTTATTGTTTGCTATCGCATAACTTCATCAAAATGAGCAGATTTGTTTTTTTTCCAGTTCGTTTATAAAAATATAAAATCAAGACCCACACAGTGAGTAGGAAATATGGCACTTAGATTTACCAATACTTACATAATATTGTTTTTACAATTTTTACTTTCTTTAATTATTTTCCGAGTGAACTCTAGTTCCCCACCTTCTGTTATGAGCTCATGTACAGAACCAGTGAAACCATTTTTAGGAGGTAGTCTGAAAAAAGTAATAACATTATGAAAGATGGACCATAGTGGTATGGTGATTGAATAAAGTGCCACTCAACTTGCTACCTTACTTAGCAAGAAGCCAGACTGTAGTTGTTCAATTTACCTAGCCGGGCTTCGAGATTCACATAGTTCCTGAAGGGTGCTGTAGAATGGTGGATTACACATGCAGAAATCAAACACCTGTGTATCATCTTCTTTAAATAAGTTTTCTATAAGAACAGGTCCTTCGTTACTCTTAACTTCATAATTTTTTTGTTGTAAATATTTTCAATTCAATTTAATGTTTTTACCAGGTTATAATGTACTAGATAAGTATATGTTACGTTATATCTAGGTGTAAATGATAATAACTAATAAATAAACAAATACTTAGATATTTTGTGCAGAATAGATTATTAATTGGAGACATCGTAGGTTTTACCTTCAGTTTCTTTGTACTTAAGTTAATTATTGGCAAACGATAAGTAATAATTGGCTCATAATTTTTAAATTGTTTGAAAACAAGTGAAGGGGAAAATTATTATGTCAGAACTTCGTAGTGCCGTAGGTCGTGGGTTCGATCCCCACCGAGAACAAATATTTGTGAGGTGAATACAGGATGTTTGTTCTCTGTCTGGATGTTATTATTATATTCTAAGTATATATTTACAAAAAAAAGTATAAGTATCATATCAGCTACCTGGTTCCCATCAGATACAAGTGGAAGGACGAAGTAAAGAAGGATCTTTTTTTATTTATCTTCTAAAAAATACATAATCTAATTATTATAAATAGCACTAAAGAAACCACTAAGGTTTGTGGGGAAATGCTACTAGAGAGCATTCCTTTACTAGAGAGTGGATCTCTGCTCTCTTCAAATTTCCAACTGGCACAGTTTTTTTTTTAGAATTTTTTTAGAAATAAAAATGAGATTTGCCAATTTTTTCCAAAAGTTTGACCTCCTGTGGTTTAAAAAAAATGTATGGTCACCCTGAGTGACCAACTAATAAATAACTTGCCTACTTCATTGAGATTCGGAAATGGTATAGCACTTGCTAGTTCAAATTTTCAATGCAAAGAATATTTGTGTTAAAAAAGGGTAAGGGTCATTTTTTCAAATTACAAGTAAGATTTTACATAGCAATCGAATTTACTAAAAACAGAAAATAAAACAAATTAGATATTTAAAATACATTTATTACATTAAAATTTCTTACAACAAGTAACCCCCCGACCCGTAGGTAAAGGATTATCCACTCTTTACGCCACACCCTGTATATATATATTTAGGATCTCGGAAACTGCGCCAACGATTTTCACGAAATTCTCAATATACGACTGTTCCTGCCATCTATTGGTGATTGTGAGCAACTAATTGCAAGCTATTCACGCAGATGGCGTTGTTAATTAAAAATAAGCCAATAAAGATACGACTCTTCCTGACATCTATTGGCAAATAATAATACTATTTTTTTAACCCCGAGCGAAGCTCGGTCATACCAGCTCGTAGGTATTTTAAAACACCCAGATCTTGTTCATTAAACCTTATATTCTCAGTAGGGTGGAAATCGAACCCACAACCTGCAGCTTAGAAGGCAGAGTCTAATGCACTGGGAGGTCAGGGTAAGGTTATTCGTAGGTTGACCTTCTTCTTTCTTATCTTTAAAAAAACCAGTGTACCTAAGGGTTTTAAGTGCGCTTCAAAGAAACTCCTTTCGTTCACTTGGCACATGGTTTTGGTTTATTAAAAATATAATCAAATCAAATTCTGCTTGTGAAATTTTTCGCAAGCTCTCGATTATCAGACAAATATAAAACCACCTTTACAAGTGTTGTTGTTTCAAGATCGATTGAAAAATGCCATATAGATATAGATAGTACAGAGGGCGCGTCTACACCATATTCGCAATAAAACAAAATGTACCTACTAACTACCATGCATGAAACAAAACTAGATACTGGTCTGGTCATTTCTGCGCCCCTCCAGGGTCTGCGCCCTGTGCCTGGGCACCGCTGGCACCGTCCTAGTTACGGCACTGTACACAGTCTTACAATAAACAATTTGTTCGCTTGCGTATAACTAACACCAATAAAAAACTTGTAGCACTGTTTTCCAACATTTATTCTTTTTTTTTTTTTTTTTTTTCGAATGGACAAAATGCTGGTGATCGTCTGGCGATTCTTACAGCGCTACCGGACAAACAGCGCTACCGGACAACAACATTTATTCAAACTCAACCCGAACCTATACATGCAAGGCCAAAACGCAACGATAGCGCGATGCAGAATCGTGACAAATTTACCAACGCCCTCTAGTTCTATTTCGGGTACTAAATTACTATGCACTATGCTATAACACTTTTATCAGGCTAAACATTTCGCCCACCAAGAACTCTGTTCTTCAAACCAACTCTAAATTTATGTACTAACAAAATGTATAATAACACAGAACCAAAATATACTTCTTAGTATAAATAAAAAATATTGTAAACTTAACTCCTAAGCATGCACACAATTACACAAAATGACGAAATTCCAATGAAAAAATATGTGTAAAATGCGATTTGTGTTTATTTCATTTGAGGTAAGTAATTTAAAATCAAAATTATTCAGGAACCTTGATAAATACTATACGAATACAGTTATTACAATAATATAGTGAAAATCTGCCTTAACTAGTAATAATTTTGGTATTACGTTTGTATGAAAATTCACCCTCCGCTGGCCCCTTAATGTGGTATATACATTGGAACGCCCTGTATTTCAGCCTCGTAGAATTTGCAAGTGTTATCAACTAAATTTTTTATATTTAAAACTAACAAAATCTCAAACCAACATTTTTGCTGATCGAGCAGGATATTTGCAGGATTTTTATCTGGTATAACAATCATCACAATTGATCTTGTTTTCTCAGGACGAGTAGATTATACAAGCTGTCAACATCACTGTACCTACCTGTTATAAACTTTTTTATGCTGTTGCAAAACAAAATATTTCAAAAAAGATCCCTAGTTTCGCAAAATGTATGTGTCTGGCCCTAAACAGTAATTTAAACAATTAGTTCCGTATTACAATATTGTTTTTTATCATTGAAAATTCGTTCGGGACTTAAGGCCTGCGCACACCTAGTTCGCTGGCGGTAGCGATCAGTGAAACGCTGTCAAATATTCGCTGTCAAATCTCAAATCTGACAGCGATATTTGACAGCGTTTCACTGATCGCTACCGCCAGCGAACTAGGTGTGTTCGGGCCATTACAGCTAATAGTACAATTAGGCATTAACAATTTTTGCTGAATAATTATGCACATTATTTCACAAGACTTTATTGTTGTTAGACCAATCAAGCAAAGACATGTTAATTACACGACTTTCAACGTGCGCTAACAATGAAATTTGTGCATAATTAATAATACATTGCATACATCCATTCATATCTTATAGGTATAGTGTACATGACACAAACAGACACGTAATTCAATTCACAAATTGAGCTGTTGTGAACATCTGTTTATAACGTTAGTCAATATACGAAAACAATAGAGCGTGATACGCAAACATTTCGGTAGCTGTGGGCATTGTATGTGCATGTATCAGTGCGTTGCGTTGCTCTGTAGCACACGTGGCTTTGACTCGCTAATGTCAGAACGTATCATTATCATATCGCTCGAATTACTTGAAGTGTTCATTGATGAAGACTCGAGCGACGAAATTGTCAAAGTTTGGCAATAAATTCTACCTGTAGGTATATGTCTACAGCTTGACATTTCTCAATGGTTTTTTTATACAATTAGCTGATGAAACAAGCCTATGCCCCACCTGATGTTAGATACTGATGTAACCATTGCCTATTACAAAGCATTGCGTCGTAGGTCACGCACGTCAGGAACGTACCTTACAATACACTGCCCTGCGTCCGTCAACTTGAGGCATACAGATGTTCAGTATCTGAGGAGCTGGCTAGGTTGACTAAAGCTGGTGCTGACTTCCGTCTAGAGTTAACTTTCGTGACTTCTAGCATGTCGCGTATCACCTAGGATAACATCAAGTTTTTACCATTTTGCTATTGTAGTGTAGTGTAAAAGGAGCCTCTTTGAGGCGCACTTAAAATCCTTTCACCACACTTGGTTCGAAAGAATCAGTGACACGATAAGAAGAAGAAGAAGTTTAGTGTAGATTAAAATACTTCCTTCTATTTTTTATATTCATGCAGGCCTACCACAAGCTCTGTCTGGCTCTGTCTCTGGCTGTGGTTTTGAGCCTGTATGAGTGCTGTCTAAATAAAACTCAAGTCAAAACGTCACACACACAGTGTAATATACTGATGAGTACTCACACAGACTCATAACCAGAGTCAGAGACAGAGCCAGACAGAGCTTGTGGTAGGCCTACAGATAACCCACGGACCTGCTGGGTTGTCCCAGTGGGCGGTGAGGTGAACACCGACGTGGCGCGTCCCCCGGGTTGCGGATAGGGGGTTTTTTCGGTGTGCCGACAGCTTCCATTAGTGAAGTGGTCGGCCCACCGACGCGGACAAAACACTGGGGGGGAATGGGGAAATGAGGAAAAACGTCTCTGTTGACCAGAGGCGCAGTTGAAGGAGTGGGCAAAGGAAAGGAATTCCTTCTCTGCCGGTTGATTTTTATCTTCTCAGACGATTGTGTACATATAAATGAATACGTATAGTGGAGCTGGTACATATTTGTATATATTTGTATATAGTGACGTGTGGTGGAGCTGGGCTCAGCGTGCACTCACCCTGCCGTTGGGCAGGTAATGGAAGATTCTCCTTGCCCCCAGCTTAAAACTCGGAACCTGCAACGATGGATCTTTTTTAGATCCTACGCAGACCGAGGGCCTGGGCTTGGCCGCCTGGGCCGCGAGGATGCAAACCTCTTTAAAAAATGCCCGAACTCGAAACGGCGGCGCAGCGTTAGGATCAGGGTTGTTTACAGCCCTGGCCGGACGGTAATCCGGCGCTACTGCGTCCCCCGCCAGGGTACATGCCGACCCCCTGTGCGAGTTATGCTAGGCTTCCCCGGTGACAGAGGGCACTAGTCGGGGTGACCGAATTTATCCGTCATACTCGTGGGATTTACAATGGAAACAAGATTAACAAAATTTAAAAAAGATGGTAGGGGTCGTTCTGACTGTAAGGAAGATGAAAATGCTGGTGTTTTTGCGCTTGGCATTACTGAAAAGACGTGTGGAGAATCCCCCATTGCTTCGGCTCGCTCACGCAGCCACAGCTCTCATCGGGAAGATAAAGGTTTATCAGAGGGTAGTATGTTATCATATTATGATGCGAGCCCAGTAAGACCAGCTTTAGCGGCAAGTCTTACATCTGGCGTGATAACTGGCCGTAATATTTGCAGTGACGAGTCTGACAGCGAATCTTCAGCTGTAAAGAAGACCTCAGCTGGTCGACGAAGAATACGTGGACGAGCTTCTTTGTCAGGCACTGATATTGGAGTTGCCCATGCTAGGCAGGATTTAATAAACGTCGGTGCAGAAACGTACCGTCTAAATCGAGACGACGACGCGGATGAGCCGCTATGTTCAAAAAAGAAGAAGACAAAAAAAGTGTACACTCATCTGAATCTCAGTGAGAAGTCTCTTAACGCGGAAGAATTATGGACGCGAGCCTTGGTTGAAGTTGATTCAATTCAAGAGCAGACCCGGAAGTCCAAAAATTTAAAGGGGGCCGTTATGAGTGCTATCAACCAGTCCTTGACTACAATGAAGGATGTCATCGACTGTTTGAAGGTACGGACCATTGATGATGAGACAAAGCGTCTACAGGCGGACAACAACCGACTCAGCCGGGAAGTTGCAAACCTCAAGGTAGAGCTTGGAGCCCTTCGGCGCGACTATGAAGAGAGAAACATGCAGGCAAATGCAACTGCTTTACTTCCTACTCTCTCTCCACCCTCTCAAGGAGTAGATATTGAAGAAGTTGTCCGAAGGGTGACCATCTCTGTGGGGGAAATGGTCAATGCACGTATAGCTGGCATAGAAGAACGCCTTTTACCGCCAAAGACAGTGCATCCACCGCTAGCGGCAGAAAAAGGGCTCAGTGCATCACTTCCGACCCCAGCAACGCGTAAGCAGGCTGAAATGCCCAGTCCTGCTACCCACGTAGTACAGCCTTCTACAAGTCAGGCTGGCAACGCAATGGGCTCTCCTAGGGAAAACGTGCAGCCATCTACTAGTCGTGCTGTGCCCCTTGTTGATCTCGTTGATGGGGAAGGATGGGCTACTGTTGCAAAGAGAACAAGCCGTAAGAAGAAGGCAGCTGTCCCTACGGTTTCTTTGGTGGCCAACGAAGGGCGATCCACGACGGCGGTGGGTTCCACAAAAGCCACCAAACCAAAGAAAAAGAGGAAGTCCAAGCGAACCAGCCTTAGAGTGCCAAAGTCAACAGCCGTAGTTATCACTCTCGAACCAGATGCACTGAAAAGAGGGGTGACGTACACGGAGGTTTTAACTAAGGCTAAAGCGTCAATAAACTTAGCAGAGCTTGGGATAGAAGAAGTTCGTTCGCGGCTAACGACGACTGGATCTAGAGTTTTGCAGCTTCCAGGAGCGGGCAGTGGCCCCAAGGCTGACCTCTTAGCTGAAAGGCTACGATCTACTCTTGCAGATGTGGCTAAAGTTTCGCGTCCAGAAAGGTGTGTAAGTTTGCGCATCAGTGAATTAGACGACTCTCTTTATAGCGAGGATGTTGCTGCCGCGATTGCTGCTTCAGCTGATTGCTCGTGCGTTAATATTAAGGTTGGAGAGATTAGGGCGGGGCCAGGAGACTTGGGTGTTGCCATCGTGCAATGCCCTGTTCAAGCAGCTAAAGTATTGCTGAAGAAAGGCCGTCTTCTGGTTGGCTGGAGCTCTGCTCGGGTTCTTGCTCTTGATAAACGCCCGTTGCGGTGCTTTAAGTGCCTGGGTGTTGGCCACACTCGACCGTTGTGTCCGTCAGATAAAGACCGTGGTGAACTCTGTTTCCGCTGTGGCAAAGAAGGACACAAGTCAGTGACGTGCACAATGGAGCCTCATTGCCTTGTATGTGCTGATGCTCGACGCCCAGCGGGCCACATGATGGGAGGTCAAAATTGTAACCCTCCAACTGTTAAGGGTAAATCGGCGGCTGCGCCTCGATATACCCAGAGATCGACCCGCAACAATGCGGCAGAGGAGGTTATGTCTGATTAATGTTTAGGTCACGACATAACCTCCTCCAGGCGAACCTAAACCACTGTGCTTGCGCTCAAAGTTTGTTTGCGCAGGTGTTGGCAGAGTGGTCAATCGATGTTGCTGTTGTTTCTGAGCCGTACACCGTCCCTAACAGTTCCAATTGGGTCAGTGCTAGTGACGGCTTAGTGGCGATATACGCCTGTAACAGCGCTTGTTCCTTTTCTTTTTCAATTAAAGAAAAGGGGCCGGGCTATGTTGCAGCAGCCTGGGGTGATATTGTAGTAGTAGGGGTGTACTTTTCCCCCAACAAGAGCTTAGTAGAGCTGGAAGCCTATTTGCTTGTGCTTGAAGGCGTTATCAGGAGAAGTTCAGGGTTGCAGATCTTGTTAATGGGAGACCTCAACGCCAAGGCTATGGCTTGGGGTTGCCCTGCCACTAACGGACGCGGTGAGGCTGTTCAAGAATTTACTACAGCAGCTGGTCTTGTCCTTCTAAACCAGGGATCTGTTAACACATGCGTGCGATGGCAAGGGGCATCAATAGTGGATGTCACCTTTGCTACCCCAGCTCTTGCCGCTTGTGCGCTCAATTGGAGAGTACTACAGCAAGTGGAAACCTTTTCAGACCATCGCTACATTAGGTTCGAGGTCGGCTCCTCTTCTGGTTTGGGAAGGAGCCACACATCGACTACTCCAATGGCTTTTCCGCGGTGGGTTCTAGGACGCCTAGACCGAGAGCAGGTAGCAGAAGCTGCGATTGTGCAGGCTTGGTGCCCTGTCTCGAGTATGAATAGGGTGGATGATAAAGCGAATCAACTAAGAGAAGCTCTAACAGCCGTGTGTAATGCCGCTATGCCTCGTGCTAGGAAATTACCAGAGACAAAGCAGGTTTACTGGTGGTCTGCAGAAATTGCTGCTCTCCGATCGAAGTGCAATACTACACGACGCGAATACACGCGTTGTCGCCGGAGGCGAATCCACACGGCAGAAGAAGAGTCCAGTCTCTATGAGGCCTACCGACGGACTAAAGAATCACTGAAAGCTGCCGTTTACAAGGCTAAGTCTGACGCCTGGAACGAGTTTATAGACGATCTCAACAGGGATCCATGGGGGCGTCCTTACCGTACCGTTCGCAAAAAACTTTGCAATCAGGCACCCTCCACTGACTCTTTCGACTCGCAACTTTTGGAGAATATAGTTATGGGTTTATTTCCGGCCTGCCCACCTCATGAACCACCTTACATGGTGCTTCCTGACACACCTTCCGACCGTCCTGAAGATATTCCTCAGATCACTGATGGAGAGTTTGGCAGTGCGATCCGCCATCTCCGGTCAAAGAAGACAGCTCCTGGACCAGACGGTGTGCCTGGCCGCGTTCTTGCGCTTGCCCTTAAGCATTTGGGAGGCCGAGCTGTGGAACTCTTTAACTCGTGTCTCGCGTTGGGTCAATTTCCCAAAGTGTGGAAGGATGGTCGCCTGTGCCTACTTCGAAAGGAAGGGCGTCCCGCTGATTTGCCTTCCGGCTATAGGCCTATAATTTTACTCGACGAAATAGGCAAAATGCTTGAGCGCATTATAGCTGCCCGTATCATCGACCACCTTACATCTGTTGGTCCCAATTTAGCGGAGGAGCAATACGGGTTCCGATCTGGACGCTCTACCATAGACGCGCTATTACAGCTAAAGCGGATCACGCAGGAGGCAATATCAACCAGATATCGCCAACGCATTTAACAGTCTCCCGTACGAGTGCATCGACGAGGCACTGCGGTATCATGCGGTACCGGCCTATCTTCGGAAAATAGTAGGGCATTACCTGAGAGGGCGAGATGTGCTCTATCTTAATGATAAGGGAGAAGTTTGTGCAAGGAACATGTCAGCCGGTGTTCCTCAGGGATCAGTTATGGGTCCCCTGCTCTGGAACATTGGCTATAACTGGGTGCTACGTGGTACGCTACTTCCCCAAACCGACATACTTTGCTACGCAGATGACACGCTGCTTGTCGCTCGGGGAAGAAACCATGAGGAGGTTTCGCATCTAGCTACAGTAGGGTCAACTCTATTGGTTGGCCGCATCCGGTTGCTGGGACTGAAGGTGGCCCTAAGCAAAACTGTGGCCATGTCATTTTACGGTCGAAGAGGTAGGCCACCAGCTGGTGCCTACATTTACGTTGACGGCGAGCGGATCATGTTAGCACCACATATCAAATATTTGGGACTTACACTGGATAGAGCATGGAATTTTTCCGAGCACTTCCAGCGGTTGATGCCCAAAGTACAAGGTGCAGCTGGATCACTCGCACGCCTTTTGCCGAATCTGGGTGGCCCTAGCACCCCCTGCCGTCGCCTTTATGCTGGAGTCATTCGGTCCATGGCACTCTATGGCTCACCGGTGTGGGTGGACGCTTTAACTGTCGGTAATAGGGCTCTTCTGCGGAAACCGCAGAAGATTATGGCAGTTAAAGCTATACGAGGTTATCGCACTGTATCGCATGGCGCTGCTTGCGTCATAGCAGGTACTTTGCCTTGGGAAAAAGAAGCTTCGGTGCTCGCCCAGGCCTACAACGATAAGGTAGAGAGACGTGCACAAGGAGAGTGTATGGCTCCTCTAGAGATCAGGCAAGCTACTGATCAGGCTCGCATAGTAGCTCTTCAGCAATGGTCAGAAGAGCTGGTGTCCGCTACATTTGGCCTATGGACCTTAGATGCTATAGGACCTAAATTAAAAGAATGGGTGCAAAGAGAGCACGGAGCTCTCACTTTTAGACTGGTGCAGGTACTGTCAGGACACGGCTGTTTTGGATCGTATCTGCACCGTATAGCAAGAAGAGAGGCGAGTCCTGCATGCCATCACTGCAGTGCGGCCGAGGACACGGCGCAGCACACGCTGCAAGAGTGTAGTGCTTGGGCATCGCAGCGTCAAGCACTCGAATTAGTCGTGGGACAGGATCTTTCGCTGTCTAGTGTGATCGAGGTCATGCTGGAAAGCGACAGTGCCTGGCAATCTGTGGTCTCTTTTTGCGAGGATGTAGTGTCGCAGAAAGAGATGGCGGAGAGGATAAGGGAGCAAGATCCCCTTGCTGACCCGCAGCGTAAGAAGAGATCTGGCAGAAGGCGGCGGCAATTTCACCGTCTTTTACCGCTTGACGGAGACCAGCAGGGCATAGGTGCGAGGAGTCCTAGCCCTGCATTGCACAGGCCTCCGCTGCCGGGGGATGTCCTAAATATTCCAGGACAGCCCCCTGCCCCACAAAGGGTGGACCGAAGAGTTCGCTTAAGGCGAGCAGTCACCGACAGGGTCGCGGTCGAATCTGACCGGGAACCCGTAACCCTGTCAAGTGCAGATGCGTCGTCGAACGAATCGTCTCATGACGAATGGTTTGATGACGCGTTGGCACTAAGGTGAATTGACGGAATATCGATGGGTTTTTAGCCGGTATGCCACTAGTTAGGTGGTGAGCCCGACAGACCCCTCCGGCTCTCCTCAGGCCGGGGGACATGCGTAATGCATTTTCCCATCGAAAAAAAAAAAAAAAAAAAAAAGACCTACAGATAACATTAATATTAATTATTATCTGAAGTAGAAGGTCAGCGACATCGTACCCTGACGGTAGGATGTACCGCCTTGTGAACTGTCGGGAGATGAAGCCATGCTCGTCTTGCTTCTCCTCGTGCTTGCCTTCGACGAGTACTGAGTTGCTGCTGGTCTTGACTGTGATCTCTTCAGGGGCGAATTGCTGGACATCTAGGATGACCTAGAATATAAAAGACAGCTCATTTTAGATAAGCGGACTAATAGCTGGTAAATCCGTCTGCTAAAAACGCTAGCCCGGGATTTGAGACTAAGTGGACTGGTATAAACCATTGGTATTAGGTATATTGATGTCCCTGGCCATGGACAGAGAAGAATGGTATAAACTGGAGGAGACCTTTACCCGAAGAGGGGTTCCTAGCCAAACGAATGAGGACGAAGCAGCATAAATATAAATGCAACAGTGATACAATTACTAGAATTTTGTAAGTATTAAGCATTGTAAAATTCGTTGGTAAGGAAAATAAATGGGCTTCTTATTATTTATTAGGTATATATACATTCTGGATTTTCGATCGCGAAAACAGAGAAAATCAAAGTTTTCACTACCGAAAAAGAAAATCTATGCTATGAGCGAGCCGCGGGAGCGGTTACCTCAATTTTTGCACGAAACAGAAACTAAATAGCTCGAAAGATGAATTAATTAAATACAGTCAATACACTATTATAAACAATTTTTGATCGTTCGCACGCGACAATCAGTCGATAAAATTAAATTTGAAAATTCTCAAATGTATCAACTAATTATTATTTATTCATTTTGCCTTATTACGTTCTTATAATATAAAATTCAATACTTATTATTAAGATATAACAGCAAAAAACCTAAGTTATCAAAACTGCTAGTTTTGGCTCAGCGTGTTACGGTTCCCTAATGGCAATAGCTAGTGTCTATATGGTAGATAGCTTTATATAAGTGCAATAAATAAAAGCATGTTGATCAAACAGGTATTTAATTAACAGAATGAGAATAGGTACTTAAACATAAACATTCTGTTTTATTTATAGCTACAGAACCAGAATCTGGTAAGTTTCATAGAAGGAACATTGACGTTGTTGTGGTTCGTCAACCCTCAAGTTGGTTTCCAGTCTTCTTTCATACATGTTCTGTTCGAAGCACTCATTATTTCCGACTAGCCCAGCATTGTTGCTACCACTTGAGCAGGAAGAGAAGCCGGAACCTGTGAATAATAGGAGAGTTTTATGGTAGGTTAAAGCCTGGTGTTTTCTGCAAAGTAGTAAATGTAAGATCCTTCATAGTATACATAAGGAATAGCTAGTAAACTGGTTAGGGCCAAAGAGGAACCATAGCATAAATTTTCCTCTACTCATAATTTAATAATTAACTTTGAAGGAGTTATTTTCTATTTAAACTGCCCAATCTAAAATAGCATCATTATCATCATCATTAGCTAAGATTTGAAGCTTGATTTTTTTAGATGTCCAAATCTTTAGTTTTGATGCATTATGTACCTATTTAGTACCTATTTACTTGGTATAGGTGCTGGGCAAGCCTATTCCATCTAAAATCATATCAATCACATCAAAATTGTATTTATTCAGTTAAATTGTTCCAGGCACTATAAAGTTCCGCGAGTAGGGCTTGAGTAATCACCAGTTTAGCCCCTGAGGCTTATTTATATCATCTACAATAGATGAAAAGGCCTGTATGTAAATACTTTTATTCATATTTGTATTTATTTTGTTGCAGGAAAATCTGAAAGAACTACTAAGGAATGGTTGGTGAAGCCAAAAGAAAATTTACTGTAAAGCTCTGTTATAACATGATACCTACCTACATAAAAACGGCATAACCTATAGAACCAAGAAGTTTGGCGCGAACGCTAATGCTTGGCCCATCATCCAAGCGCCGAATACTAGCGCTTCTGATACCCTGGATAGAAGAAATTGTCAAAATTTATAGAGATTAATTCAGAGAATTTACAGATGCAGATTTTTGTTCAGCGAGCAAAGAGCTAGGAAGTAATTTGCTTTGAAGAGATAACTTTGAAATGTTTCTCAATGATTGTCTTTTGTTTGAAGCGTGTCTAAGAAAATCTAGATTGATTTATTTTAAATCAAACGTACTCGTAATTGGTAAAGTTCTTTTATAAGCTACTAGCAGCTTGTCCCGGCTTCGCACAGGTGCTTCGCAACATTTATTTTTTAAACACATAAATATAACCTATGTTACTCTGGATAAATGTAGTTTTCCAAATCGGCACAGTCGTTTTTGAGTTTATACATTACAAAATATGTTTACAAACATACGAACTTAATACAAATCTTTCCTCTTTATAGTATAGATAAATTTTAATCCCTTATTTTTTTACTCTCTCCTTCCCACCACTGTTATGGTACACGAGACTGACAGTGACAATGCTATAAAAAGACGCACCAAAGCCTATAAGCGCACTGAGAAGAAGTTATGAAAATAAGAAACTAGCCGAATGACAGCCGCCTTTGGTATTGGTATACGCACACAGATAAGATAATACTATACTAGTAGTATAGGTAACTTTATCACATTCGACTCACTGAAATCTCGTCACATCCAAGGTAAACTGATTGAATAGGTTCTATGACTATTGTCTTTGTCCCCCACAAACGCTACTTGTTTGTGGAATTACAGACTGGGTCCGCTTTGTAGCCATAGGGTAATGAAAGGATGAATTTCGCATGCGGGCTGGTAAATACGGCTGCAAGCCGGCAGTATCGTCTCTTGCTTACCTACCATTATGTATTTATTAGCTGCTTGATACATTCAAAGGTGCGTCACCATGTTCATGCATTCGTTGCTTTAAAATTTATAACATTAACTTCATGGATTTTTTTAGTTCAATATCACAGAAAATATGAAGAACTACCAAAAATATCATGCTTCTTCTTATTGAGTCACTGGTTTTTTCAAACCAAGTGTGGTGAAAGAATTTAATGCACCTCAAAGAGGCTGAATGTTATGCTGAAAATTGCTTTTTGTGGTAGTATTATTAAAAAGCGATGTTAGACAATTGTGGGATGCAGAAAATGTGTGGATTTTTTTATGACTCGCGTTCTATAAACACAGAATAAATAAAAAATGTCAGGTATTCGTATGGTATTAAAATCATGTTGTATACACTTATTTACACAAAAAAAACAAATAATATTAACAAAATGTAAAAAATACGCAAAAAATAGTCTAGCTATCTGCAGACTGTTACAAACGATCTAGAGATAGCTTAACCGATCCAAATCAGTGCCAGACGGAAGCGTCTCCATGATGCTGGCGGCATTGCCACGCTTAAAAGCAATGCTAATGCGGCACATACCAGAAATCTAAAACTATAAAGGATACTTTAATATACATACTGATTTTAAACCAAAATTTGATTGTGCTAAAAATAAAGGGCGTAATTTATAGTTATAAACACTTTGGAGGTTAAAAACGATGCAAAGTTTTGACAGTTAATGCCACGAAAAAACATATTAAACAAAGTTGACTTGAAACTTCATAATGGAACTTATTTGCACTGCATTTATCAATGAGGGAATCTAAGATATTCATAAAAACTAAAATTTAATCTAGGCCACACAGCATTCCCGTCACTGTCACTTTCAAACGAACGAAAAGAGACGACTGTAGTATTTGGAGATTATGCTACACATTAGATAGTGAGTTAATCTTTATAAGTATGTCATGTCACTCTCTTATTTTAGGTCATATCACTTTCATGTTAGTCCTTGAGTTGACAGTATAGTGTTAGAAAGAAAATGAAAGTTATTATTAATTGGATAGACACATCTAGGTAAAGATTTGCATAGACAGATGATTTTTTTGTTTAAAAAAAATTGTTTGTCTGTAGTCGGTTAACTGACGATAGTTGAACGTGGCAACGTTCAATGGAACGCCTCAGAGCGAGGTAACGCCGCATGAGTCATGTTTTTTCGTGCGTGCAGCTGGCTCCAACGAATTATAAGACGTTGTCACGTCAACAACTGCTTTAGGAAATCATACCTGAAGGCCTACCAACCAAGCTCTGTCTGGCTCTGATTTTAAGTCTGTGTGAGTGTTGACTAAAAACATCCTACGTCGAAACGTCACACACACAGTATTATACACTGGTGAGCACTCACACAGACTCAAAACCAGAGCCAGAGTAAGAGCCAGACAGAGCTTGTGGTAGACCTTCTGTTTCCCGAAAAGTCAGTAAAGTTTAAAAGTATCTCAAACTTGCATTATTATAATTGCATCATTACTGTAATCACAATTATGTCATGCACATTTCTACTCTTAAACGCTAGAACACTTGTTTTCTGCCAAAGTATATTTATTAACGTAAATAACATGCAATAAATTAGTTGTAATACACAAGGCGCTTTATTTTTACAGAATACACCAAGGCTAGTAACTATAGGTACACTAAGTTTATATTAAAAGACTATTTTTTAAGTAAGTAAATTCATTTTAATAAAGAGACTCATTTTATTGCATATATCAGAGTAGGTGGTCTAGGGGAGCAAGAGGAACTATCCCTGCTTCTGCCTTCTTAATCTTTTGACCCTCGGGTGAGGGGGTCGTGCGACGTGTGTTCAAATCAAAGTCGATTAAAACGTCCGCCAAAGTAAAATCCCGCGAGATCAATTAGTCTATTCATGGTCATTCCTAAGGACGAGGAATCAATTTCAATTTCAATTTCTACGGGGCTGACAACTGTTACTGTTTATTAATATTATTATACTGTTATATAACTTTTAGCTAGCACATTAATTAAAAATAAATCACAAAATGTAAACGTAATTAAAATAATTAGCTATAATAATACTCTTATCCAATCAAGTTTTCCTACCAATAAGTTAAATAACTAGTTTTCGTACTAGAAACTTTTGCGTAGGAAAACATGTTCGGCGTGTACTCTGTAGTTAATATTTTTTTAATTTTATAATAATTGTAACCTGTATATATGTAGGTATTAAATAAAAGCAGGCTATGTTTCTATTTAGCTAAGTAAAGAATATTTTAGTGAAGGGTCATCTTGGAGTCATTCGTATAGTTGTATAAGTAATTGAGATAGTACCCTAATCCAATGTGTAAATAGGTGGTAGCAAACCAGACGCAGCCATGAACACATTAGGCCTACTGGACTCACATAGCGTTAAAAAGTATCAGAGCGATCCATGTGATATAAACGAATATAGAAATTTTGAATTAGTATAGTATCATACAGTTTTGTATGACGCCCGATGGAAGTCAGTGGATGTAAAGGGCTCAGAATCGTTCTTCCTGGAAATGTAAGGGAGGCCTGTGTCCACTGAAATTCTTCAAATGATAATTACTATTTATTCTATGATAGATTGAAATAGTTCTGCAACAGCTTGTGCAAGACAGTTTGAGAGGCTTATTAAGTTTGCGAGTTTGACTTGACGGTAGACTGAGTGAAGTTTGATGACCGTATGAAATGCTGTAGTTGATGGCGTCAGCTGGCCGCGCACGCCTGTACATACTTCGTGACACGCAATCTTCTCAACTTTTATTTCGGCCTACTTTCCATTTCCATAGGGTTCAAACTGTTCAACGTTTGTAATCGCGGTTGTGTTCGTTTTCCAGCCTTTTTGAGTTTATTCATTACAAACATACAAAAATACTAATCTTTCCTCTTCTCTCTTTCTTTTTATTATCTATTCTCTATTCTCTTTCCTTTTATATTAGAATAGATAAATATGGAGTGAGAGTTATTTTTTTATTGCTTTGGCAGGTGACCATTGTCGGCTTAAACGTTATCGGTCATGTCAGTTCTAACTCTGAAGGCCACGACGGACGCCTTCCAGAGGCCTAAATTTTATTCCTTCTGCTGAGTTGGCCACTGGCTCACAGGTACACAAAAAACCCCAAAACCCTCAGAGAATACAGAGTATTAGATAAAAATACTTTTCACTGACCTAAATACAAACAGTTTTTCGTGAAAATGTATTCCATAACAATGGTTCGTTTAGAAAGGCGGCGTTATTGAATATTTTTCTTGGAATAAATCATACAGCGACATGTGAAATTCAGACGATTGTGTTGGAAATAGGTTGCGAGGATAGAGTTCTATGGTTGTAAGGTATCAGCTTTTACGTAGGTACATCATAATTTTATGTCTACTTGCTATCTATGATCTTCAATTTGATTATATAAAAAAAACAATTGATAAATTACGAGCAGTGTTGATGCTAAAGCAACTTTTTCATTTACAAAATCATAGGCCCGAAGAATACAATTACAAATTAGAGTATTTTTTATATTAAACAGGTGCCTACTTAAACTAGGTATGCTAGGTGCTATTTAGACAAAGCGTTTTGGATTTTTCTTCTTGAATAGAGATTCTAAATTGAATCTTTATGTAATACAAAAAATACTGCAATATTAACTACCTTATTTTTTGTAAACGGTCATTTTTACGACTGCAGTAACCGTCCGCTAGCTAGTTCGATGCGATCAAGACTCGAAATTTTTTTTTTTTTAACTTATATAGCTTGAACAGTTTTAGTAACAAACTACTTCGTGTAAATGACCATTTAGGCGAGTTTTACTATGAAAATAAACATCATTTCATTCAGGAAAAATACAATTTTTTCTTAAAAGTTATAGCACATTCATAGAATAAGTATTTTGAATATACTGTAATTTCTATACTTATAGATAAGTATAATAGTTCTGAGAAAACGATTTACATGTGTGTCCCCTGTCATTTTCCAAATAATATTTTTGAACAAAAGGTTAATAATAACCGAATTTGAATCCTTATTTTGATTTGAATATCTCGAATAGAAAAATACATAAATATACTTTTTTTTAAATTGTTGTCAGATATCATTATATCTGACAACAATTTAAAAAAAAGTATAGTGCAGCTTTTTGCCTGGAAAGGCATTGCCTACCATTGTAGGCAATGCCTTTCCAGGCAAAAAGCTGAGTTGGGGCCTATTTGGCGGGTAGATAAACCTGCCCCGGCAACGCACGGGTGGACATTTATTTTTTAAACACATAAATATAGCCTATGATACTCAGGGTGAGTGTAGCTTTTCAATGGTGAAAGAATTTTGGAAATCGGCTCAGTAGTTTTTGAGTTTATTTATTACAAACATACAAAAATACAAATCTTTCCTCTTCATAATATATATTATCTTGATTATTAACGTCTAGACCTATGTATGTATGTCAAATAAATGTATTTGCTTCCTTTGTTTTAGATCTGGAACGTGTTAAAAGGGGAGTGCATAGCTATATTCGACGGTCACACAATATCCGTCCATTGTGGCATGTGACCAAGAAGGTTCCGAGTATGAGTTTTAACAAGTTTAAAAAGGTTGTATGATAAATTCGGCACCATGTAGGTAGAAGTAAATAGGTTGTGTATTCACAAACTTAGTGAACACAATATTCTAAATTCAAATTTACTTTATCCTCTAGCGGATAAAAACGGCTTTTCCAGTCAGATATTGAACAGAAAAAACACACTTTTCGAGCTGGTGGGATGAAAAAATGCATTACTTTTTAGGTGCTTATTTCCATTCTAAGCTACCACCATTCGACTGACCTCTCACCTCAGTTGGTAGTAACCCAGCCTTCTGCGCCTTAGGCCGTGGGTTCGATTCCTACCGAACTATTTGTGTAGTGAACCCTGATGTTTGTTTTCTGTCTGGATGTAATATTCTACTGTTGGTATGTAAATGTGTTACAAAAAAAATATTCAAGTATTATATCAACTATCTGGTCCCCGTCATACAAGCTCTGCTTAGTTTGGGTCTAAATGTGTATATTGTCCCTACCAAAATACTTTTTTTTTTATAATCTTTGGTCTAGCGATAGTCTGGCGCTACGCCCAATGCTGTAGTATTTGGATCGGCTCCAATATAGAACATGATAAAGCTAGGTACCTTTTAGTATTCATGATGATTATGATAATATTATAAGTAGGTACCTACGTTTTCGTGACAAAATATCATTTATGTCACAAAATAAAATATTAAATTATACAAAAACAAAATGTAGGTGTATTAGTATGGATGAACAGTGTGAAGGAAGACATAGATAAATTAAGAAAGAAGTAAATACAGAGATTACAGCTGATAGAGAAGAACATGTTGGAAACCTAACATAACTCATTCAATCAAATCATTAAATCTGTTAATGAAACAAATTAGTAGTTTCTTTTTAGAAATAATACGTATTTGCATGAATCATAAAAACTTCGATGATTTTTTTTAGTAAAAACTTCATGGTTGGTTTTTCTTTTTAGACATTATTTTGACAGTTGGGAAAGAAAAAGCACTAGTGTGGGAATGGTAAAAAAAAAGCACGCGTGTGTAATAGCCCACATCCCGAACGCTATACGTCCCTGCAATACGCCACTTTTTGAGCAACTGTATTAAAATAGTATATTTCATTACAAGTGCGGGAAGGCTGTCATTGCAAAGAGTTCCGACAAATGTCTACCCGAGACAACATATATTTTTTTTAGTTTTATCATTCTCTTATTTTAGAAGTTAGAGGGGGGGGGACCAACTTTTTACCACTTTCGAAGTGTCTCTCGCACAAACTATTAAGTTTAACCTCAACATAATTTTTGAAGACCTATTCATAGATATCCTACAATCTATAAGGGTTCCGTTTTTGCCATTTGGCTACGGAACCCTAAAAAGACCAGTAAATATCTCCTCAGATTTCTCAGAATAAATATCTAATAAAAATATACTTAAAAAGAATAATACACGGTAACAGGCAAGACAATGTCACATTGATGTTGACTTTAAATAGGCACGTTGTGCCATGTTATCTAATGCCATAAAACCAACTATAACATCGCAAACAATACCAACATGAACGTTGGCTGATTCAAAGCTGATGCAGGTACAAAATAATGTACTGATGTACCTACTTGTGACAATAGGCTTTCTAGCTGCAAATATGAATTGCGATACGAAAGGCTAAATAAAAAGTTGAGGAGTAATATTCAGCTGAGAAGACGTCAGCGTGGTATGGGCAATTGGTCATGTCATGCAATGACAGAGAGAGAGAGTAAACAATAGTTATTACACGAAGAGTTCATGCAGAGAGAGAGAAAGCAATAATAATTACACGAAGAGTTTTAGATACGTGGATGTTTATAGAATTTGGTAGAGGTGGACCAAAGAAGAGATGGATGGGTTGTGTAGAAAGGAGTGAACACAGAGCCGTATTTAGAAACAGTGCTTAGTTAGTCGAGCCTCAAGCATAGATTATTGAAATTCAAACAATTTCACTTTTGTCAGAAAATATATGCTTGAGAGTGTTTAAGCAACTGTCATCTCTTTAAGAGCGGGTCGTGCGAAAATTTGAGATTTGTTGTTAAAAAATTCATAACTAAATAACTAAGTGACATTTTAAAAATCACAAAAGGACTAATTGTAGACTATACATTTGAGATTAATTCGAATATACTATTTAACATGACATTCTATTTAACGCTGACATACGATTTTCATTAGCGTTAAGTTTTTAAAACTTGAGAAACCGACTTCATGGCTCAACTGATCCTGATAGAATTTCTCTGAAACTAATATTTTTTAATCTTAGCTTTCTTTATTTTAACTTTTTTTTTTTACCTTCTACATAAAAGAATATTTTTTTCAGCCTCAGCTCAGTTGGTAGTAGCTCTGCCTTTTGCGCCGTAGGTCGTGGGTTCGATCCCCACCGAGAACAAATATTTGTGTGGTGAAAATAGATGTTTCTTCTCTGGGTGTTATATTGTAAGTACTATGTATTTATAAAAAAATAATTGTACAAGTACATATAAGTATTATCAGCTACCTGGTTACCATAGTACAAGCTCTGCTTAATTTGGGGCTAGATAGTGTGGTGTGGATTGTCCACATTATTTATTTATTTAAAATTCTTGCAACTTGCAAGACGTGGGTTGATTTGATTTTCATAGTGCGCTATTATATTTTTTTTATTTATAATAATATCTATAGGGCTTTTAGGCCGCCCAAAAACGAAGAAACGTGTTGACGACATTGTGGGACGTCGTCGGTAGACGGAATAGGCTCGAATCGATCAGTAGGCCTACCACAAGCTCTGTCTGGCTCTGGTTTTGAGTCTGTGTGAGTGCTCACCAATGTATTATAAAAAGGAGACAATTAATAATATTAATTCTCATGCTCAAGTGCCTATTATTATTAAACTAGAGATTAATAATAATAGGGCTTTTATTGGTTGTTTGTATCTCTTATTACATTACTGATGTACATTATTATTATTCTAGTCTTAACTCTCTCTTAATTACCATGTTTAAGGCATGTTATTATGTTAAGGTATGGCCACATCTAGGCAATATGGTGCTTAATATTAATAAGCAACTTTTTAACAGCAATATAGAGTTTCACAAACTTTGAAAGTTTGGAGCTTTATCACCTCCACTGTGGGCACTAAATAAATGTATCAAATTGATCAACTTAAACTTGTGAAAAGAGGCCGATCTGGCGGGATGTGAGCTCACAGGACGTGTTATTGCAAGCCCATTCACATGCCACAGTTGAGGCAAAACAGCCCCTTTGTCATGACAAAGGTGTCGTGAAAAGAAAAAGGGGCCCTATCAACGATCTGCCTTATCAGAATCGGTTCCCTTCCGCGAGGTCTCAATAGGACCACATTATTTGTCATTTGATGAGCTTACAAAAGTACTTATCAAGTTCAAAGAATATTGTTTCATAGTGTTATATATTTTTTGTTAAGCCCCGCAAAAATACATAGAAGAAATACTAAGATATTGTCGTAAGCATATGAATATCTACATTTTGAATTATTGTATAACTATGCTATGTCAATTCAATAATAATAAATATTTGCTATCATAAAACTGATACTAGTATAAAATATTAGAATCACAATGTACAAAAGATCACCTTGTAATATCCTTGTTAGAAGGGGAAACGAGAGCTTTACCGAGGTTTAATTTTGTTTCCATAACTGGGTGTAAAGAGCCTTGTGTAACGAGACCTGAAACCTGTTGTGCCGACCCCACATAAAGTGGGATAGGAAAATGAAAATGATGTGTAACAATGAGTTAATCTGATTTATAGGCTATTTTCGGCAGTCTATAGACGCAAATACCAAGTACTCTTCTCTTCTTAAATTGAAGAGCTTAGCTTTTATCGGGGTTTTGGAGGAGCAGGAAAGGTGCCTGCTCGCAATTCAATCCAGCAGAACACCTGCCCGTTTATAATTAACTATCATAAATTTAATTTTAGTTGTTTTTATACGGTATGTATGGAATGTCCTGTTTTGATCATTATTCAGAGCACCTGCCTATATTGTGTCATTATGATATTCCTCATCGATGATCTAAGTGGTCCATGCATTTAAGCGTGCAATCTTTAGATGCGTCGTGTCTATGGAAGACACATTTATTAATGTTAGTAAGGCATAAGTGGAATTGAAACGCCTAAACGTCCACAAATTAACATCTATTTATCTTACAAAATAATGAAATTCTTCTATAAAGAAATTCTATTATCTGAGAACATAAACATAGGACTAGGTCTCTAATGTGTGTGTAGGTTAGGGATGTCGGAAATGCAATAAAGTATCGATACATATCGTATCGATGTTTTTTAAAAATATCAATATCGATATTGATATTTTTATTAAAAAATATATCGGTATGATTTGACTTGACAGAGAATATTCGTGCTGTTGAAATTGAAATTGGCTAACAGAGTTGCCAACTTAAAAACCAAACTATAAAACAGCAAATCAAGTCGACCAAAAACAAAAAAATACATAAAATATAATTTGTTTAAAGATGTTAGTATAAAAAAAGTATTTTCTTTTTGGGATTTTTTAATCTTAAAACTTATAAATGTTTATTGGTCTGAAAAAAATATCGGTTTTTATACCTTTTCGATACTTAGAATTTTATATCGATACATCGATATATCGAACTATTAAATATTGCTCAAAAATATCGATCCAGTTGTTTACCAACGTACTACGAAACCTAATACACCAATAATATAATCATAACTCTATAATCCACATAACATATATAACACATTAATTAACAAAATACGTATATAATAAAAAAATTATAAATATAAATTAATAATACTTATGGTTAATTTATTTGGTTATGTCAGTATTAATATCGTATATTAGACATATTATTGTACCTGTGGAATGTTAATGTTTATTGATTAGTTTAATTGTTAGTTATAGTTTGTTTTGTGGAATAATTAGAATGTTACTAAAGTGTCATTTTATAAGTTTCAAACTAGCGTTTTCTTACTACGTTCATTGCAACATAAGTGCTCACACGCGCGGTTAATTCAGCAGTTCAAAAAGCTGGACACGGCATATACACGGCCTTATTAACCGACTTCCAATCAAAAAGGAGGAGGTTCTCAATTCGGTTGTATTTTTTTTTTTTTTTATTTTTTTTTTTATTTTTTTTTTTAATGTTTGTTACCGCATAACTTCGTCATTTGTGAGCCGATTTGAAAAATTATTTTTTTATCTGAAAGGTACTGCTTCCAGATTGGTCCCATTTTAATTTTATTAAAATCGGTGTTGCCATTTTTTTTTTAATAATTTTTTTAATGTTTGTAACTGCATGCCTCCGTCATTTATGAACCGATTTAGAAAATTATTTTTTTATTTGGAAGGTTATTCTTATGTCCAGATTGTCCCAAACAAATTTCATTAAAATCGGTTTAGCCGTTTGGCAATGAAGTCGGTTTCTCAAGTTTTTTAAACTTATAATTATTTTGACGTCTCAGGTGACATGTTCAGTCAAATCTGACCTTTTCTGAAAAATCTGTAATTTTCTGTTAATCTGACGTTTGCTGTCAACCTGTCGAGCTGACATTTGCTGTTAAATCAGTAATTTTCTATTAAGTTTCTCATTTTCTATCAATCTGACATTTTCTGTTATTTTCTTTCAATCTGACGTTTGCTGTCATTTTTTTCGAGCTGACGTCTCCATGCAAGTAAGTGTTGGAACAGGACGTACAGAGCTCAGGAAGAAAGTCGCTGATGCCTAGCGGCAGGCGAGGAAGGCGCGTCGGCAGCCTACTGATGCTAGGAGGCGAGCTGACGTCTCCATGCAAGTAAGTGTTGGAGCAGTACGTACAGAGCTCATAAAGAAGTGGCTGATGCCCAGCGGCAGGCGAGGAAGGCGCGTCGGCAGCCTACTGATGCTAGAAGGCGAGCTGACGTCTCCATGCAAGTAAGTGTTGGAGTAGCACGACTTGCTGATGGAACAAGCCTATGATCTGGAATCGTCTCGCAGGTCACGCACATTAGGAACGTACCCTACGATGCCCAGCCCTGTGTTTATCAACTTGAGGCTTACAGAAGTTCGGCCTCACGTGCCTTTAATTTCACCGGCACCCACACCCTTCAAACCGAAACACAGCAATGCAGAAATAGGCATAGCGGTAGTACTTCTCCGTACAAGCCCTTCACTAAGGGACTAATATGAATCTACTACCAAGGTTTGACTTGTTTTGTTTCTAAGTTAAAGTTTTAAATTCCAGGATGTGCAAGAGCGTAAACAGCAGCTGGAAGAAATGGAGGAGAAAGCCGTGAAGGCAGCTCTCATCGAGGAACGATTTTAATAGTTTTTTATTTAATTTTATCAATCCTCTGTAACATCTAATATAAGATGCTGAGTAAATACGGAAATTCAAGGGGTTTTTATTAAACGATAGGAAAATAGTCCAGGAAACATTTTTATGTTACTATACTTATACTCATTTTGCAAAATGAGTACATCATATTAATTCGTTTCCACATGCACTTAAAGCTAATCTTCCAGAATAAATAATTATTTTGTCTCTTGGACTCGTTTTGCAAAATGAGAACATGATATTTATTAGGAGTCCAAGTGCATTTTTAACGATATATTCCAAAATAAAACCTTTTTTTGTGTTTTTTTCTTGTAACATGTTAAATTACAAATATAAGCTTCGATGTACATAGATTTACTTTCTGACGATGCAAATGCAAATCTTCTACCATTTGTGCACGACTGGATTTGAACCCACAACCAATCAGAAATCTACTCGCTAGAACACCCGTGCTTTTATCGATATCGATAAAAAACTGTGTGAAAACATTTATCCACCTCTATCACTAGTCTCGGTACCGGAGGGCGGGGTTTTGATGTCTCGGGCCTGTCAGGTCTGGAAAAATTCAAAGCCAAATCGACTTAATATCTAAATCAGTAAGGTCAAAAATTCATTTTTGAAATGCCAACTAGTCTCGTGGGGAGTTCATAGGTACGTCATAGGTAGTCTCGTTACAAATTTAAATTTTTGCTAGTGACTAAAATTGCTTGGCAATTAGAGATTATTTCGCAATTATAGTCTATTTCATTTTGTGATAAGGTTGAAAATTAAATGCGGATAATTGACGGCAGGAAACTCGAGGCGATTCGATCTTTTTCGTATAATCGTAAAATCGTCAACCTCGCCAGGGTGTAAACGTTGTCTTTCGAAGTGTTCTTCAAGTATCTGTAAACATTCATCATATGGTACATTTGTAAACAGGCTTTCAACATCCAATGACAATAACCTAGAACCACGTGGTAAGCTGATATCTTTAATTTTATCTATTAACTGTAAGCTGTTTTTGAGGCTATACTTTGGAGAGAAATTAGATTTTGATTTTAATAAATAATTCAAATGTTTTGATAAGTTGTATGCTGGTGCACCTATATAGGATACCACTGGGCGAATAGGTACGTTAATCTTATGAATTTTAGGTAGACCGTACAACATAGGAGACCTTGGGTTCATCGGAACAATATATTTAAATGAATCTGGCATAAATAACGCCCTTTGAGCGGACATATTTTAATTAACATATTTTGGTGCACATTCAGTATATTTGGTGGAACACAGGCAAAATTAGGTAAATGAAATGGGAATAAATTGAAGTACTTTTAAATACCATGCTTCATATATATGCTACTATGACACATATATTTTATGCCATTTCAGTTCTGTTCTAACACATCTAATGATAACAGTAAGATTCGCACCAAACAAGGAATCCAAAATGGGGACGCTAAACCCTACCCCTCACTCGCATGTTTTTGTCAACAGTAAGCGAAAACTAATAATAAATACCGAATAATGAAGCTTTGAAATAAGTCACGTGCTAAACTAAAACCAAAAGCATGGCAATTTAAATTTATTTGGGAACCACTCTCAAATTCAGTTAGTCACTAAAACCCACTGTAAATATTATCATTATTACACAAACAAACAGTATTTTAATTGATATTTATTGACAAAACTAATGATGCCAAAAGTAAGCAAAATATCACAACAAATAATCAACTTGGATCTTACTGATAATAGAAAGTTTGTAAAGGCTTGCGCACATCTAGTGCCATGGCGATGGCGATTATTGAAATGCTGTCAAATATCGCTGTCATATTTGACAGCGTTTCACTATCGCCATCGCCATCGCGCTATATGTGCGCAATGCTTAATAGATACCTATCTATGTATGTAAGATAAATAAGTACTTGGGCCCGCGCTTCCACTGCCTCACGGGCTTTCCTGTACAACACAAACATTATAAAACGGATTTTTATTATATCACTAGCTCTTTCCAACCATTAGTGTGGTGAAAGGATTTAAAGTGCGCCTCAAAGAGGATTCTGTTGTGCTAAACGAATTATTGTTTATTGTCATTGGAGTGTGATATTGAGGGTTTCGTACCCAAAAGGTAAAACAGGACCCTATTACTAATGCTGACTCTGATGTATTTCTGCTGCCACTATGAAAAAATACTAAAACCAGAATGAAATAAATATTTAAGAAGGTTCCCATACAACAAACATGATTATTTTGGTGTTTTTATATACACGGAACCCTTCGTGCGCGAGTCCAACTCGCACTTGTCTGGTTTTTATACTTCATGCTGATGGAACAACCACATTGTTTAACCAATTTGTAGCCATTACTTAATGAATTGCCTTTAAAGTCACGCGAAACATGTCCTAGAGTATCACTGCCCTGCGTCCATCAACTTGAGGCATACAGATGTTCAGCCTCACGTGCCAGTAATGTCACCGGCACCCATAGAGATAAGCATGGTGGCGGCAGGCGTTTCACAAAGAGCTCTACTTCTACTAAATAAGTCTCATAATATGCCCATCATATGACTTTTTGCACAATCAAAGCCAAAACATGTTGGGTTACATTTACCTGTCAGCAATATACAGGGTGGCCCATTCAAATCGGTCAGTATGGGAAAGTCTGAAACTGTAAGACATACGAAGATTTGTTCTTAGGAACCATGTCACCGATTTCGATAAAAAGAAAAACTGCATTCATACAATTAAAAAAAAAGTGTACCCAACTGGGGAATCGAACCCGGTTGTTTTGAAAAAATAAACTTACACTATTTCTATTCAGATATCGTTTGTGTAGGTCTTGCGCAGTAAATATCTCTAAGAAACATAATGTCTAAAATGAATAAAATGCATTTTTTTCACATACTTTAATTTATCATAGTAGGTGTTCAAAGTGACCACCGTCTTTTTCAATACAATATTCAACACGTCTAGGTAACGATCTTACTATTGCATTTTGTATCTTCATGTGGTGAATCTGCGTTAAAGTTGACTCTATGGCTACTTTTAGTTCTTCAACGGTGTTATAGCTATTTTTGTACACTTCATCTTTAATGTAACCCCACAAAAAATAATCTAGAGGCGTTAAATCGGGCGACCTCGCCGGCCATTTGATCGGGCCGTTCGTACCAATCCACTTTCGCGGAAAGTTTTCATTTAAAAAGTCTTTTGCTATACGACTATTGTGAGCCGGTGCTCCATCCTGTTGAAAATAAAGTTGTTCTCTTATTTCTACTGCCATTTCTCCTACGGCCTCTAAAAGATCTTCTAAGATTGCAAGGTACTTGAATCTGTCTAAATGTCCATCATAAATTTTAAACATGAGTACCTTATTGTGAAGTAGGCCGACCCAGCAGTTAAATGAGAATCTAACTTGACGGCGTCCTTCGTGCACTCGTAAGGGATTTTCTCGACTCCAATAGTGATGATTCTTACGATTGTACATTCCGTTATTGGAAAATTGAGTTTCATCAGAAAATATTACGTAGTTTAAAAAATGTCTGTCTAGGCCCATTCTCTCTTTTATCCAATTGCAAAATTCAAGTCGTCTGATATCATCTCCTGCATGTAAGGCCTGCACCCAATGTCCATTCTTGTAGCACTTGTATTTGTGTTTCTTTAGGGTTCTTTGAATTTGTGTTCGTGAAATTTCAGGAATATCACGACTTGCATTACGGGTGGAGGCATCTGGTGTTGCTTCAAAATAGGTTAAAATGTTCATTTCCATGTTTTCATCACATTTTCTTGGTTTTACTTTAATTGGCTTTTTAAAACTTCCGTAAGTCTTCAAATTGTGCACAATTTTGATGAATATCTTACGGGTAGGTAAAATACGTGTCGGATATTTGATATGGTACCAATGTAGTGCACGGGAGCAATTTTTATCGTTTTTAAAGTAAGCTTCCAATAAATCAAAGTGCTCAGAATTTGTAAAACGCATTTTCCCAACCACACAGCGAACGACACAAAAATACCGAAGCATTGATTTTAATTTTCAGTTCCCGCTTAAACATTTGACACTCAAGTTTTTTTTTTTTTTTTTGTATCGCTATTCGGCCAGTCACACCGACACGTTCCATTTTCAAATGAGGTTTAACACGTCTCTGTATCTACAATATCTACATACTTACTTTAAGTGGGCTTTTCAATTGATTGTTAGTGTTTGATTAATAGAAGTAAGCAGTTGCAATAATAGATAATAATATTACTGTAGATAACAAAACTTCCTTAAACGTTTAATGCAATGCCAATGCCACATGATACATAACACGGTGTATGTAACAAGTAGAGAGGTACAAACAACCGTAGAGACAATTTTACATGCCTGAACTTGCTGAATATTGTAACGGTGGTCACTTTGAACACCTACTATGATAAATTAAAGTATGTGAAAAAAATGCATTTTATTCATTTTAGACATTATGTTTCTTAGAGATATTTACTGCGCAAGACCTACACAAACGATATCTGAATAGAAATAGTGTAAGTTTATTTTTTCAAAACAACCGGGTTCGATTCCCCAGTTGGGTACACTTTTTTTTTAATTGTATGAATGCAGTTTTTCTTTTTATCGAAATCGGTGACATGGTTCCTAAGAACAAATCTTCGTATGTCTTACAGTTTCAGACTTTCCCATACTGACCGATTTGAATGGGCCACCCTGTATAGAGCTTCAGCCAGTTTGGAGAAGTTTTCGTTTATGTGAACTTGCTGCAACCCTCGCCCGTCCGCCGCTAGTCGCTTGTCTAGGGGGATTGTGACAACTATGGGCAAACAAAGTATAAATGTACACTGAAATAGCTGTAATAGAATTTATCAGTGGTCTTTATTGCCGGCCAGTTATATAAAGTTGGAGAAAAATGTAGGATAACAGAAATATTAATAAAATACCAAAAAAGTAATTTTTTTGTCATTCTTTCTAACGCGATAAATAAAAACTAGGAAACAAAAAATATTGTAACCAAAACTTACAAGAATCTTCATACCTATAAGTTCTTTGTAAAAGTTTGCAAGGTCTGCATCCTCAATTTCAATATAGCGATCCTGACGCTGTCCAAAATAATCATTGGAACAATTGGCTCCACTCAGCAATACTGCATCATCAGCTATGTAAAGCTTCATGTGTTGCAGACCAACAATTTCATTATATCTAGAAGGCAGGGCCTTTGACCAATAACCTTGTAACCTTGGTGTCTGATACAAACTTATCCTACATTGCTCAGGGCCATTTATAAAATCCTGAAGCAAAGTAACTGTTGAATGTTTCAAGGGTTCTGCGGAAAGTATCAAAACCTGCCGTCACATTGCGAATGTAGTATTTTCGCATTTAATATTAGATTATCTTTACACTTCGATAAAAATACTAACAGTTGGTCAGACTTATAAAAAAACAAATTTATTAAGCCTAAAAAATATAAACTTAATTCATCTAGGTCAGGGATTCCCAAAGTGGTCGATATCGACCCCTTGGGGTCGATATTGGTTTCCTAGGGGTCGACATAAACGAAAACTGATTTTGGGGGTCGACGAGGTCTAAAAATCGACCCCTATTAAATGAACACAAGTTCTTATTTCAAACTTTCAAGTTAGGTAGGTAGGTACTGTATTGTTTATGTTGATACAGTTATGACTTGATTATAATATTCTGTGTGGTAAACTATTTTCCGATAAAGGTCAAAGCAAATTGCTTTTGCATAAATAAGTAATTAGGGACTACCTACCTATTTTTTAATATGTAGATACCTATTTGTCAAAAAATAAAAATATTTTGTCTCTTAGTGCTGTTTTTATTTAGCCCCTATAAAACAAAATCAAAAGCGTATTTATTCAATATATGATCGCAAGGATCACTTTGAAACGTCATAAGGCCTTCGATGAGGTGGATGGATGCAAGTAATCTTATCTAATGTGTCAGATTTTTTTTTAAAACTTTTTTTGAGCTTTTTTTCATTTAAAGCTAGGTGAGTCTAATGAGCCTCTTATGTAGTTATTTAGTATTTATATACATATACCTACAATTCGTTACTGTATGTATTAGGTAGTGTCGTGTGCATTGCAATGAATATTTTTACACAAAAGTTCATCTTGAAAAAATTGTAGAGCCTAATAATCAGAGGATATCTAAAGTAGATCCCAAATATATATATATATATATATACAAGATTTTCTCGTTTAAAGGTATAAGATAAAATTAATAGTTGAACGCAAATGCGTAACTGTGGAGTTTTATAAATCTTCCAACTCTTAAAATACCTACTTCAAATACTAGGAACTCTGGCTTGGGCTGAGTAATACTACTGGAATTTTTGGCAGAGTAGGAATTTGAAACAACACTGACCAGTGAGGTGTGATCTCAACAAAGACCGACAGTTAAAGACTCTTTAGATTGAAATTACCTTATCAAGAAGCTACTTCCCAATTTTGAACCGGTCGGTCTGATGGCGTGATCAAGGTAAATAGGGGTTCATTTATATATATACATTTAAAGAACACAGCTATACAGATTCCGTCTACGATACCAACAGCATCGTTAGACGATAAACGTTATTTCGTCCTAAGCCTCCAACTGTATAATGATCGTATTACCATAACAGTTTAACTATGCCAAATCCCTATTCAACCATACGTTTCACCTACTTACATAAATTCACGAAGAACTGGCTTATTCTTATTGAAACAAGGTTGAAATTTCCGTATTGATTAATGACGATCATTGCTTTTCCAAAAACTTACCTCAATAAAGGTCCCCACACATCCATGGCGTGTCGGGGACGGAGCAGGGTTGTTGATTGAATTCACACAATGAGTTTAATTTATATTCGACAATATCCCGTCGGCCGAGCTCTGGCCGGATCAGAGCCAAATACGAGAATTCCACTCAATTTGCACAGATATAGGGTTCAAATTTAATCGACGGCACCGCCACGGCCCGGCTCCGTCCCTGACACTACTAATATAAAATTACGATGCTTATCATAACACTTAGGTATGCACTATTTTTAAGGGTGTACACTAGAGGTTGTTGTCATCATAATCAGCATAAAAAAAAACAAGCTGTGTCTGAAAAATGTTACTGCTGCGAAATAAAGTAACATTACGGTCGTCGCTGTCTCCAGTTTATAAAACTGGAGCTCGTGTCAGGCTATCTAGAAATAAAACGCCGTTTGCCCAGAAAATGCACAAGATATAAAATGGAAAGTAGGTATTGCTTATTTTAGTGAAACCGAGTATTTTATACAATACATTTGAACAACTAATAGTGGACTTGAACTTTAACATTAGCTACTTTAAAAAAAAGAAACAGACCTTTGCATCTCTTGTAGATGATTTGTATAGCGTCAAGGGCAACTGGTGATTACTCATGCCCCTACTTCTGGGACGCTATAGTGAATTTTAAGATTTTAGATTGAATAGGCTTACCCAGAACTTATACCATCCTGACAGCTTAGTCGGCCTAATCCACAGGAAAGACATGGTCAATACGTTTAGAGCTGACTAAGCCACAAGTTTCCTCACGATGTTTTCGTTCGCCGTTTGAGAGCACTAGCATTGTGTACATAATTTTTTGAGGTTGATGGCACAAACTAAGGGAGGCCTATAAACCCAGCAGTGGGTGAATTCAGCGTTCTACGATGGCAATCAGTAAATTGCTGACAAATAATATGACAGCGATATTTGACAGCATTTCACTGATGGAACACAATGGTTATCGATAACACTTTTTCTTTCGCTTAGCAATTGTTTTTACCCAACTGCAAGTGCAAAGTTATTTATGTGTGAATAATGTTGCTTGCGTGTCTGTTTTGTTTCCTTGTATAACATACACCCATCAACTTTTTCTTATATTCTTTTCTACGTACAAAAAAATAATACATAGAAATATTACTTATAACAACTACTTATATGGTTCCCATTTCCCATAGTACAAGTTCTAATTTAATTGGGGTTAGATAATGCTAAAAAAAACAGTATCGATAGACACGTTAGTAGCACATCACTACAATCGACATGTCTCATCACTAGCTAGGGGTGTGTCAGTACCTCGGGCAAGCATTGTTTTGTCTGTTCAACTGACGGATGCCGACATAACGTGTGTATGTATGTTTGTATGTATGTGTTTCTCAGAAAGTTGTGAGCGAGGACTTACGAAATGTTCAAAAATCAAAATTCGAATTCCGAGTAAGTCTTCATTTGACAGATGATGACGACATATTTAGGCGGTCATCTTAGCTCGTGTAGAGATATAGACATATCTCTACTTTTGACGAGATAAATCGACTCTCGTGGCGGTCATCTTAGGCCTATTGGTCTCTCAATAGCTTCCAATGCCTCATTACATTTTTTTTGTAAATATTATACTTGGAATACAATATACCACCCAGACAGAGAACAAACATCTGCGTTCACTACACAAATATTTGTTCTCGGTGGGGATCGAACCCAAGACCTACGGCGCTGAAGGCAGAGCAATTATCAACTGAGCTGAGAGGCCAGTCAGCCGTTTCGACGTATAAGATTTATTTAGTCAACACTTACACAGATTCAAAACCAGAGCCAGAGACAGAGCCAGACAGAGCTTGTGATAGGCCTACTGGCTATCAATACTTATCAGGTAGTAAGCAGCCGATGACAAGCAAGGACACTAGATTTCTTTTCCCAAAATTCGAGTAAAACCGAATGATTCAGCTTTTTCAAGGCTTGTTTTTATTTTGGACGAACCTATTAAAAAAACCTTTCAATTTGTTACTCATATATAAAGGTTTCTTGTTGTTGCTTTGGTTAGGTTTGCTGGGAGTTTCACTGCGTGATAGAATCAGAAATGAGGATATCCGTAGAAGAACCAAGGTCACCGACATAGCTCTTAGAATTAGTAAGTTGAAGTGGCAATGGGCAGGTCATATAGCTCGAAGAACCGACAACCGTTGGAGAATAAAGGTTTTTGAAGCGACCACGAACCGGAAGACAAACTTAGGGCGTAATATAACATAAGAAACTATCATGGTTTTTAACACTATTTTTATGAAACAACGGGATATTTAAGAGTGAGAATGGAACCAATAGTATAGATAGTGCAATCCACGAAGGCGCGCCCCACTATTCCTCCTTAACCGTTTGTAGTAGTATGTGTGCAAACTTCCGTCAATGTTTGAGTGTTATCGGTACACACTAATTACGTATGAGTGCACACGCACACTCTCGCTATCTAGTACACACTTATATTTTTTTTCATCATTATCAAAATCTCTTGGTCTCTCAATTATTTTTTTTGTCTTAATTTTTATTCTTTCAAAGGAAGGGAGGCCTTTGCTCTGCATAATAATAATGTATGTTAAACTTAAGCTGAAGATTTAGCAGGTCAAATGTTACGAATCAACAAAAACCAACAAAAGTTTGTGTATTTACATTTAAACGATACAGAGCATCCAGAAAACCCTACAAAATAGTGAAAATGAATACCAGGAATTAAATAAGTTAATTTATCCTGTTTTGCCGATTTTCTCGCGTGGTTTAAATGTGAATTTTATGTGACTGAAACCACAACGGCGATTTCCACGATTCACTTTAAAACAGGATTTTAAATTGGTATTAATAGGATAAAATGCAGATTAACAGGCCCTTTATGTGTGCTATCGTTTCGACTTATATTTTTATTTCTTTTTTTGTTTAATTTATCGAATAACTAGCTAAATATAAAGCGATTTTAATGAAATTTGTTTGGGACAATCTGGACATAAGAATAACCTTCCAAATAAAAAAATAATTTTGTAAATCGGTTCATAAATGACGGAGGCATGAAGTTACAAACATTAAAAAAAGTATTTAAAAAAAAATGGCAACAGCGATTTTAATAAAATTAAAATGGGACCAATCTGGAAGCAGTACCTTTCAGATAAAAAAATATTTTTTCAAATCGGCTCACAAATGACGAAGTTATGCGGTAACAAACATTAAAAAAAAAAAAAAAATACAACCGAATTGAGAACCTCCTCCTTTTTGATTGGAAGTCGGTTAAAAATGACATGGAGTTTCTGTTAGTTTTTGTGTTAGAACTTTTTACTTGTGGAATCATTTCACTGTCGGTTCAATTATCTTTATATCTGTGCATTCTTCCCTTTTTATTTGCGAATGTAACTGATACACGTGCTCAATTGATTATACTTTTATTTTGTTTTGCTCAGTTTGGGGCTAGGTGAGGGAAATGTTTGCCAATATTTTTGTATTATATTGGTTTTTCCTTTGGCTACAATCTCACCCGATGGTAAGCAACGATGTAGCCGATGATGAAACAGGATGGTCTAGATTCTAGACCAGATTCTAAATCTGTCTTCTAGACTCTAGAAGACACACTCTTGCTTTGAAGAGGCCCAGATTGTAGTGGTCAGGAAAAACAGCCGTCGGCAATGAGTTCCATTCCCTGGAGGTTCGCATAATGAAGGTGGAGCCAAAACCCTTAGTGCGAATGAGTGGTATCAGGTCATGTGGAACTGGCTCCTAGACTCGCCTAGCTTTAAGACGTTTCAAAGTGATCCTTGTGACACAATAACTGACTGAATAAATGCTTCTTGCGTTACCTGACTTGGTCGCTTAGAACTGCCACCTAGACTCACTTATAGCATTATTGCGTTGCAAAGTGAATCTACCGATTCAAGTGAATTTACTATTTTTAGGGTTCCGTAGCCAAATGGCAAAAACGGAACCCTTATAGATTCGTCATGTCTGTCTGTCTGTCTGTCTGTTCGTCCGTATGTCACAGCCATTTTTCTCCGAAACTAAAAATTAAATAAAGGAATAGTACACTAGCGCTATTGTATTGTCCACTAAACAAAAAAGGTAATTATGCACAGTAGCGCCCTCCAATCCCATGACGGCTCTCTTTCTAAACAGACTCTACCAATTGTTATATCACTGCGTAATGTTCAGATATTTTGACTTTGGCTTAGACTATTTTTTTTATCGATTCCAGAACCTTCGCATCCAAGAGCTCCGGGAGCAGTCGCTGGACCTCCACCGAGACATCGCGACCTCTCTCCACGAGCTGGGCGTCCCTCCTGACCAGGTGGAGAACTACGAGCTTCCCGAGCGTATGATAGTTATTTCTTCAGTCGAACTGTTTTTATTAGACGTTCGCTTACTGAGCCAGGCAACCAATTGAACTTTAGTAAATTACTATTAAATGTATGGTACATGTTTATACCTACCTGTTTTTATTGTTTATTTAGTTTGTATGGCTTTTTTGTTGTTTAATTAACTTTATTTTTTTGGTTTAGGCGGTAAGTACCCAAAATTATTGGAATTAGTTCTTAAAGTCAATGAAATGTTTTTACTTCTTTGTTTATTCTTTCACATAATTCTCTCGTTTTGGTTATTTCTTGTTCGGCACCGGAAGTTAGCCCTCAACAACCACAATTAATTATCTACACTTACAAAAATAAATTCAAGTTCCAAAAGGTTATCATCTTTATTCGGCTACCGGACCACAATATATTTTTAGACGAGCCAGTCACAACAACCGATAATCGCATTAACACCACTCCATTCCAATAACCAAATAGACCGACTAAAAGTCAGTTAGTTTAAAGTCTTTAGTTTTTATTACATTTTGTTTTTACAAAATGTGTTGGACATTCTGCTAAAAAAGTCACGTGATGACGTTTACCTTAGACTTTACGGGAAACAGAAAAGAGTGTTAAAGAAAGTGTGTAAAATTTTCTTAGCGTGTACAAGCGCCCTAAGGCTGCAAGACCAACAGGACCTCTCTATCATCTCCCGTAGATGAGAAGAGGCGACTTGAAGAACGCACCAGGGGAAAGGCAGCAGCATCTGACATGGCGGCAGTTACCTGTAATGCCTGCTGAGCGTGGTGATTGAGGCAAACCCCTTACAAAGATGCAGGAGCACTGACATTATTATAAGTAGGTGTATCAATTGGACAGGAAGACGTCAAATTATATTTGTGCGCATTTGATTATAGCCATTTTGGTGATGTAAACCATGACGAGAGTCCATAAAACTAAACTTAGCGACGTCTACAACTAAAATTAGTGATGTAGGTACCTATGTAGTTAGTTCTAGGGACACTCAACAGTGGCGTGACACACACTAGGAAGGGCACACAAAATTAACTGTCAAACGAGTGGCCCAAGCGTTTTTTCTCTTCTGTGGCCCAGCCTTTATCCAGTCTAAACAAAACCTTTTTCGAGATCAGTGAGGAAGGTTTATTGTCACTTCTTCAAGCTGATGATGAATCATTGGTAAAAATGTACATGGATGAAGTGGTTGATCATTAGTTCACACTTTCTGTCCTCTTTATTATGTCAGGTAGTGAAAGTGCTCATAAATCTTTATTTTGTTATAAATCAAATGGAATGACTTGATTTAAGTGCCTAATAGCCAAACGGCTACTTTCACATAAATAACACATAATATGTACAATATTAAACGAGTAATCATGTTAAATTAAATGTATATTGTTCATTTTCGTTTTGTTTTTAATATTTATTCATTGTAGAAGCTCAATTTTGATTTAATTAGGCACGACACGTCTTACAAATTAGGGCCACGAGCACAGACTGATTGGACTGGACCACTGGACTGGACCGCTCAATGAATAACAACAAAATCAGCGTGCTGGGCTTATCTCATACCTACATTTAAATATAATATGTACCTACACCTAATTAGATTTATAATTATGTATTATCTTATTTGTAAGCAGGTTGAGTATACAAGTGCCTAAGTAAAAATCTATTTTACGTTAAAAACAAAATTTTTTAACTCGTCCCACAAACCTTGCTTGCAGCATTTTAACTACATTTTCTTCAGTAAATAAATAAAAAGCTTTATTGCTGCACTCTTTCCAAGAAGATTTCGCAAACGGCGGCACCAGTTGCGGTTCGGTGGCGTCTTTCAATGGACCTATCTCGATCTCGCCATTTTGACAGCTCGTCGTGCTATGCTGTTTTTAGAGTTCAGTTCAGACTTACATGGAACCCTTACTCCTTTTAAAAAAACGTGGTCCATGGAACCAGGTTGGCACAAACTGGTAGAAGAATCATCAGTAATAACTTTTTTGTGTGCGGTGCCTGACGCCTATCGCCGATCGTATCGCCCATCTCTGCCACCATTTTGTATGGAGAAACATAGACATAGACATAGACATTAATTTATTTACTGCTTCAGCACATATACACACTATTAAAATAAGAAATGAAAACAAAAAGATACACGATATTAAAAACTAAAGTACTAAAGAGAAATTACATTTTTGACATTGAAAATTACAAATAAAGAAAAATTACATTGAAAAAAAAAAATACATACTAAAACATAATAGAAACAACAAAAAGAGGTTAGTGTATGTGTGCCACTGCAGCAAATCGGCTCTAGCTCAGCGTAATGCTTCACCACCAGCGAATAAGTAGGTGACAATTTTTGAACCAGTTGGCAGTCTTCCAACTATTTTAATAATTGAATTGGTTGCTGTAGGTTACTGAAAACCAATACAAAAACTAATATTTGATTCAGATGCCTGACTCTCCCGTTTCCATCTACCGAATCGGCTGCCTTGGCGTATGAAGTTTTGAGTGTCGACAAGGAGATAAAAAGAAATGAAGTTCGCAGAGAAATGATCAGAGAAGGTTCAAATCTAGAAATGTAGGTATACTTACTATATTGTTATCAATTTCGAGACAGGTACACCAGCTTTTAATAATGTCCCAAAAGTTAAGAGCCGAGCGGAATTTGAATCCGCGACCTTCCCCTTGGTTTCGGAGCTGCGCTGACCGCTGCGCCATCGGATCCTAATCACACTCGTCGAATAACGTACCAAGGTCGCGGGTTCAATACCCGCTCGGCTTATAACTTTTGGGACATTATAAAAATCTTGGTGATTTCCTCACTATAAAATCTATAAAACAAAGGACACCAGAGTCTATTTTTCAGCATTTCATTACCATCATCAGCCTGAAGAAGTCCTCTGTCGACCGTGGCCATCATTTTACTTCTTCAGGTTCCAAAATCCAGTCCAGGAAGAACGATTCTGAGCCCTCTCCAGCCACCGTCATCCAGTGAGCTTTACAGTGATGTCGGTCTATCGGGACGTGGGGTGTTCAGTATTCCTGAGGTTAACTGAAGGAAAATACCGACCCATTTTAAAACTAGCTCTGCTCTTGCTGTTTTTATACGTCATCAAGGACCAATCTAGTATCAAAACAGCAGCAAAAGCTATTAGCTGCACGACAGCAGACGCTGATCGATCGGTTGGATTACGAAAGGTTGCTTCGGCCGCCTGTTAAGTAGGTAACTACCGATAGCCGCGCCGCGCCGCGCCGTCTATGCATGCAACTTGAAGGTCGATGCGCTAATGCCACTACACTAGATTGTATGACTCGTCGCAATTTACGGAAGTATTTTTCATTACAGAAAGTTTCATGGTACTGAACTGAAGAGACTACGAGTAGCACTCAACGGGATCCTGAAGAATATACTGCTAATAGCCAAAACCATTGAACAATTCAAAAGCTGAAATCAAGATGCCTGAACACACTCCAGCACCCACCCCAGCAAGATCTTTGTATGGCTTCTTCATGTATTTATTCAGCAAAACAATTCTAGGAGTATACTGTATTTGGGCATTCACACCTGATTACTATTTACACATGCTCAACATTTATTACTACCCTCAAAAATATTGGGCAACTTGTACCTTTATAATTTACAGTGTGACACGAGCGTTTTTGTGTGAAACACTGTATTTTACGACGCTTTGCGTGTGTGCACAGGCACACCAATTAAGGCTTATTCAATTATCATTATTTTTCTATTGTAAACTTATAGAAACTAATTAGGCAAGTATTTTCGGTTTCGAAGTAATTTAATATATCTACATAAATAAAGTCTTTCTAACACCTTCAAAATTATAAAAATTATTTACTCCAAGAGACTAATAAACTCGTAGAGACTCGTAGCCTTAGTTCTACACGTGCTACGCCACTACCGCCCTACTGAAACACACTATCATTGTATTCAATGAGTCAAAAGACATCAACGCGCTCGCATGATCATTGTTTTTTTTTCTATCTAAGCTATTATTTCTTTAACAATGCCATAATTTACTTAACCCTTTTTTGAATGTTTTATCTCTATGATAAATCTCCTTCTTTATAAAGATTAATTATAATAATATGTCTCTCATCTCTCTATACTTTAATGTTTTATGTTAATTATCGCCTGTAACAAAGCATTGCCTCGCAGGTCACGCACGTCAGGATCGTGCCCTATACTGCCCTGCATCCAGGGCTGTAGCTAGAGTCAAATTCCAGGTAGGGCAGCATTGGTTACTGGTAGGGCGGAATTAAAAAAAATATCCTAATATTGACCTGCCCTCGACGCACGGGCTCGTAAATCAATGACCATGTACATCTTTGTTTATTGTTAATGTAGGGCATTGTGATTTTAAGGTAGGGCATTGCCCCACAATACCCCCCCCTAGCTACAAGCATGAAACTTGGAGAGTATGTTTCTTTTATAGCATAAGGAAAGAAAGGAAAGGAAATAAGAAAATAATTTCCCTAAACGGAAAAAAAGAGGAAAAACTTTTAAAAGAAAAATCTACGAGGCGTAACGGCAAAGGGGCGAGCGAAGCCGCGGGCGTCCGCTAGTGTCATTATAAATAGGAAATGAAGTTCAAACATAAATAAATAATCTCAAGTGCAAGAAAATGTAAATATTATGTTTATTCATTGATTATATTATTGAAATACACCTTACACCTTGAAAGAGAAAGAAGAAAAAAAGAGAAGTAAAAAGAAAGAGAGAAAGGGTAAGCTTCAAAATTGGTACGTGTCAAGCACACACAAGCTTAACACCTTTTCGCTTGTTTGCGTTTCTTGTTTACTGTAACGCTCTTGAGAATGTGCAAATATTTTATTGTTTGGTCTCACGGCAGGTGCATGGAAAATCCATCAAGGATTTTAGTCATTCTTCTGTTTACACACACTATTGATTCTATTGACAAAGAAAGCAAATAAACTATTGTTTTCTGAGAAAATCAGCATTCTCAAAACGACTATGCTTCCTTTTTAGCTCAAGTTTTAAAGAAGAAGCTGTACAAATAGATTTCATAATATTATCAGAAAGAAATGCGAAGCCAACAAATACACAATTTTTTTTTTCTCGAAACGAAACCTTTTTTGATTGTTATGATTCATTTTAACCTTAAGGTTGGAATGATTATCATCTCTCTGATCAGATCTTCAGATCTTAAGATCTGTCAACAACATAGTAAATAAGCTTTTAGAATGATTTTCTTCCTAAAAACCAACAAAATCCGTAAAATCTACAAATAATAGGATGAAGTAAATAAAGAGAGCCTCAACCACTGCAGTGAGTGTGACCAGATTCAATTTTACGAATAACTTGCAGCCGTGTAACGAGGTTTTTAACTTCTATACAGGGGTAAAAATTTCACCCATGGGCTGTTTGTCACTTCCAGTAACTTTTGATGGCCACTCGAAACAAGTAATTTTCTTTGTTATTAAAACGAATGAAAAACGGTTGCCCCTTTTAGGTCGCGACTTTATGAGGTCTTTCAATTTGCATTTATGTAGTCTGAACTGTAACAATGTAACGGTAAACGAAAGCGCAGGCGATTTTTTGAGACAAAAATACGCTAAGTTATTTTCTGACGAGTTGGGCAAGTTTAACAAATATAAAGTAAGTTTAAAAATAAAACCTGACGCACACTTGAAGTTTTTCAAAGCCCGGCCCGTACCTTTGGCACTGAAACCTAAAATTGAACAGGAACTGGATAGGTTGTTGGAAGCAGGTATTTTAGAAAAAGTTGATCACTCGGATGTAGCTACTCCTATAGTACCAGTGCTACGCCCCGACGGTAACATTCGTATTTGTGGCAAAGATCTCCCCAAGCCCCAGTGCACTAGTGTCTCCTGCTCGGTCGCCAGCTTGCTTTATTGAGTTATATATACACTGCAATCACCATCACGGTGCACCTTTCCCTTCGAATCAGAAGCTAGCTTATGGAGCTGTTTTCTAAGAAATCTATAGCAATTTCCTCAAAGGTCGATGACAATGCAATAATATGAAAAAAAAAAAACACGCTTTTTGTACAATAATATAAATTTTTCAATTGATTATTACAGTTTTATTTTTAACTTTTTAGTTCAATTAGTTATAAAGCGTTTTTTTTTAGTTTTTTAAACTATAATTTATTTTATTCAGTTACAGGTCACAGGGGTAGTAGGGGTCCATATCTAACATGTTACAACATGAACATTCAGTCCCGAAAAATGATTTGACTAATAATTAACCTTGTGTTTTAAAAAAATAAATATAATTGAGCGTTTACAGCGATAGAAAGAACTTGTATGCAAATCCGCAATTTCTCATTTGATTCTACAGGTTTGGATCCATTTTTGATTCGCCATGGCAAAGATTTAGTATTTTGAATTACAAGATCATTTTTCTTAACACCAAACCTCGCCATACCCTCACCACGTTTAAGGAACTGTCTTTTATTAGTGAAGATGCAACTTTTCTTTGGGCTCTTGCTTTTTACATTCTGTTCCATTTGGAGTTTCTCAAGCATTAACTCCTCGAAATCTTTCCTTGGAGAAAGAATTGGCATTTCGTCAAGAGATATTTGTTTCTGTCCAAGTAGATTCACTGCGCTAGGGTTCTCTGAAGCTATCTCCTCATTCTTTGAAGGCGCTCTGTCGGTTGATGCTGGTGAGTTTTCAATAAATTCAGACTCCTGTGATAAATTTAATACCGAGACTCCGTCCACCAAGTCTTTATCTTTTACCCTTTGAGACATTTCACTGGTATTTGGCTGCGGCGTTTCAGAACTTTGTGGTGACTGCAATAAGCTACGAAAGGTGTTGTAACTGGTACTATTGTTACTGTTGCTGAAATGGCTTATCATTTCTGTGATGCATGAAGACGTTTCATAATTTTCAGGTGTCTCTTAAATCCAGTCGTGCACCAATCAGTTTTTCTATTCAAAAATGTATGTACACTATGCCAGTGCTCTCAAACGAGCTATTAAGCCACACGCACTCAATTAAGCCATTAAGGGATAATTAACACGATCGTAAAGAAAAAAATAACGTATAATCTCTCACTAGACGTTTTTTGAGCTCAAGATAAGTATTATAATTTAATCATGGTAAATATCCCGTTGTTTCATAAAAAAAATAAGATAAGTATTATTAAGTTTACTTGCCTAAATACGAGGAAACCCAAAAAATACAGCTGAAATCCCATGGAATTTCAGGCATATTGTTTTAAATTTGGAGTGCACTAATTAGGACAGCGAAGCGTATTTTTATAATATTTTTGGTACATTTTGAATGAACGTTGCAACCCTAAATATAGTACGTTCCGACTTTACAAGTAGGTAGGTAACGTAACGTAACGGGTAATTTGCGTGGCCTCAATCTCTTTTCTCGAACTACATAAACATAATGTAGCAGAGTAAAATGTCTGGTCTAGAGTCTGAAGAAGCTATTAAATTTGATAAAAAACCCGCAACACTGCAACAGAATCAGTTCATCTGTTTGGGGGCAACAATGATGTACACGACCTTTATAAGCATTGGGGATTTAAAATCAAAAGGATCCCTTTGAAACTCGGTGGAACAACAAAAAACTAATCGTTTTTCCTGAAAATACTCTAAGCATTTTCAAGAACAAAGATTCGTCCTGTACCATAATCAGAGCCAAAAGAAACAGAGAATTTGTCAAAATTTGAGAGCCAAAAGACATCCACTTCTAAAAGATCAGCTCAGGCTAATTTTTATAGCCGAAAGAAATTCGTATAAATATGTTTTATGATCGCGAAAGTTTAAAAAAATCTAGAGATAGCTCGTGTACTTAATCGAAGTTTCAGATTAACGAATCTTAAACTTGCGTTACCAATTTTATATTTTCAATTTCCAATTTTATATTTTCAATCGATTGGTCATTCTTTTAAAGGAACGTTTTATTCAGCAAGTAGGTTGGAAACCCATTACAACGGTAAGAAGTTTAAAAAGTCTAATTAGAGCGCAATGTAAAATCTAAATTTTAATAACATAAAGATAGTATTAAATAAATAATATATCTTCTAAATTACTTGATTAATATATAGCTTCAACTATTTATTTAAAATTACATAAATTTGAGCAAACAATTTACCATTTTTTAAATTATGAAAATGAAAGTAATGGCTGAATAATTCTGGCGAGCCGTAGCCGAAGGCCCGCCAGAGAAAAAGAAAAAAAAAAACCGGGAAGGCGGCAATTCAATCTTCATTTTCACTAATTTTTCTTTCATGTTTTTATTTTTACTTTCCTTGTATTCGTAATGAAAAGCACAGTGTTTACCTCGGATGAAAGTCTTTTAAGTCCCTCAAGCTCCATTGGCGCCCTCGCTACGCTCTGGCGCCAAACCCGTCTCGGGACTCAAAAAACGTGACTTTCAACACTCGGGTAACAATGTACTATTTTATTCAACCATGTTCCAACTTTCTAAAGTCTTTCTGACTGCAAAGAGGTCGTTGAACCAAATTCCAACTTTTTATTCAGCAAGTAGGTTGGAAACCCATTACAACGGTAAGAAGTTTAAAAAGTCTAATTAGAGCGCAATGTAAAATTTAAATTTAAATAACATAAAGATAGTATTAAATAAATAATATATCTTCTAAATTACTTGATCAATATATAGCTTCAACTATTTATTTAAAATAACATATATTTGAGCAAACAATTTACCATTTTTTAAATTATGAGAATGAAAAAAATGGCTGAATAATGCTGGCGAGCCGTAGCCGAAGGCCCGCCAGAGAAAAAGAAAAAAAAAACCGGGAAGGCGGCAATTCAATCTTCATTTTCACTAATTTTTCTTTCATGTTTTTATTTTTACTTTCCTTGTATTCGTAATGAAAATCACAGTGTTTACCTCGGGTGAAAGTCTTTTAAGTCCCTCAAGCTCCATTGGCGCCCTCGCTTACGCTCTGGCGCCAAACCCGTCTCGGGACTCAAAAAACGTGACTTTCAACACTCAGGTAACAATGTACTATTATTCAAACAATGATCACCTTGAAACGACTAAAGACGTCGGCCTTCCTCCATGTTGCTCTACCCTATACAGGGTCTATGAGATACTGAATTACACTTAAGAACTATGTATAAACATAAACTCTACCTATTAAATATAGTTTATATTTATGCATAGTACTTAGGTACTTATAGACATGAAGAGAAGAGCCGAAGACCGGGCTCAGAGAGAAGTAGGTTGACAGAGCTTTGCCTTGTGGAGCTCATATCGCTTGGTAATGAATGACAATTGACCAGCAGGGCGTAAAGCACATAAATAATAGGCTACTTAGATTATATAAATTGATAAGGGCTAGCGCATATATACAACTTTTAAATCGACTAAACTGTTTCGTCGAGTTGTGTACTTGTCGTGATTTCTACACAACTAAACTGTTGAGTCGACGGAGGTGCGCATAACACAACTAAACTGTTGAGTCGACGGAGGTGCGAATACAATCGATTTCAGTCGATTTGACAAATCCAACAGTCTTGTGCAGGCAACGCTCAAGTTACCATGTCTTTTAACCATAAAGTTTTAACTTGTGCTTTACTTTATATACGTTTCAAAAGAAATAAGAAAAGAAGGTATTGTGTACATCCTATAATGAGTGACAGATTATTCAGTGGAATATTTCATTCGTTGCATTCGAACAAAACAAACGTTGTGCCGCTTCCAATGCAAATGCGAGACTGAACAGTCGCGGATCGACTGTTTAGTCGATGGTATGCGCACTTCAATACATTGCAATACAAAATGAGCGTGAGATCGATAGTTGTACAACTTTTTAATCAAAAGCAGATCGATGTGGCTTTTTGATTTTTTTGTCGATCAACTATCGAGTTGATAATATGCGCACGTTCATATATTGCTGTGTACATAGGAAACACAACTAAATAGTTGTTCAACTAAAAATTGTATATATGCGCTAGCCCTAAAGTCCATATTCAGCGTTGGACAGTCTTACAATAGAAATACAACCGAATGGAGAACCTCCTCTTTTTTATTTGAAATAGGAACCTGTTCTAAATTTAAACGTGGTTCTTATTCTTTTGTCAAGCGTGACTGGGCTATACTAATGATACTCAATTCCAAACCAAATCTAGATTTGTTACGAAAGAAAACGTAAAACATTTTTTTCAACAAAGGGCCAATCAGGTAATAAGGCAACTCTATGAAATACTTATAAAACTGCTGGAAAACGAGTAATAAATAAGTTCCATCATATTTTGCACGTTGCTCATAAATACTCGCCTACATTTATGATTAATAATCTTTCTTAGGTCTTACTCTAGAACTAATTCTAGGACACAGGCTATAGAGGTAAGCTGTATAAATCCTCCTTTTCGCTGTAGCGTTTACCATAAACTCTTCCGTGTTTTTTTTTTACACGATTCAAACGATCGTCGATTTATTCTACTGTACGTTCAGTGAAAATGGTATGCAATAAGCGAAATATTGGCCAAAAAAATCTTTCTTAACCAATATTTCGCTCATTTTCGGATTGTCTCTGTTTCATATTTATCGCTAGACGGAAAATGTGTGAGTAGCAATATCTTTCCCCAGAGGGTTCTTGATGTGTAAGCAATTTCTGTCTACGTGACGTAGGTATTTTCCATAAAAGTTTTTATTCACATTCTAATAATGTGAGATTTTTTTTGTAAAACAAAGTAGCAGTAGGTACCAACTTTTGACACAAAATAATAAAGTGAGTTTGTTAAATGTAAAACCTATTCATTATAAAAATATTGCATTGATTACCAACGTGGTTCAGGTGACCACCAGGGGTCCATGGGAGACTCGACAGGGCTCTACGATTGCGTGACAAAAAAATGGGGGTCTACGAATTTTTTTCTGGTTTCGTTAATGAAGAACTAAAATGTTGGCTCCGCCTATCTATTAATTAATTAACCAATCAACTCTTACGTTTTTAGGGTTCCGTAGCCAAATGGCAAAAACGGAACCCTTATAGATTCTTCATTTCTGTCTGTCTGTCTGTCTGTCCGTCCGTATGTCACAGCCATTTTTCTCCGAAACCGTAAGAGCTAGACTGATGAAACTTGGCAAGTAGATGTATTCTGTAAACCGCATTAAGATTTTTACACAGAAATAGAAAAAAAACTATAAATTTTAGGGGTCCCCAGTCCCCATACTTGAAAGTTCCGCTCAGACAGACATCCATGTGTGACTCTAGCTCTGATCGCCTACATGCCTCGGGTCTTCGAGGCAGTCCAAGACAAGTGCATTACTAAGGCCAATTGTAAGAAAGACTCCAAGAGCTTCTACGTAAGTTATATCTAAGAAAAGATATTTTTTATCATCATTTTTGTAGTAGATAGGGATGTATCTATATATTGTTTTATAGGCAATAAAGAAGTTCTTGCTCGCTATCTGTAAACTGTTATGATGACACACAGTATGAACGGCGTTTTGATCTAGCAGTACTTTTTGCTGCGCGCGTCTGCGTAGAATGAACTGAGTTTAATAACGCCATCTAGGGTTGTGTCATGGTGCGAACGGCGTTTTTGTGATCGCTTTATTGTCGGTTATTTAATGAGCTGCGGTTTTTATATAACTTGTCTTAAAAAGCCCACCGTAGTATCAAGGGCGTGCTATTAAATGCATCGGCTGTATGAGGCAGATTTTTGCTAAATTCGCAAAGTTGGTGGTAATTGTGTCGAAAATGGAAACTAAATAATAACACTCAAGAAACAGCGCCACTACAGGATACCCTGTTTGTTTCTTAGAATTTAGGAGTACCATGGTACAGTCAACATCACAGGTCACATCAACTAAAGTTTCAGAAGTATTTTATGAAAATAACCTAACTATTTTTAATGTTTTCTATAAAACTTTTTGAGAAGTATACACACTCTTTTAAAATAAGTAAGCGATGATAAACTATAATAGTACCATAGGAACCAGTGATAAAAAAAATCAAATTCTGTAAATGTTATCAACTTCTGATGCTGACTGTATCACAGGTTATTTAATGAAACGTATTTAATGTTTAATTTAACATGCCAATAAATATATTCTATATGGGTTGCCTATCAAATTTCAGTCCAGGATAAATAAGATTAATTAATAATAAAAAAAAAACTTTCCACTGGTTTGTTTATTAAACAAATTCTATACCTAAAACCTACAACAAATAATTTACATTCAAGCTGTCTAAAACATCACAGTATTATTTAGATACGTGCATACATACATACTGAATACCAATGGTTATACAGCTATTGCTGTTGCAACTAATTATTCAATACACACACACAAGGATCGCTTCTGCGAAGATTTGTAATCCGATGCATGCTGTCCTATTTTATTTCCTTGCATTTTTTTAAAAAAGCACTATATATGCCTCGGCCGAAATGGCAATTGCCTGTCTCGTATCATTGAAGTCAAACTCATACTCGACCTGCAATTGCCTATTTCGCTGCCTTTGCAATAATGTACTATTAAACGTCTTCAAATAAAAAGAGAATAATCAGAATACGCCAAAAGTTTTGAAATTTGAATTAGACCACCTCGAATTCGCAAAACCCTGGTCCGAATTTTAAGCGTAAGTAATATACCTAAGCTAGATTTTTCGTGGTTGACTTTCTCGACCGAACATAAAGATGTCTTTCTCTACATAATTGAATTGTCGTTAAATTTTAATTTTAACAACAGAGACAATTCAATTATATTTAATAAATAATTCAATTGTATTTGACTGGCCTCTCAGCTCTTTGTAGCTCTGCCTTCTGCGCCGTAGGTCGTGGGTTTGATCCCCACCGCGAACAAATATTTGTGTGGTAAACACAGATGTTTGTTCTCTGTCTGGGTGTTATATTATATTCTATGTATTTACAAAAAAAATGTATACAGTAAGTATTATATCAGTTATCTGGTTCCCATAGTACAAGCTCTACCTAGTTGTGGATAGTTAGTGCATGTTGAGTGGATTGTCTACAATATTTGTTTATCATATTTTGAAGATGGTCTATCTATTCATCAACATGGATAGAGTCTGTGTCAGTTGCCCTTGCTAACACGATTCTTCCGCCGTGGCTGTCACAACACCACGCCCAGAATCACCCTCGGCGTCAATTTATTAATGTTACAGCCAAATACTGACGGACGAATTCATTTTGGGTTGCATGTATCATAGACCTGTCAATCCTTATTGCTAGCACAAACACTTTAAATGGGTCTGTTTGATGAAGGGGTCTACCTAAAGTCAACTTTGTCGATGCAAAGAATAGACGCTCGAGTGGAATCTGTTGCATATGGTGCATTGTTTAATTGTTTTATTTATTTAATCATTGCGTTACAGTAATAGGTACCTATAACATTGGTAAGTAAATTTTTCACAATAAAGGCTCATTTATATTATACTAGCGGCCCGCGGCTTTGCTTGCCCCGTTCCCGTTCCTATTATTATTTCGAGATAAAAAGTATCCTTTGTCCTTCTCCCGGGTTTAAGCTACCTTTCCACCAATTTTCAATGGCTTTTCTCCAGTGTGTATTTGCATGTGTTTTGTCAAAACGCTTTTTTGACCGAAGGCTTTATTACATCTACTGCATGGATATGGCTTTTCTCCAGTGTGTACTTGCATATGGATCGCCAAACTACTTTTCTGAGTGAAGGCTTTATTAGTTATTTGTTTGTTTTTTTGAGAGGTTTGAGCAGAAAGTGTGGCGGATGGGACAATGGTCGAATGATACGCTTTGACGTGACTCGCAGTAAAACATTCATAATCGATTATACAATTTACCTTTTGTACCTAGTTCTTTTGTGGGACTCGATAATTTAAAATAATGCGGATTACACAATCCCATTAATAATTTGTAATACCTACATGTTCCATAGTTTCATGAATACTATATACCTTATGCCAAAGTATTGGTTTGGTATGACATTTTTTATTTCTATTAAAATGACTCTAATTTCAGACTTGGCAGAAATGATTTTAGTCCCTTATTATGTAAGTAAACTGAATAAGTATAGGAAGATAAGCTAGTGATTTGTTTTCCTTTTTGTTATAATATTTTTTTTATAAATCTATAGGAAAGCTTGGTTGTACAAATACATAGAGAATATCTGCGAAATATTATTCCAAAATTAAAGTTGATAAGATGTAGAAATATTTAGTTGGTTTCCTTAAATACTCTTTATATTTATATTTGGATATTTTACTCGATGAAAAAATCCTTTGACGCTGTGTAGAATGTGTTGATTGTTTTCTTTTTTATTTTATGTTACATGATGGAGTCAAATTGTATATTATGTTGATGTGCATCTTTTAATTTTATCTAAAAATAAACCGTCGGAAAATACAGCAAAGTCTATGATTGTTTTTTTTTACCGTCATATAAGTACAAGAGCGCTGATGGGCACTAGCCTACACCACATCAAAGGTTTTTTTACCTTAGGACCTTAGGATCGGAAGGCATCAGGGCCGCTACCACATAGGAAGCGGCCCTGCCTTTCGATCCTAAGGTTGTGGGTTCGACAGCTGCCGGACTCACATGACTATAGGTAAATACTACAAAAATATATAATTACTTAGCCAGTAAGTACTCTCAAACGGTGTAGGAAAACATCGTGAGGAAACCGTAGAACCTACAAAAATCTAAAATATGTGTAAAGTCACGAAAGCAGCTTCTTTGACGTGCAATTAAAATCCTTTCGCCACGCTAGAAACTGTATATAAAAATATTTGTACAACTTTTTTAAATGTATGCTGACCCCCCACCCAACTCCAATTACCAAGATCACATTTTATTATTCTCAGCAATTTTATTTAAAAATATAAATATTTTAAACAATCCACTCTACACTCTCTAGCCCCAAACAAAGCAGAGCTTGTACTATGGGAACCAGATAGCTGATACAAAACTTGTATGTATAATATTTATTTTGTAAATACATACTTAGAATACAATATAACACCCAGACAGAGAACAAACACCTATGTTCACCACTCAAATAGGTTATATTATAATCTAAGTATGTATTTACAACAAAAAATTATATAAATCTTTTCGTTTCAACTTATTTACTATCTTTTTAATTAATTTTGTGCCATTCCTACCTCTAAGGTTGGCAGGTAGAAAATGCTTAAAGCATTAAGCCCCTAAGAACCTAAAACCGCTAAGGAATAAGGCTCTCGCACGGCGACCCCGAACCGTAAGAACTAAAAGACGCACTCGCAATTGAATAGCCAACATTGTAGAAGAGAGAGAAGTGGGTTGATGGATGACACGAATTCTTCCTGGAAACGAATCGAGGAGAGATCTCAACACACGACAGCTCAACAGTCCTCTCGATACTGAGATTTGCAATGTCTTTACGCTCTTTGCATTTCAATTGATTGCTTACAATAATTAAAGAACCACCTCGCATAGCGTTCTTTCGTTTAAAAGAGCTTACAATACTATATTTTTCATAAAAAGGGAGTAACTCTAGTTCTACTATCCAGTGTTCTGTAATACACATGATGTCTACACTGAAACAATTCGGTACGGTACAAGTAGTACGGGCACGTCATGAGAAGGGTTGAAAGTCATGTGACCAAGAGAGTGATGAGTATGGATGTGGATGGATATGTGAGTAGAAGTAAACCAAAGAAAACATGGATGAACTGTGTGAAAGATGGCATAAATAAGAGAGGAATGAATGCAGAGATGACGGCTGACAGAGAGGAATGGAGGAGGAAGACATTATGCGCTGACCTCACATAAAAAGGGATAAAGATAGGAAGATAGGTCGGAAGGTTGCAAAGCTGAAGTGGGACTGGGCGGGTCACGTGATCCGCATGAACCCTGAGAGATGGGCCAATGGAGTCACAGGATGGATACCCGCAGAGGGTAGAAGACGTCGCGGCCGCCCGAAGAAACGCTGGCGTGACGACCTTGACTCCTTCTACACCAACTGGGTACAATTGACCGAGGATCGCGAAGAGTGGAAGAAAGTGGGGGAGACCTTTGCCCAGCAGTGGGACAGTATAGGTTGAAAAAAAAAAAAGATAGGAAGACGAAGAAGAAGAAAATCATTAATCGAAATAATCCTTTTTATTTTAGTGCACCGGAGTGAAATGCATTGCCTCGGTAAGTTTCCTTAAAAACTATCAAGTTAACACTATTATTATACTAAGAACATAATATGGTTATGATTAATATCTTTAGTTTATCTGTTTACCGTGGTCAAGGATTTGAGCCTGCAATTGGTCTTCAACAAAACAAATAAAGTCTAAGCTAAATATGTTTTTGTGTCGAATATAATAAATGTGATTATGAGTTTAGTCACGACTCAAATAAAGTTCACACGTATGGTTTTAATAACCGTAGTAAAATGTTTACCTGTTTGAGTTATACACTACACAATCATAAAACATAATATTTCTGAAAAAATCTAATCTACAACAATAATATACAATAACTCTCAAAAATTACATTTTATGCGCGACTTTGTTTCTTTGTAATTTTTATTTGAAACACAGTGGATTGAGAAAAAAATATTCGAATCACAAGGATCACTTATAGCTTTATCTGGACATGTGGTACGGTCATCATTAGAGACAAAAGAATTTGAACAGTTCTGGGTTAAGAAGAGTTCCACGCGACCAAGCTTATAGAAGAACAGGCAACAAGCTCGGCTTGGTTTCTATCGTTTTTTTCGTATGATTCTTTTAAAACCTTTTTAAAATAACTTGCAAGTATAGCTAGGTGAGTGGTGCCAATTCCACGCGACTAAGCCTAGAAGAAATGAACCGAACCAAGCCGTGCAGCAAACACGGCTTGGTTCCTACTGTTGTTTTGTATGATCCTTATAAAAATTGGTTTATCGTTAGAAAATAACTTGCAAGGAATTTATTCAATTCTAATTACAAGGTGCTTGCAAATTTTCACGAATGTATACTATCTATAGAGGTAGCCAGAATTGAATTTACCAAATGCGTATACTATTTTTTAGACAGCCCTCACAGGTCAGTTGGTAGTAGCTCTGCATTCTGTGCCGTAGGTTCTAGTTCCGATCCCCACGGAGAACAAATATGTTTGCGGTGATCACAGATGTTTGTCCTCTGTCTGGGTGTTATATTGTATTCTAAGTATACAATAACCAACTAAGTAAAGCAGTAAAGCAGTTTAACGAAGTAAGTATGTAGGTATATAATGGGCAGGTCATATAGCTCGAAGAACTGAAACCGTTGGGGAATAAAGGTTCTCGAATGGCAAAGCAATTTTATTAGGAACGCTGTGGCATTTTGAAACAAACGAAATTAGGTCATGAGAGCCACATAAAGCCTACGAAAGCCACAGTCAAATCACAAATAAGCCAAACCGCTTACAAACCTGCTTATTTATTCCGACCACATTTTGCCAGTCGTAAACAACAAGAAAAAGCTTCTTCCCCCAGATTTCTAGCCAGAACCAGAGACAGAGCCAGACAGAGCTCATAGTAGGCCTATACTGGTCTCTAGAGTATAACAGCATAAACCGTAAGATAAACTGTCTATAGAATTCTGTCCGAGTTAAAGTCAAACAAGTTTGTACATGTTCGTACACTAACTTGTTCTAGACAATTGTCACCAAGGTATTCATTCATTCACACGAATTAGTAGATTATTATTATTTTCCTAGCCTATGTCGTCCCACTGCTGGGAAAAGGCTTCTCCTAAAGACTTTCAGTTTTCTCTATCCTGAGTCTCCTCCCACCATCTAGTTTCAGAGGTGTCCAGATCGTCCAGCCACTTGCTCGGTGGACCTCAGAAAAGAGAGGACCTTTTCTAATACAGGTTTCACAACTTAAAAGAGATCCGAACTCTTTATTTTTACCTGTTATTTTTTGAATAAACATGTTTTTTTTTAATAAATGATATTCATAGATTTTTTATTGCAAGATTATTTCAAGTCAGTTTTTTTTGTCCCGCTATCTATCACATGCAGAGTTATCATGCCAGACTCTATTAAATATTTATGAATGTTCTCAAGACAGACATTATAAATCATGTAACTTACCGCATCGGAGAATTCAATTTGAAATGGCTTGATACTGAGATCAGGTTTCGCATCCATAGGGTAGGTGCCCCAGTACTCATCCATGTCAACCTCGGGCATTGCAGGTGGTGACAGCAAATGATTGATGTAGTAGATTGATACACATCCTATCAAGAGGATTGTGAAGTATATCAACCTGTCAATCTGTAAAAAAAGTGAATATTATTGAGAACTATGCTTTTTTACTTTACTTTAAGCCTGAGGATGTTGTTGGCGCCAACTAGGATAATGGCTTCAAAAACAAACTTGACAACTGGCTACTCCGCTCAGCAACCTCTCTCATAAGATTTAAAATTGTAGTTTTCTAAGAAGCCAGAGATAAAAAAACTTGTATGATGAAAATTCATGCTCTTTCATGACAATTTAATGCTAGTGGTTATTTTGACAACCTTCTTCGAGATAAATCGTAATAAGCTGTAAGGCGTGCGCATGTTTCTCTGTCTGTCTCTCTCTCTCTTATAGAAAGCAAGCCAGATATTTTCATTTCTATTTCGCATTGAACAGTGTGGTGTCGCGACGATTATTTTTGTTGAGTGTACACAGGTTTTTTGTAAATAATAATAAAGGAACTTCGTTCCATCCGGGTGTCCCTTGACACATTTCAAGTTTTTTAACTATAAAGTATCAGTTATTGGAAGATAAAATTATGCAGGTTTTTTGAAAATTCGTATGGAAATTGGCAAGGTTTAACTTTTTAGACAAGAAGAAAATGATAAAACCTTGCAAACGGAGCCACGGGCTTTCTCTAGTCACACAATATGGCACATAGTAATAAGGGCTAGTAAAACTTAGCTAATCTTTTGAGTCACAAGCATAAAACGTCCACGTTACTATTATAGGAGTTGGGTCACTTCTCAAATAAGATCCCAAAAGTTTCCCAATGGAACAACTTCTGATCGAGCAAAAGGGGTAAGTGAGGATAAGTACGGATAAGTAGGTAATCTACACCTAATAAGAAACAAGAAATATTAACTTGCAAAGTTCAAGACAATTATTATGGGTAATTTAATCTTGGGGTCAAAATACTTTTGTTATTGAACGTTTGAGATAAGGGGTTGTTAAACTTTTATCTTACGTTGGTGTTTCTACAGACTTGTTTAAAAGTAGATTAAAAACCAACCAAATAGGTGCGGGTTTTGCATGCACACCCTTCCCACCTTCTTTCAGCGTTACTTTGACATGACGCGATCATACCAGGATGCACATGATAGATAGCGCTCACCACTTAGCAGCCAAAGCGCGGAACAGGTCCCCTCCGACTTGCAGCACATGCTTGAGGGACGAGTCTCCGGCGAGATGCGCGAACACGCGGCACTCCACGTGCTGGAAGTCCGCGCCCAGGAGCGTGTAGCCCTCGCGAGCCGTGTATACAAACCTGATGCTCACGGTCTGGTTACCTTGGAAACGAAACATTACCAAATCTTGAACAGGATTTTGGTGTTAGTTTGTTCATCGCACATGAGATAAGAAGATATAGAGCTATCTTGTTATTTAGACCGCTAGATGCAGGTGGTGGGTAAAATATCTCATTTCCAACTCTTTAATCAGTGAAGTTGTAGGTACTTAGATAATAGACTCACTAGAACTGTTCTCATCGGGGAACAAGATGAGGCTGAGGTAGATCTTAACGGGCAGTAAGAATAAGATACCATAGATCCATTAGTTTCGTGTTCTTGGTGTTTAAAAGATAACACATTTTTGCTGGCCACAGTCATGACGTATACTTGGTTCTGCAAATATACGGGATATTACGTGGACGGACGTATGTGAAAATTATACGGTGGTATTGGGTAGTTGGGGAGTCTCGTTGCGGAGTCAGGATTAGTATCTATAAGCGTTGTCATAAGGAGCAACTAGGGTAAACATAAACACATTTTGATAAAAAAGTACAGAATGCAGTGGTATTGAGTAGTGGGGGAGTCTCGTTGCAGAGTCGGGATTAGCACCTTTAAAGTAAGCATTAAGCTAAGGCGCACTTAAGGTAAAAACAGTTTAAAAAAAACAGCTTGCATGTATAGTTGCCAATGGGATACAGACTACTATCATGTGAAATTATAGAGCTTTTACTTATAGTATTTTGCATGAATAATGTTAAGCAGAGAGATATCAAAGGAACTGAAATGATGCTTGGATTTTCTAGAGCTCACTAAACCGCTCGAGAACTTGGATTTCATGTAGATTGTGGCTTATTTGAAGATCTTTATACGAGTAGTCGTGAACCTGCCAGTTGTGAAACACGTTTTTCAGTATTCTGACATACACTACACACATTATACACACTACATCTGGTAATAGTTAAAGCTTTGATAGGCTAAATAGCACTCTGTGAAAATGCGCACCAATATTTATTAATGTATTCTTTCAGGAACAGTCGTTATTGCGATCGTGAACATTTTTGTTGAAAAATTTAAAAATTGAACTCTGATTCAGCGGTTACACGATCGAGCCGTGTTACAGGAGTTGCAGGGCTGAATATTTTTCGCTTATCATCATATTTTTGAATATAATCACTTATCAATTTACTACAATTTGTAGTCATGGTGTTACTTGAGAAAGTTCTAGTACATAGCAACATTATGAAGATTTCTAGTACTTAAGTTGTTGTAAACCAAAAACGGCACGATATCAATGTCAAAGAAGCATTTATTTCTTCAGATCCAGTTAATACTGGCTTAGGAATGTCGCACGCATTGATATTTCGAAGTCCACGAGTTAGATTTATGGGATGATCTTTCATGCGAGGTGAGCAAAGCGATTTAACTGATTTACACAGGCTTTTTATGGCGTCAAATTTAATTGAACCGTTTTTTACGTTCAGATTTTGGAAATAGGTAATGTACTTTCTCACTTAAACGGGATACTTTTTATGATTTGTGAGCTTGATTGGTTTTGAATTATTCGGGATGATAACGAATAATATAATATTTTTAATTTTAGGAATAGTTTTTCACAGGGTCTGTTAGGTTTAAATTTTTTTATCACTCGATACAATGTAAATATTTTTAAAGTTGTGCAATCAGAGAACTTTTTTTAAATTAACCGTGCTGCAATTTAAAAGCTCTTTTGTATCTATGTAATGTTTCTCTAGGTCTTTACATAATTTTACTAGGGACTTATAGTTGGACAAACTCCAAAACCCTCTAATTAATTCACTCACGAAAACTGTTCGTGCTACAAAATAAATAATCCAGAGTACTGCAGTTTGCAGTCTTCATACAAATACGTCTTACATCCGTATTCTTACTTATTGACTCAACTCTCTTAGCTACGCTGCAAATAAACTCTTGAGTTTGGAACACAACTTTACCTTCATTTCATTTCTTGACACAGGACTCCAGTTAGTTAATTAAGGGTTTTAAGGGGGCATAAAAGTTATAGTCCTATTTTATTGTTGATATTTCTTGTTCTTTTATCTATATATATAAATCTTTCTTCTGTATAATTACATTGCATACGTCTGACTAAGTGAAGTGGCACCACACTGGAACTTCACTGCTATTATTTTAGACTATTTTTGATTTAATTGTTTATTGATATTATAGTGTTTACTACACTTAAGGAAATCACAAAGATTTTTATAATGTCCCAAAAGAACAATTTTTATAAATCCCGCTCGGCTCTTAACTTTTGGGACATTATAAAAATCTTTATTTTTGATTTGTAAAAGGATCATATAAAAAAACGGTAGGAACCGAGACGTAGTTTGTTGCCTGTTCTTCTACGCTTGGTTGCGTGGAACTGGCACCTAGACTCACCTAGCTTTAAGACGTTTCAAAGTGATTCTTGTATCGTATTGAATAAACGCTTATTGAATATTGAATAACTCATGTAATTATGCCTACAGACTATTGCTTCTTCTTCTTGATTCCTATTTGAAGGAAATTAAGTAAGATTAACATTGGGCTTAATCACTGATAGTATCAGTGGTAATGTATGGAACCAAATGGATTTATGCACAAATTTATGGTCAGTTCAGTTTGCAGTCACTTACTTGGCAGCCGACACCATCTTCATGGACTGGGTGATTTTCTGAATATTCCTTACAGACTTGAGACGCATGGAGATGGTCTTCAGAGTAGCCATGTTCCTCTGCTGCTGGGTGGTCACCGCCACCACCTGGGTGCAAACACCCGGCATACGTCCCAACATCTTCGCAGTTCTGGGAAAATGGAAAAATCAATACTGAACAGATGATCGACTCAGGTTATGTCCCTAACTTCAAGATTATGTAAGAGCCGACTTTTGAAGCACAGTTTTCATGGTTAATGTCGAGGCACAGCACAAATCGTTGTACGGAAAACAATTGCAGTTACATTTTTGACTTTTTAAGATTCAATTACTAACTTTTACGGGCTTTTCAGTGTCCAATTAGTCCCCCAGCGAACGAGAAATATCGCTGGCCGAAACGGCTTTAATCATGCCTTTTTCCGAGATACTTGGTAATCTTTCATGATATCGTCAATTTCTGCCAAAGTGTCACTACTGCTTATAAAATCTGATTCTATACTGTGAAAGCGTATAATGTTCATGAATGCTCCGCATAAAAAAATGGAAGTGTGACGATCGTAAAGTCCTTTTACGCACGTGGAATGAAAGCGTTTTTACTAACTAAACCGTTTTTAAATAAATGAGTTTGTGACGTTCGTGTTGAGTCGTTTTAGAATCATTTTGTTATCAGCAGTGCCTATGGTGGTGGTTCCATTATTGCTGCCTTCTTTGCGTTTCCTATGTTGCATTTGGCACCACATGTTTTCATGATTACTTATCTAAAATCATTTTTTTCATTTGCCAAGGACATCCGTTGGCGCGGTGGCAGATCTGGCCGAGGACCTCAAGAGGTAAATTTTATATGAACTCTGTTTTCCACCTGTAGGTATTACAGGTAGAAAACAGAGTTCAGATCACCGACCGCAGGCAATGTGCCCAAAAGGCTGGCAACGTTACCTCTTTGAATAGCTAAGCTAATTCTTTGCCCTAGGTAAGCGCCAGCCCTTTGGTCACCAGTCTCAACCACCAGCCTCTTGGATAATTCTTCGAAATAACATAAAAAAAATAAAATAACAGTTCACTCTTTGGTATCTATCGGACAGATAGATTTCTCTATCCGTTTATGTATTCCTGTTCATTTAAGGAAAAAAACCTCAGATAGCGAATGCTGCTATTCATCGTTTGCTGCATATGCGCTGGTCATAAATAGGGCATCAAATTTCTCCTTTTCCAATTTACGATCCCGCGCGTTTATAGTTAACAAATTGGAGCAATACGCTCGTGACAGGCCAATAAAACTTTAAAACTTGGTTTGAGATGAATTGCACCTTATCCTTTTCATTGGAACTGGCCTTGTCGATAAAATAAATATAAAACACTTAAATAGCAACAGCAATTAAGTTAGTAAGTTCAAGTTAGTCGGCCTTCGTCATGGCTTTAACGACTTCGTCTTCCGAAGCACCGATGACACCACTAGTGGTCACCCATCCAAAAGATATCCGCACAGAACGTTTCAGCTCTCGATTATTTAAGAACGTTAGAGCAACCTACGCCAAGAGTAGTTCTAATAATAAACGCAGATATATGTATGTATTAGAAAAATGTAATAAATGAATTACGGCGTGACTTTGCCGAATTCCATTGTTAAACATAAATTAACTTAAACTAATCCGCTAAGTGCAGAGTGAAAATATAGAGTGTCTAATACACCTTATTTCACTTTGCAGGATTTGCGGGTACCACGTAGGGTTTAAGTCTACAAAAAGTTAACTTATATTAGCGGATTAGTAAAATATATTTGTTCTAACTAATTTATGATTAGAAAATGTATCTTGACAAAGACCTACATGTGCTTATACTGTCAGTAGACAATTGTTCATTTCTCTCGTTAGGTTTTCAAAGAAACAGAGCAACAAATTGACACAGTTCACAAACAAGAGAGTGCGATCGACCTAATCTATAGATTCGATTCAATTGTTGATTTCTAAAGACATGCGTTCAAATTGACTTTACAATGCCCAGTACTAAAAATTCCATTGATACACGTAGTGAGTAGTTTTTTAAGTACCCAAAGAAACAAAAAAGTTCGAGCAACACGTGTCAAGGGTCACGCAAAAAGGGTCCACCAGCGGCCTACTTGCGGAAAAACCTGCCCGCACATCAAGTGCGCATGATAAACTTGCCAAAGGTAAATCAGTGGGGAAAGTTATCGCCACTACTGCTGGCTTTAGCAGTCTTTAGATAGATAGATTAATACTTTATTGTACACATAAGAAACATTATTATAACAGAAACATTACAAATATAGGTACAATGGGCGGCCTTATCGCTAAAAGCGATCTCTTTCAGACATGTCTCTTCCAGACTGTTCTCGTCTTTAAGATATTACCAAAACCTTTAGGCTAACTTAGCTCCTTGAAGTCTAGGATCCAAGACTTGTATCTTTTGTTCCTGACTGATGAAACCTTGAGTTTGAACAGGATAAACTCAGATCATTAACCCAAAATAACTATTTTAGCAGTCTTTAAGATATTACCAAAACCTTTATGCTAACATAGCTCCTTGAAGTCTAGGATCCAAGACTTGGATCTTTTGTTCCTGACTGATGAAACCTTGAGTTTGAACAGGTTAAACTCGGATTATTGTCCAAAGAAACTATTAGGGGTCATATGGTTCAGAGCAAATATTAACATACAGAACACATCTGCCCAACTGGTTCAACCTCCTTGCAGTTAGAAAGACTTTAGAAAGTTGGAACATGGTTGAATATAATAGAACTTGTTTTTTTTTATAATTTGACAGCTGTCAGTAGAAAGCGATTCTCCCTAGGGCTGAAAGTATTACTTTCAATTAGGCCCCTCAGGCAACTTCAGACTTACTTTCAGAGTATGAGCAATGAAAAGATTATATTTATTTTTGAACGATTAAATGAATGAATGAACAAAAACTGTAGGTACATAAAATAACCTAGAAAGATAGATAAATATGTTAATATTTCATACCTGTAAGTATTGTTTCGAGTGATACTTTGGATTGAAGTGACGCAAGAGAAGAATAAACATGGAACGGAGATCCTCAGTCTCACACATTTTATTTCGCAACTTTTTTAGCTTCTCCCTTGTATCCTTAGTTATACGAGGATTGTTGTTGCGTTCTCATGATTTTTTCGGGATAAAAAGCTCATACTATGTGCTATTCCAGATTATAATTTATCCGTGCTAAATTTCAGCCAGATCCGTTCAGCCGACCACTGTACTGTACTGAGTACGACATTATTGAGTAACAAACATGAATCCAAACTTTCGCCTAGTTAAATGAGTTTTGCTATGGAATCTCTTACCACAACTGCTGCAGCAATATGGCTTTTCTCCGGTGTGGATCTTCATATGAACAGACACACTACTTTTGGCAGTGAATGTCTTATCACATATGCTGCAGGAATATGGCTTTTCTCCAGTGTGGATCCTCATATGAACAGACAAACCATCTTTAGCAGCGAATGTCTTATCACACATGCTGCAGGAATATGGATTTCCTTCAGTGTGGAGCCGCATATGCTGCATCAAATTGTTTTTAGCAGTAAATGTCTTAGGACAATCACTGCAGGAATATGGCTTTTCTCCAGTGTGAATACGCATATGAACTAACAAACTCCTTTTATTAGTGATTCTCTTGTCACAACTGCTGCAGGAATATGGCTTTTCTCCAGTGTGAATACGGATATGCTGAGTTAAATTACATTTGAGTGTGAATCTTTTATCACAGCTGTTGCAGGCATATGGCTGTTCCTCATTGTGATACTTCAAATGTTTTATCAAGTCACATTTCATGTTAAACATTTTGGTACACTCATTACAATAGAAATGCATATTGTTTATATCATTCTTGACATGACTATCACCCTCTGGAACCTTCTCTATTGAATTCTCATCTCCTCTACTTAAATTATCATCAATATAAGGGGTTTCTTCTTCTTCTGTTTCTTGCACTTGTACTTGTTCCTCTTTGACAACTACCGGAGCACTTGAATGCTTGTTGATAGATATGTGCTGTGTCTGTGTCATCGTTAAGGTTTGTATTACATTTTTTGATTCCATCATCAGTATACTGTGTGTTACCTGAAAAATTAAGCCGTTTCAATTATCATTGCCTTTATCATCATCTTCCTGCCATTATCCCACGCTAAATGGGTTCGGCACAACAGGTTAATGTTCCCCTTATACCCGAAAATTATGTATTAGCGGATAGAATGGCGAAAACTTGAAAAAATTATTTTAATATTTTTCTGATACTATTAAATACATAATTTATTGAGAACTGAGGCTCGTCTGCTGGTCAAAGATTAGCTTCACTATCATTATCAGCATGAAGAAACCCACTGCTACTCTACTTTATTTAACTTACTTTTAGAAACATTTACAAATAAGTGATAGCAAAGGATATGTACATAGGCGAGCTTAACCATAACAAGGGTTTTTTTCATATGTTATAGTGATCAGTTTCAATTTAATTACCTAAAACCATTATGCTAGCATAATTTCTTTATTTATCCAATCATAGCACTCATTTACAAGCCAAATCATGAATGCATACCTCGGAGCCATGTTGTAGCCGTTCTTGTAGTATTTTGTTGGATGCACGAGCCATCTTGGAGAATGCATGGCACCTCTGTAGCTGCCGATGACAGATATAGCACACTGTGCTAGGCATGCCAGACTCTAGCTCTGAGTTAAACTGAAAAATATTCAGTAAGAATGTTTGTAGTTATCTTTTCATATATAAATATACGATAAAAATACTTTATAATGACGAGTTTGTTGGCAATCAGTCATAGTACTGCTAAATGAGGTATTGGTAGATAAGATTAATGAGACAACAACTCGTTTCGATCGTTTCTGACACTGACACTCTCCCTCAAAATCCTTTCAGGATATATAAAGGGTTTAACTTTTGCACATAACATGTTTATGAAACAACGGAATTATTATTTACCATGATTAAATTTTGTGAGATTTGACTCCCGATATTTCATCACAGTTGCATGCACCATGATCACGTTTGAACTGAAGTCCACGAGTAAAAGAAATGTTATTGACAGACAAATCGATCTACCCTCTTTCGCACTCTTTTAGTGGTTTCGACACTACTATTGGTTCCATTCTCACTTTTTACTCGTGGGTTTTTATCGGAAGTCAAATCTCACAAAATTTAATCATGGTAAATATCCCATTTTTTCATAAAAATAGCCGCCTTCCCGGTTTTTTTTTTCTTTTTCTCTGGCGGGCCTTCGGCTTCGGCTCGCCAGCATTATTCAGCCATTATTTTCATTTTCATAATTTAAATCTATGTTATTTTAAATAAATAGTTGAAGCTATACACTAATCAAGTAATTTAGAAGATATATTATTTATTTAATACTATCTTTATGTTATTTAAATTTAAATATTACATTGCGCTCTAATTAGACTTTTTAAACTTCTTACCGTTGTAATGGGTTTCCAACCTACTTGCTGAATAAAAAGTTTTTAATTTGGTTGAACAACCTCCTTGCAGTTAGAAAGACTTTAGAAAGTTGGAACATGGTTGAATAAAATAGAACATGTTTTTTTTTATAATTTGACAGCTGTCAGTAGAAAGCGATTCTCCCTAGGGCTGAAAGTTTTACTTTCAATTAGGCCCCTCAGGTAACTTCAGACCTACTTTCAGAGTATGAGTAATGAAAAAGTAATATTACGACAGCGGTAATAATACTTGCGTATCTGTCGCGTCTACGCTTTGTTTTACAAACGCTGCATGATTGGACGCTTATTTACGGGAAATAGGATAATATTAATCAGCTAGCCACATTTATTATAGAAATAATGTAAAATGACCAATATTTTTTTTATAAAAGATTTAAATATTTTACATTACAGTATGTTTAAGGTTTTTTGGATAGCTTGATAGTATGTAGCACGCTAAACACTATTTTTATACAGACTTACCTACATGAGAACGGTTCTAGGACCGAAAAAGAAATTCAATTTCAACAAGTGTATATTTTGAATGAATGGTTTAACTTACCCTGAAGAGCGTATCTTTTGGCACGACTCTCTCCGAAGCCCACTTTATCTCTCACTCCGCATCTTGGCAATGACATCACGCTTGTTGTTTCGTCGTCCAATTCACCTGCAAGATATACCTTGTTAGTTCCAATTTATTTCATAGATATTTGGCAAATAACTTGGGTCACTATCGATAACATTCTGAACTTTATATAGCGGATTGTTCAAACTGATCGATTAAAACTCAGACTGTGGGTAACGATGTGGTGCTGATGCGCTGCCTGCCTTTGAAGAATAGATAGACCCGACCCGACCCGAAAATCATGTAGTTTGTGTAATGGAAGGTCCCTTGATAGAGACAACTACAGCTAGGATGATCCCTCCTTTGAGTTTATTTGTACCTTTAAAAAAAAAGGTTGTGTGGAAGAAATCGCTTTATAGCGATAAGACCGCCCATTGTCTAAGACAGGTAAGATTCTATTAGATTGGTTGATTTGGTGATTCTGCAAGTCTTGCAAGATTACGAATATTATATTAAAGGCTCGCGCATCAAAAGTAATAGAAATCAGCTGACTTTTCTTTAGTCGTTCGGAAAATTCCAAATTTACCCTTACCGCCATAACCCGACCAAACGAAAATGCTGAAATCGTACCGTTGTTCTTCAAACTAAAGGACCTTCCTAGCTTGGCCGTATAATACAGACAGGACGCAAAATTGCAAAGGTCAAAACACCGTCAAAAACAACTTAGAGACTAACATACATAAAATAAAATAACTATAATCAAATCTTAGGGGATGTTTTAGCTAGCGCACCCCTAAAGCGACGATAGACCTCACCACCTGAAGTAACCTCTTGCTTTGAAAAAGAAAATCCACGTCCACTGATAAAATAGAAATTAAATAATTATAAAACACTATCCTTCTGTTTTTTTAAGATTGACGGAGTGGTGGCCGAGGACTGGGAAGAGAGGCGTTGGACGTCTATTAGAACGATGGGTTGACGACATTGTCAGCGTCGTGGGCTGCAGATGAATGAGGGTAGCCCAAGATCGTGGTAAATGGCAAGAGCAAAGTAATCAAGATGTAGTTTGTCGAGATTTAGGGTAAAAATAGGTTCTTAGTGCAAGTAATGAGTAACATACAATAAAGGATTTGTCCCTCATGGCATCCTAGAGAGCTGGCTGTAGTTTTAGTGTTGTCCAGTTCAGATCAATTGAACGAAATGAACTAGTCTGCCTGTGATATTCATTCATTAACAATTATACATTTGTGTCTGAAAAATAGTACATAATAAGCAAAAATAATATGAGTCATATCACAAATTAAATAATTATCAAAGAAATTGTTATCAAATAATACAAGCAATGTCACTTCATATTTATAAAATCATCAGTAGAATAAAAACACCCTTTCAACAAAAGCTGCTTTAGTCTAGTTTTGAATAAATGTAGACTGTCTATTATTTTAATGTCAATACGTAAATAATAATATAATTAAATGGCCTGATATCTATAAGATCATTAACCCGGGAACGGTGTCCTATATGTCTGTGAGACCGGGTGACTTGAAAAATTCGAATAACTTTTTCCCTCGAAAAATCCGGGGAGTGATTTTTTTTAAAGGTCGGAGGGTGTGGTTGGAAGTATAAATATCGATTTTCTAACTAATCCCGGTTCCCCAGGAGGGTTCGCAGCCATTGTGTTTTAAAGTTTAATTTTTTCGTTTTTCTGAAATAACTCATTGTTGGAAGTATATAATCTCAAATGAAGCATGTCAAAAATTAATAAAATTATGTAAGCTAAGTTAAGTTTGTTATGATAAACATATACAGGGTTATTCATTATTAGCTGCAAATACTCAGGAATTAGGTTCAACAAATAAAATAAAAAATATTTATGAAATGATTTTTTTTAAGTTTTGTTATGAAAATCCCGAGAAAATCGATAAAGGAATCATTGGCGCCTGACCTATTTTGACCTTGGATCCGCGCCCGCGCGCCGTGAGCGACACTCTGCGTTCAGTCACCGCCTGGGTGGGTCATCGTCCTGTTCTCCGTGGCAATCATTATGCAATAGCCGTAAAGAAATTAATAAAAATAAAATTTTGATACAAAAACTTGAAAATGTTTTTATTCAAATTTGAAAAAAATAATTTCATAAATATTTTTTATTCTTTTTGTTGAACCTAATTCCTGAGTATTTGCCTGCCGACCATGCACCCGGGCCGGACCTCTCCGGAGCCCGAGCATCAGGACATCCAGCTGCAGCAGATCATGGCGGAGCTGGAAAGGACTAGGTAACCTATTTTTATTTATTCTATTTTTCCCGTCTGTCTGAAGATTCTCGCTCAGTCAAAATCAAAAGTGTATTTATTCAGTAGGGTTGCACCAACAAAGTGAACACCAACATTATCTTAAGGTCTAAAAACAATATCTGTCTGAACCCAAAGTCCCAGTGCATTTACAACATTTCGTTACCAAATGTGTGTTATATTGTATTCTAAGTATACATGTACATATATACAAAAAAAAAGCATTTTATCAGCTATCTGGTTCCCATAGTACAAGTTCAGCTTACTTTGGGGCTAGATAGTGTTGTGTGTGGTGTCTTCAATACTTTTTTGTTTTTTTATTATCTAAAGAAATACGTTACTACGTTATACGCTACGTTACAAATCAAAATTCTCCCGGAATTTATTTAAATGTAGAAAGACGCTTCAATAATCCGTAGCATCATCTGAAAACGTTTTTCTATTTGAGGGTAGGATTTACTCGTGCGGCTCACCTATAAAAGGCCAGCTGTGAGCAATTTCAAAGAGTTGTCATGTCAAAGCGATAACCGGAATCCAAGAATAAAAAAACATCCTGTTTGGTTTTGAGCGATCTTGACCTTTTACTCGGTATTTATCTGTTTGTCCGCTGGCGTTGTCTTTTTACGATTTATGACGTATAAAAAAAAAACTACTGACTAGATCTCGTTCAAACTAAATATCGTTGAAAGTTTGCATAGTAATACAACATATATTTTTTTTGGATTTATCATTCTCTTATTTTAGAAGTTAGAGGGGGGGGGGGGACCAACTTTTTTCCTTTTTGGAAGTGTCTCTCGCGCAAACTATTCAGTTTAGAAAAAAACGATATTAGAAACCTCAACATCATTTTTAAAGACCTATCCATAGATACCACACGTATGGGTTCGATGAAAAAAAATTTTGAGTTTCAGTTTCAAGTACGGGGACCCCCAAAATTTATAGTTTTTTTTCTATTTTTATGTAAAAACCTTAATGCGGTTCACAGAATACATCTACTCACTAAGTTTCATCAGTCTAGCTTTTATGGTTTCGGAGAAAAATGGCTGTGACACGGTCGGACAGACAGACAGACAGACAGACATGACGCCGAACATAACTGAGGCCTGCCCCATGAGAGTTACGAAACTAATTATTTAGTAATCCCAGTCGACCCTACAAAGGCAAGGAAAACTCTTTGAGTTAGAAGACTATAACAACGTGTTTGCTGGGAAGCCATTTCTCCAGCTAACACATGTGGATCTCAGGAATGGCTATAGCTAGAAAGTTGCTTGATATCTCCAAATTTAGAGCAAAAAATATCATGGATGCTCCAAATATTTCAAGTGTCTAGGTTCAAAACTCACCGAGAAGAACGTAAAATAAAAAATCAAAGTCAAGCCTAAACTAAACATAAGAAAAACAAAAAAAAACAAACAAAGAAAATATAATATTAAACTTTATTTGATCAAATCGAATGACAAAATGTAATAACACAATAATGAAAACATTTATGATGTGGTTACTTTAGGGCCAAGTTTATTAGATTTGTATAAAACGTATGTAAATTACTAAAATAGCACCATGTATCTTTGATGTTACATTTTATCACGGTTATGTAATAAACTCGTCCCTGAAATAAAAACAGGAAATAAAACAAAAACACTATCAAAAACAGTTTTAGGTAAATATTTAAGATGCATTTTCAGATACACCTGCATAGGTAATCTGCTTTATGTGGGATTTCATTCAATACTTTATGATATCAAATAAGGGCTGTTTATTGTAAATCGGAAAAACTAATCTTAAAATTGACATGTTGCATTATTATTAACAACAAAAACGTTGAGTTCCACGCTTCATAGAGCTTAGTGTATGTCAGAAAGAGAACGCTCTACGAAGCCGAAAAGCCGATGTGCAATATTTATTGCCTACCACCATACAAATAACTATAGATTGATACTAATAATAACAAACACCAACACAATTCTATACGGTTCCGAAGTTACGATGTTTCTAAACCATAATAAACTAGTCAACATTTTAATATATCATTAGGTAGTTTAAAAAAAAAAATAAGTCTGTGACGAGTTCCAATAATGTGAAGATTAAATTATTATCGACCGAGCCCAATGCCCTAATAAGAGTTACTATTTCCGCCTTCTGCTGACTAAGGCTGCTTTAACACGATAAAACCACGTCCTATTATGCTGGACGTGTTTTTTTGGAGGAGCGTGGCTAAAATAACATTCCATTACCAACTTGCATATATCTTTAATATTGTATGTACAAAACCACGTCATAGCGTCGTTGTCTTCGGGATTAATACACCCATTTCACAGGCGCGTTCGTTTTAAATTTTCAGCTGCTAACAGTGTGCCAAATAAATAAGTGTCTGAAAGTTAGGGCCACAACACGTGACGATATTAGTTCGTATTCTGTGGCTATTAGTGTGGGAACTGTTGTTTGTTCTGTGGGCGATACTCAAGTCTCAACTGTGTGCGACGCAAAAAAGCCTCTGTGGTAGCTAGCCTTTTATAAAGTGAGTATAGTTACATTACCCTACTACAGAATTCCGGAATAATTTTATGTCTCTAGAGATTTTATAATATCTCTGGTGTTTCGCAGTATTGCGATTTGCAGCAGTAATTTTGTAGTTGTAGTTTGTTTCATTCTTCTAGTAATTTAACATGTTTCAGTGCCTTTAGCAGGGTAGAGATAAACCAGTCTTAGAATGCACGCCCTTCAACCACGTTTTCTGACATTGACTCACAGCAAAGTAGGTACTTAAAAAAGAGCCTTGGGAGGAAAGTGATAAAGAACAATTTACTTTGACTGACTAAAGTAGTGGGGCGTGCAGTTTAAAACAAATTATACCTACAAGTTAGTTGGTAATAACATTATTATAAAGACGCTAAAATTTCAAGCTCTACACATATATAAATTGATAAAAAAATATTGTGGACAGTTCACACAACACTACCCAGCCCCAAACTAAGCAGAGCTTGTAATATGGGAACCAGATAGCTGATATAATACTTGAATACATTTTTTCTGTAAATACATACTTAGAATACAATATAACACCCAGACAGAGAACAAACATTTATGTTCACCACACAAATATTTGTTCTCAGTGGGGATCGAACCCACGACCTACGGCGCAGAAGGCAGAGCTACTATCAACTGAGCTAGAGGCCAGTCAAAATATGCACCACCGTCACTGCCCAAATTCCTATAGAAATCGAAACGATTTAAATCATAGCGCATCTGACCACTAAGGTGCTGATCAATCGATTTTGAGCCTTATCCGATTGGGATAAAAACCTTTAGGGTCTAGGAGACCGCGGTGGTTGGAAGTTGTCAAACAGGTCGCCGCCTGGCGAGACTTGTTCTGGCCCGTTTTGTCTTATTTTTGTTTTGTGCGAGGCACTGACCATCGCAACAAAAGTCTGTGGGTTGAGCGGGTTTTTTTAAGATCAACGCCTTCAAGACATTCCGACTAGCTCGAGTTGGAAGACTGGTATGGTTTGCATCGCAAGTTGATGGCTTTTTCAGAGCAAAGGCTTGCTTTTTTTTCTGAAATCAAGCGCTGCTTGGCCTGATAGATAATGGCTTTTCAGGCAGTAAAAAGCTGGGTCTACACCTAGTCTACACCTAGGTATGTATATCAAATAAATGTATTTTCTGTATTTCTTTAAGACAGTTTTGTTCGGTAAATCTAAATATGGTGGTAACATACAATGGAAAAGCCTATGTGTGAGATTATGATGAATTAACACTTCTTATTAATGATTCTGTAAAAAGTATATAGTTTTATAGTTTATAGTTTTTATTTAGGACAACGAACAATTGCACTCACATATTACAAAACAATTATAAAGTACTAATCAGTTCTTAGAGTGTAATCAGCCTCGTTATCCGCAAATGAGTCTTATGAAATATCGGGCGGTATGAATGCATGCATAAATAATTAAAAATAATTAAAAGTAGAGTTTTATCGAATTTATATTTATTGAAGCGGCCCTTTTGCATTTGTTTCAAGAACGGGAACGTACTTGTTGATATTATGAATATATTTCGCTCTAACACACTCAAACTTATGCATACGATAAGAAAGGATAGAAATAGCTCGAGGCTGATAAAAATATTGAAATGAGCTCCACAATCTTATGGTAATCATGCAGGTAGCAGGAGAGTTCGCGTAGCCTAGGACTATGGACAACAAAATGCGTAATTATGGTAGGTACTTTAAGAAGATCCGAGCAGCACTAAGGCTAACAGTGTACCTGAAGCTGGCTTAGCATCTACCCACACACACTCGTATAGCATGTAGATAAACATTATTCAATCAAACCTGTAATGCTTTTAGCAAGTTTATCTTTTATGCCTGGTGAGCGGCCTGGTTCCCGCAAGAATCCGCTGGCGGCGGGCCTTTTTTGCGCCCTGGCACCTATTTACGAACTTTTTGATTCTACCTACGACATGCCAGTTTCTTCACGATTCCTACGCTGTTTGGGAGTACTTGGCATAACGCACAAATTTTGGAGTTTATCTACCCAAAAATGTATGTGCGCTATGCCAGTTCTCTCAAACGGTGAAGGAAAACATTATAACACAACTAGATTGGAACCCATGACCTTAGGATGGGAAGGCGGGGCCGCTACAACCAGACCACCAGTGCTCTCTTTTTGTAATTTACCTTCGCCGCGATCCGATACGCAAACCAAATCTGGCACTCCCATAGACCTGTAGTCTGCCAGCAGCATGGCTGCGGCGTGTGAGCGCATCTGCACACGTCGCAGCACTTGGCCGGAGCTACCCTCACGCCAGTCTATCCGACCGTTGCTCCAGCAGCAAGCTAGGGTTTCGCCTGACCATTGCAAAGAGAGGGCGTTCTGCTTCGACTGTTCAGAAAAATGCTGTAGTGATTGAATTGTTCTCTAGATTTATAGGATCGTTAGCAAAAGCTCGAAAAAAAATTGGTGAAAAAAAGTGTTCATGTAATTTTGTTACGCGTGACCGATGATTGATGTCAGTGAACAACTGACCACGGAAAAGTGATAATAGGTAATTTACTGACCTTTAGAGAGATAATTAAATTGAAACTTAAACTCATTGATGAAAAACTATATCGATGAGAATTAGAAAATTTAGACAAGAACCGATTCTTCTTCTTATCGTGTCACAAGTTTTTTCAAACCAAGTGTGGTGAAAGGATTTTAAGTATGCTTCGAAAAGACTCATTTCGTGCACACATCCAAAAACCAGCCTATTGTTTCAAAGGAACAAAATTAAATGATTTTTGATGTATTCGTAGAACCCACGTAGGCCGTAGCTCTACGGTCGTAGAGAAGCCTACGAAGCGTAGCTTTAAGCACATAGTTGCGAGTTTTTCGATTTAAAAATATTCCTAAATTTAGGTATGTAAGCTTTCAAAGTTGAAACCCTCATTATTTCGTAAACATACAAGCCATATAACCACACAAGCACGTAGTACACACCTCCTAGGATGCGTTTTTTTATTCCGTTATTAGTGTGCTTCTAAGTTCACCTTTTTTAGAGAAGACCTCTACAGGACCAGGACAGGATGGTGTTGCTGGTTGTGCATTGTCTGTCAGGACTCTGTATTTTTTTTTTCATTTTATAACTAGCGGCCGCCCGCGGCTTCTCTCACCTCGTTCCCGCTTTTTCGGGATAAAAAGTATCTTATGTGTTTTTCCCGTTTCTAAGCTACCTATTTCCATCAATTTTCAATTTCATAGGATAAAGAAGAGACTATAAGTTAGTCTACTACATACAGAGGATCCAAACCACTAATCCCTCACGACGATTCTCCTCGATCTATAGTCATTGATCATGAGACAGAGATAGTGGTTATAGACTTGTAAAAAGCAGGATAAAAGTACCGTTCTGTATAAAATACTGTGCCATTTCCCTTGACAAGCTTCTAAATTCAGTGCCAGCAAAACTATTTAAATATAATATTTTACCTACTGTCTGTTATTTATTTGCACAGAAGCAGTCGACCCATTTTTCGCTCGTATTTATTTTATTCGTAAATAATGATAATGAAATAATCCTTTTATTTAAGTATGTTTTGAGGTCATTACAAGATATTCCGAACAGATAACCTAGAATTACAAAACATTTTTTGAAGCCATATAAAATAGTTAACAAACAAATATTTGAACTACACACAAAAATTTACAAGCATTTCTGAGACCAATCACATCCTGTTCAAATGATCCAGATTTACCTCATACGGAAAATGTTCAAAGACATGATGTATATAGTTTCGGGTATTACATTAAATGTGCTTATGACGACAGTCTTTCCAAATACAGAACTTATGTGGGTGATGACTGTGCAAAAAAGTTTATGGAAAGCTTACAGAAAGACATTGAAATAATTACCAAAATAAATAATTTTCAAAAATGTCCATTACCTTTAACAGATATGGACAAAGATAAAATAGCTGTAGCTACTACATGCTACATTTGTGGGAGAGATTTAAAATCCCAACAAATAAAGCAGGGTCCGTCTGACTAATGGTCGCAGAATGTGGCCGGCAGGTTGATGTTGCCGACCCTTTAAAACTTTTAAAACACCCTTAAAAAAGTAATAGCAATAAAAATAAATTGAGTTAGTGGAGCACTAACCTCCGTATCTCATCAATTTGCTCTTCATCCGGCAGTTCCACAGCAGCAAATAAATGCATCTCTCCATTCCTGCCAAACACACCACCTGGAATTTTCCTGTTGGCAATACAAATATAATAAGTTAGTTTAGGCCGGTGTCAATTCATTTATTAGCCATAATAAGCTTATTAGACAGACATCCGTGTCACCATCAGGTTCACTAGAACACTGCTGCCACCAACCCAAAGTCCTTCTCCATTATTTTAAGGAGTTGGGCGGCTGGGGTGAGGTTTGGCAGGGGGACAATGCACAATACACCCCATCGCGGGACGTCAGTGCAGATCGTATTCCCCAAATCAATTAGAATTAGAAGCTTATTAGACAGACATCACCTCAATCAACCAATTCTATTTTAGTATAAAATAAATCAACCAAAAACTGGTAGATGAAATTTAGGATACCCACATGATAATTATATTTTTTAAAAGCAAAGAAACGATCAAAAACACTATTAAGCATCACTATCTTTACTTAATAGTTTACCGTCGTCAAACTGAGATTAAAGCCCAGACTACGCCCATAAAGCCTTAAAAGATAGACCTTACGCAACGTGAAAAAACCCTAAATTACCCGACAAAACGTCTAAAAACTAAACCGCCCGCCCTGAGGGACACATTACATAAACAACGGGTAAGTGGGCGTGATCGGTGGGTAAAAGCGTTCTCTTGTAACTTCACAGATTGCCTCCAAGTGGCGTGTGACAGATTCGATTTCCTGTGGAAACTTTCAATGATCGGTAAATAATCTTACGCCTATTTTGAATCAGCGTACCGAGCCGAAATATTTTTGTTGGGACTAAAACAAGTATTTACTACATAATATATAAATTCCTTGTATTATTGTAAACATTATTGCAAGGAAAGAGAACAACATGAAATACCTAATTAAAAAGAAAAAATAAAAATTGAGAAAAATGGTTTGCCAGAGCTTTTACGATGGGAATCAGATAGCTACTATTCGGCTTGAATATGGCGTCTCAACTCAGTTGGTTTTCTTAGGTCTTAGTTTGGGGCTAGATAGTGTTGTGGAGATTGTATATTAATATTTATTTATTTAGTCTTCAAAATGTTTTCTAGGCAACTGATTGAAGCGACGCGTGACGCTTGGCTGGTGGGTATCTGGCGCAGCTGATAGAACAAGCATATGGCCCGCTCACCTGATGTTAAGTGGTAAACATCGCCTATAACAAAGAGTTGCTTCGTAGGTCACGCACGTCAAGAACGTGCCCTACGATGCACATTTCGTAGACTTCAATAGTCATAGGTGATTTGAAGAAGATTCTTCTTCTTCCTGCCTTTATCCCACTTTATGTGGGGTCAGCACACCAAGTCTTCCACCTCCATTCGCCTCTGTCAGCCGTCATCTCTGCATTCAATTCTCTCTTAGCCATAAATAAATCATCTAAGTACAATAGATCCAAAGGCCTGTTTACTTTACTTACTTACCTACCTACATAAGTAAGTTTGTACTCTTGACATTAGAAACCTTACCACAACATTATAAAAGTAATAAAAATTTAAAACCACGCATGGGACATAAAACTTTGTAGAGAAGTACGCTTGCACGAAGAGAACGTACTCATAAAAATGCGAAGGTACCTACGTCATAAAAACTCACTAGGTACTCATAAAAATACGAAGGTAGGTTATAAAAACTCACTATGCCAGGATTATTTAGTTTTGAGGTTTGACTGTTTATATGAGGAATTTTCTTATTATAAAACCTGCAATCGATGCAATATGAGCTTGGTTATAATAATAAATAAATATTGTGGAAAATCCACACCACGATATCAAGCGTCAGAGCAGAGCATAAGCCATGGGAAATGGGAACCCAGATACTTAGCTGATTTATTATATTGCTATGCATATTTTTTTATGGTTTGGATCAGTTTAGCTATCTCTAGATCGTTTGTAACGGTCTGCAGATAGCTCAACTTTTTCTTGTGTATTTTGTACATTTTGTAAATATGTGTTTAATTGTAAGTTTCTTTGTGTAATATGTGTTTTAATATATATTTTTGTCAATACATACTAACACCCAGACAGAATGATACAAACTAACACCCAGACAGAGAACAAACATCTGCTTTCACCACACAAATATGAATTTTTGGTGGGGATCGAACCCACAACCTACGACGCAGAAGGCAGAGCTACAACCAACTGAGCTGCCAAATACCTTTTGTTATAATAATACTAGTAAGCTGTTTTTATTGAATTTGTTTAAAGTTAAACATTGTGGCCCAGGGCGTTATAACATTCCTACAGGTTTAAACATCTTTGTGTTCAAAGTCTAATTACAGTGTGAGTTACTAATTAATTTGTTATAATGATGTTGTATTTACGGCCCCATAATAGTCTGTGGTGGGTTAGGACACGTTATAGAGAAAAATATTCGCTGTGTGTAATGGGGCTTCTAAACAGCCATGTTTTACTGCAATTTGTGGCCGGAAACAATTGGTGTCCCTCTCTTACTTACATGCTAGACAGGGACAACAATAGTTGCGAGTTTTTTTCTCTGAAGGAAAATAAAACATTTTGTTTTAATCTAACATGTTTATTGAAACTAAAAAGGTAGGTAGGTACTTATGTAATTAATAACATTACAAAATAAATATAAATTTACCTATTAATATCTTGGCTCATAACTATTTGTGTGGTTATAGAAGCTTCGCCTTCTTTAGTAACACATTTCTCCAAGAGTTTACCGTTTTCTGACTTTAGTTTAGCATTCTCTTCCTGGAGCTGCAAGAGCTGGCGGTATGTGTGATCGGAATCTTGGCCTTTGAATATTTTATCGCTAAATATAAAGTCTTCATCCGAATCAGGCACTCGTAAACTATAAAGATAATTGCCAAGACTAGGTCATCCAAAAACAGTTTAATTTCTATAACCTCAGACATACTACATACTAAAGTATAAATATCTAGGCGACAAAATCTTTGTGCCTCTCAATTATAGGCGTCCTATAATTGAGACACACAGCGTGCGCAAACTAACGCTTAGAGGTCTAGTCGCGTTATGACTAGTCATAGTAAGATGTATATTATGTTAGTGGGCTGGGATATTTAAAATTTTCCGCCTTCAGGCACGCACAAAGTTGTCTTGCGCAGTCTCTAATAGCGGTGCGTTATGCGTTCTGATGCACGCGAAGAATGAGTTCTGTTTATTGAAACCATAATTGAAGTGGCTAGGTATGGTGGATTTACAATAACCACGAATATTAAAGTGAAACGTCATGTACTTTCAGGTAAAATGGAATGTTGTTTACATAAAGTGGAATTAAACTGTCTCAAAAAGGAATGTCATGTAAATAACTCTTCAAAGATCCAGTATTCCTGTCTCACAAACTGTCAGTTGTATAATGAGTGTCACATATGCCAGAACATTAACGATTATTAAAAACAATTACGAATACGAATTTATGTGGGAAATTAATTATTATTATGTATTAATGACGTAGCACGGTAACCTGAACGGTGTTAGTTCGATGTAACGTTAAAGGGGTGACATAGCTTGTTTTTTATCAGCAGTGTTTAGTTTATTGTTCTTTAATACTTTCTTCAGTGGGAAACAGATTTCAAGTTTATTAATGATTATATTAATGGTAGACGATGTGATTTGGTCAGGACAATCAGGGTACCGACTTTTTAGTTCCTCCCAATCTACACTTATCAGGGCAGCTATAAAGTTTAAGCAGTTTGATCGGGAATAATTTCTCACAGTTACTTCTTCCCTTAGTGAGGGGCTTAGACACCTAAGAGTCTCACCTCGGATTGCAAGGTGGTCGCTTAGGTTTGTGACAATAGGTCTGGCTGTAACATCATCTGGACTCAGGTTTGTATAAATATGGTCAATGCTCCGAGCGCTATGTGACGTTATGCGTGTAGGGAAGTCCACTACATTTGTCATGCCATGGGTAGACAGCAGGTCAGATAGTCGTTTCTGATCATGTCGATCAGCAGGGGCATCGCCCAGGCTGTTTATGTTGAAGTCTCCCACAACAATGCATTCTATATCAAGCTCACTGGTCTTATCAAGCAATACCTCAAAGTGTTCAAAAAAGTCTTTTGTACTCACAAGATTCGTTCTTGTGAACACACACAATTGTCATTTTGTAGTCAACAAGATCAACCGCTGAAATCTCGCAGTATCGTTCTACGGATAATTTAGTTAAATCTACATTTTCTACACACTTGTGGTCATTCCTGACATAAATACACGAACCACCATGGGTAATAGTTTTCCTACAGAATTTGGATACAAGTTTGTATCCGTTAATGTGGACACTTTTTATTTCTGGCTCTTTGAGCCAATGCTCAGTAAGAGCAAGCACATCACATTTCATTTGGGTCTCTAACAACACTTCAATCCGTTGAGTCTTCTTATCAATAGACTGTATGTTTTGGTGGCAGATAACTAGCCTAGACGCGGGGTCTGTCGTTTTTTGCAGTTGTGAACATGCACTATTGTCCTTGGCTAGCAGCGCTGGTCTCAGCGCTGGATCCAGCGGTCGGGGTTGCTGTTTGTAGATTGTTATTGTTTTCGCCTCGCGCTGGACGAGGCCGGGCAAGAAACCACTCAGAAATTCGCACGCCTTGTGGCCACGAAGTTGGCAAGCAAAACCGCTCGTACAAGCTCTCGGGCATTCCTACTACAAATGACGAAAAGCGGTCAGTTTTAATTTGGCGCTTTTCTACGACATAATCTGCGTTTGGTACTACTTTGTTCAAGTACTTGAGAATATTCTGTGTCACAGTCTCTGGGTGGAACGCCCAAGCTTGCATGTATCTTAGTTTTTCTACAGTTTGGATTTCATCGTCATCGTTTCCACTACCAGCTATTATGGTACGGCGTTTTGTAGGGCGTTTATGGCTTACATATTTCCACTCATTTTGAGTTTCGTGTTTGGCTCGACGAGCTCGTAATTCAATCAGTTCGGTGCAGAGGGACACACTGCCGCGATTAGATTAGACGCCGGCCACAATTACGCAGATCAGTTTCGCTTTTTAGCAATATTTACAAAATGTTGCCGAGCAAAAAAGCCATTACGCTTACATATTATAAAATCTATTTCTGGCTACCTTACCCATACTGGACACTCAAACACTTTACCATTTTTACCTTTGAATGAAATCTACGAGCTTGATCGTTTTAGGGTATTGGAGTTTTTGAACCGAGTGTTTTTAGTTAAAATATCGCGGTGTTCTCTTTGGAAGTGTCTCTCGCACAAACTATTAAGTTTAGAAAAAAACTATATTAGAAACCTCAATATCATTTTTGAAGACCTATTCATAAATACCCCACACGTATGGGTTCGTTGAAAAAAAAAATTTTGAGTTTCAGTTTCAAGTATGGGGACCCCCAAAATTTATAGTTTTTTTTATTTTTGTGTAAAAATCTTAAAGAAAAATATAATAAGTATACACATTTACCTGCTTTATCGCAACAAGAAAAAACATTTTAGTGTGCAAAAATATTTATTTATAAAATCAATTTAGTCATGTTGTTACTTATTTTTTCGAGTTCAAGAATCTTGAAATTGAATTGAGGAACAGAAGCTTGGAAAGCCTTGTTCCCAAAAGCCTGTTATAAATCTTAATGCGGTTCACAGAATACATCTACTTGCCAAGTTTCATCAGTCTAGCTCTTACGGTTTCGGAGAAAAATGGCTGTGACATACGGACGGACAGACAGACAGACAGACATGACGAATCTATAAGGGTTCCGTTTTTGCCATTTGGCTACGGAACCCTAAAAATGATATTAGAAACCTCGACATCATTTTTAAAGACCAATTCATAGATTACCCCACACGTATGGGTTTTTTTGAGTTTCAGTTTCAAGTATGAGGACCCCCAAAATTTATAGTTTTTTTTATTTTTGTGTAAAAATCTTAAAGAAAAATATAATAAGTATACACATTTACCTGCTTTATCGCAACAAGAAAAAACATTTTAGTGTGCAAAAATATTTATTTATAAAATCAATTTAGTCATGTTGTTACTTATTTTTTCGAGTTCAAGAATCTTGAAATTGATTTGAGGAACAGAAGCTTGGAAAGCCTTGTTCCCAAAAGCCTTTTTCTGTCTTGAGTGACAGTTGCCCCAGCTTCAGAAAATAATCTTTCGCTTGGGACTGATGTTGCAACGATCGGGAGGTATGTCATTGCGATCTTAGAGTTTTAGAAACAGAGATTTCATGTCTTCCCAAATTTCAATTGCATCCCTCTTTATCGGTGTTACAGGAGATGAAAGGTACATATGGACTTCGGTTTCGCTGATGTAGCTTGGCATAGCTGAAGAAGATAGTTTATTCTTCATGTTTTTGTGTGTTAACTGCTTGTGATACTTCCAGATGTCAAATTCAGCATCATCTTTATCAGAGGAGTCATTCCCTGCTTTAGCCAAACACTCGTTCTCATATTCCCGCGCATATTTATTCAAGTAACTTATATACATACGTAGAATACAATAAAACACCCAGACAGAGAACAATCATCTGTGTTCACTGTAGTGTCGATGTCTACCCGCAGATGCATAGCATGTGGGTAGACGCATCATATGAATAAACCAGTCAGATTCCTAACTCGGCGTTTCATTAGATGTTTCACTGGCGACGAGGATGGGATCTGACTGACTGACACACAAATATTTGTTCTCGGTGGGGATCGAACCCACGGCTTACGGCGCAGAAGGCAGAGCTACTGCCAACTGAGCTGAGAGGCCAAGAGGCCAGTCAATTGAGAGGCATTTCTATTATGGTTGTAGTTTTTACGTGAAAGAGTAACAAACATCCATCCATCCATTGAAATAGCAAACAAAACCTAGGTTGTGCTAGTTTTCTTAGAATTAGTTAGCGATGTGTAAAACTCTGCTTGTTGACTTATAATAACTAAGTAACTAATGTACATAAATAAAGAAATAGTACAAAAGTAGATTTTGTGCAACTATTTTCCACTTCAAAATCACGTTACTCTTCTTCTTTTTGATGAATGGCATCTGTCCATTTTGGATCAATTTAGACAAGTGTCAATTGGTACTAATAAAATCAACATTACCGTTCGCTGTTTTGTAATCAGTCTTAATGAAGTAGGTAAGAAGATTATTTTACATAATATTTCATACTGTTTGCAATACAATGGCCCTACTCGATTTCTTTTCAAATATTTTTGATGGTAATTTACACCCAGTCTCTCCAAAATTAATACTACCCGCATGTTTAAATTTACTGACATTTGAATGAAATCTTGCGTGAAAGGATAAAATTCTTTGGAGAATAAATAAGTACGAAAAGGTCAAGTTTTGAGGAAATACGCAATTACTACTATTTATTTATGGTAATTATCTGACAGGTTGTTTATCTTTTATTTTTAACATCTGACATTATTGTAAAACGGGTAAATTAATGCATATTTGTGTACTTTTTTGAACAGTAGTGAATATTTTTGAAAAGATAATAAATATTTGCTTCTTCTTGTAGAGTTATAGCGTATTTCTGATAAACAAGGCTAGTCGGTTACTTTTTACATAGGTACATATTTATATTACAATTAAACAAATATTTACAAAATACACAAGAAACAGTTGAGCTATATGCAGACCGTTAAAGACGGTATAGAGATAGAGAGATATTTGGTATAAGAAGAGAGTAAAATTAAAACAAAAGGAAATAGTTTAGGTAGTAAATCCAGTTTTTTGGCGAAAAGTTAAAATATAACGTTCAGTAACAGAGCAAAGAAATCTTTTCACATTCCCAAGACCTCACACTTGATAATCAAAGAAAGCGCGTGACAAATTAGTGCGTGAAACCACGACTCAAGTTCATTTCGTAAAACAACCAAGTAATAGTCGTGGAACAGTTTACAGCCAGTAGTTAGAATAAGGAAATGAGGCGGCAGGGCTGCCCCGAGGTGGTCGAGGGTTAATAGAAATTCAGTATTGCCTTTCTGGTTATCGACAACATTGAACACATTATCTGCACTACTATTGTTATTGATGGCATTAGACGCAAGCGTTAGTTGCAGTCGGTCGCTATGTATGTTCTCATTGATTTGATGATTGTGGATTTGTGTGTTATTGACACAGAATGTAACAGTGGTGGTGACTGTGATGTTTCCATTCTGGGTTGGCTTGTTAATCGGGCTGAAAGCTGCTGCCTCAGATGTTGGAGACACTGAGACCTTCGAATGGAGAGGTTTTGCCCATCTGGGAGGAGGTGGGGGTGGAGTAGTTTTGAAACTGTTCATTTGGGTGGGAGATTGTGATATTGTGTTGGCAGTCGGAAATGTATGAGGCTGTGTTATATGCGCCTGAAAAATAGGTGTGGCGATTAAAACCAATTAAAACGACACCGTAAAGCAATAGCTCAAGTTTAAAAGCAACTATGTACTTACTGTGCTATCTGCAGATCGTTACAAATGATCTAGAGATAGCTCAACTGATCCAAATCAGTGCCAGACGGAAGCGTCCCCAAGACGCTGGCGGCATTGCCACGCTGAATAGCAATGCTTATACGCTGCGCCAGATACCCACCAGCTCTTGGGTCACGCGTCGCCTCGATCAGTCGCCTAGACAAAATTATGATTATTATTCATAATTATATCATATGATTTAGATATTGTAAAATAATCTTGAGTTGGTAAGTTTACTAAGAGATCCATGGAGTGGAGATATCTACCGAGCTTGGATCAAAGTCATGTTCAATTATTGCTACTAATACAGTTACTTATCTTGAACACAACGAGTTCTATTGATATTGATGAGAGCTGTTTCGTTTTCGAAAGAAAAAATCCAGGAGTTTCGTTTCTAGTTTGCGTAGTGCTCTGTATCATTTCTCAAAGGCACACCAGGTGCACTTGCATGAAAGTGCTGGAGAACTGAAATATTATTCTAGCTATCGAAGTTTATCGAGCGTGTGCATTATTTGTGAACCGTTCGTATTTATAGGCGATATTTCCTTTGAATTGAAAGATTAAAGTTTAGAGCGTGATATAGATCCGATGCATCGAAAGAGGTTGTTAAAAATAGTATGAAATAAAGTTTTTAAACAAACGAGTTCAATCATAATAATACATTACTTTTATCGTAAGAAATGATCAAGAAATCATGGCTTGTACTAAACAGCTTCAAAAGATAAACTTTAATCAATCTCAGCCCGTTTGCACCTACTGCTGGGTATAGGTCTCCACTTTATTGCATCACTATTTCCGGTTCCTCGCGAGTCTCATCCACTCATTCCCAGCACTCAAAACCATGTTAGTGAGTGTCGTTCAACGGGCGGGTGGTCTTCCTCTAAGTCTTTGAGCATTCCTTGGCCACCATTCTGTAGCCGTCTTCGTCCATCTCCCATCATCCCTCCTTGCCAAGTGCCCTCCCCATCTCAACTGGTACCCAAATCCACGACTTTTGTCCGGGGATTTTCTTATTTATTCAGAGATCATAGTGCCTAAATGAATGAAGAATACCTAGCCAGCAACTAGTATATCCACGGAAAAGACTCGGTAAATTCTTTCGAAGCTGACTAAGCCAAGGATTTCCTCACCATGTCTCCAAGACCGTTTGCGAGTTTAAATCCTTATTTCTTACTACGGAAATAAACTTAGTTTCATAAGGACATATCAAGAGCGCGATGCTGGGTGACCTACTGTCCCCTATCGTTGTCTAGATCTAATATCCAGTCGTTAAACGTTATGTCATCTAGGTTATACCCTCACCGCCTACATTGCATCGCATACGTCATACTCTGATGTCATCGGTGCCTGTGACGTCACTTATCATGTTTTTGACAATATTTTTCGCCAGGATTTCAAAAATTTTGATTTTAAGTTTTGCCTAGTTTCCTGAAAATGGGCTTTCAAGAATTTAACCAATTTCGTTGTGGTTATTTTAACTCTCACTCTGTTCTTAAAAATGCTTAGACTTCCCATATAAGACTTGCTTTGTTACGTGTGTGTTTTATAGTTGCTTTTTGACCGCGTTCTCAATTTTGATGACCGAGCAACCGAAGGATTCTATAACAGCGAGTGGTTCAAAAAATTTAATCCTGAGCGTTGGCGAAGGAATCGAAAGAGCACAAAAGGAAACTTTAGCGACGGTGCTAATCTGATGTGCTATCAGAAATGTCCAGTCTAGGTTATCGCACGAATATGAGGCGCATAGGTATCGTGTAAACATTTGAGTTACAATGTGTAGCACCAACAACAGTAGGCCTACCACAAGCTCTGTCTGGCTCTGTCTCTGGCACTGGTTTTGACTCTGTGTGAGAGCTCACCCGTGTAGGTGCCACCATGCAGGTGTTTAGTCAACACTCACACAAACTCAAAAGCAGAGCCAGAGATAGAGCCAGACAGAGCTTGTGGAAGGCCTACTAGAGTGTGGAGGGTTGCATTATTTATGCTCAGTGTAACTCGGATTTGGTATGTTTCGATAACGCCATCTATGGAGTATATTCGACGAATAAAATTTGTCAGTCCTAGTTTTTGACAAGCTTAGGGCAGATTTTTCCATCCACGGAATAACGCTATTCGTCGAATCAAAAAATTCAGACAAAAATTAAAAAGAAATTGATATTTAAATGGAAGAAATGGATATTTTATCTCACGGGTCAATTTATCTGAACATTGAAAAATTTGGCCAAAAGAAAAGAATATATTAAAAAATCTGCCCAAAGGCACGTAATAAATATCTATCAGTTTCTAGGAAAAAACGTTTGCGAAGAAGATGATCAATTATCGCCAATGTTTTCGGAGAATTCAACAGACGGACGTTAGAAACATATATTATTTACAGCGTTGCCAGAATGTTCCTTTTGCAACATTTTACGTTACTGTTACTTTTGACCCTCTCATGTTACCTCTATGTTGTTACACGACTCAATTACCAAAAAACTTTAAAAATGTTTTCCACTAATCAAAAAAATGTCGTGAAACGGAACGTATCCAAGAATGTTCTTGTTTTTGTATAATAATAATCGGTTTTAATGATTACGAGTTAGCTAACTTAGGACAGGTACTTAGCTTACTTTTTATTTAATAAAGTGGCCTAATAAAGTATTGTGTCGATTTCCACTTATTTTATGGTATAATGTTACTTTTCTCGTGAAAATGTTACTTTTTGAGCCGTCTCATGTTATATTTGGCTATCTGCTACTGGCAGCACTGATTATTTAGGTCATAAAAGCAAAGGTTATCACATCTCTTGACCTGCAATTTACCATAGCGAATAATATGCTACCACATGATGCTATAATAATTACACCATATATTACAATAAACAACTTAATATATACCATTTTATTATGGAATGCACCATACACAATTCAGTGATATCACATATAATCTTCAGTGGTTGGTTATTTGCGAGTGTGTATTTCTATTATATTATGTTTAACTATTTATTATGTAATTTTGTTATTAGTATAAAAAATTAACAATTGTATCGATCGGGGGTATGTATATTATCATTGTATTATTTAGCTGCGTAATGTACACAAGGTTTGTACATTACGCAGCCTATATCTATGCAGTGCGTATTTATTAGAAATGATATTCTTGAATGAAATTCAAGGAGTCAGGGGGCTAATTCTCGGGCCAATCTCGATCATTTTGCAATTTTATTTTATTGCTTTTTTTCGAAGAGAGAAAGGATGATTTCCTTGAGTAATTCATCAACGACCTCTTCGTAAAAGCCTCGACAGCTACGATATACGGGAAACGTACAAAAAGTGCGGGGTTAAAAATCGTAATTCCTTCAGTTTTTGTAGTGTTTTATTTTTATACAAAACACTGCCGTAAAGACGATTGTGTAACGGATAGCCCAGTTCAATGGTATAACTAGAAGAAGAGTGAGATTACATTTTAACGGTGAGTGCTGTTTCCCTTCTACATCAATCACTTACTTGCTGCTGCGATTTCATTTTATTAATTTTGCAAGTTGCTAGAAGTACAAAGAATCATGAATTTCTGTTCGTACGTTCCTTTTAGAATGTTTTAATCAATTTCGAATTAAATTATACTGTTTCTGCTCAAATTCATTTCAATTACTTAAACCCGCTATTGTAAAGTTACCAGGAGCACTAATTATAATTACTAGAATTAGTGCTTATAAATTAATATGAACATGATAATGCGCCTACAATAGCAAGTACACAACATACGTCACGCGTACATGAACCTTTCAAGGTGGTAGGGCGCCTATTATGGATCACACAATCATTGATACAAACCAACCTGCCTATCTAGTTAGCGACTTCCTATTTACACCAATTCGGCTGTATCCAAGGCTACTCATATTATTCTATTTGGCTATCTGCCAGTGCAACAAAAGTACTTGCACTTTGAAAAACAAAATGAGATAAAATCTCTTTGTTTATATATTTTATTCCATAAAATGACTCACTAGTTTATTATGGAAGTGGCTTGTAATCTTAACTCTGACTCACACAATGGAGCAGTATTTTTTATATAAGTTAGCATTCTGTGAATATCTACCGTGTCTGCCAATCAAAGTTGTGTGAAGCTGTTTTAAAACTCTACAAACAGCTGTAATTAATACCTATATTATCATAACTTGTTTCTACTAATGCTGCTGTTTGTTTTTCCCCAATAAGCAAATTAATAGCTTCACCTAGGTTAATCCTGGAGACTGATTGACAAAGAGATTTGTTAATACCTTCATATCAAGTTTTCTGCTCAAGATTCTCTGTGAGATTTATAGGAGTAGTTAGACTTCCATCTAATTATTACATAAGGCACACCACATATACAATACAAGTCTGTATCTACACTAATTTAATAAAGAGAAAGCGATTATCTAATGAAATCAAAAAATACTGGACCACTTTCAAAAATTATTTTATCCTTAGAATGCTACATTATATCTACCTAACAATAGGTTTTATATATTTCTATAAAATAATCAAAGGCACATTTTTCAACTCTTTTCTATGCCGCCGGGTGCACGGTTGGCTCGGCCGGCGGCTTGCCCGGCGGCCCTGCCGCCGGCACTGTGTGTAGTAGCCTTTAGGGTTCCGTTTTTGCCATTTGGCTACGGAACCCTAAAAAGGAAAAAAACAAGTTTTTCTTACATATTACATACTCTATTACTATATTTCATTGTACCCCCATATTTTGTAACTTGACACATAAAAATTACGTTGACAAGTTGTACCTGGTAATAATCATCTATTTAAGTACCTACCTACCTATGTATAAATGTTCTATAATTTCAACTTGCATTGCCAATTTCAACCACAGGGTCTAATTCTCAGTTGTTTGTTCTCTGTCTGGGTGTTATATTGTATTCTAAGTATATATTTAAGTATTATATCAGCTATCTGGTTCTCATAGTACAAGCTCTGCTTAATTTGGGGCTAGAAAGTGTTGTGTGGATTTTCCACAATATTTAATTATTTGCAGACGCTTGTAATCAGGTGACAACTTTTAAGCTGAATTTGACGAGGGCGCTAATTCATTGGCGTTTCAGAAACACGTTTACAAAATACCATATGTGCTCGCCTTAACGTACTAAAAGATAAACGGAGAAATATAAACATTTTGAATATTTATGAGTAAAACTTTTACTCAATCTTATGTATTCTAAGATTAGAGTCTACTATGTATTTATCCTTATTTTATTTATTTTCCTGACGTTTCGGCTATGTTGCAATAACCGTGGTTGGGGGCATACTGGAGCATTAACCATGAGTGTTTCCGTCGTTGAGAAGTGGAGGTAGGATGTTACTTGTACAATTATCTTAGAGCCTCATAGTTCCCGGTTAGTAAAAACATGTAAAAATTACTGAAATTATTTATCGAAAATCGTGAACTTGTGATGCCATGAGGGCCCTGTTTAATAAAGCTGTCAATTTGACATATATGTCACAAAGCGACAAAATTAGAAGACACCTATTCACTCTTGCCTTGAAGAAGCCCAGATTGTAGTGGTCAAGAAAAACAGCCGTCGGCAATGAGTTCCATTCCTTGGAGGTCTAGTACTTAGTTTAAACCGCGTTCTCTTATGAAAAGGATACAGACATAGATCATGGCGAACAACAAATGTGGGATCACACCCAAATGCTCCCTTCTCCTATCTCTTGGTTCTGTTGCAGTCCAGAATAGAGCATCAATCGTATCCTGGCCAAAGGCGGAGAAGAGTCTATCTCCCACTTCCAACATGTTGTAAAAAATGTACAACTTCATAACACTCTGGCTCTTGACTAGATGATACATCATATTTGTATCTATGTAGCACATCAGTATACTGCACACCAGCAAGATGAAGCCTTTCAACACATCACAAGTCTCTGCGGGCTTTAAAACTTTCTTGCGGGGATGAGCAGTAAACCTGAAAACAAACAGTATTAATAACAGCAGGTATTCACTTTGAACAGAAATTTAGCAGAAACAGATGTCTAAACTTACCCAAAACACTTTCTGAATAGTCTATTCAGGAATGACCAAAATGCCATCACAAATCTTAGAGGCAGAAAAGTGTAAACAAACAGAAGAGAGTCAGCGCACTGAAAAAATCCATAGGCCATGAATTTCTCCAACTCTTGTGGAATTTTAATAAATGAATATACTTTTTCTCGACGTGCTGAGAACCTCTCTTCATCATGCTCAAGCAAATAGCCTCGGGTCAGCTCCACATGCAAAAATGCGAATAGGGAAACGGATTTTTCTCCATCTAAAACATAACATGGGTATTAATGCTTTGGATTTCCGAATAGACTGTAGATAATATTCCTGTGATAACCTAAACGTCATAAAGGACCGGGGAGGCTATCTGATATACTATCGTCTTTAAGAACCATGGAGTTCAAATAATCGATTTAGTAAGTCAGAATTACATCAATGAATACTCTTGTTAAGACACTATGGCACAAAAGCATTAAGGGAAGCGTCAATTATCATATTTTTTTACAAACGCCAAAATAGTTGTATAATTACAAGAACTAATTTTAATTCGTTTATTAATTTTATAGTGTTTACTACACTTAAGGAAATCACAAAGATTTTCACGCGGGTTCAAATCCCGCTCGGCTCTTAACTTTTGGGACATGCATTCTTGTATAGCTTGGAAGATACAAGAACACAAGAATTTTGTACAATCACCAACACTTTTAGTTTTCCAGTGAGGCGGATGCAAGCGAGGACGCCGCGGCGCCGGTAAAGCCTGCTACCATTAAAACGATGACCGTCACATAGCGGCAACATCAAATGCCATCAAACACGCCCTTCATGCATCGCAGTCCAGCCATAATGCGATCCTTCAACTCACGGGATCGCATTTTCACTATCACAGTGCGCGGGCGACCGGCGACCGGTTGCATTGGCTGTACTCTGCTTGCATAATCGATATCATTCAAGGAAATGGTTACGCCGGCATGTTTAGCAGTGTGGGATTGAGTGAGGTGTGTAGAAGAAATTAACAATGTTTTAGACATAAACGGCAAATAAAAAACATGATGAACATAATTAAAACAAATAAACTCAAATAACAGTACAATGCAAGAAAAGCGTGCTAGATTATTTTTGCTAAGTCTATTTCTGATTCTATCTTGATCAGAGAACTTCCATCGGTCTTCCTCGCAAAAATGCGACAGTTTTTTAACCAGGCGTAGGAGTAACCCTTTTCTTGAACTGCGACTTTACACTTCTTGAATAGCTGCTTGTTGTATTGCGTAAGGTGATCATTAACAAATACACTCCGCTCTTGGCCTTGAATACCGATGAAAATTATTTTTTTAAACCGATTTTTTTAACCGGCTAAACCGATTTTAATCAAATTTGTTTGGGACAATCTGGACGTAAGAATAACCTTCCAAATAAAAAAATAATTTTCTAAATCGGTTCATAAATGACGGAGGCATGCAGTTACAAACATTAAAAACATTATTTAAAAAATGGCAACATCGATTTTAATAAAATTAAAATGGGACCAATCTGGAAGCAGTACCTTTCAGATAAAAAAATATTTTTTCAAATCGGCTCACAAATGACGAAGTTATGCGGTAACAAACATTAAAAAAAAAAAAAAAAAAAAAACATAAACAAAAAAAATACAACCGAATTGAGAACCTCCTCCTTTTTGATTGGAAGTCGGTTAAAAATATGGATGAACTGTGTGAAAGATGACATGGATAAGCGAAGAGTGAATGCAGAGATGGCGGTATCGGTATGTATTAACAAAAAATATATGATATCAACTATCTGGTTCCCATAGTACTTAGGTAGTAATTTGGGGCTAGATTGGGTTGAGTGTATTGTCCACAATATTTATTGTGATGTTTTTTTATGTTGGTTTATGGTTTTGTCTAATTGTTTTGTTTATTACATCGTTTTGTTTCAGAGTTCACGACCAGGCGGAGACGAACCACCGAATGTGGGAATAGTTGTAAGTAAATAATATAATTTTAGTTACTTACCCAAATATCGCAGCCTTAAAATCCTAATCCAGGTTAGGTGTGATTGAGCCACAGACATCTAAACCAAAAAACTCAACTTTAGCATTTTTTTATGAGTAGAAAAGGCCAATAGATGGGTTTAAGTCGTGTATCCAGGAAAGTGATGTGGCTGAATTTGAGTGGATATTTAATTCTTTTTTTCGGGCCTTTTCTTTCTTTCTTACGTGAATGTTAGGTGCCAGTTCTATTACTTCAGTTAGTTTTTGCTATCAGTGAACTATTAGCGCCACCAGTCGGTCTACCCTTGAACGTGATTCTGATCCCAATCTTTAGTTTTGTTGGAATCTTGACAGAAATCATAAGGGTTATCTGTCAAAATTCTGTTAAAACTTAAAATTGGGATCGGAATCACGTTCAAGAGTAGACCGGCTGGTATTTTTCACAATAGGTATTTCGCTTAGTGAGTAGATGTTTATCATTGTTCGTTGAAAACCTGTCAGCTGTCATACATCAAGCGATCTAACGTGCGTGAGGATGGGCGGAGCGGTCGCGTGACGGAGCGCAGTTACCGCGGTACACCTCGCGGCACATCACTAGCGACGCCTCTTCGTTGGTTAGCTTTCAAATGTTGGCTACGAAATTCTGAAAACGTATTTTTGTAAGGTACTTTTAAGTTGGTGTAATGCGCTATTTTCTATAATATAGCGGTCGATTACGGCTTTGCCCGCGTGATAGTTTTTCCCGTTCCTCTTATTTTTCGGGATACAAAATAACTTATTATGCTAATTTAATGATTTAATTTATTGTATTTTAAGTATTTATTAACAGGTTTAGTTGTATTATATCAGCTATCTGGTTCCCATAGTACAAGCTCTGCTTAATTAGGGGCTAGACAGTGTTGTGTGCTATTGACCACTATATTTATTTATAATGCTTAATTCAGATTACCAACTAAACCAACATTTATACTTCCTACTAATATTAGCAGGAAGAAGGATAGGTAAGATACTCATTACCCATTATCATTTTCGCAAACGGTGAAGGAAAACATACAGACACAAACGATATAGGTACGGTATACCAAATACCGAAAAATCGGTAAATAAAAATAAAATCGCGTCAAGTGCACCATAGAAGCATTTATAAGGCGTATTTAAAATCCTTTCACCACACCACTTCGAAAGAACTATTGACACACAATAAAAAAGTAAAATTAATATTTTAAAATTTATTTGGATTCACCAAGTATCAGGACTCAAACCCACACTTACGATTACTATTAAACCTAGTCGCTTGCTGAGCCAAATAAGTTCGTATCTCGATGCAAGATCTCTGCCTACACTAGTTATAGTTACAGCCAGATATCTCAATTTCAACTAGTTAAACCTACGTATAGCTACAGCTAAGTTTGTACGTAAGACGTCGACTGTAAGTATAGTAGCACATACAAGCATAGCTAAGTGAATTGTTGTGTATGTTGTGTCAAGTATTATAAAGACTCCTGGGTTGTTAAAGAACAATAAATGTAAATGAATTAATGTATTTGCTTGAAGCATGGTACATTTTAGATCTTAGCTAAATTTCATTTTTCATTTCAAAGTAGGTATATAAAGTTCTTCTTATTATCGTGTCACTGATTCTTTCAAACCAAGTGTGGTGAAAGGATTTAAAGTGCGCTTCAGAGGGTCCTTTCGTGCACTATAGGTACCTATGTAGATTAAGTAAAAACTATTGTTGTTATATTGTTTTCTGAATTGATTGTGAACTGAAATCTGAAAAACATGCTCCTGTGTGGTTTCGGGAGACGTCTTCTGTAGGACTTACAGTCGGCTGTACTAGAATGTATAGAATTTGTTAAATTAGATTCGCAACATTACAATTGACATTTTCAGAGCAAATGCTCAAATAATATAATATTAAAAACTTGACGATTTGATTGACGACGGCATGGCATGCTGAACCGATTTTTATGAAATTTATATGAGACCAATCTGGAAGTTCTCTCTTTCTCTTTCTAAGTTCTTTCAGTTCTATCTTTAAAATAAAATATTTTTATTTGATAATTATTATATCAGCCATCTTGTCCCCATAGTTATAGCTCTGCTTAATGTTAATGTGGACTGTTCACAACAATTATTTTTATCTTTAGTGCAGCTGACTGTACACTGAACAGACAGTAATGTGCAGGTTTATTCCCGGAATAAAACAGCACATTCTGTTTAAGCGCAACAAAAAATAATAAACTTATGTCTGTCTGTATGTCTGAGCTTTATATAACAATGTACATATGTCTGCTGTATGTTTACTAAATACCATGTTTTCTTTTAATAGCTGTTCATTCAGTATGTACTTCGTCATTTGCTTATACATAACCTCTATAGTGGGTAAAAACGATAATTAGCCAACTACTGGGTATTAGCTTCCTTAGTTTTTTTTCTGGAAGAATCCGTAAGAAACTATGTTAAGAGCCTATATGAGGTGAAACCGAAAATGTAAAGTAGCATTTTTTTTCGTTGTATGGATGAATCCATTTATTATTTTTGTAAAATATAACAATTAAATGGTGTAAAAAAATTATGATTAGGCTAGAAATTCTCTTAAACTCACTGGGTTCGATAAAATTGAACGCAAAGTTTGCCAAAAACTCTCAATTTTTTTTGGATTTGGGATGGTTTTTTTCAGTTGCTGTTAGAGCCATTGCAATGAAAGATTTGTTCCCGTTTACCTTAATAAATACGTAAAAACCTGATGTTATTGCACTTTTCTTAGTTGCCGTAGTTTTTATAAAAAAATAAAATTTTCAAAAATATAAATAGCTAGGCTTTCCTACTTACTTCTCAGTACAGCCCGCGCGGCCAACGAGGTGAGGTCTATGTCAAATTTCGCGACATGACATTTCATCTCTGACTACGTAAAATATACCCTAGATTAAATCATAGCTACTACTGGTACTATAAATTTGCCACAGTGTAACATAAAACAAATTGTCACAGTATAACGAAATGACATAATACCATCTTCATCATACATTATGATCGATAACCTGTATTCATATCATCATCAGCCTGTAGAAGTATATATTTTATGTAGCATATAACTTATCTAGTACATTCTAGGGCACGTTCCTATCGTGCGTGACCAGCGAAGCGCAATGCTTTTGTTAAATACCTCCATTTTTGTAGTTGCATAAGTAGCTATCTTCCTATCTACCCAGTGCTTTCCGTCATCATCATCAGTAAGTAGAAGTCCACTGCTAGATATAGACCTCCTTTATACATTTCCATGAAAAAACGATTTGCCGATTTCCCACGATCTTTAGAATGTCATCGGTTCATTAGCTGGAGGGGCATTCTGGTTGCTTAGCACCGGTTATATTGTCGTAGCGACCCGCTTTTTGATTCTAAGGGCGTGTGTTCAAACCCCGTCATGCACAAATTAGTTTATCTGCCAAAAAACCCATGTGCACTATGTCAGTACACTCTAACGGTGAAGGAAACAATAAATGAAACCAACGTGAAGTAGCAAAACTTTTGAGGCACATTCATAATCCACCACACCAGCTTTAATTTTCTATTGACATGACAAGAAGAAGACTCAAAAACTTGTAGCTGATTTTAGGCCTTTATAAAAATAGTGTCGATTTTGCAAAGAGTTTGGAAGCCCATTACAAATTATTAAATTATATTATACATATTATGGACAATCTACACTACACTATCTAGCCCTAAACTAAGCAGAGTTTGTATTATGGGAACCAGATAGCTGATGTAATACTTAAATACATTTTGTTTGTAAATACATACTTGGAAAACAATATGACATCCATATAGAGAACAAATATCTATGATCACCACACAAATATTTGTTCTCGGTGGGGATCGAACCCACGACCTATGGCGCAGAAGGCAGAGCTACTACTAAATGAGCTGAGAGCCCAGTCATAACAATAATATCATGGGTTTTGAGTATTTTTCATTGCCGTCTTTTTAATCTGGAGGTGTCTGTAATGTATCAAAATGTTATCCCGAATTCTGGAACTTTCTGTCAAAGGCTTCATGCACGGTGCGCTCAAATACCCAAATACCAAAATACATGTGCGTATTTCTATACACGCAGCAAGGAGTTTCCCAAGATTTTGCGTTTGACAGAACTTTGAAGAGTCAGTTGGGGTTGTCGATACTCTTTGGTATACATAATATTTTTAAATGCCGATAAATATACAATAATATAAGTCGAATAGACAGTGTTATTTCACAATGCTTCACTGATCTCCACCGCAATGAGCACCGAAGGCCTAAATGAGTGCAAATCTTAAAGCCACCCGTAAATAATTTACATTTCAATTCATTTATTTCCATAGGCATGAATTCTACGCACTAAGTTATACTTACTAGATTTACATACAGATCTGGAAGTATAACCTTTTAGATAAAATAAAAATTTACTAAATTGGATCATAAAATTAAATGACGGAGGTATGCAGTAACAAACAATAAAACAAAACGGCTAAGCCGATTTTGATGAAATATTACTTTTCAGAAAACGAAAGATTAAAAGGGAGAAGACGAAAGAGAAGAAAAAGATAAGAATGTTATTGTACAAAATTTTGCCCCCCTTGCCCCCCAGGACCCCCCCTTTTGAGAGTGCTACCGGATGCCGTCGAGATAGGGGGGTTTCGATTGGGGTTTCGTATAGAAGGTTTCTTCCTGAATTGAAAAAACAAAAAAACACCCCCCCTCTTGCCCCTTTTTTCACCCCCCCCTTTCGTATCTTCCAAGCGGAGTGACTTGCAAGACTTTTTTTTTTTGGGTCATGTAGGGAAGGTGAGATTATTTTGAAAGCAAAATAAATTTTGCCCCCCTCCCCCCTCTAGACCCCTTTATTATTACAAAACCTAAAAATGCCCTATTTTTGACCCTTTTTTCGAGTGGAGCCGTGTTTGCCATGCAACCATGGGGAACTTTGACCCCCCCCCATGGGGTGCTGTGACCCCCCCCCAAGCCCCCCAGAACCCCCTCCTCCTGAACCCGGGGGGAGCGTTGCGGCGAGCGAAGCGAGCCGCCACGAGACCACGGGGAACAGCGCGGCGAGCGAAACGAGCCTTGCTGTGACCCCCCTAAGCCCCCCAGAACCCCCTCCTCCTGAACCCGGGGAGAGCGTCGCGGCGAGCGAAGCGAGCCGTACTGTGACCCCCCCCCAAGCCCCCCAGAACCCCCTCCTCCTGAACCCGGGGGGAGCGTTGCGGCGAGCGAAGCGAGCCGCCACGCGACCACGCCCACCCTACTGAAATTTAGGGAAATTTAGAACCCCCTCCTACTGAAATTTAGGGTGTCTTAAGGGTGTGAAAAAATGTTCACTAGACTGACAGTTCAAAATTCAAAATGGCGGCTGTGCCACTTCCGGTTTTGCAAAAATCGTCCGATTGAGGTCGTTCAAACGGTTCATTCGACTGAGGACTATGATTGGAGATTGAATTTTAGGTTGTTTAAGGTGTTTGATTGGATCTTCACTTGGTTTAGGGTTCCGCCCCTGTGGGAACGCATTGAGGACGCGAGCTGCTTGCAGCTCGCGCTGCACGCGACCTGGTAGTCAACGTTTGGGTTCCTTCCAGCGGTTTCGACCCGTTAAGAGTTTTGGCTTGACGTACAATTTAGGGTTCCGTATAAGGTTTTGAATGGGGTTTTACTACATTGAGCAATTTGATTAACCCTTGATTAACTTCGTGAAATTTACTAACGTAATTAACTTGTATGAGTCAGTGGGACTCATATATTTTCTAAGCGTGATAATCTCAAATAAAACATTTTTTTTTTCAATTTTTTTTTATTATTCATATTAAATATTTATTAAGGCACTAGGAAAAAGTATCAAAACTGGACAGAGAGAGAGAGATTTTAGTAAAATTAAAGAAACTAATTTTATCAGTCTCAAAAAACAAAGGTATTTTAAAACCTCTACAAAACTATGAAATATTCGTAACTTATACATGTTTTTATGTTTTTGGCCTCTCAAAGATATACAAATTAATAATAATAAAACAAAAATGTCTGCTCCAATACAAAAAAATAAAAGGTGCAATGGGTTTTGGCACTGCTTACAGGCAACGTCGGCATACCTTTTTCGAGCAGGTCAAACATATTGGTTTCAGACATTTGGTGCATAGATATGCAGCCTTTGTTCTTTTTTTATAGTGGCACATATAGCAGTATTTTCTTTCATTCCTAGGTAGCTTGTCTTCAGTTTCAGGGTGGTTCACATCTTCAGGAATGTCTTTTTTCAATATAGATGAAACCGAGCAGCGAACTTTGCGTGGTAGGCGAGTATTGTGCAGACGTGTCATCAGATTGGCTTCGTTTAATTTTTCATCAATGCTTTTCAGAAAATTCATTCTTGACAGCCAAGATTCCAAAACGGAATCCGCCCCATCTTCATTCATACTAACGAATTTATCTTGTTCTGGATTCATTCTGCAAACCTAAAAAGATATATGTTATAAGCATATAAAAAATATAATTTATATCAATAATAACGACAAATAAGCAACATTGGAAAATTGAAACAAATAAAAAAATATATAGCACAATTCACTTGTATGAGTCCTTGGGACTCACTCGACGCAATAACTCACCAAATACGCAGTGTAGGTACACGTCCTCTCGCCTCCGCGTAGCCCGCGACACTGCAGGAAGGTGCAGACGGGGGGGAATCTAGCCGCTCAAATGTTACAATTATGGAAGTTTGAAATTTTGATGTGAGTCCCAGGGACTCAGGAAGTTAATTAAGGGTTAAGTGTTCGACTTTTAGGGTTCCTTAGGACTTTGATTAGATCTTTACTTCACTTAGGACCTTGATTATGTTAACAATTTTAGGGTCCCTTATGACTTTGATTGGAATTTAAACTACAATCAAGAACTTGACCATAAATACACTTTTAGGGATCTTTTGGGCTTTCTTTTGCATCTTTACAACTTTTTGGGGTTTTAAAAGTGTAAACAAAAGCCACCACACCGACACGCGAGCTGCTTGCAGCTCGCGCAGCACACGACCCGGTAGTCAACTTTTGGGTTCCTTCTAGCGGTTCCGACCCGTTGAAGATTTGGCTTTACATAAAATTTAGGGTTCCGTATAGGGTTTTGATTGGGATTTTACTACATTAAGGAATTTGATTAAGTGGTCTACTTTTAGGGTTCCTTAGGACTTTGATTGGAGTTTCAACTACACTTAGGAGCTTGATAATGTTAACATTTTTAGGGTTCCTTAGGACTTTGATTGGGGTTATACTACATTGAGGAACTTGATAAAATAAACAACTTTTAGGGTTCCTTAGGCCTTTAATTGGAATTTTACTTCACTTAGGACCTTGATTATGTAAACAATTTTAGGGTTCTTTAGGACGTTGATTGGGGTTTTACTACACTGAGGAACTTGATTCACTGATTGACTTTTAGGGTTACTTAGGACTTTCTTTACTACTTTTTGAGGTTTTACAAGTGCAAGTGTAATGTAAAACTGGGAGTAGCACACCGACACGCGAGCTGCTTGCAGCTCGTGCACACGAAAAAACTAGTTAAGGGGCTGACGTATGGAAAATTTTCAAACAAACGGAATACCAAAATGATTTCTAATTTAGACTGATTTACACTATATTATTGTAATAATTGTATTTGCATAGTATTTATCTAGGTTCCTCAACAGTTTTTATTTCAAATTACTTACCTAAAATGAAATAAACACCAATCGCATTTTGCACATTTTTATGCTAAACTTATCAAGTTTTCTACCTATTGGTTTCGTACTAAAAACAACAATATTTTACGTGTTTTTTGTAAAGGAACCTAGTTTATATTGTCTCGTTACAGAATAACAATACTATGTGAAGAATACAAAAAGTTTTCAGTCATCATTTTTGGTATTACGGAACACGATCAAATTCATGGCATTTTCGAATGGCTACTATTGCTATCGCGCACGCACGGCGCGGGTGGCGGGGTGCAGGGGGAGGAAACGCTTGAAGCACACGGGACACTTCGGTTGTGTGTGTGAATCGCTCGGACTTCGGACTAGTTAAATACCTACACTGGCATAAAACATAATGCTTAGATATTTGATAATTGTTAGTTTAGGAGGGGTACTAAGTGAAGATGGGAAGTACTAAGTACCCAGGTAGGTTGTAGGTTGGGTAAACGAAATCAAGGTGCAGCACTAGGTCAAAAAGTCTGCCGAAATTTCGAAAAAAGCCAACATTTCGACTAAAACAAATTATGAACCATTAATTTCTATACAGAGTGGAATTTTGTAATGCCACCTGGAGGGAAAGTACTCTTAATACTGCAGATAGAAAATTTTACTCAAAGGAAACATTCCTTTATTTTTGGATAGAAAGCAATTTCTAAAATTAAAATAATTTTTAAATTAAATTTTTTTTTTTGAAAGGAATAACTTTTTCTTTTAAAGAAATGAATTCGTTAAAAGAATAAATTTGTGTATCCAAGAGAATGGAGCCCATTTCAAGCAACTAATTTCAAGTAACTAGTTAGTTAACCATTTTTTGTAAATAATTAAATTAATTTAAGATTTCCTGGTTTTTCTTTCATTTAATTTATCATGTTTGTTAGAGAGATTTCATCCTTATAATTGACCCTAACGATCGATGCAATAAAAGTACCATGTATAATTTTTCTGATTTTAGCCGGTTCGATTCCCGGGTGTGAGAGAATTTTCGAAAAACTTTGAATGCAGTTTGCTTTCTATTCAAAAATAAACGAATGTTTCCTTTGAGTAAAATTTTCTATCTGCAGTATTAAGAGTACTTTCCCTCCAGGTGGCATTACAAAATTCCACCCTGTATATGAAGTATTGATAAAAGGTCTAAGAAAAATTACAACAAATTAATTTTTTTCTTTATTTATTTGTAGTTCAAAAAACTGCTACCACTCAACGTCCGGTGGAAATATTGATAAAAGGACTGAGAAATACTTGAACCAAATAGTTTTTTTTTTATATAACTGGAGCTCAATAAACAGAGTATCGCTCAACGTCTGGTGGAAATATTGATAAAAAGACTTGGAAAAATTTCAGCAAAATATTTTTTTTCTTTATTTATCTGGGGCTTAAAAAAACGGCTACCACTCAACGTCAGGTGGAAATATTAATAAAAAGACTTGGAAAAATTTCAGCAAAATATTTTTTTTCTTTATTTATCTGAATCTCAAACAACCGACTACCGCTCAATGTCAGGTGGAAATATTGATAAAAGGACTAAGAAAAATTGCCACAAAATATTTTTATTCTTTATTTATCTGGGGCTTAAAAAAACTGCTACCACTCTACGTCAGGTGGAAATATTGATAAAACGACTAAGAAATATAAAAAAAAACTTTATTTATTTGGAGCTCAAAAAACTGCTACCACTCAACGTCCGGTGGAAATATTGATAAAAAGACTGAGAAATATTTTAACAAAATAGTTTTTCTTTATATAACTGGAGCTCAATAAACAGAGTACTGCTCAACGTCTGGTGGAAATATTGATAAAAAGACTTGGAAAAATTTCAGCAAAATATTTATTTTCTTTATTTATCTGGATCTCAAAAAACCGACTACCGCTCAACGTCAGGTTATAATATTGAAAAAAGGACTAAGAAAAATGGCCACAAAATATTTTTATTCTTTATTTATCTGGGGCTTAAAAAAACTGATACCACTCAACGTCAGGTAGAAATATTGATAAAAAGACTTGTAAAAATTTGAACAACATATTTCTGTTTTATTTTTCTGGAGCTCAAGAAATAAACTACAGCTCAACGTCAGGTGGAAATATTGATAAAACGACTAAGAAATAAAAAAAATACTTTGTTTATTTTGAGCTCAAAAAACTACTACCACTCAACGTCCGGTGGAAATATTGATAAAAAGACTGAGAAATACTTTAACAAAATAGTTTTTCTTTATATAACTGGAGCTCAATAAACAGAGTACTGCTCAACGTCTGGTGGAAATATTGATAAAAAGACTTGGAAAAATTTCTGTAACGTTCACTAGAAGTTGCTTCATGCAATCAAAATTGAGTTCTATAGTAATTGTGATAAGACATAAATAATTTTTTTTCAGTTTGTTTATAATCATATACAACATGTCCCAAAATTCAACGATAAGCCGGCACCAGAGGATGGACCTACTAATGACTACTCGAGAAAAAAAAAGAAAAAAAAAATACCTCTACTTTTTTTAAATTACATACATACATACATAAAATCACGCCTTATTCCCATGGGGGTAGGCAGAGACCACGGATTTCCACTTGCTACGATCCTGACACACCTCTTTCGCTTCATTCACTCTCATAACATTCTTCATACATGCTCGTCGGTTTAGAGTACTCCTAACCTGGCCTTTCTCTAAAACGTCTGCGATCTGATCGAGATACATGCGCCTAGGTCTTCCCCTTCCAGCAGTTCCATTCACGCTCGCCTGATGCAATTGTTTTGTTAATCTCCTTTCATCCATTCTCTCTACGTGTCCAAACCATCTTAGCATACCTTTCTCTACGTTACCTTCTATACCTTTTTCGAAAAAAGTGTACCAAGCTAACCTACTATAGGTGGATACTTATATAAGTATCCACCTATAGTAAGTTAGCTTGGTACACTTTTTTCGCGAGTTTTGTGCGAAAGCCGAGGTCCATGTAATTGTAGGTCGATGTTCGCAATCGTTGGTTTTGCGAATGTAAATAAGCAGAATAAAAGCAACCTAATTGCTCAACGAATAAAGTATATTTTTAAATGCAGTCACATTATTAGACTTTCTGTACTTTGGTAAGTGAGCCGCTTTGCGTGTTTTTTATTGCTGTGTGTGTGTGATCGATGAGGTCTGGCGAACCACACCCCACCTGATGTTGAGCGGACCTCCACCCATGATCTTCAACTGTAACGTCATGACTGGTTTTGAACCCACGCCCCCTAACCGCTAGGCCGATGAGGTCTGGCGAACCACACCCCACCTGACGTAGAGCGGACCCCACCCATCATCTATTACTGTGACGTTATCACTGATTTTGAACCCGCACCCTCCAACCACTAGGCCAATGAGGTCAAGCAAACCACACCACACCTGATGTTGAGCGGACTCCCACCCATCATCCTCTACTGGAACGTCATCAACCACAACTCCATCGCTCCGCGCCGGGGTCAATGGCTCTCTCAACTCAACTCGGAGTCAATGGTTCTCTTTACTCTTCTTCAATTTGGTCCAGAACCCGCACAAACCCTACCTGATGAATAAACTCACTCGTATCATGTTAGAGAATTTCCTGGTGTCTTTTCTAAACGCGTAAATAGCTACTCTGAAGGTTCTTTATCGGTTCAGGAATGTTGTTTTTTTTTTTTCACTTTATTCTTGCATTCAGAGCATGACCAATCCTTGCTTATTGAATACTAGAAAAGCGAAACAAGCAAGCAATAAGCTTAGAGGGTTAGTCAGGTAATGCAGCCACAAAAAATAAAAACATAAAATTGTAGGATGCAAAAAGTCAACTCTCTTTGACCAGATTAGAACACCCGCCCACCTCGTCCTCTCAGTGTGAACCCGCACGCCCTAGCCACTAGCCTATCTGACGCTTAGTAACGTTGACGAAATTAGGCAATGCATAAAAATCGTTATCAGTGGCTGACGCACACGCACAAGCGCGGCACTATGGTTGGATTCACGTATAGAAGTAGCGCGTCACACGAGCGCCTGTGTCAAGATTCAATTCAAGATTCAATAAGCGTTTATTCAATACGATACAAGAATCACTTTGAAACGTCTTAAAGCTAGGTGAGTCTAGGTGCCAGTTCCACGCGACCAAGCGTAGAAGAACAGGCAACAAACTACGTCTCGGTTCCTACCGTTTTTTTATATGATCCTTTTACAAATCAAAAATAGTCTAAAATAATAGCAGTGAAGTTCCAGTGTGGTGCCACTTCACTTAGTCAGACGTATGCAATGTAATTATACAGTGTGTGTATACTACTATTATATATTCCGTGGCGCCCGCATCAAATGAATAGAGATAGCTATATTCGGAGCAGTTTTTGCTCGCGCCTCGAATTGAAGTTGCGAGCTGTGTACGTCGGCCCGTTAATATTTAGGCATCCGATTTAGGCGTCGCCTAGGTTTAGTGAAAACGGGTGTTAGTAACGTTGACGAAATTAGGCAATGCATAAAAATCGTTATCAGTGGCTGACGCATACGCACAAGCGCGGCACTATGGTTGGATTCACGTATAGAAGTAGCGCGTCACACGAACGCCTGTGTGTGTATACTACTATTATATATTCCGTGGCGCCCGCATCAAATGAATAGAGATAGCTATATTCGGAGCAATTTTTGCCCGCGCCTCGAATTGAAGTTGCGAGCTGCGTCCGTCACCCTCTTAATATCTAAACTTAAACATTACGGCATTCTAAATCGCTCCATTGACTTATTACAATCGTACTTGACTGATAGAATCCTTAAAGTTGATGTGGGCGGTGAGAGATCTTTTGGGTCAGGTATTGACATAGGGATGCCACAAGGTTCGATATTAGGTTCTTTCCTGTTTCTAGTGTACGTAAATGACCTTCCTTTTTTGGTTAAAAAACTATGTGAAACAGTACTATTTGCTGACGATACCTCATTAATTTTTAAAGTCGATAGATAGAAGGCTAATTACGATGATGTTAACGCATCTCTGTCGTAAATACTTAACTGGTTTAATAATCTTTTACTTAATGTTAATGAAAAAACTTATGAAAACTCATAAGTTTTATGAAAAAATATTTTTTGAGTGTCAGTCCTAAGTATAAAAATCTTAATGCGGTTTACAGAATACATCTATTTACCAAGTTTCATCAGTACATATAGCTTTTACAGTTTTGTAAGTACCATACTTCAAGCAAATAAATTATTTCATTTCATTTAATTTTTTTGAAAAAAAGTGACTGTGACATACGGATGGACAGACAGACAGACATGACGAATTTATAAGGGTTCCGTTTTTTACCTTTAAAAAATACAAGTGCTCATTCACCGACTACCGACATTTATGAACTTGCAACTCACTCTGGTTTTGCATAATATGAGGAAAATCTCTTCTGGGTGGAAGGTTTCTTTTATTAAATCTGGGGCTATTTGCTTGTTATACTATATAAATTAGACTACTACTACTACACTACTATATAAGTTAGATTTAAAATGTAGCGTTCGTGGTAGTTTAAAAATACCGCACAGCTTGCCATTGTTATCACCAATCCTGGATGAAAAATATGCAATGGAAACTCTGCGACGGGAATCAGCTAACATAACAAGAAGGCTTAAGCCTGCGCTATACCCTGGTCTAAAAACAAAACACGACCGGAAAGTTGGAAAAATTTAAAATAAAGATGGCGTTGCCTGACCTGAGCTGTGAATTCATGTATTTGATACCAACTATTACTTATTCTGTGCTTGGGTCTGACATTTGTCACGACATTACAATGTGTTGACTAGAATACGCTTCGTTAGACAAAAACACAGACAGATATTCAGTAAATAAATATAACCCAATTGTTATGTTAGCTGATTCCCGTCGCAGAGTTTCCATTGCATATTTTTCATCCAGGATTGGTGATAACAATGGCAAGCTGTGCGGTGTTTTTTAAACTACCACGATGCTACATTTTAAATCTAACTTATATAGTAGTGTAGTAGTAGTAGTCTAATTTATATAGTATAACAAGCAAATAGCCCCAGATTTAATAAAAGAAACCTTCCACCAAGAAGACATTTTCCTCATATTATGCAAAACCAGAGTGAGTTGCAAGTTCATAAATGTCGGTAGTCGGTGAATGAGCACTTGTATTTTTTAAAGGTAAAAAAGTTATATAGTTTTTTAACCAAAAAAGGAAGGTCATTTACGTACACTAGAAACAAGAAAGGACCTAATATCGAACCTTGTGGCACCCCTATGTCAATAACTGACCCAAAAGATCTCTCACCGCCCACATCAACTTTAAGGATTCTATCAGTCAAGTACTATTGTAATAAGTCAATGGAGCGATTTAGAATGCCGTAATGTTTAAGTTTAGATATTCAGAGGGTGACGGACGCAGCTCGCAACTTCAATTCGAGGCGCGGGCAAAAATTGCTCCGAATATAGCTATCTCTATTCATTTGATGCGGGCGCCACGGAATATATAATAGTAGTATACACACACAGGCGCTCGTGTGACGCGCTACTTCTATACGTGAATCCAACCATAGTGCCGCGCTTGTGCGTGTGCGTCAGCCACTGATAACGATTTTTATGCATTGCCTAATTTCGTCAACGTTACTAACACCCGTTTTCACTAAACCTAGGCGACGCCTAAATCGGATGCCTAAATATTAACGGGCCGACGTACACAGCTCGCAACTTCAATTCGAGGCGCGAGCAAAAACTGCTCCGAATAAAGCTATCTCTATTTATTTGATGCGGGCGCCACGGAATATATAATAGTAGTATACACACACAGGCGCTCGTGTGACGCGCTACTTCTATACGTGAATCCAACCATAGTGCCGCGCTTGTGTGTGTGCGTCAGCCACTGATAACGATTTTTATGCATTGCCTAATTTCGTCAACGTTACTAAGCGTCAGATAGGCTAGTGGCTAGGGCGTGCGGATTCACACTGAGAGGACGAGGTGGGCGGGAGTTCAAATCTGGTCAAAGAGAGTTGACTTTTTGCATCCTACAATTTTATGTTTTTATTTTTTGTGGCTGCATTACCTGACTAACCCTCTAAGCTTATTGCTTGCTTGTTTCGCTTTTCTAGTATTCAATAAGCAAGGATTGGTCATGCTCTGAATGCAAGAATAAAGTGAAAAAAAAACAACATTCCTGAACCGATAAAGAACCTTCAGAGTAGCTATTTACGCGTTTAGAAAAGACACCAGGAAATTCTCTAACATGATACGAGTGAGTTTATTCATCAGGTAGGGTTTGTGCGGGTTCTGGACCAAATTGAAAAAGAGTAAAGAGAACCATTGACTCCGAGTTGAGTTGAGAGAGCCATTGACCCCGGCGCGGAGCGATGGAGTTGTGGTTGATGACGTTCCAGTAGAGGATGATGGGTGGGAGTCCGCTCAACATCAGGTGTGGTGTGGTTTGCTTGACCTCATTGGCCTAGTGGTTGGAGGGTGCGGGTTCAATATCAGTGATAACGTTACAGTAATAGATGATGGGTGGGGTCCGCTCTACGTCAGGTGGGGTGTGGTTCGCCAGACCTCATCGACCTAGCGGTTGGGGGGCGTGGGTTCAAAACCAGTCATGACGTTACAGTTAAAGATCATGGGTGGAGGTCCGCTCAACATCAGGTGGGGTGTGGTTCGCCAGACCTCATCGATCACACACACACAGCAATAAAAAACACGCAAAGCGGCTCACTTACCAAAGTACAGAAAGTCTAATAATGTGACAGCATTTAAAAATATACTTTATTCGTTGAGCAATTAGGTTGCTTTTATTCTGCTTATTTACATTCGCAAAACCAACGATTGCGAACATCGACCTACAATTACATGGACCTCGGCTTTCGCACCAAACTCGCGAAAAAAGTGTACCAAGCTAACCTACTATAGGTGGATACTCATACAGGGTTATTCGTAATTAGCTGCAAATACTCAGGAATTAGGTTCAACAAATAAAATAAAAAATATTTATGAAATGATTTTTTTTAAGTTTTGTTATGAAAATCCCGAGAAAATCGACAAAGAATATCCTTTGGAATCATTGGCGCCTGACCTATTTTGACCTTTGATCCACGCCCGCGCGCCGTGAGCGGCACTCTGCGTTCAGTCACCGCCTGGGTGGGTCATCGTCCTGCTCTCCATGGCGATCATTATGCAATAGCCGTTAAAAAATTAATAAAAATAAAATTTTGATACAAAAACTTAAATCAAAATTAAAAAAAAATAATTACATATATATTTTTTATTTTATTTGTTGAACCTAATTCCTGAGTATTTGCAGCTAATTATGAATAACCCTGTATATGATTATAAACAAACTGAAAAAAAAATATTTATGTCTTATCACAATTACTATAGAACTCAATTTTGATTGCATGAAGCAACTTCTAGTGAACGTTACAGAAATTTTTCCAAGTCTTTTTATCAATATTTCCACCAGACGTTGAGCAGTACTCTGTTTATTGAGCTCCAATTATATAAAGAAAAACTATTTTGTTAAAGTATTTCTCAGTCTTTTTATCAATATTTCCACCGGACGTTGAGTGGTAGCAGTTTTTTGAGCTCCGAATAAATAAAGTTTTTTTTTATTTCTTAGTCGTTTTATCAATATTTCCACCTGACGTTGAGCTGTAGTTTATTTCTTGAGCTCCAGAAAAATAAAACAGAAATATGTTGTTCAAATTTTTACAAGTCTTTTTATCAATATTTCTACCTGACGTTGAGTGGTATCAGTTTTTTTAAGCCCCAGATAAATAAAGAATAAAAATATTTTGTGGCCATTTTTCTTAGTCTTTTTTTCAATATAATAACCTGACGTTGAGCGGTAGTCGGTTTTCATTTCTTTAAAAGAATAAATTTATTCCTTTCAAAAAAAAAAAATTAATTCAAAAATTATTTTATTTTTAATTTTAGAAATTGCTTTCTATCCAAAAATAAAGGAATGTTTCCTTTGAGTAAAATATCTGCAGTATTAAGAGTACTTTCCCTCCAGGTGGCATTACAAAATTCCACCCTGTATAGAAATTAATGGTTCATAATTTGTTTTAGTCGAAATGTTGGCTTTTTTCGAAATTTCGGCAGACTTTTTGACCTAGTGCTGCACCTTGATTTCGTTTACCCAACCTAAAACCTACCTAGGTACTTAGTACTTCCCATCTTCACTTAGTACCCTTCCTAAACTAACAATTATCAAATGTAAGCATTATGTTTTATGCCAGTGTAGGTATTTAACTAGTCCGAAGTCCGAGCGATTCACACACACAACCGAAGTGTCCCGTGTGCTTCAAGCGTTTCCTCCCCCTGCACCCCGCCACCCGCGCCGTGCGTGCGCGATAGCAATAGTAGCTATTCGAAAATGCCATGAATTTGATCGTGTTCCGTAATACCAAAAATGATGACTGAAAACTTTTTGTATTCTTCACATAGTATTATTATTCTGTAACTAGACAATATAAACTAGGTTCCTTAACAAAAAACACGTAAAATATTGTTGTTTTTAGTACGAAACCAATAGGTAGAAAACTTGATAAGTTTAGCATAAAAATGTGCAAAATGCGATTGGTGTTTATTTCATTTTAGGTAAGTAATTTGAAATAAAAACTGTTGAGGAACCTAGATAAATACTATGCAAATACAATTATTACAATAATATAGTGTAAATCTGTCTAAATTAGAAATCATTTTGGTATTCCGTTTGTTTGAAAATTTTCCATACGTCAGCCCCTTAACTAGTTTTTTCGTGTGCGCGAGCTGCAAGCAGCTCGCGTGTCGGTGTGCTACTCCCAGTTTTACATTACACTTGCACTTGTAAAACCCCAAAAAGTAGTAAAGAAAGTCCTAAGTAACCCTAAAAGTCGATCAGTGAATCAAGTTCCTCAGTGTAGTAAAACCCCAATCAAAGTCCTAAAGAACCCTAAAATTGTTTACATAATCAAGGTCCTAAGTGAAGTAAAATTCCAATTAAAGGCCTAAGGAACCCTAAAAGTTGTTTATTTTATCAAGTTCCTCAATGTAGTAAAACCCCAATCAAAGTCCTAAGGAACCCTAAAAATGTTAACATTATCAAGCTCCTAAGTGTAGTTGAAACTCCAATCAAAGTCCTAAGGAACCCTAAAAGTCGAACACTTAATCAAATTGCTCAATGTAGTAAAACCCCAATCAAAACCTTATACGGAACCCTAAATTGTACGTCAAGCCAAAACCCTTAACGGGTCGAAACCGCTGGAAGGAACCCAAACGTTGACTACCGGGTCGCGTGCATCGCGAGCTGCAAGCAGCTCGCGTCCTCAATGCGTTCCCACAGGGGCGGAACCCTAAACCAAGTGAAGATCCAATCAAACACCTGAAACAACCTAAAATTCAATCTCCAATCATAGTCCTCAGTCGAATGAACCGTTTGAACGACCTTAATCGGACGATTTTTGCAAAACCGGAAGTGGCACAGCCGCCATTTTGAATTTTGAACTGTCAGTCTAGTGAACATTTTTTCACACCCCTAAGACACCCTAAATTTCAGTAGGAGGGGGTTCTAAATTTCCCTAAATTTCAGTAGGGTGGGCGTGGTCGCGTGGCGGCTCACTTCGCTCGCCGCAGGGAGGGGGTTCTTGGGGGCTTAGGGCGGGGGGGGGTCACAGCACGGCTCGCTTTGCTCGCCGCACTGTTCCCCATGGTTGCATGGCGGCTCGCTTCGCTCGCCGCAATGCTCCACTCGAAAAAAAGGGTCAAAAATAATAAAGGGGTCTAGAGGGGGGAGGGGGGCAAAATTTATTTTGCTTTCAAAATAATCTCACCTTCCCTACATGACCCAAAAAAAAAAGTCTTGCAAGTCACTCCGCTTGGAAGATACGAAAGGGGGGGGTGAAAAAAGGGGCAAGAGGGGGGTGTTTTTTTTGTTTTTTCAATTCAGGAAGAAACCCTCTATACGAAACCCCACTTGAAAACCCCCTATCTCGACGGCATCCGGTAGCACTCACAAAAGGGGGGGTCCTGGGGGGCAAGGGGGGCAATTTTTTTTGTACATTCTTATCTTTTTTCTTCTCTTTCGTCTTCTCTCTTTTAACCTTTTTTTTTCTGAAAAGTAATATTTCATCAAAATCGGCTTAGCCGTTTTGTTTTATTGTTTGTTACTGCATACCTTCGTCATTTAATTTTATGATCCAATTTAGTAAATTTTTCTTTTATCTAAAAGGTTATACTTCCAGATCTGTATGTAAATCTAGTAAGTATAACTTAGTGCATAGAATTAATGCCTATGGAAATAAATAATAATAATAATAATAATAATGCTGGACAATTCACACAACATTATCTAGTCCCAAGCTAAGCAAAGCTTGTGTTATGGGTGCTAGATAACTGATATACATAATACAATACATTACATGCATAGATAATTTTCATTTCAATTCATAAATGAATTGAAATGGAAATTATTTATGGGTGGCTTTAAGCTTTGCACTCATTTAGGCCTTCGGTGCTCATTGCGGTGGAGATCAGTGAAGCATTGTGAAATAACACTGTCTATTCGACTTATATTATTGTATTTTATCGGCATTTAAAAATATTAGGTATACCAAAGAGTTTCGACAACCCCAACTGACTCTTCAAAGTTCTGTCAAACGCAAAATCTTGGGAAACTCCTTGCTGCGTGTATAGAAATAGGCACATGTATTTTGGTATTTGGGTATTTGAGCGCACCGTGCATGAAGCCTTTGACAGAAAGTTCCAGAATTCGGGGCATTACAGACACCTCCAGATTTAAAAGACGGCAATCAAAAATACTCAAAACCCATGATATTATTGTTATGACTGGGCTCTCAGCTCATTTATTAGTAGCTCTGCCTTCTGCGCCATAGGTCGTGGGTTCGATCCCCACCGAGAACAAATATTTGTGTGGTGATCATAGATATTTGTTCTCCATCTGGATGTTATATTGTTTTCCAAGTATGTATTTACAAACAAAATGTATTTAAGTATTACATCAGCTATCTGGTTCCCATAATACTAACTCTGCTTAGTTTAGGGCTAGATAGTGTAGTGTAGATTGTCCATAATATATATATACAACATGTCCCAAAATTCAACGATAAGCCGGCACCAGAGGATGGACCTACTAATGACTACTCGAGAAAAAAAAAGAAAAAAAAAATACCTCTACTTTTTTTTAATTACTTAAAAAAAATGGAAATTCTTCGAAAATGTATACCCCTTATGTCACTTTTAACTACCATGACCACAATTTTTCAAATATTTCAGTTTTTTTGTTTGTATCGGCAACCTAAGTAGTACTACTATTCACCATAATCTTTGAAAATTACAGAATTTTCGTAGTTTTATACAAAAAAACAACCAAAAAAATTAATTCCCTAAAATTTTGAAAGGTTTTAACGTTCAGTAAACTTTAACTCATCGTAGTGTAAAAAAAATATATGGACACTACTATGGCAAGTTTTTAAAAAAATTAGCGCAACTAACCTAGATTTTAAAATGGTATAATACTTTAGGAAAACTAGCCACAAAAAAAAATAACGACACTTTTTCTCAAGAACCAAATCATAAGTTGTTGTTAATACTCGTAGTAATCACTTCTACTATGTGCCCAAAATAGATTTTTGTTGTTGGAAAATGTTTAAAAAAAAGTAGAGGTATTTTTTTTTCTTTTTTTTTCTCGAATAGTCATTCGTAGGTCCATCCTCTGGTGCCGGCTTATCGTTGAATTTTGGGACACGTTGTATATATACTTCCTTTTCATTGTAATGGGCTCCCAAACTCTTTGCAAAATCGACACTATTTTTATAAAGGCCTAAAATCGGCTACTAGTTTTTGAGTCTTCTTCTTGTCATGTCAATAGAAAATTAAAGCTGGTGTGGTGGATTATGAATGTGCCTCAAAAGTTTTGCTACTTCACGTTGGTTTCATTTATTGTTTTCCTTCACCGTTAGAGTGTACTGACATAGTGCACATAGGTTTTTTGGCAGATAAACTAATTTGTGCATGACGGGGTTTGAACACACGCCTTTAGAATCAAAAAGCGGGTCGCTACGACAATATAACCGGTGCTAAGCAACCAGAGCGCCCCTCCACCTAATGGACCGATGACATTCTAAAGATCGTGGGAAATCGGCAAATTGTTTTTTCATGGAAATGTATAAAGGAGGTCTACATAATTATATCTAGCAGTGGACTTCTACTTACTGATGATGATGACGGAAAGCACTGGGTAGATAGGAAGATAGCTACTTATGCAACTACAAAAATGGAGGTATTTAACAAAAGCATTGCGCTTCGCTGGTCACGCACGATAGGAACGTGCCCTAGAATGTACTAGATAAGTTATATGCTACATAAAATATATACTTCTACAGGCTGATGATGATGTGAATACAGGTTATCGATCATAATGTATGATGAAGATGGTATTATGTCATTTCGTTATACTGTGACAATTTGTTTTATGTTACACTGTGGCAAATTTATAGTACCAGTAGTAGCTATGATTTAATCTAGGGTATATTTTACGTAGTCAGAGATGAAATGTCATGTCGCGAAATTTGACATAGACCTCTCCTCGTCGGCCGCGCGGGCTGTACTGAAAAGTAACTAGGAAATCCTACCTATATATCGCTCATTAAATTCAAAAGGGCCACATTCCGAAAAAAATCAAAATCGTTTTTATTGCATAAAACATATCAAAATTGTCCAAATTTTTATATTCGAAAGAGACACCCATTGCTTTAGAGTTTAAAATGGTCCAATCACACAACTGCCCGTGGTCCATTTTGTCATGTTGACGACTAACTTCAGAGCAAAACGGCCATATTGTTAATTGCGACCCGGCAGTCTGCGTAAGCGCACGTTAATTTTATTAAAAAGGGCCATATTCCGGAAAGTAACTGGTGTTGAAGTGTTATTACATAGTGAAAAGTGCCATATTTTGAAATGTGACCGTCTTTAATTAAAGAAAACACGTGAGTACAATATTATTTAATAAGGAAGCATGCCATATTTCAGAATGCGTTTCTTTTATGTTTAAATACTGCAAGTTTGATAATAATTTATTGAAACAAAAGTGCAGCCTACATGGAATATGTCTGTTATGCGTATAAAACTACCTTGATTTTGATTAGAATTATTTGAGCTTTTTGTTTCATGGCTGTTTTGATGTTCGTGAGATATAACAGTATTTTTATTAAACGATTTCTTTACTGCTAGTTGATCCGACAGACGTCCTGTTAATATTTCAATTTGCTGGCCTGCACTGTAAAATGAAAATTTCGAATGATGATGTACCACAACATGAAATTATGACAATATGAATATAAGATCTAATAAATGGTATTTGCCTATTTGTGGTGCTATTTAGGTAACTTGCTGAAGTTACTTTTGGGGTTCAAGTACCTACAGCGACTCACATCTTTTTTTTTGTTCATAGAATGCTCAGTCGCGCACATCGGATTTTGAACATGGTCAGAACAAAAAATGAAGATCTTCAAACATCAACACACAATAACACAAACTTTGACTCAACTTCCAACTTCGCCGATCAAAGATTGCTGTCCCCGTCATTCTTGTCTGATAGTTCTTGTGATAAAAATTCAATAGCAGGCAGCCAAAATAACCTTCATCTGTCAATACTTGATGAAAGTACTGCATCTGATGTGAGAACTCCAGAAAAAAAGAGCTGATTTCGTTGTTGAGGAAAGTACAGAAAATACAGTGTTCTGTACTTTCCTCAACAACGAAATCAGCTCTTTTTTTCTATAATAAACTTCCGGAAAATGCAACTAAGCTTCCTATTCGGAAGTAGTAGCCGTAGTTTGTTGCCTGTTCTTCTAGGCTTGGTCGCGTGGAACGACGTTTATTGAATTTGACAGAATGTAAATCAGATAGCGACTCAGATGAATCTTCATCTACGTTGTTTTTTTCAATTAAACCATTTTTTGTAATTAATTTTGCAAGTTTTTATGTTTTTTGGTTCTAACACAAGTGCGTGATTCTTTATTTTAGTTTTTTTAAGCATTTAACAAAACTGCGACGTAAAATTTGTAATTAAACTTATTTTTTGTATGATTTGTGGCCTTTCATTTAATAAATTCATATAATATTTTGAACATTTTTATATACAATAGGGACTTATTTGACTCTGTACGTTTCTGGGTAAAAGTTACAGTAAAAATTATACTATAGGTAAATAACGGTTTAAAATACGCATTGAATGATATATCCCACATGTATATACGAAATATGATTTAAAAAATAATACGAAAAAACGACGCCCAAAACTTCAAAACGCTCTCCTGAAAAAAATGAAGTTTTTGGAATGTGGCACTTTTGTATTTAATGAGCGATATATTTTTGAAAATTTTATTTTTTTATAAAAACTACGGCAACTAAGAAAAGTGCAATAACATACGGTTTTTACGTATTTATTTAGGTATACGGGAACAAAACTTTCATTGCAATGGCTCCAACAGCAACGGAAAAAAACCATTTCAAATCCAAAAAAAATTGAGAGTTTTTGGCAAACTTTGCGTTCAATTTTATCGAACCCAGTGAGTTTAAGAGAATTTCTAGCCGGATCATAATTTTTTTACACCATTTAATTGTTATATTTTACAAAAAAATTAAATGGATTCGTCCATACAACGAAAAAAAATGCTACTTTACATTTTCGGTTTCACCTCATGTAGGCCCTTAAGTAAGCTTCGCAAAATAACTTTTGCTCCCAACGCCGCCTGCCGCCGCCGCTCGCCATTATTTCTGCAAACATTGAACAAGAAAATTTGATAATCGATAGCCTTGTTGGAACTTATGTTTTAGAAACTGATCCTATACAAAGAAACTTTATTACAAGAATTTACAAAAAGTATAAAATACAAACAGTTGAACTATCTGCAGACCGTTACAAGCGATCTAGAGATGGCTCAACTGATCCCTAACTGTGCCAGACGGAAGCGTCTCTAAGACCCTGGTGGCATTGTCACGCTGAATGCCATCTGTTGAAATTCAGGTATATTTTACTGCAGTATTTGTGTTATCAAACTTATATTTAGTTTTTTACGTAGTACATACACAAGACCTATAAATAAAAATCGTTTAATTCTGACCACATGCAATCCAATTTACAGTTATGTACTTTTTCACTGTTTCCGTTTTCTTAATAAAAATGTTGAAAAATACATGTTTGGGAGTTTTAAATTACTATGAACCAAGGATATCTATGAACCTATGATTAGTTCGACATACAGTGAACGAACGCTTGTATCGCAGACCGCTTGAAAACTGAAGACCATGGGAGAAGTACCCACGTCACGCAAACACTGGCTTCTGCCTAGCATCAGTATGCTAGGCAGAAGCCAGTGTTCGCGTGAAGTGTAGCCAAAGTTAGCCCTTAGCAGTCTAAGGGCTAGCCTTGGCTACACTTGCACGCGGCAGCCTCGCGAGCCAAATGCCTCGCTGGTGTGGACGTGCCTTGGGCTGCTTCGGGCGCGCGTTTGCTCGGCTGAGCACGGCTCGGCCCCGAGCCATCTGTTGTCGGTAAACTTGACACGCTCAAAGGTGCCTCAGTGAGCGCTGTGTGTTAGGTGGGAACGGTTATGTTTTGGCTCGCGCGCGAAGCTACTTCAAATAGCTGCAGCTGAATATACAAGACTGTCCATTTCGAATACTCGCGGACTTATGATGGCTCAGCCTGCCTCGTGTAAATTGAACAAAACTACTGAGGCTGCCTCGGGAGCCATCGCTCGTGATCTGGACACCGAGGCTGCCGCGTGAGCCTGTGCCTGTGTAGATAATTTTATGATCTACAATTTTTGTTTGAAATATTTTTTGATAAAACTTGCCGTTTTGCTGAAAATCGCGAAAAACTCATTTTTTTTACCTTTGACCTTGAATAAAAATTTTTCCTTACAGGGGAAAGATGGGGAACTTTCAAATTTTGTTTTTAATGATATTTCAAACAATTCAATATTTTTTAAAAAGAATATTACAAAGCGATTCCAGTTTAAAGCTCGCAAGTAGTTTAAATAGGTAGTTAACATATTATGTAAAGTCACTCCATCTGTGCCACAAATGACGATAGTAAACCTACCTTGCATTTGCATTACCTTATGGTTAGTGAACAGAACACTGAACAGTGGTCCAGATGTTTTGGCCAAAAATGCGAAAACCAGATCGTTACAAATTCTGAAACCTATACCAATCTGCGTAACTAATGATTAATCATTAAATATTGGCATACCAACCAGGCTCCATTTTGTCTGGCGCCACAAGGTTGAGGACAATATGGTTAGTTAGAGAGCGTGTGAAATACTTTGCAAAGAGAGCACACGTTTCTACGCGCGTACGAAGCAAGGACATACCAGTCTTGCTACATGGGTCGGCTTCGGCGAACGCTTCGCTCGCTCAGTCAGTCAATAATTCACTTGCTAAGTCTAGGTTATGATAAGGGTCTACAAAATATTCGAGGCTTGTAATAAAATAAAATAAACTGTTCCGTCGGAATGAAAATGTTCGTCGATTTTCAACTTGATTTGTTCAACGTATCACGATCACATACTACCTTTTGAAACTGAATAGACAGAATACACCGATAAGTTAACGTCACAAATTATGTCAAAATGTGTTCATGATCAAGGCACTGCTGGTGCAAGCGAAAACCGACTCCCTTATTAACCCCATTTAGTCTATCCGAATTAATTTATATATGCCACAAATAGAAAATTTAAACTATTTAGTTCGTTAGTTCTCTTCCCTTGACGTCAATAGTCATAATTGTGTGTCCTGTTTAATTAATACAATAAACTTCGTTTAGTTCGCAGACGTAGTTTAATATGAACTAATGTAGAAATAGATGAATTCTGCAATTAGAACCCCCAAAGGACCGGAAGAAATTACTTTATGAAAAGGAGTCTCAAACTTGCTTATGCTGCAAATATATAGAAACAAGCAGGCGGAATTCTTTATGATGAGCTCCATAAAACTCTTTTAAAATTTCAGAATGTATCCTGCAAGGAAACTCCTAAGCAATGGCAGGCTTGTGCAGTCTAGTGTCCGAGCTATGTCGGCCAAAGGTCCCCTAGTAGACTTGGCAGTAGACAATGATGGGATCGCTGTCCTGACAATGCAGAGACCTCCTGTCAACAGTCTGAATTTAGACCTCCTGCTAGAAATGAGCAAATCACTGGATGATGTCACCAAGAACAAGTGTAAAGGCATGATCCTTACTTCGGTATGCCTTTTTCCATGCTTATAAACTAAGTAGACAAGCAATTAAAGAAGTGTATCGTAGGGCACGTTGCTAACGTGCGTGACCTACGAGGCAATGCTTTGTTATAGGGCGATGGTTACCACTTAACATCAGGTGAACCATATGCGTGTTCCATCAGTTGGTTGCATAAAAAAAATCCGGCACCTACACCTTCCGGAACACAGCCATGCTGCTTCACGCCAGAAATAGGCATGGTGGTAGTACTTCCCCGGACGAGCCCTTCACAAAGAGCTCTACTACTACTAGTGTTGCTGACCCTTAAAATATGCCAGATCCTATCTAGTCTGAACATTTTTAAGTTCTAACAATATTCTTTTTTCTTACAGTCCTCACCAACAGTTTTCTCAGCTGGGTTGGATATAATGGAAATGTACAAACCAGATATAAAAAGAGCGGAAACATTCTGGACCACCCTACAAGATGTATGGATAAAGCTGTTTGGATCTAACTTTCCCACTGCGGCTGCTATTAACGTAAGTGTATACTACACTTAATACTACTACTTCTTCCTGCATCTAATTCTTATTTCTGGGGGGAGATTAACATCTGTACTGAGTTCAGCGAGAATTTGCTACCTTTTTGCTGACTACCCTTAAAACCCCGCAACGCTTTCATGCTTTTTTTCTTTTTGTTAGTTACTCTTGTGATAAGATTGCAATGATTATAAATGATGATAAGTCAAACTTTTGAAAGGAATATTTGCCATTTATTTCACTCAAACTAATTGCTTTCGTACAAATTGAACGGATACGATTATAGTTTCATATTTAAATAATATCGCAAGACCATGAAGTGAAATTCGCAATGTGCTAGCGATTCAACTAACTATAACTACATAATTGTTATTTAACTTGCCCTTTTACCTGCCATTGCGTGCCAAAAAGAGTTACTTTTATCAGTAATTTAAATAAAATTTCGGTTAAGTATACATACATTTTCTAGTTCTATTGGCATTTGGAAAGACCTGGGTATTATGTTTATGTTAATCAAATCGAACCATTGTTTTTAAACACTTAAAAAAACTTTTGAATTTAGAATTACATTTTTCCATTGCAAATAGTTCTAAATTCAAATTTACTAACTAGAACAGATGCGTTCATAAAATTAAACAATAAAACAAAAGACAAACCAGACATTCCAAATTCAAAAGTTCTAATTCAAATTGTCGAATGCAAAAAAGGAGAAAAAATCCCAGAAGTTTGGACAACGGAACTACTCGGAGTGAACAAGTATGTTGCTCTACGGCTGGTTCCATTACTAACGATTCTTACCTTACGGTGGTGACACGTCTTGGTGGAGAAGGAGTGAAGTCGTAGCCGTAAGGCCTGCTGCCCTGGTTTGTTGATTGTGAGGGACTCTCATGAATTTTTTTGTTAAAGTTACCAAAATTTTTAGTTCTTAGCCTCGTTTGACGTGCTTCAGAAGTAAATTAATATAGGCAGAGTCACACATAGGCACAGTACACTGACTGGCTACTATTGGTTCCAAAGCAGAGCCTATTGTTCCAGTAGTTATATACATCTTCAGTGGGCTGAAGATGTGTGTCAAACTTAGCGCTAGAAAGTGGTAGACCAGACTTTAGTGGGTTTGTGATGTGTGTTTAAAACCCTGCCAAAAGTGTGTGAAGTCAGATTGTGAATGAAGTATAATTAGGTAGATGTGCGTGATGAAGTAACTACCTACTAAAGATATCTTCAATGTTGTATCAATGTTTTCATAGCGTTAAAGATTTCATATAAATTATTTTCTATTTTCTTTATGAATTATTATTCTAAATTGATTATTGTTATTATTCTGACACACTGATTCATTTTAATTAAACTTATATTTTCTACTCTAACTACGAGCTGCTGATCGATTATATCAATGGGAAAGACGATTTGAATGCGGAGGTAAGGTTCATTTTTAACCGATTTCAAATAAAAAGAAGGAGGTTCTTAATTGGGTTGTATTTTTTTTATGTTTGATATCGCATAACTTCGTCGTTTATGAACCGATTTGATAAACCGATAGATTCCATATTGATCCCATAAAAAAATATCAAAATCGGTTCAATAGCTTGGCCATGAAGACTGTTTCTCATGTTTTTTAAAATCACATCGACACTAAAATAATATAAAAAAAAAAAAAATACAAAATTCTTGGACAATGCTATGGCCTAATCTTTACAAAAATCCAAAAGGTAGGTAGTTTGACGTATATGCGCACTTTTTTTTTTATCCGATAACGGCGAAGCCTTGAGCTGTGTTGCATGCAATGTATTTTTTCATCTCCAATGCATTTTGCCCGACAAAACCAAAAAGGTTTCTAAAGAGTTTAAAACTACTTGGGTGTGTCCGAACTGTTTAACTAAGTCTAGAAGGGTTAAATCTGATAGCACCCCTGTCCGCTCTGGCTCGCGTATGGACAAGGAGACCACTAAGGAATCACAACTGCTCACGTTAGATGTTGAAGCAGTGGGCAAGAAATCCACTCAATCCTCGCCATTATTGCAAGTACCATCATTTACTAGCCACGAAATTGCAGAACTTATCAAGAGTGAAGTCGGGAACTCAACTTTATCAATTAAGGCAATATGTCGTTCAAAATTGACTTTTAAATTCAACATTAGTTTCAAATGCGGCAATCTTTGGTAGTTCCCGGCCTATACAGGGTTATTCATTATTAACTGCAAATACTCAGGAATTAGGTTCAACAAATAGAATAAAAAATATTTATGAAATTATTTTTTTTAAATTTGATCTAAAATTTTTTCAAGTTTTTCTATCAAAATTTTATTGTTATTAATTTCTTTACGGCTATTGCCATCAACATCAACAATGTACCTTTCGTGTTCGTGGACGTGGGCAGGCAACGGACGCAGCGGCAAAAGTGGACGCAGTGCTTCGATTCTGTGACGTCGATATTGTTTCTGGTCTCGTCTTCGGAGTTCGATCAAGTGCTGTCAGAAGATAGGTGAGTTTTGTGTCTTTATTGTATACTTACGCCAGTCCCGATAAATACATGCATCACTCGAACTCTAGCACGTTTCTAGCCCGTATTCAGATTTTTTGACAGTTTTCCATTGAAAAATGACAAAAATCTATGCTTGAGGCTCGACTCAAGCATTGTTTCTGAATACGGGCCTATTTAAAGATTGCGGAAAGTCGGTAGATGGAGAGGGCTTAGAATCGTTATTGTGCAAGACGACTAAGGGCAAAAGATTCATGTTCCAGCGCGAGGATGCTACGAAAAATAAAAAAAGCAGCCAAGTGCGAGTCGGACTCGCCCATGAAGGGTTCCGTACAAGAACCTTTATATTATGTTACTTGATGTAACATAATAAGGTTCTTGTAGTTCGTCGAAAGGTAAATTGCGGTTTACGGTTTATGACGTATAAAAAAAAAACTACTGACTAGATCTCGTTCAAACCAAAAATCGTTAGAAGTTTACATAGTAATGTACAACATATATTTTTTTAAGTATTATCATTCTCTTACTTTAGAAGTTAGAGCCCCCCTCTAACTTCTAAAGTAACTTTTTTCCACTTTGGAAGTGTCTCTCGCGCAAACTATTCAGTTTAGAAAAAAACAATATTAGAAACCTCAACATCATTTTTGAAGACCTATTCATAGATACCCCACACGTATGGGTTCGATGAAAAAAAAAAGATCCACCTTGAGCCATAATATTTATTTAAAAACTGAAGTTACTATTTCTTTCAATTTAATTCATATTCATATTCATTTATTCATTGTTTCATGTGTATTATAGGTCTTAGGGGGTAATAACGTCCAGAACATGAGCCCCGCTGGGGCATTACAATGGCCTTACGGCAAAATTAAATTAAATTATGTAAATCTAGGTAACAAACTTCTGTAGAGAATCTAGCTTAACAATAAAATCTTAAATCTTAAATCTATCTATGACTATTTGACTTGGACGGCTTGGTAATATTTAGAGGTAGGTAAGGTGTAGTTTTTAAATCTCGTCTTCCATAAATTCCTTAATGCTGTAGTATGTATAATTCAATAAATAGTATGTATAAATAGTATGTATAAATAGTATGTATAAATAGTATGTATAATTCAATAAATGTTTGCCTAAAAATGATATATTTACCGAATCCTAGTCAAGTTTTTCTCCAAAATGTGGTTTACTGCTATTTTCATAGATGAACTGATTTTATATCTTCAAAAATAATGAAATGTCCGAGCGAGAAGTTATTTTCCCTTGTCAGCCTGTTACTAATTTTCTTCTTATCGTTTCACTCACTAGTTTTCCCGAACTTTCTCGGACTATCTGTGTAATTACCAAATTTCATTTTAATCGGTTCAATCGTTCTGGCATGAAAGCGCGACAGATAGACAGACAGAGTTACTTTCACATTTATTAGTCAGAACGAACCTCGAAGAAGGGAACATAAAAAACAAATGGTTATTTTTTAATTTGTTTTTATTAATAATTCAATGTACATTCAAGGTACATTGTTGTTGACTGTCAAACAAACGCATGACAGCTTACAGTGCTTCTAGTAACAATAAGCTATTTGTGAATGTCAAAACGTAAGTTGCGTAGAACACTTAACATAAACTAGGTATAATGTTCAATGTCTTCTGCACCGCCAAAGCTACGTATTAAAAACAAGATAAATTAATTGGCGAATAAAACAACATTATTTTAGTTCTTCGGGGCGTTTTTCGCGTTCATTCAAAAACGTGCGAACGTGTTATTGCGAAACGAGGCAATTATAGCTAGTTTGTTCAACGTTGATTGAATAACAATGCTCCACACTACTAAAGGCCTGCGCACACCTAGTTCGCTGGCGGTAGCGATCAGTGAAACGCTGTCAAATATCGCTGTCAAATTTGACGGTTTCACTGATCGCCGTCGCCAGCGGCCTAGGTGTGCGCAGGCTTTTATAGAGGAAAGTTTGTGCTTATATGTAGATAGTGTTAATTACACTGCGTAGCAACGCGGTATCCGTTTTTGACGGTTCTAAAGCTTTGCGCAAACTAAGCGTTCTGTCAAATGTGACAGCAATATTTGACTGAGTATCACTGATCGATGCTTAAGCGTGCGCAAGTAAGTAGGTCACCCGCGGCTTTTCCCGCGTGGTTGTTTTATTCTTCTTCCTATTATTTTTTCGGGATACAAATGCTTAAATGCTAAACGCTAGTAAACGCTTGAATCAACTGCTCATCATCAGAATAAATTCTATGAAAATATTCATCACGCAAATATTAAAATCTACTTGATATATGTACCGTTATCGCAGGACGTAGAAGTGAGGTAAAAAATATGGTGTGTAGTACTGGTCAGCTTACGAACTATGAATGTTGAATTTCAAAATTTCATTCAAATCGGTCCAGTAGTTAGGGCGTGATTGAGCCATAAATATATACCTAAACTTCGCATTCATAAAAGTAGGATAGAAATAGGACAGTTGTATTACAAAATACAAGGTGTACTAAACATAAACCAAAAGCCACTGCCTACGCAAACTGACTAACAAGGTCACTGTTTTAATGGGGGCTATTGTCCAGCCGGCTTATTACGACTGGCCTTGCAGTTGGTAGTAGCGCTGTAGGTTGTGGGTTCGATACCCACCATTTGATTGATGAGCAAATATCTGCCACAAATATCATCAAAGCATCTAAATAGTATAAGAACTTACCCATATGCCATAATGTTGATTTTTACGCATGATTGTGTTGGACTATTCAGCGCATTCCAATGTGACACTATTAGAGGATCCTTCACCTAGAAAAGTAATGGGATTTAAAATCTTCGCCTTTACAGCTCTAACGTATTTCCTTATATTTCGTGCGTTTATACATATAAAAATGGTTCCGTTTTACATACAGAGGGCAAAGTCTGAGTTTTGAGGTACATACATACATTACACGTGTGTACGAGGCTAGGGTCTTTAGACTGTTTTATTTTTAAGTAGCTGATAAAATAACTGTAATATCAATGGGTAGGTCATATAGCTCGAAGAACTGATGCTCGTTGGGAATACGAAAATAATCATGAAAATGACGCCTTTCCATGCTCGATGGACCGACCACATTGTTAAGTTTTTTTTAACATCATATACAATATAGACCATCCTTTGGCTACAATCTCACCTAATGGTAAGCGACGATGTTCCCGACAATGGAGCAGGATGATTTAGAAGACACCTATTCACTCTTGCCTTGAAGAGGCCCAGATAGTAGTGAAATCGTGATCGTCGGAAATCGGTAGATAGAAAGAGCTCAGAATCGTTTTTCCTGGAAATGTATAGGTGCTGTCTATATCGAGGACTTCTTTGCGCTTCTGGTATACATACTTCGACTGGCCTCTCAGCTTAGTTGGTAGTAGCTCTGCGTTCTGCGCCGTAGGTCGTGGGTTCAATAGAAATACCTTAGTATTCAGAGTTTTATTCTCTTGCTGTTTTAATAAAAGTTGCATCAAAGCGCGTAATGTGTAGGTTGTATAGGTATGTCAAACATGAATGAATCGGCTTCCATTCCAATATCCAATATCCAATAGAATGGAGTCGGGAAAACTAAAAATATAGTCAATAATATAGCCTGGAGTTTTATTATTTTCGCTGTTACCGAATTACTTTTATCGAAATATGTCAGTAGAATGCCTATGAATGAAGGAGCGAGCAAGAAATTTACAAACTAGGAAGTATACTAAATTCTTGAGGACGAATGAATGACTCTGTCAATGCCTTTAATTATTGCTACCCCTTCAATAAGTTAAGCCGATATCGTGAGTTCGTTGTTGATACTTATAATTTAAAGTTTTATACTAATGTATGCAAAGTTCAGAGGTAGGGCGAGTAAAGACGGAATTGAAAGCTAATAACCATGACGACCACAAATTTAATTTAATATTTCCATTAATTTGCTCCAATTCAAGCGCAACTTGGGCTGACGCCAAGCAATAAGGAGCTTCGACAAGCTCTATGCAACTTTGTCGATGCCCCTCCAATTTGTCTTTACAACAATGCAGAACTTAGGCCAGACAGGTCACATAATAAGAGATAGTTTCCAACTAAAGAAACTCTTGTACAAAAATTAATTTACGCAATTCTAGAAAAAGAGCGCTATTCACTAAGAGGGGCTTAGCCTGGTTTTTTACTGCGTGGGGTTTTTCTATTTGGTTAGCTCAAGGATGTTGTTTAGCTAGCTTCGTTGTTTTATACTCTATCATTGCTCAGTTTGCAGGGTAAAGTATAATAAAGGCATGGTATGTTCGCAGGTAGGTAGGTATATAGTAAAGGTATAAATAAAGACTTTAAATAAAGAGACCTGTGGCTAGCCCTAGCCACAGCCATGGACTGTATCTAAGTCTATAACTACAATAAATCAGTTAGGTACAGTATGTTTGTATGCCTGTCTAAGTGTGCTAAGGACGTGGGACGTAATTACAGGACTTTGGAAACCACTAAAAACACTGGAGAACTTTGAACTTTTTATATTATTACTTTACGAACAAGACAAGGTTATTGAACCATGCGACGGTCCGAGCTGAGATGAATCAATCATAGACAATATTAAACTTCTCTAAAATGTTTCTATCTTACGATTATTATCTGTGTTGGGATGCCAACATGCTGGGGGCCGCAGAGAATCTAAAGAACAAGGATTACATTACAACGGTTATGTTTTGATTTCATAACAAAATACCATCCAGCATCTTGGTTCTTACAATTTGAAACTTAATAAAACTTATTGAAAATACACTGATTTTATTACACCCTTTACTAAAAGAAACTAGAGAAAAGTACACCTTATTATGTATTTGCCTCTATAAGGTGATTAAGTGATTTGAAACTTATATTGAACAGAAACCATACCTATTAAAATTATATGGTTAATCTAAGAAAAGGGATACCTATAGCTTCAGGTTTTTTAAAGTAACATCTTGTTTTTACATTGAAGATTTAGGTCAATATAGTAGATACATATATTTTATTAGCACCTGACAGTTATGTAGGTATTATAATTACTAATGGCTTAGATGATACTTAAGACTGGAACTTGTGTAAGCATAATTATTAATAGTGAAACTAATATGATACATAGAGAAGTTTAAGTCGAAGTTAGCTCTGTAGGTTGTATGTAGGCGAGATTCTTATCTAAGATTTTTAGATTATGTACTTGTTTATGTTTGGCATGTTTGGATATATGTCTGGCTCTTATAGGTATAGGGGTATAGGTAGTTACTAATATTAGAAATGGAATTAGAAAATATTTATTTAAATTACTGGCACCTGAGCAACTGTATGCCTCAAGTTGAAGGCAGTATATCGTAAGGCACGTTCCTGACGTGCGTGACCTACGAGACAATGCTTTGCTTTAGGCGATGGTTACCACTTAACATCAGGTGAGCCATATGCTTGTTCCATCAGCAAGTACACTTTGCCAGTGCTATCAAACGTATGTCATGTCGTAGAACCTATATAAAAAGTTCGAAAAAAAGTGTAAAGTGCTTGAAAAGAGCCTCTATGAGGCGCACTTAATACTTTCACCACACTTGGTGTTCAATAACCTCCTTGCTGTTTAGAAAGTTGGAACATGGTTGAATAAAAATGTGAAAATAGAACTTGTTTTTTTGTAATTGGACAGCTGTTTAAGGCTGAAAGAGATCAATTTATTTTTAAACTGTTAACCCGCCAACGGTGACGTCAATTTGACTTACATTTTCGGTGACCCCGGTCCCACGCACCGGGTTTTTCAATGAAAGATTTCTCAGAATCTTTTATTAATTTACCACATTTTTTATGAATTATAAATTATTTGACAATAAAACAATGATACTTCATGAATCACAGCCTCGTTTATTTACTTTTTCTTATGATTAGACAACTTCACATAGAACCTAAAAAATTTGTTCGTTTTTACACATTATGGCTTTTTAAACATTTAAAACACAACAATCAACATATTTATGTTTTTTTTCAGCTTTTTCAGTTTTTAGTCTCCACTGCAGCGACTCGAGGCAGAGGGTACCATTCACAAGGTAGATTATTCTGATTACGGAACACCGATCGTTCCAGTTATTAAGAAATCGGGTGACATACGTATATGCGGGGATTATAAAGTGACTATAAATCCGAAGTTGATCCGTGATCCGTACCCTATGCCACGAATCGAGGAATTGTTCGCCGCCTTAAGCGGTGGCGAACAATATTCTAAAATTGACCTCACCAACGCATACCAACAATTATTTTTGGATGAAAGTTCGCGGGCGTGCAGTGCGATCACGACTCATGTAGGTACATATATCTATGATCGGACACCTTTTGGATTGACCTGACATTATTTTGAGCTTTAATTGCAATATTTGCAATATAAAATGATAAGAAATGATTTTTCTATGTCCTTTCCCAGTTGTCCTCTTGACTATGTGGCCAGACTGGTTAAGGCCTGGCTCTAAACTAAATATCGGAAAGTGACGACATATTTTTATACATATTTTACAGCATGGTGGCTGTTCCCTTGTCACGCATATCGCAGACTTCTGGGCATCAAGGGCAGTTATCAACTACAACACCGGCCTTTATGACATTGAAAGTGAGGATCATACGTTTATATCATCCAACTATCAGGGCTATATGCGGAAGGTTATTTAATGAAACATATTTTATATATAATTAAACATGCCAATAAATATATTCTATATGGGTTGCCTATCAAATTTCAGTCCAGGATATGATTAATTAATAATTAAAAAAAAAATAATGTTTTTTTAACTTTCCACCGGTTTGTTTATTAGACAAATTCTATACCAATCGAAAGTATAGACCCCATAGAATATGCAAACGTTAGGTTGCCTATTTTTTTCCGGTCACAACTCTCGGGTAGCCAGGTATAAACAGGAAAATCGATACTAGCATTTTGCACCGGTATGTTTATTGAATAAAAACACTGGGGTCTATACTTTCGATTGGTATAGAATTTGTTTAATAAACAAACCAGTGGAAAGTTAATTTTTTTTTTTTTTTTATTATTAATTAATCATAAATTATCCTGGACTGAAATTTGATAGGCAACCCATATAGAATATATTTATTGGCATGTTTAATTATATATAAAATACGTTTCATTAAATAACCAGCTCGGTGAAGGTCCTTCTTCTAGGGATCTTAGACTATCTTGATGTAACCAAAAATGTTATATTTATGTTCTCTGCTATTTGTGTATTTTCAATAAACTTATTTCAACACTGCGCAACGCACGGAACAAAGTAACCACTCCCCAACTTGGAAGCGTTATTGAATCGAACTATCGAACGCTTTTCAAACAAAGATGGAGGATCAGAAATTGCAGAACTTACTGAAACATCGAGGGTCTCCTTGAGCATTTCGGAGTACACCTCCCGCTTTCCCATCCAGAAGTATTCGGTAGAAATATCCTTGTAGCACCCTTCGGTGAGACAACAACGGCACACGGTGGGGCCGGGCCTCCAGTCGGACGCTTTACCTTCCATTGTCACAACTTAGCGTTGCTTTAGAAAAACTTAACAATTATTAATATTATCACTAGCTAACATACAATTAAGCTTATTTACACCATATTACACTACATCTAAAAGTATTTCGATGAAAAATCTAAAATAATGTACGAGCGATGCCGAAAGTGACGCCATCGAAAAAAGATGAAGTTGAAAGTATTTCCTAACCTTGACTTGCACCAGCATTCCCTCCAGGTACTTGACTGCTTTGAGAACAAGCGCTCGGGTTCGTCCATGATCAGTGCCTCGTAGCTTCAGGAAACCAAACTTACGACTGTAAATAAATAAAAATAAACTGTAGTTACACTGTAAATTTGCTAGCAGAGTACAAACATTAATGACCTTATAAGAATCTGTCAAGAGATAAAACATTGCTTAAAGTATCACAACTGGCCAATGGAGTAAATGCTACTGTTTTAAGTATGGGGATAACTCCTCAATCAACACAGGTTATTCTCAATTCTAATTCTAATTTGAGTTAGGGGAATAAGGTCTGCACTGACACTTTTGAAGTCACGACAGACAGACATGTACTATTGATAATCATAGCCAAAGTGAAAGTCATGTTTAACTAAATATGTTTGTAGACATACATAAAATTACGTCTCATTCCCATGGAGGTAGGCAGAAATCCCATGATTGAAGCGAAAAAGGTATGTCAGGATCGTAGCACCATTGCTACGATCCTGACATACCTTTTTCGCTTAATTGACTTGCATAACATTCTTCATAAATACTCATTGGTTTAGGGTAGGTACTTCAAACCTGGTCTTTCTTTAAAACGTTTATGTTTGTATAATATACAAATATATATATTATTAGCGGATTCCTTCTCTCCACGAGCGGTTCGAGCGATCGACTATAAAAGGCAGCGGCGCGAGGCGCTCTGACTCATTCTGCGCGTAGCGTTTGGTTGTGACGGACGGTTGTAGAGGCTCATTATGTACTTAGGCATATAATAAAGAGAAAGCTTCTAGACCTGTAAAGTAAAATTGTCCGAACGAACAATCGATAATCGATATATAATGATTTTCATGCGTAAACAGTATTTTTTTAAATCATTTTCGTTGTTTAAACTAATATTATATAGGAAAGATTTGTACCTATTTTTGTATGTTTGTAATGAATAGGCTCAAAAAGTACTGGGCCGATTTAAAAAATTATTTCACTAATAAAATGCTGCATTCTTCCAATTTGACATAGGCTACATTTCATTTTAAAAAAATTAGGGATCCTTGGTAAAATTTGAACAATGTAATAATATGTCTATTTCCAATAATTCGTTTTAATTAGTTTTTTTTTTTTAAGCAAATTGTTTCCTCAGCTGGTCGACGCCTCCTTTACATCGTCAGCAGTCAGTTTTAGCCATGTGGGGACACTGCGACGGTAGGGCAGTGCCGACTGGGAAATACCCTTGCTGAAACCATAAAATCCACACTTTAAACATGATGTGCCATGTGGTGACAGCCACACGGGATAGGTTATGTTTCCGACACCAAATTATGATTTGAACAACAAATTGAAGCACATCATCAAGAACACATTTAACATTAGTAAATTACACTGAAAATTACCCAGGTGCGTGCATACGACCCATGGTTGCGGTTTTTTTCTTTAAGAATTATTATTCTGAATTGATTATTGTTATTATTCTGTGATGAATTTCAATAATGGTTCTAATTTTAATGGTTTAATAGAAATTACTATTATGATATTTGATGACACTTGTCATATTTGTTTGTAAAATAGTCTGTCAACTTCATAGAAAATGCCGTTGGCAATTATGTATGGTTAGTCAGTTGAATCGATTGATTTAAAATATGTCTGTGGATCTGAATAATTTGTTTGTAAATAAATAATGATTTTAATTGTCATTAATCATGATAACTGTTTTAGAAACTAGTTTGTTTGTTTAGTTTATGTAAAAGTATTATTAATGGTGATTGATTCAAAATGTCTACCAAGTGAACTGAGAGGCTAGTCAGTTTATTTTCAAACCAGCTGTTGCTTTTTTGATTATGTCAATCTCTAAACTGGTCTGCAATGAACAGCAATCCGAGCTAGGAAGTTGCCAGGCAAATTGCACAGTTTACCTACAATGGCAGATTGCCAGTTGCCAGTTACCATTACCATTACTGATGGTCAGTAGCCACCTGCCGTAAACAAGCCAATTTCGAACTTTGCATGCTTTTGCACAAATTGTTTTTCTTGTTGGCGAGTGCCGGTTGGTCGGAACGGGGAAATATGGATATGGCATCTTTGCTTCTTCTTCTTATGGTGTTATGCTGCAAATATTTTGAATATTTTTTATTATAAGAATAATATCTATTATAGACGTTGTGAGTAATAAGTACGCCATTATTCTAAAAATATACTGCTACTTGTAGTAGTAGTAGTACTACTGGTAGTTGTGATTAGTGAGGATGACTTTATTACTAAAAATAGACTACCGCAGATATTATTATAGGCCAAAATTGCTATTTTTTTGGGCTTGTATAGATAAATATGATTTTGCTCATCAACAAGACTGAAATTGTAACACGCTTTTTTGTATATTTTAGATGATTTGGTGGCCGATGAAATCTAGTTTGAGTGAAAGTACGATGGGTCGATATCATCGTACAGGTAGAGGAACCTAGACAAGAGACACACACCAGCAGAGGAAGCTGGGAGAATATTTATGGAGGCCTACACCCATTTGTGGGTGATACCGGACTGAGATGATGACGATAATATTTTTATTGGTATCTATATAAAATAGGAGATGATGAGAGGTTATTTTCAACTCCGCTGGATATACCTAGTAAGAGGTGGCTAAAGGAACACAGCATGCAGGGTATGGGCAGCAGCATCTTCTGCGGTCACCAAGCCACCTGCAAAGCGTGATGACCATGGCAAAACACAAAATATAGGTGACTCATATTTTTTTGCATTAATAGTTACCTTACCTACCAAAATTGTGTCGCATTCAAATTGAATTGAAATAATCTGCGTGACTAAACTGCCATGAACAGATGATTAACGACTTTATGTTTTATAGTTTTTTATACGCGTCAATTGTATCTGAAATTAATAATGCACTTTTTGTAGTAAAACGGTGCAAGAAATATTATTTTATGTTGGTTTTTAGATTCTTAATTTTTTGCACGATATGTATATCTTGACACTTCTTTTTGAATACGTTTTACAAATACGATGTTGTTTCTATATAAAATTTTATGCAATATTCCTAGGTTTACTTTGAAATCGGGTTTTTTAATTAGGTAAACGCTAATCTCCTTCGCAGTTGTTAGTTTCTAATTTGAGTAATTCTATGCACCAGCTGAGCCCCAAGGCTAGTCAACGGTTGTAGACTAAAAATATTGCATTTCGGCTTTTCTGCTTTCGTAGAGCGCAATCTCTTTCTGACACACACTACGCTCCATGAAGCCGAAATTAGCCGATGTGCTATATTTGTTGCCTACTACAATACTATATCACAATATTGCAAAATATTTTTCATAATTGTAAATAACTGGAGACACAGATGGACATACAGATGTTTGAACTCACGTTCTAGTTCACTGGCAGCCATATTCTTTTAACTGAAACTCAGCGACATTTCTTTCTCTGGGAGAAAAAGTTTTTCTTGTTTTTGTCTGTCAAACGACAATGACCCTACAAAACGAAAAGTCTTTGGTCTTATGGATCATGATTAAAGACTCGACCCTCGGCTGTTTTACACAAAAATAACATTTTATTTTTAAAATTAGCAGCAAAAAGTTTGTATTCCATTTGGCGCGTATTCCATTGTCAACGCTAATCCAAAGAGAATAGTTTTTTATTTTGCCGGCGTTCGTAATTCAAAACTTTGAAATTCCGATATTCAATTGGTTTTGGAATGCGACAGACATCGATTTATTTATTGAAAAGAATATTTGAAAAGATGATTTGCGGACTTTGTCATTCGTTGGGCTACGTTCGTAACTGCATTCTACTGATGATGATGAAGGCTCTGAAGGCTAGTCGAGATCAATATTTATGATATGGCTTGTTTACGTAACTTGCATACTAAATTAATTTGTCTGGCTCGCTCGTCTGCTTATTATTCAAAACACAAGTTAGCAACAGACAGTTTTTTAAAATATAATTAATTTATTTAAAGTCGCTTAAAAAAGTTACGAAGACGTCGTCGCGTTAGATTACCAAACCGATAACTAAAAAACATTGGTCGGATAGAAATAGCCGGCTATATAATAATTCTTTTACCGGCTATTATGTATTTTGGTACAACTCTATAAGTAGGTAAGGTCCATTCGGATGGTCCAATTTGCATGTTAACACAACACCCGACAATGCGATAATTGAATGCCCAGTGTAATCCACCCTTTGACAATCCTTTGAAGGGTGCTTTTTAATCTGTACAGGTATTACCATAATTTGTTAACGACGTTTTGGTTGATGCATGGGGTATTTTATGTGCACGACATGATAGGATTAAATTCGTTTTTGACGTTTAAGAATCTACAGCAAGTATTTATGTTCACGAATCTACGAAGAATCAAATCAAAATCAATCAAATCAAAATTCTCTTTATAAATAATGCGGACAATCCACACAACACTGTCTAGCCCCAAACTAAGCAGAGCTTGTACTATGGGAACCAGATAGCTGATATAATACTTGAATATTTTTTTTTGTAAATACATACATAGAATACAATATAACACCCAGACAGAGAACAAACATCTATGTTCGCCACACAAATATTTGTTCTCAGTGGGGATCGAACCCACGCCCTCAAGCGCAGAAGGCAGAGAGTTCTCTCTACAACATGGAATCCTGACAAAACCACAATACACACAAAACAACAATGACCCCTAGAAGTTGATAGTGTCGCTGTCAAGAGTTGAGATAGGTGGCAGTTCTTTGAATCATACTCGTTGTTATAAGAAATAAAGGAATATACAATATGCTTTTATTTGTGGAGATGATTATAGATATTAGAGATTATTAGAGATGATTAGAGATTATTGTACACCACAAGAATATGACATTACACAAACGAAAATAATAAAACTAAAGCTTTAAGGGGCCGGCGGAGGGTTTGCAATGAAAAAAATGTGTAAAATGCGATTGGTGTTTATTTCATTTGAGGTAAGTAATTTAAAATAAAAACTATACCTAGATAAATACTAAACAAATACAATTATCACAGTAATATAGTGAAAATCTGCTTAAATTAGTAATCATTTTGGTATTACGTTTGTATGAAAATTCGCCCTCCGCCGGCCCCTTAAGTACAATGGGCGGTCGTATCGCTTTTTGATTATGTTTGCAAAAAAAATCGCGATTCAAAATTTTTATTTATTCAGCCTGGTTTGTCCCACTGCCTGGGCAAATGCCTCCCCCCTCTTTCCTTCCACTCATCGTTCCAGAACCAAACTTGACACTCTGCATAATTCAATCTCTCTCTGTCTCTCTCTCTCTCTCGATTAAACGCATAGCCTTTTCAAGGTTATTTTAATAAAAACTGTTTATGATACAGGGTGTGCTACACAGCGGCCCGGGTTTGACGATGTCACGAACTATAGGCCTGCCATGAGCTCTGTCTGGCTCTGTCTCTGGCTTTGGTTTTGAGTCTGTGTGAGTGTTGACTAAATAAATCCTACGTCAAAACGTCACACACATAGTATAATGCACTGGTGAGCACTCACACAGACTACACACATCAAGTAATTTAGATTTTTTTCCCCGATATTAATTTCAAGCACAATTCTCAGGGCACCGCTAACAAAACCCATACTTACCTCTAATCGATTTTCACCAGAACAGAGCTCGGTATAAGGTCGAACAATCCGGCGGAATAGGTAACATGTGCTGTATTTTACTGCCGCAAATCGTCGCGCTACACACATTATGTCCCCTATGACTTATGGATTTACGAATAATATCTGAGGAATAAGTTTTTTTTTGCGAACAAAATATATATGTATCATTCTGATCTTGTGCCGCCTTTGTCGATTGCTTTGAGAGCACTGGTGGCTTTGTGGTAGCGGCCCCGTCTTTTAATAAATAAATATTGTGGACAATTCACACAACACTACCCAGCCCCAAACTAAGCAGAGCTTGTAATATGGGAACCGGATAGCTGGTATAATACTTGAATACATTTTTTTTTGTAAATACATACTTAGAATACAATATAACACCCAGACAGAGAACAAACATTTATGTTAACCACACAAATATTTGTTCTCGGTGGGGATCGAACCCACGACCTACGGCGCAGAAGGCAGAGCTACTACCAACTGAGCTAGAGGCCAGTCATTTTAATCATAATGTTGGAAACATTAAGTTTATTTAGTTTAATCTGTGATGTAATATGGGTTCATTCACCCCATCTCTCTCTCAATAAACGTCAACCATTGCACACATCTTCGTTTTAATTTATACTAGTGGCCGCCCGTGGCTTCGCTCGCCCGTTCCCGTAACACCCCGTTCCCGTTGCTTTTTCGGGATAAAAAGTATCCTATGTCCTTCTCCCGGTTCTAAGCTACCTCCCCACTAATTTTCTGCCAAATCGGTTCCGCCGTTCTTGAGTTATAAATAGTGTAACTAACACGACTTTCTTTTATAAATTCACCCACTGCTGGGCAAAGGTCTCCCCCATATCCTTATAATGATATATCTGGGACGATATAGGTTACAAAAAAAAAAAAAAAAAAACCACCCAGCCGACCAAACAGAAGGACTTTGCTTTTTCCAATAATGTCGTTCAAAAATGTCCTGTGGATTAGGCTGACTAAGCTGTCAGGATGGTATAAGTAAACTAAAATTCCATCCCAGGTACTAGCGTCCTGCAAGTAGTGCTTGTGTTACAAGTAACCCCTGACGATATATAAATCATCTACAATAGATGCAAAAGCCTTTACTTTTTGAGTAGGTACAAACTTCAGTAGCCAGCCCATTCTCCTCGTAAATATAACAGAATTACAACAGGCTATGGAAAGCGCAAATTGGTATTTATAGCGTGAACCGGAATAGGTGGGAATTGTACGAAATAATAGCACGTAGAGCAGAGAAATAACGTACGGCGCATTGATAGAGATGCCAAAAATAGTTATTTTACAAACATAATGATGTTTTACTACTAATGTGCACTTAAAACATAAACAAGTTTTAAGTGCACATTAGTAGTAAAACTGAGTTCAATATGACATTATCTCATTTCAAGAAACAAAATTAAGAACTTTATTTTATTATGTTTTATAGGTTAGTACCAAATATAGTTTAGTTACAGCTACAAACTTTTTATAGTTATAACAATACTTTGGGCCAACCTTCGGGAAAATTAAATTTCTTATCGATTATTCATAGTAAGCCATGTCCTCGCCTTTGGTAAACGTGCTCTGTAAGTTATTGCAAAAAAATAAAAAAAAATAACCACTTATGGTTTTGGTTTAATTAGACAAAGAGTACATTTTATCTTATTTAAATCTACCTACACTATATGAAAATAAATAACTGTTGTTTATGTTTTTTTATTCAGGTTCGCGAGGTGCGTCGTCTACGTAATTAAGAATAGTCTTTGGACAAACTTTTAACTTTGAAACCTGTGCCGAGCAAAATATTTTCAATGCTCTACGCGCCGTAACGTAAAATAAAATTTGAACATGAATATTATTTATCACCGGCAACGAGGTATAATGCAACGTAAATCCTCATTTGAAGTTCTCTAAGTAGCTCGGATGTTTAATTGTTAGTCCGATGGATTTATTATGTGATGTTTACATTTAAAATAAATAATTATTACTTTAACCTTGAAATAATACATGGAGGAAAATAAAATAAATGGCGACCACGAACCGGATGACGAAACGTAGAGCGCCTATACCAGATGGATCGACGACATTTTTAAGATCGCGGGAAGTCGGTGGATGGAAAAGGCTCAGAATCGTTATTCCTGGAAATGTGTAGAGGAGGACTATGTCTATGACTTCTTCAGGCTGATGATGATGATGATAATAAAATAAATAATATCAATACACTTATAAATTTTTAAATGAGAGATCACTATAGACAGTATTTTTATTTATTAAGCATTTTTACTTATATTATTACTTTATTTTGTAAAAAAAAGCATTTAAAACCACTAAGGTTTGTGCTGATGCTATATATCACGAGCGCGTCACTAGATCTATAAAATCTAGATTGATGTTTGTTTTAATGTAACTTATTATAGGACCCGAAACATTAAACTAATTTTATCAATTCATTATCTTACCGAGACAGAATATTTTTATTCTCTTGTGTTGATTTAAAACAAAAGAAGTGGATTGTCGTTTTTTGTTTGAAAAATATTTTCAAAGTACAATGCTTTGGTATGATAACACTGAGTAAAATGTGCTCTAGTCGAAAAAAACTGCTATAAGCTTCTAGAAAACTGTAAAAAAAACAATGTCCTTAGGCAAGCACCGGTATTCTAGGATTTAAAGTCTGGTAGCGCAGTAAGAATCGTGAGACGATCACCAGCATTTACCTAGTCCATTCTAGAAAAAAAGTCTATAGGGATTGACACCACCTTTTGATTATTTGATCCAATGACTGGCCTCTCAGCTTAGTTTGCAGTAGCTCTGTCTTCTGCGCGGGTCGTGGGTTCGATCCCCAGAGAGAAAAACAATTGTATGGTGAACGCAGATATTTGTTCTCAATCTGGTTTGCCATATTGTGTTCTATGTATTTACAAAAAATATATATTTTTTACCAGATTATCAGCTATCTGAGTAAAAATTTTGTTGGAAGAAAGAAGTATAGCTAATATCCTGGAAAAATGTAACAAGGACAGCAAGGAAGACGTCGAGGCTGATGCAAAAGCTCGATCTATTATAGTACAATGCTTGACCGATCGATATCTGAACATAATTAAAAAATGAAAAAGTAACGGGACCGGGAATGGGGTGAGGGAAGCCGCGGGCTGTCGCTAGTCCATATGGGTGTTACGGGAACGGGCGAGCGAAGCCGCGGGCGGCCACTAGTTAATAATGAATACATAATGCGGGCATTAAATTCCCCAGAAGATCATTTCAAACGAGATTTAAATAATATTTTTGAAAAATATGCAACTGCTGTTACTACTGTTTCATTTTAAACATTCAGGATATTTCATAAACGTTTCCGATTGAAATCTTGAGTTACTGTCGTTAAAATCAATGCTTGTTAGGTTTCATTTTGCAGCACCTTCATTAGGTTTACTAAGACTGTCTTATGTCTTATCTTATCATTTTTTTAAGACTATTTTTTGTGTGTGATCGGGATCGTTCCCCAATGTTTTAGATTTTTCATTGTATTCCCTTTGGTATAAAATTGGGATGCCTAATGAAAGCTTAAAGTCTGAAAAATTTACTGAAAACAATGATTCGGTGAACAACCTAATCTTAATAGTATAACATTGAATGGGTGTTCAATGGCCATGTTATGTGGGTTCATTGGATTATGTTGTAATGCAAATCTTTATTCTGACTTAACACATCCGACTGGTTCTTTCATAGGGTAAAAACTCAAAGACATTAGTTGATAAATTCTCAAATTTCTTGTCCAGTAGCGAAAATTATAACAATATTATTTATTTCTTTTATACCGATTACAAAATTGTTGGCTTTATTTTTCTCCAAAAAAGATATAAATTTCTAAAGCTCAAATGCAAACGATCAACAGACTAGACTTAACACTAAGTACTTAGGTCAGGCAAAACTGTAGTTGCATATAAAAGGAAATACCTACGTAAAGTACTACTTGCCCAAAGAGCGACGCAGCGTCTTTCAGTATAGGACTTTGTTTAATGTTAAAGATCTAAGTTCCAAGACACGCTGTGTTCAACAAAGACTGTCTCGGTTTCTACAGTAGAAAGTTGAATTTATTTTATTTTCTTTTATTTTCGTTGCTCCGGCCATTATGAAGAAATAGTTTCATGATTAATGAAATTAAAAAAGAAAGCGCAACATCGTTTATATTTCGCTCGAGGTTATTTGAGAAATCTTAAAGAAACTTTACAATTTAAAGTACTTATAAAAAAACCTTTTTAAAATGTGTACATGAAAGTAATAAAGAAATCTCTCAACATTATGTATGGTGGCTAGATGAGAACATCGCCGCGAGGACAATGAACGAGCGAGGGCCGCACGGTAGGCCTCGCAGGATATAAACAAAGAGCCTGCGACACCCGGTGCAATGGCCGATCATGTATGGCGGGTCAATGTCGCGGCCGAACGTATTATAGTGCACATACATTTTTCGATAGAAAAACTCATTGGTACACGAGTGGATTTGAACCCACGACCTTCGGATCGGAAGGCGGGGCCACTACCACTAGACCACCAGTGCTCTCTAATTTTTATGTCATTGTTACTGGAATATCATCCTCGTGTGATACTTGTGTGGCATTAAATGAATAACCTTTGATTTTTATTTGATCTACAATAATATCTTAATATATTTGATCTATAATATATTTAAACAAAAAGCAACGGCTCAATTAACGGCTAATCTATCGCTATTGTTACTTCTTAAAAAATAGTCCAGCCAAAGAACTTTTATTCGAACATGACAGGCTGTCATTAGAACCGTCAAAAGTCAAAGATATAAGGCGGAAAACGTAGTGTCTATCTCAAATAAATAAATTAATCTTCGAATAAGGTAAGTAAATTAATATGCGTTTTATTGGTAGGTAAAACGCTGCTATTATGAATAAGGTAGGCAAGGCACTGAGGGCTGGTTTCCGCAAGGCTTCTAGTTGGCCCTTTTTGCGTGGCGCTTGACACCAACGTGTTGCTCGAACTGTCACGCCGGTTTCCTCACGATGTTTTACTGGCATAGTGCACACACATTTTTCTACAGAAAAACTACTTGGTACACGACTGGATTTGAACCCACTACCATAAGCGGATCGGACGGCGGTAGGTATGTACTTATAGGTACATAGGTAGGTAACTTATCATCATCATTATTATTATTATTAAAAGCCTGTTGTGTCCCACTGCAGGGCAAAGGCCTCCCTTCCTTCTCTCCATTCATCTCTTGTTTGGGCTACTGTGGATCATCATCATTATTATAAATTGTACAGATTTGTATTTTTGTAATGAATAAACTCAAAAACTACTGGACTGATAAATTTATTCTGCCACTATAATGCTGAATTATCCCCGAATAACATTATACCTAGTTCGATCAAATTAAACCTACAGGAAATGAGTGGAACTCACGGGAAAAAACGTCAAAATCTTACAATTTCATATAATGGTCATAACCTAAATGAGGTGGATAAAACTAAATTCTTAGGCATAACTATAGACCGGCACTGTAATTGGAAAGCCCATGTAGATGAAGTTTGTAAAAAATTAAATAAATTTGTGTACGTTCTCTATAAGCTACGCAAGACTACAAATAGTAATACGATTATTTGTTTATTTGTTTATTTATTAGGATCACCAAGAAATAATACACAAAAATTAAAATTAGATCGAGCAAAAAAATATCCTTCCCCGTGCTTATCCACTGAAGGCAACCACAGCTAACACAGGTATTATAAATAGTTAATAATAATGATCAAATTGAATGAATGATAATATTATAAATGTATCTAAGATAATAAGGTAGGAACAACATTGTAAATGATTGAAATAATGACAGCAACAAAATAGGACACATAGGTATAGAAATTAGCAAAATAAAATAAAAGCACAGAAACCATAATCAAAACAGGACACTTATGTAAAGAACTAACAAACAAAACTATTATGACTGCGTATCACGGATATGTCGCCTCAGTCTTAAAATACGGACTAGTTCTCTGGGGAAATTCGACAGATTTTAGTAAGGCTTTTATAGCACAAAAAAAATGCGTACGTGCTATTATCGGCATACCTCCCTGGGAATCATGTAAGCCTGTATTCCTTAAGCTAAAGATATTAACTTTGCCTAGCTTGTACATTTTGGAAGCTGCTAAATTCGCCAAAGATCACTTAAATCAATTTACAAAAGCACGAGACATCTACACAAGATGTGTAAGAAACCCTGATAGAATTGTTCTTTCTAGAGTACCCAGAACTACTTTGTATAAAAAAAATGCTTTCGCTATGTGCGGACAAATATTTAATAAAGTGCCATCTGATATTAAAGAGCTACCAGATAGGTTATTTATGAAAAAGCTGAAGCTTTGGCTAATTGAGAAAAGTTTTTATAATATTAATGATTTTTTAAATGCAACATTAAACCCCACATTGTTTGCTAAGGGGTATACAAAATGCAGAATCATTTGATGTATTTGTATTCATAGCTTCAAGGGTCTTGGGTGGAATTCTACTAGTTTAATTCCGATGGTTGTTTAGTCTACGAATCTTTGTGCCAATGTTAACAGCGTTTGCAACATCAACAACATCTGTGAATGCGAGAGTAATACCAGGCGGTACAACAAAACGCACTGCGCGAACTGCGACGACAATCATACCATCAACGCCGATCTGACTTGCCGTCCAATTTGTGAAAAGCAGTGCATCAACGGCGAATGCACAGCTCCGAACACTTGCACCTGCTTGGCTGGCCATGTTAAGTCTGAGTCGAGCCTCAAACATTTTTTACATTTCTAAATAATAAATAAATAAATTACGCTAGTAGTTGGCGTCGTAAGCGCCCATCACATTCTCGGGAGTGGACCAGACTGGGTGATCCCAATCGTTATCGGGGTGTATTTCCCCCGTCTGGCCTTGTGCACGTTCCTGACGTTCGTGACCTACAAGGCAATGCTTTGTTGTAGGCGATGGTTACCACTTAACATGGTGGGCCATATGCTTGTTCCATCAGCCCTTTGTGTAAAAAAAAGGTAGGTGCGGCTATACATACCGTATCCTATGGACGCGCTTGCTTGCAACACATCTCTCACCCGTTGCCAACCTTTTTATAAGGGTTCCGTAGCCAAATGGCAAAAACGGAACCCTTATAAATGAATGTTATCCCCCTGTAACGTCTATAATAAGAGAATGATAAAACTAAAAAATATACATGATGTACATTACTATGTAAACTTCCAACGATATTTGGTTTGAACGAGTCCAGTTAGTAGTTTTTTTTAATACGTTATTAATCGTAAGCCGCAATGTACCTTTCGACGAACTACTAGAACTTCTATATTTGTATTACTTACTGCTACGGAACCCTTCATGGGCGAGTCCGACTCGCACTTGGCCGCTTTTTAATATTTTGGACCCATGCTAGTCTTCATCGATTACCGTCGACAAACTAAGACAAATGGCTTCAAATAATTCCCGTACATTTGTCAGTGTTAGCCGTCGATAGGTGGGACGAACAGGGCTTCGTCAATTTCATCAGCTCTAATCAATTTCTTTTAATAGATTTCTTTGTATGTAAATCGGGAACAGGACCTTACGTTTGTTGTAGTTTGTAAAAATTGGATGACAACTTTATAATCATAGAAAAAAACATTGCTAAATTGAGCTGCTGGTAAAACAATAGATGCGGGTTCGACTGTTCACTAAGTTAAACTTGCCGAAGGAGGCAAACCGAAACGTAGGGCACACGAGAAGGACCAGAACCCACCAGAAGGACCGACGACATTATTAAGATCGCAAGAAGTCGGTGGATTGAAAGGACTCCTGAGCTAAGTCGGCCTAAATCCACAGGAAAGACATGGTCAATACGTACGGAGCTGACTAAGCCGCGGGTTTCCTAGCTATGTTTTCCTTCACCGTTTGAGAGCACTAACATACATAATTTATTCGAACCCGCGGCCGTAGGATTGGAAGGCAGAGTTACCACTAGACCACTAGTGCCAAATAAATACTAGATACAGTTGCATGCAAAAAATATTGCACCTCGGCTTTTCTATTTTCGTAGAGCGCTATCTCTTTCTGACGCACACTACGCTCTATGAAGCCGAAATTAGCCGATGTGCAATATTTGTTGCCTACTTCTATACATACTATTATAATCTATATGTTCAAATATGTTTGTTTGTTTATTTGTGATTGATTATATTACTATGTGTATGTACCTATTATGTTACTCTGTATGTAAGCTGGCACACAGACGTTTTGGCCAAGGCTGTTAGTTTGTAATGCTATTGATAAATATAAAATATAAAATAAAAATAAAATAAAATCTATACTAATATTATAAAGAGGAAAGATTTGTACCTATTTTTGTATGTTTGTAATGAATAGGCTCAAAAAGTACTGGGCCGATTTAAAAAATTCTTTCACCAATAGAATGCTACATTCTTCCAATTTGACATAGGCTACATTTCATTTTGAAAAAAATTAGGGATCCTTGGTAAAATTTGAACAATGTAACCGAAGGTGTAGAAAAATGAGTCTTAAAATGTCTTTCGTCGAATGCGCTGCCGAAACTATTAGCGATAGAACAAAATAATATACAACAATATTGTCTACCCCGTGCGAAGCCAGGACGGGCTGCTAGTCGTTAATAAACCAAAACTAGACAATTAACAGTCACTCAAATGATTATAAAATTAAAAGTATAAATGGTAGTTTCACGGCAAAGATAATTGTGTCCAATTATTTGTGTTTCAGCGAGTCGCCATAGCTTGATTATTGAACGTTTTTATTTCCTTGTACCTACAGTTTATCGAACAGGAAAATTGGTCGAAATAATTATTTCAGGTTGAGACAGCTCATTACTTGGTATCTTTTTTTTGTAAATAAATATTAACACATCTTTTTTTCTATCCACGGGATTGAACCCACGACCTAAAGTTACAGGCACATAAGGAAGAACACCTGTATTCCTGAAACTGGTAAGACAGTGCATCGTAGGGCATGTTTACAGCATGCGTAAGCTCATGGATACCTCTTAACATCAGGTGGCTTGTCCCATCAGCAACATGTGAAAAAACTACAGCACAGTAAGTCAAAGTCAAATATATTGTATTTATTCAATAGTATCAAAACGATCACTTTGAAAATACTTTTTCAAATCGATTCATAAATGACGAAGTAATGCAATAACAAGCATAAAAAAAATACAACCGTATTGAGAACCTCCTCCTTTTTATTTGTAAGGACGCGGGTTAAAATGCATTCTTTTTTTTATACAACTTAGTAGACAAGCATACGGCCCACCTGATGGGAAGCGGTAACCGTAATCTATGAAAGCCTGCAATACCAGAGGCATCACAAGCGCGTTGCCGACAACACACAAAGTAACTGAATAAGACTAACATGGGAATTTCATAATAAACTCTTTCACCACTAAAAAGATACATTAACCCTGAGAAAGAGTCTCTACTTTTAAGTATTACATATTTAGAAAAGAAGATGTAATAAATGTGAAATCACTGCTGTCAAATTATTCCACCCATGCAAAGCTGGGGCGAGTTGCTAGCGACTTTATAAAGAGACAGGAATAGTAGCATATCTAGTGATCTAAAATCCATATTGTTCTACAAGTTTCTAGAAAGAAAAAGCCTGTATAAAATCCAAGACACCTTAAAACCTGTCGCCTCCTCTACACTGTAGATTTCATTTAAAGCATGCCAGGAAAAGAAAAACATTTTATTGCGTTTGTTTATTTTGGTGTTTTCAGCTTGAACTGCGGAGTATTTTCGACCCCAATTTCATTACGGCAACTGGATATTTTCAATAATTATTTTTTAAAAGAACAATGTAAGAGAAAGACCTCCTTTGTATGATGTTTTTTTTTAATTCTTTACGAAGGAATTAAAAAGTAACTTAATTGGTTACAGGAACTCTCCAAATGTAGTAAACATTTTTCAGGCTAATAATAATAATAATTCTTCTTGAAAGGAATGAATATCTCTTGTACTTTGCTATGTAAAAAGACCGATAATCTCAGTCGGCAAGAAACTCGTTACATTTTCACCACAAAAATATAAACCCATTCAATTCAGCCCCTGTCAAGCACACAGCTCATAACCGCGCAAAATGTGAAGAATCAAAACATGAAACGTACCGAAAAATCCTGCCCGCATTCATAAAGCTATACACATTATAATTATCACGGAATACGCGGGAGTCACTCCAGAATTCTCGCATTTCGACCGTAGGCGTCAAACCCACCACCTTGCGAGGGCGGCGGTTACCTCCTCTGCCACAGACAACTAAACAGTACTTACTGAAGAACACAGCATCATTATTAGCCTTGAGAGGTTCACTAGTAGACGAATGGAAAGCCTAAAGTTTGAGGAAGAACAATTTACACATTTTTGAGCTTTTTTTATTGAATTGAATTGATGGATTTATCAATCCAATCACTACTACATAACTGAATGAATGAATGATTTGAATGAATGAATGAATGATTTATATAGTTTGCGAAACCAGAACTTACACTATTCATAAACTATTATTTAACTGTTATTTTTTAGTCCCAAAAAAAAACCCCTGAAATAAGTAAAATATAACATTTATTGTTTGTTATCTACGAGACGAGACATTGATTCTCGCAATATACCTATCCGCTGGCCAACGATTACGATAGATAGCTTGTTACATTTTATTTGAATCAATACAGTCTCACGTGGTTGAATAAAATATATATATGCATAAAATATTTCAGTAAAATACTGCGTTTAGGATGGACAAAACTAACAGAGCATGTTCATACATAACTTACCTCGCGTGGTATTATTTCTTGTAACAAAAACACTGCGTGATTCCGATATATTTCTAAAAACAGTGCTGTAAGGATGTGTTTTCTGCGACGTAACACAGATCTATCACACATTACACAATTATTAAGAATATCCATATCAAAGAAATTCCAAACAAATGGCAAATAATCAGGTCCAGTAAACTAAACATGCTTATGTGGGTAGTTTATAAAAACAAACGATAACCGATAAACGAACAGATCAAAACGAAGTTAGGCGACACGAACGAAACAATGCGCCAGCGCAACGAGCGAGACGCGACCTACTGTGTGAGAGAGAAGGAGCGAACGTATAAATGCCAATTTGATCAACCTTAATTTCTCTTCAATTTATAGGATAACGCTTGACTGCAATCTCACCAGGGGCTTAATTCTCGGGCCGATCTCGATCATTTTGCAATTTTATTTTATTGCTTCTTTTCGACGAGAGAATGGCAGATTTCCTTGAGTAATTCATCAACGACCTTATCGTAGAAGCCTCGACAGCTACGATATACGGAAAACGTAGAGAAAGTGCGGGTTTGTGAAAAGAAGCAATAAAATAAAATTGCATAATGATCGAGATCAGCCCGAGAATTAGGCCCCTGATGTTAAGTGATGATGCAATCAGAGGCGTCTCTAGCCCATGTAGCGCCCGTGTGCAAACATTACCCAAGCGCCCCCTAGGGGGCGCTTGGGTAATGTTTGCGCTTACTAGTAAGCGCGCGTTCAAAATGGAATAGATACAAAGTACAAGTAACAGCACATCAAGTTACCACAAACTGACAAATTTCCCCAATGGGTAATAAACTTGTTCTGAGATTTTTAAGAAGAAATTTTTCAGTTTGGTTACCACGATGTGCTGTTGAATGTATTTAGAATTATGCAAGGTGTTCTGGTGTTTTCTATAACAAGCCAAAACGTATCCATGATTATCAGGTGGGCCATATGTTTGTTCCATCCGCTAGTTGTATTAAAAATAAACGTTCATGCCAAGGAATTTTAAAGTAGCATATGTTTTCTTCCTTGATTCATGCAGTCTGGAATATCGTTTGGCCTGACAAGACTAAGCACGTTAGTTACATTCTTATTATAATTATGGACTGTTGGTTGTGCCCTAGAAGTATAAATAATTGTTCTTATTCAAAGAAGCCAAACTACTAAAACCTATTATTTTTCTAACTAGGTTAGTGCTTCTAATCATGCAGCTCTACCAAAATAGAGTTGCTAACCGCGAAACTTTTGTACTTATTTCTTTGGCAAGTTTCGATCTCATTTCACTGGCACGTTTTTAAATGATAGAAATTCTTTGTAATTTTTATTACACTGTCTACCTAGTAGGTTAGTTTATAGTTCAAAAAATAATGATGATAGCTTTTTGCAGTGATGAGCGACCGTTATAGATGGTATTGCAACGAGCGTCTGCTCTTACGGCTCGCTATTTTCAGGCCAGTCAAGACGCTTCTCAACTAAATAAAGCCTTATAAAAAGGTTTGTGGGGAATGCAGTAACCAGTTCTTGCCTAACTCTCGCCAAGTACAGACGTCAAGATGCGTGCTTCTCTCGTACTATTAGCAGCGATGGTCTCCGTAGCTTATGCAGGTTAGTGCCCTTTGTTTTTACCGGCTCGTTCCGAGAAACCACTTGAGTTTCATTTGTTTGCAATTTGTCTGAGTAATTTCCGATTGGTTCTTTTGAGATAATCGCTTCTCATCATCACTGGGACTTTTGCAAGTTCCCTTAGCATGGTAATGACGTTGCGTTGTATGTTATATAGTTTGGGCATTCTGGACTTGATCGAGCGATTGTACCGTGTCTGGGATCATAGTCGTGAGCATGTATCTTTTTTTTTACATTATTGTAGTCTACGTTTGGGTACCGTATAAGCTCATGAATAAACTCGCAACTAAAGGCCTGCGTACACCTAGGTCCATCTTTTCTCCATACAATAGAGAGAGACAAATAGGCATTTAGATCAGTGGTCCATTGTATGCACATTGTAAAATTTTCTTTTTTATTTTTTTTATTTAGATTGGTTTCTGGTTGGGTGTACCTAACCTAATGTTTGGCTTTGTAGGTTAATTTTCTTTTAGTGTTTATCTTACAGCACAACTGGCAGGTGGTAAACCTCCTAACAGAAACGTAGTCGCGTCAGGTGGATGTGTGATTACCATGCTCACGGTTGAACTGAAGTCCACGAGCAAAATAAATGTTATTGGCAGACAAATCGATCTACCCTCTTTCGCACTCTTTTATTGGTTTCGACACTACTATTACAGAATTTAATCATGGTAAATATCCCGTTGTTTAAATATTTCTTTATTCAATGGTATACAAGGATCACTTCGTAACTTCATAAAGCTAGGTGAGTCTGGGTGCCAGTTCCACACGACCAAACCTAGAAGAACAGGCAACAAACTACGCCTTGGTTCTTTGGCTTGGCCAACCTTACCTCCTGCGATTCTCTCTGAATGATTTGACTTTCAAGATCCTGTTTGAAATTTATAGCTGAAGATGCATAAGTGGTGTTGTTAGCTCTAGAAAAATGAAATTTATTTTTAGGTTTTCATACCCAAAGGGCAAAATGGGACCCTATTATTAAACTCTCCTGTCCGTCGCTCGGTCTGTTTGCCTGCGTGTGTTCACAAGTCAAGTGTGTGTGTTTGATGTTGTTTGTCTGCCTGTGTGTTTGTTTGTTTGTCTGTCCGTCTGTCATCAGGCTGTATCTCATGAACCGTGATTAGACAGTTGAAATTATAATGTATCTCTGTTGCCATTAGACATTTAAACTTTGCCAAGCGATTTCAATCTATATTTTTACAGCTGTTACTTTTAAATTGCATTCGCTGTGAAGCGCATTAACAATTGGAAATCCCCCCAAACTCTACAAAACTAGTACCTAACTATGGAATATCCATTTGCCCTGCGTCCATCAACTTACAGATGTTCAGCCGCACATGCATTTCACCGGCACTTACACCCTTTAAACCGAAACAGCAATGCTGTGCTTCACGGCAGGAAAAAGCATGGGTTGTATTTCGGTCAGCTCAATTACATACGCCACATGCACTCGTTCGATGTGATCACGGCACATAACACTGATGTTATATCGGTAAATAATCAAACTTACGGGGCGCGGCGGCGGCGCGGGCGCGGGGGGCGCGGGGCGCGCGCCCTGCAACCCAGACAGAGAACAATTCACCACACAAATATATTTTGTTCTCGGTGGGGATCGAACCCACGACCTACGGCACAGAAGGCAGAGCTACTACCAACTGAGCTGAGAGGCCAGTCGATATAAATATAAATGATGGCAAATCACCATAACAAAAAAAACAATAGCCTATAATTGGCTTTGCACGGCTGACATTTACAAAAAAAAAGGTGAAAAATATAAAGTCATTTCCTAGGATTGGTTTCATATAAGCGGATCGCTAGTTTTATGATATGTTTCATAATAATTATTTATGATGGTACCTACTCGACTATTCTAGAGGAGTAGGTGGAGATTAATTATGTTAGCTATATTTTTTTAAATAGTTAAATTGTCCCTACATGATAGTATTACTTTCCATACACAAATGTTGCTTTCTGAATCTATCTAGACTTTAAAACCTTATACTTCACGCGTATTTAACTTAGGGCGGTCTTGACCATTGCCGAGTAATGCAACCCGTTAGAAAAAATATTTCCGTCTCTACTTAAGAGGCCGGCGGAGGGTGAATTTTCATACAAACGTAATACCAAAATTATTACTAGTTTAGGCAGATTTTCACTATATTATTGTAATAACTGTATTCGTATAGTATCTAGGTTCCAGAACAGTTTTTATTTTAAATTACTTACCTCAACTGAAATAAACACCAATCGCATTTCAATGTAAAATTTAAATTTAAATAACATAAAGATAGTATTACATAAATAATATATCTTCTAAATTACTTGATAATTATATAGCTTCAACTATTTATTTAAAATAACATAGATTTGAGCAAACAATTTACCATTTTTTTAATTATGAGAATGAAAACAATGGCTGAATAATGCTGGCGAGCCGTAGCCGAAGGCCCGCCAGAGAAAAAGAAAAAAAAAACCGGGAAGGCGGCAATTCAATCTTCATTTTCACTATTTTTTCTTTCATGTTTTTATTTTTACTTTCCTTGTATTCGTAATGAAAAGCACAGTGTTTACCTCGGCTGAAAGTCTTTTAAGTCCCTCAAGCTCCATTGGCGCCCTCGCTTACGCTCTGGCGCCAAACCCGTCTCGGGACTCAAAAAACGTGACTTTCAACACTCAGGTAACAATGTACTATTTAAAACACACAAATATAGCTTATGTTACTCAGGGTGAATGTAATAAAATTATTTCATGCTCTTTGAGTTGAAGCTTCAAATCAGACAGGCAAGGACGTAGTTATTAGTTTTCTTTTCTACATGGACCAAACTTAGTTCAAACAAGGTAATATGTGTGCCTACGAAGAGGGTAGTTTACGGCCCTGGACGTAGAGAGCAGCTCTCGTATTTCTATAAATTAAAATTCCAACAATGACACTAAAAGTAGTGGAAGGTGTTATTCGCGAACTCCACAAGGTAATACACGACCTCGCGGACAAAGTTACATCCCTAGAAGCAAAAGTGACGGACCAAAATGTGATAATTAGCAAACAAGTCGAAGCGATCAATAAACTGCAAATTCAAGTGGAGGGTAAGCAGATATCACTCTCAGCTGTTACTGCGCCGGCCCAAACAGCGGTACAGCACCCAATTCGGCAAGCTCGAGTAATAGCTGCCGCCAACATTGCGACAATTTCAAGCGCTGCAGCGGCTACCAAGAAACCAGTTAGCCAAAAAGGAAAGGTGAGACTATCAACTAGCACTGCATCGCCCAAGTGCGACGAAGTCAGAGTATGCACTCCAACGCCAATTCCTACTAGTGCTAACACGGCGAGTAGGGTGACCACGACTCCGTTGGATACACAGCGGACAGACTTTAAAGCTGATGACGAATGGCAAGTTGTAGCCAAAAAACGGCCGCTCGCCAAGCAACGCCGTGTTTTATCCGGTTCCGGAAAAACTGATGACGAACTCCAAACAGCAGAGCGAGTAATGTATATACAAGCTTGGTCTTTTAAGCCAGAAACTACTGTGGAAAGTATACGTAATTACATAAACAAGATAGCAAAGTGCGATAAATACTTCGTTGAGAAACGTAATATAAGAACTGATCTGCACGCCGCCTTTGTAATCGGATTCCCGGAGTCGCTGCATGAAAAACTGTACACACCAAACTCATGGCCACAAGGTGTAAAGCTGTCGGACTGGTTTCGTAGAAGTCCCCGCGCGGAGCGGGGATCACTTGACGCGGCCGGCCTCAGTGACACGACCACCAGCGACCGCTTCGGCGGTTCCAAATAGCTTTATTGCAAGTCGAATGAATGCCTCTTTATTAACACAGGATAACGGAGATACGAGAGGCGAAACAATTGTGGTATGTCACCAAAATATCGCACCGTTAGACAGTAAATCTACGAGGTTGGAAGTGCTACTAAAAAGTGAGTTAAATTGTGACGTTCTAGCAGTTACTGAACACTGGTTATCAGAGCCGTATTTAAAATGTGTAAATATTCACGGGTATAAGTTAGCGTCTTATTTCTGTAGAACTCAAATTAATCGTGGTGGGTCTTGTTTATTCGTAAAAGATGGAACTAAGTGCGTAGAAAATATTGACTTGATCTCTTTGTCGGTGGAAAGGTATTGTGAAATATCTGCCATAGATCTATTAGACTTTAATATGACTATTGTTTGTATATATAGGACAAATTTGGTTACTGCCAGTGAATTCCTTGGGAGGTTTGAGACTTTGCTCGACAAGATAACAGAGTTGGGAATAGAATGCGTGATCGTCGGTGATTTTAACATTAATTATTTGGGAGGTATATGTAGCGATGTTAAGAAGCTATCTGATTTATTATCAACTCATGGCATGGCGAATCTAGTTGACTTTGTAACTCGTCCGTGCAGTTCTACCTGTCTTGATCACCTATATAGCAATCTTGCGCCCGGTACTGTAAGCGCCGTGCCGGTCATAACGAACTTGAGTGACCACATAGGTATAAAGGGCGAGATTATTCGTTCCAAGCCGCAGGTACAATCAAAATTCTCGTACATAAGAAGGTTTAGTACTACTAATAGCGCAAATTTCGTAGCTTCCATTGACAGTGTCGATTGGAACGAAATTATGACTAGATATAATAGCTCGGCTGACATGATTCAATCTATAATAAATATATTAATTAATAAATTTGACATTTGCTTCCCACTGAAGAAAACCTATAATACTAAAAAAAAGGAATCATCGTGGATTACGGCTGACATTAAAAATTATAAATTATTGCTATTTGACATCATTAAATTTAGTAATTTGGAATTAAACAATGACTCATTACAATCTCTATTAGTTGACATGAATAATCACTATGACAATTTAATTAGCAGTAGTAAGCGTAGTTATTATGCGAATATAATTTGTAGCAATAGGAACACCTCAAAGGCGATGTGGGGTATTATTAATAGGGAACGAGGGAAGGACAATTGCCCTCGCCTCGATTTTACAGACGCTGTATTAAACCACAATGGTAGTGGGTTCGATACCAAGACGGATGTAGTGAACGCGATGAACGCGCGGTTTCTCAGCGCAGCGGCGGCTTGCGGTGCGCCGAGCGCCGACGTCGTTGGCGTGCGCCGCGCGCTGTGCTCGGCGCGCGCGCCTGCCGACCGCTCGCTGCGATTGACGCCGTTCACCGCTAAGGAAGTGTTCATCATTGTTACCTCCAGGATACCACCAAAGTTATCTAAAGATGTGTACGGAATATCTATGAAACTACTTCGATCCGCTATACCCGCTTTAGCCCCAGTCTTAGCATATGCATTCAACCGCTGTATTCGGGAAGGAAATTATCCAACTCCACTTAAACTAAGCAAAGTGTCACCTTTATTTAAAGGGAAAGGCAAGCGGAGCAGCATCGATGGTTACCGACCCGTTTCGATAATACCGGCTATTGCGAAAGTCTTCGAAAACGGGCTAAGCTCCCGCCTTACCGCCTACCTATCTTCAATTGAAGCCCTCTCTGATCGGCAATACGCGTATCGTGAGGGCCGCTCGACCACTTCACTAACGCGAAAATTGATCAGTCTGGTTGTCGCTGCACGGGAAAAGAAGCAGCACGTCGCTATGATGTGCTGTGACTTGTCGAAGGCGTTTGATGTGGCGGACCATGACGTCCTTTCTGTCAAGCTGCGGTACTATGGAATCAATGGCCAAGCGTACACCCTTCTTACAGATCTGATGAACCATCGCACTCAGGTAGTGCAAGGAAATGGTATCACGTCTGATCCGCTAAACTCAGGTATGGGGGTGGCTCAGGGGTCGTCTGTCTCGAATATTCTTTTTTCGATACTGCTGAATGACCTCCCGGAAGCAATTTCGACAGCGGAGGTCCTCATGTACGCTGACGACGTGGCCGCCATTGTTACCGCACCCACAGTCGATCAGTTAGAACGTAGTCTCAACTGCACAGCGGCGCGACTTGCGGAATGGTTCGGGATGACCGGCCTTGCTCTTAACTTGAGCAAGACTCACTTCATTCATTTCCGCTTGTCGGGCCATGCAGTGCGACCAATGTCGGTGGCAATAGCTGGTGAGCCCATAGACCAAGTTGAATGCACAACTTTCCTTGGTTTTCAAATCGAAAGTGCGCTGACGTGGGCTAACCACATCGATAAGTTGTGCGGTAGGCTGGGCAGTGCGTGCTACGCGCTCGGGCGCGTGTCTCGGGTGGTGTCGGGTGACGTGGTCTGCGCGTGCTACTTCGCCACGGTGCACTCGCTGCTGCAGTACGGCGCCGAGCTATGGGCGCGCGCTGCCGACTGGGAGCGCGCGTTCAGGATGCAGAAAAGGGCCGTACGAGCAATTGTGCAAATCCGAAGTGATGTGTCTGCGAGACCACACTTTAAAAACTTAGGTATTCTCACGTTGCCCAGTTTAGTCATATACCAAGTGGCGGTATACGTGAGAACTAATCTAGACTCCTATGCTAGGCACGGTGACCTACATGCTTATCACACCCGCAACAAGCGTAAACTGGCGATACTGCCGCGGACACTTACAAAGTCATCGAAGCTGACGCATGTGATGGGCCCGGAGGTATATAATAGGCTGCCGGATACCATCACGGAGGCCCCTAGTGTAGCTTGTTTTAAATATAAATTAAAGTGTTGGCTTGTCGAGCAGACTTTCTACTCCTACGATGAGTTCAAGGGCAGTAATAGAATAGTCAGGTACTGTGTAGGTACTTGATGGTTACCTACAAAGCTAAACATTATATTCTTATTCTATTTATTTTGTAATTATCAAAAATGAAATCTACACTAGAGTGTAGATAAATTTATATTTTTCTATTACTGTATTTAAATTTTTATTTTATTTTTTTTATTTCCCATGTTGACCTATAATTATTATTATTAATAAATGACTTATGACTTATGACTTATGACTTATGTTGCACCATGTACTGCAAACAGTTGAAATGAGCTGGCGGTAGAGAATCCAAGCATTCCCGAAGCTTACTTATCTGAAGAGCTGGGGTCTTTGTTTCTGAAATATACAAGAATTAAATAGCCTTGGGGCCTTGTGGGTAATAAATATACACATAGATAGATAGATAACTCTTTATTGATTGCCATTACAGAAATCAGAAATATTTATTGCATAACTGTTGTAAAAAAAATATGTTATAATTATGGCAGGTACAGTTTTAACACGTTTGGGTCGCATGGAACTGGCACCTAGACTCACCTAGCTTTAAGACGTTTCAAAATGATTCTTGCAATCCTACTGAATAAATACACTTTTGATTTTGTTTTTTTTTATTAAATCCATTTTGGACGTACAACAAGAGGGCATTGCACCCACAGAGCACCAAACACGCTTTTGCTTACGATTTCGTGAAACATACTACTCAATAAACTATACGGAATAGGTATACGCGGACTGCCCCACGATTGGCTCACTTCTTATCTTAAGCATCGTCAGCAGTTCGTGGAAGTTGAGTACATTGACAACGTAACCGGCACAATTACTAGAATAAGGTCAAATCCCATACAGACACACGCCTCAATCCCTCAAGGAAGTGTCCTAGGATGTATTCTGTTTTTAATTTACATCAATGACCTCCCAAAAATACTTAACGATTCTTGCGTCCTCTTCGCAGACGATATTTCAATTTTGACATCAATTAAAAACAATGACACCAACTTGACAACTAAACTAACTGACATACTAAATTCTATTCAAGATTGGATGTTTGATCATAATCTGGACATAAATTATTCAAAAACTAAAATTATGCAATTTAGACCTTACCAAAAACCCCCTCTTGACATAAATTTTACTTATAATAATATTAAATTAGAATGCACCGACTCTTTTACACTCCTAGGACTAAACATAGACTCACACGTGAATTGGAAAAGCCATATCCAAAAAATAAGGTCCAAACTGTCCAGTTTTACATATGCCCTTAGGGAACTTAGAAAAGCAACAGACCTACAAACTTCAACAACTGCTTATTATGCCTATGCATTCGCTTGGCTCACAAATGGCATTATCCTTTGGGGTAATAGTGTTGATGTCCATGATCTCTTTATTCTACAAAAGTCATGCATCCGTACCCTCGCCAATATAAAGCTTCCGGAAAGCTGCCAAGAACATTTTCGTAGCCTAAAAATTTTGACATTAACCAGCATCTACATATTCGAAGCTTGCAAGTTTGCAAGAAAATACCCACAATTTTTCGTAAAAAAAACTGACCTGCCACGGCGTTACCCATGCAGGTATAAGCACAAATTAGTACTGCCTAATTCAAAAATTAAAAATACACAGTTCCGGTCCAACAACAATGGCATCAAAAATTTATAATAAAATCCCCGAACAAATAAAAGACGTAGAAAAGGATAGGACATTCGAATATAAATTAAAGGACTTATTGATAAAAAAATGCTATTATAATTTAAATGACTTTTTCAATGATACACTGCCTGCGTTATAATACTAATTTAATTGACTTCATAATATAAAAATAACAAATAGCTTTTAATTTATCTATTTTTTCAGACTTCGGCCCGCTTCCACTCCAGATATTGCTATGCCCTGAACATTAGGGCCATTATGTATTTACCATTTTTAACTTTAAGACCTCACCATGTAACATAATAATTGCAATAAATAATATGAGTATGAGTATGAGTATGAGAATTGAGTACCTGGCCCGGGATAAAGGTGATCTAGTGCGGGCCGCTGGGGACCTAGCGCGGGCCACAGGGGACCTAGCCCGCGGATCGGAAGGTGCTGGGGCAAATCGTTTTTAGTGACCAAGTGAGATATTTAACTTTTGAACTGACTTGATATAAAAAATGCAACCAAATTAGAACTACCTATTTTGCCATCCAAATAGGTAATTTAGTGCATAGAGCTTGAAATTTTATCGTCTGTAGATATTGCTCATTCATCAATCATCATCAAGATAAATTAGAAAATTTGACTTTAATTTAATTATGTATTACTAAACTTTTTCAGTCAAAGTTACAACAACTGAACAGTATAATCTGGCCGGCAATCAAAGTGCTATTCATAATAATGCCTTTTAAGTTTTTATGAGCGAAAATTTTAGAAATTGTGTTCGTATTTTCCTTTATTTTCTTTGATTTTTGGCAAAACAGAAAGTTACAGCTGTAATAAGGTATCAATTAGTCTTACTCAGTTGACAAAGAAGGCGCCTAATTACTCAAATATCCATTAAAACAAGGATTGATTTAACTTTTAAGGACCTTTGGCTTTGTAGATTGCTTTTTTATATAAAAAAAAACATTAGTCGGAAACGATAGAAGAAATAAATTGAGAAAAAGAATGTAGTCGAGATAAAATTGCAATGCCTGCTAGCGATATGAAAGTGAATCACGGCTGTTATTCTCAGGTAATTAAAGCCTGAACGTAGCATTCCTGAATAACAAATATCTATTTGTTGTTTAAAACAAGCCTAAAAGATTTTATGCTTTCACTTTATTTACACTTATCTTTCAGCGAAAAGCTTCGAAGTAAATGAGAACAGAAAATTTACAGAGAGCGCTTCGCAAAACAAATTAAATAGTCACGTTTCGACGATTGCGAATAACGAAGCTAATTAAATCGGACCTTTGATTAAGGCACAAGTTGCTCAACTTCCCGGAATCAGTGGCACCCACGCAAATTAAATACAGCTACCTAGCTTTATTATTCTTTAGATAGCCTAATTAAAAGAACAATAATAATATTATATACTAATTATATGACTTTTTTTCTACAGTATATTTGTGAGAGTGTTTCTTGCAGATAATACTCGTAGTAGGGCGCAAACTAAAAAGTCTAAGTATAAGGAATTAACGTAATATCACGATCATCATGGAACCCACGGCTTACGGCGCAGAAGGCAGAGGTACCAAGAGGCCAGAAAATAAAGTTTATTCACCTGATTTCGTGATAAAGTCCTTGAACTTGATGAAGTATGAGGGGAACCCATCAATGAGTGCATGCCTTGTGAACCTTCACCACAAACATCTGGAAATCTTTCGTAATAGAAGCTTTCCTTGTCATACAGTGACAAGGATATCTGCTATAATATGTATTGTAAAAAAACTCAATGCATTTCTAAAACTTTCCTGACTTTATGTAATGAAAAAATATAAAAAAAATTACCCTATGAATTTTTCTCTTATTTATTTAACCACCCCTTATTAAGGTGGTTGAATAGATAATTATTAAAATTAAGTAAAAATTGACCTTATAAAGAAATTTATTGTTAGAATCTTAATTGTACATTCTGAATTTGACTTAGAAATTTTAAATGTCAATCTACTTTTGAAATAACTTCATGACATTCATAAGATGATGTAATATGTATATACATTAAAAAAATAATGTTAGATGACTCACAAAGTAGTGTAGTGACAATATAAATTTAAATATTATTTTATCCAAAAGCGTAACCAAAAAAACAATGTATGTAACTGTTACAGGCCAATTTAGACCACAATAGAATGAAAGAGCGAGACGGGTATAACATAGTACTGTCTCATTCTATTTTAACCCATTTCATTCTTTTGTTTATGGCTATACAACGAACTTTCGATTCACTGAACATTATAGCTAAATTCTGTGTTAAAACTAAACACTTAATTCAACTTATAATAATAACAACGACACAAATAATGGTGATGGCGATTAGTGAAACGCTGTCAAATATCACTGTCATATTTGACAGCGTTATGCCGCCTTCCTACGGTGCGTGATATCACGCACCAGCCCCACAACATGCGGAGAATCTATTTTTACTTGGAATCATAGGCGTTTTCTAGATTGTGTATGCCAACAAAGTTTTCAGTAGGTAGTTTTGCTCAGTACGCCTACCACAAGCTCTGTCTGGCTCTGTCTCTGGCACTGGTTTTGAGTCTGCGTGAGTGCTCACCTGTGTGACGTTATGTATGATTTGATGTTTATGCATGACCTGTGTGTGACGTTTCGACGTAGGATTTATTTAGTCAACACTCACAAGGGTTCCAAACAAACCAGACAAACCAGAGCCAGACACAGAGCCAGACAGAGCTTGTGATGGCCTACAGTGTCTACAGTTTTTTCTTTTGAGAACAGTTTTGTAGGGAACGGTGAAAGTTCTCAATAATAATTAAGCCGTATAAGGAATCAACACACGAGGATAGTAGGCAGTGCTAATTTTTATCATATTTTTTATAAATATTGTTGACATGGATGATATATTAATAAAGTAATTTAGAAGATATATTATTTATTTAATACTATCTTTATGTTATTTAAATTTAAATTTTACATTGCGCTCTAATTAGACTTTTTAAACTTCTTACCGTTGTAATGGGTTTCCAACCTACTTGCTGAATAAAAAGTTGGAATTTGGTTGAACAACCTCCTTGCAGTTAGAAAGACTTTAGAAAGTTGGAACATGGTTGAATAAAATAAAATAAATAATATATCTTCTAAATTACTTGATTAATATATAGCTTCAACTATTTATTTAAAATAACATAGATTTAAGCAAACAATTTACCATTTTTTAAATTATGAGAATGAAAATAATGGCTGAATAATGCTGGCGAGCCGTAGGTGTGCCCAAGGGCCCCGGCTTAGTTTAAGACGGCCTTGTACGCGTCTCATTTTCAATTGCCCAAAAATGCTTTTGTCTGTCTGTTCTGCCAACACATCACTGGAAGAAACTTGGTAGTATTGTTTTTTTCCTCGGGGGTTTTTATTGGAAAAAGGAGCAAAAAAGTACCGCATGAGATCCCATATCGACAGTTCTTTATTTAATTTGAAGATCCGATGAGGAGGCATGTTAGCATGACGAGCAGCTCTTAAAAATGCTGTAAATGGCTCACTTTTAGTACCTAAATAATATTTTATTTAAAATCGTCCAGCGAAGCCGCGGGCGGTCGCTAGTAATATTTAGATTCAAGACTAATCTCTGAACGTTTCCAGGTGATATACCCGCAGACCCGCGAAGAGATGCGCCGTCGCGGCAGAACGGACCAGCAACTCCATCAGTTCCTGGAGACGGTACAGCTGGCGTACCTGACGGGACGAGAGGGGGGGTGGGACGCCGTCGAAGACTGGATGGATGTGCTGTCAGGGGGGGAGAAGCAAAGAGTCGCTGTGAGTTTTACTCATACATCACTGCATAAGTTATTCTCGCGTCTTCATACAAAAAGCGGTCTGTGCAATTTGGGAAACTAAAAAGGAAATGAAAAATCTAAACGAAATTCGAATAGGCACTGCACAATTGTTTGTGCCCACAGAATACAGTAGAAAGGCGATAATGCGCCGTTTGTATAGGAGCCGATGTTGCCAGTTTTACATTTCCATTATTATATTTAAAATATCACTAAATATGAAGATTCTAAGAAAAAGAAAGCAGGAATGTTAAGAAAGTATTTCTATGTTTTATATTGTCGCTAAATTGGTTCTGAAAGTTATTCTTGCGCTGCTGCAAGGCATTTTTCACTTTACGACTCCCGAAAAAACTGTTGAATTTGTATGGAGAAAAGAGCATAATATGCTCATGTATATTGGCAACACTTTTTCGTCCACATGGCCGTTCTACTTTGTTCTGTGGTTGTGCCCTATACCTTGTGAATTTGATTGCCACCAAGTATATAAATATAAATATGATCAAACCCTTTTGAGATAGGCTATAGTGTTTAAAAAATAAATGTCCACCCGTGCGAAGCCGGGGCAGGGCGCTAGTTCTTTAAATGGTAGGTTTTAAGGATGTGATGAAAGTCCAAAATTGTGAAATTTTGTTGTTATAATATTGGGATATATGGATATTTGTTGCTCAAAGCGCCGCGCTGTGGCGAACCGATTTGTAAAAAAATCACTTGCAATTATCTAATTATCTATTATGAAAGTTTTTTTATATCTGAACATCAAAAAAATATGCCTGAGCAATGAAAAAAAAACATGCCAGCGCGCATTGAAAAAAAAAATTTTTTTTGAACAGTGCTTAGGTCTGAGTCGAGCCTCAAGCACAGATTTTTGACACTTTTCAATGGAGAACTGTCATAAAATCTATGCTTGAGGCTCGACTCAGACTCAAGCGCTGTTTCGGAATACGGGCCAATATCTGGTCGCGCTTTGCTCAAATCAGGCTAACCGCAAGCGCGCAGTCCGTGGCCCGTGGAAGCCTGAAATGGTAGGGGGACCACGTTGTCCGATCTAGGGTCCGGTTAATGTACGTCCAGTTATTGTACACCATGTTAAAACCTTTTTTCGTTTTTTGGATTCTTTTTAACCTGCCGTTCAATAACTGGCTGCGAATTAACTGGGTGCACAAAATTGTCACGTGATGTTATTGTACAGCATGTTAATTGGATGCCAATAGGGCCCGTGCACACTGAGGCAATTCAATTATTTCGTATTTTTTGTAGGCAATTGATACTGCTCCATAAGAGAATAGATCCTTAGGGGTAAATGTAAAAAAACATTTTCTGGCACTGCGGCGGCCGCTGCCGCGGCACGCTCGCTTTGCTCACTCGCCTTGTGCGTTATTTATATGTTCTAACATAACCTAACCTAACCAAGTCGGATCCGCCCTATAAAAACTCAAGGACTAGTACAAGTATCCGCTGCCAGAACAAAACAGCAAAAATCAATATTAAATTGCTACAGAGTGCACGAGGCTTTACTGGCATCGTAATAACGGTGCGTACAATAACAACACGTGACGACATTGTACAGCATGTTATTTCGCGACCTTTTATTGTACGCCCCGTTAATCCAAACCCTGGCATCGTAATAACGGTGTGTACATTAACCTGCTGTACATTATCATGCTGTGCAATAACGGGTCGTACACAAGGATACGCATCAGACTATACACTGCTAGCTCTTATGTCCTTGCAGTAAGAGTCATTTTTCTTTGTTTTTAGGTAACTTGAGCTGTATCCCACTGTACATTATTGCCTCCCTTCTATTCGTACGTTATGTTCTGTGCCAACAGCCAAGGGGCCCACGCACGCCACGGCCGGCGGCGGCCCAGCGCAAGGAAGTTGGAAACCCACTAGTGTAAAAAGAATATGGGCCAGCCCTATAGGAGTGACGCTCCGTTAGTTAGGCCCCTCAGGCAACTTCAGACCTACTTTCAGAGTATGAGTAATGAAAAGTTCATCGTACCTACTCTTTGCTCTGCTGACGAGGACCAAGTAATTAACTACAAAAGGCGCCTAATAACTAGGCAGATTCAGGTAAACTATAATAGCCCCCATAAACGAGCTAGATTAGTCTTAGGGGAAATACTATCAGGTAAGAATGAATCCCACGTAGTAAGAAAATATTACAAGATGTAGTATAACAGGAAAGTCCTGTCTTGTCAGTCTTTATCAAAAGACTACTTTACTGAGTGTTTTCATCAAATCCTGTATTTGATGAAAACCGGTTACAGTTCTGTGGCATTGTTTTATTCATTACGTCACTGGTCAGTCAGTATTTAAAATGGTCAAAATGTGATTATTTTATATATGAACTAGCAATCCGCCCCAGCTGCGCACGAGTCGCTAGTAGAAAATAGCGTGATGTTATATAGAATTTCTCAATGAATGGACTATCCAACACAAAAATAATTTTACAATTCGGACCAGCAGTTCCCGAGATTAGCGCGTTCAACCAAACAAACAATCAAACTCTTTAGCTTTATAATATTAGTATAGACACATGGAAAGGTTAGATATTGTTTGTATTTATTATACTTAGTAGTATGTATGTGACTTTTCTTAATTTTTTGGAAAACAAGAAGTAGGTAGCAGTGTATAGTCTGATGCGTATCCTTGTGTACCTGACTACCCTACCTTGCCTACACATCTCTATGTTACAAGAATAATAAAGACCAGCCGGTTCAGTTATGACGGAATTTTGACAGAAATCCGATGGGTTTTCTGTCAGAATTCCGTCAAAACTTAAAATTGGGATCGGAATCGCGTTCAAGAGTAGACCGGCAGAAGTTAGGTTTTAATTTCACTTGGTCCAGTTTGCCATTTCCTAGATACCTAATTGAATAAAGTTTGTGAAGCGACTTCCTAGTAGAAATCTTCGATCTTCCGATACCTTGCAGCTTTCTACTCCAGTCCATACTAATAAAATGTATGGTAAGTCATTTACCATACAAGCTGTACGCCTATGGAACTCTTTGCCACAGTCTGTCCGTTTATCTAAATCTATTCATGTCTTTAAAACTAATGTCAGCAATCATTACTTTTCCTTGTTGTCTACGTAAATTTGTCTAATATCCTTCAGTATTTGTGTCAATATGTGTCATAAATAGGTATTTATTATAACTATAATTATATAATATTAATATGTTTTATTTTATTATTTATATGCTATAATAGGTAGTTCAAATTTTAGGTACATCAGGTTTTACCTTTGTACACCGCCGTTATTTGTAATGTTTCTTTTAAATGTATTCTTTTGTGTGCAATAAAGTATTAATATATCTATCTATCTAAAGCCTTGAATCCTTCAATAATAAACAGATACAGTCTTTAAGCCGTAGTTACACCTAAACACTGTGCATATAAGGCTATTTACATGTTTTTGTGTTTGCCTTTTTCATATAAAATAATGTAAGTCTTCAAATAATGACAAAGTATTGGGAAAAAGACAAAAATGCTATACGAGTACTGAGTATGAACTAATTTAAAAGTATTTATTGTTTTTCGTGCTACCTTCATTGTTAATAACTTAGAAATTTATTTGTAAAAGAATCTAACACCTATTATAACATACATTAGGCTAGGATTTCATGATATATTATTATTTGTTGAATTAAACATAAAGTTGTAGTGTAAAACATAACATTTTTAAATGTCTCAGTTTTTCATTTTAATTCAAATCGCAAAAAAAAAACATATTTTATCAACATGTACTTACGAGTTATTCCGACTTTTAACAACATTTAAAATGTTAGCTTAACGAAAAATGACTTATCGTTAGCGTAGTCGTTAACCCTGATTTTGTTTTGAGAAAATATGAGCGCCCCTGGTGCGATTGCGAGAACGAATGTTTTTTATGTAGCGATCGTAAGTAAAGATGGGCGTTTAAGCGACAAGCATTTAATTAAGCATTAGTTCTCGCAATCCCGCCAGGGGCGCTCATCGTTTCTCCATACAAAATCGGGGTTGTCATTTTGCTAACGACAAATAATGTTGTGAAACTCAGAATAAGCCCTCAGTAGGATTGATATAAACATTTGGTCACGCACCAGTGCGTTTTTAGGGTTCCGTAGCCAAATGGCAAAAACGGAGGAACCGTTATAGATTCGTCATGTCTGTCTGTCTGTCCGTCCGTATGTCACAGCCACTTTTCTCCAAAACCGTAAGAGCTAGACTGATGAAACTTGGCGAGTAGATCACACTCACATTTGATGCGTCGTAAACCACGGCGTCCCTTTATGAAAGTTAGGCGTTTCGTATACCGTACTGCTGTTCTACGTTACAATGTGCGCAACTGTTTATGCTACAATGTGATTTGTAAATTTTGCTTTGAAAGTCATCACACCTTTTTTACAACCCACCTTTAACAAGTTTTAACCTTTTGAATCTTAGCTCTTACATTTATTTACACAAAGAAACTTACAATTAAACATTTTTTTTTGTAAATAGAACAAACGAAAAGTACAAAAGAAACAGTTGAGTGAGCTATCTGTAGACCGTTAATAAATATTGGGGACGTATGATATATAAAATTGTATATTTGAATATTCCACTAATATCCTTAACATTTTCTTCTTGTCGTGACTAGTTTTTTTAAATCAGAGTTTCTGTTTGTATTTTTACAAATTAATCATTTTAGAGTCAACAGTGTGTTAGTTACTCTCTGAACCAAAATCGGTCATAAAGTGATAAATAGTTGCGTATTTGTCATACAATTTACGTAACAACCACAAGTAATAGCTAGGAATACAATCCTGTGAGTGTATATCACGAAATCTGCCGAAAATACAGTAAATCAAGTAAATATTATTGTAATTGCAAACTTTTTTCTATATTTTTCAGCCAATGACGGGGGACTTATCTATTGACTGACTTTTATCTCTTAGTCGTAGGTAGGTAAAATAAAAACTTAAGTAAGTCTATGTTTTCTGTTTATTTAAGTTTTTATTTTTCTTCATAATTTTTCTTTCTATTTTTTTTTGTGTGCATTTTTATGTGTGTTTAGGCAAATAAAACTTTTATCTTTTTATACATCTAAATAAATGCTTGTTTATATTTATCTATCTATCTACTCAACGCAAATATCGAACCCATATGGAATAAATGCGCCGACAACTCTTACAATAATTCGTTTTTCCAGAATGGCGTGCCGGGTGCTCGTGGCTGTTCTATCAGTGCCGCTGCCGTCCTTGCATCCGGAGTTCGATCGCTTCGTGGAGACGGACAAGAGTCCCGTTGAGAAGGCGCAGAGGCTAGCTGTCTTGCTCGGTCTGGCCCAGCCTCCTACTAGGGCCAGCTTGCTGAAAGGTACCTACTACAGAATACAGAAAAGATAAATCATAATCATAATCTTTATTTCTCTTTAGACATGTTCATGTACTTAGATTCGTCACACAAAATAGTTAACATAATAATAAAACAAATTCTCATCAACACATACGAAATAAAAATAAAACAATTAAAAATTTAATGACGTTATTTCCTATTTTAAAATAGGAATGTAAAATTCACTTACGCAGGTAATTGATCACAAATTATAAATTTATCAGCCAGAGCTTCGTCAATTTTATAAACTCCTTTAGATATTAATCTATTTTTAATAAAACTAAAAAAATAAATGTCACTCTTATTTCTGATGTCAATAGGAATATTATTGTAAAATTGAATAGACACAAAAACAAAACTTTTCCTTGTTTTAACTAGTCTAACAGCTGACGTCACTAAATTTGTCTTATGTCTTATGTCTTGTGTTAAAACTATGAGAATCCTGTTTCAATGTCATATAACTTAAATTTTCTCTAACATATAAAAGGCGATCATGCGCTGTTTGTATGGGAACCTCTGTTGCCAGCTTTTCCTTTTTTACTTTATTTAAAACTAGCCGCGAGTCCCGGCGTTGCCTGGGTATTCCAGAATGTTAATGAACATTCTAGAACGTATAGGAGCATTCTATTCTGAAACACTTAATGTAGAATCGGCAAAATGTAGAATCTTTTGAAAAGTCCTTGCGTGATAGAAAAGGATAGACATGGAAAAGTCCCTACGTGTTAGAAAAGGATAGATAATAAATTGTTAACGCGGCCACATTAACTCGACGCATCGCTGGAATGCTTATTGTTGAATATTAAGAGGGTACAACACAGGCAATTCTCCATACAAACGTAGTCCCCTCCAATTCATATTTCATATAAATCATATTATGACGGTCATATTTTCTTTATCAATAAGTTTCTGAAAAAAAGGAAAACATACGAGCACGTAGGTATATAGCAGATCTGGATTTTAAGAGACAAAATGGTTACTCTCTAGAGGCATTATCCAGGGAGGAAATAGAGGACTACGTTTGTATGGAGAGTCGCCTGTGTGATTCCCTCTTAGCTGTTGAACTGTGTTAAACGCTGTCACAATGACAGCTGTATTTTACAGCGTTTCACTGATCGCCATCGCGCTAGGTGTGCGCCGGCCTTTACAAATGACACGCAAATTGTAAGACTAATGGCAACCTCTCATTATCTTTTCTTTTTAAAAACAAATGTTAATCTGATGGGGAACCTGCTTTTTACAATTCAGCTGGTTTTTTAAACGTTTGTTACGAACTCAGAGTAAAGACTAAAGCAAGTTACCACACAGAAGAAGAGTTCTGTGTGGGCCTGCGCACCCCTAGGTCGCTGGCGATGGCGATCAATGAAACGCTGTCAGATATCGCTGTCAAATTTGACAGCGTTTCACTGATCGCCATCGCCAGCGACCTAGGTGTGCGCAGGCCTTTACTCCGTCAGTTATAAACCGGCAGTTTTGGCAAAGTTTGTCGATCTTTGCCGAATAGGTGTCGGTAACGTGACAGGGTCAAGAGATCATTGTTTTTTTAAGCAAAATTTCACTCAAAAATTTTTTTTTCTACAAGGTCTTTTTTTGTCAATTTCATCATAGATTCTGCAGTTTTAGTTTTCCTTTTTTAGGGTTCCGTAGCCAAATGGCAAAAACGGAACCCTTATAGATTCGTCATGTCTGTCTGTCTGTCTGTCAGCTGTCTGTCTGTCTGTCCGACCGTGTCACAGCCATTTTTCTCCGAAACCATAAGAGCTACACTGATGAAACTTGGCGAGTAGATGTATTCTGTAAACCGCATTAAGATTTTTACACAAAAATAGAAAAAAAACTATAAGTTTTGGGGGTCCCCATACTTCAAACTGCAACTCAAAAAAAAATTTTTCGTCGAACCCATACGTGTGGGGTATCTATGAATAGGTCTTCAAAAATGATGTTGAGGTTTCTAATATCGTTTTTTTCTAAACTGAATAGTTTGCGCGAGAGACACTTCCAAAGTTAAAAAAAGTTGGTCCCCCCCCCTCTAACTTCTAAAATAAGGGAATGATAAAACTAAAAAAAATATATGTTGTACATTACTATGCAAACTTTCAACGATATTTGGTTTGAACGAGATCTAGCCAGTAGTTTTTTTTTTATACGTCATAAATCGTAAACCGATTCCTCAGTTATTCAAACCGTGATCCAATCTGCGTTATGTTAAAAAATATTTCGTCTAACCTAAGTTTTAAGTAAATTGGTACCTATTAGTAAGCCAGTCTATCCTTATTAATAATATTATAAATGCGTTTGTAACTCTGTCTGTCTGTCTGTCTGTCTGTCCTCCTGTCCGGCTTTCACGCCAAAACTACTGAACCGATTGAAATGAAATTTGGTACACAGATAGTTGAGGGCCTGAGGAAGGACATAGGCTACTTTTTATTGCGAAAAAAGGGTTGTAAGGGGTTGAAAATAGGGGTTGAAAGTTGTATGGAAGTATCGTCATTTTTAGAGCTAGAAACTTAAAACTTATTTTTTAGTCTGTTGATCCTTATTTAATATTATAAATGCGTTTGTAACTCTGTCTGTCTGTCTGTCTGTCTGTCGTCCTGTCTGGCTTTCACGCCAAAACTACTGAACCGATTGAAATGAAATTTGGTACACAGATAGTTGAGGGCCTGAGGAAGGACATAGGCTACTTTTTATTGCGAAAAAAGGGTTGTAAGGGGTTGAAAATAGGGGTTGAAAGTTGCATGGAAGTATCGTCATTTTTAGAGCTAGAAACTTAAAACTTATTTTTTAGTCTGTTGATTTGATATAAAAAAATATGACATTCAAAGTTTGTGCTGGGGGGGTAGAGGGAGGGGAGTACAGGGGGGAGTGTGGAGGGGAGTACAGGGGGAGTGTGGAGGGGAGGTGCGGGGGGAGTGTGGAGGGGAGTACAGGGGGGAGTGTGGAGGGGAGTACAGGGGGGAGTCGGAGGGGAGGTGCGGGGGGAGTGTGGAGGGGAGTACAGGGGGAGTGTGGAGGGAGGTTCGGAGGGAGTGTGGAGGGGAGTACAGGGGGGAGTGTGGAGGGGAGTACAGGGGGGAGTGTGGAGGGGAGGTGCGGGGGGAGTGTGGAGGAGAGTACAGGGGGAGTGTGGAGGGGAGGAGCGAGGGGGGATGCGGGGGGAGTGTGGAGGGGAGGTGCGGGGGGAGTAAAGGGGGGAGTGTAGAGGGGAGGTGCGGGGGGAGTGTGGAGGGGAGGTGTGGGGGGAGTACAGGGGGATTGTGGAGGGGAGTCTGGGGGGAGTGCGGGGGGAATGTGGGGGGGTGTTGAGGAGAGTGGGGGGAGTGTGGGGGGAGTTCGGAGAGGAATGCGGGGGGGATGAAAGTGTGGCGTAGTACGACGCCATATGTCTAAGTTTAGTAAGAGGGCAGACGACTGTGTCACGTGCACGCGAATATGACGTTGTTATTTAATTACTGTTTTCTTCCGATGCAAATTAAAAATGCTACCCATAGACATTATACCACGCGGACGAAGTCGCGGGCACAGCTAGTTCATTATAATTGTTTCGACCACGAGTATAGTTGTAGGCAACAAATATTGCACATCGGCTAATTTCGGCTTCTTAGAGCGTAGTGTGCGTCAGAAAGAGATAGCGCTCTACGAAAGTAGAAAAACGATGTGCAATATTTATTGCCTACAACCGTAGCTAGATTAGTCCCTGAATTTTATTAAGACACTATGAAGACACAATTAGTTCCTAACCTCTTTCCGTAGTAGAGTAGTAAACAGTACCTAGGTAGATAACACAAACAACCTAGTACAAATTGCACAAGATGAGGGTAGGTAAATACCTACTGTATTCAAATTAGTGGCACACTTTTACTGTAGGTAGATTATTTGCCTAAATTGCAGCATCATTTAACATTATTTTTTTCTCGCACCGATAGAAAATATCTATCATAATTCTCTTAATAATATAAAATCTTCCTATCCAGGGTGGCGGCATAGAAATCCTGTCAGATATCCTCTCTGACCGGTCGAACCCTGAACCTCAGATGCGGGAGGCTATAACAGTACTGACTCAGATCACGGCCCCTTGGCTGAGAGGCCACTACGATCTGAAGCAGCTCCACATGTACTTGGACAGCATAGTGGAGAATATAATTTATTGCAACATTTTTGAAACTACACTCTGTCAGCTACATTGGAAATGATGGGTTTAGGTCTAGATTTGAATAACAATTTCTTTTTCACGACAGCTTTCACTTTATACGTGGTTTTATCACCGAGAGAGACTTTCTCGATGACTGCCATTGGCTGTTCTAATTTAGTCTCTTTGCCGTTGAGTACATGGTGGCCTAGCACGAGCACTGGATGCCGGCTCCGATTGTAGAAGTGAAGGTCACCGACCACATTCGGCCCGCCGCCATCTTTCTTTATTTGAATGAGTCCTTGCAATTCGACTATCGCCCATTCCGGGACGCCCGCTTCGGTCTCGGTTTTACTGCAACAAAAAATCTAGGTAACTATGAATACCCCTTGGATAGATCCCAAACAGGAAAAGTTATAAGGAAGAATGGGTAAATAAAATAATAAATTAGTTGGATAAACATGTATTTGATGCTGCTTTGTTTTGTTTTCGACTCTCAAATATCAGCCTGTTTTTCGGGCATGTTTGAAATGCATTTTAAGTTCACTGCCTTCCGCAATACTGAATCCAGACGTCCTGAAATATTAAAATATTAACCAATCCATAAAGTTTTATCAGACATAATTTGAACAGTAGCAGTTTAAATTAGAACACCATCAGGCACAAACACAATTTAAATAATTGAATCGTTGCTTATAGTAGCCAGTTAAATTAAAACACCATCAGGCATAAACACAATTTAAATAATTGGAAGTCCAGATAAGGTTTAAAAGGTTTTTAAGGGGCAAGCAAAGCCGCGGGTGGCCACTAGTATTTTAAAAAAATATGGTAAACACGAGTAAAATTATTATTTTTACTAATTATAGGGTGTGGATTTTCCAAAATATTTTATTTAAGTAGCTTGAACAGCCAAAGGTAGTTTAAATCCCCATTCCTTCAAATCTTGAAAGCCTCCAAATATGGATGAAAATTGGTATGAAAACACCAAACACAAAACTGATAGAATTTTGTGGTATTTTTTAAATTATAATAATAATTTAGAGTATATTATGAGACCGTGGGAATAAACTATAATCCTGAGCAAAATAACTAAAGCAAAATGTGCAAACACATTGTAAAATGAACCAAGACTGCAGTCGAGATCATGTATCTAACTATTATGTCACATAATATCTACGCTACTTTTAAAACGGGTCCGGTTATATCAGTAGAAGATATGTATTTGTTGGTGAGCCAGCATCACCCCAGCCCTGCGCATCCCATCGGCAACAACCAGGATCTGTACAGCCTCCTCGGACTGAGGCATTGGTTCAGTAGCGAAGGCACATCAAAAAGATAGCTTGCTTTCTTCTTTGTTAGACAATTTGATGTTACCCGACGACATATAATAAGACGATTTGTTTTTGAGAAAGTGTGTTTTCTTCGGTGGATTGGACAAGGAACTGCGGCGAGAAGTATGGCCGTTTTTACTATACTGCTATCCTTATAACTCAACGTATGATGAAAGGGAAATAATTTTACAAATGAGGGCGAGAGAATACGAGGAAATAACTATGAGAAGAGTAGAAAAAATGTCTCACCGACCTCTTTGAGCTCGAATTTGTCCTACTTTGAATGATCAGATTTGATTCAAACTTTGCACACCTGTCAAAGGTCGATGACAATGCAATAATATGAAAAAAAAAATAAAAACAAATGAAAAAAATGAAAAAAAAATAAAAAAAAACTAAAAAGTTAAAAATAAATTATAGTTTAAAAAACTAAAAAAAAACGCTTTTGTATATAATTGAACTAAAAAGTTAAAAATAAAACTGTAATAATCAATTGAAAATTTTATATTATTGTACAAAAAAAGCGTGGGGTGCTTGATTTTGATTGTTGTAAATATTTTATCAATAGTTTATTATATCTGAAGTTATTATAAAAAGAACCCCACGCTTTTTTGTACAATAATATAAAATTTTCAATTGATTATTACAGTTTTATTTTTAACTTTTTAGTTCAATTATATATAAAAGCGTTTTTTTTTAGTTTTTTAAACTATAATTTATTTTTTAACACCATAATAGAAGCTGGTGTTTGATCGCAATCTCAGCTGCTGTTAAGGCCTGCGCACACCTAGTTCGCTGTCGGTAGCGATCAGTGAAACGCTGTCAAATATCGCTGTCAAATTTCAAATCTGACAGCGATATTTGACAGCGTTTCATAGATCGCGGTCGCCAGCATGCGGTCGAGGTTTAACACGCATATCTAGAAGATACCTGTTCACTCTACTCTTAAAAAGACCCAAGTTACCTATAAGTGTCCGGAAAAACAGGCGAGAGACGAGGAGAATGGAAGAGCAGAATTAGTGGAAGACCTCGCATAAAGACCGTTTTTTGTATGATCCTTTTACAAAACAACCAAACCAAAAGATGGAAAACCAAACTGTTGTAGATGTGAGTAGGCACTCTGAACAAATTGACTTATACATATGATAATAACTTTAGGCGTTCATGACGTACATTTTTTAATATTTTGTGCAGAAAACTTTGGTGTCAAACTTTGAGTGACCACCTCTAAACATTCTTTATACCTACGCCCCTTAAGTACCAAACACACACAAACAAATAACGACAAATTACGTATATTTTCATATTTAGGCAGAAGTTTTGGTGTGAAACTAATTAAGTAAGTAAGTGACCACGTCTAAACATTCTGAACGCTTAGGTTTACGTAGATATAGCTATACCCACATTCAAAGAAAATTTAATAAAAGCATAAAACAAGTTGAACTCCCTCATCGTAAAAGGAACTGCATGAGGTGAATTGAATTAAAATTTGAAACAAAGCAGTAAATCTTTGAAAGAAACCACCAAGTACAAATGTCAGACCCAAGCACAGAATAAGTAATAGTTGGTATCAAATACATGAATTCACAGCTCAGGTCAGGCAACGCCATCTTTATTTTAAATTTTTCCAACTTTCCGGTCGTGTTTTGTTTTTAGACCAGCGTATAGCGCAGGCTTAAAGAATAAAAAAAATGTTTTGTGTGATGATAATATAAAAATATACTCTGACCAAACGCCACAACAACAAGCGTTTCTCAAGAAATTAGCAGAAGAACTTCAATGTAGAACTGACAGTGGTGAGGTCAACTTGACCATAAAGTATGTGAAGGGCAAACCAACAATCTTGAATACGCTTAAAACTTCTAGATACAAAAGTTAATGACAAAATATGCAACATTAGTGAATAATTATTTACTTATAGATACATTACCTAGTTACATAAAAGTAATATTAAATTAAAAAAAAAAAAAAAAAAAAAAATTAAGTACCTACCTACTGCTAAAACATGCACATAAAACCTTCAGAAATAAAAACTTAACCTAACTACTACCTAACAAAATACCACATCTAGTAATACTTAATCTTTTTTATTTGTGCATTCAACGATTATTCTTTGTATACTTTTTTCTATCTACCTTCAATATGCTCCTTATAAAATTGTTTGTTATTGCTAAGTTTACTTGTTTAGTATAATATTATTGTTTTCGTACATACGCAGCCCATTAATTTTATTGTTAGATTTATTCTCAGTAAGTGAATTATGTAATTCTTATGAGAAATAAAGAATCTTTAACCAAAAATATATTATTTATTTAATACTATCTTTATGTTATTTAAATTTAAATTTTACATTGCGCTCTAATTAGACTTTTTAAACTTCTTACCGTTGTAATGGGTTTCCAACCTACTTGCTGAATAAAAAGTTGGAATTTGGTTTAACAACCTCCAAACCCAAACTCAAACTCAATAATTTTTTATTCATTACGATGCAAGAATCCTGGTCCTGGCGGGTATCCGTTTATTTTCCCGTCGGGTGAGACAGTCACGTTGTTGGAGATATTAGCGGTGCTACTGGATCTCTTGCCGTTGGTAAGACGATGCCAATATTTGTTGGAGCTGGGTTTCTCTGCTTTTTCTTTTCTATCGTTCAGCTTACGCGGCAGTGTCTGTGCGTTTCTCGCAGAGTTTTCTTCCTCGACGTTTGGGTTTAGTCGACTAGTAGAGTGACTAAACCGACCCAATGTGCTCGAAAATTGACCCCTGGAAACGAAGAGACAATTGGTTATTTTTTGTTAAGCTTTTGTTTAAAAGATTTATTAATATTTCCTGATGAGATCTACCCACGTATTTTGATGTTGTCTATTTTGCCGCTCGCAAAAAATCTAAATCAAGTAATTGTAATGAATGATATATCTCCTCCTACGCAAGATTATGCTTTGTTTACTACTATGAAGCGGCTGCGTCTTTGTTATTTTTTGGCTCGTAGGCTCGTCGGTTTTAGCTCGCCAATGGATCACCCACTTAACTAGTATTTGTTCTGTGCGATCGTAGTAGGTAACTATGCACAATCTACAATGTGCAACGAAGCGACTGCACTCTCCTCGTAATTGCACGTTTCTAAACGTTTTATTGTTTTATTCTTTGAAATCACTGACGCAAGAACGAGGTTATTAATCTGGCCGATAATGGATCATGTCACCTGTCATTTTTCTATGCTCTGATTGGTTCATGGACTAATCGAATAGTGCTCTAATAGCTCATGAATATTCAAATTGGTCTTCATATTCATGCGTGATTCATGACATGTTTTCTTTTTATCTTGCGTAGAGCACCAGTAGCATGAAGTACAATTTAAAATTTAAATAACGACTATTAATTTTTCTTTTCATACTCATATTATTGATTGCAATTATTATGTTACATGGTGAGGTCTTAAAGTTAAAAATGGTAAATCTTTACTCATATTATAAAGATTTGTGTTTTTGTGTGTATGTTTGTAATGAATAAACTCAAAAACTACTGTGCCGATTACAAAAATTCTTTCACCATCGGATAGCTACATTACATTTATTCTGTGTGGCAGCCAATTTTAATGTCATTGTTCCTCTTTCTTCTTAACACTTGTTTAAACTATTGTTATGTGACGTTAAATAAATGAATACGTACGAGGATTGGTTGCTTTGGTGGTAAAGTCCAATCATTATCAGAACCTTGAGAAAATATAACTTTACTTCTTCTATCGCCAAGGATAGAGGTTTTTCAACTTATTTACAGTCGCGGTGGGATATAGCTCATACCAACTCAACCTTTAAACAAACACTTCAGCACGAAAGCAATCGAAACTCGAACAATTCGCCATAAGGGTCCTCACACACGACACTAGTGGTCGCATAAAGCTCCGTGCACACGTGCGCTCGAGATTTAGTGCGCGTCTAGTGATGTGCTTAGGTGCGGGTGTGGTGGGCCTGACTTGTTTATGAGGCTCATGTGCCGTAGCGACTCGTGGAAGGAGTGCAATATATGACTAGGCTCTTACGTGCTAGTTTTTATAACGACTTTGGTCAATAATAATATTTTAACAATGATATTTTGACACCCATTTTAGTAAAGAAAAGGATGGTGGGATCATATCCAATTAGTTTCAATTTTACGTAGGTACTGAGACAAATAGTATTTTCACCTATAATAATTATTATTTTTACAAGAGAGCGCGTTTCGATTTCGTTTCATTTTGTTTCTTGCAAAAACCCCGATCTGAAATAGTTCCGATATAAAATAGTTCAACCCCATCCCTAGCTAGATGGTTTTAAAACTTAAACCGTATAACTTTGGTCGTACTTTGCGTGCGTGTTGGCACGTGGTTTCTAACGAATGAGTTTCAATCTGACAGTTCACACAAACATAAAAGTACCTTGACCTATTAAACAGAGTCCGCGCAAGTTAAGTCTGCGCGTGACAGGTGACGGAAAACATAAGAAAATAGATTAGAAATATATCTTTCGATCACAAGCAGGAATGGGGGAATCGAACTTGCATTGCGTTTATGCAAGTTCATATTTGTGATTGGGAAATTATTACAAGTCAGTTTTTTAACATCCGCCATCTGTCACCGCATAAATTTTACATTATTATTATTGTTGATCTGCAGTTGTCTTCGACTTAATATACAAGTTTGCATAGTTAAAAAGCCAACCACAGTAAATTCAGTGCACATTTATATTCTCATTGCCCAATGATAAATATCAGTTTGTATGGAAATAGAAAAAATCTTAACTACCATTATGAACAGTTTATCCCTGAACATGGATATATAAATAAATAGGTGCAATTTTAACTAACACATTGCTAATAAACATGACCCATAATTTTCCCTAATATTAATAATTGCTGGCCGGTGTAATTAAATGGTGTTTTAATAGGTAGATCACGTCCAAATTAATTTGAATTACTCGCTGATATGATAAGAGCATTGGCATCCCATAGTATTCAATAATGTTTTGTAATCATTTTTTTTGTTTATTCTGTATAGCTGTAGAAAAAAAAGAAATGCATTTTACTAACTAGTAAAATAATTAAACAAAATTATGATAAAAGTTGGTAGAGGTACACACGGAAATCATAAAATCGTAAAATAATTAAACAAAATTTTTCATTGCTCATACTCTCAGAAGGCCAACTACAAGTTATATCTGGCTCTGTCTGTCTGGCTCTGTCTGCCTAAACCTACCACAAGTTCTGTAGGCCAACCACAAGTTCTATCTGGCTCTGTCTGTCTGGCTCTAGTTTTGAGTCTGTGTGAGTGTTGACTAAATAAATCCTACGGCCTACTGATCAAAAACAGGCGATCCTGAAACCCAGTCTCTTTTCAGGTTACCAAGTCTACAAAAATAATGATCGACATCGACGTATTTTTTTAAAACCCATCGACATTTCCCCCCGCGTTTGTCACAGTCTAATAATTTTATTCACTGATCTTCTGGACTGCATTTCATCACTCGATTGCTCTTAATGAACTTCTCGAGTTTATACACAATATTATTTCGAAGCTAGGTGCTAGCTTTTCGAAATACAGGTGATTGTAGACTATCATCAATTTAATAAGTTAGTTTATAAATTAAAATAGTTATAAGTTTAAAAAACTTGAGAAACCGACTTCATTGCCAAACGGCTACACCGATTTTAATGAAATTTGTTTGGGAAAATCTGGACGTAAAAATAACCTTCCAAATAAAAAAATAATTTACTAAATCGGTTCATAAATGACGGAGGCATGCAGTTACAAACATTACAAAAATGATTTAAAAAAAAATACCGATTTTAATAAAATTTAAATGGGACCAATCTGGAAGCAGTACCTTTCAGATCAAAAAATAATTTTTCAAATCGGCTCACAAATGACGAAGTTATGTGGTAACAAACATAAAAAAAAATAAAAATAAAAAATACAACCGAATTGAGAACCTCCTCCTTTTTGATTGGAAGTCGGTTAAAAATGACAAAACGCACGGTATGCATCAGTCTTAGCACTAGAAAAAAGAAAGCTGTAGAAGACCCTTACTTTTTAAGGTAAGCGTTCACCGTCACCCATAGACACCAAGAACACCAAGGATGCTGTCGTTGCGTTGCCTAACTCTGGTGGCGTTTCTTAACGTTTTTCTTGAAGCTATTCATGTTGGAGTTAAGTTACTGAGTGAATAAGCCGTTTCAAATGAGCTATAGACAATATTCATTACAGTCTTTACTCGGCCGTAGTGTTTTTAATTATTGAAGTCGTTTCACGAAATAAATGAGTTCCGTGGGCTATGCTTAACTTTATGATGTTATAAAGCTTTTATTAAATTTGCGAAAGCATTAAAAGTTCCTAAACTGTGTGGGATAACGTCCCTCTTTATAGCTGGGTTATCATCATCTTCTTGATTTTAGCTGTAGGACATCAACATAGGTCTCGTATTAGGGCTTCTAGGTCTCTTCCATAGGTTTTTCGAGAGACCTCCTATGGCTCCCATAACTAGGACTTTTTCTATCTAGTGCGACCACCCAACGTTTTCCAAAGTCGTAAGTATTATACAATTTGTAGTTTGATTGTCATTGAATCACTGACATACTCCCTGATTGACCCTTTGACTGACTTTTCCTTGACTGACATGCTGACTGACTCTCTGACTGACACACTGACTGACTTACTGACAGACTCACTGACTGAAAACCAGCGCATAGCCTAAATCGCCTTAGCGCTAATTTTTCAATCTACAGATCCTCAAACAAAAATATATCCAACTCTTGTTTTTTTTTAAAACACGTTTTATTCGTCAAATAGCGCCATACTTATAAACGCAATTTAAATTTAATCAATGCTTAAAATTAGCCCTGTCACTGTTTGTCATCATTACCCAGTGGTAGGAGATGGTAATAGTTTACGCACTGCTTATCTTTTGACATATTTTTATAAGTAAGGCCAAAAGTAAATTGTATACGCACATTAAGAACATCTAAAATGTTCATCACAAAAATGTTTACCTAAATGGGAATATTGTCAGCTCGATTTCCATTTACCCACAGCGTACATTAAATATAAGACCAAGTTAGCTGTAAGTAAACGGATGGACCTAAGAATGGTTCAAACACGTATTTAAGTCGCCAGTGACGTCATCGCTACTGCTACGCTATATCTGCGAAGTCTCGCGTCCGCCGTCGAGGTATCACCGGCGCTCGAAGGAACTCAACAATTCATACCCAGCACAGCACTCTCTGAAAAGATTTAATTGTAATCCTTACTTTGTTAGAACCAATTTCAAAGTTACCCTGTTTTTGAAACTTCCTATGCAAAAATATTAAAGGTACTAAGTGTTAACTAGGCACTTTTAGCTGCTAGAGTTTAAAAGATAAACAAAACTGTGCTACGACTTAGCTAAGAATATTCGCAAGTAAACTCGAAACTTTTACAAAAAGCTACATAAAATTCACAAGTTTACTACTTAGATACTTACTTACCTTTCGCAAGTCTTTTGATAGAGCTAACTAACCAAGTTTTATACCGAGCTGAAAATATCTCTTGGGAATATAATGAGATATAACCATAGCATTTTTACATTTTGCTGAAAGTAGTCATTCGAATATCATTATCTGATCTTACTCCAAGTCAGTTACAAAACAATGCCTTCTCCAAAAAACAAAGGAGTTTTTGTAATCATAATTTTGTTATTTGTAGGTATTTGGCACTGCTTGGATGTAAGGTCTATGTGTTGGAAAGATGCAAAGTTAATTAATTTATACTGAAAAATATATAAGGTTCACATATAATAAGACTGTCTTGAAGCCTTGCATCTAAGCTTCTGCTGTGGCAATAAGTGAAACGATTTAAAATAGAACAGCAATATCAGGGTTTCACACGATCATGATCATGGCTTAAGCGTAGTATAGCTCTTTTTGTTGGCCTTGTACTTTTTGCCTTGAGTACCAAAAACAGGCACCATGCCTATTTCTGCCATCAAGCAGCAGCTGTGTTTCGGTTTAAAGGGGTTTGCCGGTGTAATTACTGACACGTAAGGTTTCTCATCTGTATGCCTCAAGTTGATGTACGCATGGACAATGCGACACTGGCTCGAAAGGGGTAGGGATAGTAGGCGACTGGGTCGTCAAGCGTCATCGTCATTCGAGTACTAGCTTTGGATCTGAGTGGCTGTGTGGTTTAATATGCTAATTTTATGTAAAAGTGAAGTACTAAAGAGCTAGTGATTGTGACATTGGTGTTTTGGACAGTATTATCGGCCCATCCCTTAAAATACATTACGACAGGAGCCTAATTCTCGGCTCATCTCGGATCATTTTGCAATTTTATTTTATTGCTTCTTTTCGAAGAGAGAATGGCAGATTTCCTTGAGAAATTCATCGACGACCTCATCGTAGAAGTCTCGACAGCTACGATATACGGAAAACGTAGAAAAAGTGCGGGGTTGTGCAATGCCAATGTGTATTTAGGGGACATGGAAAATCTCGGTCGGCCCGAGAATTAGGCTCCATGTCTTATGATGGTCTTATAGACTTCACTGTTTGATCACTACCATTGTGTATATACATAAATTTTTCGATAGAAAAACTTATTGGTGATTTGAACCCACGCCCTCAAGATCGGAAGGCGGGGCCGCTACTACTAGACGATCAGTGAAACGCTGTCAAATATTGCTGTCATATTTGACAGCGTTTTAGCTGCTGGCCATCGCCATCGCCTTGATGTGCGCAGGCCTTAAAAATCTCTAAGTTATTAAGCAAGCTGTCGAGCCGGGAGCCGAGTTTAATATTTTACTTGGAGAGTTCATTCCTCACGGCTCCCCACACTTAAAAGTTCAAAAACTTCGGAATTAGTGAACCGATTCCTAATAAAGCTTTATACGCATATTAAGCAAGATAATAAGACAGTATATAATTTATGAAGATATTTAAAAAACTTTGTTAAAGTAAGTGACGAAATATTTTGCGTAAGTCAGTTTATGGATTAAAATGCACGAAACTTTCTTTAGTTTAAAATTTACATGTTTTGATTTCATACACAAAATTAATCTATGTATGTTAGAGACATTTATTTAAATGCAAAGGACGGGAACTGAATAAATGTAATAATATGTTGTCATGTCTTAATTTATATTATGGCTAAAACTTAAAATAGGCTTTAAAAATTTATAAGAAGACATACCTTATTGTTAACAAGTTCCTTCAGGGTAGGCAACGCAACGGCAGCACCCCTGGTGTTGTAGGTGTCTATGGGCGACGGTGACCACTTACCATCAGGTTGGCCGTAAGCCCGTTTGTCTATCATTTGCATAAAAAAAAAATGCCTATAAAACTACAACACACATAGGCTCTCCTAAGTTTGGGAAGGAAAGGTTATGCCGAGACCTTTGCCGTCTAGTATTTTGACGGACTTAAGTCAGCAGATTGTGCGAAAAGTTTAGTCTTTTACTAGCTGTGTTTATGTGTGGAATATAAAATATCTTATACCACTAAAACTATACGATGTGATCAAAACGAGCCTCATTGGTCAACAATCGAAACGACAAAATTATACGCATACCTAGCTCGATTGCATAATGAATTCCCAGCCTATGTTAGAGGATTCGGTAAGAATGTCTAGAGAGGTGGTCAGAGGCACGTCCAAAAATTACATTTGGCACATGTCCACTTTAGCTTAGGACGCCTAACATCGACGGAATTAATAAATGAATGCGAACCTTTTGACGTAGAGTCAATGACCTGCAGACCTCTACCAAATACGAGATTTTTAGCCTAAGGGCAAACAAGAAATGGTAAATTGAATAACTATCGTACATGACATGAAAATACTAAGACTGGAACAACTTGTTTACACCTTGTATGAGGAAAGCTATCGCGACATACATTTTAAAACTTTGTATATAAAAACCTCATAATCTTCTATATTCTTCTATATAAAAATGTTTTGTTGGTTTGTGTACGCTTCAAAAACTCAAAAAAAATTGCATACGTAAGTTTATTTTTATCCGATATTTTTATCCTACCGTGATCGCACAAATAATCCAATATAATAGGTACCAATAGGATTTTCCGATAAGAGAAAACACTTGTATTTTCCCGCCGTAAAAGCGATGCGCTCACGCACACAGGCCGCGAATCTCTAACTAACGAAGACACTCACGTGCTCATACAGCCAACTCCTAACTGGTTGGAAATAAACCTGTTATTTTTTAGCAAATTTTGATGACAGAGTAATGAATATTTATTAGTACGAAAGGTTGGTCAGTCGCAAATCATTTTTAAAAATATCCTTTAAAATTATCTAGATTATTATAATATACGTACATTACGTACCTACTTAGGAGTTTTTTTTCGGCAGACTACTTAGTACTAGGCGTGGCCTATTAATAGACACAAAAATATTTGATTTTATTATTGTTATTTGTTTTGCTTAATCATTATTTTTTACTTTATTATTCAATTTTTATGTATGTAATTTTTTTTTTAAATTAAGTCGTTATACCTAGGTGTTAGTAATATGTTAATTAATATAAGTAATTGAAATATTATTGCCGTTTTCCATGGTTTAGACCAGCGGTTCTCAAACTTTTTTGGTCACGGAACCCTTTTGACAAGCAAAATACTTGACGGGACTCTACAATAAAACAATAGTTTTTAAAAGAAAAATGTAACAGTTACTAATTATTATGTTTTTTTTTTCTAAACTCTTGCGGAACCCCTACAGGGGTAGCGCGGAACCCTAGGGTTCCGCGGAACACACTTTGAGCACCGCTGGTTTAGACAAAACCTTATTACAAATCATAGCCTATCTTTGAGAGCACTGGCATAGTGTACATACATTTTTGAGCAGAAAAACTCATTGGTACACGATACACGACTGGATTTTAACCCAAGAGAGCGGGGGAGAGGGGAAGAGCGCTGGTGGCCAACCGCTCTCCCCCTACTTACGGGACGCTACGGAGCCTGGGACAGGATTTTTAGATGAAATAGGCTTGCCCAGCGCCTGTACCATCCTGACAACTTAGTCGGTCTGATCCACAGGATAGACATGGTCAATAGGTGATACGGCTAACCTGCCTAAAATTAAAATTATTGGAAACTAGCACACAAAATAAAATACAGATACAAAGGCCTCAAAATATTTTATTTTTCTTAAATATTATCAATGGGTCTTATTAATTAAACCCTAAGAAATGAATATCAAAATAAAAACATTAATTCAGAAGGGTACTTACCTACTTTCTTATTTGGTTACAGTATTGGCGCTTTGGTATAAAAAGTAGGTACTTATTCTACTACTGATAATTACCATTTACACTTATTTTTTAACACGTTAGCTGCGGCACCAATTTTTGCATACTTTCCGTTCCTGCGGCACGAGGTATAATCGGCCCGTACCGTGACCAGACGTTAGGGCGACACGCGGTCTATTAGACCCCACCTCCTTTTACAGACTAAAATCCATTTTCTGGCGCGAAATCAAAGATAAATGATAATTTTGGTCCTTATTGATATAGACAGTGAATTGATGAACCCTAATCCACCGTCGCCCCGGGATCTGATGGCTAGTTTAGGAATTATTAGCAAAACAAAATATGGGATCTTATACACCTCGTAACGCACTGAAATAGGGCAAATTTTCGCTGCGATTAGTGATGGGAAAAATAATATCGACGTTTTTAAACTGTCTTAACTACGCAACGACTTGACCGATTTTGATCAATTATATCTCATTAGATCGTTTTAAGGGCAAAACCTGGCAAAACAACACAAAGCTATCAAAGGATACATTTTTTTTTAAATAATCTAAATTGTGCTTGAAGGCGCCATAAAGAAAAAAAAACCGGCCAAGTGCGAGTCGGACTCGCGCACACAGCGTTCCATTCTATACCATTAAGAGGCACCTATTACAGAATTATTATTGGAAAATAATGGATTACGGTTTATGCATAAGGTTTATCTTTCTATTTGTATATGAAAATCTTAATGCGGTTCACAGAATAGAAAAAAAAGGCAACCAGAAGTAGAAAAGAAACTGTCCTATTTATTCTGCTTCGGGCTTTAAAAATACAATTATTAGAACTTGAATTAACATAAAAAAATCAGTATCAATATACTTTTTTTATAAAAATCTCAATATATATGTTGTACTTATTTATCTCTCCAATCGACGTGATGCACAACACTGGTCGCGGGAAGCTCGCGTTGAGTGCGGTACGAGGTCAGGGGGGATATGGGACGTTTTAGCCTCGTTCCGCACTGCATTAAAATTATATTAATTCAGTGCGGCACGAGGCCTAAGACATCCGGTACCAAGGTAGGTACACCACCGAGTCCATGAACCATTAGCTCTCTGAACAGATAAATTGGTGACACTTTTTAATACTTCATGAAAGAACACCCTGTATAACCTACTAAAATGCATGTGAGACAGAGAGATGCAGATAGAAAGAGCACTACATCGATCCATTCACACACCTGACGTCCGCTTAGACGCTCTCACGAAGTCACCTGCGAAATTCATCTTTAAATGTACTCGTATAAAGTTCAAAGTTCTACGGTTAGTAGCTATGTTAATCAAAAACTTGATTTCACAAGAAACTTCGTGAGTTGTTTAGTTCTAAGGTTGGTATACCATGCGCCAATTTTTTTATTTATAAAAATAACTAAAATTTGTCTACAAAAGTCAATTTTTTATATTTTACTTTTAGATTTACGCAACCAAGCCTTAATCATTATTTAATTTATTAGCTACTATTTATTATTATGTAAAAGCATTACTAACAGCTTTATATATTTTTTACTAGCCTGCGGCTTTGCTTGCCCTGTTTCTGTTACTTTTTCGGGACAAAAAGAGAAAACTGAAGGAAAGAGGATTTAAAGAAAATATTTTTTTAAAGTCGTCTTACTTCTTGTTCGGAAAGTAATTAAATCATAAATCTGCACAAGAAGGCATTTTTGATTTTATGACTTCAGAAAACTGCGAAATTTATTGTTTAAAAAAACACATGTGCTCATGTATTTTGGTGACACCTTTCCGGCACTTGACTGTTCATTTCAATGGGAGTCTTATCTCATGGGTTTTTTGAGATGTACTTATCTATTTTTAAACTCTTCAGAACAATGACACAAAGATTTATTTATATCCTTAAAGCATCCGCATCGGGTATTGCCCCTTTCTTAAGTTCTTATGTTCGAATTTCTTTGGATAAAATAAATAAATAAATATTGTGGACAATTCACACAACACTATTTAGCCCCAAAATAAGCAGAGCTTGTACTATGGGAACTATAGTTCATGCATTTCACGACGACGCGTCAATTAGAGCATTTTGGCTCTTATTACAACCAGATAAAAATCACTGGATGCGTCTTCGTGAAATGCATGAACTATAGATAGCTGATATAATACATACATACATTTTTTTTTTTGTAAATACATACTTAGAATACAATACAACACCCAGACAGAGAACAAACATCTGCGTTCACCACACAAATATTTGTTCTCGGTGGGGATCGAACCCACGACCTGCGGCGCAGAAGGCAGAGCTACTACCAACTGAGCTGAGAGGCCAGTCATTAATTATATTATATAGATAAGCAAGAATATTTATTTTGTGTTGTTAAGTAATAATAATAAAATACAACTGTTTGTTATTATTTATCAATATAAAATGAAGTAGGAACGAAATCTCTAAAAATTAGAAAATTTATTCGAAATCAAATATTTTTAGACAATGTTGATGTGTGTATCACTATCTACATACAAAAGTCATGGGTGTGGGACGTGGGTACGCGAATCGCAAACTGAAGTAGAGATGGGCAGGGCACTCGGCAAAAAGCGACAACGGGAGATGGACGAAGGCAGCTACACTATGGTGGCCAAGAGATGCTCAAAGACTTAGAGGCAGACCAGCCTGTTGGTCGAACGACATTGTTGCTAATGCAGAGAATGAGAGATGAGACTTGCGAGGGACCGGAAAGAGTGGCACAATAAAGAAGAGTGGTTGCAAACGGGCTAAGAAGGCTTATAAGCCTAAGGAGGCTTATAAGCCTTCTCAGCCCGTTTGCAACGACTCTCCCTCAATAGAGCTGGGACACTTCCGGTTAACTGGTGGCGGTTAAAGCCGGAATTTAGACTGGCCTCTAGCTCAGTTGGTAGTAGCTCTGCCTTCTGCGCCGTAGGTCGTGGGTTCGGTCCCCACCGAGAACAAATATTTGTGTGGTGAACATAAATGTTTGTTCTCTGTCTGGGTGTTATATTGTATTCGAAGTAAGAATTTACAAAAAACAAAAAAAAACAACAAATAAAATTCAAGTATTATATCAGCTATCTGGTTCCCATATTACAAGCTCTGCTTAATTTGGGGCTGGGTAGTGTTGTGTGAATTGTCCACAATAAAAAAAAATCGGGAATCGGATTGTTTAATTTTTCTGAGTTATAAATAATAGTTTTAGCTATAAATAAGAGTAGGTAAACTAAACCCTTTTCTGTCTAAAAAAAAATACTTGACGCTCTCAAATTGAGTTAATCATCTAGATCGATCACATTTTTTTATATATTGCCAAGCATTTGGCTGCTTTCACACCTGATGGAAAGTGAGGATACAAAAGATTCAAGATGGAGCATAATATACTCAGCCATAATCCACCAGTTCACTCGTGTCTTAAAAATTCCTAGATTAAAACGTTCCGGAAATACTGACGCTGGAAGAGAGTTAAATCATCACAAGATCGCCTGCGATAGCGATCAGTGGATCGCTGTATCGCACTGTCAAAGTTCGCGACAGTGTGTGCGGATGTATGCAAAACCCTGTACTGAATTTGATCGCCATTTCAGATCGCCTAGTTGTCAAGGCAAAAGGTGTGTCAAGTTGCGCAAGACTATACTCAGCATAATAATATCATGTTGTATAAACTCAGATTTTATTTTTCAGAACTCTACACAAGACCTTTGAAGATATCAAAGAGGTAATTTAACCTAATTGGTGTACTTTTAACTATCAGAAACCAATTTATTTTAACGAAAATCTTCAACAATAATAAGCCCTTTGGACCAAGTGTGGTGAAAGGATCTAAATGCATTTATATTATTTTAAAAGTTCTCAGAAGTGACCTCTAAAATAGCTATTTTAGTACCAAAGATACGTGCTCGCTGTTCTTTGTTAGTATCATAATTGTAATTATCAAACTTTTGATAGCAACAGAACTAAAACAGAAAAAATCACCCGATTGATATAGTTTTCTGTTTTTTTTTGGAAACATTAGTGCACCCGACTCTACCACTTAAATGTTCAAATCACCATCATCTACGCAAAGCATTAGTAAACAATTTCTAAGTAACCCGTTAAGTTAAGGGCTCTTATTTTAAGAAAGGTTCTCACAGCAAAATGCAAAATTATCGTTAGTGATCGCGATATGAGAGTTTTCATCCAACTTTGTAAATCAAGCAGGTTTAAGTTGCTCTAAGCTTTGAAGCACGTAGATAACATGCACGAGCAGCAAAATTTATGGGCAGATTTATTTGCTAAAATAATCTAACCAATATTAGTTCCACTGAGGTTCGACGCGAGTTGAATTCGACCTGAAAGTATGCCAAGAAAGCGAAAAAGTAAGTGGTTCTAAGTAGCTTGCTCCCTTTGTGACTGCATTTCTCTACTTCAATGGACTCTTTAATGGCTCAGCTCTGTGCCCGGCATCGTGTGTCGCCCTCGCTGTTTTGCTTTGTTAGTAATTTATCAATGATCCTTATCTGTGTCAGCAACGGCTGTTTTTATCAGTCCCAAAAGTTAAATAAATAAAAAACATTGTTGACGCTACTCGCAAACGGTAAAGCTTCCCCGCATGATGCATTATTTTGCCACTAATTGAACACTGCTATGACGTAAGAAAAATGTCCCTAACTCCCGGGCTACGTTAAATGATTCCTGTTGAATGATCGTGTGGGAAGTCAAAGCGATGATCAAACGGTGGGTAATGTTTGTTTCTTGATCGTAATAATTGTTGATGAATCATTGTTTTGCGCGTAAATGCATAGAGAATTTTTTTGGACTGAGTTTATATTTCTGGATAAACTGATAATTGATTTAAATAGCATCAGGGGTAACTTTTTACTGATGCAACCATTTATAAGATGCTATAGTAACTAGGAGCACTGGTGGTCTAGTGGTAGCGGCCCCGCCTTCCGATCGAAGGTCGTGGGTTCAAATCCAGTCGTGTACCAATGAGTTTTTGTGTCGAAAAATGTATGTGCACTATGCCAGAACTCTGAAAGAAAACATCGTGAGGAAACCAGCGTGTCATAGAACCTAAAAAAAAAGTTCTAGCAACACGTTTGGTCACGCAAAAAGGGCCCACCAGCGGCCTACTTGCGGAAAAACCAGCCCGCACATCAAGTGCGCATGATAAAAAATTGCCACAGTCTGTAGGTCCTTGGATGTTTAAAAGAGGTAGTCATCAGTCAGGCCTCCAAACATAAAATATAGGTTAAGCACGTATATAGAGAGTTAACATTCCTTACGATATTGCTTTTATCATCAAAAATAACTCGTGAACCGAAATATTCCGCGAAGTACGTACATCCTGTAGGCCTACCATGAGCTCTGTCTGGCTCTGTGTCTGGATCTGGTTTTGAGTCTGTGTGAGTGTTGACTAAATAAATCCTACGTCAAAACGTCACACACACAGTATAATGCACTGGTGAGCACTCACACATATTCAAACCCAAAGATAGAGCCAGACAGAGCTCATGGTAGGCCTACTGCAATGCAATTCAATTTAACATATTGAACATAAGAGTGTACCTACCTCCACTTTAGGTAGGCACCGTTATTACGGTCAAAGATGATGCAAGTACGTGGGAGATACAGTCGGCTACCCTTGAAGAAATGCGATGAAGAGAAAGTTACCAAATTCAAAAATATATTCATTCAATTGTATCACATGGGTCACTTTAAAACGTCTTAAAGCTAGATGAGTCCAAGAATAAGTTACGTGAGCCAGATGAAAGAAAAGATTGTTGCCATGTCGTATAAGGAAGTCAAATAAGTCACGATGGAAAGAACGAAGAAACTGCATCGGAACCCCGATAAGAAAGTCAAAAATCATTTATATAGTTGAATCGCAAGGAACATTTGGAAACGTCTTAAGGTCGATTTATATCTACAGACATTGAGCGTGGCAGACACGTGCCGTGGCAGACAAAATGATATTCTTCCATACAGTAACTATTAACGTATTTATATCTATCGTAACACGGCCGTACAGACACTTACAGACACGTGTGTAGTTACTGTATGGAAGAATATCATTTTGTCTGCCACGGCACGTGTCTGCCACGCTCAATGTCTGTAGATATAAATCGACCTTTATGCTGCCTTCCTACGGTGCGTGGTTCTGCAGATCATCGCGCACTGCCGACGAGGATGCACGGCAACGCACACAGACAGGGCTCCTATGCTACCGCGTACCTCGGCGCACGAGACCGTTCCCATGGTGTGTCGTGCGAGCTGGGCGTCGATTCCAGCAGCAAAAATCACTCGAGCGATCGCGTAAATCGATGAGAGTTGTCAATTTTTGTTTGAAAAATTTGAAAATGGAACGCGGATTCAGCGATCACTCAATCGAGCCGTGTTGCTGGAATCGACGCCATCCGCCCCTCCGTGCACGATATCATAGACCGTGGGAAAGGGCTATTAGAAAGGTGAGTCTGGATGAATACGACGACGATACGATGTAGAATAAGAGCACGAATCTGAGCAAAATAATCGTCTGTAACATGCAGTTATCGAACCTAACCTAACTCTTATCCAAACCTTAACATCACATTTCGCTACCATTGGCTGTGTTTTGTCTAAAAATATTCAGAGTGCTATTAAAATCAGAAACCTCCTGTGCACGACCGCCTTATGAAAGGAGAAAGAAAGGCGAGCTTCTTGTGTGGACTGTAATCTGTTTTTAAAGCTATGATCGCTCACAGCCTCTCTGTCTCCTCTCGTGACTTGGCTAAGCAATGCACCTAATTTTCGCCGGGATTCTATCGGGTTGAAAGACTAAGACGTGGCTATAAGGTGTGACGAGGTACGCTAGGTCGGGATCAGCATCCGGGTGTTAGGTCCGAACTTGAGCAGGCAGGTCTATTGGCGTCCGTCCAAAATGTACTTGACGATTATTTAGTGCTAATATAAAAAACTGTATGAACCCGAAGTTACCAATGTCTGTCAAATATCTATACCAACTCAAGTCCGCCCAGAGGTGCTAGTCCCGCGAAGCGCAAACTCTTCTTTATTCAATTAAAAACTCTTAAATTACTGACTCTACTCTTACAATGTTTCTGTCTCTATCTAATTTCCCGGTCAAGTCGAGACTTGTCTCAAAGTTGGCCTTGAACGTGACACGTGTAAGGTAAGTACCTGTATTTTTCCATGTTTCAGGAACTATTACTGTCAACTTTCTCAGGATACCTACCCTACGGTCCTATTAGGTATATAATATTAAAGTCGTATGTATATACTTCCATACTTCTTCTTCTTTAAGGTTTTACCAAAAAGGGATGTACCTAGGAGCCTGTGCGATACGTGATTTCGCTCTAAAACCTATAGGTCCTAGGTACTAACACTATGCGTGTCCTGTTAACTATATAATGCTATAAAATGTACGTATACAGCCTTCGTACATTTGAAAGGTGCCTATCTCTAACACTAGCGTGTTCTGTATTATAATAAAACGTACGTATACAGTTCTCCGTACGTTTGGATTGGGTGCCCTAGGCATGCGCGTAACGGTCTAGCGTTCGCTTTGAAACCTATATACCTAGGGCACCTAGCTCGAACGCAGACAGAGTGCTGCGCTCGGCTTTACCTGCCTGTATTACGCAGGGCTTTCTATTATGTTACCTTAACGACTCGAGGGTCGTTTATTCATTTACCTGCCTATATTAAAACACAATACCTTTGGGTACGTTTAATAAGGAGCTATATACTATTCTTACATACTATTTTTGGTTATAAACCAGTCTATTCATTTTTATTACTACTATTCCTAACTATGATTAACATCTATTTAATTTATTATTTCTTATAACTATCTTAAGGTCTCTAATAAATTCAGTCGTTCGGAACATCCTCCCGCCGTCCAGTGACTCCTGACGCTGGGACTCCCGCCGTGGAGAACGACTCGTTCGTGGGCAGGACTATCAGCTTCTTGGTCGGTCTTCTGAGTACGCCTCCCTTGGTGCGGACGTCCACAGCGCGTACGATGTCATCAGGGCCCGGATACGTTGCGACGATGACCCCCTTGGGCCATATGTTGCGGGGCAGGTTGGGGTCCGCTATGAGGACTACGTCCCCCAACCTGATGGCCGGTCCGCTGCCATGTGGGTTGCGGCGGTTCTGGAGTTCGGGGAGGTATTCCCTGAGCCACCTGGCCCAGAAAATGTCCGCCAGTCGTTGCGCAGCACGCCAGTGCGTGCGCCCGATGAGGTCCCCGTCGGTGAAGGGGCCGAAGTGGGGCGTTCGAGCAGGCCCCAGCAGCAGGAAATGGTTCGGTGTCAGGGCCTCGGGGTCGGCCGGGTCAACCGATACATGGGTCAACGGCCGGCTGTTGATGGTGAACTCTGCCTCGGCAAGCAGAGTTAGCAGGACTTCTTCCCTCGGCTTGCGCTCGTGCAGGGTGGCCGCGAGAGCGGTCTTAGCGCTTCTCACGAGGCGCTCCCATGCGCCTCCCATGAATGGTGCGCCCGGGGGAATAAAGCGCCAGGATATTCCCCGAGCGGTCGCCTCGTCTGTGGTGGCTCGGTCAAGAGCGGCGCGTAGCTCCTTGTCCGCGCCGCGGAGGTTGCTCCCGTTGTCCGACCATATCTCGGTGGGACAGCCGCGGCGCGCCATCATGCGCCGCAGCGCCATCACGGCGGCACCGGTGGATAGGTCGGACGCCAGCTCGAGGTGGATCGCCCGGGTCGTCAGGCAGGTGAAGAGGGCGACGTACCGCTTGGGAGTGGTACGCCCGACGGTGACGACTATGGGGCCGAAGTAGTCGATTCCCGTGTATGAGAATGGACGGCAGTGGTGAGCCAGCCGAGCGGGCGGGTGGTTGCCCGTCGGCGGCTGCGGCGCCGACGCCTTCCTTATGCGGCAGGGCAGGCATCGGTGAATGACCATGCGGGCCATGGGGCACAGCCTCAGGATCCAGTAGTGCTGGCGGCACTCGTTTATGGTTGTCTCCACGCCGGCATGGTGAAGCTTTCTGTGAATGCTATTAACAAATAGATTAGCGAGCTTCCCGCCCCCGTCTAGGACGGGCGGCGCTTTTACTGTTGCTGTTATGCCTTCTGCGGCGTTAATCCTGGAGTTAATTACCAGGATGTCGTTTACTATTTCCGTTTTCAAGGCATGGAGTCTGCTAGCCTTGCTGACGGCGGCTCCTGCACGTAGTGCAGTCAGCTCGTCCCGGAAGCTGCCCTCTTGGCTCGCACGAACCAGGAGTGTCTCTGCACGCCTCAGGATTTCTGTATCTAATATCTGAAACTTGTCAAAAGTTTTATCAATGCTCCTTGGCTTGGGGGCGTTGACCTGTTTTGGCTTCCTACGCCAATCCTCATCTTGAAGTGCGTTCCGCTGTGTCCTTTTAAACTGTACTCGTTCTTTCTTTCTCAAGTTTTCTATAAACTGTAGGACTCTTGCCGCCGATCTAATCAGTCTCTCGTACTTGGAAAATCTCTCTGGGTCTGGCAAGGCCGCCGATAAAATAGGTTTTGGTTTTACCTTTTCTTTGGTCACATTTGTGCGTTCCTCGCCTGTGGCCTCCGTCGTGGAGGGCGTGTCCGTAGGCCAGGTTGCTGGATCTTGCAGCAAGAAGTCTGGCCCGGTGTACCATCTGTGTTGGCAGGTCATGTCGGGCGGCACGTCTCGGGTCGCGTCGTCCGCCACGTTCAGCTTGGTGGGCACCCATCGCCACTCCTTGAGGGAACTGCTTTCTTCTATGGCAGCTATTCTGTGAGCAACAAATGGCTTATACGACCGAGCGCCGGTCTTAAGCCAGGTTAATACCGTCTTACTGTCGGACCAAAAGAACCTTTCATCGGGCTTCCTGTCATGTTCTTCCACGACGGCCTCTGCCATTCGACTTCCCATGACGGCTGCTTGAAGCTCCAAGCGTGGGATGGACAATAGCTTCAAGGGAGCTACACGCGCCTTGGCGGTGATAAGCGATAATCCTGTTGATAGATCGGGGTTAATGACTCGCCAGTAAAGGACTGAGGCGTAGGCGGCCTCTGAAGCGTCGACGAACGTGTGAAGTTCGATTCTCGATGCCTCGCTGTAACTGTTGTAACATCTAGGGATTGCTATATTTTTCAGATTCTCAAGGTGTCCCAGCCACTCCCGCCATTGCGGGGTCAAGTCAGCTGGTATGAGCTCGTCCCATCCCGTTCCGCGTCGCCACGTTTCCTGTAAGATCTGTTTGGCACGAGTGGTGATCGGTGACGCGAAACCTAAGGGGTCAAATAAAGACATGACTACCTTGAGCATCTCCCGCTTCGTGGGATTTCCCTTTTTCAAAATGTTATCCGGGAGTCTTGCCATTTCCAAGTTGAAAGCAAGCTCGTCTGTGTTTGGCCTCCACATGAGGCCTAGGGTGCGCTCGGCCTTCGTGCCGTCGTCGAGCTGTCGCGGCGGCTGCTGTGACCCTCCGGGCTCGAGCGCTTCTATTACTTCGCTGTCATTCGACGTCCACTGTCGAAGTTCGAAGTTTGCTTTTCTATGTATTATTCTTACTTGATTTGCGATGTCTATCGCCTGTTCTGTTGTCTGGAAGCTCTGGAGATAGTCATCCATATAATGGTTCTTGACTACGGCTGCTGATCCGTCGGGGTACTGTTCGATATACTTACTGGCATTTAAGTTTTTAACAAATATCGCTGTCGCGGGTGAAGAAGTTGCTCCGAAGATTAGAGACGTCATCCTGTACTCTGTCGGCGGTGTCTGATCCCGTTTGCCGCCGCGCCACAGATAGCGAAGCGCGTCTCTATCTTCAGTCTTTATCTTGACTCTCATGAACATTTCCGCGATGTCAGCTGAGACAGCTTTTGGATGTTGTCTGAACCTCATCAGTACTCCCGGCAAGGATTGAAGGAGATCTGGACCTGTTAGAAGACAGCTGTTTAGAGATGTACCTTTTGTTGTTGCCGCGGCGTCATGTACCACTCGAAGCTTGTCCGGCTTCATGGGGTTGCCGCGTTCGCGCGGTTTTCAGGCATCTCTATTTTGTCGTCCTTCCATAATAGCGCGGTTTCATAAAACCCGTCCTCTCGCTGTTGCGTTTCCTGTTGAAGTATCTTCAGCGCTTGCGCTTCAGGATCGCTTTCTGGACGTTTTGGCGTTATCATGAGCGATTCGACGGCAAAATATTTACGTAGTTCCTCATCCATACCTTTGTCGGTCTCCGGATTACATACGTAGTTGACTCTGTGTCCTAGTGTTCGCGAGCGCGATCCGTGGAGTACCCATCCGAGGGGGGTGAGGGACGCCACTGGCTGTGAGGCCCCTCCCGTCCTCATCTCGTTCGCGACGAGCAGGTGCCAGTTGTCCTGGCCTATCAGAATTCTGGGCTTTGCGTTGCTATGTATCAGGTACTTCTCTATGTCTTTTAGGTGAATACTTCCCTTTATGTCTTCATAGGTTATTGTCTGTGGCGACAGCTTCAATCCCTTTATCGTCCGCGCCTGTATCTCATGCGCCTCCAGGCCTCCGAGCGTAAGGGTGATCCTCCGCGACCTTACCTCCTGTACCGTAGTGTTTGCAATCGCCTCTATGCGGAGGGGGTCGTGGGGTCCTTGCGCTCCTATCACGCTGGCGACGTCCTCGTCCACCAGTGTTACTGTTGATCCGTCGTCAAGAAGTGCATATGTCTTTACCTCGCCCTCGGGTCCTGATGCCGTTAAGGTGATATCAGACGGTTCATTTTTTATTCATTTTCACCTTTCATTCGGTACATTTCACTCGAAATGAAATGTCTGAACAAAAAATGAAACACGAGTGCCGAATGAATTCATTAGTGAACCGATCCAACAGTGTTGGATATTGGCATCCGGTATCTTTCATTCCCACTCCGAATGAACGAGAAATGAAAGGTCTGAACACTGAGAGAACGTTCATTCGGATGCGGCCATTTTGTTTCGAGTCCTGTAGCCGACGGACATCACGTTGTCGACGAAGTTAATTCCAAGACGTACGACTTCATTCGATGACATATTTATAAGAAAGAACAATGAATGTTCATTTCTGTATCATTTCATCTAAGCCGTGTGAACATAGAATGAAAAAAAAATGAAGCATTCACTCGAGTGAACAATCATTCGAGTGAACCGTCTGATATCACCTTTACCGGTATGATTTTGAGGAAGGTCCGAGTACTGTTGACTGCATTGGTTGAGGTAATCGATTCTGTAATGGTCTCTGCAGGTTCTTGGCGACGGAAATGAAGCAATTTGTGGTGCAGGTATCTGCATCCATCCTGTTCACATCTGATTGCTTTACACGAGTGATTTTTTGTCTTCACATGGAGACATCGGAAGCAGAGCCTATGTTTTTTCGCGAAATCCCACCTGTCCTGGCAGGACGAGGCTGCGAACTTTCTACAACTATTTGCTACGTGTCCGTTGATGTTGCATATCGGACACGTCCTTACTGTCTGCTCTGCTCCTCCATTGACTGTGAAAGTTCTGTTCTTACTCCTCGCGCCTGTCGATATTACCGCATCTGTCTCCGGCTGCGCGTAGGGACCGCACCTGGCCGCCTCTCTATCAAGAAAGCGAGCCATCCTTATGAGGTCTGGCTCGTTTGGGGCGGACTGGTCAGCTGCGAAGTCATACCAGCGATACTTCATCGCCGGGGACAACTTATCTATTGTAATCTTTGCTATTTCTGGGTTATAGAGATAATAAACCTTCTGTAATGCTTGGAGGGTCGCCACTATGTTCGCCACACGACTCGCAAATATGCAGATCTCTCGTGGGCTATCAGCTGGACGGGGCAGGGCCCGGAGTCTCTCCAATTCCGCCAGGGCTATGGTGTCTGGTCGACCAAAACGGGACTCCAGGGCTCTCATTACCGTCTGTGAATCTATATTGAATATAAGCAGCGACTCTACGGCTTCTCTAGCCTTACCTTTTATACATTTTCTTAGCCGTGCCACATTTTCTGTTTCGCTATATGCGGCGACGGATTCTATATATGCAGCTTTGAACGCCAGCCACTCTTGGTGGGATCCACTGTAGGCGGGCAACTCGGTGAACCGACGGGGGGCGGATTGAGTACTGGTGCGGATAGCATCCGCTAAGGCTGCAGCCAGCTCAGAGACCTCTGACCGAGGCCGTTCCGCCACGGCACCCGCCGGGGCTCGGACAACCGGATGAGACTGATCCGGATTACAAAATTGATTTTCATACCTTGCTTGTCCATTATGCACTTCGCCCATTTGGCGTCCAAAATCACTGCATCCAAATTGGTTGTATCCCGGGGGGTTTTCCCTGGGGATACGCGCACTGTCTATATCTTTACTGTCACTGTTCCTATTACCACTGTTATTGGCTTTACTGTTCTCACGTGTATGCAGACCCTCGAAGGGGGCACTATCAAAAATTGGCGGGGTTCCTGTTCTCTCCGATGGCGTCCTCATCACCTCCCCTGCTATTGGCCCAGGGCGAGGCAGTGCGGCCGGTGGGTCGAAAGGCGCCGTTTGACCACCCGACGATTGTGTAGGCCGCATGGCCGTCGGCGGCACCTGCTGCTGCTCGACGGTATCTATGTGAGGTTCATTTGCGATGGCCAGAATCGTAGCGCTCTGGACCCATTCGCTAACCCTCATGGGGTCCTGTGGGCTATCTATGACGGTGTTGCCGTCACTGTGCTCTTCTGAGTCGGATTCTTCGTGTGCCCGACTCAGCTCAGCGGCTGCGATCTTCTCTTGTAACGGTGGAAAACTGGGTGCAGACAGGCAGACCGACTATTTCGGCTGCGTTGGCCCTGACTAGCTCAGTTGGGGTTCGATGTTCCTACCGCACAAAAGATTTTTATTCTAAAATAAAATAAATGTTAGAAATCAGTTACAGCGTTTTATTTAAAGAACACATACCTCTTACATGACATGTACATTAGCTTAGGAATGAAAAATTGAAACTGCACAGCTATGCTATCTTATATACTATATAATCCTAAAGTGATCCTTCATTTACATGACCTTAAAGTGAGCTCAAATAGCTACTTAACTACAAATTTATATGCTCAGCTATTAACCAGAATAGAGGTTATCCACATGCCAGACTATCTTTCTTACAAATGAACCTACTACTAATCAACAAGTTACAAATACATTGAACGCTACGTTCTCTGACATGGGATTGAACAAAGAAATTTAAAGGGACACCTTATACATATGAGAGGTTTAATGACCTCACGGGACAACAATATATTCCTTTACATAAAATGTAAGCAATGGCTATCATGGATACATGAGAGGTTCAATGACCTCGTGGAATACATAAAAATCAATAATGCTTATATTATTTACACGGGATGTTTAGTGACCATATGTTCAAACTTTATCCAAACCATAGCTCTCAAGCGAGCACAAATTTATTCAGGGAGAGGTTACTGCTTAGTGTGTCGGAGATGTGGATATTTGAATTTACCAATCCCAAGGCCCCGGATGACCCAATTAAATGAAACCCACAGAAAACTAACTTGTGAGTCACCCCTGGCGTCCGCCTCTAAAATAACCCAAGCGACCGTATTCTGACCGACAGGATGGTAAGATAGTAAAACGCACGACAAAGACGATGGCAATTACCACGTCAACGAAACCCTACCTATTGACAACAAAAATAGCACTCTCTACGGCAGCAAACAATCTCTTGGCAACAAACAACAGACCAGGACTCCACGGAGAACTGTCCTGACGCGCCTACTCCTTCCGCATAAAAATAAATTGGCACTGGCCCACCTCAGAATCGCCGACGGGCGCTTATCGTTCACGTGCGACGTCACCCACGTGCCCTGCCGCCACGTGCCCTGCCGTGCAGTCGCCGACTGCCCCCGCCACGTGTCTCGCGCCCCCGCACAGGCGAAAGAAAAGGGAGGCGCCACGCAGACGGTGTCAGCAAACAGAAATGGGCGCTCGCCCAGCTTGCAGTCGGCTCGTATCGGCAGCGAGAATGCTGGCTTCGTGTGCTGGGGCTCGTCTCTGGGCACGCGGTGATGGTATTCGTTGGCGCAGCTTCGTCGGCGATTCTTCTAGGCTCGGCGTCTTTTCCGTGGAATGCCCCCGGCGGCTCCGCACGCGCCTTTTATCACCTTTGCTACCACATCCCCGCACCTCGAGCCACAAACTTCCGCCCAGAATATTCCAGAACACTTGCTCCAATAATCCACGGCATTTCCGTCTCTCCGGCCAGCATTTTTAATGTCTGTAATTGCGAGCTCGCTTCACACATCGACCCAACCACATTATTTCTATTCACCCGCTAATATAGTTTATTTCTTAGTTAGTTACACTACTCGCCAATGGAGGCCCCTGCGTCTTGCTGATGGTGAAAACGTTGTCCTTTTCCAACACAAGCTAAACCCTATTTCTCTCCTTCTCCGACCCTATCGATATGCGACTACTTCGTAACAGATGTCACTAGTAGACACCGTTCGATACGAACATCGCTACCCACAAAAGTGTTGACATCTGTCAAATCCTGTATTTTGCGGCTACTACTTAACAGATGGCGCTCTTCGCCAGCCATCTGCCTAGCCATTTATAGTGTTTCTATTCGTTACCAGAGGTCGCCCTTACAACGTTTCAACAACTCACTCACCAACTTGCGTCTTGGCGCGTAAATTTAAATAGCTCTCCATTAGCTTTCGACTGATACGAAAAACTATTCTGCCAAAATAAATGAAATGCTACAATACCCCCCCGGCCGTTAAAAGTTTCACTACACTTAGTGAAACTGCGCTGCCCTCAGCGCTGGTACTGAAATGAAAAGCTTTATATCTAACTATAACCATATGCACATATTACAACTCAAAATAAACTTGACGAACAAAAAAAAATATAAGAACAAACCAAACACTCCTTATCACTGTAAAAAAAACGTACAATTCCTTATCTACTAAACTAGCCTAAAACAAATTCTCCTGTAAAAAAAACTTTATACAATCCTTGTACATTCCCTCCACGCCCGGAGATCCCTTCTACCATGGCGTGGCCTCATAAAACTAGCGGTCTTCTCAAGTCGTCACTTGTGCAGCTGAAACTATCGTTTCGTCCTTGAACCGTAAAATACAAACAAAACTGGCACGTCTTTATCGTGGGAGACCGGCTATCGGAGTGGACCCATCTGCGGCGACGTCGTTATACCTGTTCCTCTTGCCTCCCCTTTCTTATCGCCATCCATTCATCAATCTTGCATGCTTCATCTCTCATTATGCAAATGTCTAATCTACATACCCTTCTTTACAACCATCACCATTCACGCCTAGCGATACCCTACGTGGAACCGTGGGTACGCGACCTCTCGCCCGTACGTGTCCTACCCTTTGTGGTGGATACGCTCTGCTCATCCATTCTGCTCCTCACTGCAAGAAACCTAACTCCATCTCACGCCTGGTCCTATATGTAGTCCTTTCACCCGTCTGCCCTTTAGACATACAAACAAACATTTTCCAAAAAAGAACAAACCAAAATCTACAAGAAAAATGAGTTATCATATTTCCTACTGCCTTACAAACCAAAACCAAACCAAATATTTACCTACAGTTCACAACACCTACTGTGGTGTTGTGAAACCCTAAACCTTTAGGTCTTTCATGTGCCAAGACCCTAAAATCTTCCCGTCCATGTCCTCTAACTCGAAGACCAGTGGTGACAGTACCACTTTCACCCTGCATTTCTCGTACTTAGGACATAACTTCGCCATCTTGAACTTTGCCGCGTCGCTGAGCGGATGGGTTCTTTTCCAGACGATGTCCCCTACTTTCACTGTCGCTTCTCTTCTCCTGAGATTGTACGTTCTCGTGTTCGCCTGGTGTGCCTTGAGTATGTTCTGCCGCACTGTGGCAAAAATGTCTGCCAGGAGACCTAATTCTCCTGCAAACTCTTCCCTTGGCATTCCAGGTTGATATTCCTCTTCTGTAGCCGTGTAGTGCGATCCATCCACAATCGGTTCTCTGGCATGAACCAGAAAAAATGGTGAGAATTTGGTGGTTTCGTTCACGGCGCTATTAATGGCGAATTGGATCTTATGGATGTTCTGATCCCAGGACCTGTGGTCGTCTTTCACATACGCCGCCACGGCCGTCATGACCGTCTTGTTATAGCGTTCCACCAAATTCACCTGTGGCGTGTAGCGTGGTGTATAATGCGTTTTTGGGATTCTGTACTTTCTCAAAAGTGTACGGAATTCGGTCCCCGTGAATTGCGTTCCATTATCCGCAATCACGGTTTCCGGGACCCCGTGAATTAAGAAAACACCGTTTTCCAAAGCGTTCGACACCAGTGCGCTTGTGGCTCTACGAAGTGGGAATAGCAAAGTGTACTTTGAGAAACAACAAGTGACTACAAAAATATATACAAAACCTGACTTAGACCTAGGTAAAGGACCTACCAAATCTACCGACAAAACCTGAAACGGACGGTGACAAACCTTAGGTTTGCCCATTAGACCTGGAACTGCGCGGTTACTAGATTTGTATGCCGTGCATGTGTCACATCCCTCTACATACTCCTTGATGTCCTTAAACATTCCTGGCCAGTAATAACGTAAACATATCCTCCTGTGTGTCTTGAAGACCCCTAAATGCGCTGCTGTTGGAGGTTCGTGGTTTTCCCTGATAATTTCTCTTCTTCTGTCAAGTGGAAGGACCTCCTTCCACTCGAATTCCTCCATCAAAGAGTATTTGGCCTTCGAAAATCGGTACAGCTTGTCTCCTTCTATCCGGTACGCTGGGTAGTGACTCGGGCTGTTCTGTACATTCTGCAGGATATTGTCATACCACGGATCTGGTGCCGTTCCCGCTGTGTCTCCTATGGCATCTACCCTGAGCAACCTCGAGAGAGCATCCGGAACCACGTTGTCTGAGCCCTTCCTGTGTTCTATGTGAAAATCGAACTGAGACAGCCTGCAGCCCCAGCGGACCAGCCTACCTGTAGGATTTTCGAGCCGCATGAACCATTTTAAAGATGCATGATCCGTTATTACTGTGAAATGCCTAGAACCCAAATACGCCTGAAACTTCTCTACTGCAAAAATTACAGCTAACGCTTCTCGCTCCGTAGCACTATAGTTGCGTTCCGCCTTCGAAAGTGATCGGCTGACGTACGCTATAGGGTGTTCTGCGTCATCGAGCTTCTGTGTCAACATGCCTCCTATGCCGAATGATGAAGCGTCACAATGCACGAAAAACGGCCTGTCAAAATCGGGACACGCCAACACTGGTGATGATACCAAAGCTTCCTTCAGCTTGGTAAATGCCCTCTCTGCTTCTTCATTCCACTTGAACGGCGGAGCCTTCTTGGAGGTTGATGTCAACGCATTCAACGGCGCGGCTATTGACGCAAAATCTCTAATAAACCTACGATACCATGAAGCCGTTCCTAAAAACATCTTCACCTCTTTTGCAGAATTTGGAATGGGAAAATCCAAAATGGCACGGACCTTTTCTGGGTCCGTCCGTAAACCATGCTCATCTACAATATACCCCAAATACTGCAAAGACTTCCTAAAAAACTGACACTTTTCGTAGTTGACGGTTAGGTTCGCGAACTTCAACTTTTCTAGAACCCTCTCGAGCAATACCAAATGTGCCTTCAAATCGGAACTGACTATTATGATATCGTCTACATAAACATACACTAGGCCCTCCAAAATGTCACTGGCAAAACCGTTGTCAAATAAGAGGTCCATTAGGCGCTGCTGCCGTGCACTCGCACCACAAAGCCCGAAGGGCATCACCTCAAACTTGAAAAGGCCTTTTCCGGGCACTGTGAAGCTTGTTTTCTCCTTTGATGCTTCCTCTAATGGGATCTGCCAGAAGGAAGACGCTAAATCTATCGAAGACAGAAACCTTGCTTCCTTCAGACTATCTAAAATTTGTGGAATATACGGCATTGCATATGCATCTCCTTTTGAGACCGCGTTCAGTTTCCTGCAATCTAAACAAAACCGCCAGTCGCCGTTTGCTTTTGGCACCAGGAGCGCTGGATTGTTCCAAGGGCTTTCACTTGGTGATACTACGCCTAGTTGTAACATCTTGTCCAGTTCTTTATGCAAGGCTGCCCTTTTCTCCGGTGAGAGTGGATATTGTTTTGTTTTGATTGGCTGAGCGTCCCCCGTATCGATAGTGTGCTTCATCAGATGTGTCCTTCCTAAGCCTACCTTGGCGGAAGAGATGTCACGAAATCTTTTCACTACCGCGTCCGCTTCTACCCTTTCTGATGGCGAGAGCGACTGGTATGTGTGAATAGATCTAAATGGACCATCTGAAACACTACCTACACAACACGTTGGCCTGTGTTCTACCGCATTTCCCCTATTTATCACATTTGGAGCTAGATTGAAAGCCCGCCAGAAATCTATGCCAAATACTACATCCGAATTTATATCTGGAATCACATAAAATTTAATAACCCTAGTAGCGTCTTCAAACGTCAGTGGAAGCAACATGTACCCTATTGCCTTGATGCGGTCCCCATTCCCGACAAATACGGACCTATCTACCTCGTGAAGTGTATAACCTATTTTTTTCAAAATCTGTAGTGCTCTATTGCCTAAAATTGATAGACTTGCACCAGAGTCTAACAAACCATAAAAATCTAGATCTACCAACGTAACCTTTAAATATGGACGTGAATCCTTATGACATGGTGAAAATAGAACCGACACAGCTGATTCACGGGTTTGATCCCACCTCCCTTTTACGGGATGGGTGGATTGACTGTCCCGGTTCTTCCTAACTAGTTTTTTGAATTTTCCGATTGTTGCTGAAGCTTGGCCACCATCCTTCCCCTACACTTCGGGCAACTCCTGACTGTGTAGCCTACTTCCCCACAGTTAAAACACTTGACCTGCTGATTAAATCTTCCCTTCCTGCAGTCCTTAGACCAATGTCCCATGCCGCCACACCTAAAACAACCAGATTGTGGTGTCCTATCCGATTCCTGCTGAGTCGACACCGCCGCCAGCTGTGATCGCGGCTTGGAGCCTTTATACGCCAGTGTTGGGTTTAATGTCCTAGTCGATATTCTAGATGGTTCTATGAAAAAATCTGATCGCTGCTTTGCTGCCTCTAGCCTCCTACACTTATCCTTTAGCGACTCAATTGATGTTATGTCTACTAACGCTAGTTGTTCAGTAAAAGATGGCCTAATATTGTGGAGCAGAATCTCTAATAACTCTTGTTCTGGCAGTGGATTCTTCAGCCTAGCAACCAAGCAGTTCATAATCGAGAAGTAAATATGACTGGGCTCCTCCACCCCTTGTGTCCTCGCCCTTATTTCTCCTAATAACCTATAATCGTAGTCTATCGGACTAAACTCCTCTATCAACAATGACGACAGCTCGCTCCATGAAGAAACTTGGTCTTTGATGCCCCTGAACCATAGCAAGCCCTGGTCAGTAAAAAGCTCAGAAGCTGACTCAAATAGTTTTCCCTCTCTGGTACCGTTCGCTGCACTAAGTTCCTGCAACCTCTCTAAAAATGACCTGACATCTCCTACTCCATCAAACTTGACACCCCACTTCGCAATCGGAACCTTAGGACCCGCGCATTCTACGACAACTCGTTGATGGGTGCTATCCGTCACTGCTGGCAACACCTCGTTGGGACCTTCCGCCTGTATTGGGTCCCTTCCGTTGATCTTATCAATGAAGAATACAACGGCCAATAACTCCTTCTCCCTTAGTGTCCGTTGCTCCTCACTCTCTCCTTCTGGAACCCTGGACAACCTGAAATAAAGGTGTCCTGCCAAAGCACGAGCGCGCAGAAAACTGCCTTTGTCCTTGGTGTCCTCGTACTCAGACCATTTTAAACCCAACTCGTGCACCTTTAGTTGAAGCAACAAAAACTGTTCCTGTGTTTGGGGCGGAGCATCCGTAACCTCCTCCGACTGAACCTCTAGCAAAAGCTTTTTAAGCTGTTTACGAAGCTTATCCACCGTGGGCTCCGGAGTCTCAGACCTTATGGAGACCTCATATTGAAGTTCCTCCTTCGACAAACTGTGCACGTGGATCGCCGGATCTGTCATCTTGTCTACCTATAATAAAACCACGGTACCCAAAGACAAATGGGAAAACTACCAGAAGCAAACGATGTAAAAAAAAAACTTTTGAAACGAGCCTCCTTAAATAAAAAACGTGCTATAACCATCAAACGTGAAAGCAATTCCTCCAAAATAAACACAATAACGCTAAAAAAAAATTTTACTCTATACTCAAGGTAAACATTAGAATGTAGGTCAAGGCAAAAAAAAAAAATTTTAAGTTCCAAACGCCTAACCCTACCTCCCCAAAAAATAATCTAATGTTTACCCCTCAAAAGTTTCGAAAATCCCAGGTTTGTGTGTGTGTGTGAGGGTGTGTGTGTGCGTGTACGAGAGGACTCGTAAATAAAATTAAACTGTTATAAGTTTCAACAGCTGGTCGCTAACCACAGAAGTGTATTATGGTTCCTAATCCGTTGCAAAACTTTAACAAATATTAGTCTTGCAATATACATACAAAAAACTCTATGCTGATCGCAGCATACAAAAAAATATAACCACAGTAGCACTTTGCAAGACTATCTCCCTAACATGAAAGGAAGGAAGTGCCCAAAAAAAATTTTACATCAGGACAGGAATACACTCTTACAAAAATACACTAGCAGAAAAATACACAGGTGAAAGAATACATCGGTAGAAAAGCACACACAATAAAATTATACACCCTAAGAAAATACACACATGATACACAAAGAACCTAAAATATACTTAAAATTAGCTGGACTGTTGTCTGTTGCCTTGTCAGTTGCTCTAAAATGTTACAATAACGCCTACCTACAGTGGTCACTAAACGCAAAAAAAAAAGCTTAAAAAAAAAAAAAAAAAAAATTTTCAAAAAAAAATTCAAAAAATGAAACAAAAACAAATTTTCAAAAAAATTAAAACTAGAAGTTGGGCGCCATTTTGTAACGGTGGAAAACTGGGTGCAGACAGGCAGACCGACTATTTCGGCTGCGTTGGCCCTGACTAGCTCAGTTGGGGTTCGATGTTCCTACCGCACAAAAGATTTTTATTCTAAAATAAAATAAATGTTAGAAATCAGTTACAGCGTTTTATTTAAAGAACACATACCTCTTACATGACATGTACATTAGCTTAGGAATGAAAAATTGAAACTGCACAGCTATGCTATCTTATATACTATATAATCCTAAAGTGATCCTTCATTTACATGACCTTAAAGTGAGCTCAAATAGCTACTTAACTACAAATTTATATGCTCAGCTATTAACCAGAATAGAGGTTATCCACATGCCAGACTATCTTTCTTACAAATGAACCTACTACTAATCAACAAGTTACAAATACATTGAACGCTACGTTCTCTGACATGGGATTGAACAAAGAAATTTAAAGGGACACCTTATACATATGAGAGGTTTAATGACCTCACGGGACAACAATATATTCCTTTACATAAAATGTAAGCAATGGCTATCATGGATACATGAGAGGTTCAATGACCTCGTGGAATACATAAAAATCAATAATGCTTATATTATTTACACGGGATGTTTAGTGACCATATGTTCAAACTTTATCCAAACCATAGCTCTCAAGCGAGCACAAATTTATTCAGGGAGAGGTTACTGCTTAGTGTGTCGGAGATGTGGATATTTGAATTTACCAATCCCAAGGCCCCGGATGACCCAATTAAATGAAACCCACAGAAAACTAACTTGTGAGTCACCCCTGGCGTCCGCCTCTAAAATAACCCAAGCGACCGTATTCTGACCGACAGGATGGTAAGATAGTAAAACGCACGACAAAGACGATGGCAATTACCACGTCAACGAAACCCTACCTATTGACAACAAAAATAGCACTCTCTACGGCAGCAAACAATCTCTTGGCAACAAACAACAGACCAGGACTCCACGGAGAACTGTCCTGACGCGCCTACTCCTTCCGCATAAAAATAAATTGGCACTGGCCCACCTCAGAATCGCCGACGGGCGCTTATCGTTCACGTGCGACGTCACCCACGTGCCCTGCCGCCACGTGCCCTGCCGTGCAGTCGCCGACTGCCCCCGCCACGTGTCTCGCGCCCCCGCACAGGCGAAAGAAAAGGGAGGCGCCACGCAGACGGTGTCAGCAAACAGAAATGGGCGCTCGCCCAGCTTGCAGTCGGCTCGTATCGGCAGCGAGAATGCTGGCTTCGTGTGCTGGGGCTCGTCTCTGGGCACGCGGTGATGGTATTCGTTGGCGCAGCTTCGTCGGCGATTCTTCTAGGCTCGGCGTCTTTTCCGTGGAATGCCCCCGGCGGCTCCGCACGCGCCTTTTATCACCTTTGCTACCACATCCCCGCACCTCGAGCCACAAACTTCCGCCCAGAATATTCCAGAACACTTGCTCCAATAATCCACGGCATTTCCGTCTCTCCGGCCAGCATTTTTAATGTCTGTAATTGCGAGCTCGCTTCACACATCGACCCAACCACATTATTTCTATTCACCCGCTAATATAGTTTATTTCTTAGTTAGTTACACTACTCGCCAATGGAGGCCCCTGCGTCTTGCTGATGGTGAAAACGTTGTCCTTTTCCAACACAAGCTAAACCCTATTTCTCTCCTTCTCCGACCCTATCGATATGCGACTACTTCGTAACAGATGTCACTAGTAGACACCGTTCGATACGAACATCGCTACCCACAAAAGTGTTGACATCTGTCAAATCCTGTATTTTGCGGCTACTACTTAACAGATGGCGCTCTTCGCCAGCCATCTGCCTAGCCATTTATAGTGTTTCTATTCGTTACCAGAGGTCGCCCTTACAACGTTTCAACAACTCACTCACCAACTTGCGTCTTGGCGCGTAAATTTAAATAGCTCTCCATTAGCTTTCGACTGATACGAAAAACTATTCTGCCAAAATAAATGAAATGCTACACTCTTTGATGCGCAGCAACTCTATTTCCGCCTGCAAGATCCTGCTCCGTCTCTTGGAGAGGGTCTTCGCTTTCTCGCCTCGCCTGGAAGCGGCGGGCGACTCGGACGTCTCTTCTGTCCGTTCTGTTGTGGTCGGCTCCGGCGTGTTTGACGTGAGGAAATTCGTCCCGGTTTCACTTGATGATGTGCGGACGTTCGCGGCGGATACGCCAGCGGTGGGGTTCGGCTGCCCGCTGACGTAGAACGTGACCGGGGGCGACTTTCTGCCATTACGCGGCGCGGAGCCCTGTGCCTCCTGCTGGACTGCTGGCGGAGCAGCCAGCTCGATAGGCTCGGGCGCTGAAGACGCGACCGGGGGGACGGACGCCATGCTCTGTTCGGGCGCGCCGGTATGCTTACTCCCAGACCCTTTCTGCGACCTCGTCAATACCATCACACGTCGTAGAATTTACGGTTATCCCGACTCGAAGGACCACGATGTGCACGACCGCCTTATGAAAGGAGAAAGAAAGGCGAGCTTCTTGTGTGGACTGTAATCTGTTTTTAAAGCTATGATCGCTCACAGCCTCTCTGTCTCCTCTCGTGACTTGGCTAAGCAATGCACCTAATTTTCGCCGGGATTCTATCGGGTTGAAAGACTAAGACGTGGCTATAAGGTGTGACGAGGTACGCTAGGTCGGGATCAGCATCCGGGTGTTAGGTCCGAACTTGAGCAGGCAGGTCTATTGGCGTCCGTCCAAAATGTACTTGACGATTATTTAGTGCTAATATAAAAAACTGTATGAACCCGAAGTTACCAATGTCTGTCAAATATCTATACCAACTCAAGTCCGCCCAGAGGTGCTAGTCCCGCGAAGCGCAAACTCTTCTTTATTCAATTAAAAACTCTTAAATTACTGACTCTACTCTTACAATGTTTCTGTCTCTATCTAATTTCCCGGTCAAGTCGAGACTTGTCTCAAAGTTGGCCTTGAACGTGACACGTGTAAGGTAAGTACCTGTATTTTTCCATGTTTCAGGAACTATTACTGTCAACTTTCTCAGGATACCTACCCTACGGTCCTATTAGGTATATAATATTAAAGTCGTATGTATATACTTCCATACTTCTTCTTCTTTAAGGTTTTACCAAAAAGGGATGTACCTAGGAGCCTGTGCGATACGTGATTTCGCTCTAAAACCTATAGGTCCTAGGTACTAACACTATGCGTGTCCTGTTAACTATATAATGCTATAAAATGTACGTATACAGCCTTCGTACATTTGAAAGGTGCCTATCTCTAACACTAGCGTGTTCTGTATTATAATAAAACGTACGTATACAGTTCTCCGTACGTTTGGATTGGGTGCCCTAGGCATGCGCGTAACGGTCTAGCGTTCGCTTTGAAACCTATATACCTAGGGCACCTAGCTCGAACGCAGACAGAGTGCTGCGCTCGGCTTTACCTGCCTGTATTACGCAGGGCTTTCTATTATGTTACCTTAACGACTCGAGGGTCGTTTATTCATTTACCTGCCTATATTAAAACACAATACCTTTGGGTACGTTTAATAAGGAGCTATATACTATTCTTACATACTATTTTTGGTTATAAACCAGTCTATTCATTTTTATTACTACTATTCCTAACTATGATTAACATCTATTTAATTTATTATTTCTTATAACTATCTTAAGGTCTCTAATAAATTCAGTCGTTCGGAACACCTCCATCAGTCCTTGTACTAAGTGAAAAACTTCGTAATGAAACTTGAACCGAAAACAATAAAGCGTATAACGGAATTGATTACAGTGCCTTAAGCACCACTTTCAGACAATAATAAATTACATTTTATTTCCCGAAAATGTTTATATTTAGTCATCGACGAAGCTTTTAATAAAATGGCTACCTACTTGTAAATATTTGCAAAAAGATAATCCGTGTCATATTCCCAAAACCGGCTAACAGTTGTAAGTTTTTTGTAGATTCTTCTACAAAAAACATACAACTGTAAAACTAACTTACTTACAAGGTCAAAATTCTGTAAGGTTTTTTTTCAAAAATGTTGTATACTATCCAGGCAGTGAGTACGAGGAATCGATTGCTAGAGAATGCAGTGCTTGCCGACAGCAGCGCGACGCGCCTCCACGGTCCTTGTTACACCCGTGGGAGTTCCCCGCGCGGCCGTGGCAAAGAATTCATATAGATTTCGGCGAGTTTCAGGGTAAACACTACTTGGTCACCATTTGTAGGCTCATTGTTGACTTTGAGTAACAGTGACTTAAGTTGACAGACACATTTTACGTTAAGTTAATCTTAATTTAAAAAGTTAAATAAAACTTTTCTATTTTATAACGTAGTTTTCATGAAAGCCCTCTGACAAATCGTATTATTTGAATAAGGTTTGGTTAACTCATCCGTAGCTGATTCCTTCTTTCCCTGGTTATAGTCTAAAAGAAATATTACTATTTCTTTAGACTTTTGTATATTGATTGAATGCGTCGGGGACAATAACTTTCACTGACCTTACATCGATTCCACGAACACGGCAGAAAAATATAAAAAAAAATATTTGCTAAGTAACTCTCGAGTTATGAGTATTTTAAAAAAACAGGAAAAACTGACACCCTGTGAAGATCTTTTAAGTCCTGTGACTACAAATATTAACTTTTCATTAAACTTTTTTCTGCAACGTAAGCATGAATAACCCTTCTGTAAATTACAATTCAAAATTAAGCCATAACTGCCTCAGTTTTTAATGAAATCGTGGAGTTTTGGCCAACGTTTCATTTCAGATAATTACATCACCCAACTTTAACCGTCTGTACCGCAAAAAAAATGTACTATCTAAAAAATGAATTATCTTGTTTATGTTTATTTATTCATTCTTAGACACACATTTACAATATTGTTTATTGTTATTCGATGTATTCTATTCATTAACCAATTCGAATCTACATTATGTGAGCAAACTTAGTAAGGTAGGTAGCTTAGTAGAGTAAAAGTAAGAGCTAAAAACCAAGAACCAAGGATCAAGAAAGCCTTGGTTAGGATAACTTATTTTATGGGCTATTTTTAGATACTAGCGGTAAATCAGAAAAACATCTTTGTAGCCGACTGTCTGGCACAAATAAGAAAAATACTGCTATCGGGTCGTTATCGTGGTAAAGCGAGCCTTGTCGGAACATTCGCAACTATTTCAATATTATCTTGCAAAGCTGCAACAATAACAAATGATAACCGTTTACTTATAAACATTGCGAGGTTGTTTTTTATGTTGTTAATCCCAGTAAAAGTATTGTTTTAAACAAACGAAGAAGCATATTTTACACACAGGAAAACACCAATTGAATAGTGTGATTTGCCAATACTCGTAAAAGAATTCAGAATAACTTTCAATCAGAATGAATTTGAACTGCGTCTGCCCTAATTAAGCGAAAATGCCAATTTATTCATGAATAGGCTTTAGCATTTTCATGATTGCCTGCCCTCAAGGCTCAGTTAGGCACTGCTTCCTGTGCTGGAAGGCGTGGGTTCGACCCCTACCGAGAACAAATATTTGTGTGGTGTTGTTCTTTGTCTGGGCGTCATAACTGGAGTTTACTCATTTTTAATTTTTTATTTAATTTATTTAATGCATTACGGGACGCTTTATAGTGCCTTTTCATTGCTCATACTCTGAAAGTAGGTTTGAAGTTGCCTGAGGGGCCTAATTGAAAGTAATACTTTCAGCCCTAGGGAGAAGCTGTTTACGCATACAAAAACATTTACAAAATTGTGATTGAAAACGTGCAAACAAAAGCTCAACCCAAATAAAAGTTTTTCTCTGTAGAAATTATAAAATTATAATCATTATCATAATATTTATCACAGCAATGCGCAAAATATCTCATTTTCATCTCACAGAATAATGGTTTTACTCTGGTACTGCAAGATTAATTTTCTGAAACATTTGAGAATTTTCTTCAAATTATTTATTATTCTGCAACCTCAAAGTGACAACCTTAATCTAATAGATGCGCTGACTTTGTATTCTTGAATATTTTGCTTCAAAAATGTTAACTCACGTGAAAATCTTTTAAAAATTGCTTGATAATGTCAAGTTTAAAATAATGGTTTCGTAGTATAATTTAAAATAAAATCTAGATGCTTTAGTATTAGTACTTTTAACCTTTGCGATCATAATATACGCGATAAATACCCGTGTAATAGTTTCTAGATGCTTTTTGGGTACCTACGGCCTTGTGCAGCTAAGCGTTCGACGATCAGTGAAACGCTGTCAAATATGACAGCATTGCAGTATTTGACAGCGTTTCACAGATCACCACCGCAGAACGTTTAGATGTGTGCGCAAGGATAACATAAGTAAAAGAAAAAAATACTCTTATTTATTTTCTTCTTACTAGGTTAAGCCATAATTTAGAATCAAGTAACTGGACTAATTATATTTTGGCAAAGTAGAAACGTATGCACTTGGTTCCGTGGTATTGGAAATCGTTGGTCGGCGCCGATTGGTGCCGGCTAAGTTTGCCCCTCTCTCCCCGGGCTCCGCGGTGGAAACAAAAGACGGTATGGCTTTATCTCCGACTTGTTTTTTTCTTCTACAATCCAAATAAAAATAAACACATATCTTGAGTGAGTATAAAACAATTTTAAATAATTTTCAAAGCTATAAAGGCCTGCGCACACTTATGTCACCGGCAATGGCGATCGAAAAGACCATGTGCAATAAAAAGTGTGATGAGCGTAAAAAGAGTTTGACTTGTTTAAATGACAAAGATAAATGGAATAATAATTGTGATGAGCGTAAAAAGAGTGTGTCGTCACAATCCTCTGGTGACAAAGATAAATCTAATAAAAATAGCGATGAGCGTAAAAAGAACTTGTCTAAAAGTCCAAAATGCTCAACTGGTGACATCAAAAATTCTAAGAAAGATAGCGAGCAACGCAAAATTGATTCACCTACTAATAAAGAAAATCGCGAAGAGCTCAAGACAAAAACAAAAGAAGTTGGCATTCAAAAAGACTCTTCTAGCTCAAGCTCTCAGACGCCCAGAGATAATGAGGGTAGATCAAAATCTCCAGATAGAAAGAAACAAAATGATTTTACCGCTTCAAGCCGCAGAAAAAACATCGGCGAAAGAGATAAAAACTGGTCGAAAAAGGTAAGAAATCATAGTTGGATGTAATCAGTGCATGTTTTAGCGGTATTTAATGAATTTATGACTTATTCCACTGCGTGTGTGCGAATCACATGTTATTTGTTTACTTTTACGTCAAGCACTTTCAATGCCGAAGTCCGTAGTAAATTCAGAGATTGCTGAATGTACCTACATGTGTAGTGTTAAATTACATTTTATGAATGAAAAGTTATAATTACTCTAAAGTGCTTGACAGGTAATTCAAAAAAATCATTCGAGATGTTGTAAAATTAGAAATGCAACACAGTATTTCACAGAATCCGTAAATAGTTCCCTATTTTTGCTTGAATTACTCATACACAATGACATAGTTACCATATAATTTGTTTGAATTGGTCTGTTAAATCGATTCTTGAAACTCTTTGTAAGTGTTTTTTTGTTATATTCAAGAAGAAATAATTAATTCAAAAGTTTTTTTTACAAACAAAAAATTTGAAATATTTGAAAAATTGTGGTCATGGTAGTTAAAAGTGTCATAAGGGGTATACATTTTCGAAGAATTTCCATTTTTTTTAAGTAATTAAAAAAAAAGTAGAGGTATTTTTTTTTTTCTTTTTTTTTCTCGAGTAGTCATTAGTAGGTCCATCCTCTGGTGCCGGCTTATCGTTGAATTTTGGGACATGTTGTATAAAACCTATCTTTTTTGCTAAATTGATTTAAGGGGGTACGATTTCCATACAAACTTAATTTACACAACTATGGACGAATAAAGTATTAATGTACACTGAAATAGCTGTAATAGGCTTTTACAGTGGTCCTTATTACCGGCCAGTTATATAAAGTTGGAGTGTCAGCCGTTGGTCGTGGCAGTCGGGGCTTCAGAAAAAGAATGACGAAAAAATTTCTTTTTTGGTTTTTTATTAATATTTCTGTTATCCTACAGTTTTCTCCAACTTTATATAACTGGCTGGCAATAAAGACCACTGTGAAATTCTATTACAGCTATTTCAGTGTACATTTATACTTTGTTTGCCCATAGTTGTGTAAATTCAGTTTGTATCGGAATCGAACAACCTTAACCGGCCAATGCTATAATCTAGTCAAATTCGAAGTAGAATCATTGTCGACAAACCTTTAGCTTTTTTTACATATACCTTTACTTAACATATCTTTTTATGTTTGTTATTACCGGTTGATTTGTTATCTTGTCTATAATGTTGACAAACAATTCCAAAACTACACCAAACGGTGGTTGGTTTAGAAACATTCTACGTTTCGTTCGGCTGGAGTATAGTATTTTCTCTCTATTCGAAGTATGGAGGTACTCGGTAACTTACGAGTTATTTCATCGTTTAGATTTTCTATCAAACAGTAGTCGTCTGCGAAGTTACTTGCCAGTGTATCGTATGACAAGGCCTAACGGTGGGGAATAATAGTGCCTTACACAATGTGTCGTCTGAAATGTTAATATAAGAAATGTGGTATCTTTCCGAAGGTTAGAGTATTATCAATGTTGTTGACAATGCAACACTGCTACCAAAGCATAAGCGAAGTGTAATATATTATATATAGTATATATTTCCATTTTCAACGACCGTTTTGTCGTCCGTCAAACTAAGGGAAGATATGGAAAGGTCTTCCTCATCTGAAAAAAAAAACACCACTTATTACGGACGAGATAAGTTTACATTAGTATAATATAGTTTTGGATAACGTGTGCTCAATGTACATACTAAAGGTACTATGTAAGTAGTAATAGTAGATTGTTACACAAGGGCAGTAAGTGAGCTATTGCAAAACAAGATCGCAGCTCGTACAGGGCGCTAATGGATCGAGTGCACCCGAGATATTTAAACCGCCGAGCGAGCGAAGCGAGCGAGGACGAATATACAGATACAGCTGGTTCTATGGTGGACGCGTGTTGCCATTGGTTGTTAAGTTATAAAACTGAGATGTGACACAAACTATCTATGTTTATAATAGACCACAAGCCAAGAATCACAACACAACATTAACATGAACGTTAAAGGAAAAAAAGATTATTAAAATGTATACTATAGAAAAATACGCGTTTTAAATTGTGTAGCTCTGTTGTAGTTGTAGCTTTATGTAATAAGAGTTATTTTTCTTACCCGAACTGACGTCAGATTGATTTCTAGGACTGAGGCGGCACCCTTTACTCAGATATGACTTCAGCTTTCCTTGTGAGGCTAATATGAGTCTGTAAGTAATAACATTTGTTAGTACAATACCCACCAAAAATATTGAGTGCCCTAGTAAAGGCCTACACACATCTAGGCGATGGCGATTGCGATCAGCAGAAACACTGTCAAATATGACAGCGATATTTGACACCGCCATCGCCTTTGCCTAGATGTGTGCAGGCCTTTATTGTCATTCAAATATTGAGAATGTACTTTTACACAAATGACGTAATAGAATACCTCATACCAATGGATAAAAACAAACAGTGACAGGGTTAATCAAAGTTTAATTTATAAAGCGATATTTTAAGCACACAGTCAAGTAATTTTACATTATTTTGGGAGGATTTCTACCATCACACCTACAAGAGGATAACAGTCTTTATTGAACCTATTTAATTTAGCAGAAAGTTTGGTCTAGTGGTAGCGGCCCGCCTTCCGATCTGAAGGTCGTGGGTTCAAATCCAGTCGTGTACCAATGAGTTTTTCTGCCGAAAAATGTATGTGCACTATGCCAGTACTCTCAAAACGGTGAAGAAAAACATCGTGAGGAAACCGGCGCGGCGTGTCTTAGAACCTAAAAAAGTTCGAGCAACACGTGTCAAGGGTCACGCAAAAAGGGCCCGCCAGCAGCTTATTTGCGGAAAAAACCAGCCCGCACATCAAGTGCGGATGACAAAAAATTACCGAAATTGCCGAATTACAGAAAGTTTAAAAATAAACAGCTTACCCCAAGAAAGGTGGGCTTGGCGACAAAGGGCGAGACAAATACTCAGGATGGAACTGCACAGACACGTAGTATGGATGACTTTCGACAATAGCCACTTCCATTCTGGTCTTAGTATCGTCTTTTCCTACGAAGCGAAGACCTGCTGATTCTAGCCGTTCCACGTATTCGGGGTTTACTTCGTATCTATGCCTGTGACGCTCTTCTATTACGTCTTTTTTGTATAATTGGGCTGGGGAAAAGATTTATAAAAATGTCAGGAACAGATTGAAGAAGGTTGAGCGCTACTTATACACCATCTATTATCTTTATTTTTGTTTTTCCTTGGGCCATTCAAGTATGACGTAAGCGCTTGAGGGGGCGGGTGGTCTTTGCTTTGCTTATTTTTGATGACATGGTGGGTTGATTACGTTAGCAGTTATTATTTACTTTTTTACACAAATGGCAACCCACAGATTGATACATTAAAAGAAAAATGCATATAGGTACCAATGATTACGTAAGCATTGGGGGGCAGAGGTTTGCTTACTTTTGAAGAAAAGGAGGGGGGGGTTATTATTTATTATTATTATGTGCCCTCCAGGTCCCACTGCTGGGCAAAGACCTCCCCCCATTCCCTCCAGACATCTCGATCCTGGGCTACGCTTGTCCAGGGGGTTAATAATTGTGAAAAATCGGCTTACGTAATATTTGAATGGCCCCCTTGAGCCTTGACAGAGCAAACGAGTTTATAGGAATGTCATACTCACTCATTATACTTGGTTCCAAAAAGGTCTTCCTCTTCCCCAACCGCATAGTACCACCCATATTCCCTGGATGATGTTCTGGCATGTCGATGACCAACTTGTCTTCACACTGGGGATCAACCTCAGTGCTGTGCGCGCCTTTTAGACCGAGAACATTTCTGGAAAACTCTATGACCGCAGCTTGCAGTCCAAGACAGATACCGAGCATAGGTTTTTGAGTTTCACGGCCCATATTCCTTACTGATCTTTTTACCTCCTAATCAGAAAAAAACAAGTTACATGAATTATAGCTTACTTCCGAATCAGAACTATTACTTAATTGTTAAAGATTTATTTAAATTCATTTCAAACATCAACAACTCTTATTTTTCTAGCCTAGTTTGGAGAAGACTTTACCAGATGTATCAGCAAACAGTCGGTATCAAGCAACCAGCTTTATTTGTAAATGTGCCCTGTCATCGGATAAACGTTCCTCAATAGCTTATAGAACGTGCTGAGTTAATTTCATCATAGCAATGGTAAAGTCGACTATCATTGGGATCATAATAATTATAAGTTTAAAAAACTTGAGAAACCGACTTCATTGCCAAACGGCTAAACCGATTTTAATGAAATTTGTTTGGGACAATCTGGACATAAGAATAACCTTCCAAATAAAAAAATAATTTTCTAAATCGGTTCATAAATGACGGAGGCATGCAGTTACAAACATTAAAAAAATTATTTAAAAAAAAATGGCAACACCGATTTTAATAAAATTAAAATGGGACCAATCTGGAAACAGTACATTTCAGATAAAAAAATAATTTTTCAAATCGGCTCACAAATGACGAAGTTATGCGGTACAAAACTTAAAAAAAAAAAAATACAACCGAATTGAGAACCTCCTCCTTTTTGATTGGAAGTCGGTTAAAAAGCATCAGCGTCGTGGGCGGCGCACGATGGTTACCCTGAGACTTCTCGCTTATTAAAAGCGTGTGGCCATAGGTCACTTTAGTGCCCCTACACATTAATTTGCATTTTACCTGAATTGAAGATTGTTTAATATTGTATTTTAGTTAGATGTTCGTTACTATTTATGACAAAATCTGTTAGAAAAAGAACGAAAATAACATGAACGGCTTTCTTTACGAAAGATGGAAATGCTTTTACATTCAACTAACGCCTTGCTGATATTTCGCTATATCTTTGCTGAGCTGATTTAGTTAGATAACATATACATAGTTTGTTACTGTTAGTTCTAACTGTTGATTTATTTGATGGATATTCGATTTAACTTTGATATAACCTAGCTCTGATTGTTGCGTGCACGCACAGAGAGTTTTGGTATTATAATAAAGAAGAAATACGCGAAATAAATGAGAATATTTCGTGTATTTTGTAGTTGAGTGTGGGTTAATTTACGGTTCTGAATAAAAATTGTTATTTGTTATACAAGAGTGCAAAGCTGCTTTTAAGCCGCGTGCTCAATTTTGATGACCGAGCAAGCGAAGGATTCTAAAATTTAACCACGAGCGTAGCGAGTGCTTTAAAAGTTAGAATCCTAACTTTTAAACCACTCGCTACGCTCGAAGTAACACACCTAAAAGGTTCCGAGTCTGAGTTTTCTGATAAATTCAGCACCATGCAGGTAGAAGTAAATAGGTTTAATTATGTTTTGAATTCAAACATACACCAAGAAGGTTACGAGTGCGAGTTTTTAACAGATGAAAAAAGGTTGCATGATAAATTCACAAACTTAGTGAACACGATATTCTAAATTCAAATGTATTTACTCATACTCATACTCATATTATTTATTGCAATTATTATGTTACATGGTGAGGTCTTAAAGTTAAAAATGGTAAATACATAATAGGCCCTAATGTTCAGGGCATAGCAATATCTGGAGTGGAAGCGGGCCGAAGTCTGAAAAAATAGATAAATTAAAAGCTAGTTGTTATTTTTATATTATGAAGTCAATTAAATTAGTAATATAACGCAGGCAGTGTATCATTGAAAAAGTCATTTAAATTATAATAGCATTTTTTTATCAATAAGTCCTTTAATTTATATTCGAATGTCCTATCCTTTTCTACGTCTTTTATTTGTTCGGGGATTTTATTATAAATTTTTGATGCCATTGTTGTTGGACCGGAACTGTGTATTTTTAATTTTTGAATTAGGCAGTACTAATTTGTGCTTATACCTGCATGGGTAACGCCGTGGCAGGTCAGTTTTTTTTACGAAAAATTGTGGGTATTTTCTTGCAAACTTGCAAGCTTCGAATATGTAGATGCTGGTTAATGTCAAAATTTTTAGGCTACGAAAATGTTCTTGGCAGCTTTCCGGAAGCTTTATATTGGCGAGGGTACGAACGCATGACTTTTGTAGAATAAAGAGATCATGGACATCAACACTATTACCCCAAAGGATAATGCCATTTGTGAGCCAAGCGAATGCATAGGCATATTAAGCAGTTGTTGAAGTTTGTAGGTCTGTTGCTTTTCTGGCTCGTCGCTTGGTCCAAGTAGGAATGTCCTATTCCCAGAACCGGCTAAATATTATGGTGAAACTATTCATTAATTATAAATAGAACGCTAACGGCAAACCAAACATCTACGCGTTACGAGACGCCATTTTCCTCTCCACTAGGGATGTCCTTTTCCCAAAACCGGCTAACAGTAGGAACTATTAAGGACAAACATTCTTCATTGATTATAGCTACAATTCTGTTTAACTTTATTACACTGCAGATAATACAACTACACGTAACGACCGACGCCATATTCCCCTACTTCCGCTTCTTTTTTTCTCCATTAGAGGTGTAACTTTTTGCTTGATCCGAATAGGGATGTCCTATTCCCAAAACCGGCTAACAGTAGGTACATAAACTAAACCATGTGTATGCAATAAATATTAGTGTGTAAACTCACCAATAAGATGAAAAGTGACGAAAGTGATGACAGCTCGCATCAGGAACATTTTGATCATTCTTGATTCTTCCTGCGCGTCACTGGTTGATCATTGCACATTTTATTTAAACTTTTGCACTACATTTATGTTTCACCTTTATATTGAAAACTGGAACGTTTTAGATTTCATTTTTGTATTGTTTTACGAACCTGTCATTTTTGAAAACATTTATTTTTTAGGTTTAGGTAGGTATGTCTACATTTTACACAAAAACTGTTTGAAGGTTGAACTAGTTTTTTTTTCCTGCAACAAAAGAAAAACATGTTAGGGTGTTTAGTCATTACAAAATTGATTCTTGTAAAAGTTATTCAGCTAACCACAAGTTTTACTCTATCAGTTTGAACAATTCGACTAGTCTCTCAGCTCAGTTAGTAGCTCTGCCTTCTGCGCTGTAGGTCGTGGGTTCGATCCCCACCGAGAACAAATATTTGTGTGGTTACCACAGGTGTTTGTTCTCTGTCTGGGTGTTATATTATAAGTATGTATTTACAAAGAAAATGTATTCAAGTATTGTCTCAGCTATCTGGTTTCCATAGTACAAGCTCTGCTTAGTTTGGGGCTAGATAGTGTTGTGTGAATTGTCCACATAATTTATTTATTTATTATTATTATTATTATTGATTCGCTTCGCCTACATTTATCTGTCTTTTGTATGGAGAAATGATGAAACAACAAATCGTTTTAATCATTTCTCGTAACGTATTGTTGTTGTCTCATCTTTTCTCCATACAAAAGAGAGAGACACGTAGGCGAAACAAATTTTACAAATTGATCGAGAAAAACTACGACTTGCCCTTCAGAAGTCTCACAGTAAGAGGCTTCGTTTTTATCTTTTGGCAACAAAACTCTACAAATTAAATTAAAAGAAACGGCACGACCTTGTAGCACGAAAAAATATGTTTACTCAGAGTAAGTACACTTAAATAAACCAAAAAGTTCGAAAAAATGTGTCAAGTGTACGAAAGGAGACTCTTTGAGGCGCTCTTAAAATCCTTTCACCACACTTGGTTCGAAAGAATCAGTGACACGATAAGAAGAAGAGAAGTAAACAGGCCCTTGCATCTATTGTAATTGACGCGTCTTTGTCAATTGCATCAACTTTACATTGTATTGAGTTTAGCTTGGCGCAGAATGACCGTAAACCATTACAAATGTGTGAACTGCGGGCAACCGTCGGCTGCTCTTTACAAGAGTTATGCTCCAACGATTCTGAAGCTAACAAAATAACTGTCAAAAAATCATTACTTGAGGGTCTATCTAGGGCAACATTTTAACCTACTTCAAATAATAAAGGTCTTCTTCCTGCCCTTTATTATTCAATCTACAGATAAATTTATTCGTCAGAAGAAAGAAAAAATAATCACGTACACAAAAATTAATCCTTAGACAGTAGTGACGGCACTGGTTTGTGAACTAACGCCATGAACATCAGACACATTAAACATATATGCGTAAATTTACCCCTTTAATAGTCTTGGTGATAAAGCATGTAAGAATAGACTTGAGAATAGTAAAGTAAAAATTAAGATAAACAAAACTATGCGTTCAAAGTTTAAAAATCCTGCAGCTTAAATTTGAATATAAATTATTATATATTTAGCGAGCAAAACTTTAAGCTTCTTCTTCTTGCCCTTATTCGATTCTATTGTGTTGTGTCTTCCTCCTCCATTCCTTTCTCTCAGCCGTCTCTGCATTCGCTCCTCTCTTATCCATATCATCTTTCACAAAGTTTAACCATGTTTTTTTTGGTCTATCTCTGCTCACATATCCATCCAGCTCCATCCTTTCATTTCTCCTCATGACAAGTCTGTATCAAGCGAGCCTAGTGCTCCAAAATTTTTCTGTCAATACTACTCTCAAACTTCCCCTATATTCATTTCGTATCCTATCCATTGTATTGTCACTCCACAAATCCATCTCAAACATTCACTTCAAACAAAAGCCTATAATTTTTTTCTGTTTTCAGTTCATTAATAACATGCTTTACTATATTCCTACAATAATGGTTTATGTGCTACATGGAGTGAATAATTTTGCCTATTTCAATGCGGTGAATGTAAGTATATCAATAACATTATCATTGAAATCAAATGCTTTTATGAATTTTAGAAATTTAGAAGATATATTTTATATTTTATATATTTATAAACTTGTGCATTATTATGTTAATTTCAGATGAATTCACTAATATTATATGTTTTAAGGGTAACAGAATGCTTTGTTTTGTTACTATCTCCAGCTTTTTGTGCCGGTATGCTACCTACAGAAGTAGAAAAAATTAAAACAATTCTGCATGGCAAACTTTTGGAAGTTCATGGTAAGACAAAAAACGAAAAATTCTTGAAATTTGTGTAAAGTAAGAGGTAAATTATTCATGGCAGAGGGGAATAGAGGAGGAAGACATGTTGTGCCGATCCTACATACAGGGATAAGGGCAGGAAGAAACAGAAAAAGATATTAAAGTAGTCGCAAAAAACTGAACGCATTCTTTCTTTCAGATACATCCGAAATCCAAGACATTAAAAGATTCATCAACTACGTGCAAGAGCGCGGTTGTCGGTTCCACGTGTACCACCTATTCCCACTGAATGCCGACCTGCTTGGAATGGTGCTCGGCTTCTGCGTCACCTACCTCATTGTTATCATACAGTTCACTAAAGATTAAACTTCTAGGGTGCAATACAATATTATGTTCAATAACAATAGATTGGGTCTTAACCATCCGAAAACCAGCGTCACTCACTACACTTGTAGTGTGTGGCATGTAACCGAGACCGGTTTTAATTAAGATTTTTCTATTACTAATAAAACGGATTCATTAGCAGTTTTGTTTCGTCATTGATTAAATGATTGATGGCTGTAAAATGGAGGTTTTGAAACAACACGAAGTTAGACTAGAAAACAAGATAGTTCAAATTGTGACTAAAAATATATATATAATACTTATTAAACGTAAAAAAAGTAAAAGTTTCTTTTAAAAGTGAATTTCAACAATACTCATCGTATTTTATTGTTTCTCATTTGCATTTAAATTCGATTGTTTTAACAAATCTCTAAATAAACATTTACTTGCAATACGATTAATCTACCTATCCACATACACAATGCGGACGGAATACCAGTGATACCTACGATTTCACGATACACTAATACTATAAATCATACATAACACAAAACCCATCTAATAATATGTCTTCATACCCTCCAATATAATAAGCAAACACAATTATACACTAAACATTAATATAAGTATTTATATTACAATATAAATACTTATATTAATGAACTAATATAATACCATAAACCCACACAACCACATAACCACAAGATGTACTTTAAGTTACTGTCGCGACTTATAAATTGTATTAAGGTAAGTAATAGTATATGTATGTATGGAATTAGGTTGTAGTATGTATGTTTGTGTTTGTATGTGTTGTTTATGTTAATACGTCTACGCTATGTACGTGTGCTGTGTGTATAATATTTGCATAGTAGAAATGGAGGTGTTTTTATGTTTCTATAACGCATCAGTGGTCTGAGCCGTGATGCGCCACGGAAGGCACCACATCAGCAGCTTGAGCCATGACGCGCCTCTGAAGGTGCCGTAGTAACAGGCTGAGCCGCGAGTTACGTAGCAAGGAGAAGAATTATGTAGTTTATTACCACAATTTTATTTTGTTTTATATTTTATTTTATTTGTTTATTAGGTACACAAAACAGAGTACAATCGATAATTTACAGGCATAAATACTATTGAGTTATGAGCTAGACAGTACCCCAAAACATGCGTACACAGAATGCATAGAACAGGAAAGTTAGTAAATAGCGTGTAACCAGGCTTAACTAGTAGTAGGTGATTAAAGTTAACATTTACTTGGAACTTAGGTGTACTCATACAATTATTTTATTACAGTAAGTGCACACACTTCGAGTTAAGACTCGAAGAGAGTGCAGAATTAATTAAATAACTAATTTGAGTTTTCGGCACACTGTAATGAAAGAGTGGCCAAAGATGCATTCTAGAACAACCAGAACTGGTTTAAAGTTGTAAAGAAAAATTTGGAGAAAAAGAAAGAATGTGAAAAGTCAGGTAAAAAAGCTAGTGAATATTAAAGCTAACATAGTATATGGTGGCCTAGTGGAAGCGGCGCCGACTTCCGATCCTAAGGTCGTTGGTTAAAATCCAGTCAATAAGTTTTTCTGTCCAAAAATGTATGTGCACAATGCCAGTACTCTCAAACTCTGCATGTTGTAGAACCTGTATCAAGTTGTTGTTTGTTCGAAAACATGTATCAAGTGCACGAAAAGAGCCTCTTTATGGCGCACTTAAAATTTTTTCACCACGCACTCTGGTCTCAAAAAACCAGTGACACGATGAGAAGAACAAAATCTTAACTGTAACATTAATTACTGCAAAACCAAAACTATTCAAAAGTTTAAGAGAATATATTGAATAATCAAGAGATGCCAATTAAATGTACTACCACAGAAGAAATGACAGTACTAGGACCCCAGTACGTACTGCTATAGGAAGGTGAGATCTAGATATCTGGCCTGTCCCATGTTTCGTCCTGATGAATCTTGCACGCGAGCTCAATTCTTGACTTGATTGGCGAGCATAGCTTTCCTAACTAACGAATAAAATAAACCATTATTGAATGAATCTTGATTTATTTACTTTGTAACTTTGATTTTTTTATTTTAAACTAGCTGCTAGCAGCTACTAGTAGAGCAGAAACTTAATTAATTTGTATGAAACATATTTGCAAAATTATTTTTTCATTTCATTTATTAATAAAAATTAGCGTTGAATCGTATTTGAATAATTACAATAAAATGTCATCTAGCCCCAAACTAAGCGAAGCTTGTATCAAGGAAGCCTAATGTCCGATAAATTATACTTAAATATATTTTTAAAAAAAATAAAGATAAAAATATACAACAAACATAGGAAAGTTTTACGATTTTTGTTAGATTATTTGCTATTCAGCTATCCTCAAAGGTGATTGAATCTAGATCGTCATGAGTCGTCATAATCACCATCTTAGCCCATTTGCACCCACTAACCGAGTATGGAATAGGCCTGACGACTAATTTTCAAAATCTCTTCTATCATATTCGTGATTCGCTCTGACCGGTGTTTGAGCCATCATGGCGGATTGTTGTATTTTGTAGATTTATTTTAACAAATAAATTATTAATCTCGACATTAATAAGAGAATAAATACATATATCAAAATCTTTGAATCCTTTTTCATAATAAGTATATTTATTTTCATGATTATAAATATAAATGCTCTATGCTTTGAACGCAAAAAGGGTAACAAAAATCATACGCACGTAAAGACTAATTCATATTTCCATTTTTCTCATCATCCAGTGAAAGAACCCGAGGATTGAGAAGGACATCGACAGCGGAACTGCAGAAGCCTTGATCCACGCCCAAAGACTAGAAAAAATAGAATTAAAAATTAGACAGTTTTGAGAGAGAAATGGTTGATGGAAAAAGCAAGGGATAGAAGCGCGGTTTTGGACAGATTTGAGAGAGACCTTTGCCATGCAGTAGGATGAAATAAGTTGAAATAAACAAATATACTTAGGTAACGGAAGAGCCCTGGCGTTTCAACTTTTAGAAAGGCTTCTAACCGCAAGCTAATTAGCAAATATAATTTCAAGAAACCCATATTGCTGTCTAATCTAATTTACGAAATTCTTAAGCTTTGTTTACGTCAGCGGCGGCGCGGCGGCGGCCGGCGGCGCGGTATATACTTATGAATATTTTGAACTTTGTTTGAAGATCTGCCTTGAGCCATACCGAAGTTGCTATTCCTTGGTTCAATCAGAAAAAAAGAAGCATGTATTTTAACCTCACGTGCCCTTCAGCTAGACGCGTAAACAGGTCTGCTCATCATGCCACTGTTTGCTTGTGTGCCTTGTTTATCATGTAATGTAAAACTAGCTTCATAAAAAGTAAAGATATTTTGCTTGGAAATAAATGAATGAACCTAAGATTACCTAGTTAAAGTAAGGCTTAGGAATACACTATCTTTCCGATAGATAACCCACAAGAACAAATATTTGTGTGGACGTAAATGTTTGTTTTCGGTTTGGGTGTTATATTGTATTCTAAGTATGTATTTACAAAAAAACTACTCAAGTATTTTAATTAGCTATCTGGCTCCCATCATGCGAGCTCTGCGTAGTTCGGGGCTAGAATAGTGTTGTGTGAATTGTCCACAATATTTATTTATTAACATGGCCTTAAAATATGATTCTGATCTCAGCAGCAAGCAGCAAATGCCGCGCGACACGCAGTTTTTAGGGTTCCGTAGCCAAATGGCAAAAACGGAACCCTTATAGATTCGTCATGTCTGTCTGTCCGGCCGTGTCACAGCCATTTTTCTCCAAAACCATAAGAGCTAGACTGATGAAACTTGGTGAGTAGATGTATTCTGTGAACCGCATTAAGGTTTTTACACAAAAATAGAAAAAAAACTATAAATTTTGGGGGTCCCCATACTTGAAACTGAAACTCAAAAATTTTTTTTTCATCGAACCCATACGTGTGGGGTATCTATGGATAGGTCTTCAAAAATGATGTTGAGGTTTCTAATATCGTTTTTTTCTAAACTGAATAGTTTGTGCGAGAGACTCTTCCAAAGTGGAAAAAAGTTGGTCCCCCCCCCTCTAACTTCTAAAATAAGAGAATGATAAAACTAAAAAAAATATATGTTGTACATTACTATGCAAACTTCCAACGATATTTGGTTTGAACAAGATCTAGTCAGTAGTTTTTTTTATACGTCATAAACCGTAAACCGCAATTTACCTTTCAACGAACTACAGGAACCTTATTATGTTACATAAAGTAACATAATATAAAGGTTCTTGTAGTTCGTCGTGCTACGGAACCCTTCCTGGGCGAGTCCGACTCACACTTGGCTGCTTTTTTAATACAAATTTTGTGCGCGCTTGTATGAAAAATCAGCTCGAGCTGCCAAGATTGGAATAAGACCTTTAAAAAGGGTTTTGTTCGATCAAGTCATAATACAAAGCAGTAAAGTGAAAATGCAAAAGCGCAAAACTGTGACTTTCCAACTACATTATTTCAAACATAAACTTTGATTATGCAGCTGGCTTTACCCATAAAAAAACTTAGATAATAGGATATTCTCGCTACAAAAATACTAAGGAAGCAGTTATTTATCTTTCATAGAAAAAGTTCACGGTAAACGTCGACGAATGAATAAGAAAGTGGACTTAGTTGGGAGTCGTCTCTGTAACTATCCTTTTAAGTGGCAAGTCGTTGAATTGCTAAAAAGCACGTGCTTGCATCCAGTTCCGTAAATACTTCTAATCTTGCGCTCGAAGCTGCTCATTCGCACGCGAGCTTTGTAAATACGACATAGTAAATGAATATGTAGTGCTTAAAGTTTGTAGGGTCCTGGTTTTATTGAAAATGTAAGTGCGCTTGCTGTGGTGATTGTATCTAGTTAAGTAACGCTTTAAAAAGGAATTTTTTAACCGTTTTCAATTTATCTTATCCCATATTCCATATGCATTCTCTGGTCACAGAAAATGTGGTAGCACCTTCATGATAAGTATAGATAACTAATTCTTCATCCACTCTATGTAACTCCCCACCCCTGTCCAGATGCTCATAGAAGAAAATAAGATCTTCTGGAGTGCCATAACCGGTTTCATCAAAACCCCCAACATTGTCGTACACCCATCTATGACAAAACCAGGTAGGCATGAGCAATGTAGGTCCATTTGAAGTATAAATTTGAGATTTTAGTTTTTTGGGAGATAAATTGTTGGCCCATCTCATAAACCTTGGTGTAGAATTAGGTGGGTTTCTTATAACTTTACTGCCAACTAATGTATTTTGGTTGCAAATTCCTGCCCTCCATTGTAATAGGAGTCTGTCAGGGTACATTATATCGTCAATGTCTTGAAAGCAAAGGTAACTGCCAGTACTGTTTCTAACTGCAATATTTTTTGCTGCACCTACCCCTCTGCAGACATCTCTTTTTAAACTTTTATTTCATCGACTTTTCGTATTTTTAACAAAGCCGCCCTACGATTCTTCTTCCGGTGTATGACCATTATTCTACTGCTTTGACTAGAAACTAATATGTTTCTTAATGAATTTTAATTCCATCCTTTCAGTTGATAATACAAACAGAGAGCTTAATGCTATAAGCATTTTCTACCTGCCAAACTTAGAGGTGGAGGTTGGCGTTGGGTGCTTACTTAAAAAGAAAAACTTAGGTATCGAAATTAATAACAAGTAGGTACTTATTACTTAGTTAACGTTAGAAGCATGTAAATCTAACCACATACATACCATATGTATTGTTACCAAATAAATAAATACTATCTACTATTAGGTATGTCCTTCACGTATTCTTAATAAAATCATAACCTTAAAATGAATGTCCGTATACAAAATTAAACTATAAAATCGTACTTTATTTTAACTTTATTGACCAACTTTACATAAATAAATATCATAGTGATGGTTATCCAATATTGCTAATCCACCCATATTGTCAAGTCTTAACCCTTATCACAACTAATTTGGCTTACAATTAGCGTCAGTGCATTTAGCGCTCAATATTAACAGAGATAAGGTACGTTTTCCGAGTTTTCCGACTCCAACAATATAAAGTTCACTAAGCTATATAGAATTTCGTTGCAAAAATGTTGCTTACATTCCATTCCGCGGTGGTGTAAATTGAGGGAAACTAGGGAAACTAAAAATGATAAACAAACCTTATATCATCCTTCAAAAGTTGAATCAAATTCTCAATAAGCTCATCCCTCCTCTCAACCTTCCTCAGCCTTGTGCATATCTCATTCATTTGCTTCCTTCCAGCTTCAATCTTCTTCAAAGGTATGTTAGGTAGACTGTTGCTGAACCCTAGGCTTATTTCTTCATGAGTAGTCCATTCATCTGTGGTGTTGCTGTATGTTGATATAATAGGCTTGAGGTTTCTGAAAACTAAGCTAGTTTTGAATTCAAGACTGAGATAAAATGATGTAAAGAGTTTCACAGAAATGATAAAAATTTTGTCTAGAAACAAAGTAGGCCGGCGGGCGGCGCGGCGGACGGAAGGTGAATGTGGTGGGATGTATGTCACGCGGCCGGCCTTGACTCCCCCCTCATCCCACAAACCAGTTGCGCTCAGATTGACCACCGAAACCGCGGCATTCACTCTTCATAAATCACGCCCAAATGTTTAAGCCCGAACGCACAAGTAGTAAATGTTATATCGAAAAAAAAATCACCCTCTAAAATGATTCGGGTATATAAAAATAATAAAGCAGGTGCAACAGAAAAGTTGCTTCCAGTGCCATGACTCAGACTTCGAGAAGCTCTGTCATGCTGGGTTCGGCAACGTTTAGTACCGTTACTCATAGAAAATGAAAGTTCGGCAAGACGTTGGTATCGGTCAAATCAGCCGGCTTATTCAACGATGTTGGAGCACCAATAAGGATTATGATATTACACCAGTTTACGTCGGGCACGAGATCAATCAGGGTGATCGATACACGTTCAAATTACAAGAACTCTGTTTACCTTTATAGCACGGCAAACAATTTATCTACGCATTCTGACGCCATCTTTCTATATCCTGACTAGTAATGTGTCTCGTCGCCCGGTCTCAGTAGGGATGTCCAAAAACCGGATAACACTTTAGGCAAAGTTTTAATTTTCTATGAGCTACCACCAGAGTTGGTCCCTCTTAATTCCAACATGAATAGCTCCAAGAAAAACGTTAAAAAAATCCTCCAGGTTTAGGCAACGCAACGACAGCACCCTTGGTGTTGTTGGTGTCTATGGGTGACGGTGACCGCTTACCATCAGGTGGGCCGTAAGCTCGTTTGTCTAACTTTTACATAAAAAAAGACCAGACAAGCTCTTTTCTGACTGCGGAACCATCGCTTAAAAGGCTACTTAAGTTTGGTATTTTAACAAATGACGATCGACTGGGGTCGTCAGCCTGCTTTCTGTGTGAGTGAATCCAAAGGTAATCGACGGCTGCTCGCAAAACATACCAAAGCTCTTGAAAAAACCGATCTATCAATATTAGAACACAAAAAATATGCAAGTCAGTTAATAATCCCGAATCGGCAATCGACAATAGAAATAAAGTCACAGTCACTTTTTTAATAATACCTAGCTGTTTTATTTTTTATTGCACCCTAGGTTCGTTTGACATTTAAACCGTTTGATAGCATGGCCGAATGATTGATGGTGTTTCAGTAATGAGTGCAATTTAGCGTTTATTTCCCTCTCTATTCAATGTTTGTTATTGTCGAAGGAATTGTCCCCTTGAAAGCATTAAACCTATTGAACTTTTAATGGAAAAGCGTTATTTCTTATCATATTAGTCGTCGACCTATTGGCTTGTAACTAGACGGGTAAAAAAAAATACTGCAATTAATTCCTTGGCTCAGGTATTTTTATAAAATCATGCAGCATCAACCGTCAAGGTTTTTTTTAGTTGTGTGTAGGTAATGGAATAGAGGTAGACAAAAAATAAATGAATTACAAAAATAAACAAAACAAAATCATATTTACATACAAATTAACTGTTGAACTGTGACTGGTAATCATTTGTCAGTCTGTTGTGTCATTGGAAATGATAAGTTTTGATGCTTTCATTCACCACTGCAAAATATATTCAAACACGCACGAACTAAAGTTCAAATTTGATTTTTGCGTTCAAGTCAGCAGATGAGAGCTTTTCTCAGAGCCTTTGTAGTAACTTCACTCGTATACTGTTAGTTTAAGGTTCAAAGTTGCATGTTTTATGGATTGTGACAGAAGAAAATGAGCGACTGGGTACAATTTATCATGGAGCCAAGTATCCGCCCAGGCTGTAACGAATCGCTAGTAAATAAATTGACCACAAACATTTCGGATTTCTTTTGACGATCCTGGCTGAGAATTTATTTGAATAAGGTTGTAGCTACTTGATATGACTTCGATGGTTTTTGTATAAAAACGCGGATAAAACACACGTGGTCAAAACCTCGACTAGGCCCAGCTCAAAGGATAGACGCCTTTTTTGTGCTACTTTTTTTGCAAGAGATAGTACTTCTTCTAAAGCTACAGCTGACGATGGAGCACGATGATCTTGTACGAGTATTCTTGCCTAAAAGATACTGAAATTGCAATGTTAAGAAAAACAGATGACAGTAACGAGTTTCATTTCTTCTTAGCGGTTCGCACTATGAAGGTAGAGTGTAGGCTTTAAAACTCTTTGCTTGCGCAATATGGGTTTCCAACCTCCTTCAAGCAGAGCCAAACTGCTTGGACATCACTTATGCAGGTTGGTCCATGAAGATAGAATACACTGCTTCCGTAGTGAAACTGAGTAATGAGTTCCATTCCTTCTATTTCACCTTAGCGGTTCGCACAATGAAGGTCGCACATAGAACTTTAAACTCCTTGCTTGCGCAATATGGGTTTCCAACCTCCTTGAGAAGGCAAAACGCTTGGACACTTACACCGTGCAGGTTGGTATATGAAGTTAGAATATCCTGCTTCCGTAGTGGGGTTAAAATAATACGCAAGTCTAGAATATGATTGATATGTCTAGGTTACAATCAATTGGTCCTGATTTGACGGATGTAGGGGTCTACGGGACTATTTAAGCTTGCAACGATTTACAGTACTTTCTAGTGATCCAACCAATACTTGCTCTATTAAGTAATCCAGTAAGATTTTTAAGGTTTAGTTTTAATTAGTTTTAGTTTTTTTGTTAATATTATGAATTTTTGTTTTGTTGTTATATAATTAATAAAAGTTTTGGAGGAATCCAGTAATTTTTGGTCTATGGTACATCAAATTCAGTAGAAAAATTAAAAATAATACTCAATCATAAGAAATGGCTAAATATCATATCTAAAGATGGCAATTTCGGAACGAAATCTTATCTGTCACATATACAGGGTGTCCCAAAATTCAACGATAAGCCGGCACCAGAGGATGGACCTACGAATGACTATTCGAGAAAAAAAAAGAAAAAAAAAATACCTCTACTTTTTTTTAAACATTTTCCAACAACAAAAATCTAATTTGGGCACATAGTAGAAGTGATTACTATTAACAACAACTTATGAAATTTGGTTCTTGATTAGAAAAAGTGTCATTATTTTTTTTTTTGTGGCTAGTTTTCCTAAAGTATTATACCATTTTAAAATCTAGGTTAGTTGCGCTAATTTTTTAAAAAACTTGCCATAGTAGTGTCCATATTTTTTTTTTACACTACGATGAGTTACAGTTTACTGAACGTTAAAACCTTTCAAAATTTTAGGGAAATAATTTTTTTGGTTGTTTTTTTGTATAAAACTACGAAAATTCTGTAATTTTCAAAGATTATGGTGAATAGTAGTACTACTTAGGTTGCCGATACAAACAAAAAAACTGAAATATTTGAAAAATTGTGGTCATGGTAGTTAAAAGTGTCATAAGGGGTATACATTTTCGAAGAATTTCCATTTTTTTAAAGTAATTTAAAAAAAAGTAGAGGTATTTTTTTTTCTTTTTTTTTTCGAGTAGTCATTAGTGGGTCCATCCTCTGGTGCCGGCTTATCGTTGAATTTTGGGACATGTTGTATACGTATTTTATTATTCGCTACCCTCAACCACCAAATCATCTTTCCTCCCCCTTACCTGTGGGTAGAAAGAGAAACCGGCCATTACTGTCATTGACACCGAGCCGCGATCCGAGTGAGTCGAGCAGGCAGAGCTCCTCCATAGAATTTCAGGAAATCATATTTCCAACGCGATATACGGCCGCGCGTCCTTCATCATCATCAAATCAACCAACCCTACGGAAATTCAGCGCCCTCCGCCAACATCAGCAAATCAACGGAGTGTAGAGAAAAGGCAGTCGAGAACACCACTTGCGGCCGCTACGAAACCCCAGGTATTTCCTTCCTGTCTCTTTACATTCCAATAGTTGCTCCTAGATTTCGTCAGCTTCCAGAATGTCTGGTGGTGTACAATCACTACTATCACCGCTTTCAAAACCCAAACTTTGTTTAAATATTGAAAAGATTTTTTTAATACAGTTGCTCAAAAAGTGGCGTATTGCAGGGACGTATAGCGTTCGGGATGAGCTTTGTCAGGTTTGAGTCCTTTATTCCTTACTAAAACTTGCTGACAGACCAAGCATATTGATCCATTGTCTATAACAAAGCAATGCCTCATAGATCACGTTCATTGAGAATGTGCCTTATGATGCACTGCAATGCGTCTATCAACTTGAAGCATGCAGGTGTTAAGCCTCATGCGACAGTAATTTAACCGGCACCCACACCCTTCAAACCGAAACACAATGCTGCTTGGTGGTAGTACTTCCCCAGACGAGCCCTTCACACAGAGATCTACTACTAGCAAAATCATCTTCCAAATTACCACCACATAATCTCCACATCATGTCACCAACCCGTTACATCCCTATTTTCGCATTAAAAAGTAGCCTAATATATTCAACTTCTAGCTCTAAAAATGACGATACTTGCAAAAAACTTTTCATCCCCTATTTTCAAACCGTTATTACCCTTTTTTCGCATTAAAAAGTAGCCTACTATATTCAACTTCTAGCTCTAAAAATGATGATACTTGCATAAAACTTTTCATCTCCCGCTTTCAACCCGTTACATCCCTATTTTCGCATTAAAAAGTAGCCTATTAGCTTCAAGCTTCTAGCTCTTAAAATGACGATACTTGCATACAACTTTTCATCTCCCGCTTTTAACCCGTTATAACCCTAGAATAAGCCTGATGTCAAGCTTTTTTGTGAAACAATCTATCAACGTTAGTTAAATTGGAACATTTTCCGAAACTCAACACGCCTACTAATACGATGACAGGGCGTGACAAAATAAAATTCTAAAGTATTCTACTACCTCATTGTACAAGGTAAGAAAACGTTGTAATTAATATAGATAGTGGCCACCTCTATTCTTATTATCGTGTCACTGGTTCTTTTGTACCAAGTGCGGTGAAAGGATTTAAGTGCGTCTCAAAGAAACTTATTTCGTGCACTTGTCCATCGATTTTTTTTTTCAGTTCTTCAACTTTACGGTTTCCTCACGATATTTTCATGTAACGTTTGAGAGTACTGGCATAGTACGCAAAAAAAATTGGGCTGAAAAACTAATCTGAAGGCGGGGCCGCTATAATACCACTAGGGCACCAGTAAGGTACGCTTCTTAGATCACCACCGCAGTAGACATTATCCAACCCCAGTAAAGTTCAATGCCTACATTCTATCTGATTCGTTTTTTCAAGATGTCTCAGCAGGTATTATGTCGATAGCTTCAAGCTAAGATTCAAAGTTCGAATTCACCTCGGAAGATTTGAATTTCGAACCTTCCGAAGGGAAGTCGGATATTTCCGTCAACGCCCGTCCTTGGATCAATAGCGCAAGGACGCTGCGCGCGCATCCCAGTTACCTCCCTTTCGAATTACCCTCAATTTTCCCCAAAACCCACATATTTTTAGAATAAACATGATCTTTTTATAGTACCTACCAGTAAAGGCCTAAAATCTTAATTCTGTTACGAAATTATCGATATGAGGAGGTTACCGCTTACCGTTTTTTTATTTAATATCAGTGTTTCCTGTTCAAGTTTATTTTTATTTGCGAGATAAAGAGGGCTTGTAATTCGTAATGATTATGTCAACTGTGAATTTTTAATCAGTATACCTCATGAACTCATGACATTTAACATTCCTAATGAAGATTTTTGTAATCTTCAATGAAAATAGCTAAGGAAATAACCCCGAATAATGTACTGAACCGGTTTACAAGTAAATTTTCAGCACACTTAAAGATTTCAGTCATGAATATCAGTTACGTAACGATCACCCTATGCCCTACTTCAGAAGATCACGTTACTCGCTAAGGTTTCAAAAATTACAGTTGAAATACACGGAAAATAAGGCCAATTAACGATTCAGGTGACCGGAAAACCCGTATCGATTTTCCCTCCAAAATAGCTCCTTTGTCCTAGCGTGTAGAGTAGATAAGGTACTCACCCCAACTGGATCCCGTGCGGCCCAGGAACTGCCCAGTCTCGGAGTTCCACAGGAAGATCCTGAAGGATTCCCATTTTCCTAGATCTGGTGGAGGAGTGTAGTACTGCTCAACAACTTTGTTCTTGTCCGCCATTGTCGAGAGCTAGATCGGACTGCGGATGGGAATCGATTGCCGGCTGCTTCGCCCCAACTGTCCCGCGTCTCACCCCGCCGATACTCCCCTCTCCTCGCCCCTCCATACCCCTGCAACCCTCCTTACGTAACGATTACGCAAGGCGGCGCGCGCACTCTGAGAACCTATTTGCTGTCCGCATTTAAGGTTGAAGCAAAGCGCTGAATAAGAGCCAGAGCTTTATTTTCTAATTTGTACTTTTCACTTTTGTTATTTTATTTTACTCACTTTTCACTGGCTTCTGGGTTTTCCGTGGCGTAGACTCGTAGCACACTGTCGTAGCCGTAGTCGTAACCTTAAAGTTCCAAGCTTTATCAACAGATGGCGCTAGTAGAAGCAATCGGTGCTTGTAACATTAATTGTTAGTGCGCTCATATATTGAAGTTCTACTCCTTTTTTCTTTTTACTTCTTCTATCTACAAGTTGCTCCCTCAACATATTATTACCATCGAACCAAGATAATTTCTCAGAATTACCAAATTAAAATGGCTATATAGCTCGCCAAACCTTACAGATTAGTTTTTGCCCAAGACGGAACTCTTGCGTCACTTATTTTCTTCGTTGTTTGGGTCAATGACGTTCCGATATCACATACGAATAGGTATCTCTAATTAGATTGAGTAAGGGTTGGTTGTTCCATCTACGCAATAACGCTATTCCATTTTTGAAAGGCTAGCACGAGATGGACATATTTTTATTTGACGGATTAATTTGACTGTAGATTGAAAAATTTGCCCTGAGCAATTAAAAAGGTCTCATATAAAGTCAGATGGACGTCGTTGAGCCAAAGCCTCCGCCTATATTCATAGATAATGTCACAAACATACAACCACTAACTAAACTACTTGACGAAGCCGCAAAAGGTCTATTTGTAATGAAAATACTACGCAACAACCAAGTAAAAATCCTACCTGCTTCTAGTGAAGCATACACAAAAATTGTCAAAGGAACTGGACCGGAAAATTGGATTTTTATAAATTACATTCGTGAAAAGGCTAGGTACCAGCCTATTTAGGTACCTATTTTTTATGTCAATATTTACTAAATATTGCGTAAAATATACCATCTAAAGCTGTAAATAAAGTATTGAGAACTCAGTAGCACCTTATGAAATCATCTTCAAATACACACTTCACTTTGCTATTAGAAATCCTATAGGCGCTATTCAGTTGTCTGAAAAAATGAAAATTTGCTTTTCTTCAATTCGAGATCAAGGTTGGTTACCGTTTTTAACAAAATAAGAAACAACTTAAAATTCAATATGATTAAATAAAGATGGATTGTTTATGGTGGATTTAACATACATTTACACCAACACTTTCCGGCGATGGGCGAATAATAATATTTGTCTCTAATTTGTAAAAGGCTTATATAAAAAACGTTACGAACTAAGACGTAGTTTGTTGCCTGTTCTTCCGTCGGCTTGGTCGCGTGGAACTGGCACCTAGACTCACCTAGCTTTAAGACGTTTCAAAGTGATCCTTGCGATTCTACCTTTTTTTTGTACACTTAACTTTTTTTGAACTAGGTATAACTAAACAACAAAAAAAAATCACGATATTAAAAAATCTAAACCTTAAAAATCTAGCAAATTCTACTGCAATGCGATTCTACTTAATACACTGCTTTAAGACGTTTCAAAGTGATCCTTACCTTACTGAATTAATACACATTTGATTTAGATTATTAGATTTCTTACTTTTGACATCTGGCGTTTCCCCCGACCGCAGTGACGTGGAGTCATCTTCCTCCATTGGCATGTGAGAGATGCGCGACTCCTATAAACACAACAAACTATTAAAAAACAAGAAAAAAAAAATCTTGGCACTCCGGGAATTTCATTAAATTTATTTTTATGGAACAACGGGATATTTACCATGATTGAATTTTGTTGAGTTGAGTTTTGTTGAGTCAGTTCATCCGTGATCATGGTGCATGCAACTGTGAATTCCCGAGAGGCAGTACAAAGTGCCTTTGAAGAGTTTGTTGCCTCCCGTCCAGCTGAATTTTACAAGAAGGGCATTAATAAACTGCCAATGCGTTGGCAAAAATGCGTCGATTGCATGGGTGATAACTTTGAATAAAAGAAATAAAAAAAGTTAAAAAAAAAAGTACTTTTACTTATTCCATACAAAACGGCAATTTCATAGGTAAAGACCTAATATTATGTTCATAGATTAATGGTCTAAAATTAGGGTATTTTCGTCGCAATGGTCTGTGAAAAATTATCTACAAGCACAATCATTCTTAAACAGATCTGAGGCATTCCTTGAATCGATAGTTTTCAATGTGTCTCTCGCGCAAACTATCCAGTTTAGAAAAAACTATATTAGAAACCTCAACATCATTTTTGAAGACCTATTCTATATCCCAAACCTTGGAGGAATTAGAAATGGAGGCGTCAACGTTTAAATCCACGAACAATATTTTCTGCCAAAATTATTGCACAAGCAAAGCAAGGAAGGACAGCAGCTGCTAAGCTCAGGAACTTGCATCTGCTCATGCTCATAGAAAAGAAAAAGATACAAAGCAAACTACAATTATTAAGTAGACAGCTGCAGTGCAACTTGATAACAATTTGCTGTATCTAATCGTAAAGGTTGCTTTTTTGTTTACTGACCGATGTTACTAAATCAATTTCTTGATACCGATATCGTTTGAAATTAAACAGCATACGAATGTTGTTTGTTGCATAACTTTAATTGGAAGATCACGCTGCTCGTTTATATAAATTAGGAGCAAGGTCTTTTCTTCTTAACTACAATCGTAAATAAAATCAAGACAAAAGTTTTTCAACGTTTTCATTTTTTTAATCTTGTTTCAGATTTTGAATATCGCTGAATATTAGCAACACTGGAAGCTAATAGCCACTGCGAAAAGGTATTTTTTTCTATTTGCATTTTATTCTAATGTTCGTTTTCGAATACGAACACTCAAAACAAACAATTTTTTATTGTTATAATATAGTAATTGAATTCTTCGTGAAATATTGATGTACTTAGTAATATGAATCAGGGTTTTGTACTAAAAAGATGCAAACATGGATCAAATTGGCCGCCGCAGCCCTGCCCGCCGTGCGTCATGCCTTCTCCACGTACACAGCTCACCTGACGCCCACACTATTTATTATTACATTTTCTCCGATTTTCCATATCTATAAGCGTGAGGCGAGTGGAACGTACACGGATAGATCGGACGGCGCCGGCGACTGGTGTGGACGTACGAGAGGCACTTCGCATAGTGGATTTGAGGCTTCCTTTGTTTACGCGAGCGGTCCGGGAGCGCGGCGGGGGCGGCTCGCGTTCAAGGTCAAGAGCGTCGGGCGTCGGCTGCGGCACTCAGATGTGGATGTGGAGGGACAAGACTCAATCAGTTCCCTTAGCCCTGTCTTGGACAGAGAGCACTGGTGGTCTAGTGGTAGTGGCCCCGCCTTTCGATCCGAAGGTTGTGGGTTCAAATCCACTCGTGTACCAATGAGTTTTTCTGCAAATGACGGTTCTACCCTTCACCCCATTATATTTGGAAAATTCTTAAAACGTAACGCTATATACAATGTTGTGAATGGTAGTGTTAAAAGGATTGGTAGAAACAGAGTTTCGATTGCATTCAATAACCACATAGATGCAAATGCTTTTATTAATCACAACAGCCTCAATAGTAATAATCTGAAAGCATTCATACCAACATACAATGTCTCTCGCATGGGTGTCATCCGCGGAGTACCCACAGATCTCTCTCCAGAAGAGATGATGGAATGCACCACGGTTCCCAATGGTTGTGGAAAGATTTTAAAACTAAGACGCATTAATTTCAAAGAAATTGTAAATGGAGCTCCAGTTTGGAAGCCAACTCAAACCGTAGTTGTAACATTTGATGGTCAAGTGTTACCAGACCGTGTTTATATGTGCTATACTGCATTAATAGTTCAGCTATATACCTACCCAACCATCCAATGTTACAACTGCTGTCGTTTTGGACACACAAAGTTGCAGTGCAGGTCTAAGCCCCGCTGCTTCAAATGTGGCAAAGAGCATTCAGGTGATTCTTGTGATATTGATGAGGAGTGTATATCTTGCTGCTCATGCGGGGGAATACACTTTGCTACTAGTAAGTCATGTCCAGAATATACAAGACAACAAAAAATTAAATTTTCAATGGCAGAACAGTGTATTTCCTACGTGGAAGCATCCAGGGTACATCCACCCCTGTCTCGTTCGTATGCTGAAATATTAGCAACAGCCAAAGATCAAAATATCCAATCTCAAAAACCTCACACAAGAAACCATGTAAATCCTCCATCTTCTAGAAGAACTGTCTTTTTAAAGCCACGTCCAACTCCAACACTAGCCAAAGGCTATGATCAAAAAGCACACAAGAACATAACCAATACTCCATCCCCAGGCCTATCTAATGGTTGCGCTCTGAAAACAGGCGGAACTGAGGATAGACAACTAAATATATCTGATGTAATTGCCCTTTTAAAATCATTAATACAATCAAATACCATAGAACCGTCCAACGCTGCCAAAATTATTGACATCATCTCTATTCTACACTCACAACCACAATGGATCACACCCGATCCGCAGTTCAATGGAACTGCAGGAGTGTAGTCACCAAAAAAAGTGAAATTATCTATTTAATTAATGTATACAACCCTTTTATTATCGCCATCACAGAATCCTGGCTTAAGTCAGGATCTGTGTTCAAATTGAGTGGCTTCTCCTGCCTTAGGGACGATAGACCTGACGGGTATGGAGGAGCTGCTCTTATTATAAAAAATTCATACTTATTTTCTCATTTCCCTCTCCCTCATGATAATAGCAATTTTAATGCTGTTGCCTGCATTATTGAGAATGTGTGCTTTGTTTCTATTTATATCCCTCATCCTTCCTCCCAAATTCTCACAGAAATAGATAGATTGTTATCTCATATTCCTAAACCATGTGTGGTCATGGGAGATTTTAATGCTCATCATAGGACGTGGGGTAGCTCCATGTCTAATACTTACGGTAGAGACCTCTTAGATATTATTGATGTACAAAATCTCTGTATCCTAAATGATGGATCTCAAACTCGTCGAACAAAACCTTCAGAGAACAATAGTGCAGTAGATTTAACAATAGTTTCACCTAGTTTAGCATCTTCAATTACTTGGCACACACAACCATCCACACATGGTAGTGATCATTTCCCAATAATATTAAAGTTTTCAAAATTTAAAGCATGTGAAATGCCTAGAACTCCACCCAGAATGAGACATAAAATAATTAAAGACAAATGGAGTGATTATAGAACTCATATTGAGAATAATATTAACACTTTGCCACATATTTCACAAGGTATTTCACTTTGCGCAGATAGTTTTTCTAAAAGTTTACTTGATGCTGCTGATTCGGTGAACACAGATGTTTGTTCTCTGTCTGGGTGTTATATTATTGTATTCTTAGTATGTATTTACAAAAAAAAGGCATATAAGTATTATATCAGCTATCTGCTTCCCATAGTACAAGCTCTGCTTAGTTTGGGGCTAGATAGTGTTGTGTGGAGTGTTGAAGAAAGAAAGAAAGAAAGATTATCGTTTATTTATACAAACTGTACACGACAAGACATAAAATGAAACAATAAAAGAGTAAAAAATACAGTGTTAATATCACAATACGCAGAGTTCTGGTGGGTGTGTGTGTGTGTGAAATGCTGCCATGTACGGTCTGTTTAAAAAGCCCTAAGCTCAGCATGGGCTGAGAACGAGTTCTCAGCGCTTGTTGTGTGGATTGTCTATAATATTTATTTATACTACACCTGCTTGGAAAGTACCTTGATACTTTATCAAATTTACGGTAGAAAGTACGTCATTGCATATCGAACAAATATGCGGGGAGAAAACGCATCTGAGCGGGAGAGAAAAGTGTATGAAAATCCATTTCTTACGTGGTTTTTATTTTTTATTTTGGGTAAGACTATGCGCCGGTAACCTAAATGTCAAAAGCCAAAAAGTTTTTACAGTGAGTTTTTATCTCAAAGTTCGCAAAATGACACATTTATTTGAAATTATGTCTAGTCATATTGGTTTTACTGACTGAAGACTTCTATCATAATAATTTGTGAGAATAAAAAAATGGTTGGTAGCAAATGAAAGCTATGTAACTTGCAAAATAGGTAGAAAATTGTGAGGTAATGTATAATTTTATCAGTGTAATGAATGAATCTTATAAATAATGCATATTAAACCGACTTTAAATAAAAAAGGAGGAGGCACTCAATTCGGTTGTATTTTTTATGTTTGTTATCGCTTAACTTCGTAATTTATCAGGGGGTTTTGAATATATCTTTTTTTTATCTGAAAGAGAATACTTCCAGCATCGTCCCAAGAGGTCAATGTCATGCTTGCTTCTGCTTGCTACTGTTCTATAATTCTTGCTAGGCTATTTCGAGATGCGTGCGAGCTACTATTTACGAATTAAAATCCACCGGAATAATAAATAGGACAGAAATGCGATGGCTGCAACAGCATCGGTAATTAATGATCTGTCTTATTATTATCATCTGAAGAGTATTTACCATTTCCTACAGCACAGACGACTCCAATGCCTCCAGCAGCGTTGGGAACCAACCGCTCCTAAGCAACTCCTTCGCAATAGAACTGGGCAGTCATCACTAATGAGAAGAACTTTTAATTCTTCAGGGCTGGACACTTCTGCCACATGCCAGACACCTCGTGGGCTTTAATCTTCAGTGGGCTGAAGATGTGTGTCAAACTTAGCGCTAGAAAGTGGTAGACCAGACTTTAGTGGGTTTGTGATGTGTGTTTAAAACCCTGCTAAAAGTGTGTGAAGTCAGATTGTGAATGAAGTATAATTAGGTAGATGTGCGTGATGAAGTAACTACCTACTAAAGATATCTTCAATGTTGTATCAATGTTTTCATAGCGTTAAAGATTTCATATAAATTATTTTCTATTTTCTTTAAGAATTATTATTCTGAATTGATTATTGTTATTATTCTGACACACTGATTCATTTTAATTTAACTTATATTTTCTACTTTTTGTTTGAATTTTGGCTTACTCAAATTATATTCAACAAGTCGTCCTTGAGCGCAATTGATTCTACTTTTGCAAAAAAATAAATATATGAAGAGAACTGAAACTCTTTTAGGTATAATAGCGCACATAGAAACGGTACCGCGGCGTAGTATACTTTTTTATTGTGCTGTATAATCTTTACAGGTTCACTTTACCGCACGTGAAAACTTGTGGCGTAGACTCTTTTATATACTGGGCTGTATAATTTTTACAGGTTGCTTTGACGCACGGGAAAATCTTGAAAAATACTTCCTGAGCAAATCATTTCAAATTCAAAACAGAAATCATTATAAGTGACACCACAATAGAAAGAAGTGACAAGAAATAAAGCTAATCAGTTGGCATAATTAGAAACTTGGAGAAGACGTTATTTTGCAAAGAAATGTATTTTCGAAGACTTTCAAAAGTAATGCAGTCGGGTCGAAGTTCGACTTCGGGTTTGTTGGGAATCAATTTGGTTAGTGATGTTTGATAGAAGGAATGGTCGAGTTTCGTTTCTATGGGCTTGAATGTGTTTGCTATTCTTTTTGCGACTTCAAGATTGTATTCGTTGAATTCATTGAGTAAATTGATTTCTTAATAGAATTTATTCTAATTTAATTAAATTCCTATTTGTAAGTCTAAGCCTCAGTAAGTATCTTTCTTCAGTAATTAGGGATTGTCTTTCAATTCGGAAAATTAATTTAAGATTGCGAATTAATTTAGAATTTCTGCGAAGGTAGGGGACGTAATCCACCAATCGAGGAAGTATCTAAATTGGACTTATGGAGCACATTTTAAAATGCTAACCTGTTGCGTGCTAAGAGTGCGTGTATGAACTCCCATGGGTCATGAACTAGCGCTGTGTTGTCTACAGTTTTCAACTGAGCGCCACTACATACCGAGATTGGTTCAAGAGGCAATTGAAATCACCAAACACAAGAACTTCAACCGTGAAGATGGTTTCCAGTTATCTGGAGTCTGGAACCCGGTGGTACGAATGTGCAAACCACCAAAAAGTGTGTCATCCACTACGCGTCCTGATACCGTCAGTGTTGTGTGTCGAAATCGACCAAATAGTGAGAATGGAACCAATAGTAGTCTCGAAACCAATAAAAGAGTGCGAAAGAGGGTAGATCGATTTATCTGCCAATAACATTTCTTTGACTCGTGGACTTCAGTTCAACCGTGATCATGGTGCATGCAACTGTGCCGAAATATCGGAAGTCAACTCATCAAAATTTAATCATGGTAAATATCCCGTTGTTTCATAAAAATAGCGTAGTCTATTCATTGTAGTGTGCGTGTGCACTCATAGGTAATTAGTGTGTACTGTGTACCGATAACACTCAAACATTGACGGAAGCTTGCACACATATAAATTTCAATAAGTACCGACTGAAAACAAAAAAGAAAGTTTTCAATTCGGTTGTATTTTTTTAAATGTCTGTTATCGGATTACTTGATTTTTTATTTGAAAAGTTATACTTCCAGATTAGTTCCATAAAAATTTCATCAAAATCGGTTCAGCAGTTTGGCCATAATACAAACTATTTTGTTTTACAATAGTTCAAGAGTAGCCGAATGCTAAGCAAAGTGGTTGATCCAGGAGAACCTGGAACAGTCGAAGTATCTTTGACCACACGTCATGAGACTTACTATTTTGTACAATTGATACAGTTTTACACTAGTTCAATAGCCAAATACTAAGAAATTGTGGAACTGTTGGGGTATCTATGACACTTTAAGTATCACGTGATTTACTATTTTTTTAAGTCACGCCACCTTCGTGTGACCAGGAACTCCTTCTCAAGAACAACCTCGGCTACCTCGGCCACCGAAACAAGACAGCTCCACATCTACGTATCTGAGGGAAGTACTTATTCCACCTCCTACAAGCACCGTTAAAATCACTGTAACCGGCAGTTCTCAAGAACCGCAAATAAATTTGTATGCTGTTTATTGTGTTTGAACTTCCTTTATCAACCAATAACGTATCAAGATATAGTATTCCACTTGTTCAGGAGTAGCCGAGTACTAAGCCAAGTGGTTGATCCAAGAAAACCTGGGACTGTTGGAGTATCTATGAAACCTAAAGTCTCACGTAACCGACTATTTTGTACAAGAGATTGTAGAAAAACACTAGTTTAGGAGTAGCCAAATATTAAACAAAGTGGCAAATAACGAGATCTTGAAACTATACCTACAGTTGTTTATTGATTTTATAGTGTTTACTACACTTAAGGAAATCACAAAGATTTTTATAATGTCCCAAAAGTTAAGAGCCGAGCGGGATTTGAACCCGCGACCTTCCCCTCGGTACGGGGCTGCGCTGACCACTGCGCCATCGGATCCTAATCACACTCGACGAATAACTCTTAGGGACTGTTCGGCACTAACGCGACCGTGAAAAAAAAAACAAAAAAAACATTCTCACTCGATGGTTTCGTTTCTCGACCTTTTTCTTTAAAACAAGAATTTCAGAGGTTTCCTATTTGAAAATCAACCACAATTTGCTTAGCAGTACGTTTTTTCCAAGAAAAAAAGCAATTTTTCATGAAAATATCGAGAGGCAAATTGTAGGCTCGTTGTGAAATCGCTCCAAACGATTAATTTGAACGAATGGGGTAGATTCGATAAGTCAACACATATTTTAATGGATTCGTTTACGGTCGGAAAACTGTATTGTGAAATAAAACGGGACTTTGTGGCGAATTTATCTTATTCAAAATATGATTTTGATGGCTTGAACCCTTGACCCCTTGACGTTGATAACTTGACCCCATGACGTTGTTATCTTGGCCCTTTGAAGTTGCTAAATTTATTACACGATCTTGATGGTTAAACCTTGTAGGTACTTGAAGATTTGGCCCCTTGACGTTGATAACTTGACCCCAAGACGTTGTTAACTTGACCCCTTGAAGTTACTGATTTGATGACACGACCTTGATGGTTAATACCGGTTCGTGGTCGCAATTTGAGAACCTTCATTTCCCAACTGCTGTCGGGTCTTCGAGCTATATGACCTGCCCATTGTTACTTTATTGCAATGATTTATTTCATGTAATATGAAATCTTTTGAACTTACCTAAGAGCTACATCAAACGTAGCCCCGCCCCAGTTTTCCAACGAATATAGATTGCTGAAGTTATGAGCGACGTATGGAGACACTGCTAGTAAGTCGTGAGACCGCACTCTAGTGGCCAGAAGTGATTGGTGAGCGTCTCTGTAAGTGGTGTCCATGAGGAGTAGGCCCTTGTTTTTGCGGACTGCTTTGGCGAATGCTTCAGGCCCACCTTCGTTTAGGATTTGTTTGTAGCCTTTGGGCGGTTGAACGGCTGTGGAGGTAGAAATAAGGATGATAAGTTTTATTCTGTAATAGGCCCATGTTTTTCTGAGCTGTTTTGGAGTCAATAAAGTTTTCAACTCCAGTAAGAGGTGGTTTTCGTGACTCCGTTTAAAACCTAATCGAAAGCAGGCACGTAAAAAGTGCTACTCAGAATATACACCCTGTAGTTAAAACATTTGAAGACTTATTTTATCTTATTCGCTTGAACGGTACTTCTAAGTTTTATAAGCTTACTCATTAGCAATAAAAAAAAAATCTTTCATAAAACAAACTCTATGACAATTGAGATACTTAACATTAAAAACCAACATTTATTAGGATTCTGTGCAAAAAACAAGCAAAGCACGCACTAGGGATGTCGGAAATGCAATAAAGTATCGATATAATATCGTATCGATGTTTTTTGAAAATATCAATATCGATATTGATATTTTTATTAAAAAATATCGATATATCGATATATCGGTATGATTTGACTTGACAGAGAATATTCGTGCTGTTGAAATTTAAATTAACTAACAGAGTTGCCAACTTAAAAACCAAACTATAAAACAGCAAATCAAGTTGACCAAAAACAAAAAAAAACATAAAATATAATTTGTTAAAAGATGTTAAAATCGAGTTATTGCTGCCTCATATACTGTTTATTGAAACTCAAAATGTTAAAATGAATCGTTCATTGCTTTTCATGGCAGATATTATATTCAATTTCACTCACTATTTGAGTTTTTTGGTCAAGGCGATTAAGGTCTAAGATAAAAACTACAGAGAAACACTACAAGCAATATTTTAATTAGAATCTGATCTTATTGATGAATTTTACTGAGGTATGAATTTTAAGAATCAACTGTTTTAACGTTTATAGTGTAAGCTAGTCGGGCTTAATCAATTTACATACAATACAATTATAGTATTATACACGGACATAATAGTTTTAAATACAATGAACTATTAAAATTAACGCTTTATTGAAGTTTGTAATGTTTGCGGTTGTATAATGTACCTATACATGGGCAACAAAATCAATAATGCAATAAATACACTTATTCGGCCGAATGTAGCCTTAAAACATTTCATAGAAGAATTTTCTATTTTAGTTCACCTACTACTACTACTGTATTATTATTATTAGCCCTGCTAGGAGTACTTAATAAATAATACATAAAGTTACATAAAGGTTCAATTATCTGTTTGGAAATAAAATTGGACAGTCTCTAAAACAATGGCTTTGTTTGTATTAAACAATAAAAGTTTTTGCATTCTTTTATTCGCACAACGTTTTTGCTCCAATTTGATTGGACCTTTTTTATCTAATTAGAATGTCCAACTTTTAATTGTACTTTTCAAACATTCGAACCGAGTTTCATTTGAAGAAGGTTCTCACTTGAAATTAATTAAATTTTGTATCCTACGCGCACTCGTGATCACATCCGCACGCCCGCCTTTACCATTTGGGCGCCTAATTGTTTCGAACGTCGAATTATTTTGATTTATAGCTTTGTGATTGGTGCAATTCGATTATGTAGGACTAGGGTCTTTGGGCTTTTAATCGAATCAAATGAAAAATAAATTCAATCCACTTGTCTTGAACAGTGAATGTGGTTGTATTGTTCTTCTTCTTGTCGTGTCACTAACTATCTCGAACCAGTGTGGTGAAAGGATTTTTATTCTTTGTTCATGTTTAATAAACATTAATTATGAAACTACAGTATAAAACAGTCCCATAAATAGTGCTTTCAATATTGTTGAAGAAAAACTTATCTGAAAAAAAAAACAGCTTTTATAAGAATCCTGTACCTACTTATACTCTATATTTCTCGATATAACATTTTCTGCCAATAAAAATATATGAATGTGGATGGTTATAGATCTAGAGGAAGACCAAAGAAAAGATGGATAGATTGTGTGAAGTACACGGGAAAGAAAGAAGTGACTGCTGAAATGACGGCAAATAAAGGAGTTCGAGATTATAAACCTGTTGTGCGGCCACATAAAGTGGGAATAAGGACAAGAAAATGATCATAACACTTTCTGCTAATTAAATAAGAGGCATCACAAACGAGGCAATGATAGACTTCGGATCATTTCGAACACACCTTTTCCTACATACCTAAACACTAACTACGGTGCGCAGTGAGTACAAATTAAAATTAACAATCTCATTTTGTCACTGACTGTACTTTTATGACTAATGAGCTAATGACAATCGTTTAAACACTGTTTATCTTTAGACATAAGTAAAGCCATTAGCTTGCTTATGACGATAACTACTCACCTGTGGAGGTAAGCCAGCTACCATAGCGTAAGCTATGCCTTGGGGTATGGACGTCAGGCCCACAGTGATCCCTGAAAAGACAAATTATGTTCAATAACTATACACATTATGTACAAAATTGTATGTATTATTTTATATCGATGTGGTTGACGGAGAAATTACAAGCACACGAGGCTTATCATAATTATGTATGCCTCAGTTGAGGTTAACAAGTTGTTACTTGTTGTCCAAGTAACAAGTACGTAGTTTAAAAAACTTGAGAAGATGATAATTGCTGAACAGATTTTGATGAAAATTCTATAGGGTCTTATAACTAATTCGGTTCATAAATGACGAAGTTATGCAATAACTAAAATTAAAAAAATGCAACCAAATTGAGAACCTCTTCTTTAGTTTCAAGTCGGTTAAAAATACAGAAAATAAAGTTTTATGTATAAAATCTTCCTACATAGTTACATAATCACATAAACCAGTGGTATAACCAGTTTATCATTATTATGTAAGTAGGTAGGATAATGCGCTTGTGTGCAAATTGTTTATCTCGTTATGTAAACAACCGATTCATGTGTTAACTAACTATTCTTTCTATTGTATTACTTACTGAAGCGTGTGCATAAACCAGTGTTAATTTTTATCTTTTAATAAAAATTGTTATAATGAATCAAATGTACAAAACTATCAACAAAGTACAGAGCCATCTCATTACTTGGGGAACTCCTTTTAGTAATAAGGGGTCAGATGTTATAGTCTGTATTTCTGGAAATCCGGGAATTACCGATTTTTATACGGAGTTTGCGGCAGAATTACACGATAACACAAAATTACCCGTCTGCGTTATTGGTAAGTAAAGTTGTTTTTGTCTTTTATTTATACCTAGTAGGTACAGTTGGCTGCACTTGTTATCTTAATACTAACAGTTTTTCACAATCTTTGAGTTTTGTCATTTCAATGCTGCAGAGCTACCATAACAACCCTCTAGCATGAAAGTAACAAACTGTAGGTATGTAGAATACACAACGAATGCATTTTTAATGCAATACCTAAAGAGTGCCAACTAGGCTATGCTGTCATCAGTTTATCAACCAATCAACCAAACAAAGGTTTTTTTATAAGTTTCTTTTGCAAAACTTTTGAAACTATCATGGTTTTTCTTTTGTAGTTTTGATGTTCATGATGCCAATAATTTTTAGACCACAAGTTTTTTTTTTTATAGATTTGTTGTATGGGATATATTTGTAAGAAGTATGAATAAAGCATATTACCTACCTGCTTCTATTTAAAGACCGTGAATCCTTATTTTAGCTTGTTTTACGTCCGAAACACCTGTGGTTTGCCAATTGACGTCAGGAAAACCACGCACTCCAGGGTTTCTTCTGTGTTTTGACATTTTTGTGGCTTTGATTTCGGCAAAGATTTTATTTTTAGTCACAATTAGAGCAGCAACATAAATTCTATGGCAATCACGACTCTGTGTATTATGAAATCCGGTTTGACAATCGTCGCAGGAATTATCTCAATTGTTTTTCCAGAGGTTCTTCCTTTAACTTTCTTTTTATTGTGCTAAGCTATTTGTGCTACCAAGTTTTTTATGTTTAGACGACTGGCATACATTCCTATGTGTTTCTGATGAAACTGTTTGCTAAGTTGGAGTGGCACCACACTGGAACTTCACTGCTATTATTATTTTTGTTTTGTAAAAGGCTATTTCTTTTGAGGTTGCCCTCAAAAGAAATACCTGGAGAAAAATGCATACATTACGCCGACAAGAGCGTTGCTCTTAAATAAGAAGAAAAGGCTCATAAAAAAAACGGCAGGAACTAAGCAGTAGTTTGTTGCATGTTCTTCTAGGTTTGGTCACTTGGAACTGGCACCTAGAATCACCTAGCTTTAAGACGTTTCGAAGTGATCCTTGTTAATTGTCATTGACTAAAGAAATATTGATTTTGATTTTATTATTTTGCATGGACTGTAGGATTGTAAGTTTTTGCGTACGAGAACATGAAAAATTATTGTATTGCTTACATTGTATTAATACCTTTTTCAAGCCATGACATTTTTAAAAGTAATGGTAATACTTAAGGGGGTACGATTTCCATACAAACTTAATTTACACAACTATGGGCGAATAAAGTTTTAATGTACACTGAAATAGCTGTAATAGGCTTTTACAGTGGTCCTTATTACCGGCCAGTTATATAAAGTTGGAGTGTCAGCCGTTGGTCGTGGCAGTCGGGGCTTCAGAAAAAAAAACTAACAGACTTTTACGACTATTTTGAGACATATGTTTTAAGCTCATTCACGTATTCAATGCCGAGTACCCGTTAGAAAGAATGACGAAAAAACTACTTTTTTGGTTTTTTATTAATATTTCTGTTATCCTACAGTTTTTTCCAACTTTATATAACTGGCCGGCAATAAAGACTACTGTGAAATTCTATTTCAGCTATTTCAGTGTACATTTATTCTTTGTTTGCCCATAGTTGTTTAAATTCAGTTTGTATCGGAATCGAACAACCTTAAACGCCACGGATACCAATAACTTAGGTGTATTTAACTAGTGAAGGTTGTAATAATTATGGAGTAGCTATTGATTTTAGCGCTACTAAAAGGTTTAACTACCATCACTTCAAGTTGAGGTAACCTCGGCATGTAATAATTTATTCAAATATATAAAAAATGGAAAGGAAAACCATAAACTTTACTGTTTTCGAATTGACACACCTTGATGATCATGAAAAAGCTCACAAATAAACAGTTCAACAGTTTATACGAGTAATAACTTGAGTATTAACAATGTTTGGTCTTCAAGTATCTTCTTCTTATTTCTTGTCGATATTACAGTCATTCAAGCCACTTTGACCAGTAGGTGGCTACATTTACGGCATTAGCCGAGCCAGTCATGAGATAAAAACTAAAATTCAAGTAACTAATAAAACCATATCATAATTTCCTAGAAAATAGGCACATCAAAGCTGTTCCCTTTTAAGCGTCCAAGTTTCCTTATAAGTTCGTGGTCCCTGAGCTAACAAACTATCGATAAGATACGCACTATTTACTGAACGAGCTTGTTTGAACTCAAAATTGTCGATATCGAATGTTGTGTAATCGATATCGGATGGAGAACAGACGTGTTTATCTTGTACTACATACCTTCGAGGAACTTCTGCCGGTTAAATTTTATTCTGTTCAAATAGTTATAGCTACTAACTAACTAGCAAGGTATCATGTTACTGACTTTTGTAGTTTTGGATAGTACCTACTACTATAATTTTTTTGTTAAGTTTTTAAAGGTTTATCTTTAGAGCAGTGAATAATGGAACATAGCATTATATGAGTCAAGTTTTGTAAAAGGTGTGAAGATAATATTTCCTACAGCGAACTCTTTCTCAAAGAGGTATATCTACTAGGCCCTACAATTTCTCGATAGAAATCGGCGCTGGAACGCGTTGTTCTCACATTAATAGTTCAAGACAATGGCTATTCTGTTCTCGGTTCTCGACCTTGCTGGTTGGATCACGACTTGCACACCTGCATTCCCTTAAGAGCGTAGATTCAATAATAGTATTGTAACGGTGGAAAACTGGGTGCAGACAGGCAGACCGACTATTTCGGCTGCGTTGGCCCTGACTAGCTCAGTTGGGGTTCGATGTTCCTACCGCACAAAAGATTTTTATTCTAAAATAAAATAAATGTTAGAAATCAGTTACAGCGTTTTATTTAAAGAACACATACCTCTTACATGACATGTACATTAGCTTAGGAATGAAAAATTGAAACTGCACAGCTATGCTATCTTATATACTATATAATCCTAAAGTGATCCTTCATTTACATGACCTTAAAGTGAGCTCAAATAGCTACTTAACTACAAATTTATATGCTCAGCTATTAACCAGAATAGAGGTTATCCACATGCCAGACTATCTTTCTTACAAATGAACCTACTACTAATCAACAAGTTACAAATACATTGAACGCTACGTTCTCTGACATGGGATTGAACAAAGAAATTTAAAGGGACACCTTATACATATGAGAGGTTTAATGACCTCACGGGACAACAATATATTCCTTTACATAAAATGTAAGCAATGGCTATCATGGATACATGAGAGGTTCAATGACCTCGTGGAATACATAAAAATCAATAATGCTTATATTATTTACACGGGATGTTTAGTGACCATATGTTCAAACTTTATCCAAACCATAGCTCTCAAGCGAGCACAAATTTATTCAGGGAGAGGTTACTGCTTAGTGTGTCGGAGATGTGGATATTTGAATTTACCAATCCCAAGGCCCCGGATGACCCAATTAAATGAAACCCACAGAAAACTAACTTGTGAGTCACCCCTGGCGTCCGCCTCTAAAATAACCCAAGCGACCGTATTCTGACCGACAGGATGGTAAGATAGTAAAACGCACGACAAAAACGATGGCAATTACCACGTCAACGAAACCCTACCTATTGACAACAAAAATAGCACTCTCTACGGCAGCAAACAATCTCTTGGCAACAAACAACAGACCAGGACTCCACGGAGAACTGTCCTGACGCGCCTACTCCTTCCGCATAAAAATAAATTGGCACTGGCCCACCTCAGAATCGCCGACGGGCGCTTATCGTTCACGTGCGACGTCACCCACGTGCCCTGCCGCCACGTGCCCTGCCGTGCAGTCGCCGACTGCCCCCGCCACGTGTCTCGCGCCCCCGCACAGGCGAAAGAAAAGGGAGGCGCCACGCAGACGGTGTCAGCAAACTGAAAAATACAAGACAACAGGTTAATCTTGGCAACGTGCGGACACAGCCCGCAGGATGCTGCGTCCCTAAAAATACAACTGATCCTCCCCTGTATGCCCCATGCTGTGTGATGCTTCTCAGATCCCCTACGTACCAGAAATGGGCGCTCGCCCAGCTTGCAGTCGGCTCGTATCGGCAGCGAGAATGCTGGCTTCGTGTGCTGGGGCTCGTCTCTGGGCACGCGGTGATGGTATTCGTTGGCGCAGCTTCGTCTGTAATACCCAAATCTGGTTAGCGAGGACTCCTCCACAAACCCAACGGTGCCAGGGTGCAGCTTTCGTACGTACCGGCGATTCTTCTAGGCTCGGCGTCTTTTCCGTGGAATGCCCCCGGCGGCTCCGCACGCGCCTTTTATCACCTTTGCTACCACATCCCCGCACCTCGAGCCACAAACTTCCGCCCAGAATATTCCAGAACACTTGCTCCAATAATCCACGGCATTTACGTCTCTCCGGCCAGCATTTTTAATGTCTGTAATTGCGAGCTCGCTTCACACATCGACCCAACCACATTATTTCTATTCACCCGCTAATATAGTTTATTTCTTAGTTAGTTACACTACTCGCCAATGGAGGCCCCTGCGTCTTGCTGATGGTGAAAACGTTGTCCTTTTCCAACACAAGCTAAACCCTATTTCTCTCCTTCTCCGACCCTATCGACATGCGACTACTTCGTAACAGATGTCACTAGTAGACACCGTTCGATACGAACATCGCTACCCACAAAAGTGTTGACATCTGTCAAATCCTGTATTTTGCGGCTACTACTTAACAGATGGCGCTCTTCGCCAGCCATCTGCCTAGCCATTTATAGTGTTTCTATTCGTTACCAGAGGTCGCCCTTACAACGTTTCAACAACTCACTCACCAACTTGCGTCTTGGCGCGTAAATTTAAATAGCTCTCCATTAGCTTTCGACTGATACGAAAAACTATTCTGCCAAAATAAATGAAATGCTACAGTATACGTACTGAAATACTCCTATCTATATTTGAAACTTCCACTCCTAAATTTTGTTCTAACTCTAGGCTTGTGCCTTTTATAAAAACTAAGCCGTGTGAAACTGGCACCTAGACTCACTTTACTTAAAGGCATTTCAAAGTTATCCTTGTGATTGTTACTAAATAAACGATTTTTGACTTTAACTTCTTGTATATTTTTGATTTAGCCATATAAGCAACTGCAGAAAAGTTGATCTGAAATAATGAATAGTGACTCCGGTGATATAAAAAACGGTATCTCATCAGCATCACTAGCTTCACCAATACTCCCAATAAAAGCCTGCATTGATGCCTATCGATTAGCTGGCACTGTAAAGGTGGTAAAGCCAAGTATTAAGTGCAAAAGCCAGCTTGCTCTAAGCCCCAGCAAGTGTGTCATGTCATGTCTATTAAGCTAGTATTTGAATAATTGAATAGACACAATTGTTATCAAATGCCACTTGCGTAGACCATATAGAGAATATCTCAATATACCTACTGTATCTATCATTTTTGGTTGAGGTTTAAATGTTATACAATATTTTTCCAACGGGGATATGGTGCGCATTGTTTTAATAGTATTGTACTTTGACATCTGTTACATTCCTCGATGGTGTGGTTGTCTTACCCAATTAATGGTATCTGAAAGTATAAACTTTCAAATCAAAAAAGATTTTTTGAAAACGGTTCAAAAACGAAACGGTAAATGACGAAGTTATGCAATAACAAAAATTTAAGAAATAAATACAACTGAATTGAGATCCTTCTTTTTATAACGCTTTTATTAGCTTCACCTGTATGTAAGTTTGTATGTAAGCGACCCCTTTGAGCTCGATTTTGTCCTACTTTGAACGATCAGATTTGATTCAAACTTTGCACGCACCTGTCAAAGGTCGATGGTAGTAACCATTCAGTTAGGTAGGTACCTAGTAATAATGCTATTACCTACTTGATACTAAGCACCAGGAATCAGATCAGCAGGACTATCCTAGCCCAACCCACTAGGATAAGGAAAGTGAAAATTGGAAGGTAGTTTTCGGTCATTCTGTCATTATACTTTTTGTACTTTTGCTGTATACCCACTTACTCATTTCTAATGCCAGAAGTGTCAACATATTTTTGGACGTGACTGTACAATTCTTAGCAAACCCATGAACATAGGTAATGTTGGAAAACACTAATTTGCAAATATTCCTCTCTGGCAGCGGAAACGACTGTTTACTGTTTAATTTACACTCAACAAACTCAAATAATAAAGTTCAAGAAATTCCAGGAATACTTACAGGAATAATGGAATTTTGGCGAAAATGGGAGGGGGGGGGGAGGCTTTTGCCCAACAGTGAGACACTACGGTCTAGTAGTAATAGTAATTGATTTTTTTAATCATTATTGTTTACTTAATTACGTCCTCTACTGGTCAATTTTGTAAACTTTCATTACTTGCTGATCGAGAAAATTAACTATTTTTATCAGCTCTCAGAAAATCTCCTATCATATCAAAGTAATACAATGGTAAAACACAATGATTAAGTTGAGCAAACAAATAAAAAATAATCTTCTAACAGGCGCAATTCAAAGGTGCCTAGGATTTTGTATTAGTTTTTAAATATTGGACAGTGTATTTGTAACTCTTTGAGCTAGTAACTGTCATTCGTCAACTTATAATGAACAGATTTAGTGATTTATATTTTTGATGTTGTCGTTGTTTTCAAACCTGGGTCAAGATTGGTCCCATTACGAACAACTTGAACATGAAGTGGAAAATGCACAGATATAGAACTGAACCAGCAGCTACCAAATCATTGTACAGAACAGAACGCTGAACGCAAGTTGATCGCTTTTGTAAACCTTGCTTATAAAATTGGATAGCTTACCTTATTAAAATCTATCGATGAATGGTGAAGCTGCAAGCTTCCCGCATCCTCTGGGTGTTTTCAAACTTTATCTTTGTTGGAAACAAAGTCGAGCTTCGAACCTACCGTAAAGGCCTGCGTCCTAGGCGTGCGCAAGCCTTAAAGGCCGCTGGCGTCGGCGATCAGTGAAACGCTGTCAAATTGGACAGCGTTTCACTTATCGCTATCGCCAGCGTCCTAGGCGTGCGCAGGCCTTAAGTGAGGCTAAAGCTATCTCTAAACTAGACATCCATCCAGACCAGTACCTACTTATGCATGCTTGGTTGAAACATTCTAAAACAAGTTGTAATAAAGTTGATATCAAATTGTTTATTGTTTATTGAACATAAATGCATCCTAACAGAAGTAGTATAGTATTGGGCATTTCACTCCAATTTTACAACTAAAATTTCAAACGACGTCTCGGGCTCTGCCCTCGACTTATTTTCGTTTGAAATTTTTGTTGTAGAATTGAAGTGGAATGCCACAATACTATCTTAAACCTATCCCATAAATCTGTTACGAACTGTCATCGCATTTCAAATTTTACAGCAGGTAATTTTTGATAAAGTTTGTCTTTCTCAATATCTTATCACCTTTTTTATTTGTAATTGTATACTTACGAGTACAATTACAAAGTTTCACATTCATTAGTTTAAATATTGATAACAGCAATAATTCATGGAAAGATTTTGCTCGCTAAATATTACCAGGGACACAGGTCAACAATATTTTTTATTTAAATTTATTCAAAAGTACCTACTTATATAAAGAATAAATAAACTCATAACTTTTCACTCAGCATTCAGCACTCAATATATTTAGAAGGAAATGAAGTTTGCTAAGCAACCATATTCATTACGGGTTGATAAAATTTGTGATGAAACGAAAAATACCTATTTCCGTCATGGTAAACTTTTACCTAATACCATTAGGTGTATTGTTTGTGGTCCATCAAACTGTGGAAAAACGAATTTAGTGATTGGTCTACTTTTGCATGAGAATGGACTTAAGTTTCACAACGTTTACGTTTATTCAAAGACACTTCAGCAACCTAAATATATTTTTTTAGAAAATGTGTTAAACAAAGTCCCAGGTGTTTTAATGAAGACGTTTTGTCAACATGATCATGTTTTAAGCCCGCAAGAAGCAAAACCAAACTCTGTAATAATTTTCGATGATGTTGCTTGTGAAAACCAAAACAATATACGAGATTACTTTGCGATGGGTAGACATCGATTTATAGATTGTTTTTATTTAAATCAGACTTATAGTAAAGTTCCAAAACAACTTATTAGAGACAATGCAAATCTTTTAATACTTTTCAAACAAGATGACATTAACTTGAAACACGTGTACCAAGAACATGTGAATACTGATATGGCTTGGCATGATTTTCGTGACATGTGTAGCAAAGTTTGGAGCGAGCCTTTTAGTTATTTAGTGATTAACAAGGACTGTGAAAAGAATAATGGTTGTTATAGGAAAAAATTTGATACATTTGTTGTTTTTGATTGATTCATTTAGCTATATAATAAAACTTGCATCTATTATTTGATCATTTGGTCAATTGAAAGCATACATGAACATTATTGATGATACCAATTATATTAACTGCAACATCAAGTACTTCTTTAAAGAACAATCGCTAAAATGGAAACAACCCTCAAAAGCCAAATAGTAAAGGCAGCAGAAGCTGTTAAACGTAAAGTTCGTAAAATGCGAGATATTGAAACGAATAATGATCAAGTTTTGAAAAATGTTTTTAAACCCTTAACAGATCCTCTGAACCAACTAGCTTCCGATAAAAAAATAGATATCAAGTATCATGATGATGTAAAAAAAACATTAACTCCCAATAACAAACCTCAAAATTTCAAACTTGAATTCGATAAAGTAAAAAGCAAATCTGATTCAGAATATGAAGATGAGAGCGAAGATGAAAACATGGAAAATGAAGAAGCTGAAACGGATGAAACTGAAGATGAAGATAATGAAGGCATAGAAAATAAATACAACAGCGATGAGTCATTTAAAACACTTGGGTCTGAATCTAGCCCAGTCAATGATAGTTCTACTTTAGTATTGAATGATATACCTTTCGGTATTCGTAATGTAGATGGAAAGCTAATGATGGGTTCTAGTAAAGTAGAAGTAAATGCTAAGTTTATAATAGTTGCGAATCGAAAATATAAAAGGACTTTAGGGTTAGAAGAATTAATTATGAAAAAGATACCCGATCTAGCTCGAGTTGATCACGATGATAGCCATAATTACAAACAAATGCTTTTAGATACAAATGCACACCGTCGAGATTACGATCCATCAAAACCAATCAAAAGCAACAAAGGTTTAAAATACTTACGTGTTATAAAACCATTATTTCAAATACAAGATCGAAGTAAAGTACAAGGAAAAGGTATAGGGTTACCTTTGTTTAAAAAGTTTAAGCCAAATGTTGATTATGTTTATTGGGATGATCCTAATGAATTAGTCGAAAGATTAAAACTATTGATTGCTTCAAGAGATGCAGGAAATAATGGGTTAAATAACGAAATAATTTCTATAATCGAAGAGCTACGAGAATGTGGAATTTTAAATAAATAAATATAGATAGTACATTTTATATTTTTCATTTATCATCCTTCCTTTGATTGAAGAAGTTCACTATACGAAAAATGAATATAGATAAATTTGGTCATCATATTCATAAAAGATTACGAGTTTCTGAAATTTTTGATTTTCGAGATAAAGCATTAATGAAAAAAGACAGTGGTGAATATGATTTACAATCATCTAGATTAAAAGGTGTTAAGCGCCCACAGTTTGCAGATGAAGCGGTTAATAAAGAATATTTAGATGAAATTATCAAATCTTTAAAACTTGAAGTTAATGCAAAAATTATCCAGATTTTCAAGCATTTAGATGATCAGTTTCTTACTATAGATGAATTCGAAAATAAACTAAAACCATTTGAAAAAAATGACAATATATTAAGCAATACAAAAATACAATGACTAAACAAGAAATCGTTGGTGAAATACATAAAGCTGCTAGAAAAAATTTCAAAAGGCGTACTGTGGTATTAAAAGGAATTGATGACCTTTGGCAAGCTGATTTAATAGACCTTCAACGATATAAAAAAATAAATCGAGGTTATACTTTTGTGTTGATAGTGATGGATTGTTTATCAAAATACGCGTGGACAGTGCCGGTTAAAACCAAAAAAATGACAGAAATAGCAAGCGCTTTTAACAAAATTATGACTACAGCCCATAGGCACCCTAACAATCTACAAACTGATCATGGTAATGAGTTTTACAATAAACTCTTTCAAAATGTTGTTAACAAATATAATATAAATCATTATTCTACATACTCTATTATGAAAGCATCACATGTTGAAAGGTTAATCAGGACGATAAAAAACAAGTTATTTAAACTTTTTAGCCTGAATGGTAATTATAAATGGGTAGGAAAACCTTTGAAGTCTGTAACTGATTTATATAATGAAACAAAACATAGAATTACAAAATTCAAACCAGTTGACATCAATGTTTCCAATGAGAAGCTAATATTAAATAATATAAAAGAAGCGTATAGTGATAAATATCCTAAAATTAAAAATAACAAATTGATCGTCGGTGACTTTGTTAGGATTAGTAAATTTAAAAGTATTTTTGAAAAAGGATACACTCCTAATTGGTCTACAGAATTGTTTAGAATTAATAAAGTTAAAAAAACACAGCCGCTTACTTATGAAATTAGAGACTTAAAGAATCACCCGATATTAGGTTCATTTTATAGTTATGAACTTCAAAAAACTAAATATCCAGATACTTTTTTAATAGAAAAAGTAATAAAAAGAAAAGGAACTAGGCTATTTGTAAAATGGTTAGGTCTTAGTGAAAAAGAAAATAGTTGGATTGATAAAAAAGCAGTAGTTGTTTAAATTTTTACATTAATTATTCAGCTATGCAAGGAGGTGGACTTGTTAATAGTATAATTAACAATTTACCTTTTGAACTACATTTACCTGGGTATAATTACTGTGGGCCAGGAACTAAGCTACAAAAAAGGTTATTACGTGGAGACAAAGGCATAAACAAATTAGACGAAGCTTGCAAGTTTCACGATATAGCTTATATTGATAGTAACATCGACAACCGTCATAAAGCTGATTTAATTTTAAGGGAAATGGCTAAGCAAAGACTTAAATCAAAAGATGCTGGTAAAGGTGAGAAAATTGCATCATGGATTGTGAATAAAGCAATGAAAGCTAAAATTAATAGTGGGTCAGGTATAAAGACATTTAAAAAGATTATTTCTAAAATAAGATCAAAAATAAAAAAAAGAACTCCTAAAACTATATCAAATACAATAAAAATGGCTTATGCGACAGCAAAAAAGCTACTCCCCAAGGATACAACCATAAGAGTGCCACGCATTGTTCCATTACCTAAAACCGGAGGAATATTACCTTTGATACCTATTTTTGCGGGCCTTTCTGCATTAGGTACTTTAGCAGGTGGAGCAGCAGGTATTGCAAAAACTATAAATGATTACAAGTCGTCAAAACAAAACCTACGTGAATCTGAACGTCATAATAAGACAATGGAATCCATTGCTATAGGCAAAGGGTTGTACATTAAACCATATAGAAAAGGTGAAGGTTTGTTTATTAAATGTTCAAAAAACTGAGTTTAAGGCTACCTAATCGTCCACTTACAAATTTAGATCTTGAAGAACATGCAAAAGATATACCTTATTTTCGAGGTGTTTTTATGAAAGATCAATTACCAATGAAGCCAAAGCATGTTGAGTGTGGAATTGTTAATTTAGATGATTCTAATAATTCTGGAACACATTGGGTAGCCTATGTAAAAATTTATAATTATTGTCAATACTATGATAGTTTTGGGAATTTGAGACCTCCTCAACAGTTAGTAAAATATTTCAAGAAATGCTTAATATTTTATAATTATACAAGGTATCAAAAGTTTGATTCTATAGTCTGTGGACATTTGTGTTTGAAGTATTTACATTTGTTTTGGAATAAAATGAATAAAACATGAAGTGAGAATTTTATTTTTATCATTACCACGATGTCTTTCACGCTATCTATATCAGGCGACACCTCGGTTTTAACCTCTAATTATTCTCCTCCACTTCCGCTCGAAAGTGATTATGAATGTGCTTTATTATATTTATCTACATTCAATTCAATTCCAAATATTGATAGCACAAACAATAAGTTTTATTACGGAGCTAATGAAATGATAGAAATACCGGAAGGTACTTATGAACTACAAGATATAGCTGATTATATAAAAAGTAAGATACAGAATGCTACCATTAACCTCATTTCAAATAACAACACTCTGAAAACTTCTATATTCTGTACTAAAGACGTAAACTTCAAAAAAAGTGGAAGTCTAGGAAATTTGCTAGGGTTTGGAGAAAAAGTTCTTGAAGCACATAAATTACATGAGTCTGCTCATCCAGTCAACATTCTATCTACAACTATCGTGAGGATCGAATGTGACATAGTAAGCGGATCTTATATCAACGGTAAATCTAGTCATATTGTTTATGAATTTGCTCCAAATATACCACCTGGCTACAGGATAATTGAAATTCCTAAAAACATTATATATTTTCCAATAAATCAGAAAAATATAACATCAATAAATATTCGCTTACTCGACAATAATAATAAATTGATTAATTTCCGAGGAGAAGAAATTCAGCTCTACCTACACATAAAAAAAAATGATTGATTTCAATAAATACGAGCCTACAAACACCAAAACAATCACAGCTAAAATATCAGTTCACAAAGACACACCTTTAAAGAAAATAAAAAAAATAACGAAAGAAAATAAAAAATTTCTTAAGTATATTGGTCTACTAAAATGAATATACTAGACATCTCACATACACCAGCCTACGATAGTAGTATCGATGGTATAGAAGTACATTCATATAAGCCATACGTCACCAGTTTTAATAGAAATGATGAAATTAGAATACCAATCAATCAACAAGATCTTTACGTATTACCATCTGCTAGTACTCTCTACATAGAAGGTGTGGTGAAGGTAACTAAAAGGGATTCAACAGAAAAAGTATCAAGCATTCAACTTACTAATAACCCCTGGCTATTTCTTTTTCAAGACATTCGCTATGAGCTAAATGGTATTGAGATTGATAAAGTAAAAAATGTAGGAATCACTACAACGATGAAATCATTTCTTTCGATGAATGAAAGTGAATCAAAAATGTCTAAAGCTTGGAGCTGGGACATCAACGGTACTAAAAATACACATGCAGGTAATTTTTCTGTTTCAATACCACTTTGTAATATACTTGGTTTTGCAGAAGATTACAAAAAAGTTATAATAAATTGTAAACATGAGTTGATACTTTTGCGTAGCAATACAAATCATAACGCTTTGATATTGAATACAAACGAAGTACTGGAAGATATCGAAATACATAAAATAGTATGGCGTGTTCCACACGTTAAAGTGTCAGACAGAGAAAAAATTAATTTATTAAAGGTCTTAGAAAATGACCGCTCTATACAGTTTGCATTTAGAAACTGGGATCTTTATGAATACCCTATGCTTCCTAAAACTACTAAGCATACTTGGTCGATTAAAACATCTTCTCAAATTGAAAAACCAAGATATGTAGTAATTGGATTACAAACAAACAGAAAAAACAAGGGAGATAGCGATATGTCGCGTTTTGATCATTGCAATCTTCGTGATGTTCGAGTGTATCTAAACTCAACATATTTTCCCTATGAGAGCCTCAATGTAAATTTTCCTAATAACAAATACGCTTTATTATACGAACAATATGCCAGATTTCAACAGTCTTATTATGGCCGTAGAACAGAACCATTGTTAAGTTCAAAATATTTTGAAGAAATTGCACCGCTATTTGTGATTGATTGCTCTAGACAAAACGATAATCTGAAATCAGGAGCTGTGGTTAATGTGGTAGTAGAAATAGAAGCCAATACTGAAATACCAGATCAAACTTCTGCTTATTGTCTGATTCTCAACGATTGTATCATAGAATACAAGCCACTTAGTAGTATTGTTAGGAAGATATCATGAATTCTAGCATTGTAGTGGTAGATGTACAAGGATTCCAAAATACTAAAAATGAGTTTATTATTAAAGAATTTGCTTATTGTACGTATGAATATACTCAAGTATTTTTAATAAAAGCACCTTACATGTTTTCAAAATTAACTAACGAAGAAAAAAAACTAGTGAAATGGGTTGAACATAATCAAGGATTTTATTGGAATCAAGGTCATATCGATTATAGGGAATTCAAACGTATCATTAAACCTATTTTAGCCCAAAAACTTGTGATTGTAAAAGGACAGCAAAAAACTAAATGGGTTATGGATTTATGTAACGAATGTAGCATAGTAAATATTGAAAACAAAGGTTGTCCTAATCTTTATACTTTAAAAACAAAATATGATAAAAATCATACTTATAATTGTTTTGATCATAAAAAACATTGCGCATTAGCAAATATAATGTGTGTCAAAAGATGGTGTATCGATAATGGTATTTTTAGTCAATTATTTTGAATTAACCTAATATTATTATACATACTTTAGCTAAACTATCTGACTTTTATTTCCTACCTCATTAGGGCTTAATTTTTTAATCTACAGATAACTTTATCCTTTAGATAAAAAATATCCGCCTCTGTTTTAGACTTGTCAAAAACAAGAACTGGCATTTTCTGCTTTGAGCGTTATTCCGTAGTTAGAAAAATCAGCTATTATTAAAATAAAACAAATGAATAATGAGTCACAAGTAATTTATTTACAAAGATATTTAATTACATTCATCGCAAATTTTTTTAGAAATTTTTCTTACAATAGATTCTGTATGATCTAAAATTTCATCCATGGCATCGGTTACAACATACTGGCTATTTACAATTACATCACCATCATCGTGGTGGTTGGTTAAATCCATTATTTTTATTTGAATGAGTTTTAACCCCCTTTTAGATTGCTTGCTAATAATATGTGATCTAACTAAAATCTTTTTCTTTGTACATTCACGTTTCTTCTTGACTTGCCTCTCGATGATACGCCGTTGATTATTTGCAATCTCTGGATAGTCTTCATCAAAGCCAGCCAGAGGATCTTGAGCACATTGTGAGAAATCAGGAGATTCCATTACCTTATAAAAAGAAAATAAGTAGATAAAGTTCACATGAGCAACTCTGGTGACGGAAGTCTTCCCAATCATTGTATAACGTTTGCTAGATTAAAGTAGGACTACTAAGTGCTCTCTAGAGCATGGAAGGGCTCAGGTAAAAATGTCTGAAAACATGCCTAACATTATGCGAACCAACCCATCACCGATGTTAGTGGATATTACCTAACCTAATGCTGCCACAGAATAAAATGAAGTAGGTGGGTTCATAAAACAAACACTATACTCACAGACTCGGTTTCGCCACTAAGTAACGCTGTCCAAGACATTATTAGTAGGTGATTACCGCGTAGACTTCTCGATGGCAGTGAAGGCGATAAAAATAAGTAGTCACCGTGTCAATCACGTTTCCTAGCAACAAAATTAGGTAGTGTGAATAACCTCAGTCACAGAATAACCTATTAGTTACTATTTCAGTACTAAGTAATTCAGCATTCCTTAAGAGGGAATCACACAGGCGACTCTCCATACAAACAAAAAATATCACCTCCAATTCATATTTCATATAAATCATAATGAGGGTCATATTTTCTTATCAATAAGTTTCTGAAAAAAGGGAAACATACGAGCACATATTATTATATAGCAGATCTGGATTTTATGAGAAAAAACGGTTACTCTAGAGGCATTATCCAGGGAGGAAATAGGGGACTACGATTGTGTGGAGAGTCGCCTGTGTGATTTCCTCTTAAGTATATTAAAAACGAAAAGTACCTATTCTGAGTTCTCGGAATCAAATTTCATGTTTGGATTGATACAAATTTAACAACAGCAACTGATGTGTTTCTGTTGAAATATGAAATATGTATAGGAAAACATTTTTTTCCTAGATAATGGTACGAAACCCTACGTGCGTAAGTCTGACACGCACTTTTACTTTACAAGTATTTAAATAACTTCTTATGGATTAGGATTCAGAAATAAGAATTCTTCGTAATAAACTTTTATAACTCTTTATTTTGGTATAAAAATAATAAAATCAGCTTTTATAAGTACTTGAGAAGAGATACAAAGTTCACCATCATTATTTCTTAATCTATGTTCGTGAGATTATCTTATCTAGCTAGATACATTTTTTATGAACAGTAAAACTTCCTTTCTATAAAAAACTAAAATTATTCTAAGTTACTTATTCTAGGTACAAGCATCTTATCAAAAGTTAAAATATTTAATAATCTTTAAAAATAGACACATTGCCCCATGCTCTTGTTGCAATATTGCAAGTAGATACAGAACGCTTATCATCATTATTTGTTAGAGCTACTTTGTTTACGCTTTGTGTAAATATTTCATGTTTTATAGACTTGAACAAAATATTTTTTTTTCGTATTACTTTATTGTTGAAAAGAACATTTCGGTAATCAGATAAATTTAAATTTCGAATGCCTCGTGCTTGTATCCCTTTTGCTTTTTTTATGGTAAATTCTTCCGTTTTTATGCAATACAGTTTTGATCTTAAACCTACGAATTCTGAAATAATTTTCCCCCCCATTTCATCTTTAAATAGTCCTGGAATTTTTTTATTTTGTAACCTGATCTCAAACTCATTATTACTATCATAGTTACTAGTGTCGAAATAAGTCATAAAAACGTTTTTCATATCCAAGTAAAAATCATCAGTGGATAAGAGGTAAATAAAAGAATCAGTATCCGTGTAGCACAGTTTCACACGATTTTTATAAATTGGTTTAATAATATTATAATGAAAATTGTACATGTGGGCTTTTGAAAGTTCTAAAACAGTAAAACCTATATAAATTGGTTTATCTAATATTAAACTACTGGACTTCATTTGAATAGCAACCAAGTTCTCACTAAAAACTGAAACACTGTGGAAATAAGGATCTGCAATCAATCTTTCTGCGTATTGTGATTTCTTTGTTATATTTGTATTATCATACCACTGATTGACCAAACGAACATTCACCCTTTTTTCTGTATTTTCTAATGTTTTACCGAATACACTATTATTTAAAAGCTTGAAAAAGTCTTGTTCAAAGGTATTATTTGCCTTTTTTCGTAATTCGGTATTTAAGTCAATATATTTTTTTAAGTAAGGCTTTTGTCTAAATGTTATGACTCTATGAATTTTACGTAAAACCAAACCGTGTTCTAAGCATTTCTTTAAATAGACATAGTGAATAACATAGTTGTACTTGTTATATAAATTAGGTATAAGCTTGCTTGTTTTTCCACCAGGGGGTATACATTTTTCAGGACAAAATGGGAGATCATTATGTTCGAAGTGTAAATTTTCAGGATATAACAAATCAACTTCTAAAATATAACCCCACGTAGAAGTGTCTGGTTTACTCAGCAAATCTAATTCATTTATTTCCTCTGAACTTAAAAACCGGAACTCTGAGAATGGTAAATACTGACACATACTAAACCCATAAAGATTATTACAATCTAAATAAACTAGGTACTTTTCAGGTTGAGAGGCATCGTACGAATCCATGTACTTATGATTAGCTTTAGCATATCGATGCGAACACATGCATAGGCCTCCTCGAATACCTGACTGTATCATTTTCACTATCTCTAAATCACATACGAGCTCGAGTTGAATATCGGTTATCAATAGCATCGCATCAAATGATAAGCTAGGCGCGGTTATATAGAAAGCAGGATCAAGTTTATAATGTCTTTTGCAAGTTACTCGAAACTTTTCAAATATATCTGCTAATAAAAGTACATCAGTTTTAAGGTATAAATCAGTGTACTCTCCCAAATTATTTATGCAGAATTCTTTCCAAACAGATTTCGCATGTTGATAATCAGATTCAGATATGCTCTCATCAGACAAGTTATTGTAAAAGCATTCTTTAGAAGGAAGTCTTGTTTCTTGATAGCGACTCCAATCCAACATATAGTCGTAGGGGTAAACTCCTTTTCGTGTTAATAAATTAAATTGATCCTCATTAGGAAAATGTTTTTTTATTAATTTAAAATCATTAGAATCCAAAGTACGTGCGAGCTGATCTAAACTTCCTGCCATAAAATTATAAGAATCAAGGAATCGTAATTGGATAAAGTCCTCATCATTTACAAGCACAAATTTTGTAAATGAAGTATATTTTTCTTTGGTTTTCGGGATCACATCAATTTTTCCTACACGTTCTCCTAATTCTTTGATAAATAAATGGCAATCATAACCTGATAAATTATGAAAAAATATTGGGATAAAGTTTGGTACTTTGTATAATAAATTGCAATACCTATGTGCAGCACCCCTATATTGTCCTGTTAAGTGGCAATGATCCCTTACTTTATTATTCCATAGTAAATTAGTACAGATATGGCACCGAGTAGCATTAATAAACTCGTTAGCATTAGCCTCTGTAAAAACCATAGGTTTATTTTCTTTTAATAAATAATATATTTTTTTAACATCCCTAAGGAGCATGTCAATAAAATGGGAAACACAATCTTTTCCTCGATATATTCTTAATTGCTCATAACTTATATCTTTCGAAGTTACAATTTTATAACAATAGCCAGCCGGCACGTGTCGGGTTATTAACTGGGTCGAGCTTACGTTAGCACATTCCGCTTGATTGTTTTGAATAGGTTGTAATAATGTTTCGAAATCCGCGTAAATTACAAATGGTATGTCTTGTTTCCTGTTGAAATTAACGAACTGAATTACAGATCCTTTTTCTGGTAAAACAGTGACCACACCCCCGCATGAATGGGTATTCAACTTATCTAAGTTAGGGAAAAATAGTAAACACGTATCACAAAAATGTAATTTACCGTGGTGTTTAGTAATTTGGTTTCTTACTAAGCGCGCTAAATCTTTTATTAAACAGTAATGCATTTTTTTTTCATTTTCTATAAGTAACAAATTAATACGCTTCGCATGGCTATTCTGACACTCTGATTTATAAAAAGGTCCGATTAGTATTTTACCGTTTGTTCCATATACGTTTATGCTTAAATTAGGATTATTTTTTTCAAAAGTAGAAATATCTGAAAAATTCATTGGAAATGAAACTTCAGATATGTTCAAAACATGACGGAAATGAGGATATGATGAAACTCGCTCGGGGTGTTGAGAAGTAGGGTACAAAGCAGCTGTTATACACCAAACAAAGCAATACTCATCAGTGTTCTGAATGTTTAGACAGGCCCTCTTTTTTTTTAAATGAGAAGGTAAATCTATATAGCTAGAACCACTAAGAGGTTGGTATTTGTTAATGTTTATTTCTAGGTATGAATTACTTAAAAAGGTCCAACCACTATCTCTTTCTTGAAACTCTTCAATTTTATTCATTAAAATGCTAGTAACTTGTTCGTAAACGGTAGAAAAATCGAAGTTAAAGTGTGCTATAAAATTTTTGGTGGAAAAGGATTTCATTTCTTCTCCATCATTTTTAAACATAAGAAATGAAGAAAATAATTCAAAGTTTACTTTAACAGCAGTAAATTTAAATAGAGATTTATCTATTAAAGATTTTACTGAATCACGAACATTTTTTAAGAAAAATAATGGTGAACTTTGAGCCTCTTCGTTTGTAGCAAGTATTCTATAGCTTGCTATTCGGTTTTTAAAAGCTGATTTTATTAGTTCTATATTATCATATAACGAAGAAGTGCTTTTATTCTTATGTGAAATGCTTCTAATATGACCCACCCACCTCCTCTTTTCTACTTGAGTATTGCAAATAGAACAAAAAGGCATTTTTTTTTAATTTTAAACTATATGCTGATACTTGTACCTATTGACAAAAATAATGATAAATTCAAAAAATATAATGATACTAATAATACTGCACTAATACCTTTACACCACTATTTTGTAACTAGAGTGTATATACGTCACACAAATACTTTAGAGATAATTAATTACTCACTATGATATAACACGAACACACCTTAAATCCTTGATAAGAAATACACCGCAGCTGTAACAAAAAAAAGTTTGATTGCTAAACAGAAAACAAAAAAATTAATTGTGTTTATTATTTGAACTCACCACCAAACTTACCAAATAACTACTTTGATAAATGATGATATTCTATGTACTATAAAGCTTGAAATCTGAGGGTCGTGGCTGTGGTCTTTGCATCAACTGTAGAAATAAAACGAAGATTAATTGCATTGTACCTACTTATTATCATGCAAAGAATGTTATTGGTTTTTTTCGTAAATTATTTAAATACGAAAATACACTGATTTTGATATACCATAATTAACAGTTTAAATTGACTTACCACTTTTCCGACGATAAAATATTCACAATCCTTTTCCGTATGAAGTCTCTGGATTAAATCACCCCGGCTGTAAAAAAGGAATTAAGTTGATAAATAAGAACATTATTCCTTGTATTATTCGTATAAAAAGTAGGTTATTTAGCAATAGTATATTTTTTACATACCAAGAAACTTCCGTTCCTTAATTTGTTCAAAGATTCCAATTTTCAATCAGAAACAGACGGGCTTAACTCCAGAGTCCGTGGACCTCGAATCAACTGTAAATAAAACATGTTTAATTTCACTATACTTTATTATCATGCAAAGGATGTTGATTGATTTTTTTAATAAATTTATAAATACGACGATTTCACTTACCAGTTATCCGATGTTAAAATAATCACAATCACTTTTCTGTTTGAAAAAAACTAGATAAAACAAAGTCTTGGTGAAAAATTATTTTTTTTTCGGTTTTGATTTCGATACTAAAATAAAGTTGTTAAACGAGTAACTCAAAGCGATGCTTGCGAATGTACGATGCGTTGTGATGAAATATTTTTGACCAAGGGTGATGAGTGAGTAAGTTTCAATCTAAAAGCACAGGTAAATGAGCCTTTCTGCTATTCATTTAGAACCTAAATTGATATGCTCAAAAAGTGTAAGTAAATTATTACGAAATTCATTATTTAGGATTTGGTTAATTTAGGTCGTTGCTGTATTTGCCGAAATGTTTTATTGCTGATTCGAATACAAAGGTAAGAAAATGTTACGAAATAAATATAAGGTGCGAGTTCCACCAATATCCCAGCTTGCAATTTGTATGGGCATTCAAGCATAATATATCTTAGCAAGACTATCAGTATGCTATCGCCTTTATTTTTTTTGATGAATATTTATTTTTTTCGATTGCTTCGTTAGTTTTATTTGTTCTAATAGAGCGTAAGTAATATTGATAATGGTTATAGGTTTACACTAGAATGTTTATTAGGTTCAATTTATAAAATAAGAATTATTGATGATTTGTTTTATTTTCAGGTATATAACATGGTAATTTTATGATACAAATCACAGAAGTTCAAGTCAAGTGAACAAGCTACTACGACGTATTGGAAAGAACGAGTGCCACTCGTTCTCTGCATCAAGCCACGTTGCCGACAGCACCAGCACACAGCTCTAACCGATCAAGAGGAACAAGCAACAGTCCGGAAGCCGTCCTGCCTCAAGCCAGCACTCTGCTCAACCCGATTGAAAATCCGAAGCGGAGACGTGGAGAGGACGTCTACGCTGCCTGCTCAGCGTACCTGCTCACCTGCTCAGCGTAACCGGTTCGAGCTCACGCTCACCTTCCCAGCGAGCCAACGCCTTTGTTTCAACAACAAGCCTTGCAACAACTTCTGGGCATTTTCAAGAATATATAAAACATGTAAGTAAGTTCAACCTGACATTTTGCAAAAGCACCAGGTATACCTTCGATATACCTGCTTATCAAAGTATAAGGTTTTTAACACAAATTTTTGTTTCAGGTCTGACAGTGAAACAGATTTTGATATGCTTCAAATCAAAAAAGGCAAGAACAAATCGAGAAACACATCCGTGGACAGAAAACCAGCATCAAAGTAAGTTTCATCGCTAATCAGTGTTTTTTTCAGAGTTCGATCATGGTTCTGTTGATGGATCGCATCGCGTTTATAGCGTTGCGTTGCATTGCGTTGTAGAAAAACCGGTTGCGCTGCGATGATAAGCCTCTGATCAACGAGTGAGTAAAATCGCGGTCTTAAGGCTCGTTGATGTCGCGAACCAGCCTCGTTCACTCAGAAAACCGCAGTATTGTATTGATACACCAGAGAGTTTTATCGACGAGCCATAACACCACGGTTTTACTCGCTCATCGATCAAGGGATTTATTAAGAATGACGCTATAAGGCGTTGATATCATATTCTATAGTAGGCAGCGTTACACTCAAATAGTAATGAAAGGTGAAGCCTCATCTTTCATTACATGAAAATAAACAGTTTAATTTAATTGATTTTCATTTTGTTACAGAAAAAGGAAGTTGGACGCACCATCAACATCAGCATCATCGAAGGACATATTTGGTTTGAGTCGAGGAGGCAGCGGGAGCGAAGCAAAGGTGGTGACATCTTTTTTCGTGAACCGTGTAGCTAACGGCAACGAAAGGCGCACGGCAGAAATGGAAGGTGAATACACGATAGATCTTAAGGTCTACAGAACCAGCGACATCGCGGGGGCCGACTCTCTTGACGCTTGGAGGAAGGCACTTCTGCGTGTAAAACTTCAAACACGAGATGACAGCGATCAATGGAGATCGCTTCAACGCTTCGTCCGCCACGCAGACAATGTATTCGAAGAAGACGCCAAGTTTTATAAGGATCATAATAATTAAGGTACCTTTGTTATAAAAATAGCATTATTTAAAATTAATAAAATTAAAATTTTTAATTCTACTCTTTTACTTCTTGCATAGGTCGTCTCATTGAAATAGTAAAGATGGACAAACTTTTAAAGTAGGCTGTCGAAATGGCATTTTGTCGCCCGGGCCCCACGGGCCTGGCTTGCGGGGCTTGCGGCAACCTAGGTAGGATAGGAGGCCCGCGCAGGCTAGGTCCCAGCTCTTGCAAACTAAATGTAAAACTAGATCAGATAGTACGTTCATACAATTAGAGAGAAATTAAATAGAAAATTTTTAAAAATGGTTGCGTGGAGGCCTCGGGCTTGTCCGGTCCTGAAAGTAGGTAGCCATAAAGTGGCAATGTATTTTTTAGAGCAGTATTCAACAAAACTCTCGAGACTCTAGACCTAGATCTAGACCTAGTGATTTGACAACACAACCTCCCCATGAATTACCTGCTGTAAAATTTGTAATGCGATGAGCGTTCGTAACTGATATTTAGGATAGAAAAGTAGGTAGTATTGTGGCATTCCACTCCACAATAAACATTTCAAACCGAATGGAGTCGAAGGCGATAGCCTGAGACGTGGTTTGAAAGTTTTATTGTGGAGTGAAATGCCCAATACTATACTACTAACAGACACTCCAAAGCGATACATTTATTACATGAGTACTTAATATTTTATACATAGAAATTTAATAACATACATAACAAATCCAATATCAAAAACTCCAGTAAGTACCTACAAAGGTACTTACAAAAAATATATCGGTACAGCTAGGGCATGCTATGGAAGTTGTGCGTGCGTGCAGTGATCATTTAGTAAAGTGGTGTGACCTAGGTCACTTACATTGTAAATTGCATACAAGGTAATCATTGTGTACAGAGAAATACTAATGTTGTGGGCTGTAGAGAAGGCAGCACGTATCTAGATATTATTCTAGTCTTGGTCGCTTGAAACTGGTACCTAGACTAACGTATATTTTTTGGAATTTTATTCTGCCGTATGGTCTAAAGTTATGAGATAGAGATGACCCAATGAGTTAGGAATATAAACGAGCCGTTTGACGTCACACACAACACTTTATAAGGCTAGTCTATAGTAGGTATTAGGTTATAAGGGATGCCAGTGCCTACCCTACCTACTTTTAACCTTGGCTCACCCTTCCCGAAACTTGAAAGGAAGAAATTTAACCTTGCTTCAATGTCACCTTAGTATTTGATTATAGCAAGTAAGCAAGCATCTGCAAATATTTGAAAGCTTTCTCGGATTCATTAAGATAAAAAGATTGTCGCGGTTTGTTTTATTGGTTTGTGTGTCAGCTTTAAGTCAAAATACCGCCTATTTTATATATATATATATGTATATTTTTTTTTTTTATACAACTAAGTTGACAAACAAGCATACGGCCCACCTGATGGGAAGCGGTTACCGTAGCCTATGGACACCTGCAATACCAGAGGCATCACAAGCGCGTTGCCGACCCTTTAAAACTTTCAAAACGCCCTTTTTAAAGAACCCCATGCTATAGTCCTTAGGAAAAACCTCAGCAGGGTCATTTGTCTCTGTCTATTGTATGGAGAAAAGATGAGACAACAACTCTAACTACGTAACGTATGTTTGCCGTCTCATATTTTCTCCATGCAATAGAGAGAGACAAAAAGGCGAAACGAAAACAATATTTGGTAACGAAATGTGGTAGCAAAACCCCGACTTCGGGTACAGTAATAAAACAATTATTAGGTAAGCAATTATTAGGTACTTGTAATTATTATTAAATGTATTGCTTGGTATTAATTTTCAATTCACAACACTTTTCACTTTATACACTACTATTATATTATGACTATTTGTTACTTAATCTTTCACTTAAAACTACTAAATGGATTTTAAAGAAACTTTACAATAATATAGCTTATACAACAGAATAACACATAGCCCATAGGCTACAATTTATAAAAATACTGTTAAGGGATCGGGGCGTTACGGAAACGGGGCGAGCGAAACCGCGGGCGGCCGCTTGTAAGAAATATATATTTCTTACTAGCGGCGTATTATTCTTAATTAAAACGGGTAGGGGTTCTCCGAATATTTGACCCGTTTCAAATGTAAGGAGAACCCATCATGCGTTTGTGAACCAGGCGTGAGCGAATCAGTGCCGCACATTCTTTTTGAATGCCCTGTAGACGGATTAAGGAGGTATGAGGCAGAACAAAAGCTCGAATGTAAATTAGAGGCCAAAAATGTAAGCGCACTCATGACAGATAAAAAGAAAAGGAAAGTATTAATAGAATACTGTACAAAAATAGCAGAAAGTGTAATAAATAGAAATAAAGATAAATAAAATATGGTGAATATATATTATGTAATATATATAAACAGCATATATAAACTCATAGCATAAGAAATATCCGAAATTAAGAATGTTTTACAGTAGAAATTAAAACTTAAAAGAAATGTATAGAAATTAAGCAAGATTGTGTATAAAATAGATATATATAATAAGATAACACGTAATTAGAATTAAGAACCCCCCTAGACCCCAAGTGGGTACGATAAGACTGTAGCCCCAAGTCCCGTAGATAGAAATAAACGATAAAAATGTCTTTGATTTCGTCAAAGGAACAAAGAGTTTATTGTAAACCTTCGAAATTTATTGTACGTAATTTATCTGATTAAACTTTTTACTTCTTTTTGGGTACTGTAATTAATAGATCGGCCATACCGCGGCGAACAGCTGCGAACTTTGCCGCGGTGTGGCTGTTCCTGCCTATAACATCAAAATCACATGAAGAAGTGAAATATGTCCAGAATGCTATGTATATATATATATACTTATAGAAGTAGCATTTTGGGCTCTATTCATATCACAAAAAAAATCCTTAGATAACGCTTCGTGAAAATATCCACTAAGATTTTTCTTATTATTTTGTTCATCATCATCATCATTATAGATAGTGCAATTCACGAAGACGCGTGCGGGGAGTTTGCTCCGAGCGGCAGTCGCGAACCGTATTGTAGTGTGCGTGTGCACTCATAGGTAATTAGTGTGTACTGATAACACTCAAACATTGACGGAAGCTTGCACACTTATACCTACTATAAACGGTTAGGAGGAATAGTGGAGCGCGCCTTCGTGGATTGCACTATCTATATTCCTAAAGTTGAACCGTAACTTATTCATCATCATCAGCCTGAACAATTTAATTGCTGAACATAGGCAAAATACGTTTCTAGAATCTAGTCATTGAATGCCAAAATGCTCTCATTGTTATGAGAGCATTTTGGCATTCAATTACTTTTGACTACCCGCAATCTTTACAATGTTGTCGGTCCATTAAAAAAAGAGCGCTGCGTCGTCTTATATTCATTTCTATTTCATAGTTTTAATTATCTAAAAGCGTATAAGAGTTAGAACTTATTTTGATTGGTACCTAGATATTTCAGTAGATGCAAACCGCACGAACGATGTGTTAGTGGAGCACTTAAAACTTTGATGGCGTTTGCCTTCATTGATCGTTTATTATACAGATGGCTTGGCACTCTGTGCTCTAGCTCGAAATGAGGCCACGGTACCTATTACGTTAACCTATAAATGAATAATATTATACAAAAATATAAAATATTAATGTAGAAAAAAAATTATCTACTCCTGGTTTGTCCTGGTACTCCTGGTTTGTTATCCCTTAATTTGGTAATGTGTTCTCTCAGATACAATATTTTTAAAAAATCATATGGCTCTATAAATCAAATTTATTCAAAATCGATCGATTCTATCCTTGAGGTGTGTTATTCATATCACTATAACAAAATAAATCGCATGCATTTTCGATTGTTTCCCATCCCTTTCGACGTCAAACAGCTGAGATGTCGCACCACGGGAGCATCAGATCCGTCAGTTTTATTTATTTTGCCTATATTTTATTCCTTTTTGTGCTGGATTTTTGTTGAATTCCAATGTTATTGAAACTTACTATCGATATGGATAAAAATTTTACTTATGAATGCAATTACGAACCCGTAATAAGTTTTCTAACCTAGTTGTATCCACAAAGATACGTTGCCAAAAGCCCATTGAAATACTGCTTAGCTCAGCCGTATCCAGAGAGATACAATGCCAAATGCTTAACAAAATGTTTCATGGTATCGATACTCAATAACTTGGCCAAGTGCGAGTCGAACCACGTATAATTTAGGATGCCTAACTAGGTATGATACCTAATTTTATAAAATTTATAATACCTAATTTTAATAAAATTTGGTATGATACCTAATTTTATTTATTGACTTGGTTATGGCTTTGTTTTTTTTTTAATATTGAAATCATAAAAACAGCTCCTGTTTTTCTTCAGGCACATTTCATTGAAGCTTACATGTCACGCAAGAAATACCAGCCTACCCAGTTTTGCACAAACAACATCAACTTTTTTCTTCAAAAATTGTTAAAGGCAAATAAATAAAGATTTAGTAGATGCAGAATATTTCGTTTTATTCTCATTGCACTGAAAAGAATAGTATTATTTCCTTAGGGGGTACGACTTGAGCAACCTTACCCTACTTACAAAGACATGCAAGTGTAAGTAGGCACATAGTCTTTGCGCATGGAACTGGCACCTAGACTCATCTAGCTATAAGACGTTTCAAAGTGATCCTTGTGATACCATTGAATAAATACATATTTGAATTTGATACAATATGAGTGAATCTTCAATAAGGGTTCCGAATTCCAACAGAGAAATCTTGTTGCTATGTCCGTTCGTCCTCCTAGTGTCCTAGAGTCGTCCTAGAGTAATTTACTGGTATGACAGACTTCGCAGAGTACGCCAAGAATGTTATTATAATTTTTATTTCAGATCTATGCTTAAATCATTAGGTATAATAGTCATTATCAGCCTAAAAAACCTATGAGGAGGCCTATGTCCACCACTGGACATAGGCCTCCCCTATACCTACATTTCCAGGAAGAACGATTCTGAGCCCTCTCCATCCACCGATTTCCCCCGATTTTAAACAATGTCATCGGTCCATTGGCCTGGCAAGCGTCCTACGTTCCATCTTACGGTTCGTTATAATAATAATAGCTTAATTTAATTATTTTCTGAGAGAATAAACACTTCGCCAAAAAGTATTATTTAAAAAGTTTTTTGAGAAAGCAAGTTTTCCAGATCAAAATAAATGTTAAATAGGTTTTTTTCTCTTATCAACTACCGAAAAATTGAGAAGTTTTTCAGTGAGCTGATTCGGTTGGTTCTCGTATTAAAACTTGCTAGATCAATGTAGGTATTACGCGGGGGTTTCTTACCCCCAGTCTTACAGTCGCACGGCAAAGTGCCACTAGTACTTCTTCTGTGCCATTGGCTAGTCATATTTAAAGGCAGCAAGGTGCGCGCGCGCCGCAGTAGAAGGGCGAATAACACTCGATCGGAGTCGCTGCTAATCGAGCGCTTTGCGCACGCGTCCCGACGCTAGACGGATTATCATACGCGACGTTTTTTCATCAAAATGAAGATTCCCATAGAGCACTGAGGCACTAGAGCTAACTGTTTCATTTCCAATATACAATTTTTGATATTTTTTTACTTTCATAAATCTTTATTTTATTTATCAAAATGGTGAGTGGAAATAAAGACAACAGCGACCCGAAAAAAGTGCCCCCAAAAAATCGTGAGAAAAAAACCAATAACTACAAACGTGCAAATTTTTTCTCGAAAACATGGTTTGTCTGGATGATGCCTACCTTCTGGAGGGGATACAAGCGGGACCTCTACGACGCTGACCTCACCTATCCCAAGGATAATCATCTCTCCGACAAGCTTGGAGACCGGCTTGAAACGTAAGTCTATTCAATTTCAATTTCAATAGCCAAATTACAAAATAAAAAGTACTTAATAATCTATATGACATCGGTAGTAAGGTTGTTTTGCTTTCCAGCATAGGCCTCCCCAAAACTTTTCCATAATTGTCGATCTCGCACTTTCCTCCTCCAATGTACGCCAGCTGTTACCTTGAAGTCGTCTTCCCATCTTCGGAATGGTCTACCTCGGGCACTTTTCCCTTCTCTATAGGGTACCATTCTGTAACGTAAGTCTATAGCCATTTTAATAAAGCATCTTTTGCATCTACACAATGGTATTACTAAAACTAGTAGTTTTCAGTAGCCGTTGAAATGACGATACAAAAGATCAATAATTTTAACCTTTACCACACTTGAAAACCCGTGGTTATTACTCTTTCGACAAGATGGTGGCTCTATCTGTTTACTTACATTGTCGAAATGGTATTTACTTGTACCTGTGAATTGTGAGTCACCTAAAAACGCAGCGTCGGCATTTTAAGTCCATGATTTAAAGGGTACAAACATTTTATCTAATGAAATAAAATTGATTGGAAATCCGGTTTAGTTGAAAAAACATTTTTTATTTTTAAAAATAAAGAGTACCGTAAATGCATACAACATGAGACAGGTTTAAATTTAAATTCACAGTTTAGGGTGTAATTCTTAATAATTATGGTTTGAAATTTTACTAGACCAAGGACAACATGGATGAACTGTGTGAAAGATGACATGGATAAGAGAGGAGTGAATGCAGAGATGACGGCTGACAGAGGGGAATGGAGGAGGAAGACATGTTGTGCCGTCCACACATGAAGGAGGATAAGGGCAGGAAGAAGAAGGATGGTAATATAGGAAAACCAACAGCAAGAAATAACTAATAACATTCATAGTATAGAAACGAGAGAGCCAATTAAAGGTTTTCACAGATACAAAACATAATGTATAATGTATTCTAAGTATGTATTTACAAAAATTATATATGTAGTATATCAGCAATCTGGTTCCCATAACACAAGCTCTGCTTAATTTGGGGCTAGATAGTGTTGTGTGGATTGTCCAAAATATTAAAAAAAAAGCAGCCAAGTGCGAGTCGGACTCGCCCATGAAGGGTTCCGTAGCACGACGAACTACAAGAACCTTTATTATGTTACTTGATGTGACATAATAAGATTCTTGTAGTTCGTCGAAAGGTAAATTGCGGTTTACGATTTATGACGTATAAAAAAAAAACTACGGACTAGATCTCGTTCAAACCAAATATCGTTGGATGTTTGCATAGTAATGTACAACATATATTTTTTTTAGTTTTATCATGCTCTTATTTTAGAAGTTAGAGGGGGGGGGGGGGGACCAACTTTTTTCCCTTGTTGTTGTTGCTGTTGTGTTTGTATCAAACATAGACCCTCAACCCGTGCCGGTGGGTAAAAATATGATATATAAAAATATGAAATTATAAGATCATTGTTTTATGTATACTTCCTTATGATCAGGCACAGGGAAATGAGGTTCTACTTTTCAGTGTACTCTAGTAGGTAAGTAGTTGTAGTAATATTCAGGTAGGTCTATAGCACGAGTAAAACCGCGCGCCGGTCCTACTAATAGTGATCCATGGTAAAACATGTTTTTCTCCCCTGAGTTGTCACTATGACAGTGACATATCATGACATTTGTTTGTTTACAAAAAAAGACTGAGTTTCTGAATCTGGGTATAGAGGGGGGGGACCAACTTTTTTCCACTTTGGAAGTGTCTCTCGCGCAAACTATTCAGTTTAGAAAAAAACTATATTAGAAACCTCAACAGCATTTTTGAAGACCTATTCATAAATACTCCACACGTATGGGTTCGATGAAAAAAATTTTTTTGAGTTTCAGTTTCAAGTATGGGGACCCCCAAAATTTATAGTTTTTTTTCTATTTTTGTGTAAAAACCTTAATGCGGTTCACAGATTACATCTACTCACCAACTTTCATCAGTCTAGCTTTTATGGTTTCGGAGAAAAATGGCTGTGACACGGCCGGACAGACAGACAGACAGACAGACAGACAGACAGACATGACGAATCTATAAGGGTTCCGTTTTTGCCATTTGGCTACGGAACCCTAAAAAAGGAAAACATACGAGCACGTATATAGCAGATCTGGATTTTATGAGACAAAATCGTTACTCAAGACACTCAAGAGGCATTATCCAGGGAGGAAATAGGGGACTACGTTTGTATGGAGAGTCGCCTGTGTGATTCCCTCTTAATTATGTCCTAAAACTTTGGCAATGAATCTTGGAAAGTTTTGGAAAAATGTAAACAAATATCCGGCGCGCACACTGTTCAGAAAGAGAGCCGTCTTACTTCCATCCTATACGCACAAGTGCCAAAATGAAGTGGTCAATTAATGTCGGGATTCCGTATATATGAGACAGTTTCTATAAACTTCAAACTTAAATGGGAATATTAATCCTGCTGCTATTAACTCACAAAATCCGCCATAAGTAGCATGTTTCATCATATCAGCAAAATATTCGTCAGGTGTTACGTAGTTATCACCATTCCTGTCGTGGGTCATAATTGAAAACTTGCTCCAGTCATTAACCACATATCTGACAATTTCTAAACGCACCTCCATCGCTCAATCTTGTGTTCCGTACATTAAATAAGAGAGGGCACGAAATAAACATGCACCGTCACCAACAATAGGGACGACAGTACATTCTTCAACTTCTCCATTAACGTTCAGATTTTCTTTAGCCATTTTAAAAAAGTCTAACCGACAAAACCTTTAACTAAAACGAAAACAAAACAAATGCTGTTATCAACCTTTGTGTGTATTCAAATCGGGTAACAGATCACTGCTGCGGTTACTGTTTTTATAACGCTTTTATTAGCTTCACCTGTACCTATGTAAGTAATGTTTGCTTGTATGTAACCGACCCCTTTGAGCTCGATTTTGTCCTACTTTGAACGATCAGATTTGATTCAAACTTTGCACACCTGTCGAAGGTCGATGAGAATGCAATAATATGAAAAAAAAAAAATATAGTTTATAAAACTAAATAACCAATTGAACTAAAAAGTTGTCAACTTCTAGATTGGTCTTCCACTTTCTTCTATCATATTTTGTCATCTCGGTATAAAGGCCATCGACTAGATGTGCGCGCGCAGGCCTTTAGGACTTAAAGTTTCCATATTAACTTAATAATTGGCAAACTGAAGTGTTAATAACTTTGATTATACCCACCACCTGGGTCAATACAGTACTTCTATAACTCGTATTTTTTAATCATATAGTTTACGGTATCTCGTAATAACAGGACATAAAACTATAAAAATCAAGCGACACTTGCACGTTGCATGTACAGTACACATGCTTTCCGTCAAATTATTTATGCCATTATTATAAGTATTAATTATTATTTTAAAGCACAACTTATATTTTTTATCTACACTATACCTACACGTCTTAGAAATGTGTCCGTAGAAATTGATTTAACCTGTGTCGTCATTAACAAAACAAAACGATCGATTCATTTGATTTTAACAGAAACGGGTTATTTGGTCATTATTCTACATTCATAATTTAATCTAAAGGCAGAGTCTGTCTTGACTTGTCTACAAAAGTACATTATTTCAATTGAAATTGGCATACTATTTAATTAATAAATGTCTCCATAGAGTAAAATGATCTATGAGACACATTTTCGTGATATCACGCACCGTAGGAAGGCGGCATTAGTAAGGCAACGTTTTTGTCAACTCGACAGTCAGCAACGACGAAAAATATTGAATTTGCAAAAATAAATTTGAATATAATACCTGCCTCATTTTAAATGATGATAAACAAAACAGGTACGATGACCTTTGAAGTTGAAATATGAAACTAAATGCGATGATTCACCTGTTCTAATAAAATGCATAAACTATAGATGCCTATCTATTTTATGCAGCGTCATGACCCGTAGTGCTCTCTGTCGGGTTGCGTCGATTTCAAACTTATCAATTTGGTGCAAGTACATACCTACTTCATCTGAAACTTTGTTGTATTCATTATGTACCATATTGTACCATAACACTTTTCTTTCTTAAATTAACTTCGAAAAGTTTATGCATTGTTAGGTATAGGCGATAGTTACAACTTCAAAATCTACTATTTAGATTGAATTCATTCATTATAAACAACAACAACACATAATATCTGTTTGATATATCACGAATTATTGAAAAGCGCCGGCGAGGTGATGGTGCTGGATAGTGAAGTATTACATAACATCAGTGTAAATGTCTTTAGGGATCCGTAGTTCTGGATATCAGAACAGAACATATATATAGAGTATATAGCGTCTCAATTCATATTATGCTGAAAGCCCGCAGAATTCTAAGGATTTTTGCTGGAATTTGGCTTTGTCCACTGCTGGAAATGTATATAGGCCTCCTCTATACATTTCCAGGAAGAACGATTATAAGCTCTTTCCATCTACCGATTTCCCGCGATTTAACAATGTCGTTGGTCCATCGGGTGATTGGAAGAAGTCTACTGCTCATAAATAATAGATTCTAGGCAATCTTGTTATCGTGTCATTGGGTTTTTCGAACCAAGTGTGGTGAAAAGATTTTTAAGTGCGCCTTAAAGAGGCTCCTTTCGTGCACTTGACACATGTTTTGGAACTTTTGAGGTTCTACGACATGCCAGTTTCCTCACGATGTTTTCCTTCAATAGGAAATAATTACATCATATTTCAGAGTCAAAACTTCGCCACCAAAGGAATGAAACGTACATTCGGGACGCCGCTCAAGAAGGGCCCCACATGTGGCAAGCAGTACCGGAATAAGATACTCGATGTGGTGGATTTCGGCGAGCCGTGCTTCAGTCCCATTGAGTTCCGGACGCCGAAGCGGAACCTCGACTCGGCTACGTCATCTTCGCTCGCGTCCGGTTCTATCTCGCCGGTTATTAAAACTAGCTCCAGTGATGAGGAGGTAAGTCCTACTAATCATTTTATTTATTTATTTAACTCTTTACTGCACAAAAACTTAATGTTATGTACAAAAGGTGGGCTTAATGCTTTAAGCATTTTCTACCTGCCAACCTTAGAGGTAGGAATGGCATTGGCGTGCTTACATAAAAAAAAGGAAAGCTTAGATATTAAAATTAACAACATCGTACAATACTTATTAGTTAACCTGTCGTTTGTCAGTAGGCCAGGCCCTGGCCACCTTCAAAATTCACACATTTGCGCACCGGCGAGCTCCTGGCCGATCGCATGCCTCTCAGGGCTCTCAGTATTTGTACGAAATTAACGGCATTAACCTATAGCTGCACTTCTCTAACCTAGTCACTGGCTTCGTTGAAGAATAGAGACAGGTAGCAAATGTTCGTGAAAATACGGCCAACCGAGACAACGTTCCAAAGTTCATTTTATTTATGCGCACTTTCGCGGCCGGTCATCGTGTAACAAGTTTGTGTTTTGTTGCTGGTTTACAGGGTAAAAAGTGAATTATTTTGTTGTTGGTGCTATTGTAACGATGAACAGGTAAGTTTTTAATGTTTTTACATTCAATTGGTTTCGGTTTTGATAAGTTTTCATTCAAAACCTTGCTAATTTCATCAGCCACCTAATTTTTGACGTGATAACGTCTTATAAATCGATGGAGCCGGCTGCACGCACGAAAAAACATGACTCATGCGTCGTTACGTCGTTTCGTCGTTCCATTTACCTGAGCCCGAGGCCGGGTCGGGTAATGGGTAAGGGTAAATGAGGGTAAGGGTAAATGAGGGTAAGGGTTCGGTCGGGTTCCGGGTCCGGGTCCGAAAGTTCGAGTCCGAGTCCGAGTCCGCGAGTATTTTCTTATGACGTTATCACGTTCAACTATCGTCAGTAAACCGACTTTACAGACAACCGATTTTTTTCTGCGAAGTTCTCCAACAAAATCTCTTTGTTTAGACTTAAAATCTAACTGTCCTTACTAAAAAACCAGTGGAATAGGTCAACAATACATATTTTTATGTTATTTAAGTGTTATATTGTTAGAATGTAATTAGGTTTAATTAGTTAAGGTCCGATGAGATCTGCTTCAGGAAATGCTCATAAACCAGACGCTTAAAAGCTGACTTATTGGGAGCCTTTTTGATGTCAATAGGGAGCGCATTCCAAAGACTTGCCTCGGAAAGATGTTGAATGCTTAGGGGTAGCCAGAAGGAGAGTATCAATAGATCTCAAGTTGCGATGATGTAAATCAGAGAGATAGGAAAATTTACTTTTTAGGTATTCAGGAGAATGGGGATCTTTGAGAGTAGAGTAAAGGAGACATAATGTTCTTCTGTTTCTTCTTTCACGTATAGGGAGCCACTCAAGCTTAGAGCGAAACTCTGAGATCATCACCACCATCAGCCTGAAGAAGTCCAATGCTGGACATAGGCCTACCCTATACATTTCCAGGAAGAATGATTTTGAGTCCTCACCATCCAGCGATTTTCGCGAATAATGTCTTCAATGTCATGACTGGCCTCTCAGCTCAGTTGGTAGTAGCTCTGCCTTCAGCGCCGTAGGTCGTGGGTTCAATCCCCACCGTGATTAAATATTTATGTCCAAAAATATAGGTGCACTGTGCCAGTACTCTCAAAGAGTAAAGATAAACACCGGCAGGTACATACAGCCTAAAAAAAGTTCGAAAACATGTGTCACAAATGCAAGAAAAGTATGGTAATGGCAATAAATATTTGACATCGGCTTTTCTGCTTTCTCTTTTTTATCTCTTTCTGACGCACACTACGCTCTATGAAGCCGAAATTAGCCGATATGCAATATTTGTTGCCTACTTTTTTTCTTGCATTTGACACAACACACTTACCTTGTTGAGGCGGAAAAAACTGCCAAATGGGCGGCTACTTACTGTTTATATTTTTTTAATGCTTGTCAGTAGATTTTCTTCTCTGGTCATCTGTGGGGCGATCATGTAACTTTTGTTGCAATGGTTTCAATGGATATCCTATTGAAACTGTCAAATTTGCGATCACGTAGTAGCTTCGATTACAATCAAACGCGCATTGCAATTGAAACCATCTTTGACAATGAACGATTGCAACATGAGCGTAATGTTTCTATAGATATCATGAAACAGCGATCACGTAAGGCTGTTTCAATGGAAATGACAGCTTACGATTACTATCATATCAATCGCGAATAGAAACAAGTAAGGTGCTGTTGCGATGGATAGAAATTGAATAAAGTAAGTTATTTACAGTAAGTTTTTAGTGTTTTGACAATGATAAACAACGTTATTATTGCATTCCTAATCAAATAAAATCTAGTGCGTACCTATTACAAATCCGTTTCAACTAAGTATTTAAATTCATTTCAGTTTATCATATCAAGAGGATTCCTACTTGGGCTAGAGAAGGAACAGTGCCAAAAAAATACGCATTCTTGATAGAAGATTGATGCAGGATGCCAGCAATCCGTTCTAAATCCCTCAGAGAGAGTTTATTTCGAACTTTCGCCTGACGAAGGAAGCGTTTGATATCCTGTGCTGGGATATCATCCTCATTCTACCATAGCCATGTGTAGAATCAGTCAAAACCTCCACGCTTCCTTCAATTTATAATTATCTACGCACATGATTTTCTGTCACGCTGATAAATCACGTTTTAGTACTTTTCTGATTTACTACCCAGATAAGACACCGTAGGTGTTTTAGTCATTAATTTAATTATCTGAGCTGAAACAGAAAATTTCTGTATATAAATTTTATTCGAATTTTATTGGTCTACGAGGGGTGTTCATTAATTTCGCCCCGGAACATTAACGAGTAGTAGTCTAATTTAATTTCTTACCACTCAATGGTCTGTTGGATGAGGTGATCCTGTTTGATGGCACAGTTAAGTAATACTATACTAGGCTATGCCTCCCCTTCCCCGTCCTTCATTCTACTTGACTGATGCATGAAGTGGGTCATCAAAATTAAAATATTACCACCAATTGGTGTGATTAGTTATGTGTAGTAGGTGTGACCATGCTTAGCTGTTAGCTGTGTTGCCATGATCGACTACAAAAATAAGTTATTATAATATCATATTTTTTTTATTTTCTCACATAGGACACGAATAGAGCACGTAGTTTTTACCTCTTTGGTTGAACTAACGAGACAGAAGACAAAGCTATGATAAATTTAGATTAAATTGTTTTAGAAGAAGATGTATGAAGTGTAGATTGTCCATAATATATATATATATATACTTCCTTTTCATTGTAATGGGCTCCCAAACTCTTTGCAAAATCGACACTATTTTTATAAAGGCCTAAAATCGGCTACTAGTTTTTGAGTCTTCTTCTTGTCATGTCAATAGAAAATTAAAGCTGGTGTGGTGGATTATGAATGTGCCTCAAAAGTTTTGCTACTTCACGTTGGTTTCATTTATTGTTTTCCTTCACCGTTAGAGTGTACTGACATAGTGCACATAGGTTTTTTGGCAGATAAACTAATTTGTGCATGACGGGGTTTGAACACACGCCTTTAGAATCAAAAAGCGGACAAATACTACTGTTCATAAGCAGTATTTCTTTAACCAATGCTTAAGTGATACTTAAGAAAATAAAAATCTGTCAAGAGATAAACAGCTAAACTGTTGCCATCTCTTACAAATGATAGACAGGACTAATTTTAAGCAATTAAAAAAAAACTTATAATTAAATGTATGGAAGACGAATTCACTACATAAAATATTTTTGACATCAATTTTGTAATAACTATACATATAAGTATAGTGCCAGTAACATAATATTCAATTCAGTTTAATAAGGAGGAACTTGTCAATTTGTTTGATGGAGCTTCAGCGAGGGATTTCATTAGTTAAGTATGGTATTAAAATAAAAATGTTGGCATTGTGGGCTATTGCACTAACCCTTTGACCCTTGACCCCCTTTTTTGACCCATGTAAGTAAATTTAATTTGTACTTACAAATAAGAAGAATAAGAATAGGATCAGCTCAGCCTTAATTTCTAAGAAACATATTATTATTATTATAGTATAAGCATCACTAACTGCCAAGAAAAAAAACTTTGTTTTTCTATTTAGGCCAAGATTCATAGTCGTGACTTTGCTTTACAGCAAAGCAGTCTTCGCAAAGTAAGCTTTGTTTATCGAAGTTTACCATCAACATTTTGATTATAGAAGAGCTTGACAGAACTATGAAATATATTTTTGGTTGAAAGTAGAACTTTCCATTAAAGTAAAGTCAAAGTGCGGTCTATGAATCTGGGCCGAATTTTATTAATTTATATTTTTTAATTTTTTTTTTAGGTGCAAGAAATGTCACGCTAAGTCGTTTCCTTGGATGTCTAAGGGATATAAGTAGAACTTAAGTTTTTTTTATACAACTAGCTGATGGTGGTAGAACTTAAGTGACCTATGTCTGGCCGTCGCTGAGAATAACAGTCATAAGCTTTTTTTGATGTAGGACCTTGTTTGACCTTTGATACAACAGAATTTCTTATAGAGTCAAAGAATTCAGTGGCTAGTATTAGTTTAATTGCAAATTATTATAGACGTTTCCGCAGCGGCGGAGGTGGCGGCGGTGGCGTGTCGCTGGGATGGGTATCGACGTTTTTATCCACGACGTCATAATGTGTAGTGTAGTGTACCTCTCGGAGGAAGCAGCACACACAGGAACCACGCACAGACGGAACTACGATTAGGTACATACATACTCACTTACACGCTGTCGATATTTCGAGCTGGTGGAACTGTCTTATCTAAGATAATAATAGACTTTTGAGTATTTACGTCACATTTAGGTTGTTCGATAAGGACGTTCTAATCTGAGCACACAATTAGGCTAATTTCGATACGGTTTATAGGTTTAAGTGCCCGTGAAGAGTAGGAAATGTATTATATCGACGGGAAAATGTTGCTTGTTTATTGTATAGTAAAGTATGAAGTTTCGGTAGCATAGCAGGAAAGAGGCAATTAGCAGCAACGCAATGTGAAGGGCGAGCCGTTATTGTTTTCTTAATTTTCTTCAGTAACGAAAGAATTTCCGCGATTAGATCATCGTGGTTTTGACTCAAAAGTTAAACTTACAGACATGACAAATAAGGGTTTCTTTTTTTGTCATTTGGCTACGTTAAAAGTCACTAAAGTAACAGTAGGTTGTTAGGTTTTTTTTTTTATACCTACTTCATTTCAAGAATGGTGCCCCCCCCGCCCCCGCAGTACCCGTATTAATAATTATAAATTGTTCGTACGGTAACCGTATTCATAATTATAAATTGTTCGTACAGTACCTGTATTAATAGACTCAGCCTAGTTGGTTTTGGTTTCTTCATGCCCTTGCACGCAGCTTGCCGAGCCCGTTTCCCAACGCCTGTTGGGCTGGAATCCAAGCTTCCTGGTTCCTATAAGTCAAACAATAATATTGTTAGACATTTTATCAGGTGTTCATCTAGCCCCGAACCTAGCTTTTTCTATGGAAACTATGTATATATGTATACTTAGGAATATATTTTTTTCTGTACAAAATAATAATATTCAGACACAGAAATCACTGCCATCACCTAATTTTGAGTGGTAAACATTTACTGCGTTTTTTTGGTTGCTTGGTAGTTAGGAGGGTTCACCAAAGGCTTAGTTACGGAAACCAGCTAGCATTCCAAACACTGACTTTTTTTGAAAAGATAAAGTTATGTTTGTAGGACAACAGTATTGTAAGCAGTACCCGAAGTCCCAGTGCATTTACAACATTTCGTTACCAAATGTTGTTTTCGTTTCGCCTATTTGTCTCTGTCTATTGTATGGAGAAAAGATGCGACAACAACTCTAACTACATTACATTCTGGTGACGTTACTAGACGCCTTCAAGCATCCGTACCGCTATGAAACAACGGCGCAATCTACTATTCGGCTCACTACAAGAAGAAAAAATATCTTCTGAATGAAGGAAAGAAAGGATTTTGCTTTAGGTGGAACAATTAAAGACAAAAAAAAACATGCGAATCGCACCTATGTATAAGAAATCGCACCATCATAATATTTTTTTATACTGTGATAGCGTGCAGTATAACAGTCAAACGCCCGTCACACACGTAGGTAGTTAAAATATAAATTAATATGCCGTGCAATAATAAATATTACGGCTATATACGGGTTTTTTTTCTTTTTGCCATCTTGAAATGGCACTAACTTAACATAACCTATTGCTATTATAATGCATTTGATCTAAATCTATTGTATAAAGGTATAAGTTGGTGACATCATATAAATATATATATTATAGCTCTTATATTTGCACTACCCAACCTATCTCCTTATTAGACAAAGGTTAACTGGTAGATAATGCTATCTAGCATTAAGTTCGCCTGTGTACAGTACTTTTTAATTTTGTGCAATAAATAATTTTCTATCTATCTATCTATAGCTACGTGTGTGACTAATGCATATGAAAGTCTAATCGATCTTTCGTTTTTGCAAAGGTGTAATTTCCTGATCAATGTTTCATTTTCACAATTACAGGAAGCCATGCCGATTCGGTTGAAGCAAGTCCACGTGATCAACGCACCGTCATATATCGGCAAACTGCACGCACTATGCAAACCGTTCCTTAAAACAGAAGTCGCTAAATTGGTGAGTATTTCATAAGCTTGCTCTTAACCTTTACAACTCTGTAGTCTGTTGGCTAACTGGCCACACTACACAATTTAATAGGTACCTACCGAAAATAATTCATTAAAGAAAAAAAAGAAATGAAAAAAAAGTAAGGAAAAGTGTCTATGCTCAAGCCAGGAAAGTAACAGGCCTTTGCATCAAATTTACATGAGTTATACCTGATGTTTCTACTTTGGCAATAACTGTGATACGCCACAATGACAGCCTATTTGAGCATGAGGAGTGAAAAATATGTTTGCAACTAGAAGCTTCTTTTGGATGGCACTTCACGTTCGTTCAGTTGTCTTTTAAGGATCTTTCGGATGCCAATGGGTATTGATCATGATGTGATGTAGAAACTCTAAAAAGTACATTGTTCATTGAAAAGCCGAGGGCTATGGGTCAAACATGACATCTCAATTAGCACAAGTTTGAATACAATGCAACAACATTGGCATTTTATCATGCTTACAACACATCTATTAGTCATTTCATACATCTTTAAAGATATTAACATGTGAATAGGCTTATTTTTCTACCCACGGCTTAGTTACGGTATGATTATTGCCTACTGGGCATCATCAGGAAAGCCGTGGAAAACTTTGGCTGGGTAGGCTTAGAAAAACTTACTTTTGAAAGCATTAGAACTTCATCATTTACTTGCCATTTATCAATCAATCAATAAAAAAAGTTTTTATTCAGTTCAATTCCAAGAATCACTTTGAAACGTCTTAAAGCTAGAAGAGTCTAGGTGCCAGTTCCATGCGACCAAGCCTAGAAGAATAGGCAAGCTTTAAATTATAGCACTTGCGATAAAACATAGTACAGCTTCGTTAGTGGATACTAATCCTAACATTTGATCCGGCATTACCAGTCCAACTAATCGTTGCGAATACGTAATTATTTGATGTTTGATTTTAAATACTTTTGCTTTGATGGTTCTCGTTTTGAAATGATAATTGAACATGATTTTACTCACCTGTCTTTTCGGCAGTTATGAAATCTTACTAAACTTTTAGATATTGTAAGTACGTTTATGTAGGTAATATTTTCAAAGACCATCAAACTCCCCCCCCTCTCTTGTTTATGTTCGATTCTGTCCATCCTAAGATTGCCTGGTAGAGATCGCTGTTAGCGATAAGGCTGCCCATTGTTTTACTGTGAATTTTTATTTTTAAGCAAAATACTGTATTCCTATATGTGTCATAGTAATCAATAAAGAGTTATCTATCTATCTAAACTGACGATAAATCAATTGGAACTAAGTAGTCTTTGTTTGTTACGGTATCAAAGTTGGTTCCTGGTTTAAACTAGGTTTGTATTACAAAACAATGATTAGTGAAGGACTTCTTAAACCATGGTCTAAATCAGGGATTCCCAAACTATTTTGGACAAGTGACCCCTTTTCCAAAATGAACAGTAACCTCAGACCCCCATCGCCAAATTACCTACTTTTAAGATCAACCCCCTTATTCACAATGGTCCGATAACTTAAAACAGCTGCTATAGAGTGTTATTTTTCATAGGCATCTCTCGATTTAGGTCAATAGAAGACAGAGTAAGAATTAGGAATGCTTTAAGTTAGCAGACTATTATGAATAAGGGGGCTTATCTTTAGTTGTTTCCTATTGATACAAAATACCTAGGTACTAAGGTACCAATTGGAAAAAAACTTTGCACTTGGTTAAGTGATTAACCTTTAAGTACCGACGTGCTATTTGAGTTACATAAGTATTGACGTGAGGTTTGACAGTCTACCCTAGCTTAATGTTAAATTACACAGTGGTTTTCATACATTTTCCAATAAATTTTGTTCCTACGTGATGTCTATGCATCTGTGTATGTGAAATTAAGTTGAACTAGAAATGTTTCAACATTCATTATTAATTACGAGCATATAAATCACGAACGAAAGATTTTTCATTGAAAAATATAAGAAATATTGCTATATCTTTTAAGCGGGTGCATCGATTTTATCGTCGTCGTATGTCAACTCAGGGTTCATCAAGCTCTCTCGGGAAGCAATGGAGTCCAGCGCATAAATACTTTATTTTTCGAGATATTACAAAAATGGTCGTCGTTTCGACGAATGGTTAGGGTTTGTGTGTAATTTTTTATTGTAGCAGTCTTATAAGTTGACGCTTATTGGGACTTTGCGAGCTATCTAAAGAGAAATCCCATATGAAATTAAAAACCATCGATCCCGGAACGTCGATACATCGATGTCCTGTTATGATGGCCCTTTCACACTTCTGTCATACAAGCTAAAATTATCAAAAAATGTTTTCCTATCTTCTTGCGACGAAGAGGGTTCAGTCAACCCAGAAAGAAAAAAGCCGCGCATGATTGAGTTTTATGTCAGCACACAAGGTGTGGCGTGGACACGTTTGACCAAATATGCCCAGTGATGTCATGCAGCAGAAAACAAATCGGTGGCCAAAGTGTGTCTTCTGCTGCATTAAATCGTATATAAACATCTACGTGGTTTACTGCCAAAATGTTTCTGTGATGGTCAGAATGTAATGATTTGTCGTAGTTTATGAAGAAGATGCATTTGGAACCCTGGCTCAAAATACGACTGGAAAAACGTACTAAGCTCACGCACGGAAAATAAAATCAAAGGCGTTTTAGGAGCAAAGACTGATGAAAGCCAAGGTGAAGGTCAAGTTGATGGTCCTGGTGAAGGTCAGTCATCATCTAGCAATGACCTTCTAGTCGAGGCCTCAAATGTACGGATAAAAAGTTGGTGATCTCTGTTCCTATAAAAAAAACGCGCATGACAAATTAATTTTGCTCAAATTGTAACACTGCAATTTGTGGTTGATTTTTGCATAAAATGCGTTTCAAAATTATAGTTTTTATTGAATAATAAGACTTTCATAATACTTATAATTTATGTTCACTAAAGGAAAAAAGGCTATTTTGTGTAGTTTTTTTTTAATTGTCATGCGTCTAAGTGTATGTGTCACTTTATCTCAAAAAACTAGTGCCGTACATTATAAGGTATAAAATAAATATGTCTATAGTTAAAAGATAATTGATTATTGTAATTAATAAAATAATACATGGTTTGTGTATTTACGTTATAAAAATAACGGCAAAATCAAATCTTAGATAAAAAAATTCGTTCTGAAAATTGCTCATCGAATCCTGCCTCCCGTTCCTAAGGTCATAGGTTCAAAGCCAGTCGTGTACCAATGAGTTTTATATGTACACCATGCTAGTGCTCTCAAACGGTGAAGGAAAACATCGTGAGGAAACCCACAGCTTAGTCAGCTCTGCACGACGTGTGAACCATGTCTTTAATGTGGATTAGACCGATTAAGCTTTCAGGATAGTATAGGCTGGGCAAGCCAACTCCATCTAAAATCCTGTCCTAGGCAATATAGCGTCCTGTTAGTATGGGCATGAGTAAATAGCATATGCCCTGACGCTATATACATCATCTACATTAAATGCAAAGGCCTGTTGTGTAAATAAATGATTTTTGATTTGAAATCGATTTTAAGGTTCCATACCCAAAGGGTTCCACTGTTATTCCGTCTGTCTGAGTGTAGTTTTAGACTCGGCATTACTATTTTGATATAAAATGACTCACCAAATAAAGAATCAAGATCGAATCTACTCTCGATTCTCATGAAATGAAATTATTGTTGTTCTTTATTCACACAAGTATAGGTAAGTAATACAAGTAGGTACTTACAAAATGAAAGTATTTGCATGTTTCTAAATTCTCGTGTGTATCGCGAACGAAGCCATCTAGTAAAAGGCTAGTAGCTAGTACCTAGTAATATCTACGAATAAATATTACTCACATTACACGTAATTATAAATAAACAGGGGTTTATTTATCACCCTTGTTCTAAATTTGCTGAAATTCTCAACATCTTGAAATCCGAGATTTCAAACGCTATAATGTTTTCCTGGATTTTCTGAACGAGAAAAGCCAAGCGGATCAATCTGTCTATCAACTACGATTGGATTTATGACGGTAATCGAGTAAATACCATTTGCCGTCACCTAACATCTGCATTTATATCTATCATCATCATCAGCCTGAAAAAGTCCACTGCTGGACATAGGCATCCCCTAAATATTTCCAGGAAGGACGATTTTGAGCCCTTTCCTATCATACCAAAACTAAACACAGCTGAAAAAAATCGGCTACAACAGCATTTACAATCTTTCGAACACACTATAGTTTTGAATGCAAACTCAAAACTAAGGTAACCAGCACTTGCTCATGTAAAACCAACGCATACATAACCCAACTTAGCCACTAAGACAAATTTACGAAAAATAACTCTCAAAAAATACGCAAAAAACAGTGAAAACATATCAATAGCTGTCCGCTTTCCACCATAAAATAGTTTCTTTTAAACGAACTCAAACTATATCTTTATTCTAACCACGCGGACGAAGTCGCGGGTGACAGCTAGTAAGATATAAGATGTGTCCAACTGTCCATGAAATAAAATGGCGGTGGATAGAGATGGATAAATCGTTCTTCCCGGAGAGGCATATAGCAGTGTTCTTCTGGAAGTTCTTGATCTATAAACTTTATGCCATGTGTAGAAATAATGTATTCGTCATATTGTGTATAATGTGTACCGACATAGCTCTTAGAATTAGTAAGTTGAAGTAGCAATGGGCAGTTCATTTAACTCGAAAAACCGTAAACCGTTGAGGAATAAAGGTTCTCGAATGGTGACCACGAACCGGAAGACAAAACGTAGGGCGCCCACCCAACAGATGGACCGACGATATTGTTAAGATCGCGGGAAGTCGGTGGATGGAAAGAGCTCAGAATCGTTCTTCCTGGAAATGTGTAGGGGAGGCCTATGTCCAGCAGTGGACTTCTTCAGGCTGATGGTGATGATGATGATGACCTTTACCTATCACCCGGATCAACAGTAGTGGTACGCAAAGGTTTTTATCAACAACACCGTTCGCCTTATCTTGGATGTAAAAATCAACGAATTAGGTAAACCCTTCTTGTTCAATTCTTCAAAACATGACCGCTAATCTCATTCGCAGCATCCCAATCCCACGTCTCAACAAAAACAAACCCCAACAAAGTAAATGAATACCTACTACTACTTGTTTGTTTACACGCGTCATAAAATATATTCAATTGATGCTTGTAATAGGACCTGTGCGAATCGCACTAGGACTAAGATCATATTAGTTGCCCACTTGTCAGCCTATATTCACCGTTTTTGAGAGTACTGGCATGTGCACTATGCCAGTAGGTACTCTCAAAAACGGTGAAGGAAAACATCGTGAGGAAACCGTCGTCGTGTCGTAGAACCTAAAAAAGTTCAAGCAACACGTGTCAAGGGTCACGCAAAAAGGGCCCACCAGCGGAAAAACCAGCCCGCGCATCAAGTGCGGATGATAAAAATTTGCCGAATTTTTGTCAGCCTATTAGGTAATAATATCACCTGTATCCGATACTCGATCAAATAGGCTTCAACTCCATTTTATTATGTAATCAACAATAAGACGCGACGAAAAAACACATTAGCTTACCCAACACCCACCACTTATCTCAATTTAATATCAACAAACGAACTCGTGGAGCTAAATTTTATTTATACCTAACCGTTACGTAGAAACAACCGGAACGCAGTTTTTTTTCCTTTAATTTATTGATGCGACGACACACGAGCACATAGGTAATATTGAATGACCTTGGCATACTAGCGAGTGTTTTGTAAAGCGTGCGTGGTGTCGGCGTGGCAGCGTCTGTGTGAATCGTCAGCACGCACGGCACGCATAATACAAATCTGAAAAACTATAAATATCCAAATTGTTCGATATTACTTAAAATAATATACGAGTACACGACATATAGTTTTTTAGTTTTTATTTCAAGTTTTATGTAATAACCTACCTTTTTGGATGTGTCTGTAGGTAATGTTTTTGCCAACTAACTAGTAGGTATATGTACATATATAAATTGTTTTTATTGTGATTGGGCACAAACTTCCCATATTGCCCTTTTATTGCCTACGTCCGGAACGGACAAACTGTGAAAACTGTACCTACCTAGCCAGTCAATAAAATCTTTTCTGTACAACAGTTATGCAATTAATATTTCTTATTTCAGATACCTACATATATTATTTACGGCCTTACTGGTTAGTTACGATATTAGGATATAACATTTATTTATACCTTTCCATTAAAAAGTAAAATCATAGATAAAAGCTGGTGATAATGTACTCTTTCGTGAAAGAATTTAAATACCGCTTATCAGTTAGTAAGCGGCGCTAAGTTGTTGATAGTTTGTTGTAGATAAAAATGTTGATGCTGAGTAGTAAATAATGTTGCCATAATAAATTTAAACATTACCTACTTATAATAAACCTCGTTTAATTGATGAATTACTTATATGCTGAAACATATTTTGCATTTTTAATGAAAAATAAATTTGGGGGCAAGAATTTACAAGTCAGACGTCAATTTACCACATCAGGAAATAATAAATACTCAAACAAATGAATTTAAATAAAGGATGTCTATGTAAATACCCTGATCGTGCCATTTCCAACCAATTTACTAACTCCTACCTACAAACAAGATAACCACCATAACTATGACATAATTGATACATACTTACAATTAATAATATGTGTAATCGTAGTATGTTTTCGTTTTGATGATACATTGTAGTTTATCCTGTTACATGGATGTATTTTTGAAATAACCATATTAACATTACTATGGCGTGGTTATTGATTGTTGGAATTAGAGTGTAGTGCGTACCTACGAGTAGCACTTGGCTACAAATATTCGTAGAGACTCGTAGCTCCGTAGCATTTCAAATTGCTTCTCATAGCACACACCGCCGCGTCATTTTAAAATCTGTTAGTCGAAAATGTGTTATGCACTACGTTTCAAAGATAGCTGTCATTCATTAAACTTGCCATTTGGCTACGAAACCTTAAAAAGGTGATTAAGCATAGCAGCGCCCTCCTATCCCACAATGGCTCTCTTTCTGAACAGACTCTAAAATTATTGTACTACCTTCATTAGTTTTACATTAAATAAATCGTTTCAAAACACGGGGCCATATAATTAATAATCAGCGCTAGGAGGTGCAGCATCATATTTACGAGGCATCAGTCAGCTTATTAAGACGCGTAGTAAATTTTATGAGGGCAATTTCCTAGCAATAAAATAATGTAATGGTGTACTGAGGTTAGACAGTCGATTGATTTATTTTCTATTAGTTATAAACCTTGTTTTACGTAACCTTCGACAGTGCAATTACTCGTTGGACGTTTTAATTTGGATTCGAAATAGTCATTCCATTTCTAATCATTTTATTTAGAAGCATGTGGCGATGTGCTTGCGTCATGCAGTTCAGTCGCTTTCTTTTAATTTGACCACAGGTCGGTAAGTACTCGAAATTCAAAATTTTCTGTCAGGTACGGATAGTCCAATAAAGTGCACGCTCAACCTTTAAAAAAAGTCCGGCTGAAAAGTAAATGGCATTTTGAAAATGGAATTGGAATAGTGTTGTGCACTCACCGTTGCGTATTCGGCGCAGATGTCAATGGAGCCGACAAAGTCACAGACATCATCGACGGTCCAAAACGCCAATTAATCATAAATAATAAAAACCCGTATTCATTTAAAAAGCCAAGCATAAATACAGCTAAATTCATTTTCAAATTCCATCGCTCGATCCGCTTCACATACTCTCACCCAATTTTATTTTTTAACACTCGCTTACTTTGCTTGTATACGAGCAATTTAAAGCGGGCAACATTGGTGTAAGTTGCCCAGTTGTTGATGTTGCGACAAAATTTAGTTTCTTATAAGAAAGGTAGGTTTGAATCACGAATTTGAGTCCTATAATGCATTAGAACTAAGTATCCTTAATAGTAAAAGAATAAATTTTAAAATATTTTTTCATTATAATTAATTAAAAAAGTGGTATTATTTGATTATCTTTAAAATTACAATCTTGCTGAACATTTCTTTATTGACTTATTTTTCAAAGTTTAATTATGGACTGTGTTGAGTTTTTTAAACCTCAATATCAATCAGACGACGTTCATACAAAATAATTGCTCTAAAATGGCCCGTTTGCATATCTCACGCTAAAACGGAATATTGAATAGTTCAGCTAAAACTGCATTTAGTTTTGGCCCAGCATTCATGGCTGCTCTCCTATACTCTCTCGAGTTCAAACACAGCAGATGGAGGGCGCAAAAAGTGCTGCCAATTGAATAATCCATTCTAAATGTGGGATAAGTTAAAAGAGACTAGCAATATAGTTACGATAAAAAAAAAACATGCAGATGACCGCTTAATATCAAGTGGGGCATCTGTTCAATCACTCTTTCACAAAGCAAAAAATTTAGTGACAGTTCACCTTGCGTCAAATGTTTCTTCGTAATCATCATCATCGGAAGTCCACTGAATTTAGGCCTCTTTTTTATGCAACCTGATTGTATCGCCTTAAACAAAGCATTGTCTCGTAGGCCACGCGCGTGAAGAACGTGCCCATACTTTTCCAGGAAGAATATTATACCCGATTTTCCAGGCTTGGTTAGAATTTAACCTAGAATTCACATAAATTAATATTTTTGTAACGGAATAATTGTAAATACGTTCAGTCTGGTACTTTATGCATAGTTTTGTAGTCATTATAGCAAGTATATTAATAATATCGATTTAACCGTGGCTATTGTTTTGAACTATTTTGTTCGGTACTCTTAGGAGGTTTCAAAGAGAATTCAAATTAATTAAATACAAATACAAAGAAATTTATTGCCAAATAAAACACAACACATAAAAAGAAAACACATTATATACATTTTACAGTTTGACAATAGGAGTAGGCTCAGCACTAATTCTGTGCAACATACATAGATGATGCACAGGGCTGGTTTTCAGCATACCCCCCAATGTTCGACGTTGCAGGTGGTAGTCGAACCAGAAAAAAAAAGTAAGTAGCGGGATTTAAAAACAAAGAAATAACATGTTATATGCAGAAAAAAGGAAATAGGAATTAAAAACAAAAACACATAAAAAAAAGAGATCTTGCTACCGTGTGTTATGAATTATTATATTATATAGGTACAGAATTAGCATTAAAATTGGACAAAATTAAATGTTGAATTACACACTTCTTATATTTCCATTTTGAGCATGCGAAAATGTCAATATATATAAAAGTTGAATTATACGACTCAACCATTCGACGCACACGAGCAAAAGTCATTAGCTGCAACAGCTGTTGTCGATGCATTGGTGTGTTTGCGTAATACACCGATATGCGGTAGAAACAAATGAGGTGCTACTCGCGTCGTGTGACCTAAAGATGCATACTCGTGAATAAAGTTTATGTTTAAGCTTTTGTATGCTAGATAGCTTTGTAATCTTTAAGAGACTGTGCAAGTAGACTGACCAGCGATGTTAACGAGAAGGATCTACGCGGATATCATAATAAGCTATTTTTATATCTGTGTCTGGTCAGCTAGCTGTCTATTGTCCATTGTTAATATTAATAACATGCAATTAGTAGTATAAAATTATATTAAAGAGAAAAATCTTATAGGGTGAAAAAAAACTACTACTACGAAGTCTAACAAAGAAACCTGTATAAATTCGCTCTGTTCGTCCATCCGTTTGTCTGTCCTGGCTCAGAGCCGTTTTATTCGTAAACCACCAATATTTTGCAAGGGTATTCAAACTTTGGAAAACTATTTTTAAGGGTATCTCCTCTATTATTTATATGAGTTTTACAACTAGGATGTCGTGAGTCTTGTATGTTTTAATGTTAGCACACAATTAGGAATTTTTGAATTTGGAGTAGAGGGGTCGAAGGATGGTTAAGGAGGCATGGGGGGGGGGGCGTGTTAATGGTTCAAGTTTTCGCCAAAGTATGCTGTCATCTGACCATGACACAAAGACTGACTAATAGATTAAAATTGGTACAAGCTATTATTATACTTTACTTTAGCCGTCGAATAGGTATTGGTTTACCTAAGTTTGTTCCCTGTATGGGTATTTTTTGTAGTACCTCGGTATTTACAAAAAAAGTTGCAATAGGTCTATGTATTCAATCTTTTATAGTACAAGCTTTGCGAAATTAGGGCTTGAAGAAGGTAATTATACTAATCGCCCATAAATGGTTAAAATCCGTTTGGAAATCGAACAACCTTTACAGTGATTCCTGCTCTCAATAACAGAACATCGAATTGATATTGACCTCTTCAACATCGCGATGAGTGTGCTTTTATAAATTGTTTTTGTATTTCGACAGCCTTTTGATGTTAAATTTGTGTTTTTCAATAATAACAAAGGATTTTTATCATATCACTGTCGCACTCAGTCACTCACAAAATTAAATACTTGCTTAAATATTTTTAACATGTCTTAAAAGTTAGGAGCCGACCAGGATTTGAACTCGCAACCTCCTCTTTGTCCGTACCAATTGGTGGACGTAGAGGACTCAAAAGTAGCAGTATGGTTTTTCAGGCTGATGATGATCTGAAAACTAGCTGAAAAACAGGATGATCGTAGCCATTGTACCTGCATCATGCAGAAACTCGAAGTCAGAAAGATCGAACGACTAGTAAAAATACTTATACACTTCATAATACCTGATACTTTATACCGGCTCGCTAGTCTCATGTCACATACAAAAAGTATAACTCACAGCATTTCTAATAGGCCATGAAAGAAGTTGAAATCACACAACAGAGCAAAAACTTCAGAGGACTTCCTTCCACTCATCTCCTTCCCATGCCAAAGTAAAATATAACACTAGAAAAACAATTATATTAAAAAAGCTATGAAGCTTTCAGCAATGACACAAAACGAGTTTCATCAGTAACTAATTCCATCTTCAGCGAGGATATTATAAAGTGCTATCTATCTATCTATCTATCTATCTAGGTACTCACAGCCAATCGATGTTTGAGCACGTCGAACGGCTTCCGTTTCTTGGCATGCGCCTTCTTGCAGATGTCCTGATGCTTGGCGAGCCTGTCGCTGGCGAACCTTCGGCCGCAGACCGTGCACGCCTCGCCTGAGCCGCTGCTGGGCGTGGTCACTGTGGACCGTGCCTTGGTTGGAGAGCCGCTACTACGAGGACTTTGCTGGAAAATTTAGACATACCTACTCATATAGGTATAAGTCATGCACGAAGGTCACGACCCTCAATATTGAGGATACCGATGCAAAGAGGGAGGATAAGTCATATATCAGCCTGAAGAAGTCCACTGATGCTGAACATAGGCCTCTACACATTTCCAGGAAGAACGATTCTAAGCCCCTTCCATACACTTCCTGCGATCTTAACAATGGCACTTTATTTTTTTTTTTTTGTTTTTATTATTATCGACAAATTAAAGGGCGTTGTTTTAACCCAATCTAATAATGTAAAAATCATTTTTGGGACTCCATCTGAGACGTCAACAAAGTAAAGGTCATCAGGCATTTACTGTATATATATGCAATTGGATCACAAACATTATTTTGAGACACCTTAAAGCTAAGGTTTGTGAAAAGAAGTGTAAAATAGAAGAGTTTGAAACCTACCACCACAGTCTGCCTTCTTGTTGTTGATGGTGCCTGGGAAAGCAACAAACAAAGCAAAATAAGAAATTACGCTAGGTAGGTAGGCTAGCCGAAATTTACACAAAAACTAATAAGAAATCAAATTTACCACTTTGCTGAAAATATCAAGCTATTTATATCAGCTGATTGACACTACTAATACTTCTCCCTACACAGTTGAAGCAAGAAGCCTATACAATGCAATACAGACCTTATACTTTCAATAATAAGAGCCGAACTGCATTAAATGCAGCTTGGATCTAGCTTTCGGGGGGATAGTATCGATTCACATACTAGGGGCTGCCTTCCGCCCCCACTGACAATCGGTTAGCTCCTGCAGCCTTCTGGTGCCCTGGTATTTTGTTATGGCTATGACGTCACAGCCGTCTGGTTACCAGGATTTGGTTGCGAAGTCAAACCCAAAACAAGAATTTGATTATTGTCGTGCTTAAAAAATCTACGATTTTTATATTTGACTTAAAATAAGAACATCACAAAGTTTTATGCAGTGGGATTTGAACCCACAACCGTTTCCTCTTTATGGGGATGGATTAACCATCTGCGCCATGGAACCTTAGATAATCTTTTTGAGTTTATTCATTACAAACATACACACAAAAATACAAATCTTTCCCCCATATAATATTAGTATAGATAAGTGTATTCTGTCTGGTGTTAATCCGCGCTTGCCCCGAGTAGATAACTGCTTAGCGGCTTTGGAAGCTGGATGAAAACCCTTCAGCCGTGCGAACCTGTGTCAAAGATGACGTGAGCAAGAAAGGAGAGAGTACTGAGATGATAAATGATTGAGATGAGTGGAGGAGGAAAACCTGTTGTGCCGATCCCACTTAGTGTGGGATAAGGGTAAGATGATTCAAATCTGTCAAACGTTGTCAACATAAAGGAGGGTCTGTCTGTGACCCGAAACACAATGTACCTAATCCCTACTAATATTATTGACGACCTCTGTGGTGCGGTGGGCGAATGTCCACCTGCGACGCAAGAGGTTGCGGGTTCGATTCCCGCCTTGGAACAAATATTTGTACGATCAGCAGGTATTTGCTCCGGGTGTTCTGGTCGTTTTCTAAGTATATAAAATAAAAAATATCGTCCTGTCTCGTATCATTGAAGTGCTCGCCTGCGGCTCGGCCTTCAAACTCATACTCGACCTGCAATTGCCTATTTAGCTGCCTTTCAATAATGTACTATTGTACTCCTCGCTTATTAAGCGAGGAGTACAAAGTACATATTGCTTGCTTGTTTATTTATTTTCTTGATCTTCTCCATACTACCAGATTCTACCTCTCTTTGCAGTGTTGAAGATAAGGAAAGTAAAGTAAGCTAGACATCCTCACCTGCAACTGAAGGCTGGATTGACTGCTTATTTTACTTGACACTGACATAGCAACATTATTGACAGTAACAAGGTTGAAGATCAGGCGCGTTGGGAGGCAGAACTTTTTTTTCTGTTTCTGTGCATGTTTTGCGGGATAAGGTACGAGAAGTAGTGGTAATCAAGTCCTAAGATACTAAAATACGATTTTAGGATCCTAGGAAGACTTGATTTCCAAGTTTAACCGTGCATGGGAGATTACAATCAGTGATTTAGGATATTTGTATTTTGAAATGCAGTAGTTTACTTTTTAACTTCCGCAAGATTCCTAATAATCTTTCGCAAGCGTGCAGCTAAATTGGAAGCTAGGTGTATAATCTAGAAACTAGACAGGATCTGGGTATTGCGCACATGGCGTAGGAAATGGTGCCCGGTGGTATAAGTCCTAATGACAAGGTGTGTGTCCGGTTAAAACACAGTTCGTTCTTGGCCTATATTAGATAAAAACAGTGGAGAATAAATTTGAAATTGTTTAAACAAATAAAAAACAAAAAAGGTATATATTTTTAAACACACAGTCTGTGTCAAAAATGGGTTACTACACATACCACAAAAAATAACCCACTTTTTACACAGACTGGTTAGTAAAAGTATCAGACTCTTGAATCTATATCTTATAGGATATCCTCAATTTTTGGCCTACCTGCTACGGTTTTACGTAGAGGTGCTACGAAAAATGGAAATGCACCGAAATCTTTCCCAATGCAATTTCAAATGTGACATTATTAGGTAAACGAAATCCGTAAACACGATGAATTTTAAAACTGAATATATGAATCTTATGCCGTGTTATTGGTGTTTTGTAATTTGTATAAAGCTGTTGCGGGATATAGATGTCAAAGGTACAGTTTTTTTTTTTGAATTTTTTTTAGAAATAAAAATGTGATTTGCCAATTTTTTCCAAAAGTTTGACCTCCTGTGGTTTAAAAAAAATGTATGGTCACCCTGAGTGACCAACTAATAAATAACTTGGCGCTGGCCGGTACATCTCCAGTCCATCTAAATCTTCGAAACTCATCACGATAATATTAAAATTATTCATTTTCAATGATACCTAACCTCTAAACAATCCACTACTGGGCGTCAATTCCAGCAACACGGTTCGATTGAGTGATCGTCGAGTGATCACTGAATCCGCGTTCCATTTTCAAATTTTTCAAACAAAAATTGACAACTCACATCGATTTACGCGATCGCTTGAGTGATTTCTGTTCTTAGAATCGACACCCTGATGACATGTCATTTGACGGTTTGACGTTAGACCATAGTTAAACTAGGGGTCTCTCGGGTTTATCTTTTAGTCATAGATTAAACCTGGTTTTGGAGATAGGCTATGATTTGTAATAAGGTTTTGTCTAAACCATGGTCAAACTAAGGTATCATCTTTGGTTTATCTTTAGTCCGTGTTTTATAAAAAGGCCGAGACTACTTAGTTCCGGTTTAAACCTAGCCTAAGTCATGTTTTTGTAATAAGACCGGTAAAGTTTAAACTGGGATAACCAAACTTATAACACTGATAATCTTTTTGAAGTTTTTTATAATTATTTCGGTCGTTAATGCATTTTGTAGTCAAAATAAAATGCTGTTGATGCATCGATCGATTCAATAAAAAAATCTGTAGCAAAATCTGGATTTCTACACACAGACTGCATATTCTATAGAATCAACGAAAAACATACTTATTATTATCTGTGCACTTTTGTGACACGCCCAATGCACAATATACTTAACAATATAAAATCTGTATTCTGTGTCCAATGACCATGGATTTTCCATTGGAGTGAACTCCTAAAATAGATTTGTCTACATCAGACCGCTTTATATTATTCAGAACCTGCTTTAATATGCTGACGTGGATAACAAACAGCCTTCATTTATAAATTTAATTTAATTCTTTAACCGATTGCTTTGGGATTCGTTTTTTGCAATTTTGGGAATCACATATAGCTTTTTCATTTACTAATTGTTTTTCTGGTGTTATTTTGAGTTCTGCAGTCTGCTGTGTAATTTCAGTGGTATTTTAACCTTTAACATTACTTGAGGTCTTAGGCACAAAGTGTGAGCAATTGGAATGAGAGATATCCTGTGATTTGATTGATGACTTTGACTTTGACTTGTCTATTGACGGACTTGATTAAAAACTATTTTGTTTATGTAATATATCCTCTATTCCTTTTTTCTTCTTTTATTTCTCCTTTGCCACTTCACACTGGCAAATTTGTTCCGGTGAATCCCGCCCGAACTTGAGCATTTTATTTCAACGCAAACTCTGCAAGTCATGATCAATTTGCCAACAGCAACAAGACTATGCTTCGAGTAGCTTTCTGCCTTTGTTGTGCCAGACCCCAGCACCATCTGTCAATGCAAATATTCCATTGTCAGCTTAGCACAGCCTGCGCTTTGTACCATCAGCATCAAAAGTAGATTGCCAATTTCAATAATGAAATCCTCTTTTTAACCGGCTACAAATAAACAAGACGGAAGTTCTCGATTCAGTTGTTTTTTTATGTTTGTTATCGAAAACTTCTTCATTTATGAGCCATATTAAAAAAAGATGGGTGCCTGATTACTATTTGTTTTTTATTTTAGTGGTTAATATTTGATCGATCGATTAGTCCGTGAATATGTGCATAAATTAGTACAAAATAAATGTCGCGATCAAATTATAATTTTTGAATTGTCTAATTTTTCAAGCATTATTACATAATTTTAAAAACTACATACATATTTATATTCAAACTAAATATTGTAGCGCGTTCATGTCTTTTTATGAAAAACTTTTTTTTAGCAATAATATTGTTTTTTTTCCAAGGCTCTTGTTTAGTTACTTGCTCGTTTGAACACGCCCGCTGAATCGCAGACCAGCTGAGATATTTGAGTTTATTTGTTTTAATTATGTTCATCATGTTTTTTATTTGCCGTTTATGTCTAAAACATTGTTAATTTCTTCTACACACCTCACTCAATCCCACACTACTTATACACCACACATCAAACTCACTTTTTTTATACAAAAATACATGAACATACATTCATCAATTATTAACGCTTGCCTACCTATTTATTTATGCAACTTTAAAGTATGTAACACATCCTATCTACTTTTTTTACCTACTTGTACGCCACTGCTCAGGAAAGTAATGTGTTACATGTATGTGCCTACACCAAACTATTTACCCCGGATAACTAGCTCTTGTGGTATGGTTCACAACTTCATAGACTTCCTGAGTTTCAATGTTCAGTACTGTGATGACTTCCATATCAACATCTTGAGTTTCATTACTCGGTGCTGTGGTAACATCTACATCAATATCTTGAGTTTCATTGCTCGGTGCTGTGGTATCATCCACATCAATATCTTGAGTGTCATTGGCCAGTGCTGTGGTATCTTCCACAGACGCATCACATGTGGCTGTATCAGAAGTTGTCTCTGGTATGCTTTCCAGATCTCTGGCTAATTCAGCCAATTTTTCTTGTAACAACTAAAAAAGTTAGGTAGATTGATTTATTACAAAAAAAAATAGGTATAAGTACACACACACACAGAATGACATCGAGCTACAGAAAGCCAAAGAAAAATAACTCTTACTGCTAGGACATAAAAGCAAGCTTTGTATAGTCTGATTTGTATCCATGTGAATTCAGAGTTTAGAATATGAAAATATTAAACTATGAAATTATATTTCCATGTTATGTCAAAACATACCTACAAAGAATATATAAAAAGTAGGTATATGCCTAGGTAATGGGTATCATGACTGGTCTTTATCACCACAGTTGGAAGATAGTAGTTCCAACTTATTAGGCAGGTACAATAATAAAAAATCTGCTCTGAGAATATTAACTACTAACCCATAGTTTCAAAAGATAAACTTCAATACCTTGCAAAGTATTCAAATTCTTATTTAGTAGTCCCAAGTACGGCCCGCGAGTTGTCTGGAGAGGTCAGGGTTGCCTCAGTCACATGAAATGTCAACTGGAGACCAAAACAAAGATCAGGCTTAGTGAGTGTAGAACAAGTTTTAATACCCTAGAACTTTGAAATGTATACCTGTGGCAGACTACGAGCCAACTCAGCTTATTTTAGCTCGTTTGTCAGGGGTCCTTTCAAATAGATTTGGATAAGTTTGAGCCATAATGGCAGTCTCGGGTATAGAATAGTTAGGAGGTTAGATGAAGGGAATGTCGTAAGCTAGGATCTGAGCAGGTACTGTTAGCCGGTTTTGGGAAAAGGACATCCCCACCTAATATCCGTACTTTGGGATCACATTTGTGAGCGTATACCTACTCTAAGCGTTTGGCGATACCTGTAAGTTTCAAAGTTTCATGGATGGGTATTTATTATATCGATTAGGATGGAAATAACTCAGTATTTTAATAGTTTTAGGCTGTTTATGTGTGTTACTAAACTTCGAATACTCATAACATCTGACATTCCTCACAGCTCAATTTGTAGTTGCTCTGCTAACTGCGCAGGAGACGAGGGTTCGATCCCCAAGATATAGCCATGACTATTTAGTAGGTACTATCGTACAGTAGAGCACTGGTGGTCTAGTGGTAGCGGCCCCGCCTTCCGATCCTAAAGTCGTGGGTTCAAATCCAGTCGTTTACCAATGAGTTGTGTGTGTGTGCACAATGCTAGTGCTCTCAAACGGCGAAGGAAAACATCGTGAGGAAACCCGCAGCTTAATCAGCTCCGCACGTATTGACCATGTCTTTCCTGTGGATCAGGCCGAGTAAGCTGTCAGGATGGTATAGGTACTGGGCAAGCCTATTCCACCTGAAAAAACCTGTCCCAGGCCCTGTAGCGTCCCGTAAGTAGGGGCATGAGTAATCACCAGTTGCCCCTGACGCTACTATAGATGCAAAGTCCTGTTTACTTACTTTGCTTACTATCGTATGGAAATATTATATTTACCACTTGAACATACCACAAAAAGGTCTCACACACATTGACATTGGACATTGGTTTTTGTTTGTAACAATTATTTTTGTTTCTATTTTTTTCTTCTATTCTTTGTCAGAGCGGTCTTGGGTAAATCAAACATTACTATTTAGAAAGCATAAAGGCTATAAGAATGTTCATTATTCTGTTTATTACCCATATCTATATTTTAATTGACTTTTTGTCCATTATTCACGACGTTCGTAAGGACGAAAGGAGGTTAAATGGGGCCTTATAACGAGTCCATTCACAATATTTAAGAACCGTAGTAACACTGTATAACATACCCCAAAAATAATTACCGAAAGTTTAATCTCAATCACGCGAGCTAAACCGATTATTTTTATTCAAGTACAACGCGAGCAAAACTGCAGTCTAGTATATATACGAAGATAAGGTACGTATAAAAACCTTTGTTAAAGTTTAACAGGAATTTAAACAAAGTGGCTATGCTTTTAGTTAGTGGTAATTTCTAGTCTACTTTTAAGATTTTGGAGGAATAAGAAGCATTTTTGTAAAAGCATTTGCTTCTGAACAATTGTTTTTTCGTGCCTAAGGATAGGAATTTAAGTATTTTACATCAAAATGTTGCAGGATTATTGACTAAACGTGACATTTTGGAGTTACACATCTCAGAGCTCCGGACGCAAGGCAAAGATCCTGATTTGATTTGCTTATCCGAGACATTTATTGAAAAAGGCTCTGAAAGCCTAATTAATATTACAGGCTACAATCTAGCAGCTTCATACTGCAGAGGAGTAATAGAGTAGGTTACTAAAGTTTGTATTATATTTTTGAAGCCTCAGACATTATTGTTGCTTGATATTATGTTTGATCAGTTTGGGACCAAGCAATTCAATATCATCAATATTCTGCTTGCTTGTAAAGATTCTCTGCTTGATCTGGGCCTCTTCAAGGCAAGAGTGAATAGGTGTCTTCTAGACCATCCTGCTCCATCGTCGGCTACATCGTCGCTTACCACCAGGTGAGATTGTAGCCAAAGGCTGGTCTACATATATCTTTGTAAAAAAAAAAAAAAAAAAAAAAAAACCTTTTCCTTTTTTCTTGAGGAAACCAGCATATCGTAGAAGTTCCAAACGTGTCGAATGCACAATAGGAGCATCTTTCAGGCACACTTAAAATATCCTTTCACACACTGGTTGAAAGAATTAGTGACACAACAAGAAGAAGAATACCTCGGATATATCTAGCGACAGGGTCCCTCATTCGTAATGATTTTTAACGGCTCACTAAAAGTATCTCTTGTCACTGTCCTTTTCATGTCAGCAAAATTTTTTTTTGTATGATCCTTTTACAAAGTTAGTAGAAGTAAACAGGCTGGTGCGTAACCTTCAGCTAGCGGCGATTAATAAATGAAAATATGATTGCTAAAGATTACGCGCGGAGGATGCGCTGGTTCAGGAAAGAAATTCTCATTAAAAATGCGATGACCTGACTTTGAGTAGATTAACCCTAGGGTACTTAAGAAAGGCCAGCCCAACTAGACAATCTATCTCTGCTCTCCGCCAGGGTGTACGAATCCAACTAGTTTTTCTAGACAATTTGAATGTTATTAACTCTTTATTGTATACTCTACAAACTTACAAAAAGAGAAATGAACACCTAAATATTATTCAATAAATGTACAATGGTATAACGGTATTATCGCTATAAAGCTATTACTTCCAGACCACCTTTATACGCATAATGCGTAGAAAGATATTTCATAGAGTGCCATAATATATACCAAAAATAAGCAATAAATAAATGCTGGTACATACTAGGGGTTTTTTGGGAGATACATACTATGTACCTACTTTCATTGCTCGTAGAAGCCCATCACTGCTACTATAAAAATGGTTCCTTCACGATGTTTTCCTTCACCATTTGCCACCATTGGCGAGACTTAATGGTGAGGCATATCGATCGAGCTCATCAAATTGTCGGCTAACAACCCGACAGTCTTGTGACAGATTGATAATAGTGTGATTGTGTTTCTTTAATGTAACTAGTTGATGGAACAAGCATATAGCCCACCTGATGTTAAGTGGTAACCATCGCCTATAACAAAGCAATGCCTCGCAGGTCACGCACGTCAGGAACGTGTCCTACGATACACTGCCTTGCGTCCATCAACTGGAAGCATACAGATATTGTGTGACAGAAGCATGAAAATGGACAAATATTATGACGTCACGTATAAAATAATTATTCAGGAATAAATTGGCTTGGTATAGTGCAATCAAATTTGTGTTGGTAGGCTATTAATTACTTTATTGAACTAGACCTTTAGAAGTAACTGAAATGTTCATTAAACAAATTGAGTTGGAATAATTGCTTTTGAATAATTTTATAGATTTAGGATTTTGGGTACATATTTTTATTTGTTCCTGTATAACTTGCTGCCTGTCCCGGCTCCGCACGGGTGGATATTTATTTTTTAAATAAATATGTGTTTATGCTACTCAGGGTGAATGTAGCTTTCAAATGGTGAAATAATTTTTGAAATCAGCACTGTTTTTGAGTTTTTTAATACATACAGAAATACAAACTGCATCTCTTTATAATATTTTAGTGTAGATATAGTGCATGAAAGGAGCCTCTTTGAGGAGTACTTACAATCCTTTCACCACACTTGATTCGAAAGAATCAGTGACACAATAAGAAAAAGAAGTGTAGACATGGCAACACAAAGAATTGTTTTTGTTTTATATTTAACGTAAGTAGTAGTAGTAACTATAGGTGCTTGCTTGATTCATATAGATCTGCTTCTTATCGTGTCACTGATTCTTTCAAACCAAGTGCGGTGAAAGGATTTTAAGTGCACCTCAAAAAGAATTCAGGAACGCTAAGCGATGCTGATTTTTTTATTCCACTTACTGATGGACCAAGCATATAGTCCACCTGATGTTAAGTGGTAACTGTTGCATATAACAAACCATTGTCTCGTAGGTTACGCATGTCAGGAACGTTTCCTACGATGCGCTTTGCCTTGCGCCCATGCCTTGCGTCCAACTTGAAGCATACAGATGTTTATAGCCTCACGTGCCAGTAATTTCACCACATCCTTCAAACCGAAACACAGCGATGCTGCTTCACGGCAGAAATAGGCATTAGGTTTATATTAATTCACTGCACGAGCTTTTCAAAAAGAGATCTATTACGAATAAGTTTCCAAATCAATCAGAAAAAAATAGTTGGCCGAAAGTATCTAAAACTTACGACTTTTAGTAAAAAAAAACAGCCAAGTGCGAGTTGGACTCGCCCATGAAGGGTTCCGTAGCAACAAGTAACATAATATAAACTAGGTTCTTGTAGTTCGAAACTTTTTGATTGAACGGACAAAAAAAAAACAGAAATCAATGTTTTCTCTTCCGAATGTGCTTAGCCTTTTTTCCGAATGGTAAGTGCTTCTTCCGTCAAAACGAGACAGAAACACTTTCGCATTTATTGATTGAGACAAGAACACGAAACGTTATGTGTGTCAATCTTTCTTCTTTATTTTTTTAATGGTTTGTTTGTGCGTAATAGTAAATAAATACCGAAATATGTATGTATGAAGCGAAAGAGGTGTGTCAGGATCGTAGCAAGTGGAAATCCGTGATCTCTGCCTACCCCCATGGGAATGAGGCGTGATTTTATGTATCAACCAATCAAGGTTGGCTCTTAGAAAATGGTCTCCATTTTGTACAAACTTGTTTGGTGTAATGAAGAATAGGCATGACGACTAATTTTCAAAATATCTTCTATCATATTCAGAAGTATCTATTATGTCTAAAATATATCATATTTCTGTAGAAAATTAAGGTTTTTGTGCAATAAAAGTACATTTAAATTTATATTTTCAAATTCACGCCAAAACGCTCGCTGGTGACATGGCGTCTGTTATTACGTCACGGTGCAGTATATCAACAGTAATCATTGGTGCTTTTGTACTAAATCAGAATGCCGTTTACTTAGACGTGACGTAATTCGCTCTGACCGGTGTTTAAGCTATTGTTATTTTGTAGATTTATTTTAACAAATAAATTATTAATCTCGACATAAATAAGAGAATAAATACATTTTTCGTTCTTCCTGAAAATTTAAAGGTGTTTATATTCTTTATTAACAGCAGTCTTTTCTAAGGGTGTTGTTAGATGAACCAATGATCAATGATCTCACATTCAACGAAGTATTATGTATCGAACGCATTAGTACGGTGCGTATCGAACACGCTTCCTGCCCATTCATTGTCATTTACTTTGATGCTGTATTGATCCCGGCGTAGGCACGTACGTTGCAAGTTATAACTTAAGGCAGTTTATTACTGCGGCTCGATGTTCGGAGGCTTTTCGGTGCTCGGTAGCTTTTGGCGGAATTGCGTAAAATCTCTGCTTATTTGGCGTATTGAGGATAATTTTGGGGTGAGACTGTATTATGAATATTGAGAATGCTTGTGAGATAAGGTAAGCTTTTAAAATATTATTAGGGTTACCACAGCGCGATAGCAAAAATTGAATGGCTTTAATTATAATAACTCAGACTTTAGTAAGATCATTAAGAGTCAAGGGGTTAAGGGAAGACGTTTTTTCGGTAGGCAAAATATTGAATTCAGAGCCATGTAAAAGCCAAGTAAAGAATCATATTCTTTGTGAGCGATTCACTTGCCCGAAACAGAAAACTTCAAACGTTAACTTATTATTTTCATACGCGTTACATAATCCAAATGTAGGAAACTATCCCCTTACGCCGTAAGATCAGTTTTCTAGTTAAATAAGCTCCTTTTAGGTGACTTATCTCTGAGGAAAAAAAATATTCGCAGATTACTGGTTATCTGACGCCAGTTATTTGCAAGGAATAAGCTGATTTGCCCTACTCTTAATTTTGTTTACCCTACTTTTGGGTAGCTAGCATTTTTTACATGAATACGTAGAGTATAATTGTTTTTCAAAAGTGAAATAAGGGTTTTGGGGGTAATTTTGACTTCTATTGTTTTTTACCCTACTTTTGGTGGCCGTAATTTGTAAGGAGGATTAAGTGAAATGTGATTTTTGTTCTTTATTTGAAAAGTCAGGAGTTGCCAAGCCCCTAGCCCCCCCTCTGAATATACCCCAGTTACCTACTCTAATTAAGTCCACTACAGCAATGTTTGGAATTAATTAGTGTATTGTTTAATTGGCATCTCTTGTTATCTGTTTGGTTTATTTAGGTATAATTAGTGGTGTTCGTGACGGAAGGACGTAGGTACTATGGACAACGTAATTATTAAAATAACGAATTGTCTTGTGAATATCAGATTAATATTTGTGACTTTTGCAACTAGTTCGTGCTGTAACGGCTAAAAATTAAAAAGTCACAACCTAGCCTAGAGATATTTTTACGATTTCTGCGATTAAAATACTTACTATGCGAACAAAGCTATGATGTGATCAATAAATATTATGATACTGTTTCTTTAAAATCAAGTTATAGTATGAGTAGCTCAAAAATAATTCTTTTTCAACAAATTGGGCGTAGAATGGCACAAAGCGGCATGCATCATTTTTGCACCGTCCCCGACCGTCCCGAACAATAGGTAACATTTGTCAGCGACGGTCAGTTGCGCCCATGAAGGGTTCCGTAGCAACAAGTAACATAATATAAAATTTCTTGTTGTTCGTCGAAAGGTAAATTGCGGTTCACGATTTATGACGTATAAAAAAACTACTTACTAGATCTCATTCAAACCAAATATCGTTGGAAGTTTGCATAGTAATGTACAGTGGCGGTTTGAAAATGTTCGTCAGTTTTTAATTTGATTCGTTCAACGTATCACGAGCACATATTACCTTTTGAAACTGAATAGAAGAATGCACTGAGTTAGAGAAAACAATGTTTTAACTGTTCGTTGTCAAAGTTCAAAATCATTCAGATCAAAGTTGTTTGACTGTCTATCTTGTCAACGAGACTATATTTATGTTTTGATGAACCTTAAACTTCTTCCTGCTATTGTTATTTATGTCAAATAAAAACTATTGACATGACAACACGATACGATAGGTAGTCATCATTGGAAAAACAAATCCTCTTGCAGAAAGGTTGCTAGATATTTATATAGATTATAGTTCCTATCGTAGTTTTCAATAAAGAGTATCTATAATAAGAGTAAGAGTGTTGTCAATGCTTACGTAAAAACAAGCAAAACCTTATTCTATAGCAACGTGCAACGTCACGTGTTAATATGTTGGTACAATAAAAATTCATTCTTGCAATCTGGTGCAAGCGAAAACCGACTCTAAGGTGACGAACATTTTCATTTTGACTGGCCTCTAGCTCAGTTGGTAGTAGCTCTGCCTTCTGCGCCGTAGGTCGTGGGTTCGATCCCCACCGAGAACAAATATTTGTGTGGTGAACATAAATGTTTGTTCTCTGTCTGGGTGTTATTTGTATTCTAAGTATGTATTTACAAAAAAAAAAAAAATGTATTCAAGTATTATATCAGCTATTCGGTTCCCATATTACAAGCTCTGCTTAGTTTGGGGCTGGGTAGTGTTGTGTGAATTGTCCACAATATTTATTTATTTATTTATTTATTCCGCGACTGTACATCATATATTTTTTTTAGTTCTATCATTCTCTTATTTTAGAAGTTAGAGGGGGGGGACCAACATTTTATCACTTTGGAAGTGTCTCTCGCAAAAACTATTAAGTTTAGAAAAAAATAATATACGAAACATCAACATCATTTTTGAAGACCTATTCATAAATACGCCACACGTATGGGTTTGATGAAAAAAAGTTTTTTGAATTTCAGTTCTAAGCATGGGCACCCCCAAAATCTATTGTTTTTTTTCTATAAAAGTGCAGTTCTTTTTTCAAATTCTAATTGAAAAAAGAAGTGTTTAGCATAGCATGGAACATTGTTTTTTTTTCTCATATAAATGTATGGACATTAATATTGTTTATTTACCTACTGCTTAACTCTGTAAGGTTATTCGGCAATGAGTCATTTTTGATCAAAACAATTAGTTCTTTTTAGAAGTTTCTCATTTCTAAGTTTAGAAGCGGGATTGAATAGAGACAGAACTTTGTTATAAGCGAAGGTTACCGTTAACATCAGGCTATATGCTTTTTTCATCAACTAGTTGTTTAAAAAAATAGAGATGACAACAGTTTAGCAGCCTGTTATGGACTCATAAATGTGAGTAACTTTGTCATTGTAAAATTTGTTTGTTTCAGTAAGAATAGTTAGTCTGCACATATTTATCAAATATCCAAGATGGCTGTCTGTGAGTCGAGTCAGTTGGAGTCCGGACTTGCCCGGATTAAGAGGGACGAGAGTGATGACACCAGCGAGGAGAGACCCTGTTAGTATTAATAATAACATTATGTACTTATTGAGGCAAATAAGGAAACACATATGTGGATAAGCCGGTCGGTGCCGAGTGTGGTGCGGTGATTAATAAACCCTATTGGCAAATTCATCATCCACAAGTAGGCTGCTGGTGGGCCCCTTTTGCATGACACTTAAAACATGTTACTTGAACTTTTAAGGTTCTACAACTCGCCGGTTTCCTCACGATGTTTCCTTCACCATTTGAGAGTACTGAAAAATACGGGACGAATAATAAAAAAAATATATTGTAGGTATTTCCGGTAACCAAACACTTCCGCCATCTAGGATACGCTAAGATACAAATATTTTTTTGAAATCTTCCATAATAGTTCAAGTTCTTTAGTTAGTTACTTACCATTTTTCAAGGCAATTGCATGTTTCATCACACGCTTCCTTTATTTCTCTGGGAAATTTCCAATATCCTTGGATAGTAGTAAAATAATCTCCACAAATTTCAACAATGCCACCATTTATGGGAATATATCCAGTAGGCATCAATGCTATATCTGCAATGAAAATAATAGGAATAAAATAATATGAAAATACACTTCATATTCGTTCTTCCTGTAAATATACAGGGTACCGCGTCCCAACAACAGTAGAAGCCAAATATTAGATCAGTTGATTAATCTTCCGTGGAGTCGGCCCTTAGATAGATTAGATAAAAGATACACTAACAAATACAAACTTATTTATTTACCAAAAATTATATAAGTAATTAATATGCACAAAAAGCTATATAATACAAAATAAGCTATCTCTCATTTGTAACGGTCTTCAGATAGCTCAACTATTTGTTGTGTATTGGTACATTTTGTAATAAATTCATATTCACAAAAACATTGTCAAATTCATAATTAAATCCAACAAGAATTCTCTATTATGTAAAACGTAAGTAAACAAAGCTACCAGGCACTTTAAACTTTCTATCGGATATCTTTGTGCCTTACACAGTCATATTTCTTATGAAAATGTAATTGAATCTGAAACTGTGTAAAGATCGATAAGAAGCTAATGGAACGTCGTCGCGCTTAAATAGGAAAAAAGCATCACAAAATGGCATAAAAGCTTGTAGGAAGAACGTATAAAAGTCATAAATCATTGATCTGGAGAGCTCGTGACGCCACAAGCCTAACGACTGGGGCAGGGAGCCACAGGACTCCGCCTATCGAAGGGTGTGCCTCAGGGTAATTTATTGTGCCCTTCGCTAAAAGAGCAATGCAATACTTAAAACGGTACATTTATTGTTGATTGATTTGCTTTTGTATTTCACCCTATTCGGATCACTTGTAAGTCATTAATTATTGTTCAAGTGGCCTACAATTAAGTAATTTATTACAATTTACATTTAGACCAAAGTGAACGAATGATAAAAAGCTTTCACAATTATGCTGTAAACATCAAATAGCGACTAAACAAACAAGTACAGTCTATGTTTGTTTAGTCATATTTGTTTTCTTGCAGCTACGCAGTAGAAAAGGTTTATTTTTATGGAGCTTTCTAAATAGAGTTCATAAAAATATTTAGGTAAATATTCGATGAAAGCCTTTGAGCAATATTATAATCTAAAAATCAATTAGGTAGAGTAGGTACATAGAACATACATACTTAAGATTGGTTGGGATGTGTATAGACAAGCGAACACTGTTTTTTTTTTTTGTTTTTGGATTTTTGCAATATTGAATAACCGTTACTTTGATAAAAGTCAAGTATGGAGTCACTGTTCAAAACGACGCCTCTCAACGATTTTTGGTGCAGAATCCGTGATGAATATCCAATGCTTGGCAGAATGGCTCTGAGTATTCTTCTCCCGTTCCCAACAACTAAGAAACAGGATTCTTTTCGAAACAGGATTCTCAAACTATGCAGCCACGACAACAAAATATTGCAATAGACTGGACGCCGAACCTGATAATAGACTTCAAATGTCTTCTATCAAACCTGATATTAACCAATTGATGAAAAATAAAAAACTGTTTCATACCGCCCATTAGTTAAGATTTTTTAATATGTTCTATTATTGTTACTTGCCATGTGGTAAAGTAAGTAATAATTAGTAACTGTTACATAGTACTTTTATTATGCTTAATAATACGGAATACACTTTTAAAAACTATTGTTCTATTGTAGGGTTCCGTCAAGTATTTTGCTTGTCAAAAGGGTTCCGTGACCAAAAAAGTTTGAGAACCGCTGGTCTAGATGATTTATATAAAAAGGGCGATATAACTGCAATAAGAACATTCCGGGCTGGAGTAAGATGAAACCAGTAACCGCAAAACTAGAACTTTTCACAGCAATGCGGCAATGAAGGTTAGGAAAAAATATTAATGGAATAATATAAGTTTCAAAAAACTTGAGAACCCGACTTCATGGCAAACTGCTGAACAGATTTTGATGAAATTTCTATAGAACATTTATATTTAAAATATTTTTTAAAATCGGTTCATAGGCCGAGATTCATAGACCGAACTTTGATTTTTCTTTGATGGAAAGTTCAACTTTCAAATCGCTCAACATTTTTAAAACAAAGGTTAATGATCATTACCTATCCTTGTCTGCTAATATTTAGGTATCTATCTTATTGTATGTGTTGTATATTTATTTAAGTAGCATGTATTTATATGTATTCACAGTATTATTATTATTATTTTAACAAGTTGATTTTAGGAATTAATTGGTTATTACTATTATTGTATTTCTCTTTTGAATATAGTATTTAAAAACTTTTTGTGCACCGCCGTCTATCCGATTTTTATCTATCCTTTCCATCCAAAGGTTGTCTGGAAGAGATCGCTCTTAGCGATAAGGCCGCCGATTGTACTGAATATTTTTGTAATAGTTTCTATATGTATTTCTTTGTGTACAATAAAGTGTTAATCTATCTATCTATCTATCTATCTATTCCCTATATATTTCCTAAAACAACGTTTTTGAAGTGAAAACTTCTTTAGCGGCGTTGAGCACTTTCTGAATGGGGATAAAATCTTAAACTCGCGTCAGGATCACGTGACCCTGATCGAAAAAGCGTAGGACGGATTTTTTGCAGAAATGTACCCTAAGACTACAACGTAGAGTTCATAATAAAAATCGAAAAAGCGACGCTACAGATACGCTAGTAGTTACTATGACACGGTAACGTCACAGAATAGATAATAGTTAGTAGCAAGCATACCAAGGCGTTTTTCGTGACTGTAGTAGGTATAGGTACATACCTATTATAGATTTTATGAACTAGCGGCCGCCCGCGGCAGGTAGTAGATCGAACTGTGGGTGGTAGTTCGAAAGTACCTATATAACAAAGATATAAAAGGAATGGCGCAAGGTTTGCAACAATGTAGGCCCTAAGGTTTACTTACAACCCACTAGCAAAAGTAAGTACTTCTTTCTAGCCTACGCTTTTATAAATGTCAAAAATTGTATCACCTAGTGACGTCATTATTTTAGTGCTTTTTAAATGCGATCTCTTTTTGATAGGTTAATAATTATAAAAAAAATCGGTTATCTGTAAAGTCGGTTTACTGACGATAGTTGAACGTGACAACGTCATACAGCTGTCCACGCGGACGCATCGCTCACTCAAGTAGGAGAGAGACAAATGTCGAACGCTGCCGAACGCGGAGGCCGTGCGTGCCTCTTTGTCGCTCGTTCCGCGCTCTCTCTTGCACTTCAAGCCTTAAATGGAACGCCTCAGAGCGAGGTAACGCCGCAAGAAAGAATCATGTTTTTTCGTGCGTGCAGCCGGTTCCATTGAATATGAAGTTGTTACGTCCAAAATTAAAAATTAACAATCCACGCAACACTATCTGGCCCCAAACTAAGCAGCGAAAAAAAAATACACCCAAGTTACAGGTGCTCGGAAAGACAGACGCCAGCAAGGAATTCGACTCTTTGGCTGTCCGCAACATAAGAGTAGAAGCAGAAAAAAAACCTATTTGTTTAAGTTGATAAGGGGGTACGATTTCCATACAAACTTAACTTACTTAATAAAGTATTAATGTGTACTGAAATAGCTGTAATAGGCTTTTACAGTGGTCCTTATCACCGGCCAGTTATATAAAGTTGGAGTGGTATCGAACAACCTTAAGTTGATAATGTTATTTTTCCCTAACCGAACCATCAAGTATCAAGATTTTTTGAATAATGCAGAAAATAGAGCGTATATGTACACAACGTTTATTCGAAAAATCGTGCAAATAAACTGTGATACTACATGCACTCTGCCACCCGTACAAAATTTTTCAAATAATTTTTAGATCATTTAACTTTGTCTGTAAAAAAAATCTGAATCGTCTTTTATCTTTTCAGGCCAGAGTTAATAGCACTGACAACAGGAAACGGGAACACAAATGAAGATAACGTTCGTGTGAACAATCAGAAAATATTGAAGATAGCTGGCAGACAAGATGTTAGTTTGTAAATAATTATCAATGCTATAATTGTTTACTTATAAGTAAAAACATCGTAGAAGAGACAAGCTCTCTGATCAGAACTTTTTATTCAATTCTAGATTATGCCAAAAATAAATGTTCTTTATTCTTTATTGTACACATTCTTCATTATTGTACAGATAATAGATAAACATTACATTATTAATATTCCAGAATAATCTAGATCTAGAATAATCAAATTTAATTCCAAGACTTTGAAATGATTAAGAATATTCGTTATCGTTAAGAACACTTCTAAAGGTTCTTTAATTATCTAGAATAATTTGCTGCTAGTTTGAATTGATCAAAATAACATTAAAAAAACAAATAGATTCGGGTGATAAAAAGTTGTAAATTTTACCACCTCGCCCCAAAATGGCCGCCATCCGCCATGGAACATATTTTATAGCACGCGTTCAAGCGTGTTGATCTTATGTAAGATTAAGTCGTACATGGCCCCTTTCTTTTTCTTGTCATGACTCTGCATACGAACCAGTGTGATGAAAAGATTCAATGCTTGCACGGATGATTGATACAGTGTCAGAGAAAAATGGTTGTGACATACGGACGGACAGACAGACAGACAGACAGACATGAAAAAATCTACAAAGGTTCCGTTTTTGCCATTTGGCTACGGAACCCTAAAAATGAATGAAGTGAAGTTGCCGTAAATTACATTCGAATAAAAATTAAACAAATAACTTTTGTTTAATCCACACAGCACTAACTAGCTCCAAACTAAGATTTTTTATAAATACATACATAGATTATTTACAATATTCAAAGGCCAATAATTTATTTATGTATTATATTCTTCGCAAGACATAAGAAGCCTTCTCGATTCTCAAGACATTTCGCCTCTTGCGTGTTCTTCATCAGGGGCAAACACGTGAGTTTTGTTTTGTGTGTGTACTTATGTTCTTGATTATAGACAAGTTTTCATGTTGAAACACTTATGTTTTGATTATAGAGGAAACTTCTTGATGTGTCCCTGGGATTTGCTGCTGGAGTCATGACCGCTGCATCATACTGGTCTCTGCTAGAGCCAGCTATTAAAATGTGCAATGAATCAGATACTTATGGGGAAAATGGAAAGTATGCATTTCTCCCTGTGGCTGGTGGATTCCTTTTTGGAGCTGTATTTGTATTTGGTACAGACCGATTCCTGGATTATTTAGGAATCAGCTCTACAAATATGATGATAAGTGAGTATTTCTTAAACATACCAGTTCTTCTATGGTACCTACCTAGGTACCCTGTTTCTATTTGTTAAATTATAGATTTTTTCAAGACACCCTTTGGAATTTTCTTAATATGTACAGAAACTATTAGAGCTACATTGAGTAACCTTTCTTTCTGATTGTCACACTAAGTACTAATTTTAAGACATTTTTTTTCTTTATCATCAGATGGTCAAATAACATTGTAAAGTTTGCAGGAAGTTGGGAGAGTGCCCAGAATCATTATTCCTGGTGATGTAGGGGAGGCCTATGTCCATCAATGGACTTCTAAAAATATCTTAAAAAGCCTTTTTCTTAAAATAAAATTATTTTTTTTGTTAATCACACTATCATTATTTTATTCGATTTTTTTTACCAATAAATACTTTATTATGTTCTCAAGTTCACAGATTCAGTGTAATCCCCACCTTCCTATCTTGAATATGACTGTTTGACTACTGTATAATACTTGACACATTTAGAAATCTATGACTAAAATTGTATTCTTCTACAGCGTAGACAATTAACATTAAGAATTTAAAATGCTGACATTAGGAATGCTCATAGACGCTCTACAATGTTCTCTAAGGTTCTGGAATCAAATTTAATTCTAAGACTAATTAAAATACTCAAATATACTTATTTCAATTATTCACTAAGGTCATAAATGAAAACGAATATTATGTACTAAGTATCAATTAAATGTATGCGAACTTCCAACGATATTTGGTTTCAACGAGATCTAGTCAGTAGTTTTTTTTTTTACGTCATAAATCGTAAACAGCAATTTACCTTTCGACGAACTACAAGAACCTTTATATTATGTTACTTGATGCTACGGAACCCTTCATGGGCGAGTCCGACTTGTACTTGGCTGCTTTTTTTTTCTCTTACCTAGTCTATCTGAACAATAGGGTAGGTAAACTCTTAAACTCTTGTTAAACTATAAGAATAACTTGGTAGGTCATTTTTTAATGATTTATTAAATGTTTTAACATTCCGTGCCAATGATTGTTTTTTTCTTTCTTTGTAGTATTTATTGCGAATAAACTTAAGTGAGTTATAGTCTATTTGCCTCAATTTATTAGGACTGATGAACCTACGAGAGTGGAGTGCACAATCGTGTTGAATATTAATTATTACCTATGCCATGTTTTTTTATTTTAATTATTAGCCGCTAAGCAACCACACTGCCCTATGAAATAAAACTAAACTTCAACATAACTTAAACTAAATTTAAACAAACTTCTTCTCCAGCTAAACCCAATTTCACCATATTTGTTTATAAAACATCTTGGCTGGACACTATGCATACGAGTACCTATAGTTCAATTAAAAATGTACATTATGTCAAAAATACCATTCTATTTGACAACCTAACATCCTCAAACTAAGAATAAACTTGATTATAAGTACAAAAACACTATCGTATTAGGATACTCCTGTAAGGATAGGGAATTGGTTATAAATAATAAGATAAAAAAAATATAATGCAGTATTTTGTTACAGATACAACATGCTTGGAGGAGTAACTATAACCAATGACATCGATCAGTACAATAGTAAAAAGTTGACACTCATGATGAAATGCATTGTCGATCAGGTAAACACTGTTTTTTCTGTTGAATTTCAGTTAACACGTTTCTTTCTACTGTTGTTGCATAGGCGCTGTTGGATAGCACCTATGCCTATTGTCTTGTTTATTTAAATACTAGTGGCCGCCCGCGGCTTCGCTCGCTTTTTGGTTGACTTCCCGCGATCTTTACTATTCTTTGTATTGTTTGTTTTGTGTGTCGTTTGTTCATCTTCCGGTTCGTGGTCGCTATTTGGAAACTGTTTGTTAAGATAAGTGATGCCCACTTTTTGAAAAGTGTGAATGGCTTCTGGTACGTAGGTGCTTTTATTGTTTATGGTGTAACTTTTATACTTGGATGTTGGATGTCAGTGATGAGAATAATAGAGCCGACACATTGAAATTAGTTTAAAATGACCACTTATATTGTTACTATTTTATTTATTGAAGTTTTATCATCCCAGACCTAGTTCCATGGGTTTTATCTGTTTAATGAATGATGGTAAAAATGACAAAAAATTAAAACTTTATTGACGTTTACATAATGCTTAAACTTTGAAGCAAGGAGGTTGGAAGCCCGTTTCAATTCCTTGACAAGTTTGTTATCTCTTTGCATTACAAGGAGATTTCTTAGTCAGAGAGATCTTTGTTAGAGTTGTCTTAGGGCATGTGTGTATTTCTGGCAGCTCTAGTAGGAATAGAGAGATTATAATGACCCTTTTATTTTAACCTTTAAAATTTCCTTTTTTTTGAAAATCCTATTGAGGATCCCTGGTGAGTCGAAACTCGAACTAAATAGCCAAAAATTTACTTAAAATATCTACTGTCATAATAATACTTGACCCAAATAAAAATGGTACTAGAACTGTGCATTTTTGTTTAGAATTTTGATTAAATTTACAACCCAAATCCATTGCATAGAAGTATATTGTATATAACTTAATTATTTTCTCGTGAATAATAAATTTAAAAAGGTTTATAATAATAGTGCTCTTTGTGAGGGGCTCGTCTGGAGAAGAACTATCACCATGTCTATTTCTGCCGTAAACCAGCATTGCTGTGTTTCATTTTGAAGGGTGTGGGCTACCTGTTGTAATTAGTTATTAAGTAGTCATAAGGTCAATAAAATGTTTTTCTTTCTTTCTAAGTTAATGTGATCACGAGAGGAAGAAACAGAAAGATTCTCATTATTTTCAAGCGACTGTACAAAGTTAGTGAACTTAGTTAGTCTGCCCTTTACGTGTCCGCGTTTTCTAACCAGCTCGCGAGTTCAATCAGGACTGTTACTGCAGACAGCAGGAGATCTATCGCGAGATGGAGACTTATTATGACGAGAATTAACGTAAGGGGAGACTTTGGTAGATCGGTAGACATTTTGGTGGTCATTGAACACAGGAGTACCTACTTACGATTTGGAAGAATGGTAGGAAAGCAGTGATAGCAACGTCACCAGCTTTGGTCTTGCGCGTATTTAAGTTAGAGGATACAGTAATGTTGCCACGATAAACAATTTCATTTCTACTTTTCTACCATGGTTGGCATAACAGTTGCTACCAATCTACATGGCAATCTACATACAAACATACCTAAATAAAATAACACCTCGTTCCCATGACAGAGGCATGGCATGGGAGGGGGATGGGGGAGGCATGGCATGGCATAACACGACCTTTCTATAGTATGTCTGCTACCTGATCGAGATACATGCGCCTAGGTCTTCTCCTTCCAGCAGTTCCATTCACACTCGCCTGATGCACCTGTTTTGTCAATCTTTTTTCATCAATTCTCTTTATATGCCCAAACCATCTGTGTTAAGAGAGAAATGCGGCGTGAAAGAAAACGTAGCTATGAAAGTAAAGAGGGATTATTAATAAATTCAGGCGTGACTTTGCGGAATTCCATTGTTAAACATTAACTAAGTAGAACAACAAATATATAGTACTAATCCGCTAATCTAATCTAAGTAAGTTAGCTTAATGTAGACTTGTGTGTGCACCCCACGTAACACCTGCAAATCCTGCAAAGCGAAATAAGGTGTATTAGACACAACAATAATACCACAAGAAATAAAAAACTTAATAAGATTCGACACGTGTTTCGCCTCTCTACGAAGCATCCTCAGGAAACACGTGTCGAATCTTATTAAGTTTTTTATTTCTTGTGGTATTATTGTTGTGTCTAATACACCTTATTTCGCTTTGCAGGATTTGCAGGTGTTACGTGGGGTGCACACACAAGTCTACATTAAGTTAACTTACTTAGATTAGATTAGCGGATTAGTACTATATATTTGTTGTTCTACTTAGTTAATGTTTAAAGAGGGATTGTAAGATGATTTGGGTATTCTACATTATTTTGCATTAAGCTTGTGGCGGTTGTGTACATCATTGGGCTGATGTGTATGTTTGTGATGTCATGGATTGTCACGTCACCAGTCGTCTCTTCCCGCTCGCACTGTGTGAACCTGTAGCTTGGGTGCAAATAAGCAAGTATGTGGTAATATGAATTTGTTGTTGCATTATCCTCCAGAAAAGTAGACTAAGTACATTGTTCTTTAGTTTCGTTCGAATACCAATAAAAAAACTCAAGACTGCGTGACGTGGACACGTCAGGGAAAGTTGCTCGTTTTGTTAAATAGATAATGAAATTGTAAATTAAAATGCCAAAGGTCTTGTCTTGGTAAAAATTCCTACCATGTCATCATTTGAATCAGGAGCTGGTAACATATTTTAGTAAAAGAACTGCATAATTGAGGCACTGAAAATCGGGTTGAGGTGATAAAGAATAATGCAGTTTTATGAATAAGATTTTGACGCCGGCTTTGTGAATATTTAAGCTGGAAAAATCTACTTTAAAACTGTTAAGCATAGTTTTTGTAGCGACGCGACGATAACTTCATAAAAAGGGTGAAGTGAAAGAGAAATTAATGAGAAAACGCTTTGTTGTAAATTTACCCTTACACACTGTCTAGATTAGATTAGATTAGAAAATACTTTATTGCACAAAATTAAGTACATAGGCGAACTTAATGTTAATTAGCATTTTCTACCAGTTAACCAACACACTAGAGTCCATACAGGGGAGAAACCATATGGTTGCACGTTATGTGAGAGAGGAATTATTCAAAAAAGTGATTTGACAAAGCATATGCGAATTCATACAGGTGAGAAACCATACGCCTGTCATATATGCGTGAGAGCGTTTATTCAGAATAGTGATTTGACAAAGCATATGCGAATTCACACCGGAGAAAAACCATACGTATGCAATTCTTGTGACAAAGGGTTCATACAGAAAAGTGATTTGACAAAGCACTATAGAAAACATACAGGAGAAAGGCCGTATGAATGTGAGTTATGTGACAAAGCATTTATGCAAAAAAGTGATTTGACAAAACATATTCGTGCTCATACAGGAGAAACGCCGTTTGTGTGCACTTTTTGTGAGAAAGGATTTCTTCAGAAAAGTGATTTAACAAAGCATATAAAAATACATACTGGAGATAAACAATATGCATGCAGTGAATGCGATCGAACGAAAGAGGAACATTCCTTCGATCGCAATGAAGATTCTGTGGCCACAAAACTAACGAACTTCTGGCACAGAATATGCAAATAAAATAATAACTTTTGGAGCAGATACCAACTTTTTTACCTTTCCCGCACTAGTGCTTTTTCTTTCCCAACTGTCAAAATAATGTATATTCTAAAGTAAAACCAACCATGAAGTTTTTACTAAAAAAATTCATTTAAGTTTTTATGATTCATGCAAATACGTATATTTCTAAAAAGAAGCTACTAATTTGTTTCATTAACAGATTTAATGATTTGATTGAATGAGTTATGTTAGGTTTCATTTCATTTCATCTCATTAAATTTCATTTTCAATTCATATCAATAAAAAAAATCTACTGAAGACTTGGCTGTATAGGTATAGTTCCCTTTGCCTTCCAGAATGGGTGAAGAAAAAAAACTCCCTTGAGAACTGTACGGGAGCGAAAGAGACAGAAAGAAAATTAGTGTTGTCAGCGTAAATTCTCTAAGTACCCAATAGCAGCAAAAAATCTGGCAGGATGTATCATCGAGGCGATTGACATTGAGACAATCAGTGGGGGGAGATAAAAATTTGAAAATAAATTATAAAAAATGAAACTATGACATTGATTTTAAGGTCACCAATAAAATGTGCTCGCACTCGCATGAAGGAGTTCATGATAAAAATCAATCCAAAGATAAAATTACCACATTATGTGGGATTTTTTAATCGAAATGGCAACTTGTTAGTAAATCCGTTCAAAAACAGAAAACATTAATGGGCAGTCTTATCGCTGTGAGCATACACAGGTTTAAAGTCGCAAAACAGGCAACATAGGGAGTTCTTCTATGTGATCATCATAATAATGACTAGCACATACTAATCCACTGCTAGCCATAACTTTTGTTGGCTCTTGTTGGCTTTGGGCTATTTGCGTCCAGACCTTTCCCTGTATGTCCTTTCCGTGAGCTGTTGGTCTGCAAAGCCCTCTTTTGGGTCTTCAAAGCAACCATTCTATTAGAAACATTCTCTATCTGCTATCACCGATTCTCCCCAAGTGTCTTAAACCTGAGTTTGAGGATATGGTTTCCGATATTCAAGATGTTTATGTAGATGATGTTAATGGCCAATGGTGTATTGAAGCTACTTCATACTCCCCATAATCCACCTCACATTGGGTTATTTGAGATTCTTTGCACTTTAATTTTATGAAGTCAGAGTGACGGGTTTTATTTGGATTTAACAAACTGCAGATTTTATTAATCTAAAAATACATAAGAGTGTGTAGGTGTAAAACTATATCTTTTCATCAACTTGGTCTTCTTATTGTGTCACAGTTCTTTCAAACCAGTAAGGTGGAAGGATTTTAAGTGCGCTTCAGAGAGGCTCTTGCACTTGACATAATATGATAGATAGATAGATTGACTCTTTATTGTACACAAGGAAATAAATACAGAAACTATTACAAAAATAATGAGTACAATGGGCAGCCTTATCCCTAAGAGCGATCTCTTCCAGACAGAATATGTTTTGGAGCAGATGGTAACGCTCATGCCGTACGTTGCGTCCCAAGTAGGCAAATTTTCTCTGCTTTAAAGTCCGCACGAGGCCAGTCCCAATCTGGCCTCATACAAGTTCGTCCATAAGAGTCTGTTTGTCTGGTCTATTATACTTATTTGTCTATTCTTCTAGGCATGGTTGCGTGAAACTGGCACCTTGGTTAATCTTGATTTTTGCTAAAACAGTTACCCTCAAACACAGGAGAGCTCTGTGTCCAGCAGCCATCCAGTCTCATCCAAACGAAAATAAAATCAAAATAGTTAGTCCACTTTAGAGATACGAAACTTACGACTCCGGAACCCTTAGAGTATTTGGCACGCCTTGGGCAGTGTTTGAAACGGCTCGTTTCCGCGTCTAATTTTTTTGTCCAATGTCTACGTGACTGGGAATGTCCAGTAACTAATTCCAGTTACTGTCCATTTGGCAGCCGAGTAGCCAGTTACGCTGAGAGTCCACTTAGACCACATTTACTATGGACGCGGGTTGTTCGCGCAGGTGCCTATTATTGGATAATATGGCTTGTAAACTTTACTATAGCCGTATAGACTTTAGTAGAGATCCACTGCTTAGTAGAGATTTGCCTAGATAAAATGTTAATTTCTGTGAAAGTGACCGATAAATCCGATTTACACGCACAACGGAACACATCGCTGGGGTTATACTTTGTTTCAATGATTTTTTTGTATATATTGAAAAAGTGGGTTACTATAATTTTCTGCATTTGAACACATCAAAAACAGTTGCCAATTACATTATGATAGTTATCAAAATAACTATAAAAATTGTATATATTATATGCTAAGTATTTGTAAATTCAGAAAAATGCAGGTAGCGACCGGAAACCCGCTTTCTATCTAAATGCGAAAATAAGTCGAGTGTCCACTTAGGGTTGCCCCAAATAATTCTAATTAGGGATAGGAATTCTGTCCCCATACCTCCATTATGGCCGCTGTATGAGAAGGGCAGATGACTTCAATTTTCAAAAGGAATGTTTAATAGTTTGAATGCTTTTAATGTCCTGGGTCATTTGCGTCACCTACCCATTGATGGTGATTATGCCTAAGTTGGAGTCACTTTCTGTGTAATGGGATACTGAATGGAACGGGATATTGCAAATTTATTCTACGAAAGTTTTATGATTATTTCCTGAAGGCGTGACTTTTTTTGGGAATGAAATGAAATTAGAAAACATTCACGAGGTATTTCGTAAACAAAGATTAGTACAGCATAAAATATAAATAGAAACAATAAGACGAGCGATAGTAAAAATAATTACAAGTAATAATATAAGATGACGAATAAATCAATTAAAATACAGAGAAAAATAATAAAATAGGAGAGCAAAATAAATTTGTTTATTCCATTTTTTCCATGTGAGTTACATTTTTTTTTCTTGATTACTTTCTTTTCTGTTTTTCCTTATCTTTGTATTATTATTTCTGATGTGTAGGTAACTACTGTAAAATAAGGGTCGTTTGAACCGCGTATAAAAATAATCCCTTCCTCCCCCATAACTTTTTTAAAAATTTCCGATCTCTGCCGAAGAAGTGTCTGTCTTGTGACGTGACGTGTGTCGGTAACGAGTTTATTAGTTTTTTCCACCTCAAAAACGCTCAAGCCAACCTAGAGAAGTTTTCTTATATCAGCTATCTGGTTACCATAGTACAAGATTTGCTTAATTAAGGGCTAGATAGTGTAGTGTAGATTGTCCATTATATTAATTTATTTTTATTTATTTAGGTACCGTCTCCTAGCTACATCAGAGAGCGAAGAATCCCCATCACAAAACCTATCAGACCGGCAAATTGTGGACGATATGCTGTTGTCTCTAGACCTTGACGTGACCAGCTACAGACTCGGACTGACTCAGGTAAGTGCGACCTTATTTTCAGAGCTGTAAAGTGCATTTTAGCAGCTCACTGGCTAAAGGAAAATTCAGGTAAGTGCAACCTTATTTGCAGCGGGATAACGTGCATTTTACTTTGTGAAGGTTACCCAGCAAGAGTTGAGAAGAATTTTGTGACTTGGTCATGTGTTAGTTTTTTGATAACTTGATTTTTCGTATTAGATTTTGAATATGGTGTGTTTAAATTTCAGGCATTGACATAGTGAATTTATTTGTTGGAAAAGTAAAAATAGAAAAAGAAAAATAGATTTACTTATTTTGTTTTAATCCAAAAAAAAAGTGTTTTTTTACTGAAAAAATCTTGATCACTATATTGTTTTGTAGATTGATTGAGCTTTTACAATTAAAGTGGATGACGCATCTTAGTGTGTGGCCTTTCAAAAACAAACACCTATAAAGTATTAGGTAATAAAATAGGTTACGTACAAGTCTAGAAAGGTTAGCAAACACTAAATAGAATCTTTAGTGTTTAAACATTCGTTATATAATCGGTTTCCGGTTTATTCTTCTAAAAAGTATGTAACACCAATAAGTCTTCATTATTATCTTACAGCCGACCCGTGTGTTGCAACGACAACTGTCTCTCTCATTTAGTATGGGGCAGACAGAGACGGAGATACACGATCTGCACTAGTATAGTGTGATAATTTTCTATGCTAAATGTATGGAACCGATATTAGTCTTCTAAAATCTTCTAAATCCAGCTTAGAAATAATACTTTAATAAAATCATACTTATTTCTGTTATTTTAAACTATATATTTTTTTATAAGGGGCTTTGTCGCTAATTGACTTCACTGCTCTATAATAATATGACATCAACTAAAACTTAACTATGTATATTTTTTTATTGATTTTATAGTGTTTACAGCCCCGTGCCAAGGGGTTATGTCATCTTTGACGCAGTCCATCCATCTTTTCTTTACATAAATTACGGTACAGTTATACACAAAATATGAAATTTGGACGTGCCTACCTCTGATTTCCACCCTAAGACATTTTTAAATGAGTCTTGAGTTGTTTCTTAGGTTGTATACCGTGCCTTAGGATCAAAGTCTTGAGACTGTAGTTTTTTTTCCTTCTTCCTTGCAGATAACCAGCATCAGATAACTGGTGATCTGCGAAGACTGTTCTGTGTTAAATTGTAAATAACTTTTGGATATTTGTTTTAAAATCAATTTAAATTCAAAAGAAAACAAAAATGGTAAATTTTGATCACAATTCAGTTTGACAGAGTAATAAAATAACTGTAATAATTTTAATGAATGTTTCGGTTCCTCTGTTTTTTTACCGTTATCTTTACTTTGTTATTACTAGAAATGCTTGTTTTTTCATTGTTTTTAATGGGAAAAAAAGATTTATTTTAGAAGATAGAAATTTATACTAGTTTATGCTGCACTGACTTAACTACATGACACTTAATTTGACTAAAAAAATAATGCTGTAAAATATCACTATTTGCTGTAATTTTTGTTGAAGCCTCAGAAGTACATTTGGTTGAATTAATATGCTCCCAATCTAATAAAAACAGTGTTTTTAGAGGCATGGCTTATAGTTCAAATTTATAATTTGCGATTCACCAGCTAAAGACACAAAAACATCACTTTACAAACACTAGTCCACAAGGATTAGAAAAACAAACATCTGAGATGGAATAATCTATTTCACACACTTACACTACACATCACCACTGATTAATACACTATTGATAAACTTATTACACTTAGTAATTTCTAGCATGAACTAACAACTAGATTTTTATGCAATAATATAATTATTGCTGTCACTAAACTGTGGGTACACATTCACATGATGATTAGGTTCGAGAACCTTCACAAAACTGGGCTTTCACCACACATCACTACACAACACAAAGTACAATGGTAAAAGTGTATCTGAAACATTAAAAAACTTAAGAATAAATAATGATAAATCCAATACAATGTAAAGACATGGGTAAGTTTAGGCTGTGCCACCACGGACCACCACTATAACTAAATGATCCTCTTTCAAACTCTCCTCTGTCAAATTGTGGCATGTCCTCTTTAAGAGTTCAGTGGAAAACTCGCATGGAGGGAACGAATACAACACACCAGTGGCCTCTGTCTCTTTGTTCAGCAAAGATATCACTCCAGCAGCCTCTTTCTGCTTTAAATATGACACCAAGTTTCTCATAGGACGAGTCTGAATACTAGCATCTTCATTTGTGATGGCTGTTGTTGAGCCAGCTACTCCCAGGAAAATAGCATGAGAGGTGGATGTGACAATTCTCTTTTGAACATCATCCAGTTTGGGCTGATCTAGACGCAGTCTCTGTGTGATTCTCAGCTGGTTTTTACCTTCTTCATCTTTCATGAGACAGTCAATTATCTCATTGTCCCCATCAGTTAGGTGGAATTTTGTAAATCTTATACCTTTATACGAGAAAATCTTGTATATATTTAGGATCTCGGAAACTGCACCAACGATTTTCACGAAATTTAGTATACAGGGGTTTTCGGGGGCGATAAATTGATCTAGCTAGGATTCATTTTCAGAAAATGATTATTTCTTTCCGAGTTCAATAATTAAACATAAACTGAATATGTGACTGCTCCTGCCATCTATTGACGATTGTGAGCAACTAACTGCAAGCATGTCCAGCAGATGGCGTTGGTTAGTAAGAATAAACCAGTAAAGATGATAATATGACTCTCATGATTTCTGGGTCGGTTAGCGCACTGAACTCTGCCGAACTCTGTCTGTGTCTAGATCACTGCAGACAGTAGACATTCACGCAAATTCGTTGTTATTAGAACATTTTGTAAGACGCTGGCATGCACAGTTGCACACTGATGAGATACCAAATCGAATTTGACATTCCAAAAGTTTATATGGCCTTATGCCTTGCGATCAGAGAATAGCTGTCAAATATGGCAGCGATATTATAATAGTTATAGGTATTAGTCTTATAATAAAAATGACAAAAGATAAATAGTGGTTAAACAGGGTTAAACTATTGCCATCTGAATAATGACAGTGACAGGGCTTCCAAAATGAAACTTTTCAGTACGCTTACAAGTTTTATTTTTCATATTATTTCCATACGTGCCTCGCCGCGGCAATATGGAGATTTTAAAATTGAAATTTATATACCTTTAGGAGCAGTTAAAATGTGACCGGCTCGCTGGGGTGTGGCCGTAGTGTCAGCGTTGCTTTCATGTTACTAAAATAACTTTGTTTATTTGTTCAGCATAGAATTAAGAAAACTTGTGAGCGACGCAAAAAGTACGATGTGTTTTTTTCTGTTGGTACCTTTCTATAATTAGCATTCAATTTTATTTTGGTGTTTGTTTCGTTACGTGATTCGATAAAAAATATACAACCGAATTGAGAACCTCTTCCTTTTTATTTGAAGTCGGTTACAAATAAACAAGCATGAATACCAAATAAAATAGAGTGACTACCAAAAAAAAGAGTTACTACTCTACGACATTCGATTGCAATATCAACCTCTGATCTATATTTGAATAATATAATTTAATAAAACTTCTGTCTAAGTTCCAACTAAAGCCAATTTCATTTTACAAGCAACATTTTTAGATAAACTGCTGTCTAACCAATACTAATAAGTAACTAGTAAATTAAGTTGGGTTTTTTGCATTAAGTATAGTGAAACTATTATATTTTGTTCAAAGAAACTTATAATTAAACAAATGATTAAAAAAATTACAAAATACAGAAAAAACAGTTGAGATATTTATCTGCAGACCGCTACAAACGATCTAGACATAGCTCGACTGAACCAAATTAGTTTGATGGAATCGTCCCCAAGACGCTGGCGGCATTGCTAATGGACAAGTTGTATAATGCCTAGTTAGTAATATTGTTTGTTTCCTGAATAATTATAACAAAACCTTATCCGCTACAATTCCACCCAAACCATGTTTATATACCGTTATACAGTACCAGCCATAATATAACTGTAAAATTGTCTTTTTTGCACCTGCGTTTGTCTTTTCGTCATGGTCCGGCGCGTGCACGCAAAACAGGTAGGAGGCACCTAGTCCATTTGGAGACCTCCATTTTATGAAGTACTGTGCCTTGTTGCTAGGTGCCGTTCCACGTGCATGCCTTACGCGACCGTCTACCACTTAGGCAAGTAATACCTACAACACTGCCATCTAGCCATCACAGCCAGCACTACATCGCTTATAAATGTGAACACGTCACCTACATATTATATGAGTGCATGAAATATTGGTGATGGACTGATGGTAAAGCTAGCTAATGGTGTGTTTGCGTGCGGGCGCGCCTTTACCGGCCCTGTGTTGTTGTGTTGGTGCTTGCTCATCGTATAGCCCCACCTTCTCCATCTTAATAAAATCAATCAATATAATATACTTATTATAATAAAAAGCGGCCAGGTGCGAGTCGTAGCAGCAAGTAACATAATATAAAAGTTCTTGCAGTTCGTCGTAAAGTAAATTGGGGCTTACGATTTATGACGTATTAAAAAAAACTACTTATTAGACTTTGGAAGTGTCTCTCACGCAAACTATTCAGTTTAGAAAAAAACTGTACTAGAAAACTCAATGTTATTTTTGAAGATCTATCCATATATACCTTACACGTATGGGTTAATGGTTTTTTTTTTAGTTTCAGGTCTAATTAAGTATGGGGACCCCCAACATTTATTGTTTTTTTTTTCATTTCTATAAAATTGTCTATGGTTCGTTATAAGGTGCAAAGATTATACAGAAGTCTAGAAAATTATCTCTTATTCACTGACCCGGTTTTTTTCTCAAAACATAAAAAAACAGGACAGTGATTTTATTATTGAATTGAATGTCTTTGAAATCGAGTAATAGCCATACTAAACATGATTTACTCTAAAATAACCTACTTATAACTAATCCGAAGGAAATTCAGCTGTCATCAACAAATACTAACTTAATTCTACATCGAAATCGAACATTTAAATGGCTAATTACCACACAAATTAATCTAAAATTTCTCAGCATATCGGGGCATTAGGTTGAAAGTAGCAGTCAATCTTTAAAAATAATTTAAATACCATCAATCCGCCTCACTCAATCAGACAGTCTTATGATTTGCAAAATAATCAATACAAATACGTATAATCACGCCAAATACCGATATTTAAATCAAAAAGAATACTTAAATGCTCAAGTTAATTCATACGTACGATACCATACGAAGTTAAAGCATATAAAAAAACTAATAATATTTACCCTACCATCCGATTATACGCATTTTATACGCACGCGTACAAAAAATAACGATATAACCAATGCAGGGCGTTGTGGCGAACAAATTAACGAAAGTAACATAAAAATCCGAGTCTAATTATCCAATTGCTCTCTCAAACAATAGCACCAATTTAAAAACATAAGCTCATTATTGCCAGATTTAAGATGCGTTTCTATCACAGAGTGTACTAACTAGCGGCACATAACTTTAGCGCTGAGTAATACACGGAGGGGATAGCTGCGCATGCGTCGTATTGAGCGCATGTCGCGCACACTGGTTGTGTGGATGTGTGCAGAGTGTCCTATTGGTACAGAGAGCGGAGTGCGACTGGAGAGCCAATCAGCGCTACGCACGCCCGCCTTTCATTCCGCTAGCTCCCCCTCAAGTACTTTATTTTTGATTTCTGCGCAATAACGGTCAGCGCTAAAGTTATGTGCCGCTACCTATACTATTACCGATAATTATGGCACTGCTTGTTATCTGTCAATTTCTCCAATTAAAACTAAGACTGGCTTAGTAAAATTTGGAAATAAGACAAAAAAAACATTAGATCTTTGCGCTTTAGGATTGTAGTTTCAAAAATTTTGGTGCCTAAAAAACATAAAGTCATGGGATTTTGTGAAGTACAATGCATTCTAGTACATTATTCACTAAAGCCTTACTCACATCTAAGCGTTCTGCGGTGGCATTTAACTGATAGCCACAACAGAACGCATGTAAAAATGGGCGCAAACTGTTTGTGACTGCATCTATGAATCATATAATCCAATGCAATATTAGTATAATCGATGTTTCGGCAAGTTTTATCATGCGCACTTGATGTGCGGGCAGGTTTTTCCGCAAGTAGGCCGCTGGTGGGCCCTTTTTGCGTGACCCTTGACACGTGTTGCTCGAACTTTTTTAGGTTCTACAACACGCCGGTTTCCTCACGATGTTTTCCTTCACCGTTTTGAGAGTACTGGCATAGTGCACATAAATTTTTCGACAGAAAAACTCATTAGTACACGAGTGGATTTGAACCCACGACCTTCGGATCGGAATGCGGGGCCACTTGTGATTCCATAATCCGCAACACACATCAACAAAACACATTTAAATCATGGCAATCACCCAAATACAAAGATAGTATGTCAGTATGTTATTGGTAATGAAATGTTGGCGTATATTTGGAGCTGATTAAATCAGCTCCAAATATACGCCAACATTTCATTTTTTTTATTAATTTTATATTTTATGAGAAAAAATGGTTACTCTAGAAAAACATCAAAGATATAAAGGTAAAGTCCGCTGGCGATGCGCTAATGTGACATGGGGTTGCCGAGCATCGCTACACACTTTAGATGACGAAGATTTGAATAATAAAATCATAATAACGCATTATAAAAATATTCATGATCATCCTCATGCGTAATAATATGATCTAGGTATAACGATTATTAATATTTTGACCTGTGTACTTTCGAATGGTTTTTTTTTATTATATTGCATACCCATAAAGCACTTAAAATTATCCATAACCGTAGGTAACGATTATTAATTTTGTATAAATGTAAGTACATAATAAAAATAGACATAATTTAATGCATTCTTGTGTTTATGTGGCTTAATTTGCTGTTCAATTAATTGCCAATTGACATCTGTTAATCATCATAAAGATTTTACTAAGCTGTCGTTGACAATACCTTCACGTGACGCTGTCAAACGTACAAACACTGTCAAAATAGTGGTCCACCTTCGATGAGGTCGGTCAATGTGTCAACACTAACCGAGCAATTACAAAACAGCAACATGTAATTAATGGACCGTCCACACCGACTATTGTTCTCCAAAGCCTCTTTGTGACACATGTCAGACTTATTCGGGTTACAAGACTTGTCATTACACGCTCTCGTTATTTAAGCGTTTAAGCTTAGAATAATTTAAGCCAAGATATGCAATTTTTCTGGTCATTCAAAATTTTGTTTAGAGAGACCGAACTATAAAAATTCTGTAACTCAAAAAGGTTTATACAACTTGTTACAAAATACCCCGTAAAAAATATAATTAATTATCAAAGCCAAAACCCTAGTAAGCTATCGTGTCATGGGAACCAGATTATAAGGCTTTTCTGTAAAATTACTATTTTTCCTAATATTTGTCTACTTTAATAGTTTTTCTATTTTTCATTCCTAAAAAGAGAATAAAAAATTACAATTATAATAAAAAATAATAACAATAATAATATTGCGAATGGACTCGTTATAAGGCCTCATTTAACTAGGATGTTCTTGATTAACACATGCATTTAGCGAGTATTTATATTATAATTGGCAATTAAAGGTATTTGAATACTTCACCCACGCTATCGGATTATCAAAATTAATCGTTGAATATATTTGCAGAGGACGAAGAAGAGTTACCATTGAATCTCTCCACCAAGAACCGTCAAATCTGGTCACCGGGTAGCACGTGTGAACGTGAAAGGGACTACGGTGGTGATTCCCCGATTAAATGGGAGCCACGAGAGGAGACCGACACGCCCTTAGAGCTGGTGAAGAGATGCCGCAGTAGCCCCGATGCCGACCGTTCGTGCAACTAACTGTCACAATTCTGGAACTCAATTTTATATTTTTAACACTATAGGGCAGTTATGAAATTGTAAAAAAAAAATCGGTTGTCTGTAAAGTCGGTTTACTGACGATAGTTGAACGTGATAACGTCATAAGAAAATACTTGCGGACTCGCGGACTCGCGGACTCTCGGACTCTTGGACTCGGACTCGGACTTGGACTCGGACTCGGACTCGGACTCGGACTCGGACTCGGACTCGGACTCGGACTCGAACTCTCGGACCCGAACCCGGAACCCGACCGAACCCTTACCCTTACCCTCATTTACCCTTACCCTCATTTACCCTTACCCATAACCCGACCCGGGCTCGGGCTCAGGTAAATGGAACGACGAAACGACGTAACGACGCATGAGTCATGTTTTTTCGTGCGTGCAGCCGGCTCCATTGATTTATAAGACGTTATCACGTCAAAAAACAAGATGACATCTCACGTCGACTCAACTGTTTTTTGCCAAAGTGCTGGCATGGCTACTGTAATTTCGTATCATTCTTTTTGATCCAAACTATAAAACAACTCTACATAACAGATAGATAGATAGATATAACACTTTATTGTAGGTACACCACAAGAATAGTAAAACTATAACGAAGCACAATGAGCGGTCTTATCACTATGAGCAGTTTTTTCCACACAGACAGACAGTTTTTACAGTAATCCCTAGGATTCGTGTGGAACTGGCACCTAGACTGACCTACCTTTAAAACAAAAAATCTCAATTTTGAATAGAATGCTCCTAAACGTTCTGAAATGTTCTTTAAGATTCTGGAATACCCAGGCAACGTCGGAAAAATATTTATAAAAAAATAAAAATAATGTATTTCATTTCAGATCGTACATCCTAAACAGCTTATCTGAAAACAATAATCTGGAGTTCTTCATTGAGGGGGGACGCACCAGGACTCTCGTCCCGATATTTAAGGCTATAACAAAACTTTAAAAAAATCATTTCATGAATATTTTTTATTTTATTTGTTGAACCTAATTCCTGAGTATTTGCAGCTAATAATGAATAACCCTGTATATTGTAATCGAATCAATCAGATCACTTTACAGCCCATGGCACTCCATAAATCAATCACGAGTTTGTGTACAGTCTGCTGCATTAAAATACTATTTTGTAAAAAAACGTTCTGACCGTAGGAACTATTATATCATTAGTAGCCTCTGCTTAAACAGTCCTTATGTCTCTGGTAGTTACAAAATAGACGTGTATTGTATAGGTACAGTTTGTAACTTTAGTGGTAGTATCACAACACTACTGCTAAACACAAAAGGAGCGTCGAACACTGGTTCGAAAGAGTGTAACAACAAGAATTAAAACACTGTAATGCAACATTATATACAGGGCAAATACTCAAAGATCATGAAATATGATCATGAATTTGCTCAATAAATAATCGTTAAAATGCTGCAACACTAATTATAAAATTAGAAATGTTATACATTGGAGTGCAGTCGACTGTACAGTTGAGCAGTACAGCAATAGCTTTTCTAAAGCATCAAGACTGTACCTAACCCTAATTGCATCTCAACAACTCCTATAAGCAAACGGAAGTCTCTTATTTTGTGCCAGAAATAACTCAGGACGTGCCTATAAGAAAATCGCGGGCGGCAAATTGAAAAATTGCACCCGTTTTAGAACCATTCACAGTTGTCATTGAGTCGTTGAGGGAAGTGGATTAATGTCTAGATATCACTATGAAACATACATAAAGTTATATCGATGTAAGAATAAAGTTAGGTATATAAATCTTTTAAAATGTAAATACAAGAGATATTTTTAAATCTATAGGCACAGTAATGATATGTATTTGTTTGATAAATTTCTCCTAAGCTATGACATCAGTGAACAGTGTTAAATCGCGAAAATTTATGTGCAATATGCAAGTTCTCTCAAAACGGTGAAGGAAAACATCGTGAGGCAACCGGCGTGTCGTAGAACCTAAAAAAGTTCGAGCAACACATGTCGAGGGTCATGCAAAAAGGGCCCGACAGTGGCCTACTTGCCGAAAAACCAGCCCGCACACCAAGTGATAAAAATTGCCGAATTTTAGAGAAATAAAATAATATTTAAATCATCATTCGATGAGTTTGGTCATTTCAGAAAGAAAGAAAAGAAAGAAAGAAAAGAAAGAAAACGTATTTATTTATGACGCCACACGGTAGATAAAAGAAACACAAACATTTTAGACAAATAACAAAAGAAAACACATTATGATTATAATATAAGAAGTGAGGTGATGGAAGAATACATAGTAATACATTGAAATGGTGTCTCTCAATCATTTCAGATTTCACCCCTTAGGATACCCGCTTCCTGAAAAGATGAACGCACTTTTGTTTTTGCTTTTTTAGCTTGAAGAAACAGTTTTTATGTCTTTTTTTATGGCCTCATGAGCACTTTATTGAGTGCTTACGGAAATAATCTTTTTTATGATTACAATTTGTGCTTGAAATAAACTACAGACCGTGGGAAGGGGCTATAAGATTTTTATAATGTCCCATAAGTTAAGAACCGAGTCAGGTAAGAAGTTTAACGTCAAACCTGTAGATGGAGCCACGGCCGCGTTAATACCAAACAGTCCCTAACATTATAACATGTTTATACAACAACAGATTAATGTATGCGTGCTGCTGCAGCAAATCGGCTCTGGCTCGGCATGATGCTTCACCACCAGCGGCAGCTCAGCGCTGTTATTCTGCTAGAACCATTGGCAGACAGCGCTGACATTTATTGATCATTGGCAATAATATTAAAAACACAAACATCAAAAAATTATGTATGCATCATAGTTTTTCCAGCTACATTTGAAACTAACGTAGAATGATATCTAGAAGCTTGGATTATTACAGTGAGTTTATATTCGAAAACACCAAACCAATTTATTGTTTTACAAGTTGAAAGGTGTTGTAGCCAGAGACGTTGCATCCGGCAAGCCTCGGCACATTAGCGCACTTCCGCCGGAAGTTGTCTACGTCAGCTTATATCCTACCACATTGTGGTCAAGTGAAGTTTAGACTACTTTACAACACACGTGGTAAGATTTTGGATATAAACATCATAACCAAAGTCTTTATTCCTAATACATTGAAACAAGCCAAGTATTTTTTGGTAGTATTAAGGCATAAGTAATTCTAAAAAAATTAAAACAACTATTATTGCTAGGCTGAGTCTATTAATACAGGTACTGTACGAACAATTTATAATTATTAATACGGTTACCGTACAAACAATTTATAATTATTAATACGGGTACTGCAGGGGGAGGCGGGGGCACCATTCTTGAAATTAAGTAGGTACAAAAAAAAAAAACCTAACAACCTACTGTTACTTTTGTGACTTAAGTCGGAGTGCCCCGAGTTTGAATCTGGATTTTTAAAACACTTTACAGTCGCTTAAAAGGCGTAGTAAAGTTAAAATTTGGGTTGGCTTTAGTATTGTTAGGGAGGAGGGACGGGGGAGGGGTCCTCTCTGCACTGACATGCACCATTCTTGAAATTAAGTAGGTATAAAAAAAAAAAACCTAACAACCTACTGTTACTTTTGTGACTTAAGTCGGGGTGCCACGAGTTTGAATAATATCCGTACGAATAAATATAATTTATTCATCCAGCCCCCGTACAAATAGTCACTTCCTTATTGCTAATACCTCTGTATGCACTTAGTCTAGGCTTTAATTTGAGTTTGCTAGTTTTATAGCCAGTACGCTGTTACTCACTTGTTTTGTATTTCCTGTTTAATTAAAGGGAAGTCAGTTTTTTTATGTCCCATTGAATTCCAGTAAATAAACTCCATTTTAGTAAAAAGCTGCTTTTTCTGGAATCTTCCCAACAAAACACAAATTGCCTTTTATTCCCTTCCAATCCAATCCATCCAACCCTCGCTCGGAGGAATCATTCTAATTCGTAATTTGTTGATTTCCATTTATTATAATAGATGCCCTTGTTTATATTTGTGATCTGCCTAATTCTCGAGCAGACCGAGATCATTTTGCAATTTTATTTTATTGCTTCTTTTCGAAGAGAAAATGGATGATTTTCTTGAGTAATTCATCGATGACCTCATCGTAGAAGCCTCGACAGGTACGATGTAAGGAAAACGTAGAAAAAATTAGGCTCCAGGAGCCTAATTCTCGGGCCGACCAAGATCATTTTGTCATCTGTCATATCAAGGATCATCAAAGTATTTTGCGCGCTGGGAGGATTCAAGAAGAAGAAGAGATAGAGATATGGTGGCGATATACAATAAAAACCGATTGTGATGAAATAATACTATTCTATGAACAGTAGAGAGTTTTTATTGAAGATAATTCCGTTGACAGGAAGGCTCTTCTACAGGAGTAACCGATCGAGGAGTGCCGATCGAGGAGTGCGATCGAGGAGTGCCGAGTAACCGATCATTTGGTAGCCTAGCAAATAGGCTAGGCTAAAATTCGTAGGCCTAATATTCGCTTAGCCCTAGCTTAGGCGAATAAAACTGCATTTAAATAAATCGCTTGCAATTATTTGATAATTTCTGTGTGGATCTTGGGTGTGGATGGGTGTGTGTGGTATTTTTAATTTAAGAGTTGGCAGCACTTAACTACGACTTGGCAAAATGACAAATATCCAGCGCTAGAACAAAAAATACCTCTATGACAGACGGTGCAAGTGCAAGGTAATTCTTGCCCTTCAATTTTTTTTTTTTTTTTTTTTTTTACAATTTATAGGGTAGCGCTTGACCGCAATCTCACCTGATGTTAAGTGATGATGCGATCGACGGTGTAGCGCGCTCACCTAGAAGATACCTATTCACTCTTTTTTTGAAAACTCCCAAATCAAAAGATTCATCAAAAGATCGAAACAGCAACTAACATTATTCTTCTAGATCTAGAGGATACTTGATAAAAAATCCAGATTAAAGTACCTACTGGAATTTACATTATCGACGATACAAAACATTTTCACAAGATGATATTTATATAAAAATATATAAAATGTGCACAGCACAAGGTAGGTTAATATATATCAATAAATAATTGTGAGTCAAGTTCAACCTGTGAAGTTAATAACATGCAGTATATAATTTAATGGTCATTAAACGGATTCTCAGGCTCTATTGCTCTTTTATAGCGCATATACCTACTATGTATATTGTTTATACACAGTATACTATAATACTATGCTGATGACCAGATAGGGGTGGGACAAATATAGCATTTCAATTTGTTCAAACTCCGCATTACTTATGCGTGCATAACGTATTTAAAAGTAGAAAAATAGTATTAGATAAATAGTCTTGATACTTTAAGAATTCAAAATTCATTACTGTCAAGTACTCAACAATAAGTTCCTTCGATTTAAACCAATATTAACATTATGAAAATTTTATATTATATAACTTGTTCCATCTCATGAGTTGTGTAACTTGTCTAATTTTGTGGGTATTTTAACCAACATTACTTGAGGTCATACATAGCTCAAAGTGCATTACTTTGCAGCAGTTGGAATTAAAGTGTATTATTATTTGATTCTGATTTGATCGACAATGTTTCTCATTTCTGCCGATCGTTTTTAAAATACTTATTTGTTATCATTTAGAAGGCCATCCAAAAATATTCCGCTGACAGTTCCAAGAGTTTCTAGAATAGTCTAGCTAGACTACGCTGGTTGAAAAAATAATTGGCAAAAACACGTGTCGCAACGACCTGTGACATTCGCGTTTTTGATGTATAAGACACGCGATCGCTTGATTCAATTTAATTGATTAGCTGGAAGCGGTGGAGAGCTCAAGGGAATTCGCGCAAAACAGTACCGCACCCACGTTATAAGCGATTGGCCTTATAAGCAGGTTTCCACTAGCCCTATGGTTGGCTACCAGCTCCAACTCTCTCTAAAGCTGATGCAAGTCAGTCGATATTTTTATCACTGCTGCCGAGCCGAGCACTACATACAGTTTTATTGCTTACGAAAGTTCATCTAAATACCCTTTTTTTACTAAAAGACTGCAGAATTTACCAGACGCCAGTTGTCTTATAAACTGCTCTACAAATGATGCTCTACCCGTCTTTATTGTGGTGACAATGTTCTAAGATTCATTTGAGATTTTTTTGGAGACATAAATTATAAATAGTGTTGTAAAATCCATCATTTTATAGAAAGAATTAGTAATATTTATTTGTGGTCTCGAATGAGTCTGCTTCTTTGAAAAGGCGCCTAATACAATCTTCATAGAAACGATTTTCAAATAAACTGTAGTCTTGGTGCTGTCTCTTCTTCCATCAATTTGTTATTTTAAAGTGTATTTAAATAGTTTTATTTGTTAAAACTATTAGCTGTTACCTTGAGTCATGATTTGTTAAATCGTTTGTTTTATTTTTATTTTCCAATGACATTTCATATTTTACTGTCACCCTTTTTGAGCGAATAAAGCGTCAAATATTGTAAATCGTGGTTTTTATTCATTTTCCAACAAAATGTACGTAATAATACTTAGTTGCTAACTATTATGTAGGTAAATTAAATTTCTACTACTTTTTGGAGGTCCATAATCCAAAGGCCAAATGTAATCAAAACTTTACAAATAATGACACAAATTTTATCTACCTGAAGATTTCCGTAAAGATGCACATTTACGAGGAATAGTCAGTTTAAAAGATTTTCTACACGTATTTATTTTTCCTAAATTTAATAATGTTTGAAATACGGACATTTTCGACAATTTTCGTAGCAAAATAGCCTGCCTTGATCATGAACACATTTTGACATAATTTGTGACGTTAACTTATCGGTGTATTCTGTTTATTCAGTTTCAAAAGGTAATATGTGCTCGTGATACGTTGAACGAATCAAGTTGAAAACAGACGAACATTTTCATACCGCCACTGTACATAAACCTTCTATAATCTCGTAGCATATTTAAAATTTTACAAAAATTGAAAACTCCCAATCGAGATTATGTACTCGTATATCGTAAACGGCTGCAATGGATCTGTACAAACCATCAGGAGCCTAATTCTCGGCTCATCTCGGATCATTTTGCAATTTTATTTTATTGCTCTTTTTCGAAGAGAGAATGGCAGATTTCCTTGAGTAATTCATCGACGACGTCATCGTAGAAGCCTTGTCAGCTACGATATACGGTAAATGTAGAAAAAGTGCGGGGTGGTGCAATGCCAATGTGTATTTATTAAGGGACATTGAAAATTCTCGGGCCGACCGAGATTTTCTAAGCGATTATTTTATTTTTGGCATTGCACAACCCCGCACTTTTTCTAATTTTTCCGTATATCGTAGCTGTCGAGGCTTCTACGATGAGGTCGTCGATGAATTACTCAAGGAAATCTGCAATTCTCTCTTCGGAAGAAGCAATAAAATAAAATTGCAAAATGATCGAGATTGGCCCGAGAATTAGGCTCCTGAACTATTTATATTATGTATTTCAAACAAAAAATAAATCAGCATTAAAATGCGGAGCTATGAGTATTTTCTCTCTACGCTTCAGTACTTTTCACCAATTCGAGGTAAACTGGCCACGTAGAGTGCCGGCCTCCCGCACAATGCTCGTTGGTAATTATGCGAGAAAGGCGAGTGCCGTAGCAAAGGCCACGGCTCGCTAGAAATGCACGTAGCCACGCAGGTTTCCTCACTTAGTTTTCCTTCACTGTTTGAGAGTACTGGGTACATAAATTTTCTCAGAGGAAAAGTCATTGGTACACTGATGACTGGATGCGAACCCACGACCTTAGGATCGGAAGGCGGAGCAGCTACCACTAGGCCACCAGTGCTCTTAAACTTAACCTTCGGCCCGTCGCATGGGGTCTTTGAAAGCCTAGGTGTTAGAAAAATATAAAATTAACACATTTAAAACTATCCAGGAGTTTTAGTACTTCAGGTACCCTCCGAAATTAGATTATAGTAAGCGCGCATTGCCGCTAACTTCAGTTCGCGCGAAAACGTCAAATAAAAATCCGATACTCGTTAAGTCAAGGTTGTACTTTGTGTTGGGTGTTGTTTATTGTGTGTATAGAAATAAGTAAGTACGGTTTGGTTTGACACCGCAAGTATCGCGTTTCAAAAGTGTGTTTTGGACTCCACTCCAGTGTAATTTGAGCCAGTCAGGGCGGGTATACCATTTTAGAGTAACACTATCCAATTAACCCTTGAATTTGAAGTTTTTAACGGGAATAACTCGGAGAGCACTGATGGTCTAGTAGTAGCGGCCCCGCCTTTTTAAGGTCGTGGGTTCAAATACAGTCGTGAGATGAAAGACGGTTCTTTTAGAAAAAGACGATATCGTACATTTTCTGTTTAGATTTTTTATTTAAACAAATACAATTTAATCTGCATTCTTATAATAATAAAATATATCTTGTACATTTTATAAACACTTGTATTCGTGAGAACAACCCGAGCAGGTTAGTGAACTTCGCTCTACTTCTATACAAACGACAGTCTGTACAGTTTCAAACCGACACCACGCCCTAATAACACATTTATATGTGCAGTGCTACTTACTTTTACCCTGTGGAGATCTAATGGATTCATAATGGTGCCTTGAAAGAATTCCACGGTGGTAAAGTGTCTCTTGAACAGGCCCTCGAGCTCCAGATCGGGCGGTTTCCTGCCATCAACGCTAAGTTATCACTACTGGTCGAGGTAGGACCCTTCGCCGCCTTCGAGGCTTTACCATATAATTTTTATTAATGATCTCAAGATTCAGCTCATGTGGATGTTTTTTTTGTTCTAAGTAAATTACATCAAAGATTTTTCTCATGAAATTTCAATGAAAAATGTTGGAATGAGTCTTATTTTGCATGAAAGCTGAGTTGAAGTAGAATATCTGTTCTGTGACCTGTAAATTCTATTTATTGGTGTTTGTTGTTATAGCGGCAACAGAAATACCTACACATATAACATCATTTCATAACATCATTTCATTTCATAATCTGTCATTCGATACATCGAAAGAATAAAGAAGATAGATCGATGTACAGCTCGATTTATCGAACAGGAAATAACATCGAAACATGTTTTTTAAAGCCGGCAGCTAAACTGTCACTGTCACGTGTCAATATGTCAACTGTGTGTGACCATTTTTAACCGACTTCCAATCAAAAAGGAGGAGGTTCTCAATTCGGTTGTATGTTTTTTTTTTTTATTTTTTTTTTATTTTTTTTTTTATTTTTTTTTTTAATGTTTGTTACCGCATAACTTCGTCATTTGTGAGCCGATTTGAAAAATTATTTTTTTATCTGAAAGGTACTGCTTCCAGATTGGTCCCATTTTAATTTTATTAAAATCGGTGTTGCCATTTTTTTTTTAATAATTTTTTTAATGTTTGTAACTGCATGCCTCCGTCATTTATGAACCGATTTAGAAAATATTTTTTTTATTTGGAAGGTTATTCTTACGTCCAGATTGTCCCAAACAAATTTGATTAAAATCGGTTTAGCCGTTTGACAATGAAGTCGGTTTCTCAAGTTTTTTAAACTTAAATTATTTCGTAACCTTTTCTCAATCACTTTCTTACTTACTTATTTGATTTTATTGTATTTGCAGAAGTAAGTGTCAGAGCATTATAGTAGACTAGCAGTTAGTGAATTTACGGTGTCTTCTCTTGTCATAGTACTTATATCTCGATGGTTATTACACTATTTCGTCATTTATGAGCTTATTTGAAAAAATATTTGTAACCGACTTCAACTAAAAAAGGAGCAGGTTGGTCGGTTATAATTTTTAATGTTTGTTATCTGCAGAGCAAAGGCCTCCCTCCCTTCTCTCCATTCATCTCTTGTTTGGGCTACTGTGGATCATCATCATTATTATAAATTGTACAGATTTGTATTTTTGTAACGAATAAACTCAAAAACTACTGGACTGATAAACTTCTTTTGCCACTATAATGCTGTCAATCCCAGTTCACAGGAAATAATAGATTTCTCAGTAAATTCTGTAAGAATATGCTCCGTTCCTTACGATCCGATCTCAATTAAAAATGTTTATTAAATTGTAGCCTATAATATGTATAAGCTATGTTACTTATTGTAAAGTTTCATTAAAATCCATTCACTAGTTTTTACGTGAAAGAATAACAAACATCCATCCATCCATCCATACTTACAAACTTTTGCGTTTATAATATAAGTAGGATTTACAAAGAAACTTACCATCCTTCTTCTTCTTATCATGTCACTGGTTCTTTCAAACCAGTGTTATAGAGAAAGAGCTTCAAGTGCGCCTCAGAGAGGCTCTTATCGTGTATTAAATATCTTACTATTAATAGAAGTATTTACAAAATGTACGTAGTACGCAAAAATCAGTTGAGCTATTTGCAGACCGTTACAAACGATCTAGAGATAGCTCAACTGAAGCGTCCCCAAAGACACTGGCAGGTTTGCACTCTGAATAGTAATGCTGATGCGCCGCGCCAGATACTTACCGAGCAATATGTATAAACAAGCTCGGCGATTCAAGAAAAAAACAGAATACAGTTTCGATTAACCTCCATAAAAGTCAATAGGCGCAATTACAAGAGTATTTCTTTATCTAGTACCTAAAAAATAACGTACACGTCTTGTTGCTATATCAAAATTATAATGATTTCAGTGTCTGGTTTCTATTTTGTCTTGCGATGGGTGGAAAATTACAACAATCGAAGGGATAGGAAACAGGAAAGATGGCTACAATATTATACAAAAGCGATTGAACCACTATTTTGGCTCACAATGCGGATATTGCAGTCCGGGATTTGTCATGAGTATGTACAGGTACGATATCAATGATTTTTTTTTATTTGAGGTATAGAAATTATCATAAAAGCCACTGCTGAACAAAGGTCTCCCCCATTACATTTTACATGGAGAAAGATTATGCCCTCTCAATCCACCAATATCTCGCGATAGAAATACCTTTTTATTATACCTAACTTAGTTTGGTGGTTGCTGTGGAATATCTACATATATCCATATTACACTCTGCTGGTGAATGTCAATGAAAAGTAGAAATCTATTTGCAAGCACTTTTAAAGTAGTAAAGTTTTTAGTCACCTGCCTACTCCTTAGGGGACCAGAAAGTTCAAAAATAAAGGCTTAAAATATTTAAGAAGTATTTTATTAAAGAAATTAATATACAATTTTCTCATACATCAGTAGATCATTGATTCAATATTGTTCGGCGAACGCCTAGGTTCAGTCTACAATAACTAGAGTCGCGATCGTCTCGCGCTGTGCTACTTCTATTGGTTGACTCTACAAATGGTGGTTTTAATCTATAGATCTATTCTTAATCCTTTAAGTTCTGTCAAGCTCTTCTTTATTCAAAATGTTGAAGGAAAATTTCGATAAACAAAGCTTACTTTGCGAAGACTCTTTTGCTGTAAAGCAAAGTCACGTCAATGAATCTCGGCCTTAGACTCAAGCACTATTTCTGAACACGGACCTGCAGTCCACTGTGACTCCTGTTTCACTCTTCGCATCATCCGAAGCTCTGACTCTGACTATTGAAAACAAAAACAACACGCAGATAGGAGTCCTAGACATGGTCGTCAACCGTCTACGTAGGATACATTGAAATGAAGAGAATCGATCATTGACTCATGGTGATTTGTGTGGTGTAGGAAAGTCTCGATAACTATGCGAAAGGAAAGAGTCAACTTTTGATTGCAGGCTGTCTGGTCTGCTTAGGTGAGCAGCTAACACTTTATTCTGATTTCTGAGGCTACAGATCAATAGTATTAGAGACGAAAGACTGACGGACGGAGTGGCTAAAAATGAAAGCGATGACACAGGGTTTTTTCTTTTAAATTACAATATTAAATATATCTAAATTACGATAAAACATAAAACCATACACCTGTCCGTATGACAAAACAGCCAAAAAACATCAAAAAATGAAAGTAAACAAATGACACTCGCGATTCACACACCGGTGGGAAAGGACTATTATAGCCCCTTGCGCGCCGTGCGCGGTGCGTGATGATCTGCAGAACCACGCACCGTAGGAAGGCAGCATTTGATACTAAAAATCGTAGCACTCCGGGAATGCCGACAGAAGTGAAAATTTGTGTAGGTACAAATAAATGTATTTTCTTTCTTTCTTTCTTCTCAACCTTCTTGAGCTTGTGCTAGAACATTAAGAACTCTACCTACAGTTTATATTTCGTAGTCCAATGGAACATTATTACAATTACAGTGAACTTTGCACACTTGTCGAATCAACGTGATTGTCTTTGACGCGTACTTCAAACAGAGAAAACAGTGAGCTAGCTATAGAAAGGCTTTAGTAGGTAAAGTAGGTCAATTTTCAGTAATGTCGATAGGTGCTCAATTCCATTCACAGTCTCAAATTAAAATCAAAATTTTGATACAGAATTATACACCTAATCAATTTTTCCAACTACACTGTAGGTACTTGTAGATTTACCCACTATTATAAAATTTACCCATCTCTGTTTAAGGCTTTCAAAAACAAGGACTGACATTTTTTATTCGAAAAATAACGTTATACTTAAGATGGAAAAATCAACCCTTTGATGCTTAGGCCATAAATACCGCCAGTTCCACATATCTGTATTAATTAAATCCCTACTGGTAAGGAAACCAGATTTTTTTAGCTTACTTCAAACAAGAGATCATCGACTCATGGACCAGGCGCAGTTCGCCTGCGGGATTGGAATAGAGTTTTGTATGAACACACTCGTGTTTTTTGAAAGGTGTATGGTTCGTAGTACACTCTATAGCCTATCCTATTCATTACTCTTCATCGTTTCAACCAGCTTCTAACAAGAAGGTTATTGATCGAATAGTGGAAATAACCCACGGGCTGCATTCGGCCTGAATTGGGTTTAATTCTGTGAAAAAATTCCCCCATTTTGTAATTTTTATGTGCCTTTTTTAACTCCCGACGCAATAGTACATTGTTACCTGAGGATTGAAAGTCACGTTTTTGAGTCCCGAGACGGGTTTGGCCAGGGGGACGGTGTAGTCAAAAGCACGTAATATCGTTTGACCAGTACATATACCAAAATCCAGAAACCAACCAATGGGATTACCAACTTTCCTTGCGTTATTTTCATTAATAAATAAATAAATAATACGGACAATCCACACAACACTATCTAGCCCAAAACTAAGCGGTGTTTGTAATATGGGAACCAGATATCTGATACTATAAATAACCATTTGACTATGAACACTTGTATACTTTTAGGTACATAGTAAACTTCATAACTTATACGCACGACGGTCGTTAGTCTTTTAACGTGTCAGTTTCCAAATAACATGTCGATTTCGTATGCATAGTTGACAGCTAATTTGGAAACTGACAGGTTATGTACGGCTCCTGACTTCAAGCTTGCAAAAATTTTCTCAAACGTCGTAAAAAACCAATGTGACTCTCTCAAAATTCATCAACCTGTGTTTGTTTTAGAACTGTCTTTATGTACATATATTGAAATTTATATAAGAAGCAAGAATGAAAATTTGATTCAAAATTATAAAAATTCATCAAATTCTTTGACTGCATAACCGTACTTTTAATTCCCAAGAATGTCCAGTCCAAACTGGTTAGAATGATCACATCAACAATTAAATAACAATCGTGTGGACAACTCATCACTATTTAAAACGGGCCCCTCCAAAACTCCTCCATTCGGTTAAAAACTATAAAATAGTTATTTTGTAATATTATTGTCAACTGGCCTCTCAGCTCAGTTGGTAGTAGAGCTTTTGACGCCATAGGCCGTGGGTTCGTTCCCCACCGAGAACAAATATTTGTGTGGTGAACACAGATGTTTGTTCTCTGTCTGTGTCTATTTACAAAATCTGGTTTGCATAGTACAAGCTCTGCTTAGTTTGGGGCTAGATAGTGTTGTGTGGATTGTCCAAAATATTTTGTTATATTTTTTATTGTAATATATAGGTACAAGCAGGTCTCTTCTGTACATAAAGTCCCATTTTTATGGTATATGACGTCATGAGAATGATTTCCCTACATATAAAATCTTTGGACAGGCATATAGAAAACAATAACTAAAACTTGGACTTGAGGATGTGTCTGTATCACATAGTTAGTGGCCTTGTATTTGTCCAGCCAAACAATAAATGCTTACAAAAAGAAGTGAACATCCTTCACGACTTGGTGCTTGCGTTCGTGGAATGCGGCAGGCTGCGTCAGGCGAGACGCATCCTGGAGACGCCGGGACTGCAGGCGAGGCAACGCAGGCTGGATGACGCATGTCAACGATATGTCGAGGTACAATATCCTAACTTTGTACCTATGATTGATTTTTATTTGTATGTAAATAGTTATTATTTCCAATAAATAAATCACTAACCAATTATAAGCAAATAATAAAAGTATTCGGTATTTGAGAGGACATCATGACCCTCCTATATTCCGATTACAAAATACAACAAAATTGGTTATATTAATAAATTTTGATTTCAAAATAAATATCACGCGGTTGAGCGTCCCATTTTAAGATTGACAGTGAAAGTGTAATGTTTGAATAATAAAATAAGACATTTTTACGGATTTTATAGTGTTTACTACACATAAGGAAATCACAAAGATTTTTATGTCCCAAAAGTCCTCATTATTAATTTTCGTTGTTTTGGACCAATAATTAAAACAAAATATACAACAAGTGCATGTACATACTACCATTATAACTAAGCCTGCACTAAAAACGCAATGCAGTCGCATATATTTTTTCTATTCAATAAATATAGACCGATGGTAAACAGTATAGAGGGCAGTTGGGCGATTGTGTAATTCTGTTGCAATCAAAAATTAGATACTAAGAAGGAACAGCGATCACATATTTTGTTGCCATCATTTATTAATCACTATCTGTCGCCATACTAGTTTTACAAAGCAAAGCTCATGATCGCTATCTCATGTTTGTTACGTCAACAGTCAGTCTTGTTGAAATCGTTCCTTGCTACAAATATAGATAGAATAAAGATATAAGATCGAAACTCAAAATGACAAATGCAACTAGATTTTGATTGCAACAAAAAATGCACAATGACCCTACAGGTAAGTTACAGCGGTAGATGTCCGCAAAACAATCTATATACCTATACCTCATGTACGTATTTTAGAGGAATGAAAAAGCTACCGATAAACAAATGAGAGTAATTTATAGGCAATTCCATCTACCCTTCTCAATTCAATAATAAAAATAAGGCAACAATGTATCAATTCAAATATTGTTACATCCACAAGATCGACAGAACTGTACCTTATGCATCTAAAATTCTAATTTTACATAAAACCCTTATAAAATCTTCGCAGATTTAACAATAACAATAAACATTAGGAAATATTAGGTCAAAATAATCTCGCACTAGGATTATGCCCTATTTACATTTTGATATGAACTATAATAACATAAAATATCTACAAATGCTATTACACTTTAATTTATCATTACAAACACATTCTACTTATTGCCTCCATAATCACTATCAAAATGTAAATAGAACTTGCGACAGTGCACAAAGATATCACAATTAAGAACTGTGAGACGAACAGTGTACTTACAGTTGAAATGTTGCAAACAAATAGTACAATCCGCTGTATCTTACTAGTTGCGAATCCCAGCGTCTCGCCTGGGTAGCATACATCATATTCTAGAGAACAAGCATCGTTCTAGAAAATTCTAGAACATTTTGACAAAATCTATAATTTTTAGAAAAATATTTGCGTTAAAAAAGGACATACCAGAGGGGCAAGACATCATTACTTTAATTGAATTGGCGATGTTATCTTTGCCTACGGATAAGGCTATAGGGCTTATCACGAGTATCACTGTCAGGGTAAGATCAATCGTTCCCTCGTTACGGCGAGCCTAGCAACTTGATTTTAGAATTATACTCTTGGTTTATTTTTTAGTTGAAAAAGTCATCGCTAAAGTATCAAGGATGGTAAGTTTTGCAACATTGTATCAAATTTATCGAAAAGTTTAACAAAACTTATTTTTAAAGGTATTTTGAATGCATGTGATAAACTGCATACCTAAAAACAACTCAATACCAATATTGAGTCGTTTCTAGGTATGCACTTGATAAATTTAAATATTATGTAGGTACATATCAAATCATATTAGAACACTGGTGGTCTAGTGGTGGCTGCCTCGCCTTCAAATTTTAAGGTTGTGGGTTCAAATCCGGTCGTGTATCTCAGTTTTTAACCTTTATTTTTTACCTTTTTAGCATAAATTCGATTTTACGTATATGCTTAGTAGCTACACAATTTTCTTATTACAAGAATATTCGTTTTATGAATAGGTTTGGAATAAAATAATGTCATCAAAGGAATATCTAATTTAGATATGAAGGCGTTTAGTATTATATGCATTTTAAAACTTCGCACTGTGTCTAATTAAATAAATATATAAATAGTAATATAAATCAACCAAAATAAGATCCATTTTTGACAGCATTTTTTACCAGAATAATAATGTAAAAAACAAAATTACAACCTAAAAAGCCATGCTTTTAGACCTACAAACTCTGTAATCAAATTTGGCAACTAGTTCATATGTTATGACGAATGTGAAATCTGGGGGAGGTGTCCGAAATCAAACCTATGGTACTAACTGACATCATCGTAAAAAAATATTTAAAAAGTTTGCGAAAATTTGCCTTGTCATCGTAGTTTTTAGCAGTATTTGTTCAGACAAGTATGAACAATCGAAATACGAAGTTTTACGAATTGAGAATAATCAACAATTATGAAGTTATTCCAGTTGAAGTTGTGATTGAGTGTAACAAGATTTTATTTATTTTTATAGCTTAATCTAGATTTAAGATCTAATAATAAATAGTAAGCTCTCACTCATATTTTATAGCCAACATGCCTTTGTTGTTTTTGCACATTTATAAATGTACTTGATAAAAACTATCAAGTACCTAAATGTATTTGAAAATATAGTATTTACAGCTAACTTGTTGTTTGATTCATTCAATATCTGTTTAGTAAGTAATTAGGTATGCACATACAATTTTGGAGATTGTTATCACTCACTATTATAGTGTGTGAAGGAACAGTTTGGATCCATATAATGCATTAGATACAAAGTTATTGAACAAAATACCTGGCCACACAGTCCTGACTACTGAACGGTTTTTAATGCTGACTGTGCAAGTTAAATTACTTAGTAATAAGTAAACACTTGCTAAGAATTCGAAGTTGGTAAAAATACGTCCTTATTTAAGGCATGCGCACATCTAGGTGATGGCGATCAGTTAAACGCTGTCATATTTGACAGTGTTTCACTGATTGCCATCGCAGATCGCTTAGATGTGCGCAAGGCTTTAGCCGCAATTTGATACGACTTGTCTCCGGTCCATTATATTATTCATTGCTCGTCGCTTGCCCGCCCACCTCCCCAGGGTTGTAGTAAAGGGTGAATTTGGGGGGTAAACAGAACCCTGAAAAACCAGTGCAATGTCTAAAGATTGTTCGTTCGTGTTGCCCATTTCTATTACATTACCAGTTAGGAAAGGTATACCTGGAATACCTACGTAGTCGGGACAGTTGATTCCCACGCAGTCGCTTGAAAACTAATGTTACGGGAAAGATTACGCGTTGTAAATGCCATAACAAACATAAAAAAAAAAAATACAACCGAATTGAGAACCTCCTCCTTTTTGATTGGAAGTCGGTTAATAAAGTACTTAGGCACGGTTGTAGGCAATAAATATTGCATATCAGCTTTTCTGCTTTCGTAGAGCGCTATCTCTTTCTGGCGCATACGTTCTATATGAAGCCGAAATTAGCCGATGAGCAATATTTGTTGCCTACTAGGTTTAGATATTGTACCGAATGGTGCCCTAATCGATATTTTTAACAATTTATAGAAAAAAATAAAAATTTTAAAAATAATTGCAACAGGTACTTACTTGTATTTTAAGTCTTAATTATGCTTTTGATCTATTTTCCTTGTTATTTGTTTTGTGTGTGTTTACTTTCTAGGCAAATAAATGATTTATCTATCTAATTCACTTCATTTCATGCCTGATTTTCATAACTCTTATTAATTTTATTGAACTAATCGCCTTTAGTACGACCATGTAACAAAAAAGAGCAGTACTTTTTAATTACCCCAGAATGTATCTGAAGGTGTGCCTGCTAGTTAAATATGCACATCGATATCAAGTCAGTGATATCCATAAATCAGGAAGATTGCAAACGCGTTCAGACGGGCCCGACCCGACACCAGCCACCCGCAATTATGCCGCGATAATGTTTGACGACGCGTTTAATATTTTGACCAGGGCTGTCATACACCCAAATCATTTTTAAGTTCTATAATATAAGATAAAATAATATTGCTTTTTTACCTTACCAGTAGGTACCTACTAGGGCATGTAAACCGATTAACCGATTAATCGAAAAACCGATTAACCGACTGATTTTTTTTGGACGTTGCATTAGATTCTATGCATGCCATGCCTCCTATACATGCATTGAAGCTTCCATATTCTTCCATATTTTGCAACGACGCGTTACATGTTCGCGACTTGATAACAGAAACTAGTGCTCTCTCCAGTTATGCCGCTGTAACTAGGCCAAACTGGAATTAGCCAAACGAATTTTCAATTACTTTTTTTTGTTTTGATCTAGTTACGTTAGCACATAATTACTTCAAGATCACATCGTTGTCAAAATCCGTATAATATAATTAAATACCTTTACTTAGGTCAAAAAAGAACAAAATTTTTATATATATTTAAATTATATAAATGCAAGATTTAACCGCTGCCTATTTATTCAATGTAAATCCTTACAACGTTTTTATCTGACATTTACATTGGTTGTTTTATCCTTTTATTTATGACTCTTATTTTTGAGAGCTCAAGCTCATTACTTTAAGCTTTTAAGTTCTTGATAACCATTGCCTCTTTGGTGGTCAAGTCCAGTTAAGTGATGAATGACACGGGAATATTATTCGGATAAATGCTTTAAGCTCACAGTGAAATAGAAATTTTAAAACATAATAGGCCTGCTTTTGGCTATGTGGATACCACTAAAGTATTATGTACTATTCGAATAAAATATATTTTTTTAATATTCTATCGCGTTCAATTACTATTCAGCCATCGTGTCAACTGTTCTTTCAAACCAGTGCAGTCTGGTGGATGGATTTTAACTGGGTCTCGGAGAAGCTTCTTTCGCGCAATATGATAAAGAAACTTTGACATTTTACATTACTATTTTCTTTTGGGTAATAAAATAGCAGCTTTTATAGTGATTTTATAAATATTTATAATAAGCAATATTTTTTGAAGATGTACTTTTACACCAATACGCTCGAAAAATTTATAATCTAATCTTAATATTTATGTTAACAGGCAACTTTATTTCTAAGAAAATGTATACTTACCTTGAAAGTTTGATATTGAGTACACGACGAATACGTGTCTTTTGCCTCGGCAAACCAAATGCTGGAATACTTTATGAATAATGTTTTTAAGCACCAAGCAGGTTAACAACATTGCCTATTGATAAAAAAAAAGGTTGGTTGACCTCCTTATTATAAAAATAAATTGGAAACAAGAAAGGTAGATGACGGCCTCTTACTAAAAATAATAATAAATTTTGAAAAATTGAGAAACTCTCTTGGCTAAATTCATGTACCAATTTTGAAGATATTTTTATGAGACTAATCTGGAAGACATATCTTTCAAATAAAAATATAAAATTAAAATTTTAAAATCTTAATATCTCTATCCTTAGAGTAAAACCCCGACGGCTAAAAACTCATATTCATATTCATTTATTCATTGCTTCATGTGTTTTAAAGGTCTTAGGGGGTAATAACGTCCAGAACATGAGCCCCGCTGGGGCATTACAATGGCTTTACGGGTAATTACAATTAGGTAAACCTAAGTGAAAGTAAACCTAGGTAACAAAAATATATTCTTAAACTTAAAAACTTAAAATACAGGTTAATTAAATCGTTGTGCTTTGAGTAACAATGTTATCTAAATAACAACGGCACAAGCCTTCGTCTTGCGAAATTGTTTAAATAAAATCGTGCCTTGAAGTCTTGTATTTAGCAGGCACAATAACAGTAATTCTCTTTAACTGCGTCACATAAATCTATAGAAACATTTTAGACTGTACAGTGAACACCTTGTTTTGTTGAATTTGCTATCTTAAGATGCTGGTAAGGAACGAAGAATAGAACAAAACAAAACGTGACACAAAAGGTACTTATGTAGACTGCTTACCATAGTAGACTGCATTCTAAATACTATGACTATTTATTACTATCTATGCTTAATATTATAAAGCTGAAGAGTTTGATTGTTTGTTTGGTTGAACGCGCTAAACTCGGGAACTGCTGCTGGTCCGTATATTTTTTTTTGTGTTGGATAGTCCATTTTTCGATGAAGGTTATATAACATCACGCTACTTTCAACTAGCGACCCGTGCGAAGCTAGGCCGGATCGCTAGTTATGAAGAGGAACATTTTATATTTTTGCATGTTTGTAATGAATAAACTCAATAATTACTGTGCCGATTTCAAAAATTATTTTACCATTGGAAAGCTACATTCACCTTGAGTTACAAAGGCTATATTTATATGTTTCAAAAATAATGTCCACCCGTGTGAAGTCGGGATAGGCCGCTAGTATTTAATAAGCTACTTAGTATTTGGTTATACAATATACTAGGCCCAACCTCAGCAGATAATGCGGGCTGAATCAACACAGGTAATGCGATCTATACATTATATATTCTCGACATGACAGCTACATAAAGAACATCATTGAAGGAAAGGTTGAAGGGAAACGGGGAAGAGGAAGGCTAAGAATTAGTTACATGAGCCAGATAAAAGAAAAAGTCGCTGTCATGTCGTATAAGGAAGTCAAGGAGGCCGCATTCGAAAGACTTAATTGGAGAAAGCAAAACGGCCAGCATCTGCTATGGTTCACGGCGTAACTCACTGAAAAATAAGCCGATCTTCATCACAAATCTTCAAAGAGTTTGAAAACAAACATTTCTTAAGTGCCGGCATGAGTGGCATATATAGCTAACATGTGGATAGGTAAAAGGTTCTGCAAGATTGATGTTAGCTCCGTGGTTTGGGTAGACATTTATTTGTTTTTATTTATTTATATACTAGTAGCGAAGCCCAGCGTTGCCCGAGTAGGATCTATGAATTTGAATTTAGAATGAATTGATCCAGAATGTTATAATAACATTCAAGAACATTTAGGAGCATTCTATTCTAGAACATTTTAGCAAAATATATTATTTGAATTAATTTTAATGAAAAAATATGCTTTACTGTATTTCAGATGAATACATGACACAAATACCCTATTGAAACATCCTTTCTTAGATCCAGTTAATTTCATTTGATTTGATTTGGATTTTCTGTAGTTAAGATGTGTTTTTATCAAAGTTTGCACATTTCCATGTATGGAAAATAAATTCCAATTACTGATGAACACGAATTCCGGAAGTCTTTGGGAGATGCCTTTTCCCAGTAGTTGAACAGTTGTTGTTTTAAAACTTTCCCCTGCCCTGGCCTGGTCTAGACTAGATCTATTAGGACCACAAATTAGAACCCGGTTTTTAATCGACATAACTATTAACTAATTACAGATCACATCAGAAAACGTGGTAGCAGCATACATAGACAGATGTAAAGAGGTCAACCCGTACTTGAATGCAATCGTTGAACCGCGTTATGACGCAGCGCTGAGAGAAGCCAGGAGTATCGACAAGATGATAGCATCGTCCCAGAGAAGTCCGGAGGAGTTGGCTAATTCTCGGGCCGATCTCGATCATTTTGCAATTTTATTTTATTGCTTCTTTTCGAAGTCTAATTTAATCAATGATTACATATGAATTCATATGTAATCATTGATTAAATTAGACTTTACATTAACCAACCATAAAATATCTACATAACATACAATAGACTTAACATAATCTACAATAAGTAACTAACATTGTATAATAAAATAATAACAATTAACAATTGTAACTAACATTGTATGTATTAGTATTATTTATTTTATTTGAGTTTGTATTAAGTTATTATATGTATTGTTATATATTAACACATATCATCATCATCATCATCATCAACCTATTGCAGTCCACTGCTGGACATAGGTCTCTCCCATGGCGCGCCACTGAGCCCGGTCTTTGGCTCTTCCCATCCAGTTGCTGCCCGCCACCCTGCGCAAGTCGTCGCTCCATCTAGTCTGAGGGCGTCCTACACTACGTTTGCCTAAACGCGGTCTCCACTCCAGAACTCGTTTATCCCAGCGGTTATCGGTTCTTCGGCAAACATGACCGGCCCACTGCCACTTCAGCTTGCTTGTTCTTTGGGCTATGTCGACAACTTTGGTCCTCTGTCGAATGACCTCGTTCCGGATCCTGTCTCTAAGAGAGACTCCGAGCATAGCCCTCTCCATAGCTCGCTGAGCGACTTTTAACCTATGGACCCGTCCTGCCGTGAGTGTCCACGTTTCGGCTCCGTATGTCATAACTGGTAGGACGCACTGATTAAAGACTTTGGTTTTCAAGCACTGTGGGATGGGCGACGAGAAGACCTGACGAAGTTTCCCAAATGCTGCCCAACCAAGCTGAATTCTCCTACTTAGCTCCTTTTCAAAGTTGTTTCTGCCTAGCTGGAGGATCTGTCCGAGATAGACGTATTCCTCAACAACTTCGAGGGTAGAGTTAGCGACCGTGATCGGTACTGGGGTAATATGCTCATTGACCATGATTTTGGTCTTATCCAAGTTCATGCCCAGTCCGACCAGTCGAGAGGCATCAGCTAAGCTGTTCAGCATTTGCTGTAGCTCCTGCAACGATTCTGCCATGATGACGATATCGTCCGCAAATCGCAGATGTGAGATATACTCGCCATTTATGTTAATGCCCCGTCCATTCCAGTTCAGTGTCTTAAACAGATCTTCCAACGCGTTTGTGAACAATTTCGGGGATATAACATCCCCTTGTCTCACTCCGCGGCGCAGTTGGATAGGTTTAGACTGCTGGTTTTGTACTTGGACGGTCATTGTAGCGGAGTCATAAAGGCATCTCAGCACCTCGATGTATCGCCAGTCAACTTGGCATCGCTGCAGGGACTCCAGAACAGCCCAGGTCTCGATGGAGTCAAACGCCTTCTCATAGTCCACAAACGCTAGGCACAGAGGCTGATTATACTCCTCTGACTTCTGTATAATCTGGCGCACTGTGTGTATGTGGTCTATGGTACCGTATCCTCCTCGAAACCCAGCCTGCTCTGGTGGCTGAAACTCATCAAATCTTCGGGCTAGACGATTCGTGATTACCCTAGAAAACAATTTATAGATGTGGCTTAAAAGTGAAATAGGCCTGTAGTTCTTCAGTAAGGTTTTGTTCCCTTTTTTGAAGAACAACACAACTAGGCTCTTATTCCATGCCACTGGAGTTCTCCCATTGGTGATGACAGAGTTAAATATACGCTGAAGCTCCTGAAGGATTGGTGTGCCACCTGCCTTCAGGAGCTCTGACGTTACTCCGTCTTCTCCCGGGGCCTTTCCATTCTTTAATTGTTTCAGGGCCAGTTCGATTTCGTCTAGGCTAATTTCAGGCAGGTCTTCGGTGTAGTGGCGGGTTAATGTGGCTCTTGCGTCCTCGTTACTAGGTTGGGGTTGTAATGCGTGCGAGCTGTACAACTGACTATAGAATTTCTCAACTTCGGTGAGAATCTCTGGCTTGGAGACGACGGTTGTGCCTGTGTCAGTTTGCAATGCAGTCAGGTTGCTTCTCCCGAGGCGCTGAACAAAAACCTTTGACCCCCGGTTTAGCTCTATAGCTTTCTCAATACATCGAGTATTGAAGCACCGGAGGTCACGCCGTACCAGCTTGGTTATATGTTTATTGAGCGCCCGTTGTTCTGACTGCGCTAATGATGGTGTTTCTCGTCTTTTTTCCATTAGCCTGAGAGTCTCCTCCGAGAGTTTTGACTTCTTGCCAATACGTTGCATGCGACAAAATTGCACCCCTTCATCTCTGAGGACGGTACTCACATTGTCTAGGTCTTGGTCAACGTCATTCGTGGTTTCCAAAGCAGCGAACCGATTTTCCAGAGCAAGCTGGAATTTTTCGGAACCCATCGCGGCTTGGAGCAAGTTTGGGCGGAGCGTGGACTTCATTAAACGGCGACGTTCGAGGTTATAATTGATATTCAGAGTGCCTCGGACAAGTCGGTGATCACTCCCGGTTTTAAACCTATTGAGCACACTGACATCTCTGAATATACGTCTTTTGTCTGCTATGATGAAGTCAATCTCATTTTTCGTACCACCGGGGCTCTGCCACGTCCACTTTCTTTGAGGGCTTTTCTTGTAGAACGAATTCATTAAGAAGAGCCCCTCTTTCTCCAAGAAGTTTATCAGCATTTGGCCCCTTTGATTCCTTCTTCCACACCCATGAGTTCCTAAACACGTTTCGCCGCATGTCTTTACTCCCACCTGTGCGTTGAAGTCCCCCATGATAACATTAAAGTGAGCTTTAGCGGTTGTGTGTAGGGCCTTAGAAATATCTTCGTAAACGCTTTCCGCTTCATCATCTGGGCTTAGCGAGGTTGGTGCATAAACTTGTATAACCTTGAGAGAGTATCTCTCGGTTAACTTGATGATGAGGTACGCTACCCTTGTAGATAAGCTGGAGATTTCAATAATGTTATCAATGAGGGACTTATGAACCAAGAACCCGATACCCCCCTGGGATTTTTTATCCCCTTCTCGAAAATACATCAGGTGGCCTGATTCCAGAGTAATTGTGTCCTCTCCCTCTCTTCGGACTTCCGATAGCCCGAGAATATGCCACCTTATGTGTGTAAGTTCCGTTTCGAGTTGCTCTAGGTGCTCATCAAGCCTTATCGTTCGTCCGTTATACGTTGCCAAGGTCAATGCTTTTTGTTTTTGGCGGCCTACCGTAGCCTGGAGATTCTTAGCACCCCCCGCCCCGCCGTTACCATGACCGCCGCCTTGGCCAGGAATGGCGAGGCTGCCGGGAACTGGGGGCCGTTTTTTGTTTGTGCCTTGCATTGGGAGGTAGTGCCCATAATCGCCACGCTGGGCTTGCGGGTTGGCGATCGCAGGACACAGCTGATTGCACCGTTGACGCTGCTGCCCGTCAACGGCCAGAGAGATTTAGCTGGGCCAGGTTAGGAAGTGCTATACCGCATTCGACCGGTCGTCAGAGCCTCGTTAGTTTCTGCAGGATGTACCACGTGCAGGTGAGGTTGACAATTGGAGCTTAAGATTTTGTGTAGCTCCCTTACATCCCAAACTGTATATGTTACATACACTGTACATGTATGTATATGTATGTATATGGTAACATGTGTTAAATAACACATATATCAATAACTAATTAAAATATAATGACATACATTGTTAGTATGTATAATAAGTGTATAACTTTACGTACGTTAATGGTGTGGTGTAGTTGTTATAGGTAGTTATGTGTTAATGTTTGTATAGTTGGTTCTTGTCTATATGTATGAAAATGTATTGTCTGGTGATAACAATATAATCATCATGGGGGCACCATGATCACGGTTGTTCAACCGTGATCATGGTGCATGCAACTGTGCCGAAATATCGGATCAACTCATCAAAATTTAATCATGGTAAATATCCCGTTGTTTCATAAAAATAGTGATCAACCTATTGTTTCGTATTCCTATTATTCGTAGTTTTTACCCGCGCTTGAACTCCAAACACTCGGCAAGCTTGTGATTGGTCACTATTGTTGTTTTTAAACTGATATTGATTAAAAATAATGCTAATATTCACGAAATTGTTTTATTTGATTTTCCGAATAATCAGATACTCTCAAACTACTAACTGGATAACCCGTTACTGGCACAACCATGGTAACCTGGTGAGATAATTAAGGCCCCACTCTTTAAAAAAAAACCTATTTTAATAGTCATTTGAGATCAAGGCATAATTATTTACTTCCACTTTGTGCAGCAATTAGCAACAGATGTATACAATAGTACTTCTGACGTATTCTTTTGCAGCTACGAGCCTACACTGAGAAAAAAAAGTTGCGCAATCAGCAGGAAAAAGTTGTTAGCCAGGAGGCAACAGAGTTGAGTTGCTGGCGCAGCAACCTAAATATTGCGAATAAAACAAAGGGGAAATGTTAACTTTTCATATAAAATCCTGTCCCATCCCAGTACACTATAGCAGCAGATACATGCGCCTAGGTCTTCTCTTTCCAGCAGTTCCATTCACACTGGCCTGATGCAATTGTTTTGTTAATCTCCATCATCATCATCCATTCTCTCTACATGTCCAAACCATCTTAGCAGTATTTTTAAATCAGTTAGAAATAATAAAACATATTAACTCCTGAGGACCCTCTCATCACGAGCCACTTCTCCGCACAGGAGGCTGTTATTTATTTATACAGATATATTTCTACCAATATTTTTCTCATCATCATGCTTCTATACTATTTTAATAGTACGGCATACAGACCTCCCTGACCGTTGATTTTACCGTAAATTTACAAAATTCTGTTATATTTTTTTACGTTTTCTGCAACTGTCAGATACTCACTGTACCGTTTTTCAGGGTTCTGACAATATCAGCGGACGATGTAGACACGGTTTTGGATATCGTTAAGGACGTGCTTCCATGTTTGGCTGAAGTGAGTATTATGGTACCATACATTGCGACATTTTAGTAAGAGACTGTAGATTAAGTACAGTGCTCAAATTGTTCTCCCTGAGAGAAAGACTTAATGCCCATCATCCTGATGGCGATCATTTTGTTTAAATTAAATATAATCGCTTTCTAATTCCTAACAATAATTAAGATGAGGTAACTTGAAGGACACGGGAGGTGTCGTCGAACAAGATAGGTAATTAAACTTGTTAGTGTTCCTACCTACTGGCCATTTCATCCATCCCGTACAGACAAACAGACTGTATTAAGATGTCTTTGGTAAACACAAAGGTACAATTTGTGAGACGGATGGTACGATTGGAACGCCATCTGTCGGCGGGCGACGGACCGTAGAGGAAAAACGCGGTGAGGATGGGAATGGGGTGGGGTTATACTGCTAGCGGGAGGAAATTATAAGAAGTGTGATGATTTTCTTCTTCTTCTTAATATGACTGGCCTCTTATCTCAGTTGGTAGTAGCTCTGCGTTCTGCGTCGCAGGTGGTTAGAACAAAATATTTGTGTGCTGAACGCAGATGTTTCTTCTCTGTCTGGGTGTTGTATTGTATTTTAGAGTATGTATTTACAAAAAAATGTATGTATGTATTTTGTATCAGCTCTAGTTCCCATACAAAAATACAAATCTTTCCTCTTCTTAATATTGGTAAAGATGTGTATGTTGGTGTAACACAATGTAGTTTCAGGCCGTTTTTTTTCCTTTTCCTGAGTGCAAGCCTAAGCCTACACTCGGCTTCCACCCCGCCCGCCCACGCCCCGACGGCACGGCAGAGGAACAGCCTCACTCGTTCGTTATTCGGACGCACAGTCACCTGATCACGCGCTTCGGTGATTCCTAGAGATGGGGTAGTTATCAATGAAATGAAAATCGATATCGATATAAAAAGGACAGCCATACCAATAAAAAAATAGGCTGGCCTCAGTTGGTAGATGCTCTGCCTTCTGTGCCATAGGTCGTGGGTTCGATCGCCACTGAGAACAAATATTTGTGTGGTGAACATCGATGTTTGTTCTCTGTCTGGGAGTTGGGTCGTCATTCTCCACGTAATGTGACCCGCAAGTTACAAGTTCCCGGCCATGTACTAGAAACGCCGGAGTAAAACCTGTCACCTCGCTTACCGAGTTGTTCATCGCGAATTGGATTTTAGGAATGTTCACGTCCCACGCTCTATGATCCTCGTTCACGAAGGTTGACAACGCTGTAACGATCGTTTTGTTGTACCTTTCAACTGTATTGATTTGTGGGGTATACTTAGGGGTGAAGTGAATACTTGGTACCTTGTATTTGGTAAATAAGGAATCCAATTCGCGACTCACAAACTGACACCCGTTGTCCAGTATAACAGTTTGCGGGACGCCGTGCACTAGTATTACATTATTTTCAAGGAGTTTAGATACGGCGTCGGCGTGCGTGCAGCCGGCTCCATCGAATTATAAGACGTTGTCACGTCAAAAATAATGTTATTCCAGCTCACCGTAGATATCCATCGGTCCTAGATTCGCTGTACGATGAAGCGGCGGGTGATTTTCTCCTCATGCGAGCGAAAATTGGCGCGTCAGTAGCTGTGGAGTATAAAGTTATTCTTTTAATCAACTTCAAAAGAAGGTAGCCGCTAAACACGACAGTAATGGATTTTCATTTTGCCAGCCGCTGCATGTATTTGTTCAGTAATTTCGATTTATCTTGAAGAAGGTTGTAATAATAATGCTCATAAACATTTATCATAGAATGGCAGACTCGTTCTAAAAACAAGCATTTAATAACACAGTCTGCAGCATTAAATAATCTACTTTCTGCGTCGTAGGTCGTGGGTTCGATCTCCACCGAGAACAAATACTTGTGTCTGAGCATGATTAAGAAAATAATTATAATCCAAACGCTGTCTGGAAGAGATCGCTCTCAGTGATAACGCCGCCCATTGTACCTATATTTGTAAAGTTTCTTTTATATTGTTTCTTTTGTGTACAATTAATAAATCTATCTATATTTGTGTATAGTTGTGTGGATTGTCTTTAATATTTATTTTATTTATTTATTTCTTTACCTCCTGAGGAAGCGGCTCTGCGTCGTACATGCACGTTCCTGTTCTCTTGATGGTCGCCATCCGCTTCGTTGCTGAGCTTATCTTCAGATGGGGAGTCCCATACCTGCACATACAATCAGCCTTACAACAGTCTCTCAAAAGATAATTAGTGTTTAAAGTATTGCTATCTCTTACCACTGGGTATTGACAAACAGAGACACATATATAATGTGTACTTATGTACTGACCGGTTCTTTAAGCTCTTCGTGAAGCTGATCCATGAAGCATCGCAGAAACTCCTGCGTGTCGTGTTGATGGTAGCCGCGGAACATCGGCTGCACCTGCAGAAACACCTTACACACATTGTTATAGAGGCCATTTTGGAATGCACTACATTTTTAACAGACTTCAGATAGAAAAGGAGGAAATTCTTTTCAATTAGGCCCCTCAGGCAACTTCTTCATTAGTTCCAAATAAACAAATATACCTCGTCTCTCACCTCCCTCGTCGCACACCGATAGTAAATGTTATCTGTGGACCGTGGCAGTAGGTTTCAAGTTCGGATTCCTGTTACCACTTGATACCTTGGCCCACTTCTTTCTCAAGTGCCTCATTGGAAGCATGAATACTTTATGATAGCACAAAATACATTTTGAGCAACAACAAAAAAAGTTTTTTATCTGTGCTGGCTTCTTAGTAGCAATGTCTTGAATGAAGGTCACCTAGGCATAGGAAACTCCTTGCTGCTTGCTTGCTCCGCAGTATTTCTAACCTCATTGGATGTCTTTAAATTACCTAACCTATAGAATTAGACTGCAGCAGGTTACTCTTGTCCTGTAGTCCTAAGTCAACTTACTTTAGCTGATCAACATTGAGTTCATCTTTCTGAGGCCAAAATGAAAGAATGAGATGGCGGGACGAACTTGACTCTCATATTAGATCGTGGCCTGTCACTGCGTTGAGTCTGACCGTTCAGACAGGGGATTCTAAGGAAAGCTACTATGAGAATATGAATACCAAACAAATTATACACAATGTATGTATGCTTGTTGATGGATAACAGCATTCAATCGCTTTCAAGAGGCTATGTAGTCATAATACAAAGACGCTAGTAACACGAGGTTAAAGAACCCAAACAGATAGTGACACTTATGCCAACAATAATAAGAAGCAAATGTTTTATTATGAGTATGTAGGTACATAAACATAGCTAATAATATCAAAGTGAAATGAAGACATTCGTGAGAAATAATTCTTAACCCCTTTTCAGTTCTAAACAGTAATAATGTCAGGCAGTTTTGTCAAAGCATCTGTAAACAAAAGTATACTTTTGAAACTATCACTGGAACAGGTTTTTTTTAATCAATTGCAGCCGTATTCTAAGCTGTACTTTGGAAGCCTTCTCCACATGCATGCAACCCACATGTTTACTATAAAAAATTGGAAAAACCCTTCCCCACACTTTGACGTAAATTACAATTAAAAAGAGCTTTCTGATATTGGCGGTTTTCCAGGAATAGGTTCTTAGCTATCTTAGCAATATTTGACGAACTGGAGGAGTACCTACTCCTTGTAGATCTTATAACGATCATAAGATAAACAGGATGTGTAGGTAAGGTAGGTACTTACATTTCTAGTTTATAAATCTCTCAGTTCAGAATTCCTTATAACATCGAGCAGGAATTAGTTCTACAGGTTCATGACTAGTTAAAGCTAAGAATCGACTTGGACTGGCCTTTTACAGCCGGGATAATCTGCTTGGAAAACCTCTTTTGCTCGCAAACACTACGGTTTCCTGGGCCCCATGTTGTATAACAAAATTAACTGCAAGACAACCATCTGCAATACAACCTACCACGAATGCAAACTTAAAATCAGAGCATACCTCCAACAATTAGATTACTCGCAAACGGAAGACTTCTTACAAATCGTTTCTTAAGCGCCAAGTCTTGGACTTCGCTTCTCTGTTGCGGAGCAGTGCAGTACTACATGCTCCACAGTTTCTTTTTCCTGTAGGCATTTTAACATGATATAAATGTATCCAGTATTCATTTGAATACATTTCCTTACATTAGCAATCAGCAATCAGCTGGTACCATCAACAAGTCATAAAATCCCGCAAGCATCTGTATATTGTAAAAAGTAACAAACATTAATAACTTATGATTTGCAGGTGTTAGGAACACGTCGTCTGATGCACATCCCCTTCGAAGACTTCGAGCGTGTGATGACGCAGTGCTTTGAAGTGTTCTCTTGTTGGGATGACGAGTACGAGAAACTTCAAGGGCTCTTACGGTAATTATTTGTTAATCAGCTTTTTATTTAGACTAAATGGATATGATATCTGTTAATATTTTCATTAGGACTTGCACAATTTTTTCATTGTAATTTTTATTTTAATAAATGTCCGTCGCTATTTGAGTTGAAACGAGCGATGAAAGCATTGGGTGGTTTAAAAACTTTATAAAAATATAACAAAATATAAACAGTGCATAAACTATTGCCATCTCTTGCCACACACAATGACAAATAGCGTCAGACAAAATGAAAAAAATAAGACGCGATAAATACTCGTGTTATAGGTTCTAAAAATGTAAAGAAGCTATAAGCATAGGGTTCACGTAACTTGCACATAGAAACAGGCTGTCAGCTAAAAGTGAAAGTACCTACGCAACTTAAAATAAAATTCACCATGACAATTTTTGTCATGAAGCAACATTGCTGTGTTTCGGTTTGAAGGGTGTGAGTGCCGGTAAAATTACTGGCACATGAGGCTGAACATCTGTATGCCTGAAGTTGATTAACGCAGGGCAGTGCATCGTAGGGCACGTTCCTGACGTGCGTGATCTACGAGGCAATGCTTTGTTATAAGCGATGGTTACCAGTACCACTTAACATGGTGGGGCCATATACTTGTTCCATCAGCTAGTTGTATTAAAAAAAAAGCGGCCAAGTGCGAGTCGGACTCGCCCATGAACGATTCCGTAGCATCGACTTTTGTGTAAAAATATTAATGCGGTTCACAGAATACATCTACTCGCCAAGTTTCATCAGTCTAGCTTTTATAGTTTCGGAGAAAAATGCCTGTGACATAAACGGACAGACAGACAGACATGACGGTTCCGTTTTTGCCATTTGGCTACGGAACCCTAAAAAGGACAATCCATACAACACTATCTCATCAACACAATATTTTGCTATCCTAGTCAAATATCGTTGTCAAATCTTAAATCTGACAGCGATATTTGACAGCGTTTCACTGATCGCTACCGCCACGAACTAGGTGTGTTCGAGCCTTTAGGGTTGCAAGGGGTTAAAAGGGGGGATGGAAAGTTGCATGGAAGTATCGTCATTTCAATAGCTAGAATAGAAGCATGAACCTTATTTATTAGGCTGCCTATTGTATTCCACTTTGAGGTTTTACTGTAAGTATTCTTTTGTTAATTTTATGTGATAAGCGTTAAAATATTATCTATCACCTTTCTATCTATTCTAAGCTCTACGCACATAGTCTGCTTAATTAGCTCTACCCGTTCGATTCTCTGTGTGTGACGTTTCGACGTAGGATTTATTTAGTCAACACTCACACAGACTCAAAACCAGAGCCAGAGACAGAGCTTGTGGTAGGTCTACAGGTCTGAGAAAAGGTATAATACTTAATTTAAACAAAAAAACAATAATCGATAATAATCCGTTATTGTGGCTTATTATCGCCATATCAATGTTTGCTTTTGTGAACACAAATCTATTGTTATTTCGGCATTCGCACATACACTATAGCTTAGCTAGTATGAATGTGGGTAGTTTATAAAGCCAATATTGCCCACTGTTTGGAATTTAGAGAGCAAAGCCGAATCATTTTAGTAGACCACTAAACGCTTGAATGAAATGTTGTATTTTAGCTAGGAAAAGCGAAATTGCTTTCCGTATAATTTTAGCTGCAGGTGACATTTTTAAAGTTATATTTTTACCTGTACGAGACTCTTTTGACGTCATTACCTTTACTGAAAAAACAAAGCAATCTCTCTCTTTCTCTCTCTCCCCAACTCAAGAACTTACGGCTGGATTTTTGATGTACTTTCTAATAGCTGTTTATTCTTCTGCGTCCCGGCACTTACCTGGAAAAGAGAAATTTTAAAATCACTTTTTTGTAAGGAACTGTTTTATATAAGAGCTAACCTAGATAGTGCACTGGTGGCCTAGTGCCCTGCCTTCCGATCCTAAGGTTGCAGGTTCGAATCCAGTCGTGTACCTATGGTTTTTGTGTCGGATAATTTATGTACACAATGCTAGTGCTTTCAAACGGTGAAAAAAAACATCGTGAGGAAACTCATGGTTTACAGTCAGCTCTTCAGGTATTGACCATGTCTTTCCTGTGGATTAGGCTTACTTAGCTGTCAGGATGGTATAGATGCTGGGCAAGCGTATTCCATCTCAAATCCTGACCCGAGCACATATAGGTCTCGCAAGGCTTGAGTAATCGGCAGTGCCCCTGACGATATATAAATCATCTAAAATAGATGCAAAGGCCTCGTTACTAACCTAGATAAAAAATACGGCTTGCGCTACTATTATGAAATAAAAACAGTTTTAGAACGTTTTACAAATGTAATTATTACGAAAACACTATGTTAAAAGGTTCGCCAGAAAAAGGATATAATTAAAACAGAATATAAACTATGGCGGCGAGATAATAATCAAGAATCAATCGCAAAGCGAGCCGGTAAGCGAGATGCTCTTTTTGGACGCCCGCTTCCGGTTGCCAGCTCTGTTGCCGGGGTTGCCATAACTTTAAAATGTAAGTAGTTATTAACTATGCCTCTTAATGACCTAACTATAAGTACTTAAACCTCTTGTAACAGCTTACATTAAATAATTGAGGTATGTATTGTAGATATTATTGTAACTTACGCCTGAAATTGTAAGACTGTTGGAACAGAATTGTCTGATCTTAAATCCCTTTTACACAGTTTTACAATACATTTTTCTTATTCCTATTCTTATTCTAGGCGTTTTGTCTTTAAATAACTTTATAAATAAAACACTTACTCACTAATACGAGTGCCCAATAAGGGCGTTAGAATAGCGCTTGTTTTCTATTGCTTATGTTTATAAATATATCAGACAGAGAACAAACATCTGTGATCACCACACAAATATTCTGTTCTCGGTGGGGATCGAACTCACGACCTACGGCTCAGAAGGCAGAGCTACTACCAATTGGGCTGAGAGGCCAGTCAACATTATATCAAGGTCAAGGTCAACATTAATGATTCGAATGACAACCAAGAGTTGAAAGAAGAAGGGGGTACGTAGGGGGGTACGTAGGGGGGTACTTTTATTTACAACTCTCAACAGCACAGGCTTCATTGTTTGGTCACTACACAAATATATTTTGTTTTTGGTGGGGATTGAAACCACGATCTACGGTTCAGAAGTTAAAGCTACTACCAACTGAACCTACGTCCAAACTGGTCCAAGATATCGTGTCTGTGTCTATGTGTGCGTTGCTCGAGCACTTTGTATGAAGATTGCGTTCTGTACCTATCTGTATTGTGGCAGAGTGTCGACTCACAAACATGTTGTCCAAGGAGTCTCCCATCTCCTTAGCAGTCTTGGTCCGGAGACAGTGTATGATGGCGGCGGAGGAGTGAGTGGGACAGCGCATCAGGCGTCCCTGTCGCTCCGCCAGCGCGCGCTGGTGCGGAGGGAGCGAGACCTGAGATATCGGCGACCCGCTCATTGACACCGCGTGGACGAACAAACCTGAACACACAATTGATTCAAGTTAACTTTAGAAAAAAAAAACCCTCGGTAGAGGTAATGATGACGGCATAAAAATGGCTGCCAAGATTTGAACCAAACATCGCTTAGAACCAAAACACGAAGAATCGAAAATTATCTCAAAAACAATAACAAATAATGATAAGTATACATAGTTCTAACAAAAAATAAATGCAATCAAATCAAACTTTTGATTAAAAAATTTATTTACCATCTTTTTTGTTTTTACCAATAAAGAGCTATTTAATAAACAAATGTTTTAATTTAGCTTACCATAAATATGCTCAAATAACTTTATGAATTATTAAAATAAGTTGCAACTCAACAACTTATTTTAACTTATCCATCTGTTTCTTAAATGTGTGTGTGTGTGTGTTTGTTACCTTTGGACATGGGCGACACAGTATGCAGCATGACGCTGAAGGCCCCCGCGCTGTAGCCCGCGATGGTGACCATGTCGGGGTCACCACGGAAGGCGCGGATGTTCCTCCGCACCCAGCGCAGCGCCGCCACCTGGTCCTTGAAGCCGTTGTTCCCGGGGGCCAGTGCGTCGCCGGTACTCAGGAACCCTGCAAATTGCAATTATTCTTTAGTGGAAACAACAAATTCGAGACACGCGGTAAGAAATAAACTTTCCCGGGGAGCGGAGCGAGTCGTGGAGAGTTTCATCTATTTCAAATCAAATCAAAATTACTTATTTATTATACTAGTCCCGTCCGTTATTATTTCAGAATAAAAAGTATCATATTAAAAGCCCAAAAACTACTACTCTGCCAGAGCTCTAATCCATATTCTTGTTGAATGTTTGGTATATTTTAGATTGAAATAATGTTCTTACGAGACTTTGTACCGAAGCTACGAACAAAGAAGTAGTTTAATTATGCCAAAAACATTGCTTGCATTTGTAACGGTGGTACCAACTTGTTCATACGATAAGTTTTATTAACAGGATGTTGGCCATAAATGGGCGGTATTAATAAATATTAACCATGGTCTTAGGTGCGTTTTATATTAATAGTTAATAGTTTTTCGAATAAGTAAATCAGAAACTATATGCCCAAGGTACACCTTATATGTATATGTATTCTTGTTATTTTAACGCTTTCTTTATGTGTCCAAAATAGAAATACGAAATAATGCCGTGATTTTAAAAATAATCAATCAAGTCCAATCATTGTAAGGGTAGGCAACGCAACAACAGCACCCTTGGTTTTGTTGGTGTCTATGGGCGACGGTGACCGCTTACCATCAGGTGGGCCGTAAGCTCGTTTGTCTATCTTTTACATTAAAAAAATTGGCATTGCATTATGGGTTGGGTTGGATGATGGGTATCATCTTCATGTTTCTTTATTCTTTATTGCACACACATAGACAACATTTAGAAAAATTAAAGTTGTACATGTTTCACCACTTTATCTCGTAAAAACTACTTGGGAGAACTCATAAACATTGTGATCGAACCACTGCAAAAAAACAGTACTAATTTATGTTCGTAAAAGCTATTGCAAGGGTTATTTTACAAAAGCATAACACTTTTTATCATTCCCCTCTGTTTTAATTTGGCAAACTTTTAAAAAGCGAAAAATGCGCCGAAGGGGCTGATCTAACTGCGCCTTTACCTAGCTCAGTATGTAAACATGTTGCCAACAGAATAACAGATGTTACGTCTGTAAGACTACCTTAGGCTGAAGTGGAATATGCTGACAAAATATAAAACACACTGCACTAAACCACTAAACCGATGAAAGTGTAAGAGGAATTGTATGACATGAGAGATCACAGAATGATAGAAAGTGGAATTCTCTACTCACTGCATAGCCTAATGTGTTACTAACTACTGCAAAATGTAGTAATTAGACGTACGTACCCTCTGACTTCCCCTCTAAGGCAACCATATGTTTACGTAGTCATTTTATCATTCTGACTAGCTAAATAGATCCCGCGGGGTCTGATAGACATCAGTAGTTAGACTATCAAGCACCGGTTCTCAGTTTCATAGCCAAAGAAAGTTCGCAAGAAACTGACTAAAACAATTGTTTGCAGGATTGCGGCGAGACAGCGCTTCATCTAGCGATATCTCGCGAGCTTGGAGACGGTTCCTGTCTCCACATAGTCGACTTTCTAGTCCAGAACGGCGGTGCAGCGTTATTAGATAAAGCTACTACTACTGGTATTTATTTTTGTTTATTTACGAGAAAGGACTACCAACCAGATGGACTGACGACATTCTTAAGATCGCAGGAAATCGGTGGATTGAAAGGGCTAAGAATTGTTCTTCCTGGAAATGTGTAGGGGATGCCTATGTCCAGCAGTGAACTTCTTCAGGTTGATGATGATAAGGACGAGAAAGGAAGAGAGTATGTGCTTTAGGAAAACTATTTAAATTTTTAATAAGTAATTTAATTTTATTTGAAAAAGGTTACAGGAGTTTCAATGACATATTGCTATGCAAAGGCCCCGACAGAGTTGTAGTTAAAGTTTGCGTTTCGGCGCGGTTTTAACATTATTTACAACGATCTCGTTTGTTATTAAAATATATTTATTAGTTTCCCCCATTATTCAATTGGATTTCATATACCAAGATCTGACCTGGTGGACTGATTGAATGGAAGTAGTTATACGTTATATATAATGTGACAACAAGGTTGCAGATAAACGGTTTGATTTGATTTGATTTTAGTTAGAAAACTAGAAAGAACAAAGACAAAGACAGACAGAGAATACAAAGGCCAATCTACGTACTTTTGCCCTCCGTGACTAGCTGCCCCGTGTGTATCTTCTCGCATTCGTCATTCATCACTTGCTTCGGCTTCTCATCCCTCACTCGCGCGGGTAGTTTGGACAACACTTCGAGTGCGAGAGCGGGACAGCCTGCTTTGAAGTGACCGTGCGCTGTTTGGAAGTAAAGGCGACGCTCGAGACGGGTGATGCCTTCGTCGTCTTCTTTTTGGAGGAGTGCTAGAGTACCGCCCTGGAGAAGAAAAGAAACTGATAGGTAATTCTGCTGAGGCTATTATAGGACGGCAAGTCCCATAAGCACCGAAGCATCAGAAAGGCGAGTAAAAATTCATATTAATTTTTTCGGGTTGGACACAGCGTTTTTATCGACATAATTCGTAAACTCAGCATCCTATGGTGACTAATAATTTCTCCACAATGGCCCTAAAAATGACACATAGCATAAAACCGACGCTGAATAAATAGGTTGGTGGAATTGATATGTAGATGAATTTTCCTTTTTTTTATACAATAAGATATACGATGCACTGCCCTGCGTCCATCAACTTGAGGCATACAGATGTTCAGCCTCCCTTGCCAGTAATTTCACCAGCAACCACACCCTTCAAACCGAAACGCAGCATTGCTACTCCACGGCAGAAAAAGGCATGGTGGTAGTACTTTCACGGACGAGCCCTTCACAAGGAGCTCTACTACTTTAGAACTCCTCAAAAGTGTAGGTTTTGCCATTCTATACACTGATTAAAAAGAAGTACTTAAAGTAGTAAACAAATATTGCACATCGGCTAATTTCGGCTTCATAGAGCGTAGTGTGCGTCAGAAAGAGATAGCACTCTACGAAAGCAGAAAAGCTGAGGTGCAATATTTATTGCCTACAATACAACCGTACCTGACTAGGCAAGTTGTGACGTTTCAGCCTTGGATGTGTGCGTAGATACACGTAGAAGTTGAAGACGCTAGGTAGTGGTTCGTTGTCCTTTGCCGCATGTAATCGTCCCGCGGGGCTGAGTAGCGTGTCCAACGCTTGTCCGTATTGCTTGAGTTGCCACAATGCCATGGACCGCACGAACGGATCGGGATGTGCTTGTTCTACATTTATTTCACCATTGTCTGTCTCACCTCTGCCAAAAAGAAAACATGTTTAATGCATGTCGGGATTCTAGAAAATCAAATCACCATTGTTCTTTATCTACAGGGTGTCCCGTAAATAATGGATCAAACGTAACGGGTAGGTAGCTTACCTCATTTCCAACAACTAATTTGAACAGTAAAAAAAAAACCGATAAGGTAACCAAGATATTTTTTTTTTTCGATTTTTACTATATTCTGTACCAGCATTCAGTGTTTTTGATGCTGTTGCTGCAAATGGTATCATATTTAGGTATGATTTTTGTCAAACATTTCTGAATAGTTTACTAATGTTATAAGATACCGTTTTTTTAAATAACTATTTATTTGCCTTAGAAAAAAAATCTTGAATTGAAAAGTTTTGTTTTTACGATGAAAAGACCAGAATTGGAAAAATTCTCCTGTAAAAAAAATGTATGACAACAAAGTGTACCATTATTTTAAAAACTAAGATCACTAAGGTTTGCAAATTGGTATAAAACTTACGTCTAGTCCTTGCGGTTACAAAGATATTGCTATGAATCTGACAGAGGGGCCAAATTACGAAATAAAATAAAATTTGAAAAAGTGTGCACAATTCAACTATTTTCTTAAAAATGTTTAGGTAGCTCAGCGTATGAAAAAAATTAGGAGGTTAATTAAAAAAAAATACAAATAAATCGTTTATTTTGTTTTTAGAGTAAATGTTCAAACTGACGTCCCTCTACGAGAATGCAAAGTCTGCACCTCCTAATAAAGGAAGCTCTTATCCGACGGACAAAATGGATGTTGTTTATTTCTGATACAGCAGATTGGATGCGCTGGCGTAAGTTTTTAAAATAATGGTACACTTTGTTGTCATACATTTTTTTTACAGGAGAATTTTTCCAATTCTGGTCTTTTCATCGTAAAAACAAAACTTTTCAATTCAAGATTTTTTTTCTAAGGCAAATAAATAGTTATTTAAAAAAACGGTATCTTATAACATTAGTAAACTATTCAGAAATGTTTGACAAAAATCACACCTAAATATGATACCATTTGCAGCAACAGCATCAAAAACACTGAATGCTGGTACAGAAAATAGTAAAAATCGAAAAAAAAAATATCTTGGTTACCTTATCGGTTTTTTTTTACTGTTCAAATTAGTTGTTGGAAATGAGGTAAGCTACCTACCCGTTACGTTTGATCCATTATTTACGGGACACCCTGTATACTAATATTATAAAGATTTGTACCTATTTTTGTATGTTTGTAATGAATAGGCTCAAAAAGTACTGGGCCGATTTAAAAAATTCTTTCACCAATAGAATGCTACATTCTTCCATAGGCTACATTTCATTTTGAAAAAAATTAGGGACAAAAATGAGTCTTAAAATGTCTTTCGTCGAATGCGCTGCCGAGACTATTAGCGATAGAACAAAATAATGTACAACAATATTGTCTACCCCGTGCGAAGCCGGGACGGGCTGCTAGTTTGATATAAAGTCCTTGAGTTTTAGAAGGCTAAACCGCAATAACTTGAAGTAAAGTAAAAGTAAACAGGGCTTTGCATCTACTGTAGATTACTCAAGCCCTACTTGCGGGATGCTATAGTGCCTGGGACAGGATTTTAGATGGAATAGGCTAAGACTTGCATACATCTTAAGCGATCTGCGGTGGCGATCAGTGAAACGTTGTCAAATATGACAGATATTAGACAGCGTTTTGATCGCATTCGCTATCGCCTACATGTGCGCAAGCTTTTAGTTTGTATCGAGTCTTTTTGTTTAGAATAGATTATTAAAAAAATATGTTTCTGTCATTTGAAGGTTTGTATATTCCTAACATTGTTTTAAAATCACTCGGTGTATTAGATTGTAAGTTACTTACAAATTAAAATACAATGGTATCAATTCTGTTGTTTAGAAATCCTAAAATTTAGCTAATTTCGAGCTAAAATTTCGTAAAATTGTTATTCCTATTCTGTTGGCAGCATCGTAAACTTAAATTTAGAGTGACAGCTCTAAAATTAGGATAGTTACTCAATTTAGTCAAAAAACACGTAAATCCGTCATTTTGCTATTCGGTTGTGGTTACGGGCATAGTCGAAGAAGGCATGAGTATGGCAACTTTTATGTCGGTCGATCGATAGGATTTTTCTTTCTGAGCAACCCACCGCTGGCCTTCCTGGAAGAATCGTTCTTCCTGGAAATGTGTAGGGGAGGCCTATGTCCAGCAGTGGACTTCTTCAGGCTGATAATGATGATGATGATGAAAGTCAATTTTGATTTTGATATTTACCGTCAAAGTCGCCATAGCTGCGTCGTCTCTCGCACGCCTCCCATTTGTTCCACGGGGCATCCCTCGGCTCGGCTACAGTGCGCGGCGATAGCTCTCGCTCCGCTTGAGTCAGCTTACAAGGAGATGGTGATAGCTGGAAATACATCATCATCATCATCATAAGAAAGAAAGAATATACGTTTATTTGTCACACCTCCAATGGAGAACATTTAAAGTAGGTACTAAAAATAAGGAACTCACTTATCAGTAACAAAAACAGAAAACAAAAATAAAATGGAACTAAAATAAATTATAGTTTAAAAAACTAAAAAAAAAAACGCTTTTATAACTAATTGAACTAAAAAGTTAAAAATAAAACTGTAATAATCAATTGAAAAATTTATATTATTGTACAAAAAAGCGTGGGGAGTAATTTATTTTTTACTTTTTAGTGTTTTTTTTTCATTTTTTTCATATTGTTGCATTGTTATCGAACTTTGACAGGTGTGCAAAGTTTGAATCAAATCTGATCGTTCAAAATATCGTTTCGAAATACGAGAAGTATAAGCGCCATGGCAACCGAGCTGTCCTTATTACACTTCCTACTAAACTAAACCAGAAAACTACTTGCCGATAGATATTGTAAGATTGTATGACCTATAGGTAAGTCTTAGAAGATTACGAAATGACAATTAGGTATGTAGCTTCCTATCAGGACTTACCTTCAGATGATTATTACTGATTACACTGATATCCAGTAAGTTCCAATATTTTCACTATTGCGTCAAAATTGTTTCATGGTCATTAGTTGTATTTAAATTATTAATTTGAATTAAGTACCAAGTATTTGTTTTCCTAAGAAATAAAACTAAACAAATAAATAGCACAGGAAACTCACGGTCTAGGCAAGTAATGTTGTTTTACTCTTTTTTTGGTATAAAACACTTTTTAGGGTTTAAAGAGATTATTTTGTGCCAACTAGGTACAACCTCACGCAGGTTAAACTAGCGCCGAAATAAGATGGAAACCATCATCGCCTAGATTTGCGCAGGCCTTATGAGAACCAGATAGATCAATTAACAATCACCATTTCTTTATTTGAATTGTAGGTATATACAGCGTGCAACGCGTCATTGCATACAAGAGTCATTCTGTTGACGATGCATAAGATGCTACTGTTAAAGCCCAAAAACGGAGAAAATGCCCGATTATTAATGATTTTATTTAAATAAGCGTGGATAAAAAAATCCGCTTCTCTTAGTTTTCCCGTCACTTTGCCTCTGTCTTAGTCATGTATCTGACTATCCGCTAAGGGATATCAAAAGCTATTGTAATCTGAGAGAGGATTGCGTTTTTCTGTGAACTTATTTTATTTTTCGAACGGTCTCTTAGTATAAATCAACATATCCATTACATACTAATCACGCCCGATTATACCTTCCCACACGTAATTATGCTTAATTATAGTGTACTTATCTACTAATCAACTTGGATGATGTTGGTAAATCTTTTGAGAATGAAGATTATTTTGTAATTAATGTTTATGATGTGCGTCAGTTTCGAAGACTTGAGAGAACGCGATATACTATTATACTACTATTCATGGTTCATGGTTCAAACTGGCGCTCACTGTAGGCCAGTTACTACTCCGCGTGACTCATATCCGATCGAACTAAAATTATTTTGCAACAATACAAAATGCTTCATCGGAATTTCACAGCTGGGTAACAATAATATTTAACTTTAGCGTAGAAAAGTTAGGAAGAGTTATGGGGTCGATAGAAGGAGCAACATTATATTTACTTACGATTAATTAATTTATTTTAATTTTATTCTGCCTGTTCCACAACATCAGTTATCTTTTTGATTGGAAGTCAGTTAAAAAGTCAAGCAAAGCCAAAGGACAAACCCAATATATTCAAGTAATTCCTATTATTATGGCTACAATGACCGGAAAGTCATTACTTGTGAAAACTACTCAGCGAATTCACCGGAAGTGTTGAACAAAAATATTGCTCTTTGCCGAATTTATGACTCACACCGTTTTGATAACATAAACATCGGTTATTCAACCACCGTTAAATCATCATCATTATCTGAAGAAGTCCACTGCTGAACAAAGGCCTCCCCAACACATTTCCAGGAAGAACTATTCTGAGCCCTTTCCATCCATCGACTTCCCGCGATCTTAACAATGTCGTCGGTCTATCTGGTGCGTGCATGGGCCTCGGTTTCGTCTTCCGGTTCGTGGTAGCCATTTGAGAACCTTTATTCCCCAACGGTTGACGGTCCTTAGAGCTATATGACCTGCATATTGCCACTTCAACTTCCTAATTCTACGAGCTATGTCGGTGACCTCGGTTCTTCTACGAATATCCTCATTTCTGATTCTATCACGTAATAAAACTCTTAGCATAGCTCTCTCCATAGCTCGTTACAATCACTTAATTCCCTTATTGACTTGTTTGCGGATGGATGGACCAAGATAGTGTCAGACTGTCTGAGGTTCTGGATAATAGATTGGACACGTTATGCATAATAATATGAATGGAGTAAGTACTAAGTTTCACACACATTGCCCTTATGGGAAAGTGATGCTAAAGTTAAAGATAGAAGACCAGAGCTCTTCACTTCTGAATGCCTAGTTAAAAACACTAATCAACTAACAAAAACATATTGAATTTCGTTGAAGTTTGCAACTTTAAAACTTGCAAAATATGATAACGACAGGGCTATGAAGTGAAACCCTATCTTAGAACTGCCAGCAAGAAAACATTATTATACATTAGAAAAAAGTTATGAACCCATTTAAAATTCAAAAGATTTCACTAATTAATTCAGAGGGCTCTTTAATGTACCATAGAACTTATACAAAATATCGTGAACCTGTGTCGATACAAAAGTTATTGGGGTTCTGATACCACTTGATCCACACCCACACACACACAGGGGAGCTTTTCACATACACGGCCTTTTGTGCCGGGGGCGGCGCGCCGGGTATAAAGGGCCGACCGGCTCCAACAGCCCTACATTCCAGCCTGTGATCTCACTTGCGACACACGTTCCAATCACATTTTACAACATGTCTTATTACGCCAACAACGAATACATCATCGCCACAAACAACTCGATCAACGAGAACAAATACAACTCTGAGAAGATGAAGAACAGCGGCATCAAGGCGCTGCTGAAGCCTCTGATGAAGATCATCAAAAAGCTCTAGATCAGCGGTTCTCAAACTTTTTTGGTCACGGAACCCTTTTGACAAGCAAAATACTTGACGGAACTCGAACATTCTCAAAAATACTGGAGTCGTCGCCGGCGCCTTTGATAAACAAAAAGCGGAAATAAAAATAGAAATACAAAAAAACGCGTTGTAAACAATCTCGACTTCATGTTTTTGAAGATAGAGCCGAAAGTCGCTTGTTCACAACTATAACGTCTAATTCAGAGGCGGCTTTTATCAAAGAGACTGCGCGCTCACAAGTATACGCGCGGCGGGCGGAGTCAAACGTTCGACCAGTGACCAGAGAGAGGTATTTTGATTTTTTTTCTAAGTCTTGCGGAACCCCTACAGGGGTAGCGTGGAACCCTAGGGTTCCGCGGAACACACTTAGAGTACCGCTGCTCTAGATTATTAATTCCCAACGTGGGGGTCCACGGGAGAATATAAATAATATGAGTATGAGTAAATTGTTCTATAATACGTACATCACACAGATCATTTTAAAGTACTTTGCTGTGAGCTAACTTCAAGAAAACGTAGCGGAGGAGAGCCTGCATATTTAGACTGGTTTATCTATACAGATATTGCAAACTGACATGTTAGATTCCAATGGGTCGAGTGTTTTATTACATGTATCGATTAGCAACGCAAGGAAGCTTCGAACTCGCTTTGAGCCACGTTATGTGTTATAACGAGAACTGCCTGCTTACAATGAGCTCTGTCTGGCTTTGGGCTTGTTTGTGTAAGTCTGTGTGAGTGTTGACTAAATAAATCCTACGTCACACACACATTATAATGAACACAACAAAGAGAAAACTAACAAAACTATTCTTTTATAAAATGAAACAGTAAGAATAAAGCTTGGCTAAAGAGAAAATCGTAATTACACCTCATTGTCTGTGGTACGTGGCATTCGATTCGTCGATACGAGTGATTAAAAATAAAATTGTCTTTTATAGCTTTATTGTTTAAAATAATTCCGCACTACTTTGTTCGCGGAAGCTATTTTACGCACTATGACACCATTTAGAAATACTATAAGCTTAAAAAACAATAGAAACCATAGCCAAACATGGGGATGAAATTTCTGTGAGAACAATCTGGAAGTACCTTTTAGAAAAAAATACTTTTTAAAATCGGCTCATAAATAACGAAATTATGCAATAACAAACTTAATAAACCGAATTGAGAACCGCCTTCTTTTTTATTTAAAGTGGTTATTTCATTCGGTTTTATTCAGTTTCATTCAGTTTCATTTCATAAATTTAGCATCTAAAATACCTAGTGTTTTTTTTTTTAAATACATACATAGAATAAAATAAAACACCCAGACAGAGAACATACATCGATGTTCACCACACAAATATTTGTTTTCGGTGGGGATCGAACCCACGACCTACGGCGCAGAAGACAGCTACAACCAACGGAGCTACGAACCTCATCAGCACCATGTAGCGAGGGTAGTTGTTACCCCATCGCTCGGGGTAAGGGTAGCAGACTAGGAACTGTGGACAAAAAGTCTAAAGTTAGGGTATCTGATAGAAAATCAGATCACAATCACACTTAGTATATCTTTTTTGACTAGCCTGCTTTGGTCTTCTTCTAATTCGAATTAAGTGTGGTGAAAGGATTGTATGTGCGCCTCAACGAGGCTCCCTTCGTGTACTGGTGAAGCAATGCAATAATAAAACTAACATATAATATAATATTATCGTCGCTTACCATCAGGTAAGATTGTAGCCAAAAGGTGGTCTGTAAAAAGTAAATAAAAAGTTGTGAAAATAATTAATCTTCATCTACAAATAAATAATTATTTGTCTAATAGTCTTAGCACTATCAACTTGGAATCTATCAACAACCAAGCTGTAAGTGTAAATGCGTCCATATACGTACATGCCTATAGGGCCTATAGGCATGTACGCGTATATGGACGCATTTACACTATAAGTATAGGCAGTGTAATCAGTGAGATGAGATGGAACGGCAGTCGGAGCCAGCAGCTGGGCGGGGGCAGCAATGCTATGTCCTTAATTGGACTCCAGCTGTGTGTGGCTACATTCATACTTAGATTGGACAGTCAACATACAATTACTTTTCAATTGTGCATCAAGTAAAATTAAAGGTATTTATTTTATGTCAAATAAAAATAGTATAAACAAGAATTAACAATAATAATTATAAGTTTAAAAAACTTGAGAAACCGACTTCATTGTCAAACGGCTAAACCGATTTTAATCAAATTTGTTTGGGACAATCTGGACGTAAGAATAACCTTCCAAATAAAAAAATAATTTTCTAAATCGGTTCATAAATGACGGAGGCATGCAGTTACAAACATTAAAACAATTATTTAAAAAAAAATGGCAACACCGATTTTGATAAAATTAAAATGGGACCAATCTGGAAGCAGTACCTTTCAGATGAAAAAATAATTTTTCAAATCGGCTCACAAATGATGAAGTTATGCGGTAACAAACATTAAAAAAAAAAAAAAAAAAAAAAATATTCAGTCTAGTTGCCATCGTTCCTTGTCAAAGATAAGTTCCTTCTATTTGAAAGTCGGTCCAAAAGAAACCCACTCACATCCGTAGAGTAATTCAACGAGTATTATGTTTATAGTTCTCAACTCAAAACTATGATATTCGCTACAAAATTATTATCACAGAAAATTTATGAAATATCGGTTTGTGTAACCAGCTTTTTGGTAATTAATGATGATAACATGAGTTGCCTACCTTTTTGGTAAATCATTACAACTGCAATTATGAGTTGTCTATTATTTGTGAATAGTTTAAAATAAAAATATTCTACAGGAATCTTGTGCTATTTTTGGGCTAGGGTCTTACTTAAATAACTTGAAATTTCCAAACAAATAAGTAAAGAGACGTAGATTATTTAACTTAGCAAGTCTAAGTTTAAGAAATATGTTTCAGTCGGTAGTTCATTTTGATAGACCTCAAAATCTTAAAAAAAAAACATACAACAATAAACCCGGAGTCATTCTCTTGTATATATATATGTATATACATAACCTAGACACAATTGTTACTAGTTAATGGTTATGATGGATGGAAAGGGTTCATGGTGGTAGTAAAAAGTAAAGCAGCACGGTTGATGCTGCTTTACTTTTTACTACCACCATGCCTATTTCTCCCGTGAAGCAGCATTGCTCTGTTTGGTTTGAAGGGTGTGGGTGCCGGTGAAGGTGCCGGTGAAATTACTGGCACGTGAGGCTGAACATCTGTATGCCTCAAGTTGATGGACGCAGGGCAGAAAACAAAAAAAAATACTTTGCTGTCAGTCTTTGTTTGATATCGAAGCGCTTTTACTAGGTACCCAACCAATGATTGATAGTATTATATTGATATGTACATAAAAAAGAACAAATATTAATCCGTATTGATTTCGTAAAACCGAAAAAGTTTCAAGGTTACTAGGCTATACTACGCGTGAAAACAATGTTGAGGAGGGTCTTTTTGAGCAGTCGTTTCTCTAGAACGTTGTGACGTGTAGTTTTTATTTTATCAGATAATACACAATTCGAAATTGATTAAAAACATCATTGTTTGATAACAGCTAATAATAAGTTCCGTTACTTCGGGCAAGATCACACACACACAGCAATAAAAAACACGCAAAGCAGCTCACTTACCAAAGTACAGAAAGTCTAATAATGTGACTGCATTTAAAAATATACTTTATTCGATGAGCAATTAGGTTGCTTTTATTCTGCTTATTTACATTCGCAAAACCAACGATTGCGAACATCAAGAGATGGATAAAGCTAATAAAATGTCGTTAGAAACCTACAATGGCGTCAATGTTTTTGTTGGCTACAAGCTCGAAGACAAATAATACTTTTTACGATGCCACATAAGTTTGTAAAAAAAACTTTGATTGTATGATACTCGGATTTGAAAAAGAATTCTTAAAGAAGATAAACGAGTTTCAACTTTCAAAGTGTACGTCTTTTTATCATGCAACATTATTGTTGTGAATGTCTGGATAAATGTGGGTTGCTTGCCGACTTATAGGAGAACAAGCCGAATATTTTGTTCAAAGAAGCTATACTAGGTGTAATATAGTACCCCTATTAGCCCGAAAGGATCATCATTTCATCTAGGTAAATGCTTGGACATCTTCTACGACATCACAGCTACATAAAGAACATAATTGAAGAAAAGGTTGAAGGAAAACGGGGAAGAGGAAGGCCAATAATAAGTTACGTGAGCCAGATAATAGAAAAGGTCGCTGTCATGTCGAGTAGTTATATATCTTTCAAAAAGTCAAAATGTGTGAGCGAGAAATACATCGACGGTGATCTTCGCCTTAGCAACGTACATTGTCATCACTAAAGCGATGGGTGACCGCGAGTAGCTTTGAAAGTAACGTTCAAGTAGTTCCCGACTATCATCATCATCATCATGTCCCAACTATAGTCTAAAGTATGTACAAAGTTAATCTGATAAATAAAATAAGTTGATAAGGCACCAGATTAAATGTCAGTGGACTATAACTATAAATACTCTCATCAAACACCCAACATTTGAATTGCCTAAATCTTAAAAAATATGTAGCCAATATTTACCGTAGTAAATGTTTAATTAGAGTAACATGCTGAAATTCCAATTAAAAACTCCAAATTAAGGATTATTAAAAGTAATTCGTTCAACGGAAATTTGCAAATGCCGCGATAAAGGCCTTTTCAGAGCTAATAATTGAACTTGAACTCGTTCATGAACGCACGGTGACGTCAGCGCACTACATTGAGTTGGACCGAGTCGAAAGATTGTTTGATGTAATTATGATAACAAAAAATGTTGCCTCGGCATCTGATTTTGACTTTATAGTGCTCATTATAATTCTATAAATTCAGAAAAAAGTGACGGAATAGAACTTGACATTGAAGGGCTATTTCTGCTTGTTAAAAATAGAGAATCTTTTTATACAGATAAAAAATACACTGCGTATTATAAAATCTAAATTCGATTCTTGGTGTGCCGAACATTTGTCCAGAAAACTGTACTTCATCGATGTATGCAATATTTTTGTGATATTTTCCCGTAAACCTTTTTTATATGCCTCATTTTCTAAATATTTATTGATGACTGTGGCATTTTCTTCCAAACATAAAATAAATTCTTTTGTTGCATACATCAATGATCTTTTTACATTATCATATTCCTTGAAACCGATGAAAATGTGTTCAGCTAATTGAGTCTCAGACACAAAAATTTTTTTGCACAATTCACATATAGACAGGTACCAATCGAATCACTTAAATAGTGAGACCAAACCAAATGAGATGTAGATAAAACATTAGCCTCCTTCTGGGCAGCCGGATAAAAATACTGGACTCATCCGCCAAATATTAGAAAAATCATACTAGCATATTCGTCGGTCGTTGGCACGAGTACGGAATACAACTTAAAGTGTAGTCTTTATGTATATCAGTTTGTTAAATATTAAAGTGTAACGTGGAGTAATTATTACAGCCTATTTTACGAAAAGAAGTGAGTTACTTTATACTAGCAGGTCGTTTGGGTTGATGCACATTTGGATGGATGACCGCTAGAGGTATAAAGATCTGAGAGCTTTCGTGCTTTGCTTTTGGTCGGGGTCGAGTGCGGTGACATAAGGTCTTAGAGCTACGTCAATAGAAAAGCCCAATACTTCAGACTAAAAAATGTGGTACCTGCGCTCTATTTATAGTTTAGATTGTTGAAATGGCAGACAGGTCTATGTTTAGTTCTTGTAAGTGACGGTGACCCTGCTATTTTGTATTGGAACTATATTATAATTAATTTCACCCGTGTGAAGCCGGGGCGGATCGCTAGTAACAAATATAAAAAAAAAAATGTAAAAACAAATATAGCCTATGCTACTCACGGATAATGTAGCATTCTAATGGTGAAATAATTTTGAAATCGGTACAGTAGCTTTTGACTTTATCGTTAAAAAAATACAAATCCCTCCTCTTTATAATATTAGTGTAGTAGATAGAACACGTTTATTGCCCCAAATAAGTACCTGCCACTTACATCATAGTTTGTGACTGCTAGCAAACAAAGATGTCCTCCTTATGAACAGTCGTGATATTATTACAAAATATTTATCTAAATGTTATTCACAGGTATTCACGATTAACTGAGTCAAGATCGACGACCCCGTCGCCACCGCCCTCTACGATGTCGCCTTTGAGGATAAGACTGCCAAAACTGCCTTTCGGATCTAGAGATGACAATACCAGTAGTGAACCGAGCACGTCAGCTGAACAGGTGGGAATTTATCCTAGATCCCTAGGTCGCCTAGGGACTAGGGGCTCGCTCGGATAACGCGTTTATGCAAACGTAATGTAGGATACCTTTAGACTAGATGGAGCGACGACTTGCGCAGGCGGGTGGCAACTGGATGGGAAGAGCCGAAGACCAGGCTTAGTAACGCGCCGTGGGAAAGACATGTTATGTTGTTGTGTGTAGTTATGAATGATGTCTTAGCCCTTGCGAAGCTTGCATTACTCGACCTCCTTTTTACCCCACAACCGAAAAGTGCTATTAAGTTAAGCCTTAGAGTTCTGTCTATAGCCCAGTTGTTTCCATGTTCTGAGGAGTTTCATCACCTAAGTCGGGGTTTTGTATTTATTGTAACATTGACTCGTTAAACGCTCACTTTATAGAGCTTGAAACCCTGTCCCACGACCTATGGCGCAGAAGGCAGAGCTACTACCAACTGAGCTAGAGGCCAGTCTTTATAGATTAATTTACAAGATTCTCTTAATAAATAAAACACATTATGAAATTTCTGTATTTTTATTTTCTATTACTATATAACAATGTAAAAACTATATAACACGTGGGATTTCCCAAACTTTCGTAGTTTATGATTTCAAATCTATAATTTTACGTTTACCTCCAAATACCTTTTGGATTTAATTGTAAGGAACAATATTAGATACGCAATACAATATTTTATGAAATTACGTAAATCTGAATCCGTATAATGGTTTTTGATCTTCAGTTACTACGTAGCAACTAAAATATATTTAAAATTGCTGTGCGTGCATACCTAAAAAGTTGATATAGCATTAAAAAAGTATCATCGGAAACCGCTGTTATCGAACTAACTTTTTGTTTTTCCAAAGTAACATTTTTCATAATAAGTTTTAGAAAACTTTTGGGAATTACAGTTTCTAGAGGTTTTTAATAGAGCTACATTACTACTAAGAGAGATCAAACGTTTTCATAATTAGCAAAATAATACGGCAGTCGTACAAAATTCACTTGCCTTGAGTGCTTTAAAGCCTAGTTTGCCTAGTTTGTTTTTTAAAGTAATAGGTTAGGTAGAATGGGTGAAGAAAAAAAAAACTTTATTTTACGGTTGGCGCCATTTTTGAGAAATGTTCTTTGCGAGTTTATTTGTTTGTTGCACAAAATGAGTAATTTCGACCCTAGTTTTTTTTTAATTAGCTTGACCCCTCTCTCATTCAAAACCCCATCAGTGACAAGCCAGCAGAGTACAAGCTCAGAGAGAGATACAGCACCATTACTCATGCCGAAACCTGCGCTGAAACCTAAACCACAGAAACCACCACGTAAAATTATTAACCTTCCGAAAAGTATTACAAAAGATTTATCAATAATGAACAAGGATATTTCGAGTTCTACTGATGAAAGCATAGATTTCAGTAGATTCATGAAACTTGATAACTATGAACCCATTGAACAAGTGAAGAGAGAACCCAGTCCCTCAATTGTGCCATATGACAAAGTAGAAGTCCGTAACGAAGCCTGGAAAACTTTAGGGATTGATAATCCTGACCACACTGAATACATTCCAAACTTGAGTGATAACCCAAACTGCATGAAACTGATATCCAGATCTCAAGACAACCTGAACTTGTCTGGGCCTGAATCTTCTAGAATCATTCTTCTCCCCAGCTCAGTTGTCGATCCAGAAGATGAGAACTATGACCGTCTGCAGTATTTTGGATCAACTAGCAAGCTGAACAAATCATCACGTTATAAGAAGATTGAAGCGCGCCCTACAACTTTGGCTTTGGGAGAGCCAAAATCAAAAGACACTTGGAATGATTATGACGAAGTAGAAAATGTGACACACACATACGAGTCTCCTGTCAGTAGGAAAGTTCAGTCATGCTTTACAAATAAATTAGAGAGAAGAATTGAATTTTAAGAAACATTTGAACAACAAGTGGCACGTTCCCTTATCCTGATATGCGGCATTCTTGACCGTTCAATCTATGACGTCAATCCTGTTATCTTGTACACGCTAAGAAAAAACGCCGGGTCTACCCAAGAATTCGTGTCGTAACTAGAAAATAACTGTGTACACTGCTCGCAGCGGTGCACGAAAAAAATCTTATCTGCGCAAGACACGACGCGGCGAACGTTGGAAGTTTTCGTGTGTGGAAAAGACAAAATTCTTGTCGTCTACACGAAGAATTTGTCTTGTCTGCCGCAGGAACGGCAAATTTTCTTAGCGTGTACAAGCGCCCTTAATCGTGCGCGATGTAGCTAGTATAATTTATGTAATGTTACCTATATGTGATATTACTTCACATAGCGTGTGCTGTAGCAGCATAGCATAGGTTTACTTTACATAACTAGTTGAATGTGTAACCATGCATGTTTAGTTCTGACGATACGGGCTAGGCAAAGCTACATTTTATAAGCGCACTCGCTCAGGGCGCCTAGTTTTATAGGCAAAACTGTAGTAGGCCTCATGATCGACTTTGACAGAGAAAATCTCAAAGATGACGTCAATCTGACGCCAAAAACTCTTGCAAGACTACTGCTGGTGGCTAGAAGTTTTTGGCAGCGATTGACGCAACGTCGTGACCTGAGTTTTCACGGTCGGACCGAGCATAAGGCCCCAGATATAGTTAAAAGTGTATGTATAGGTATTTGGTCCCCTAGATAAACGGTTATCTGAATTAAAGGTTTTTAAATAATATATAAGTTGACAATTTCACTGATAAAGCCGTCAATCGATCTCGTATTCCAAACATGTTAAGCGTTTGTCTTTCGTATGGCCGTTTGTCTACAGGACCTTGTTAGGTCATGGACATTGTGATACTGATAACACAAGGAATTTGTTAGTCTCACACACACACACTTCACTATGTCACGATTCAATTTAATTTTAAGTGTTATGTGCAATATCATTTAATTTTATTCTCAATTGTAAATATTCACCAGTAATTGTTTATGAATTAGATTGTAGTTTGATTTTACATTATTTGTTTTTTTTAGCAACCGAAACTAAAATGCTTTCAAATCAGATTATTTATTTAAGCATTCCCATACGTTTTGCATTCATATTGTTGAGTCTGAAGAATATTTTCACAAGAGGTATTTTTTTGTAAAATTATTACTTACTTAGAAAATCTATGTAGGTATATTAGTATTTTTATTTCATTATCATTAAATTAATTAGTAATTACTTTTGATCTTTCTTTTCTATCTCTCTATTAAATCAAACCTAAATAATAAAACATAGATTTAAGATACGTTACATATGTGCAATACTAAGTTATGTACGGTTAACGAAGTTGCGGGAAGTTGTTTCACGAAGTTCGGCGTCTTAAGTCTGTTAGCCACTTAACTCATACAAAATATGTTTAGTGGCAATATTGTATTGGAAGAAAATTGCTAATTAAGTATGTTAAATAATCCTAAGCACAGTGGTGTATGTATGTAAGTGTTCCCGCAGACGGACCTACGGCCACAACCACAAAACGCCGCCACCGGCATATGCCAAATAAGGGAATATTCCCTCAGCGTTGCCAGAATGTTACTTTATTTATTTATTTAACGCACAAAACACATTACAACCACAAAATAACTAAAAACTAAAATATTACATTTTTGACCTTGATTGTAACGTAACACATGCGCGTACAGAAAAGTTATAGTTATATGTTACTTTTGTAACATTTTACGTTGCTTTTGACCCTCTCATGTTACCTCTATAATACACGACTCAATAGAAATAATGGATGGAATGGGACTAATGGGTCAGGAAACTTATTTTACTTTTTGTGTCTTCCTATCGTGTTACTGATTCCTACGAACCAAGTGTGGTGAAATGATTTAAAGTGCGCCTCAAAGAGACTCCTTTCTTCGTGCACTTGACACATATTTTGTTTTTGTGTAATAAAGTGCCATTAAAGTATTGTGTCGTTTCACATAATTTATGATAATGTTACTTTTCTCGTGAAAATGTGACTTTTTGAGCTGTCTCATGTTATATTTGACTATTTGCCACTGTCAACACTGTATTCCCTCAAGTTTTCATATATTTTATATAGCGATGGTTTGTAGCTTGTGGCGGCTATCGGCGTCAACCGTGTGTGGCGAATCTGTATGAAATGTATCACAACTCCAGAAAATATGCCGGTGGCGGCGTTCTGTGGTTGTGGCCGGAGGTTCGTGTACAGCGACCTTGTTACACAATGTTTTCAAAATGTATTGTATTATAAACTTATAAATAAAATATAGGTTGATGGCTCACTCAAGATGAATTTTAATTTAAAATATCCTTTAGCTTCCCTTATCTTAGACTGGCCTCTCAGATCAGGTAGTAGCTCTGCCTTCTGCGCCGTAGGTCGTGGGTTCGATCCCCGCCTAGAACAAATATTCGTGTGGCGAACACAGATGTTTGTCCGTAGTACAAGTTCTGCTTAATTTGGGGCTAGATAGTGTTGCGTGGATTGTCCGAAATATTTATTTCTTTTATGCGCAACGCCAACGAGTCTAAAGTGGTACGAATCATGCAGTAACAGCAAGTTGACGACTGCTAGGTTTAGACAAAACGTAGGATGCTCCACCCGATGAGCCGAATACTTTGGAAATATCGCGGGAAGTCTGGATGGAGACCACACAACACATGTTTTCATGAAGACAGAAAGTACACATTGGCATTGCACAACCCTGCACTTTTTCTACGTTTTCCGTATATCGTAGCTGTCGAGGCTTCTACGATTAGGTCGTCGATGAATTGCTCAAGGAAATCATCCGTTCTCTCTTCGAAAAAAGCAACAAAATAAAATTGCAAAATGATCCGAGATGAGCCGAGAATTAGGTTCCAGAATAATTGAGAATTTGTAGAATTAGGAATAGACGAGAACAGTTCTTCCTAAAAATCTATTGAGGAGACCTATGTCCAGCAGTGGATATTAACATCGTAGGTAACTAAATTGATGACACACCAAGAGAATATTTCGCGCTGTCTGCTTATTTTTAGAGGAAACCAGAAAAGTAGAAGCTGGTCTAAACTATAGAAAGGTTTTATAACTGCTAGCGCCATCTATTAGAATAAGTTGGTAGTAACAACCATTTAATTTAAAATACTGACAAGAGATGTCACTGTTATAAATATTACAAATGGGCTATCTTGGTAGCTTATGAAAACTGCTGGCTCCATTTAGTAGAATACTTTGGTAGCATCAACCATTTTGGTTCTCGCATTAGATTTAAAATTCCGACCAGAGATGGCGCTGTGATGAGTACTTCAAATAGGCTATGTTGGTAGTTTACAAAGATTTTATTAGATGTTACTAAAAGGAAAAACACAAGAGATGGCACTCAAAACAAAGATCCTTTCATTTTTTCCTAGTAGATATCAAAACTGGAGCGAGATGCCATTGAAAATGGGAATACATTTTACTGCTATTAGTTTTCACATTTCACAATAGATGTCACTTTTATAAATTCAGCAAAAAAAACCCTCCGTGCTGCATTCATTTTGAAAAACTGTCAGGTAGCTCGAAGAACCGACAATCACTGCTGGGAAATAAAGGTGCTCAAATGGCAATAACGAACCTGAAGATGAGGCGAAGGAAGTTCCTGTTCCTGATAGAGTGGACGGCATTGCAAGCATCGATGTATGGAAAATGGAGAGGCCTCGTGTCAGAATAATTCTTCCTAGAAATGTCTAAGGCCCTGTAACAATGCTTGAGTCTGAGCCAAGCCTCAAGCGTTGATTCTTGGTATTTTTCAATAGAGAACTGTCAAAAAATCTATGCTTGAGCGTGCTTGGGGCTCGACTCATCGACTCAAGCACTGTTTTGAATACGGGTTTAAGAGAGGCATGTCCTGCAGTAGATTTCTTGGTCTTTGATATAATTAATCATAGGTTACCTTACCTTATCAACCTTTATAACTTAACTTTTTACATAAACATAAATCTTTTAAGTGCGCCTCAAAGAGCCTCCTTTCGTGCACTTGACGCAACATATTTTCGATCTTTATAGGTTCTATGACATGCCGGTTTCCTCACGATGTTTTCTTTCACCGTTTGAGAGCACTGGCACAGCGTACAACGATTTTTGGGCAGAAAAACTCATTGGAACACGACCGGATTTGAACCCACGACCTCAGGATTGGAAGGCGGGCCGCTGCCACTAGGTCACCAGCGCTCTGATTATATAAGATACGCTAAAATTATACATAATACCTTTTTTTTGACGTGACAACGTCTTATAATTCGATGGAGCCGGCTGCACGCACGAAAAAACATGCAGCGTTACCTCGCTCTGAGGCGTTCCATTTAAGGCTTGAAGTGCAAGCGAGAGCGCGGAACGAGCGACAAAGAGGCACGCACGGCCTCCGCGTTCGGCAGCGTTCGACATCTGTCTCTCTCCTACTTGAGTGAGCGATGCGTCCGCGTGGACAGCTGTATGACGTTGGCACGTTCAACTATCGTCAGTAAACCGACTTTACAGACATCCTATCTTTTCAAAAATCTCTGTCTTTTTTGTCAGGTCTAAATAGGTACTTACCCACACCCTAGGAACGTTTAGTTGTATACCTATTACCTATAGGTAATATCAGACCCAATCACTAGAGCATAATTTGAGGTTAAACAAACTTACCTGAAGTGAAGTTTGACCGTAATTATACGAGTCGCTGCATCCGAACTGATTTTATATTTACCAGGTAGTCCATTGCTTAATGTACTGGGCAACAAACACTTTTTAGAGCTAAAAAACCCTTAAAACAAATCGCTGTAGGTGGCGCCACCGCGCCTCGCTCCGCTCGTTCCGTCAGTCAAACCTTCATTCTTTTCAGAGAACAAACGATTTCAATAAAGATACTCAATTTAAAACGGGATACGTTTTCATGAAAAGAAAACGTATAAGGGAGGGAGGGACTAAAATCAGTTCGGATGCAGCGACTCGTATAATTACGGTCAAACTTCACTTCAGGTAAGTTTGTTTAACCTCAAATTATACGACGTCGCTGCATCCTCTTGATTTTATATTTACCAGGTAGATGTTTAGAGCTTTAGGGAAATCGTGTTAATCGTGTTAGGTATTAATCAGAAAAGTTGAGCATAAAAAGCCATATTTTGATTAATTCTCTCCTTAAACATACAATTTCATAATAAAAGAAGACATGAATAGAGATAGAGAACATACTTCATCACTGAAAGGCCAATCCAATATATAGCGCAACAGGCCTATTGTAAAAGTTTTGAAATAAGAGTAAATAATACCAAGTCACCCTGGCGCGTTTTGAATATTCTACGAGTAGATAGAAGCAAACACCCCTACGATCAGCTGCTAACGTCACTGCAGTGTGATGGGTGTGAATGTGCTGAGAAGACGTTCGTATTTACGACGTTCGTTTACGACGTTCGTGGTTACTTTATGATGTGGCATTTTTCTGTTAAAATTAACTTTCCATGCAACTAACTGCATCTCTACTGGAACTTGTTATATTTAAGTAAGCTGATAAAGCATATAATATTTGTACATTATTTTTCTATTTATCGAGAAAATAGAGAGTTTCTCAGGATATGAAGTAGTGATTGGATCGCAAGTCATTATCTCAACAATGCAAATAATGTCATCATCATTTTTATAACATGATAGACGATAGCTCCAGCGCATTTTGTGCAGTCAACAATTAAAGGGAAAAAAGGTGAGTTTTGTACACTCATGAGCAGCCAAGAAACGCTGCATCTTAACTGAACTTAATGCTTAATATTAGAGTGATAACCAATTGAATTATGTTTATTGTTGAACATTATGCTCCCAAACTGAATTGGTCAATAATAAAGTTCAATGCAAATAGAGCTACGATAGACCATCAGTCGTCAAATTAATTTTTGGTACTAAAAATCCACAACCTTACACATATGATATGCCGTATTGTTTCAATGCTCTGTGGAAAGTGCTGCAATTATAATATCAATAATTTATTACCAGCACGACAACCTTGTAAGGCTCCAATTGGCTGTCATGCCTGAAACAGGATATTAGCGAGTCATAATCAGACAAAAAGTTTGCTAACTCTGAAAATCAAAGTTCTGAAACCATAGGGTTGAGCTATTTAAGGGCAACAACGATGCCTGACAGTTCTTCATCAAAGATTTTGCGTAAATATTTCAATTCATGTGAGATGGGAAGAATAATAAGAAAATAAAACGAAAGCCCGTTTATAGAGTAAACATCAATATTAGGGGCCGTTTGGTCTCTTAAACATAAAACGTATTTTGAGAAACTTAAACGAGTAAGTTTACGGTACCCAAGTCTATTGGATATTTTATTGAAAGCAATCTTTAGATGTCTGTTGAAAATATGAAGAAGTGACGCTATTGATTTCGTCGTGATCATTGTACCGAATAAAACTAGGTTCTAAGTTATGATTCAAATTCATCAGGTACTTAGCTTAATTTTAATAATAATTTTTCATGATTTGAAGTGCAAATTTGGGTTAAATTTGCTACTTCAAATTACTTCGTTTATGCAGTAAGTATAGGCAAGTTCTACAGCTGGCTATTGCAGAGGTATACCTACATAAATAGGTACAGATTCGTAAGAATCCTAATTAGCATTAAGTTATTTTTTGTGCAATAAAAAACTTTTCAAGAATATAAATAAAAATTTCGAATATACGAGGTATGCTAAATCGATACTTGATCATATCAAAAAGTTGTATTTTTGCCAACGGTAGGTAGAAAAGGTAAGTAAAAATATTTTACATTGGTCATCATTATTTCTGCCCCACTGGTGGGGTTATGCTTTATAATAAATCTGAAATCGTGTAGCAAGCTAACAGGTTCTTTGAACATTTTATTCATAATGGAATTAGCCTTTCCCCATAAAGTCAAATTATGAAACATGGTTAGAAGGACATCGCATATCCTTTACCAAAACATGAAAAGTTTAAAAAAAAAAAATTTATAAGTTTTAAGATTTAATATATAAATCCATAGTATTTCCCATCCTACGTTGGCTTATGAGAAAGTAGCTCGCCATTCTAATGGGAGTAACTTATTTTTCTTGTACTTATGTATTTAATGTGATCATTAAGTGGGTAAAACCTCATTAAGGCGCACTTAAAATCCTTTTACCACACGGTTTCTAGGTTCAATAGAACCAGTGACCCGACCGGAGGAAGATTATGGAAAAAAGATAGATGATTCCATAGGTATTCGCAGTTCCAAATACCGATGTTACTAGTTACCATATTTTATGAAAAAATATGTATATACATATGTATATATTATATAATAGGTAATATTATAATCTATCAGCGAACCGTTGCCACTGTTAGTTCTTGGCCTCCAGTAAATTGGAATGTTTTTCCGTCTTAGTGATATTGATAATTATATTGTACGGATTGGTAGTTGCTGGAAGACGTCTGGACGGTTGGAACCCGCGTCCATGCCCACCTCTCCGACCTCTCAGAGTCGGTGACTGTGCCTTGGAGGGGCTGAGCTATTTTACCTGGCCAGCCGATCAATTGCCACTGATGGCTGTGACTCAAAATTATCTTTTGATTATTTTCTTTCTTATAATAAAACGGATTAAAAACTTGTTCTTTTCTCTTTTTGTTAAAGAAATACATGTACAAACCATGGATTTTTTTTTTTTTGTTTAGAGCTATTAGCTGAACAATTTCAAACTCAAAAATCGCAGAATCGCAAGAATCACTTTGAAACCCCTAGTCTAAGGAGCTATTCGACGTGTCCAACGTTATCAACTTTTGTTCAATTTCTTAGTTTCAAGTTGATTAAGCAACTTAAAACTTTTTGAATGCGTTAATTTTTCATGAATTAGTATGGATTTTTGCTAATCCAATAGACAAGCATGATGATTACTCCCCAATGTTCAGAGATCTCGTCTCTAATCTTAGGCGCAAATGTTTCAGGTTTATTATTGGTAAACAAAAATATCGTTGGACCAGAACCCCTGGTGTACCAATCAGTTGCATTGACCGTACAGGACGGTAGTTTATGCTGCTGTGCTGTGCGTGGTCGAGTTTATACCATCTACCAGGTTCTGAAGTTTTACTGCTGGTCTGGATCTGGTGGTATACTTTATACTGGTTGACCAAAATGAGTAATCAGAAACATAATTCTGTGAGGGTATGATACCACGGTCACTCGTCAGAGTTTATTAGGAGGTAGGTAATGGCATTACCACTCAACTCAGCAATAAGAAGTGGGGTTAAGATCGTGATCCCGTCACGATTCGATACGTAGGTAATTAATTCAGTATTCGGTAGTGATCGCATCACAACTCATCTTAATTTTTGATTTATTTTGCAGTAATATGCATTTGTCATATTGTAGGTATGTCTACTGGTCGTAATTGCATAACGACTCAAAATGATGCTTGCTTATTATATGGTAGGTATTATGCTTATTGTGCAGACTGTAATCGCATCACAGTTCTTAAAAAAATGTTAAATACTACCCGTGAAGGTAGGTAGATATCTTGGAAAAATTGGCAAGAGGCCGTAATCACATTACAACCGGATTGTAGATAATTATGTATGCATAACTACATATAGAAAAAATATTATTATTGTACAGACTGCATTCGCATCATAATAGCTATCAGTATATCAGCTATTTGGTTCCCATGGTACAAGCTCTGCTTAGTCTGGGGCCAGTCAGTGTTGTGTGGATTATCCGCAATTATTATTATTATTATTTTTTTTTTATAATTCTTACAAAAAATTTTAAAATACGACAAGTGAAAGTAAGTCGTAATCACATCATGATCCAAGGGTAGATTTATGTCTACATAAGCACATTATAGAAAGATATTATTATTGTGCAGACTGCAATCGCATCACAGTTCTTACAAGAATGTAGTATTAAATACAAATGAAGGTAATTACATATCATGGAATAAAAATTGCAAGAGGCCGTAATCGCATTACGACTCGAAGGTAGATCATGTCTGCATAAGCATATATAGAAAGATATTATTATGCTGCAGACTGCAATCGCATCACAGTTCTTATAAAAATGTAGTATTAAATACAAATGAAGGTAGGTACATATCATGGAATAGAAATTGCAAGAGGCCGTAATCGCATTACGACTCGAAGGTAGATCATGTCTGCATAAGCACATATAGAAAGATATTATTATTCTGCAGACTGCAATCGCATCACAGTTCTTATAAAAATGTAGTATTAAATACAAATGAAGGTAGGTACATATCATGGAATAGAAATTGCAAGAGGCCGTAATCTCATTACGACTCGAGGGTAGACCATGCTTGCATAACCACACATAGAGAAAATGTATACATAATGCATAAATATTGTTGTGCATACTGCAATCACATCACAGTTCCTCCAAAAAATTTAAAAATACGACGAGAGAAAGTAAGTTGATATGATGTAATAAAAATGATAATAGACCGTCTACGATTTGAGGGTAGATCTATATAGCCCCATGTAGAAAAGAAATAAACCAAAATACTATGATAATTGGGTAGATTGCAATCGCAACACAGTTTTACAGAAAAATACTATGAGTGAAGGTAGGTATAACACCGATCAAAAATGACAATAGGCCGTAATCGCATTACGACTCGAGGGTACAGTTGTATAGATAACTATATATAGAAAAATCATTTGATTAAGCATCTTCGTTTATAAACCGGTAGGCAGGTATACCTTTAAAATGTTTTGCACTCAATAGCTGCTATTTTGTGACGATAAAGCACAACTCAATCAAGCAGCTAAGTAAAAATTTAATAGTTTATAGATAAAGTGCAAGCGATATAGTTATGTCGCTTTCATTTAGTTATTATCGCAAGCCCGTAACTGTAATGAGCGTTTAGCGATAGGCATAGTTAACAAAACAAAATTCATAAGCAAGTATGCTTGTAGGTACTTACATGCATTTTTTGCTTTTGTTCCATTTCAAAGTGACGTTCTTAACGTCGTATTTCTTCTGGATCTTCGCCATCAAATACACTATACACTATACTAATACAAACTACATAATAAACTTCGAAAATTACTTCGAGAATTGTAAAAAATAAAATTTTAATAAGACGTGTTTCGATGCCCGAACACAAACAATGAATGAAGGTTTGACTGACGGAACGAGCGGAGCGAGGCGCGGTGGCGCCACCTACAGCGATTTGTTTTAAGGGTTTTTTAGCTCTAAAAAGTGTTTGTTGCCCAGTACATTAAGCAATGGACTACCTGGTAAATATAAAATCAAGAGGATGCAGCGACGTCGTATAATTATATCTCTTCTATATTACTGGTTCTACTCAAAACTAGAAATCTCCGGTCCAACCAATAAGAATCTTGCGCAAAAAATTAATAAATTCAAAATAAATATAAAAGAAATACGACATTGTGAACTCAATTCCAAATGTAACAGATAAACGAAGCTAATAAGGAGATTGTCAATAATTCGTTATTATCCAAGGATTTCATATATACTTCGTAAAGTCATATCAATTCCTTGGTTATACTTTTGATTCCAACAGTTGGTCTTAGGACCCCAAGCTCCATCACTGAAGTCAGCCCCACTCATTGATTATTTCGCTTCTCAACAGAAGACTCATTGTTAAACCTGCTTGTATTGTACATTCCAACTTTATTTTGTATCCTCCCTAACGATTATTCGAAGGCGTATCAAAATAATGTTAAAAATAAATTAGCGCCGTGTTGTATTGTAACTAATTGTAAGGTAATGTTTTGGTGCTAAATTAGAACTTAATAATTTAAAAATTGTGACTCTAAGACTGTATTTATAATGTTAATGTTAGAGTTTTGTTTAAGTAAGCACGTAGATTAGTAAGTACTTAAAATAATTACATTTAACCGATATAGACCGGACTCTAATTAAAGCTTTGACGATTTCAAATTATTTAAAAATTTCTTGCATAATATCTATACACCAGGAAAGCAGCAAGACAGGAAACGAAAGAAAACGGGAAAGAGGAAGCCCAAGAATAAGTTACGTGAGCCAGATAAAAGAAAAAGGTAGCTGTCATGTCGTCTAGGGAAGTTAAGGAGGCCGCATTCGAAAGACTTTATTGGAGAAAACTGCATCAAAACCTTGACACGAGCTAAGCTCTTAAATTTAAGAAGAAGAGGAGAGCAGCGAAGCAAACAGGGGCTTCCATCCGTGTGGAATGGGCCTTATTGAACTGTCTACTCAATTACCAATGTATTCTAAAGTTATAGCTTCTGTTATAGCTATAATTCTTGCAAAAAATATATCAATGAAATTACTTGCTAAATATTCCTAAAAAAAATGATAGGTATCATTGCTTTTTATTATTACACAAATGAACCTTTTCCTTTGCCAAACTCAAAAGCAGAAGGGAAAGCGGAGGTAGGTGTGAAAAAATCAGTAGATCTAAGGATTAAATAAATTATGACTACGATGATTCCAGAAAAAATTGGTACATCATTCTTGCAATATTAACCAAAACAGAAAGATCTTTCGTCGATCCTTCCGTCTTTAAGCTCTCATTATACAATTCAAAAGAAAAAAAAACATGAGTTATGAGGTAGTGACCACCATTGCTGTATATTATGCCCACAATATCTGTTCACAGTCTCTTTTCACTGCGTCACAGTTCAAATAAAAGTTAGAATACCTATGTTTAAAATGATTACCAGCTCTTAGGTAGGTAGGAGTTCTGTGTGTAAAATGGGACTTCTCAGCAAATAGGTAGATAGACTTGTCTACCTACATAGAGGTACCTTTTCATCATCATCATCATCATTAGGTATAAGAATTCCTTAAAAAGACCAAATTTATCCATCTAAAATTTACCAGACCGTTAGTACTCAGGCTGAATCGAGTTATCCATTTATTTTCCTCCTAGATCTACAAAGCACGATAGCAATAACAAAAGATAACAAAACTACGTGTCGATAATAATAGATTATTTTGTGAACCCAGATCTGACCCTCAGTCTGCCGCATGATCTGTAACTCTTAAGTTACTGACTGACTGACTTACTGACAATCAACGCACAGCCTAAACTAAAAGTCCTAGGAATATGAAATTTAGAGAGTAGATTACTGGTGTAGTATATGGGTGCACTAAGAAATAAATTCTTGAAACTCAACCTCTAAAGGTGTGCAGCGGGGGTTTAAGTTGGTTCGGAAAAAGCTTAACGCGAACGAAGTCGCGCGGGATTTCACTAGTAGTATTCTAAAACTATTATCTTACCATAACATTGAGAGCCATCAATCAAAATGAGATATGATGATGTTCTATTCTCGCCCCAGCTGTGGGCTGAGAGCGTAGTCGATGCCGTGACGTACTACGTACTTTTCGATTGCGATTGTAAACAACTTTGATATTTTATTTCACGATCGTTAAACAATAATATTCACATGACACATAAAATAACCATACACACATTAATCTATACCTACTAATATTATAAAACTAAAGAGTTTGATTGTTTGTTTGGTTGAAAGCACTAATCTCGGGAATTGCTGGTCATTTTCCAAAATGAAATCGTCAAAAATGGTCAAAAATTTAAAAAATCTTTTTGTGTTAGTTAAACCATTTATTGAGGCAGGCTATATGCTATTATACATCACGCTATAATCTGCTAGGACCCGTGTGAAGCTGGAACGGATCGCTAGTAATAAATATAATATTTTTAAGTACACGAGTTCTAAGAAAACTATAGTCGTTAAAAAACACTGACATACTTAGTTCATTATCTCTCGCTCTACTTGAAAAGAAGCAAGAGCAACAAAACACTTTCTTTGCTTAGTTTTTTTTTTTTTTTTTGTTTTTCTAACCTATATCGTCCCACTGCTGGGCAAAGGTCTCCCCCAAATCCTTCCAACTCTCTCTATCCATTGCTATATCCCACCATCCTACTCATATTTTATAAATTCAAAGTTTCTTTGTATTACAAGGATCACTTTGAAACGTCTTAAAGCTCTTCTACACTGAAATGTATAACCAGAGTAGTATTGTTCTGTGTGTATAACACGCTCTTCCTGTTTATATAAGCTTGGAGGATATATTATAGGATACAGGGTGTTTTTTTGAGAAGGGTGGTGATGGCCAAGACCGAAACCACGAGAGTTAGGAAAAAGTCGTGAATGGAGCCCTTGATTTATAAGAAATCAATAACTGCATTTTTGAAAAAATATAATAATATTTTTTCAAAAATCCTTTACTTTTACTTTAAATATTAGAATAGGAGGTGAGTTTTCTTCCATGTAAAACTATAAAATAGAATTTGCTATTTCTATTTGTTTTTCAATCGTGGGATTCTGTAGGAATCGCTATACATGAGGGTTTAATTAAATAATATTGCCAGCTAGTCTTTGACAGTTTAATACAAGAAGACATTTCACATAGTCAGCAGACCATTGTGAAAATACCAATTGTACTTTAACGGTGAAAACGATTATTGCAAACACAAAAAGAAACGCTAAAACCACGTGAAAATCTGAACATTATTTACGGTATCATTCGTAAATTTTCAGTTCAATATAATATACCATCAAAGCGTGAAATTGTTTGTTCAATAAAACAAAAGTACAACTTAGCTTACTTTATAAGAACAGCGATTAATCAAAGCTTTCAGCGTTAATTATGCTCTATCCAAGACTATGCTCTACTTTAGAAGAGTTATAATACCAGATCGGTTAAAGCGGCCTTTTACAGTAAGAGAGCACTGGTGGCCTAGTGGAAGCGACTCCGCCTTCCGATCCTAGGGTTCAAAACCAGTCGTGTAACAATTAGTTTATAAGTCCAAAAGTGTATGTGGGCTATGCCAGTACTCTCAAACGGTGAAGGAAAAGCATCGTGAGGAAACTGGCATAAGTTCGAAAAACATGTGTCAAGTGCACGAAAGGAGCCTCTTCGAGGCGCACTAAAAATTATTTCACCACATTGTTTCGAAAGAACCAGTGACATGATAGAAGAAGAAGACAGCAAGTTAAAGTTTATTTAACGTTTGTCTATAAAATAAATTTGGAAATAACGGTAAGAAAATTCAAACACATAAAATATAAAAAGAGAGCCGCTCTGTTTTTAAACAGTCCTTGGTGGATTTTCCCTCCACGCACACTCTTCTGAAAATAAACAACCTCAGGAGTATTGCAATAATAACTTCTCTTCGTGTGCTACTTTCCAACTCGTTACAGAAAACAATAATATTAAATATTTGCAAGCAATTTAAAGAATAATGTACATAGTAAAAACTTTGCGGGAATTTTAATTATCTTCCAGCTTGCACGTCCCGCCGTTTATTTGAAACATTTGACGTGGAATTGCAATAAGGTTTTATTTAAACTTCGAACAGGCATGCAAAATTAAATGCTGTTTTTCGTTGTTTGACGTAATTGTATTTAACAAAATGAGTTCAAGTGGTATTATTACTCAGTTTTAATTTTCCTCGCATTATTTTGAGAAAAAGTACTATAAAAGCCTTGGCCACAACTAGGCATTGGTGGAACTACGTATAAACCCTCGCATTTGATCCAGAAAAACATCACGAGTCCAACAACACCCGCGTGATGCTGCGGCGTTCCGACCAGCGTCCCCTCGCGCGTGCAAGACGTCGCACTCTACGGATGACGGTCACCATAGTCACCGTCTTCGCCTGCTGTTGGCTCCCATACGCCACCATGACTCTTTGGTGAGTACCACACACGCTTTCTTCCTTCTTCTTTTTTTCTTGCTTGTGCAGTCGCTTGCAATAGAATGTATAGAGCTCGGAACATTCAGGGCAGTGTTGCAACGTGGAAATGGATTTTGCAGGACAAATGCTGACAAAATAAGTGAAATTATTAGATTATCTTTTTATTAGGGTTGGCTCTGAGACTGTCCTTTGAAATCTAAGACAATTTATCCTATTTGCAATGCTATATCCACACACTGCATTGAATGATAGTACCTACTTACCTACCTATACCTACCGACCTATGTTTACTGTTACTTTCTGATTTGTTTGCGCTTTATAAATTTATGAAGGTGCCATATGTGTGTTTTGTGTCTAAAATACCTATATGAATTTTCTTCCTCTTCATTCTTCTACTTCTCATCTTGTTGCTAGTTCTTACGAACCAGTAAGGTAAAGGATTTTAAGTGCGCCGCAGAAAAACACCTTTCTTACCCTTGTTTTCAAGCTTCTTTCTACGATATGCCGGTCCTTTTTGAATAAAAAATGTAAAAAAACTACTCCTTAGAACCACAATTTTTAATTTAAAAAAAAAGACAGGCAAAGGTAAAAATTAAGCTTTTGAAAAATGTGTAACGGTTTTGAAAATGCAGGTTCTAAGATAAAATCATATTTGTTTGGGTCCTTAAACCTAATACAAAATTATAGTTTTTAATTAACACGTGTCTAAACTTTATTTTTCAGTTTACAAATATAATACGATTTGGCTTGGCCTTCTGACGATTTTGTTCTATTGCAGAACAGACAATGAAGGTTCTCGAGCGGTTGAGGAGTCACCGGCATAAACTTACCTTCAACTTACCTTCATCTCTGAACTTGCTTCTTCTTTGATAACCAACCAATAACTGCTAGTAGAATTTCCAATTCAGTGCCATTATTCGGAGGACACGTTAGGAGGTCGATCCCGGCTTCTGTAGTCGTTAAGTCAACAGAGGCCTAAACGCAAGCCTAACTCTTAAGAACTTACTTTTATTTTTCAGTTACTGTAGTCACCACGCTTGGCAGGTGGAGTGGTGACCGCAGTATTGATGTAATGTAATCCGGTGATGCTGCTGCTTATGGCCCCTTCATCATCATCCTCATCCGCAGCCCGACTAAACCCACTGTTGGGCATAGGTCTCTCTTTGCTCCTGCCACTTACCACGATCTTAGGCTACCCTCATCCAACTGCGGCCCACGACGCTGGTAATGTCATCAACCCATCGTGCTAATGGACGTCCAACGCGTCTCTTTTCTCTTCTCTGGCCCCTTAATCCTTTCAGATAAAAAAAGAATTTACTAAATCGGTTTTATCAATGACAGAGGTACCTATACCGTAACAATCATTAAAAACAAAACGGCAAAGCTGATTTTGATAAAACTTATACATATAGGACCAATCAGGAAATATTATTTAACAGACAAAAAAATATATTTTGTAATCGGTTCATAAATTACGAAATTATGCTATAAAACAAAAGTAGCATAAAAAAAAAACAATTAAAACATAACGGCTCAGCTGATTTTGGGGAAATTTCAATGGGATCAATCTGGAAGAAAGCTCTCCTTTGGAAACTCCAAGGACTCTCCTTATTTTTTCGTATTATTTCATTGAAATTTCCTCTTCCTACCCTTATCCCGAGAAATGCTATCTTTCAAGCTCGATGACCAACGAGCGATTTAAATTAATTGAATATCTGTTTATTTCTTTTTTTAACGTTGTTCGTAAAGTAGAGCGTAGCAGATTACTATAAGTAAATCATAAAACAAAAATAATAGATTTGAGCATGCAGCCGATTTTATTCGAAATTGAATTAGGACTTAGGTATAGTATGTTACAAATACTGCTTGTGTAAACAGTCTCCTGCATTAAAACGCCTGCAAACTATATAATTTTGAGTTTTCAAATGTTTAGATACAGTTTTTATCATAGTGTAGGCAACCTAGCTATCCAAACTAATCGAGGTTGGACCAAGCTTTGTTTACAGCGCCATCTGTGGAGAAACTGTTTAACTGAAAAGCTATGCAACTTCAAAGGTTTACTTTAAGACGAGACATTGATTGAGTATCAGCCTTTTGCGAGAGAGGGCGCATTGTCTATTTTCAGCAACATAATTTTTAGACACAAAAAGAAAACCCCCAAATAGAAAAATAATATATAAAGATAAATAATATATAGGTATTATAATGTATACAATCAGGATTCTAGGCCCGACCACAAATTATCGATAATGATAATAACTTATTGCATGTTTAATTTCAAAAGGTAAAAAGTCGTTACGGGAATTATCATTAAAGTCATTAATATTACTGTTGATTCATAATTACAGACACAAATCAATAATCTACTTAATAATGTAGCCACTATTCAAGGAATGCTTACGTAATGATATCGCTAAGATAAATGTTTCCCCGAACTAATTCTCTAGAGGTGATCTCTCATCGAGAGCCTGTGATGTAACAGTTCAGATTCGAGCACTAAATCAGTGAAGAAAAGAGAGCATTACAGTACCTACGCAACCGTATTTTTTTAAATCATTATAATTTACAACTGTAGATAGGGTTAGAAAAATAAAAGAAAAAATTGTGAGAAACTAAAATATACAGGGTTATTCATTATTAGCTGCAAATACTCAGGAATTAGGTTCAACAAATAGAATAAAAAATATTTATGAAATTATTTTATTTAAATTTGATCAAAAAAAAATTCAAGTTTTTGTATCAAAATTTTATTTTTATTAATTTCTTTACGGCTATTGCATAATGATTGCCATGGAGAACAGGACGATGACCCACCCAGGCGGTGACTGAACGCAGAGTGTCACTCACGTCGCGCGGGCGCGGATCAACGTCAAGGGTCACGCAAAAAGGGCTCACCAGAGGCCTACTCGCGGTAAAATCTGCCTGCACTTCAAGTGCGCATGATAAACTTGCCGAACTTGCTCACTAATGTACTCGTACCTAGATTCGAATTGGTTAATGAATAGAATTCATCGAATAGTTTAAGATAAACAATACATATTGTAACTGTCAGTCTAAGAATAAATAAATAAACATAAACAACATAAATATTCTCGTTTCACAAATGCTTTTTTTCTCAAGTGCTTAATCTTCACTTGAGTCATTACGATTTCGCAGATATTTTTATAGATAGGTATTATTGACATAATAAGAGGAACTCCTACACAAAATAAAACAACATTATTATGAATTGCTATTGAATATAATCAGGCAATTGTTTTTTTTTTAATTTATGTGCAGAGCTTTGTCTAACGCCTATACTGCCCATAATAACACAAGAAGAAAATCAACCCACTTACACAGTGATTGTTTAATGCTTCTTTAAGTAAAATAAATAAATAATAACGGGCTTGTTACAAGACAGTGACACGAACAGTGGGCCCGTATAAGCTCGTTTGTTTATTTTTCACTACATATACAATATACTGAATACTAATCAAAATGCTGGCCCAAATCCTACTAATATTATAAACAGAAAAGTTTGTAAGTATGGATGAATGGATGTTTGTTAATTAATAACGCTAGAACGACAGAACGGATTTGGATGAAATTTGGCACAGAGATAGATTATACAGTCTAGAATAGCACATAGGCTACTTTTTATCCCGGTAAAATGTAGAGTTCCCGTGGGATAGATTTGTTTTTAATCACATGTTTTAGAAGTCGTGTTTATATAACTCAAGAACGGCTGAACAGATTTTGCTGAAAATTGGTGGAGACGTAGCTTAAAACCAGGAGACGGACATTGGGCTTTTTATCCCTAAAAAATAACGGGAACGGGGCGAGCAAAGCCGCGGGCGGCCACTTGTCACCTATACAACGCATCGGTGGCAACATTCTATCGGGTGTTGATTTTTTCACTCAGAATTTGTCAAAATCTTTAAAAAAGTAGGAATCTGTTGGGTTCATGAGTTCATGTACGATAAGTACGGTGGGTGGCGGAGAGCTTCCAGCTGCCGAAACACTCATGCCCGGGATACACGAGGTTAATTTTTAGGGTTCCGTAGCAAAAACGGAACCCTTATAGATTCGTCATGTCTGTCTGTCTGTCCGTCCGTATGTCACAGCCATTTTTCTCCGAAACTGTAAGGGCTAGCTAGACGTTGCATTTATGCTCCTACAAAATACATTTTTAAAACACAATTAATTTTATATGGTTATTGATCAGCTTTCCATTATTTGCGATTCATGGCGAATACGACAAAAGCTCTTATTTCATCCTATTTCGGTCTAATATTTTCTCTATAACACGTGTGGTGTGACTATTCGATGGGAGGATACAACACAATTTCATCTACGAGTAGGCCTTCGTTCACCAACCCAATAACCCTGCCAGTTCAGTCCAGGCTAATGGTTTTCCCTTTGACAGAACTAATTACATAACCTATCATCAGGTTACGGCAACCACTGGTTAATGTGTCGGTGAGCATCGCGCAGCAAATTTTCACATGCAGACATTGCTTTCAGCTTTTATCAAAGACTTACTTCTAAATTTAAAATCTTTTGTAATTGAATGGAGCAGTGACATCATGACAACAAATAAATTTATTTATTGGGTTGGTAACTTAGTAGGATCAGTTGAGCTATCTCTAGATCGTTTGTAACAGTCTGCAGATAGCTCAACTATTAAATTAAAAATCATCGATTTTTTAAATTATATGCTTCTTTGTGTAAATAAATGATACTTAGTAGGTATAATACATTTCCGCGCGGATGAGTGGAAAATATTTTTGAAAAAACGTTACAATCCAACTGAATAAATACATTTTTGATTTTGATTTTGATACACATGGATTAGCTGTTTGTTTATTTTTAGTGAATGATGAAAGCAAAATCAATCTTTAACAATTTAGAGTAAAAGCTGACAGAAGCTTAACCCTTCGCAAAACAATAAAAAAAATCTGTCCAAGAAACAGTCATATAAAAAGTAAATTTATCTTAGACCAAAACAGAGTGACGCTACTTATAATACCTACATGATTCTGAGCTTTTCATTTCTATAGATCCACATTTATCATCTTTTTCAGTCAAATTAATTACACGCTGCACTCAGTATTAATAAATGTTCTGTAAGCTATGAAGAAGGTTTTTTACAGTTAGGAACGTTTAAAAATTCTAATTTAAATTTTAATATAGCACATGTTCGTGTATTCATACGTCACATCAATGCTTGTTTCCCTGGGTTGTGTGCTCGCAATTTACGACTCTCCCGGGAGACGAAGAGTAACGTCGGCGTGGGGAGAAAAAGTACAAAAAAATTTGCAACGAGTCGGTCGACAAGTTCAGCCAATTATAACTGACAACCAGTGCAGGCACGGCCGCCCTCTCAATTTCAAGCCTTCTAACCGCATGCCTTGATACTTTACAAAACATATTATTAAACACTCAATACTTTTTCTGATATTTGATTATTTATACTACTATTGAAAATTATCTAAGATTTAGACCTTGTTTTGTCTGATAATGTGGGCAATAAAAAAATAGTACCTCTCTGTACGAATCGTAAGATTCATCTTTGACTCGATTCCAAAAACAAAATTAAACATTCCTAATTCTCTTTTTAAATTTTTATCAACCGCTATCCGAGTTCATTACATACGTTTGAAAAGTTAAAAAGTGGTTTGGAATGATTCACGGCGTGCGATCCCAATGATATATTACACCAGAGCTGGCACCATAAAGCAAAGCCTGTGGCAGAGCCGATACAACGATAGCGACACCGGCAACAGACAGACACCAGAGAACTGGACTCTCTCGGCTTACACAGGCTGTTTCATTTAATAAAATAAATAAATATTATGGGAAATCCACACAATACTATATAGTCCATGCTCCATGCTATGGGAACCATATAGCTGTTAGAATACTTAAATACAATAGAATACAATTTAACACCCAGACATGAACAAATATCTGTGTGCACAACTCAAATCCTTATTCTCGGTAGGGATCGAACCCACGACCTACGTTGCAGCTACGCTACGGAGACTTTTGAAGACATAGATAAGCTTTCTTACTCTTGAAGCCAGAGTTTCTATATGAAGGTTCCAGTTCAACTTGTCATCTATTAGCACTCCAAGATATCTAATAGACTCCACTCTGGTCAACTTGGAGCAACCACATACGGCAGGGCGGCTAGCAAGGTTACAAGGGTAGGTGTGTATTTTTAGGTTTGTGTTAGCTCCAGGATCTCCAGCTGCCGTTATGCTGTAGCACATGTACTTCGTTTTATTGGTATTTAGCGTGAGAAGGCTATGTTCCAACCATTTAGTGACCAAAGAAAGACAGTCCTCAGCTAACGCTATCACATTTTTCCAGGTTTTGGCATGAAGGAGAAGCACTGTATCGTCAGCAAACATAAGCAAATCCAAGCCAGGCAAGGTAGTATTACATAACTCATTTATGTATATTAGAAAAAGAGTGGGTCCTAGAGTACTACCTTGTGGCACACCATAAGTGCATACAGCACTATCACTTTCATGGTTCTCAACACGCACACGTTGCTTTCTCTGAGTTAAGTAATCTGTAAACCATTTCAGAGCATGGCCCCTGATTCCAAAGAATGATGGAGTGGATTAAACATAAAATAGCACTCACAATAACATCAGGTCCTGCTGGTTGACCAGGGAGCGAAGATGAGTACACCAGGTACGCCTCGCCATCATAAAATGTGCCGTAGTGTGTGCGAGGCAATAGTTCAGTGCTGGACTCCTGCAAACAAAATACAGTAAAATAAAACTGTTTTACCACAATCAGACACAGCACGAAAATGTTTACCTTACCTACTGCAACGCCGAATATCAATTGTTCCGAATTACAAACATTGTTTTGACCTACTCGTTGATTACAATACAGTTAATCAAACCGAGGTCGATGATCCTCGATTCTTTGAAAAAATAAATAGAAATCGGTATCATAGCTACCATTTATCTTTTCATCGAGGCGGAGGCGGCGCGACGCTCGCCCGCGCCCGCTTGCGCGAGCGGATCGAATCTACCGTTATTGCGATCAAATAAGCTGTGTCAAACTAAACGAGATAATTATAGCCTCCTTTTATTTGTTTCAAAAAAAATGCAACGGAAACTCGATTATTAAAGCTAACTTTCCGCTCCATTTCTGCTAAAATGTAATCAAAATGTAACTTCTATTACGGTAGCTTCAGAATGTAGATGAAGAAGCTACCTTATTAGAGGTTATTAGTAGTAGATTCTACAATATGTACATACCTACCTGCACCTAACCTAGTTGCTTAGTGTATGTACCTACACTAGGGATTACCTATCGAAATGTACTAGGTGCTTAACAATCTATGTTGGTATTCTATGTAAAAAATCTTAGTGTTCCTTGAAGCGAATACTATTCCGAGAAGTCCGATTACCGTTTCCAAAGTTGAATGAAAAACTGACTAGGTAAGCCAGACTGAGCATTGGTAAATGGATTAGCTTGTCATTCAAACGGCTATTTAGCTTGGGATCGCTCTTTGTTTGCTAGATCAGGCTTATTGCAAGATTGTGCGTCTCTTTCTAACGCTACAGAGGGAAAGAGAAGTATGATGTGTCAAGGGGATTAGTGGTTCCTGATGAAGGAGTTGAACCCAATTTATTAGACGTAAAGATGTGAATATTTTAATATTCGATTGAGTAATTTTTTAGTAGCATTAGAGCGGTAACGAGAAAAATAAATGTCACATTTTTTTATTATGATACAAGGACTTGCCCTTTTTGAATATCGCATTATTATGTTGTACAATGACCTATCCCTCAGATCCTAGGGTCATGGGTCGAATCGTGCACGTATACCATTTTTAGGGTTCCGTACAAGAAGGGTAAAACGAGACCCTATTACTAAGACTGTCCGTCTGTCTGTCTGTCCGTCTATCACCAGGCTGTATTTCATGAACCGTGATAGTTAGACAGTTGACATTTTTACAGATGGTGTATTTCTAATGCCGCTTTTAAAAGAAATACTAAAAACAGAGTAAAATAAATATATATTTAAGAGGGCTCCCATACAATAAACGTGGTTCTGGGGTCTGAATCAACCCATGGACTTCTTCATACTAGTGATATTCATTTCAATTACTTATCAGATTTTTACATTAAAATAAAAACCCCTAACTTCCTAACATCATAATGAAACTTATCCCTAATATCATAACAATTCGGCATTTCCCTAAAGAATTCACTCCTACACAGAACCAATACACAAGACCTCTGACTGCCTTTACTTTCTGGGAATGGCCAGTTTAACATACACTCGGCGAATTCTCTTGATATTAACTAGTTTCAGCAGATCTCTGCTTTCTGTGTAAATAGGTAGGTACTCTTCACGGTCTCTTGCACTAGGTAAAACGTGTTTAGATAATTTTATATTCTAGAATATGACCAGCAAATTGTGTGATAGGTAAGTACAGTACAGCTCAATGTGCAATCATTTTACGTCTATAATTTTTTGTTATGATGCTTTTTATAAAGACTGACATTATGTATATTTTTCTCGTCATTTTTAGCTATGGGACAAATTAAATGTCCTATTATTATAATAAACGGTAGGAACCAAGCCATTAATTTGTTGCCTGTTCTTCTAAGCTCGGTCGCGTGGAACTGGCACTTAGTCTCATCTAGGTTTAAGACGTTTTAAAGTAATCCTTGTGGTTACAAATCCTTTCTCCCCAAATGAAATGAAATAATTTATTTGCTTGAAGCATGGTACATTTTAGATCTTAAATATACACCATTATTTTGTAATTACCAAAAAAAAATGCCGATATTGGCTGCTGATACTGAACAAATCCACGAAAAAAATATTTTTTGAGACATAAAAAAAATATTTTTAAATAACCAAAATTTTTTGTCAAATATTGAGAAATGATTCAACAAGCAAACGCTAAATACCAAGCGGCACCGAACAGCGTAATTTTTTTTCTCTCTAGTAGGTAGGTACTACAGTATGAGAGCCCACAATCAGATTGCCTATCGATTTGATACAAAGATGAAACGATTCATCGTTCACTTCAATTAGAATGGAATGGAATCAGAAAAAGCGGTAAAAATAAGCAGTTGGCTAAAATTATTTTATACACAGCAAGTATAAATAAGCGCTTGTAAATATATAAAAGCATGCAGTTAAATGGGGTCGAAGCCTAATACCGCGAGTAACAATATACGACAATTCTAAGCAATGAAGATACATTTACTGGCATGATATTCCCTAATAGACGTTTATTCTCTTGTATCTTTCTTTGTTTTCATTTCTTATTTTAATAGTGTGTAGGTATATGTGCTGAAGCAGTAAATAAATTAATGTCTATGTCTATGTCTATTTTGTATCAATAGGAAAAAACTAAAGATAAACCCCCTTATTCATAATAGTCTGCTAAATTAAAGCATTGCTAATTCTCACTCTGTCTTCTATTGACCTAAGTCGAGAGAGACCTATGAAAAATAACACACTGTAGCAGCTGTTTTAAGTTAGCGGACCATTGTGAATAAGGGGGTTGATCTTAAAAGTAGGTAATTTGGCCATGGGGGTCTGAGGTAACCGTTCATATTGGAAAAGGACTCGTATGTTTTATGTTATTTTTTGTTACAAATGTACAGCTTCAAGCACTTGCATAACCTTGACGTGGTCCATTTTAGTTAGATTCTTATGCCCATATATTCAAAATGTTAATCTTGCAAAACTCCTAATGATAAAATCGTTCACTATGCTACAGGTAGGTGTAGGTACAGGTTTCTACTTCTGGGAAAACCTCAGCAAAAAGGTTATAACAAAAAGCAGTCTTTACTTTCGCATCCCAAATATGTCCTCCATTTGAATTCAACGCAATACACCATTACTCATACCGTGGTTTATTTGTTTTATTTATTGTGAAAGGAGCACAAAATGTTGACACTGTTTACTCAACTACCACTTTCCGTCCGGTATCTCCTTCTCCGATAACTCCTCCGGCGCCTAGCACGCCTTCGCCGCAAAGAACAAGAAAATTGGAAACACCCCTCCACTTCGATGGAGGATTGTTTTCCGATATAAGAAGCACCTAAGAAATCAAAATAAATAAATCAATCATTTAATCGCATCAATGAAATGAAAGGTCATAAAAATTAATAAAATAAGTATCATTCATTCTCCATTACTTGCAACTTGTCTTACAACAAGTCCTAATTTGATCCTAACCAAGCTGTAGCTGGACTTTGCGTGGTATACTTCAGAGTAGATCCTTAAAAATTTTATTTGTTCTTAATTATTTGTAAAACTGATCACAGGTTAAACGAAAACACAAATGCTCCGAGATTCCCAAAAAATGACATTTTTACAGTTACTTTAATTTTATTGAACAATTTCGGCTCTGTCTTTGTCGATTTGTAAAAAAAATCTGTTGTCTGTAAAGTCGGTTTACTGACGATAGTTGAACGTGCCAACGTCATACAGCTGTCCACGCGGACGCATCGCTCACTCAAGTAGGAGAGAGACAGATGTCGAACGCTGCCGAACGCGGGGGCCGATTGTGCCTCTTTGTCGCTCGTTCCACGCTCTCGCTTGCACTTCAAGCCTTTAATGGAACGCCTCAGAGCGAGGTAACGCCGCATAAGTAATTTTTTTTGTGCGTGCAGCCGGCTCCATCGAATTATAAAATTTTGTCACGTCAAAAAATATGCTGGCATCACTGCCGTGAGTGAGAAAAGCTCTATGATCAATACATATTGGTATATAGCGCCGAAATCAGTACATGTGAATCCAACTCGCTCTTCTCCGTATTTATTTTCATTCAAATGAATGAAGATAAAAATTTAGTAGAGATATTTTTGTAACTTTCTATACAGGGTTATTCATTATTAGCTGCAAATACTCAGGAATTAGGTTCAACAAATAAAATAAAAAATATTTATAAGGCGTCTTGTTGCAGTTACTCCTGCGTGGCTTAGTCCATGAGTACATAAGAGAGCTTGTTCTCGGAATGTTGTAGGTAGGTATAAACGAGCTTGCGATGTTGATATTTCAAATATTAGTTCTCGTTCCGAGTATGGCATGATAATCGATTTAAATTGTAAATTATTTTTATTTCTTAACTCCTGTAACTCTGCATCTTCGATCTGGCTCTGGTACAGCAGCTCATAATCGAAGATATCAGGTAAATGGATTTCCTCTATTCTTGATAAGAAATCCGCAGCAGCATTCATTTCTCCTTTTATGTACTTTATTTCATTACAAAATTGCGCGATAAAATCAAGTTGACGTAAGCGTCTTGGTGAATCGGATTTCGACTCTTTTTTTGTTAGGGCGAAAGTAAGAGGTTTATGATCGGTCACTACTTTAACATTTCGTCCTTCTATAATATAACGAAAATGTTTAATACCCATGAAGATCGCTAAAAGTTCTCTGTCGTAGGTACTGTATAACGAAGATGGATATTCGTTCAATTATATTTCGTTATTCTAAGCTACCAATCGAAATATGTATCAAGGCGGAAAATTAATAGAGTTTATGGTGGGCATAAAATAATGCATATTTTTAAAGCGAATTAGTTCCCAATTGCGCTTTTGTAATGGGTCTAGAATTTATACGGAATTTCATGATGGAGATCGTCCACTGCGTTAATTGATTAAAGGTCACTCAATAAACGAGCTATATTTTATGAATCTATAAACAAACTTGAATTGGAGAATTTATTGATGAACATGAAAGTGACCTAAATGTATGGACATGCATAATAAAAATAGTTTACGGTTATATGTTATTAAAATTAAATGAAAGATACATATAAGTATACATACATACTATCGGAATGAAAAATGAAATATTATCGAGTATTTTTTTGCGCTCTAGATTCAATATATTCTGGTTATAAAAAAACTAATGCACCTTTCGTAACAATTTACAATCTATAAAATTTAATTTAGTCGATAAGTAACCATATTTTTTTATTCTGTTCATCAAAACGATCTACTCTGAATTCATAGAGAAAATCCAATAATGATTACTTAACACATCTTTATTACGACTCAAGACAGTTCTCCAGTGATATATTCCTCGGCAGATACAATAATAATTATGTTCTCCATCTCAGCGCAAATATTCTTTCTCCAAGCGACTTGTGCTGTCGACAGGAAACGAATCTTCTCCATTTTGCAAAGAAGAACAGGCAACAAACTACGGCTCGGTTCCTACCGTTTTTTTATATGATCCTTTTATTTTTATTTATTTATAAATATTTAGAATCCATCAAACTGTTGGCAGAAACGAGGTTGTACTTTGTTCATCAGCCTGTAGAAGTCCACTGCTGGACATAGGCATTGTAGTTTGTAAAGGTACGAAATCTTAGGCTGGTTTTCTTGTCACGCTAATCCGAGCTTATCGTCAGCGCTAACAGTCCGTCTCCATACTTGTCATATTTATCAATCAGCGCTCACGAACAGCAAGGGTTGAAGTAAAAAAGTAAACGGGTCTTTTGCATCGATTTATAAAGCATCTGAGGCTACTGGTTCTCATGCCCCTATTTAAGGGACGCTATGTTATGACTGGAATAAGCTTGCCTATATATTATCAGCTTTACCATCCTCTCAGCTTAGTGGGGCCTGATGTGAATCAGGCCCCACTAACCATGTCTTTGATGTGGATCAAAGACATACAGCCATACTAATAAACGGAATTTAAATTTAGTCATTGTTTAAAGTTAGCCCTGTCACTATTTGTCATTATGCAGTGGTAAGAGATGGCAATAGTTTAAGCACTGCTTATCTTTTGACATATTTTTATAAGTAAGGTCATTAGTCAACACATTTTAGCAAAAACATAATTAAGATCGTAACACAAAGATTAAAAGTTGAACTGGGCACGATAACCAGTTCATCCAACATTTGAATCAACTTTTTTTTGTTAAACTGTGTGCAATTCGATTGCACACAAGACAGTTGCTCGCGAATTTCGACAAATAAGTTATGTGATTATATGTCTTTAAAAAAATGAGCGAGCACATCGACGGTTGATCAACAAAAGGTAAAAGGGTCGCAGTAGAAGAAGCTATACTAATTTGATTTAGCCTACATTTTACTTTTACCTACTAATTCTAAGTTAATGAGTATGTGCGTTATAGAACTCTCTGATGACTCATCGTGCTATGAAGTCGAAGGAACTGTGCTGTCTAAAGAACCAACAGCAGAGGAAATCAAGGCTCTTTCTGCGAAAATTGATGAAATAAATCAGCAGGATGTTTTCATAGAAGAACCACGCCTAGAAAGTCCGCTAGTCGACAGCGAGCAAACAAATGAAGAGTCAGCAGAAGATCAAACACAGAGGATATTGGTGAGAATTTGTTAGAAATCAGTAACATTAACCACATCTAAAAGTTTAGGTACTGCTCGTTACCGAAATCTACGAACCAAGATCACGTTATAAATGTATTAAAATTAACTTAGTTTATTTATTATGGCGCAACTTAACGGAAGGCCATTTTGAAATATAAAAAAAACTAGCTTTTTGTAGTTCATAGGACGTAATAGGTCTAGATTAGCGGTAATCTTGATAAAGCAAAAGTATTAGATGATTATTTGACATCATAATAATGTAAAAATTAGGTGTACACAAAATACAATAACAAGAGGCACTGTGTGGGAATAAGAGTGATATGGATTAGTCAGCCTGTTATGCCTCCTCTTTCTCTCCTTTCCTTAATATTTATCTTGCCTATTTGATATTTTAGTGATTTGCTTAGGTAATACTATTTTCTTCTATAGATAAAAAGTGATTCATTTCAAAGCTCGTCTCAGGTATCGCTGGTGGCTTGCCAAAGTATAATTATGAACTCTTTGCCAAACGTGCACTCGAGATTAAAGATTTTGCGCCGTGGGAAGTACAGATCGCTTTACTGTTATATTTAATATTGATCATTGCAATAATTAATTTAAAGAAAAGTTTAGGTTGAACAATAACTGTGGGTAATTGAGGTTTCTCTGAATAATCAGAAACTACTGAACGGATTTCGATACAATTTTGCAACTGCCTATAATATGGTCGGACTTAAAAGATAGGATAGTTTATATTCAATATTTAGGTGTTATTAATTTATAAGGGGCAAAAGTTTCGAAATCTATGTCTATCCTTTTCTAACACGTAGGGACTTCTCTATGTCTATCCTATTCTATCACTTATGGATTTTTCTGAAAATTCTTGACTTTGATGAGAACAGAATGCACATAGACGCTCTAGAATGTTCTTTAAGGTTATCGAATGATCTGGAATAATCAAATATACCCATGCAAACGGTTCTGAATTTTAGATTTGGACAAAATGTTCTAGAAAATAGTGCTCCTAAACGTTATAGAATGTTCTTTCATCATCATCATCAATTGATATCAGTCCACTGCTGGACGTAGGTTCACCTTGAGTAACATTGGCTATATTTATGTGTTTAAAAAATAAATGTACACCCGTGCGAAGCCCGGACAGGCAGCTAGTCTATATATATAAATCTTTCCACAAATATTCCCTATCTTAGCTGTCTTGTGGTGGGCCACAGACTAAATACAATAACTAGACAACTTCATAAACTTTTTATATTATGAAAAGTCATGAATCTGTTTTTAAGTTTGCATGCGTGACGTCACAGTAGGTATTCTTATTATTTTTTTTTTCTTCTTATATTCATTACAAAATAGTTTTAGTATTGCACGCCTTTTAACTTATATGAATTGCGGTCTATTAATATGGAGTAAATAATATTTGCCATTATTTATTTGTATTTATTTGTTTATAGAAAAAATAATCATTATTATGAGGTTTTTTTACAACTAGCTAGTTACATCAGCTGATGGAACAACTGAATGGCTCATCTGATATTAAGTGGTAACCATCGCCTATAGCAAAACATTGCCTCGTAGGTCATGCACGTCAGGAACGTGCCCTATGATGCCCTGCGTTACAAATGTTCAGCCTAATGGGCCAGTAATTTCACCTGCACCCACACCCTTCAAACCAAAACACAGCAATGCTGCTTCACGGCAGAAATAGGCATGGTGGTAGTACGCACCCGGACGAGACACACACAAAGAGCTCTACTACTACTATAAGGACAGCTTAACTTAACTTGGACTTATGTAGACTAACTAAACAGATAAATCTGGAAACAAAGACAAAAAGAGCTCTAACAAGAGTTGGCCAGCTGAATGCATAAAACTCCCTTCCTTAACTAGAAATGAAAGGAATTTGCGATATGAGTCACTGGCTGGCTCAAGTAACACTTTGAACTCGGAGATTTAAAGATATCATACTTAATTTATAATATTTCTTACGGGCTTTTGTACAAGACTTGGCCTAAATAGTTTCCAAAAAAGTTTTTTTTGCTATTCTTCATTTTTCATTGTAGTCGGTTCAATGACCGCCATCCTGATAATTAATAAAAATTCAATATTTTCATAGAATTTGAAGAAGTTTCTTTAGTGTCCAGACAATGTATACTTATTTAAGACGAAGGGTTAAAAGCTCACAGTTTTTTCTAGATTTTCTTCCATTTTTCTTCTTATAGTGCTTTACATGTCGAGAAGATGTTAAATTATAATAGGTAATGTCCAATGTATTCTGCTTATATCTAGGCATGCAATATTAAAATTTACAAGGTAATGTCATGAAAATAATTAAATTAATTGAGAGAATTAAAAATAAAACATTAAATAAAACACAAACGAAAAAACACGAGTCTGAGGTACATAAACAATTTAAAATTAGGTTCATAAAACTCTTTAAAAGCTTTAAGTACTGTGGTTTTATAACTTACAAACTAGGGCAGTGTTTATAAGAAAACGTCTACAAAGAAAACGATCCCCAAAAAGAAACGAATCCCAGTAATTTTCTCAAATTAGGATCAAACTGGAAGTTGCGGATAAAAAATAAATGTCCTATTATGAAGAAATAAGGTAAGCTTGTTACTGCGGCCGGTCGAGTGGAATGACCGCTGGAATCCAGCGGGCTACTCCAAAACTAATCATAATAAATCATCTTTTTTCCTTCATCTTCTCATCGTATGATTGGTTCTTTCAAACCAGTGTGCTGAAAGGATTTTTAAATTCGCCTCAAGGAACCTAAAGAGCTTGAAAAACCGGTGCAGTGCATGGAAGTGCACTTTACACCTGTTTTTCGAAGTTTTTAGGTTCTAAGATATGCTGGTTTCCTTAGGATGTTTTCCTTCATCGTTTGAGAGTACTGGGCATAGTGCACATACATTTTTGGACAGAATAACTCTCATTGGTATGCGACTGGATTTGAACGCCTAGCGACCACGAGGCAGGCTTATACCCAGCAGTGAGTGCATACAGTTTAAAAAGGTAGATAGATATAATTTTTTAAATACATGGTTTTTTCTTATTTGAAAAAATAGTTCCCATCGTCATTGCTTAAATGTGCGCAGACAGATAATCATGTAGGTACAGTCGCGGTATGAAAATGTTCGTCACCTTATAGAGTCGGTTTTCGCTTGCACCAGTGCCTTGATCATGAACACATTTTGACATAATTTGTGACGTTAACTTATCGGTGTATTCTGTCTATTGAGTTTCAAAAGGTAAAATCCATCCAAAAGCCAATCCCTAAACTCGCCTATCTTCTCCCATTCTTCGCAATAATGTTGCTCATAATAATATCATAAACTAAGGAAAATCATATTTAGGAGGCATACTTTCACTTCACATTCACAAATCACATTGAATGAATTTATTCAAGAGTCAAGTGGGGTTCGGATGCGAAACGTTCGTTTCGTTACGTAAAAACAATCAGAAACTAATTTCAGGGAAGTCCCTGATCCAGAGAGTTGCCATACCTCAATGAAAACCATAGATAAAAAATAATGTATCTGGTCGGTTGCTATTAAATAATCTTTTGACATTGACTTTTGATTTGAAATGCCAAAATATGCAATATGCTAAATGCAAAATTTATATGCTAAAGAGTCATGAAATATGCTAAATTTAGCACTAAAAATGCTAAAACGGCAACAGTGAGGATGATGATTGAACTGGAACCCGGACAAGTGCAAGAAGTGTTCGCGGTTTTAATTTATTTATTGTGACGCAGCGCAGAGTAGGTACGTAGTAGGTACCTATATAATGCACGTTTCCATACAAACATGAATTAATCATTCATCAGAGATCATTCACCTGGGGATCGATGTAAGTATGGATTTTTATGAATTACTACCGGCCGCCAACGCGACTTCACTCGCCCCGTTCCTGTTACTTTTTCGGAATAAAAAGCATTGTATGTCCGTTTCCTGGTTCTAAGCTACCTTTCCACCAATTTTCAACAAAATGACTTCAGCCGTTCTTGAGTTATAAATGTTTTAACTAAAACGACTTTAGTTTATACAGGGTGTTTTATTGAGAAGGGCGTTGATGGCCAAGTCCGAAACCGCGAGAGTTGCGGAAAAGTCTTGAAAGGAGCCCTCGATGTATTCTATAACTGCATGATATTTTTTTTTAAATCTTCGGTTGATTAAACTGTTTAACCGTAGTTACTAGTTTGATTGTGAGCCCACGACTTAAGGTTCGGAAGGCGGGGCCGCCACCACTATGCCGCCAGTGCTCTACTACGGTATTGATACGTAGTTATTAAGGTAGGTACTTGAAGCACCTTATTATGAGGTTTTCCGGATAGGTTGCTAGGTAGGTATAGTAACACAACACACCACTCTAATTGAATGTTATGTTGGTTGAACCCGCGCTCGCACAAAAAACTAATGCTCCTTAATAACTACGTTGAGTTCTTAGAATTGTGTAAAACGGTCTGCGTTCACTTTTTATAGGAGGTGAGGTGACGTGACCTACCTACAGCATCACGCCAACTCACTACCTAATTACTAATCATTTTATTTAGCAATTAATGAAACAGAATAAAAAGTTTACTAGTTTTAACTATGTCGTCACAAGTTACGTGACGTGGCGTGACGTGACGCAGCGGGGCGGGGCGTGACGGTGATGTATCGAGCAAGTACTCGTTGCCTGAAACTCTCGGCACTTCCTCTCCCCCCCCCCCTCCCCTCCCCTCTCCTCCCCGTCACCCCCACTCCGCCGCCAAACTCGCTTTGCTGAAATTATTCGCTAATTAAACTTGAATAGCTACCTACCAAACAAGTTGTAAGTGAAACACGTGATAGTGCCGCCTGTACCGGCACCTGCATGGTATGGAGGGCGTGGATCTGTTGCCTACCAACAGTTACGATCTACCTAGGTATTACTATTTTAACTAGTCCTATTGAGCAGCGTCATTACACTACACTATAATACGTTTCGAAAAAACAACTCATGACGTCGTATGATACTGCTCCATGAAAATGCAAGTTAACACACTGCCCGCGATACAAAGATGTTTTTAGCATCCAAAATGTCGAAATTTTAGATCACCCGCCTTACAGTCCCTGACTTGAGCCCTAACGATTATTTTACGTTCCTTAAAATTAAGCAAAGTTTTCGTGGTCTACATTTTAGCTCACTCGAAAAAGCTGTTGACGCATACAAAATGGCCATTTTGACTACCCCCACTTCGGAGTGGAATAAATGTTTTAAAAACTGATTCAAACGCATGCAAAAGTGTTTTAAATATCGCGGAGAACACTTTAAAAAACAATAAATAGCAATAATCTGTTAAAATGTTTATACTTATTTCAAACGACAGAACTTAAAGGGCAGCCCTCGTACGTACGACTAACTCGCGCGCAGTGTGAGCGCTTTCATAGTACTCAGAAGGCCGGGAATGTTCGTACGTATTCGTACGTTATCGTACGAATGGAATTCGTACGAAACGTACGAATTCCATTATTATACTATACTGTTATTATACTATAATCCACATATAATATAATATATGTAATATATAATATGATATAATATAGTACATTAATTAATATATAATATATTATAATAATTTTATTATTGTTATATTATATCATAATTATGTATTAAGTTATTATATGTATTGAGTTATTATATGTATTGAGTAATTTTATATTTGTGTTATTGTATTATATTTATGTATTATTAAATATATATTATTATATATTTAATAATAGTCGCTGGTTATTGTTAAGTGATAATTGTATTCTTTATTTAGTGTACCTTATATATGAAGGTTCATATATAAGGTTAAGGTGTGTGTTGGTATAGTTCTTATTTGATACACATATTTACAGATAGTAGGTAGGTAATGTAGTAGTGGGTAGTCGGGTAAGTAAAAACTTACCCGACTGTTCTTCAGTGCTCATTCCAATTTTATTTCTTTCATATTCTTCTCGCCTTTTCTTTACGACCTTTAAAATGATTAAAGATTCTACAATTAACTACTAAACTATGGCATATAATAATATGACACCAAAAAACGTATTATTACAAAGAATTGTTATTTACTTCAACACCCAACTCAACGTGTTCAAATAAGAAGGAATTGGCTTGCAAGATGTGACCCAAAATTGGAAAATATACGCTTCTTTCGACTTTAGTGAATTGCAAACAATGTCACAGTCACTGAAGACGATGATTGGGTGAGTCTACAAAAAGTATAATCACAGCAATTTCACAAAGTGATACATGGTAACCGAAAAAAGCCGAAGAAGGCTCGCTAGGTAATTGGTTGTTGCCATGCCGGGTAGTTTACAATGCAGTGATTGTTCGCATCTGTTCTAACGTAGCATAGTAGTCAAGAGAAACGCTTTGATTTTAAGTCCGATCCAAGTAGATTTTAAAAGAACATAGATCTTTGTAAAACACGCAACAATTCCAATAAGCATTCCTTACAGGTTACAGAGGCACACAGATTAGCACATAGCTAGTATGGCGTGGACATCAACCCCATTAATTAGAAAACACTTTTGAACTTTTAAAAGACTTGAACGTGTTGTACTAGCTTAGATTTACAATACAGAATTTTTTGAAGTGAAAATTGTTTGGGCAGACCTGAACATTTTTGACGTGAGAAAAAACCAATGAACTCGCGCTACCGTCACCTCTTCGGCAAAGATTGTCAAACTTTGCCAAAAACTGGAAGATTGTTGCTGCAAACGAAAACATAATAGTAAGACCACCGTGATAAAGAAAGCTAATATCGTTGAGTGTGTTTTTTTTATTTTATATATTGTTCCACTGCTGGGCAAAGGTCTGACCAAATCTTTCCAACCGTCTCTATCCATCGTTTCATCCCATAACAAATAACTATTGTCGTTAATTTAATTGCTAATGTTTAAGCTGAAGCAATTTAAAATATTTTGCAATACGTATAAAAAAGTTTAACAGATGGAAAATACGACCCATTTGAATGTGTCTGAATGTAGTTTCTAGTCACCAAATTTAAATAAGTTTTTTAAATGTAACGCATGAAACTACGCCAAACGTCAGTACTAAATGACGTTGACGTTAAAATTGGCAATCAGTCAGTGTCAACGACAAGGCTGGGTAGGTATTTGGGCTAGAAGCGGTACTCACTTGTTATTTTGAAACCAGCCTTCATTCACAAGTGCTTTTGTAGCAATATAAAATGAACCGGTCTCCAAGAACTCTCCACTCCAATCTTGCCTACGTGGTCTTCTATTAGCGTTAAAATTTATAGGTTGAAGCTTTCCTCCACGTATCCCCCAGCGTAGTGTATGACTTCTGTAATGTTTAAAACAGATGAATAGTTTATCTAAAACCCACCCGATGAACCGAAGTTATTGCAAAAAGTGGGAAGTCGAAGCAGGAGGGCTCGGAATCGTTCTTCCTCTGTGAAAAAGAATGTTTGCTATCTTTTTTTCATGATAATATAGACCATCCTTTGGCTACAATCTCACCTGATGGTAAGCGACAATGTAGCTGACGATGGAGCAGAAAACACCTATTCACTCTTGCCTTGAAGAAGCCCAGATTGTAGTTTCTTAAGTCAAACTGGATCATAATAATCTTATCAAATTAGTATATTGTCATCGGTCCTCGATAAATCTACAAAGTTTGAATGAAATCTGGCCATCTACAGTGGGTCAAAATCGCTAATAAGGAGTTGGTTACAAACATACAAACATGCAAGTAAAAGTCTTTTTCAATACCTATGTCTTAAAATAAGCGCAAAGTTTATTTTTGTTTTATATAACTAAATATACAAATGAATAGAGAAAAACGTCTTTACAAGAACTTTGCGTTTTGTCTTTCAACTTACAATATACTTTACTAAATAACTCTACGTAGAAGTGAAACTCGCGTACTAGAACAAATTCCCCTCGGCCCTCGGCAATATTTGTTTCCTACCATAAGGACGTAAATCGGAAGACAGTCGTGAGCCTACACAACAGAAACTACTATTATCTTGAATCTACTATAAGTTTATCATGTTTTTACCTTTCTGCGTCGTCAAAATGTAAAAAAAAAAAGATTTTCAATTGCTTACCTAATGAGCATTTAGATAAGAAGTATTTATTATACACGTGCCTGTTCCGACATAAAAAATATTGTAATTAGAGAGATTAGAGCTTTATGTAAAAAAACGGTTGCCCCTGACGCTCTATACATCATCTACAATATTAAAAAGGCCTGTTAGTAATTATTTAATCGTACGACCGGTACAATAGGCGTTACTATAATAGATTAAAATCTAAATTAGAAAAAAAAAAACAAAACTAAATTATACACTTCCAAAAAAAACAAATAAAATTAAAAAAAAAAATAGAACTTAAAAAATACCTCATAACTAGCAAAACGATTTGACGTGCTTCGAAATACTTTTTATTTTATGGCCGTAAAAGCTTGAAATCTTCAAAGATTGTATTAGTACTTAAAAAAATTGCAAACACACTGTCAAGTGCACGAAAGAAGCCTCTTTTGGGTGCACTTAAAATCCATAACTACACTAAATCAAAAGAATTAGGTATGTACCTACTATATAGGTTTCAATTTTAAATTAATTTAACTGAAAATATAATAAAGAACAACGAATGAACTATCAACCCATTCATTTGCATAAGTTTTAATTAATTTATTCTGGGCTTGCACCTGTAAATTTTAATGATATCGCTGTATGTAATGTACCAAATTAATGTTTATTTTGATTACACGCCCACATTACTGCCGAAATTCAAGTGAATTATTGCATTCTGTTGACCTTAAACACAATAGGGGTGATTAGTAATCAATTAAAAATGGGCGTAAATCAATCGTTATCGTAAATTTTAGGGTTATTTACAGTTTTATGTCGGCATATCAAATTATACTACATGTGGGTGCCATAGTATTTTTTGGTTGTGTTTGTTCGAACATAAAATAAGACCCATCCATTACCTCCCATAGGTGTAGTTAGAACCCAACTAAAGGGACGTACTAGGAGATTTTCAGCAGCATCTCCAGAAGAGTAAACACAGACACTGCACTGGCTCCAGGGCAAAGCTTTCTTTGAATTAAAAAAAAAAGAAATGTCAAAAAGTTGCAATTCATTTGCAATTTGTGGTAGCGTCTCCGGCTTCCGATCCTAAGGTTGTGGGTTCAAATCCAGTCGTGTACCAATGAGTTTTACTGTTAAAAATGTATGTACACTATTGCAGTACTCAGTACTTTCAAACGGTGAAGGGAACCATCGTGAGGAAACCGGCATGTCGTAGAATATAACAACTTTGAAAAACATGTGTCGAGTGCACAAAAGAAGCCTCAGAGAGGGTCCGTTTGTCCCTCAAGGAGGTAAAATTATTTCACCATACTGGTTTTCTAACCAGTGACTTGATAAGAAGAAGAAGAAGAAGAAGTTTTAAAGAGTTAAAATTGACACTGCATTGGCTAATCCGCCTGCCATGGCAAATTTTTCATCCATTCAAAGAACTCATTTATAATTTGTTGGTATAAATATGCTTAAGGTCCGATCTCAGAATGAATAACATTGTAATAAGTTTATTATATATTGATATTGACCTCAATTAAAGAACTACATCTAAGCACGTGCTTTACTGGTCATGGTCTTGCATGAAGGTTGTATGCAATACATTTTCAATTACCAATGCTTTTTGCAATGCCCCCCTATGGGGGGTATTCTATGTTTCATAGCGAACAACGTTTGTTCTACGAATTTATAACATTTCGTTCTGATTCGACTATTAGGTGATGGAAAAAGCTCTGGAAACATTATGTTTTTTTTATTTGGAGTTACCTATGAATAGTTGGCCATTTCAGAGTTGAATTTCAATGAATCTAGAACGTTTCTTCTCGCTAATTCACAACTTCCTATTTATGCTCCTCAGGTCACAAAAACAAATAGAAGCCCGTCGTAATTAGCAATAAAAAGTACCAAGTAATTTTCCCAACGAACAAAACATCAGTAATGAAAATAGAAAACTCTCCCGATGTTTTTTCCCGGCTGGCCGATATTTCCACTCGCCATGGGCGGCTACTTTTTTAGTATTTTTGAGGAATTCTCTAGGATTCCCTGCCCCGGGCTATAAACTCGATAAAATTTTACATTTTACGACGGCGACTGTACGTGGAGGTAGTTGGAAACTCCACACCTTTTTTTTCTATGTACAGTTTGAGATGAGATTTTTCAAATTTATTTTACATCTCAGTAGTAAGGATTGATTCATTCTGGCTCACTCAAAAAAGTGTGTGGCGAACGACGGACCTACCATGGCGCCGACTAAAAAAAAAAAAAAAAAAAAAAAAAAGTTTGGAGTCTTTTTGTATGTTTTGGCACACGCCCAATCGATTGAGCTAACCCATTTTAACGCATCTCTTTCCATTCAAAAGTTACAAAGCCACTTGTATACTCAATAAATGAACAATAGCCTTATAATGAGGGTTGAGCCATTGTGTCCGGCTTGCGCCGCAGGTAGTAGAGATAGGCGCGGTCCCTAATGCATGTTCACTTCATTTAGGTATTTAATTGAGAACTTATGATAATATGATAATCAATATTTATTATTAGCAATACACCAATATATTTTTATTTTATGTGTATATTATTTAATATTGTACGGCCCCCCACGATGCATATAATATGAAATTGTTATTTAATAAGTATGAATTATTTAACTATTATCAATTATTTTTATTATTTAAATAAACTAACCTAACACCTTAACTGTGATGCACTGTTCGACGCCTGATTAACCAGCAGTGGGCATTAATTATAAGCTGTGGATGATGTAATTGCAAATAAAATTTTCTAGAATTCTAATTAATATACTGTTGATATTAATAAGGACCAATCGTTTCTCCCCCGTCAGGGAAATCTGAATGTAATTTTTTTATCGGTCGGTGATCTGAACTTTGTTTTCTACCTTTACCTACAGGTGGAAAACTTATTATGTTTTCTAGGCCATTGTTCTTTTAAAATATAGTTTGTATTTTATTCATATGATGTTTCTTATTAATGGTTTATGTATTTTTTATTAAAGACTATTTGCTAGCAGGTTGGAACTAAGTCCTAGCTTCACGGATGACTAATCGACTTACTAAATATTGGATGGTTGTTTATCTCAAATTTGGCAGACAATAATTTTATATAAACATGTGTCAACTATTCGATTGGTAAATTAGTCTTGCGGGAAAGTGTAAGTTGTATAATCCTGTCTTCTTTTATGATAGTATTTTAAAAGCTTACAAAAGTTATAAAGTCATGACACGAAAAAAAAAACTAAATTAAATTTTTGCACCAATTTATAGCAACGCCAGTTGACCCTTTACTTTGCAATAATCCCGCATTGTAGACAAAACAAACATCACAAGTAAAACGTAACAAAAACTAAAGGAAAACCCGTCAGAAACCTTTTACTGGATATGTAAAATATTAAAGGATTCATCTATCCACATGTCCGCAATACAAAGGCGAGTATGAAGTGCACTGCACAAACTGTTACGACAACTAACCAAACACATCAAAACAACGGGCACATTTGATTAAAATAAATAAAAGAAGCGATATGACGAGAGCCGAACGTGTCAGTTTGCCCCCCTTGTGCGCGCTTGCTCACTCCCGCTCGGCAAATATTCAAACCAATGTAACCCGAAAATTAAAATGTTCCACGGCACGATCAACAAAGTGATACATTCTCACGATAATAAATAATTGCATACAATAACTCAGGTAATCGTGTATGCAGTAATACATCACATAAAAGCTAGCAGTGCATGTCGTAAATATCTAGAGATACGCACGTCGAATACGGGAAAGACGCAACACTCTAAAATGGCAAATCTATTCTAAGCGGGAGCTAGAAAAGTCAAGTTACAAATCGTATCGAAAATCTTAGACAGTGTTGGCGGTGCTCCAATCGAGAAGTGATCATAACTGTCAATAGTTTGCGAGCAATAATATGCATTTAAATCCTTCCTCATTAAAAAAAATAAAAGAAACTAAAGCAATCTCGGTTGTTTTAAAAGTGTTAAATAAGAAATCCCGGGCGGACTGGTAGACTAGGGGTGGTTCTAATCTAATTATGACGATTCACCGAGTTACCATTTAAGTCTCAGCCATTTCTTTTAATAACTTTGCATTTGAAAGCCTAAGCTCTCTGGCCTCACTAACTTGAATCTTGAATCACTTGAATAAGAACGTCAATTCGCAAAAAAATCAGATTAAAATTGACTAATTCCACCCAACTTTTGGTGCAAGCGGGGCTAAAATAACTTTTTAATTAAAGATTATCAGGCTGAAACGTCAGCAATTTAGCGCGGTGCCAGAGATGACGGGCGTCTTAATAATTTCGATATGGCCCTGGTTGACGCGCCATCAACGAACACGTTTTATTGGTAATTATGGCGAGTAGTAAAACCTAACTTTGCGGCAAAGCGCTCTACTCGAGAGAATGCACGGTCCTAGAGTTTGTAGTCGTGAAATGTATTCTAGTTTAAACCAGACGGGGGTACCTACTCCTGAACGTAGTTAAGTGGCTCTCGATAGACTGCGTTGCGGTGCAACTGACTTAACGCGAGTACGCAGGCCCAACCCTAGATTCATGTGCCAATTTTAACACCCAAACTATTGAGACTTCATTACGAATTACAAATTACCACTAGAAACTGCTATTTTCCTTCCTTCTCCGGATATATTAGTCTTAGTTTGTTCAGCGGAAAGCTGGTATGTCATATCACAGGGTAATCCTAGTTTGGGTATCAATGTTATCTCACCAGGAAATTTCCATTATAAGCTGCAACCTAACTGTATAATAAATGTTACTGTAATGTTTGTTACTGTCCAATAAATTTTATTTTATTTAATATAGTGCGGATTGAAGATTATAAAGTCTCGTAGGCGGCACCTTTGTTTAGTTTCACAAAGTATGAAAACATACGACAATTTAAACAATTTATTCAAACAGTCGCAGTCGTAAACTAGAGATTCGCATTTTTTGGTGTAGCAAGTCAGTGCAACGCTACCCGTATATTTACAGCGCTGTCGAGTTGTCAAGTTGCGCGGCAATATTTGGTAGACATTAACATACAATTTCATATTCATATCAGAATAAGGTGGCGCGGGTAGCACTCGATGCCGCGACATTGTGGACCTACCCGCGACCGTCGCTTGACACCCAGACATTGAGTCAACACTTTCCAGTATTTTTTTCCGAGAACGATATCTACTGCAGACGGTGAGGTAACAAGAGAAGAGAAAAAAACAACATCACCAAGATGGAATAATATCACGAATGCTAAGTAGATAAAACAGCATTTTTCACTTAATTTTTTACAATTCAATTTTGTTTACTCGATTTAATTTATGAATAAGTAACTAACGAGTTCGCATATTGATATGAGGTTTTAACAGCGACAAATATATTTGTATAACTTTGTGCATAGCTACAATGAATTGGAAATTAAAAGATATACATTTCGTTGAAAACAAAACAATGTTTCCATTCGATTTATTTATCGCGATTGAATGTAACAATAACTCGCGCATTGCTGATGCGAAAAAGACAAACGCAAGATAAAACAATGCAAGTTATATTGAATAAAAACTTTACTCTTGCATACTAATGCTTAAATTTGTATTGGACTGAGTTTGCTTGACTTTTCATTAAGTTTCTCGTTTCGTCGGGCGGAGATGAAAATCAAAGAAATCATTAAGTCTGATTATGCTTCGTACAACTTTTAGAGCGCGTGTTTTGTTTGTTTCCAATTTAGAGTTAAAATGCTAGTCTCACCATTTCATTCAGAAACTAAGCACTTAACTAAAAACTAAAATTAAAACTACGTTTTAATTTCAGCTAAAATCTTAACATTTTTGCAACGTCTCAAGAAAAACTGTATTCAAGACGGAGCAAAAATAAACTGCTCACAATACAACAGTCAATGTGACAGAAGGCTGACGACGACGCGAAGCCTTACAAGAGTGCACTTTAGTTAGGCAAAGACAGGTACTCGGCATGCATTAGGCGAATTAAAAAGTTTCCTTACGGCTCTTCATTTGTTTGTGAATGTAAAAACGAAAAGCAAGTGTTAAAAGTTTTAGTTTCGGTTCACAAACAAATGAAGAGCCGTAAGGAAACTTTTTAATTCGCCTAATGCATGCCGAGTACCTGTCTTTGCCTAACTAAAGTGCACTCTTGTAAGGCTTCGCGTCGTCGTCAGCCTTCTGTCACATTGACTGTTGTATTGTGAGCAGTTTATTTTTGCTCCGTCTTGAATACAGTTTTTCTTGAGACGTTGCAAAAATGTTAAGATTTTAGCTGAAATTAAAACGTAGTTTTAATTTTAGTTTTTAGTTAAGTGCTTAGTTTCTGAATGAAATGGTGAGACTAGCATTTTAACTCTAAATTGGAAACAAACAAAACACGCGCTCTAAAAGTTGTACGAAGCATAATCAGACTTAATGATTTCTTTGATTTTCATCTCCGCCCGACGAAACGAGAAACTTAATGAAAAGTCAAGCAAACTCAGTCCAATACAAATTTAAGCATTAGTATGCAAGAGTAAAGTTTTTATTCAATATAACTTGCATTGTTTTATCTTGCGTTTGTCTTTTTCGCATCAGCAATGCGCGAGTTATTGTTACATTCAATCGCGATAAATAAATCGAATGGAAACATTGTTTTGTTTTCAACGAAATGTATATCTTTTAATTTCCAATTCATTGTAGCTATGCACAAAGTTATACAAATATATTTGTCGCTGTTAAAACCTCATATCAATATGCGAACTCGTTAGTTACTTATTCATAAATTAAATCGAGTAAACAAAATTGAATTGTAAAAAATTAAGTGAAAAATGCTGTTTTATCTACTTAGCATTCGTGATATTATTCCATCTTGGTGATGTTGTTTTTTTCTCTTCTCTTGTTACCTCACCGTCTGCAGTAGATATCGTTCTCGGAAAAAAATACTGGAAAGTGTTGACTCAATGTCTGGGTGTCAAGCGACGGTCGCGGGTAGGTCCACAATGTCGCGGCATCGAGTGCTACCCGCGCCACCTTATTCTGATATGAATATGAAATTGTATGTTAATGTCTACCAAATATTGCCGCGCAACTTGACAACTCGACAGCGCTGTAAATATACGGGTAGCGTTGCACTGACTTGCTACACCAAAAAATGCGAATCTCTAGTTTACGACTGCGACTGTTTGAATAAATTGTTTAAATTGTCGTATGTTTTCATACTTTGTGAAACTAAACAAAGGTGCCGCCTACGAGACTTTATAATCTTCAATCCGCACTATATTAAATAAAATAAAATTTATTGGACAGTAACAAACATTACAGTAACATTTATTATACAGTTAGGTTGCAGCTTATAATGGAAATTTCCTGGTGAGATAACATTGATACCCAAACTAGGATTACCCTGTGATATGACATACCAGCTTTCCGCTGAACAAACTAAGACTAATATATCCGGAGAAGGAAGGAAAATAGCAGTTTCTAGTGGTAATTTGTAATTCGTAATGAAGTCTCAATAGTTTGGGTGTTAAAATTGGCACATGAATCTAGGGTTGGGCCTGCGTACTCGCGTTAAGTCAGTTGCACCGCAACGCAGTCTATCGAGAGCCACTTAACTACGTTCAGGAGTAGGTACCCCCGTCTGGTTTAAACTAGAATACATTTCACGACTACAAACTCTAGGACCGTGCATTCTCTCGAGTAGAGCGCTTTGCCGCAAAGTTAGGTTTTACTACTCGCCATAATTACCAATAAAACGTGTTCGTTGATGGCGCGTCAACCAGGGCCATATCGAAATTATTAAGACGCCCGTCATCTCTGGCACCGCGCTAAATTGCTGACGTTTCAGCCTGATAATCTTTAATTAAAAAGTTATTTTAGCCCCGCTTGCACCAAAAGTTGGGTGGAATTAGTCAATTTTAATCTGATTTTTTTGCGAATTGACGTTCTTATTCAAGTGATTCAAGATTCAAGTTAGTGAGGCCAGAGAGCTTAGGCTTTCAAATGCAAAGTTATTAAAAGAAATGGCTGAGACTTAAATGGTAACTCGGTGAATCGTCATAATTAGATTAGAACCACCCCTAGTCTACCAGTCCGCCCGGGATTTCTTATTTAACACTTTTAAAACAACCGAGATTGCTTTAGTTTCTTTTATTTTTTTTAATGAGGAAGGATTTAAATGCATATTATTGCTCGCAAACTATTGACAGTTATGATCACTTCTCGATTGGAGCACCGCCAACACTGTCTAAGATTTTCGATACGATTTGTAACTTGACTTTTCTAGCTCCCGCTTAGAATAGATTTGCCATTTTAGAGTGTTGCGTCTTTCCCGTATTCGACGTGCGTATCTCTAGATATTTACGACATGCACTGCTAGCTTTTATGTGATGTATTACTGCATACACGATTACCTGAGTTATTGTATGCAATTATTTATTATCGTGAGAATGTATCACTTTGTTGATCGTGCCGTGGAACATTTTAATTTTCGGGTTACATTGGTTTGAATATTTGCCGAGCGGGAGTGAGCAAGCGCGCACAAGGGGGGCAAACTGACACGTTCGGCTCTCGTCATATCGCTTCTTTTATTTATTTTAATCAAATGTGCCCGTTGTTTTGATGTGTTTGGTTAGTTGTCGTAACAGTTTGTGCAGTGCACTTCATACTCGCCTTTGTATTGCGGACATGTGGATAGATGAATCCTTTAATATTTTACATATCCAGTAAAAGGTTTCTGACGGGTTTTCCTTTAGTTTTTGTTACGTTTTACTTGTGATGTTTGTTTTGTCTACAATGCGGGATTATTGCAAAGTAAAGGGTCAACTGGCGTTGCTATAAATTGGTGCAAAAATTTAATTTAGTTTTTTTTTTCGTGTCATGACTTTATAACTTTTGTAAGCTTTTAAAATACTATCATAAAAGAAGACAGGATTATACAACTTACACTTTCCCGCAAGACTAATTTACCAATCGAATAGTTGACACATGTTTATATAAAATTATTGTCTGCCAAATTTGAGATAAACAACCATCCAATATTTAGTAAGTCGATTAGTCATCCGTGAAGCTAGGACTTAGTTCCAACCTGCTAGCAAATAGTCTTTAATAAAAAATACATAAACCATTAATAAGAAACATCATATGAATAAAATACAAACTATATTTTAAAAGAACAATGGCCTAGAAAACATAATAAGTTTTCCACCTGTAGGTAAAGGTAGAAAACAAAGTTCAGATCACCGACCGATAAAAAAATTACATTCAGATTTCCCTGACGGGGGAGAAACGATTGGTCCTTATTAATATCAACAGTATATTAATTAGAATTCTAGAAAATTTTATTTGCAATTACATCATCCACAGCTTATAATTAATGCCCACTGCTGGTTAATCAGGCGTCGAACAGTGCATCACAGTTAAGGTGTTAGGTTAGTTTATTTAAATAATAAAAATAATTGATAATAGTTAAATAATTCATACTTATTAAATAACAATTTCATATTATATGCATCGTGGGGGGCCGTACAATATTAAATAATATACATATAAAATAAAAATATATTGGTGTATTGCTAATAATAAATATTGATTATCATATTATCATAAGTTCTCAATTAAATACCTAAATGAAGTGAACATGCATTAGGGACCGCGCCTATCTCTACTACCTGCGGCGCAAGCCGGACACAATGGCTCAACCCTCATTATAAGGCTATTGTTCATTTATTGAGTATACAAGTGGCTTTGTAACTTTTGAATGGAAAGAGATGCGTTAAAATGGGTTAGCTCAATCGATTGGGCGTGTGCCAAAACATACAAAAAGACTCCAAACTTTTTTTTTTTTTTTTTTTTTTTAGTCGGCGCCATGGTAGGTCCGTCGTTCGCCACACACTTTTTTGAGTGAGCCAGAATGAATCAATCCTTACTACTCATCTCTCGCAAATTGCCCTCGTTTATGTTTGAATTTTTCATTTAATTTCTGAGCGTTGTTTTTAGAAAACGAATAAAGGCATGCACACATCTAGGCAATGGAAATGGCAATCAGCTGAAACGCTGTCAAATATGACAGCGATATTTGAGAACGTTTTAGCTGATCGCTTCATCATCGTGAGCCTGAAGACATAGGTCTCCTCTACACATTTCCAGGTAAAACGGTTTTGAGCCCTTTCCATCCACCGAATTCCCGCGATCTTAACAATGTCGTCGGTCCATCTGGTGGGTGGGTGCCCTACGTTTCGCCTTCCGGTTCGTGGTCACTGGTCACCATTCGAGAACCTTTATTCCCCAACGCACGCACGTCAAGAACGTGCCCTACGATGCACTACGTCCATCAACTGGCGGCATACAGATGTTCAGCCTCACTTTCCAGTAATTTCAACGGCGCCCCCACCTTTCAAACCGAAACATATGGATTTATAAGACAGCAGACATTTTTTCAGACGTTTTTCCTGGAAATTTATTAATCAAAGAAAAAATTCATCTTACTTTTAATGGAGACATTTTACTTAGAAATGAATTTATCCGATCATTATTAGGGTGTACTTTTGATATTGATACAAGATAATCTTCTTATCCTTTGGTTTTCTTAAAAGCGGTGACCGTAACCGACCAATAGGCATGAAGGCAGTAATCAAGTATCGCCAAAATATTTATCTGATCTAATGAAAAAGGATTCAAAGATTTTGATATATGTATTTATTCTATTATTAATGTCGAGATTAATAATTTATTTGTTAAAATAAATCTACAAAATACTTAGGTGCTGGGCAAGTCTATTCCATCTAAATTTTGAAAACACTTCTTTGCCATTAGCAATCTTAAAGAATGATATAGGGTGATCCTGGTTTGGGTACCAGTGTTGTCTAAACAGAAATAATGTAGGTGCATGTGTTCTAAAGGTACTATAAAACCGAATATTATGCTTTTATTCACCATTATTTCATATCAATGAAAGATCCCAATGATGAAGTGATCTGATGGATAACTTCAGGCCAAATAAAACTTCTTCAAGGTGATTTAGTTACCTTTTATTAAAAGAAAAAAAACTTTTATTGTATTAACCTATATTTTCATAACATCACAATAAGCACATGTGCGGTGTAGGTTTACCAAACAAATAATTTCGAATGAAAATAAATGAAATAAAATGATAATAAATAATCTCCGTTTTTCAGAGAAAGAAAAGAAAAAAATAAAGAACGGAATCGAGAATACCAAAAGGCATGGCGTCAGCGTAAAAAAGATTTAAAGAAAAAAGATTCGAAGAAGGAAAAAGAAAAAAAAAAAGAACGGAATCGAGAATACCAAAAGGCATGGCGTCAGCGTAAAAAAGATTTAAAGAAAAAAGATTCGAAGGAGGAAAAAGAAGAAAAAGAAGAAAAAAAAAGAAAAAGACATTGTGAGAATCAAAGAGCATATTATCAACGTACAAAAGGTTTAAAGGAAAATGACGAAAATGTAGAAGAATTGTTCCAAAAGCAATTAGATGATTTGCAAATGTAATTATTTACAAACTTTTGCATATAAATGCAAATATATATATTATAATGTAGGATTGGGGTCAGTTCGTAGACTTTTAGCCAAACAAATACTTACCAATAGAGTGACTTGCAGAAGCCTGCAGTGCAAACACAATGTTGGTAACAATGCTCGCAGCAGTATCATCCTTGTTTGTTCGGTACGGAAGCAGGGTTGGATGGCCAACAAATCTAACATCATTGACTTTCAGCTCAAACTTTCTGTTGCACAATTCTGCTTTCACAGCGAAGAGAGTAGATAGCATTTCATCTGTGAAGCCACTAAGTTGACCTGCAATTATACCAATGGCACCTAATCATAGGAGATAGACTTTGTGGAGTACTAACCTGGGCTAGCCCATCATGAAGAACTCAACTAGGTACTTCTATCTAAGACTATTTTGAATTCACTATGAAAAACTAAGAAAGAGATACACCAATTATTAAGTCTAGCAATCAGTTAGTCTTTGTTTTATTATTATTACAAAGGAATACATTAAAGACTCAATATACTGACCTTTAGAAATATTTGAAGTCTGCGACTGGGGATTTTGTAAGAGGTCCTCGGTTGAGGTGATAGCATATGGGTTGTGGCGACCACATTTCTTCTGTTTACTTTCATCTTTGTTTTCAGTTGTGTATGGATATCTGAACAGTAACCTGTCGCCTTTACTGTCAGATTTAACGAAGAATATGTTCAAAGGATTCACTTCCATGATTTATAGTACGTCAGTAGACTTGGCTAGTAAACAAAGTTTCAAGTAAACAAGTTTAGCCAGTAACAGGGATCCACAGAAGTAACTTTTCTATACATAGTGTATTGCACGAAACGAACTTACACTAGTGGTTGACCACTGAGCACATCAACACATCAACAGTCTGAACTTGAAAAACACCTAGAACCCCTAGAATTTATTATCGTTTGCACCATCTTTGGAGGCAATTTTTTAGTCTTGTGATAAAAATGTTATTTACTAGCGGCGGTTACTAACTGGGACAGTCGTACCATGAAGACTTATTGCGATTCAATTCTCCGGAATTGTTTAATCTTCTAAGTTCAATTAGTTCATAAATTACAACTAGAGGGCGTTAGTAAATTTGTAACGTTTCTAGAACGCGCTAACGTTGCGTTCTGCATTTTCAATGATGTCAAAGCCTGTGTTGTATGAATATAGCTACCTAGTTCAAGGGTTTATTTGTTTCATTACAAATCCCTCCCAGTACGGTTAAAGGTGCTCAAACATTGGTCTTGGTCCTTCGTAAGCCAGATAGGCAATTTTGAAAAGTACTACGACCAGCCTCTTTTTGTATAAGTGCCGCTGTACTCGCTGTGGATCGCAGCGGATAAAGTACGGCGAGGAGTGCGGTTGGTGAAACTATGCCACCGTATCTCCTAGAATATCATCAGCTTGGATCGCAGTGAAGTGAGTGACAGTGACGTCACAGTGCAGAGCGCGCGGGATAACCATATTCCCGCTGCGTAGTTCAGTGCAGTACCGTGGAACGTGAGTGGCGGAAACCATTTCCCCACTTCCGAGATCGAGGGATACTTCCGGACAGGAGTGCCCTGAAGTAACCAGAAGAGGAGCGGACACCGCGGACGGGTGATACAGTACTAATCCCCCCCGCCCCCGCCCCGTGCATCAGCTGTGGAGTTGTCGCCGCGCCAAGAAGGAGATTGACGAGACGACGGGAGAACCGACTAGCGCCGTGAGTTGGAGTGCAGGCCGCACCCACGAAACTTGTCTAGTGTGTACCATTGTGCCCAAACATCTGCACAATGGATGACCTTGCCAGCGCCACAGGCAATGCAGTAGAGGTGGCTAAATACTACTCAAGAATTATTGTCTAGTGTGTACCATTGTGCCCAAACATCTGCACAATGGATGACCTTGCCAGCGCCACAGGCAATGCAGTAGAGGTGGCTAAATACTACTCAAGAATTATTGTCTAGTGTGTACCATTGTCATAATCAGACAGATCATTATATAAAAGTTTTTATCATCCACGGCATGATTTTAGTGGCAAAGTGGTTATGTAACGTTCTACGCGGTCTCCATTTGGATCGGTGACCATTGATGACCAATGATCCAGTGCTGAAAAAGGCCACCTCCATAGATTTTCTAAACAATAGGTTAGTATGAGTTTGCCTTAATCACGACTGTTTCATATTTTACGTTTTTGGTTTTCCGTATTGCGAGCCGCAGCTTTGTATGAAAACGCATAATATCTGAGCACGCTCAACCACTAATCATGAACACTTGCATTTCATAATCAGTGATTCATTTCTAATGACGCAATGCATGTATATTGTGAACGTGCTATGAAAATAATGTTATTTTTATAAAACAATCACGTATCACGACTATTGCGTCGTAAAACTTAAAACAGTCGTGACAATTCAGATACACGTGAAATTTTTATCTTTGATGGGTAAATGTATAAATAATTTGTTCTTGGTGGGCATCGAACCCACGACCTACGGCGCAAAAGGCAGAACTACTACCAACTGAGCTGCGAGGCCAATCTCCACATATTTCCAGGAAAAAATCGTATTACAATGTTTTAAAATTTTACTATGTTGTCGGTTCATTGTAGTTATAGGCCTTCCGCATTTTCATTCAGTATAATAAAATCACCATTGGGGATTCTAATGGACTTCTTCAGGCTGCAGATGATGATGATTTAACCATAAATACACTTAGTTCCTGTCATTTGCAGACTGGTGTAAATTTCTAGCCCAGTTTAATCATGTGCAGCGGCCGCAACTTTGATGGCAATATGCTTATGTAGAGTAAGTAAACAGTGGATTGACTGTTTTGTTGTAGGTATTGATGAAAGAATGACCGCTGCACTCATTAGTTATCTTATTAGGTACCTACTATAATGTTTATGAAGAAATTATAATCACTGAAGTCGATGGTTGGAAAGGGCTCAAAGCCTATTCCAGCAGTGGACTTCTTTGATGATGAAGCAAAATAAATGTAGGTAAGCGTATTATTAGGTATTACTCTTGGAGGAATTAGACAAGGTATTACTCAATATTTGAAGTGAATTGAAAGCTCAATCTTAGTTTTTAATGTTAGGACGAGAAGTTAATTGGCTAAGTGGTGTCAAGTGGGGTGACCTCATACATCCTTTTGTGACGATGTGCTCAACACTTAACATACCTAGTAAGTTTTTGACGTGACAACGTCTTATAATTCGATGGAGCCGGCTGCACGCACATAAAACATGACGTCATGCGGCGTTACTTCGCTCTGACGCGTTCCATTTATGGCTTGAAGTGCAAGCGAGAGCGCGGAATGAGCGACAAAGAGGCACGCACGGCCTCCGCGTTCGGCAGCGTTCGACATCTGTCTCTCTCCTACTTGAGTGAGCGATGCGTCCGCGTGGACAGCTGTATGACGTTGGCGATGTTGCCTAAGATTCAATTATGGTTTTCAGAATAATATGAAAATACAGATTTTACTTTAAGAATTTTATATACGGCCATGACAATGATTTTCTATATAATTATTATACCTAGCCTACCTACCTACTATACATTATTATATAATGGATAAGTATTTTTTTTACAAATCTTTAAAAACTGCATTGCCCCCTTAAACAAAGCTAGTTGTAATTATCACTTCATTCTGTGCTTAATTTTGTTTAGTACCTACTTATGCCCTCATATTATGTGCATTAGCCAACCTATCTTCTTATTACCCAAAGGTTAGCTGGTAGATAATGCTATCCAGCAGCTCGCCTGTGTAAAGTATATTTTAAGATTTTGCTATCCAGCATTAAGCTCACCTGTGTACTATTTTATTTGTGCAATAAATAAAAAAAAATTGGCTGTGCCTTGCTAGTTTGTCGATTTTTTGGTGATTTTATACTATCTTTTTGACGGTGGTTTGATGTTTAGCCAACGTGTCAGCCGAGGAGGATTCACTAGCTAAGGATCAAAATACACCACATAATTACAATTTTAGATTTAGTTACACCTTATTGTAAAGAACCCATCATATATATAGGTAGATGTATAGTATTATAGAAATCCCTAGTCTTCAAGTTAAAGCAGTAAAGTTTTGCATGTTTGTGCGCTCAGAAATGAGTTCGGTTTATTGGCTGAGCTTAGACAGGAATGCGTTAACGATTTTTGATTTGAACGAGATCTAGTCAGTAGTTTTTTTTTTATACGTCATAAGCCGTAAACCGCATTTTACCTTTCGACGAACTACAAGAACCTTATTATGTTACATCAAGTAACATAATATAAAGGTTCTTGTAGTTCGTCGTGCTACGGAACCCTTCATGGGCGAGTCCGACTCGCACTTGGCTGCTTTTTTCTGGTTATCGAGGTCATTAATCTGTAACCTTTTCATCAAGCTGACAAGGATGTTTTGATCTAGGTCTCTAATTACTAGTTTGGAATGAGTCATAATCGTTCCCATGACCTTCTTAGAAATCAATTATTATAACGTGAAACATAGGTTACACATTCAATATTTAAATAAAGAGTTTGTTATAGGTTTATTTCACAAGTCTATATCGTTTGAGGTCATAGGTACTATTTATGAGATTTAAATAGATCAAACTACAAATGGATTATTCAATACACACTACATTCACCTTGGGTCAATGTAGTGTGTATTAACATGAAGTGATAATGCAAGTGTTTTTATTTTTTTTCATTCTTATCTTGTCACTACTGGTTCGTTCGAACCAGGCAGTGTGGTAAGGATTCAAAGAGGCGTTTTTCGTACATACTTGACACTTCGAACTTCTTAGGTTCTACGACTTGCCAGTTTCCCCACGATGTTTTCCTTCCTTCACGGTTTGAGGAAGCGCAGGCCCGATGAAATGCCCCAGAACATTTTGTGCATTTAATACTATCTAGGGTAGATATGTATTTGCCGCAAGATGCACATTTAACCATTATTACGATTATTACGATTATAGGTGCAAATTAACACTCAATAAACACTGTTTTTGTCACACGAACTTTGCTATGACTTTTGTGTATATTAATGCGCCTGTCTTTCACTATTTACAATATTTTAACAAAAAATAAACCGAGAGCTAGTGCGATCAATCTGGCGCACGTGACGTCACTCCTCAATAGGTACATAATATCGAATGTTTGAGAAACAATATAAATTATCACGTAAAATAAAGTGTGTGGAGTTGTATTCTGCTCATGTAATGTATGAATTCTTCAAATTAATCAAGAATCAACCTTATAGCGGAGATATCCAGTTGCTGCATGCTATCTGCTTACCATATATTACTAGCTCTACTTACAAATGGCTGCATTGCAATGCACAAGCCGAAGTTCCTCCCTGCCTGCTGTTGCCTGTTCTTCTAGGCTTGGTCGCGTGGAACTGGCACCTAGACTCACCTAGCTTTAGGACGTTTCAAAGTGATTCTTGGAGTTAAAAACACTTTTAATTGATTTGATTGATTAATTGATTTCATTACTATGTAAACTTCCAACGATTTAGATAGTGCAATTCACGAAGACGCGCCCCTCGCGGGGTGCGGGGAGTTTGCTCCGAGCGGCAGTCGCGAACCGTAGTCTATTCATTGTAGTGTGCGTGTGCACTCATAGGTAATTAGTGTGTACCGATAACACTCAAACATTGACGGAAGCTTGCACACATATACTATAAACGGTTAGGAGGAATAGTGGGGCGCGCCTTCGTGGATTGCACTATCTATACAGTGGTGGGTATCTGGCGCAGCGCATTAGCATTGCTATTCAGCGTGGCAATGCCGCCAGCGTCTTGGGGACACTTCCGTCTGGCACTGATTCGGATCAGTTGAGCTATCTCTAGATCGTTGGTAACGGTCTGCAGATACTAAACTGTTTCTTGTGTATTTTGAACATTTTGTAAATAGGTACTTGTATTTAATTGTTAAGTTTATTTGTGTTAATACATTGAATTGATTAGTAGACAAATCATTATAATTAAGTATACAAGAATTAAAGAAACCGCTTATAGAAAAAGAATAGCCGAAATTATAAAACTAATATTATTTATGACAAATTTTTCCATCTCTATATACATTTATTTGTCACATAAAAATATATCCATCTCTTTATTAGGCTTGACAACACTATCTAGCCCCAAACTAAGCAGAGCTTGTACTATGGGCACCAGATAACTGATATAATACTTCGATATTTTTTATTTTATTTACATGGACTGACATTTTTATATGACGAAAAGTGTCCGTAGATGGAAAAATCATATAATCATAGACAAAAAAACTTATTCAGTCTAAACTAAAGTATACAGAATGGCACAGAAACCTAATTAACTACATTAAGGGTATTTACGAAGATTTAGTGTTAAATTCGTTAAAAGGCAAGATCTAAGAGTTTAATCACTAGTATAAAAACTTGAAATACACCATTAAAGTAAGATTTGTATCCACAAATATTGAAAATACTATTATTTTATTTATTATATTTTATTTTACTTATGTTTTGACTTTATATTTTCATTGTAATTCCTTTTTTCGTGTGTGTTTTCTAGGCAAATAAATTCTTTATCTATCTATCTAAACTTCAAGTTTTCAAACTTGAGACCTACCGCGCGGGCGAAGCTGCGTGCGACCGCTAGGAGTTGATTATATTTGTTATTTATTGAACCATTGCGTTACAGTAATATAACATCGGTAAGTCAATTTTGATGAACGCAGGACAGATTGTAGGGCACGTTCCTAACGTGCGTGACCTGCGTGGCAATACTTTGATAAGGGTGATGGTTACCACTTAACATAGCAGTTGGGTATTATGGTTGTTCCAGTTGTATCAAAAAAATCGGTTGTCTGTAAAGTCGGTTCACTGACGATAGTTGACATCTCACACCTCCCATTCATATTTCATATAAATCATATGAGGGTCATATTTTCTTTATCAATAAGTTTCTGAAAAAAAAGGAAAACATACGAGCACGTATATAGCAGATCTGGATTTTATGAGACAAAATGGTTACTCTAGAGGCATTATCCAGGTAGGAAATAGGGGACTACGTTTGTATGGAGAGTCGCCTGTGTGATTTCCTCTTAAATGGAACGCCTCAGAGCGAGGTAACGCCGCAGGACGTCATGTTTTTTCGTGCGTGCAGCCGGCTCCCGGCTCAAAAGGCTTTAAAAATGCTTTAAGCAAGTGAGTGTGACGTTGTGTGCGTTGTGTTCCAGCGGTGGGTCCGTGGGCTCGTACTCGGCGTCGCACGGCATCGAGCTGGTCCGGCGGCGCGTGGCGGCCTACATCCAGCGCCGCGACCAGCACCCGGCGCGCTGGGAGGACATCTGCCTGTCGGGCGGGGCCTCCGCCGCCATCAAGAACTGTCTGCAGCTGCTCTGCAACAAGGTCGACGGGAAGAACTCCGGTATGCAGCAATATAACAATCGTAATCACTAACTGTGCTCACCAAGGAGTTAGTAACCCATTTAAATGGAGATAAAACGTCATTGATCTGACTAGTAATTAACGCGTGCCTGATGGCGAATAACATGAACTGGAGTTAATCTCTCAATCATAAACTTTTATTAGAATCAATTTAAGTTAGATTTCCCCATTCTTGTTTGCGATCGGAAGATATATTTACAGTTCGTTTTTTTCATGTTTTCCTCCATCAGTCACGCGCAAATTACACTCGGCGGTGAAAATGTATAGAGATGCTGTCACTTGCTAGGACCTTTCTGTGAAATCCCCGAGGTTTTTGGCAATAAATTCCAACATTCCTAGGGAGCTTAAAACCCCGATACTCAAATCAAATCAAAATAGTCTTTGTTCAGTTGAATTCCAAGAATCACTTTGAAACGTCTTACAGCTAGGTGAGTGTAGGTGCCAGTTCCACGCGACCAAGCCGACGCAAGAACAGGCAACAAACTGCTGCCTGTTACTGCCTGTCTATACTGCGTAGCAAGTTTTTAAGTCTGTGGTGTTCGAACATTCGTGATTCCGATGCCACAAATGAAAATGTCAAAAAGATAATAAAAGTTATGTCAGCAGAGTCAAAAAATTCGTTATGTTATATTTAAAAATAATATCATACAATTTCGAGGCACTATCAAAAAATAATTCGGCATCTGTCTGCAGAATAAATTCGTTGAGTGTAGCCAAGCGCCCTCGCAGTTGGAGCGTTAGCAGTAGATCGCTGTTTCTTTCTGACGCACGCTACGCTCTTTGAAGCCGAAATTAGCCGATGTGCAATATTTGTTGCCTAATACCACACTACTACTAACTGTACTGCGATTAGCGCCTATACATAATGCGCCTACCTATGTTGTGTTGTAGGAACATTGCCTAAATTAAAGTCAAAGGATAGAAAAATACACCGAAAAAATACTTCAACGAAGGCAAAGATCCTACTAACTATTTGCTGAATTTGAAATTTTGAATAATAGGGAAAGTACATATCACTCTACACTACACGGTATTGTTCAATAGTTATTTGCATCCTCTTACCTCTTGGAGGATACGTTCTAAACGCTCAGGGTGTTATTAATAATCCTGGCGTAGCGTTGGACTAGTTAATCCGTGTTTTGTCACATTTGCTCGAGTTGACAATTGCATGTCAAGGCAAGAGACAAAACACGGATTAACTAGTCCAACGCTACGCCAGGATTATTAATAACACCCTCAAAGTTTTACGTAAAAACGGCCGGGCGGGTCTGACTGAAGTGAGCAGTTTGTGCAAAAATGGCCAATGAGCAACGACTGACGGAAGATTCAACAAACGTACTAACTTCAGACTGGCCAAGACCCGCCGGCCGTATGCGTATCTACCTAGAAACAAGATTCTTTACATTTGTTATTTATAATTAGATTGAGTAGGTTGGTTGGTATTGCTCTATTCCTGGCATACTTTCAGTGTACCTACTAATTATAGTGGGTACCATAGCTGAGAGCGCGAAAACATTTACTACGAATACAAATTGTAAGTATACGAATATGATCAATCAACAAAATTTTATCGAGCTAAAGATGTTCTGAATAATCAGAAACAAATACCTTATCATTAGTGTTTGATCACGCTCAAGCAGAAATACTATTTCGAACGTAGCCGAGTTTAGACCTCAGTGGCTACTACCGAGAACGACTTTCGATTCCATCTCCAATTTCGATTAAAATAAAATGTAGGTAATAAATATACCTAAGGTTTGAGGTAGGTAACCTAGCTCATAGACTTTTTGACCAAAATTCCAACCAAACTGAAATTGGGAATAGAATCGAGTGTAGGTGCCTAGTAGCCTCGCTGTCCTTCGAAATGATAGGCTATAAATAACTTGGATGCCATCTATTGACGATTGTGAGCAACTAACTGCAAGCATATCCAGCAGATGGCGTTGTTCAGTAAGAACTATCCATTAAAGATAATATGACTCTTATGATTTCTTAAAACCAACTTTTATTACCCATCTCAGCTTTGGACGGATTTAATTAGAAAAAAGGAGAAGAAGAATGTGTATAATACATTCTTTTTGTAGGAGCAACAGCGAAAACAACAGTTGCAAGCACAGTTGCAGCAACAGTTGCGCAACAGTGGCGTTCCAAATGGCTTGCTGAATTGAATTACGCTTTGAGAGATCACAAAGTCAATTTCGAAGAATCAGATGTTGTTGACCCAATCGATTGCATAGCCTCAGAGGAGAAGGAAGCTTACACATTAGCTAAAAGTTACTTCAAATGCCAGGAGTATGATAGGGCAGCTCATTTCTTAGAAAGCTGCAACAGCCTAAAATGTGTGTTTCTTCATAAATACTCCCAATACATGTCCAGTGAAAAAAAGCGCCTAGATAATAGTACAGACTCTGGAGCAGAGAATAGCGAGTCAATGCAGGTTCTGTTGGATCTACTGTCTTATTTTAAAGTAAGTTGTTTTCTCATTTATGGGCAGGCTAAAGTCTCAACCTCCTTGTTCTAATAATGTTGCTATCAAACACTTAAATCTAAAATAATTCATTTTAGGCCAACCACAACAGCTTAGATGGATATCTGCTTTATCTGGAAGGAGTAGTGTTAAAGAAATTAGACTTACGGAGTCAAGCGGTCACAGTGCTCCAAGCTTCAGTGGCTGCCACACCCACTTTATGGGCCGCCTGGGTGGAACTCGCTGGGCTAGCCAATGAGTACGAAGCGCTAGACTCATTGCAACTACCCAAGCATTGGATGATGCATTTCTTTGCAGCCCATGCTTTTGTGGAACTGAAGCTCTCAGAACAAGCCCTTGTGGAGTATATGTCACTTATTGCAGCTGGCTTTGAAAAGAGTACTTATGTTACTGCGCCACAAGGTTCAATATTAGGTCCTTTCTTGTTTCTAGTGTACGTAAATGACCTCCCTTTTTTGTTAAAAAACTATGTGAAATAGTACTATTTGCTGACGATACCTCATTAATTTTTAAAGTTGATAGATTGAAGGCTTTTGCTCGTTTTGCCCTTGTATTTAATTTAACGTTGGTGGTTGCGTAGTCAAAATGACATGGGTTTTATCATTGCCTATGCTACAAGTTGGTAAAGGGTTTCCCAGAATTGAAACTGGATTTTCAGAACCTTTTTAAGCAATTATGTCAAATTTAATTTTCTGATGAATTTGGACACAACTCTGGATTAATAAATGATATTGTTTTAAATGTGTATGGAGGAGGCTTTTGTCGCCATGGGTTAAATATTTTTTTTTATACTAAATGATGGGAACAAGCATATGGCCCACCTTATGTTAAGTGGTAACCATCGCCTACAACCAAGCAATGCTTTGTAAGACACACACATCAGAAACGTGCCCTACACATAATTTTTCAAAATTTGACACATTTTGCTTAAACTAAATAAATGTATTTATATTTTATCTTATTTTTAGGCGTCATAACTAACAGGCAAAACTGGTGAAGTATCTTCTTTCCAGCGGTGCATTAGATTTCCCGGGCGGAGTGCCAGCGTCGGTGCTGCATTCCGGGGAGCAATGGGACTACCCAAACGCCTGGCCGCCTCTGCAGAGTATCCTAATCGGTGGTTTAGAAAACAGCGGACATGAAGAGGCGAGAAAACTAGCGAGAGAACAGGCGTCTGTTTGGCTGCGGGCGAACTACATCGGATACAATCACTGGCAGAAGATGTTTGAGAAATATAGTGCTGTGCAGCCGGGACACCAGGGGGGTGGGGGAGAGTACGGGGTTCAAGATGGCTTCGGGTGGACCAATGGAGTAGCTTTAGAGCTCCTGCAGAGATACGGAAAGGGCATGACACTGGACGAAGCCCCGACGTTACCCTACGCACGGGTAGTGAAGTAGGTTACTATAGCCGGCTGTAAATAATGGAAAAACACCGACTTTATTTAAATAAAATTTATGAAAGTATTGTATTGTAATCCAGTGACAACGCAACATTTGTATCCTTAGTCGTGGGTTCAAATCCAGTCGTGTACCAATGAGTTTTCCTGTAGAAAAATGTATGTGCACTATGCCAGTAAAACATCGTGAGGAAACCGGGGTGTTGTAGAACCTACAAAAGTTCGAGCAACTCGTTCGTGTCAAGCGCCACGCAATAAGGGCCCACTAGAGGCCTTGCGGAAACCAGCCCGCACATCAAGTGTGGATGATGAATTTGCCGCAGCTCGTTGGCATCAGTGCCTTGTCTACCTTATTCATAATAGGTAGGTACCTAAATAAGGTAGGCCTAATGATGATGATGATGATGAAAAGGTACCTCTATGTAGGTAGACAAGTCTATCTACCTATTTGCTGAGAAGTCCCATTTTACACACAGAACTCCTACCTACCTAAGAGCTGGTAATCATTTTAAACATAGGTATTCAGCTTCTATTTTGCGTTGTTCGTACACATCTGTAGTTCTTTATATTGATTTATTTTACTTAGTATCTTACTTCTTGGAGGGTTTTGGTCCTTGACCTCCGCGGTGACCAGCCGTGTTGGAGGTGAGAGAGGAGTTTCGTTTATTGATTGCTATTATTTTTGTCTGGGCTCTGCCGATGCCGTGTCTCTTTCCTTTTCTTTGTTTGCACTGTAGCCACTAAATCCCGCTTGACTATTTTGGTAAGCAGGTGCCTGGTTGTTCTGGCGAGTGGGTGTCCAGTATGACGAGATTTTATTTTTCTTTGGAGCTTGTATGTTTCTAAAGAAATGAATCCAACATAGCGGTGCTGGTAATAACCTCTCACTCACACACACAGTGTTTAACAAAAGTTATGAGTCTCACCATTTGAGATTTGTTTCTTTATTGGAGCAGGCAACCTAAATATTTATAGATCCCCGAAGCATGAAAACGTCCCTTTGTGATGTAACGATATACGAAATGAATTGACGAAATTCGCTCGACCGTCGAGTGAATTTTGTTAATCCTTTTTCATCGAGTCTCGACGTAAAGAAGCATTAACTAAAGTACAACTTTTGATATTTTTCTCTTATAAGAGTAACACTAAAATACATTTAAATAAACCAAATATACATATAAACTATTTAGTCATAAGTGATTAGTGAATTTAAGATAAATTTAACAATAATGTCTTTTTAAATCCATTTATACTTAAATTAGTGAACATTTTTTTTAAGAGAATGAAAAATTATAATATGAATGAGAAATCACGCACCTTTTGCCAGATTTCAACCATCCGTCAGCTGCGCCAAAGATATCGTCAAAAAGCTTTTAAGTAGGTACAATATTTGGTGGACCCTATCTATAAGAAAAGGAAAGTTTAGGGAACATTTCTCAGCCTGAAAATGATTAAACAGCGAGCTCTCAAAGCTTGGCTAAGATAAATTGCTTTTGAGGAATGTGTTTCTTTCGCTGACTTCACTCATAAGTTGGAAGTGTTGAGTTTTAAAAGGAGTTTGCTAAGGTTTTGTAACTGAAGCGTGTTTGGATGCCAGAATTGGACTGTTAGTGACGATTTGCATAATAGACCGATTATTTTACTGACTTTCTGTGAATTTTAAAAATAGAAATAACATAATTTGGTAAGTACATAACAAAATTAAAAAAGAAATAATTGGATGGCAATGTCAAAAAATAATTAAGTATTATGTTGATATATGTCAAAGTAAAGCTAAGTTCAAAAAATTGTGAGTAAAAATTAAACATGAAAAAATAATAATAACATATCATAAAGAATACAAAAATTCAATAAAGAGGGTATGGGCTTGGTAACCGTGGTACTTAATGAGAGAAAACTCAATTAGAATTTATATTAATCGGTAATAAGTTGAGGAAAGTTGGCTGATTGGAATCAGTATCGGGGTTATATAGGATCTATTACTATAACATCAACCTGCGAAGTTCATTCTTAGACATGGACCTCTCCAATACATTTAGTACATTTTAGTCGTAGTAGAGGGGAGGGAGAGCAGTTTTTTTTATACCCTATTCCTTAGGTAATTGTACCATACTTCTTACAAATAAATACATTTTTTTTTCGATATAGGTATTTAATTTAAATTAATTGCTAACATATCATGCTTCACCTTGAACACTTTCAGGGAACAGCATAGCATTGTCAACATTGTAATCATGGCGCTTGGACATGCTAACAGCTAGTGACGTATACGCGACTGGAGGACACTTGCCTAGAGTGATTAGTGGCCTTTTGTGAGCGGTGGCCATTCTCTGTGGTTCGGAGTCGACTCCTAAGTTCAGAGGAGGTTCCATTCTCAGCGGGCGCACTGGTTGCCGCACTGCCTACTCTCGCTGAAGAGCGTGTTTTAACCATTGTTGACGTGCGACCGTCTCATGTCAACTGAAATTCAAAAATAAGGACTCGTTTTTTCTATCAGTAATAAATTTAGTAAGTCGATAATTTATTTTGTATCTTTAAACGTTTAAATGTGTAGGTAAGCGAGAAGTTGTTTGTCGGTTGTCAGTCTCTTAATTATGAATTCACTGTCTTATAAGGAATGTGTTTTATCTGTTTTCCACTTTGAGGAAAAATATTTATTACAATGTGAATTACTTGCGTCTTTTCATATCGAAGGTGATTGAGGCTTACTACTTAATTTAGATAAAAAATCCGAAAAAAAAAATATAATTTGTCTGTTTGTAAAACAATCTATGAACATAGAAAACTGTAATATTCTGAGGTTACCATTTCAATACAACTCTAATCAAAAATACCTCGCATCGCCTAGTCATTATCTCATGTATCGCTAAATAATAACAAAGCCTCGTTAAAAATAATGTTAAAACATTGCCCATTAAAATTCACAATGAAAAAAGTCGGGACTTCTTATTTTCTCGTATAAATCTTCATAATCCTCTTGAAAAATTCCCCATCGCGTTCTGGCAAAGCTGAGTCTTCCAGCATCTGCTTTCATAAAACCTCAAGATAAAACAAACACACTGTGTACCAACCTTTACACTGACCTCCTCCTTATTGTCATGTGATAAGGCTCAAAATGGATTGTTTCAGGTGATTAGGCTTTAAGCTAGGCTTTCTAGACAACGGAACGGTTTGCTCCAAGTCTTTGCTTTGCAGTTTAAAGGATTTGCTTTCCGAGGAAGCGTAATAAATTTTTACAAGCTTATATTTTACTGTTTTCTCATCTGAGTTTAAGTGTTTGTTTGTACAGAACAAATTACTCTTTCAAATCATGTTTAGCAAATAATAATAATGTAAGGCTAGAGTGAATTGGTTTCTTCAACCCGTGCTGCTTCATCGTTGGCTACATCGTCGCTTACCATCAGGTGAGATTGTTGCCAAAGAATGGTCAATATCAAGTAAAAAAAATGATTTTGTGAAAAATGACTTTTTATAAAAGTATAAATGATATCACCTGCACTTTTGGTTTCCTCTTATAGCTCGCATGGTATAAAAAACATCTGAGCTATTTTAAATCAAAAGAATTAGGTTAGTAGTAGGTACTTATGTCTTACCTTGGACTCCCTATATTCTCGTATTTTTCTGGCTAAGGTCAAAAATGCTTCTTCTATGTTAATATCGCTCTTACAAGACACTTCGAAAAACGGCATATCAAAATCATCAGCTATCTGGAAATCAGAGAAATAATGCTTTAATCATCATCTGAAGTAAGTTTTAAGTATGTGAAAGTGTTTATGGTGGATAAAGAAGAAGAGGTAGACCAAAGAAAATAAGTGACCACTGAGAATGACGAAGTTATATGTGAGTGGAAGAAGAAAACCTGTTGTGCCGACCCCACCTTATGCTGAGATAAGGGCACGAAGATGATGATGATTGCTATAACCATTATCTTGTACGCTTATTAATTTTCATGTTTTGGATGGCAAACATAATCAAAATATCCGTTGCAGTAGTTCCTTTACTAGATCCTTAATGAACCCTTCTTTTAGTAGTTCATCAGAACTGCATCTGACCTTGCACACATCTAGATCGCCTGCGATGACGATCAGTTTAGGACATAACCGTCACAAGTTCGATGCAAAGTCTAGAGAATGTATTTTTGTGGGTTATTGTGAAACGTCCAAGGGTTATAGGTTAGTTGATCCTACTGAACCAAAGAAAATAATTAAATCTAGAAGTGTTCATTTTATTGAGTTGACTGAAAATATTGATAAATCTAATATGATGAATAAATCTGACATGAACACTAATTCTAATAAATTGCAATGTGATATAAATTCTAATAATATTATTAAATCTAAAATGATAAATAATAATGAGAATAATTTTAATATGAATGACAAAGTTTCTGTACCAATTTTGAACTGTGATAATAGAACTTATAATGAATTTATACCTCCTTCTGCAATTTCAGGTGGCGAAATGGAGAGTGGATGTGTTGGAAGTGAGGCCCCCAGCGCTACCACGTCTACCGATGCTGATGGGGAGGCATCGCCATTTATGTTCGTTGACTGTGACCAGGTGGAAGAACATGAGCAGTCTTTGGCAGAGGAGGGCGGCTCTATGGTGGAGTCAAGCGGCAATTCGAGCTACGAGGAGGCACAAGAGGTGCCCATTCAACGTGCTGTGAGGAGCACAAGAGGTATCACACCTAAGAGGTATGGTGACTACGAGTACGATTATTCTCTCTACTCTCATGGGCAGATTACGTTTGACGAACCTGCGACGTATGAGGATGCCATGGCTAGTCCTCTCCACATGAAGTGGCAGGAAGCCATGCAGGCCGAGTATGACTCGCTGATAAGTAATAGTGTCTGGAGGTTAGTGGAGAAACCTCTAAATAAAAACATCGTTAAAAGTAAGTGGGTATATAAGATTAAGCAAGATATGATTCATCCTTCTACGTTATCAAACAATGCACATGTACATTTACTATGCAACTACGTTTTATCAGTTATGAGTAATTACTACATCGTTTTTATTGCAAAAACTGAACTTTAACATTCGCTTTACTTGTAAATGTTTTTGTGAGCAATCAAAGTTAATTGTTGATGATAAATTGGCTCATTACTAAAATTACTACTATTCATTAAATTAAACTAACTTGATCTTCGGTCATATTTTTTGTATACAAACGATATTACTCATCAATCGGTGTCATAATAGATAAGTCGAATTGTTTTGGCTACATTATTCTTGTATATTGATAACGTATCGAAGTCGTTTGCACCATTGACTAAGCGGAAGTATAGATAAGCTTGGCTAAATAAATAGTTTTATCTTTATTATAGACTAGCTGTCACCCGCGACTTCGTCCGCGTGGTTAGTATAAAGTCATAGTTTGAGTTCGTTTAAAAGAAACTATTTTATGGTGGAAAGCGGACAACTATTGACATGTTTTCACTGTTTTTTGCGTATTTTTTGAGAGATATTTTTCGTGAATTTGCCTTAGTGGCTAAGTTGGGTTATGTATGCGTTGGTTTTACATGACCAAGTGCTGGTTACCTTAGTTTTGAGTTTGCATTCAAAACTATATAAAGTGCGTTCGAAAGATGGTAAATGCTGTTGTAGCCGATTTTTTTCAGCTGTGTTTAGTTTTGGTATGATAGGTGCTTCCCGCAATTTTGTCTTAGTGGTTATCATGGGGTTTTTTGTAAACCTTTGTGTGTATTCAAACCTGGTGACAGATGCTGCGGTAGCAGAATTTTTTTAAATGTTTTTTTGCGTATTTTGTAAAGCTCTTTTTCGTGATTTTGTTTTAGTGGCTAATTTGGGCTATCGTATTCGTTGGTGTATAATTGAATCTTGTTTTTTTAGTTTGACATGATCAAATGCAAGTTACCATCGTTTTGATCTTGTACTTTAGAGTGTATTTGAATTTGAAGGTGAGTGCTGTTGTAGCCGTTTTTTTTCAGCGGTGTTTAGTTTAAGTATGATAGATGATTCCCGCGATTTTGTCTTGGTGGTTATCATCGGTTTTTTTGTAAACATTTGTGTGTATTAAAACCTGGTGACAAATGCTGCGGTAGCTGAATTTTTTTTAATGTTTTTTTTGCGTATTTTGTAAAGCTATTTTTTGTGATTTTATGTTATATTAGTGGCTAATTTGGGGTTTCGTATGCATGTTGGTGTATAATCGAATCTGAATTTTTAATTTGACATGACCAACTGCTGGTTACCATAGTTTTGAGCATGTACTTTAGAGTGTCTTTGAATTTGAAGGCGAGTGCTGTTGTAGCCAATTTCTTTCAGAGGTGTTTAGTTTAAGTATGATAGATAATTCCCGCAATTTTGTCTAAGTGGTTATCTTTGGTTTTATTGTAAACCTTTGTGTGTATTCAAACCTGGTGACAGATGCTGCGGTAGCTGAAAATTTTTTAATGTTTTTTTTTGCGTATTTTGTAAAGCTCGTTTTCGTGATTTGTTTTAGTGGTTAATTTGGGCTATCGTATTCGTTGGTGTATGATCGAATCTGGTTTTTTTAGTTTGACATGATCAAATGCAAGTTACCATAGTTTTGAGCTTGTACTTTAGAGTGTATTTGAATTTGAAGGCGAGTTCTGTTGTAGCTGTTTTTTTTCAGCGGTGTTTAGTTTAAGTATGATAGATGATTCCCGCAATTTTGTCTTGGTGGTTATCATCGGTTTTTTTGTAAACATTTGTGTGTATTAAAACCTGGTGACAAATGCTGCGGTAGCTGAAATTTTTTTAATGTTTTTTTGCGTATTTTGTAAAGCTATTTTTTGTGATTTTATGTTATACTAGCTGTCACCCGCGACTTCGTCCGCGTGGTTAGTATAAAGTCATAGTTTGAGTTCGTTTAAAAGAAACTATTTTATGGTGGAAAGCGGACAACTATTGATATGTTTTCACTGTTTTTTGCGTATTTTTGAGAGTTATTTCGTGAATTTGCCTTAGAGTTTGCATTCAAAACTATATAAAGTGTGTTCGAAAGATGGTAAATGCTGTTGTAGCCGATTTTCTTCAGCTGTGTTTAGTTTTGGTATGATAGGTGCTTCCCGCGATTTTGTCTTAGTGGTTATCATGGGGTTTTTTGTAAACCTTTGTGTGTATTCAAACCTGGTGACACATGCTGCGGTAGCAGAATTTTTTAAATGTTTTTTTTGCGTATTTTGTAAAGCTCGTTTTCGTGATTTGTTTTAGTGGCTAATTTGGGCTATCGTATTCGTTAGTGTATGATCGAATCTGGTTTTTTTAGTTTGACATGATCAAATGCAAGTTACCATAGTTTTGAGCTTGTACTTTAGAGTGTATTTGAATTTGAAGGCGAGTTCTGTTGTAGCTGTTTTTTTTCAGCGGTGTTTAGTTTAAGTATGATAGATGATTTCCGCAATTTTGTCTTGGTGGTTATCATCGGTTTTTTTGTAAACATTTGTGTGTATTAAAACCTGGTGACAGATGCTGCGGTAGCTGAAAATTTTTTAATGTTTTTTTTTGCGTATTTTGTAAAGCTCGTTTTCGTGATTTGTTTTAGTGGCTAATTTGGGCTATCGTATTCGTTAGTGTATGATCGAATCTGGTTTTTTTAGTTTGACATGATCAAATGCAAGTTACCATAGTTTTGAGCTTGTACTTTAGAGTGTGTTTGAATTTGAAGGCGAGTTCTGTTGTAGCTGTTTTTTTTCAGCGGTGTTTAGTTTAAGTATGATAGATGATTTCCGCAATTTTGTCTTGGTGGTTATCATCGGTTTTTTTGTAAACATTTGTGTGTATTAAAACCTGGTGACAAATTCTGCGGTAGTTGAAAATTTTTTAATGTTTTTTTTTGCGTATTTTGTAAAGCTATTTTTTGTGATTTTATGTTATACTAGCTGACACCCGCGACTTCGTCCGCGTGGTTAGTATAAAGTCATAGTTTGAGTTCGTTTAAAAGGAACTATTTTATGGTGGAAAGCGGACAACTATTGATATGTTTTCACTGGTTTTTGCTTATATTTTGAGAGTTATTTTTCGTGAATTTGCCTTAGTGGCTAAGTTGGGTTATGTATGCGTTGGTTTTACATGACCAAGTTCTGGTTACCTTAGTTTTGAGTTTGCATTCAAAACTATGTAAAGTGTGTTCGAAAGATGGTAACTGCTGTTGTAGCCGATTTTTTTCAGCTGTGTTTAGTTTTGGTATGATAGGTGCTTCCCGCGATTTTGTCTTGGTGGTTATCATCGGTTTTTTTGTAAACCTTTGTGTGTATTCAAACCTGGTGACAGATGCTGCGGTAGCTTAAAATTTTTTAATGTTTTTTTTTGCGTATTTTTTAAAGCTCGTTTTCGTGATTTGTTTTAGTGGCTAATTTGGGCTATCGTATTCGTTGGTGTATGATCGAATCTGGTTTTTTTAGTTTGACATGATCAAATGCAAGTTACCATAGTTTTGAGCTTGTACTTTAGAGTGTATTTGAATTTGAAGGCGAGTTCTGTTGTAGCTGTTTTTTTTCAACGGTGTTTAGTTTAAGTATGATAGATGATTCCCGCAATTTTGTCTTGGTGGTTATCATCGGTTTTTTTGTAAACATTTGTGTGTTTTAAAACCTGGTGACAAATGCTGCGGTAGCTGAAAATTTTTTAACGTTTTTTTTTGCGTATTTTGTAAAACTATTTTTTGTGATTTTATGTTATATTAGTGGCTAATTTTGGGTTTCGTATGCGTGTTGGTGTATAATCGAATCATTTTTTTTAATTTGACGTGAACAACTGCTGGTTACCATAGTTTTGGGCATGTACTTTAGAGTTTATTTGAATTTGAAGGCGAGTGCTGTTGTAGCCGATTTTTTTCAGCGGTGTTTAGCTTAAGTATGATAGATGATTCCCGCAATTTTGTCTAAGTGATTATCATTGTTTTTTTTGTAAACCTTTGTGTGTATTCAAACCTGGTGACAGATGCTGCGGTAGCTGAAAATTTTTTAATGGTTTTTTTTGCGTATTTTGTAAAGCAATTTTTTGTGATTTTATGTTGTGTTAGTGGCTAATTTAGGGTTTCATATGCGTGTTGGTGTATAATCGAATCAGATTTTTTTAATTTGACATGACCAGCTGGTTACCATAGTTTTGAGCATGTTCATTAGCCATTTTTTGAAGCGGTGCGGTGTTTAGTTTCGGTATGATAGGTGTTTTCCGCGATTTTGTCTTAGTGGTTACGGTGGGGTTTATGTAAACTTTTGTGTGTATTCAAATTTGGTGACAGAAGCTGCGGTAGCAGATTTTTTTTTTACTGTTTTTTTGCGTATTTTGTAAAGAATTTTTTTGTGATTTTTCTTTAAACTATTTTTCCCTTTTTTCTTCTTTTAGGGAAATAATTTTCCTATTTTCTTTCTTAATGCACCTTTGCTCTATAAGAGGAATACATCTTCCAAGTTTCATGCTTCTAGGACTAATGGTTTAGGCTGTGTGTTGATTTTTCTTTAAACCTTTTTTCTCCTTTTTCTCCTCTTCGAGAAAGAATTTTCCAATTTCCTTTCTTAGTACACCTCTACGCTATAAGAGGAACATACCCTCCAAGTTTCATGTTTCTAAGACTAACGGTTTAGGCTGTGCGTTGATTGTCAGTCAGTCAGTGAGTCAGTCAGTCAGTAACGAAAGAGTTTTATATATTTAGACTAGCTGACACCCGCGACTTCGTCCGCGTGGTTAGTATAAAGTCATAGTTTGAGTTCGTTTAAAAGGAACTATTTTATGGTGGAAAGCGGACAACTATTGATATGTTTTCACTGGTTTTTGCTTATATTTTGAGAGTTATTTTTCGTGAATTTGCCTTAGTGGCTAAGTTGGGTTATGTATGCGTTGGTTTTACATGACCAAGTTCTGGTTACCTTAGTTTTGAGTTTGCATTCAAAACTATGTAAAGTGTGTTCGAAAGATGGTAACTGCTGTTGTAGCCGATTTTTTTCAGCTGTGTTTAGTTTTGGTATGATAGGTGCTTCCCGCGATTTTGTCTTGGTGGTTATCATCGATTTTTTTGTAAACCTTTGTGTGTATTCAAACCTGGTGACAGATGCTGCGGTAGCTTAAAATTTTTTAATGTTTTTTTTTGCGTATTTTTTAAAGCTCGTTTTCGTGATTTGTTTTAGTGGCTAATTTGGGCTATCGTATTCGTTGGTGTATGATCGAATCTGGTTTTTTTAGTTTGACATGATCAAATGCAAGTTACCATAGTTTTGAGCTTGTACTTTAGAGTGTATTTGAATTTGAAGGCGAGTTCTGTTGTAGCTGTTTTTTTTCAGCGGTGTTTAGTTTAAGTATGATAGATGATTCCCGCAATTTTGTCTTGGTGGTTATCATCGGTTTTTTTGTAAACATTTGTGTGTTTTAAAACCTGGTGACAAATGCTGCGGTAGCTGAAAATTTTTTAACGTTTTTTTTGCGTATTTTGTAAAACTATTTTTTGTGATTTTATGTTATATTAGTGGCTAATTTTGGGTTTCGTATGCGTGTTGGTGTATAATCGAATCATTTTTTTTAATTTGACGTGAACAACTGCTGGTTACCATAGTTTTGGGCATGTACTTTAGAGTTTATTTGAATTTGAAGGCGAGTGCTGTTGTAGCCGATTTTTTTCAGCGGTGTTTAGCTTAAGTATGATAGATGATTCCCGCAATTTTGTCTAAGTGATTATCATTGTTTTTTTTGTAAACCTTTGTGTGTATTCAAACCTGGTGACAGATGCTGCGGTAGCTGAAAATTTTTTAATGGTTTTTTTTGCGTATTTTGTAAAGCAATTTTTTGTGATTTTATGTTGTGTTAGTGGCTAATTTAGGGTTTCATATGCGTGTTGGTGTATAATCGAATCAGATTTTTTTAATTTGACATGACCAGCTGGTTACCATAGTTTTGAGCATGTTCATTAGCCATTTTTTGAAGCGGTGCGGTGTTTAGTTTCGGTATGATAGGTGTTTTCCGCGATTTTGTCTTAGTGGTTACGGTGGGGTTTATGTAAACTTTTGTGTGTATTCAAATTTGGTGACAGAAGCTGCGGTAGCAGATTTTTTTTTTACTGTTTTTTTGCGTATTTTGTAAAGAATTTTTTTGTGATTTTTCTTTAAACTATTTTTCCCTTTTTTCTTCTTTTAGGGAAATAATTTTCCTATTTTCTTTCTTAATGCACCTTTGCTCTATAAGAGGAATACATATTCCAAGTTTCATGCTTCTAGGACTAATGGTTTAGGCTGTGTGTTGATTTTTCTTTAAACCTTTTTTCTCCTTTTTCTCCTCTTCGGGAAAGAATTTTCCAATTTCCTTTCTTAGTACACCTCTACGCTATAAGAGGAACATACCCTCCAAGTTTCATGTTTCTAAGACTAACGGTTTAGGCTGTGCGTTGATTGTCAGTCAGTCAGTGAGTCAGTCAGTCAGTAACGAAAGAGTTTTATATATTTAGATAACTTAAAGAAATATCTAGCAAAAATCATTTTTTCAGAAGATTTCTCTCATTTCAATAAATTTAATTAAAAATAGGTCATTTGAATTCTTCTAACTTAATATTTTTTTATTTTGCGTGTTTGATATTTTTTACGATAATATTGCAAGTAAGTACAAGTTGTAAATGCTATTTATAAGAAGTCATATACAGGTTTTTTTCTTCCACTCACCACACTATATCTAGCGCAGAAGGAGCTACTACTGGGCTATGAGGTCTATCACCAAGTACCTACTTTACTATACCCACTTTCTTTCTTTTTACAAATCATGAATTTAATTTAATGCAAGACGCTACGTCACTTAATTGTTAATTTCTGCATAACTTAGAAAAGGCATTTGGCATAGCTACTTGTTTTAAATATAAATTATCAGCTCATAATTACTTCACGGGACAAGGCATTCCGGAATCTACTTTTCTTTCTGCACAGTACAAGGTTATGCGGTAGTGATACTACAACAAATACTTATTTATTAATCGGGGCTCGTGTTTTAGGTCACACAGTCTTATATAAACTTCCTGCTTATAGGGTCACGTGATCGAAGTCCTAGCCCGAAAGGCCCTATGGGACGTGGGCCTCAACTACGGCCACGGCACGGGACACGGCGTTGGTCATTACCTCAACGTGCATGAAGGACCTACTTGGATCCTCAGCGGACCGGCGGCCAATGATCCAGGAATACGGCCCAATATGGTCTACAGTAACGGTAAGATCCAAGAAGAAACTTGAAAATGTTGGCATTTCCTTTCGTCAGTTTGAAAGGGATTTGATGAAATTTCTATAGGATAGGACTATTAATCATTTATAAGTACCTAACTACCTAGAGGTGTTGACGAAATTTCTGAAGACTAATATGAAAGAGTCTACCTAGGTAGATAGCTTTTCAGATAAATAATAATTTCGAAATCAGTTAAACGTATTGTATGTAGGTATTTAATTTAGGAACCAACCTACTTCGAATTAATAACCTCCTTGTTTGAAGACTGTTTAAAAATACAAACAAATTGAAGTCTTTTTGAGGTGATTCTTGGCACGCGTAACGCATGTAGTTTAAATAATTTTCCTCAGAGCCCGGATATTACGAAGTGGGAGAATACGGCATACGTCATGAAGACCTGGTGGAAACTATCGCCATCACTAAGGAGGCTGACCATCCCCTGGTACGTATCCTCGCCACTCCATTGGTAGTGCATTCTGCGCTGTAGGGGGGTTTTATTCCCACCAAAAACAAACATTTCTTTGTATAAATCAAGGAGGTTGGAAACGCAAGGAGTTTCCGAAGACTCGGGGTTAAATAGAGGTTCATTTTCTTTAAATAGAGGTTTTGGGTCGAAAAAAAAGAAGAAACTGTTCGAAGATTTCTAATGTTTCCAGAAGCACGTCATTTCAAGCATTACATTTGACACATTTTCTATGGCTTTGAAAACATTGGTGCACGTGTTTTCAAAGCCATAGAAAATGTGCCGTCGGTCTCGACCGGATCAGAAGGCAGAGCCGCTTCCACACATTATCTGTGCCTTACTCCATAAGGAACGAAAGTTTAGGCTGTCCGCCATAGTTCGAACTGCCATACACTTTCCCTTCATTCTCTAACTCCCGTTTGAACGCTAACGCTTCATCACTATCTAAATTCCTAAATAGCGTCAAGGGCAACTGGTCCTATTTGTGGGACGTTACAGGACTTTCGATGGTTATCCACTGGAACTAAGTCGGCCTTATCTACTGGGAAGACATGGTCAATAGGATTGAAATTAGTTACGTAGGTTAAGTACCCAATAACGCCGATTACATTTATATCAGTGATGTAAGGTTATGGGTACACTTCTTTGTCTTATCGTGTCACTGATTCTTTCAAACCAGTGCGATGAAAGGATTTCAAGTGGGTTTCAAAGCAGCTCTTTTCGTGCACTAATTGCACACTGAACCGTTATTTACGGCATATTTTTATGTCTTTATTCAGGGATTTTTTAATGTTATAAAAAAGTTGTACATTTGTACTTTAATATTATAACTTTACAGTTGACAAGTTTGTCTCAATCAGTCTCATGTTAGTTATCGTTTTTAATTTACCGCCTCCAAAATTTATATCTACCACCTCCATAGATCCAGTTCTTCAATTCACGTACGAATAATCTTTTAATCACACAGAATGGAACTGCACTTAGTTATTTGTGGTCTGTCTTTTTGTATTGAATCGATGCAATTATACGAATACAAATTGCTAGCAACGATAACATAATCGAATGATACATTGAATCGAATCGCTCAGTTTGAGTCGATTCAATGTAAATTTATTTATCTCGAGACCTAGGTATAGTCACAAAACTATACGATGTACTTATAGTTATTTATTATACGAGAGTGCTAAGTTGCTTTTTAACCACGTGAAGAATCTTCCCCAGACATAACATTTGCGTCTTCAGATATAGTTATTCATTTTTCGTGGGCTGTTCTGAACGAAAGTTTAGGTAGCGACCACTATGTCATTAAAGTGAGTACTACAATATTTATTAAAAAAATATATTTGTTTGTTTCTGGTCATGATAGTTTTGTTCTAAAATTGTAGTGAGACAGGCAATTTGTTGCTGCTCATAAGACTTCGGTTTCTCTATCACCGTGCGCCGATCGTGCGTCGTTGTCACTGCCGTGCAGCAACGTTCCATAACAAAGTAAATAATCTCCACAAAGCTAATAAAAGATGCCCCAAGGAACAGTCCAGTGGCGCCACCGAAGGAGACAACAAGATCCTGGAAGTGAAAGACTATCTCTCTCGTGTACCGCGTCCGTGGAGCTTGTATCGTGTACTTGACGGAGCCTTTATTAGCGAACGGTCCGCTCTCCCACACCGCGTCACGCAAAAAGGACCCGCCAGCGGCCTACTTGCGGAAACCAGTCCGCACACCAAGTGTGGATGATAAATTTGCCAATTTTACCTGATCAGTGGGCAGCAGCGAGAAGTCATCAGGCGGATTGGTGATGACGTAACGCTTACTACTCGCGTCGCACGATGACGAAGTATCTCGAAACCTGTATAGTCCTATACACAGCATCCCGTACGTCCCCAGTGCGGCGACGAACAGATCGCCGTACTTGCCGGCCTCGCCGAACTGGGCTAACGGACCGTCGTAAAGAGATATCTGGCCAACTCTACACCGATCTCTGTAAACAAAAGATGACATTATATTTGCACATCATTATCATATAATGCACCTCTTTGAGCAATGTTTAGTGTAGTAACCGAGTCCACCAAACCTCTGGCGGAAGACCAGCGTTCGTTGCAATACATAAATATTTTGGACAATCCACACAACTCTATCTAGCCCCATTACGACTAATACCATAAACATAGCGAATAAAAAAATATCTATTAAAATCAAACTGAGTGCATGCATAGTTATGTTTTAACCATCGGCACTTTGATAATGCGGCATCAAAGGTTTTGTACTTACTTCTCAAAGAAATTTGCCGCTTTTCGGAAGTACATGGTTATGATACACGCGCCGGCGGCTTCTTTTGAAATCTAAAACAATCGTTGCCGCCACGCCGAAATCATAACATTTGTGACACTATTTGATTGAATCTGCTTGATCTTTACTATGGCTATGTTAATTCAAGCTCACAATGTTCCAATTCTAATACCTTTTTCTAAGATTTAAAGTAAACTTTAATAAATAGTAATAGACTAATAGGTAATTGCAAGACTTGCAAGACTCTTGCTGCAAGACCAAGACCAAGACCAAGACTGGCTAAGTCTCGTCTTGTTCTTGCATTTGGGCAACACTAGTAGTAGGTACGTAAAAAAAAAACTTTTTTTCCGAAAGTTATGGGGCGGCATATCTTTTAGGCCCGGGGCGCCAAATCTTTAAATACGCCTCTGTTCCTTACCTACCTGTGCTAAATGTAGGTATGTACATGTACCTATGACTTGTTTTTGTGTGATTATTATAACTAACCTTTTATATGTGTTATTTTTAACTTTTTTAGATTTTAGCTTACGTATCAATCTTGAAATCTAAACAAAACAAATATAATTTAAATTATTATAAAAAAATACACAGTCGTAGCAGGTTTTCGTTTTCTCAATAATTGCTTATTTATCCCCAGTACCGCATGTTCGGCAAGATAGGCATAGGCAGACACAACTTCAGGAGTCTCCAGAAGCTGAACCGGCATCAGGTGTTCACGCCGGCCTACACGCGGATACAAACGCCGCAGATGGTGCTTTTCTTGGAGAAGGTCGTCAACATCGTCGCTGAGTTCTTCAATAATGTTACTAAGTGAGTGTTTCAACATGATTCAACAAATACCCCAGTAAAGTAAAATCGAATGGCCTACTTTTACCTATTAATACTTACTCACTTTTGCTATTTCGCATTTAACTTTGATCGTCTCTCTGTTTGATATCAATAGTTCTAAATTGTCCGTTGAATTACTGCGCGGCCCTAAAGGCCTGCTCACACCTAGGTCGCTGGCGATAGCGATCAGTGAAACGCTGTCAAATTTGATAGCGCAGCGCTACCGCCAGCGACCTAGGTGTGCGGAAGACCAGCGTTAGTTACTAGCCAACTAACTTCACGCTGAGTTATGGACCGTTTTGCAGCTCTTGCCTCTCTTTCTTTCTTGTATGCATGTAGGTATATCGTGTGTACCTTAAATTGCGTCTGCAAATAAATATATTTTCTTTCTTTTCCATGAACCACTGCCAACACCAATGTTGTAATCTAAATATCTAGCAATTCTCCACAAATACTAATTGTGTAATTGTGTGTTAATTGGCATAGTCGTGGAATATTTAAAGTAGTAGGGAGGCAGTGTGGACAGAAGGATTTTTTAATCCACTCACCTCATAAGCAGTGAGTGGATTTTATTTACATACTCCCGAGGCAATTTAAAGTGCACATCCATCATATACCATACTTCCATAATTCCCCAACGGTTGTCAGCTTTTCTAGCTAAATGACCTGCCCATTGCCACTTCAACTAATTCTTAGAGCTATATCGGTGACCTTGGTTTTTCTACGAATATCCTCATTTCTGATTCTATCACGTAGTGAAACTCCCAGCATAGCTCTCACCATAGCACGTTGCGCGACTTTGCGATAGTGACCACGAACCGGATGACGAAAAGTAGGGCGTCCACCCACCAGACGGACCTACGACATTGTTAAAAGATCGCGGGAAGTCGGAGAATGGAAAGAGTTCATAATCGTTCTTTCTGGAAATGTGTAGGGGAGGCTTATGTCCAGAGTGGAGTTCTTCAGGCTGATGATGATGATTTACACAGCCTTACAATGAACTTAAAAAATAAAAAATGGATGGAGAAGTTGTAAATCACCTATAAGATGTAAAATTGATTAACTTTTAAGGTAGCTGAATAAACGACCTATAAATTAATACTTATTCATTGCTACAATACAGTTTGCTCGTAACGCATATTCCGGCCGCTCAACTTTAGAGCCTCGATAGCGTCGTTTACACACCACCGCTTTTATTGTCGCCTCTATTTGCATTTTACCCTTTGTGAACGATACGGTTCTGTAATAACGGTGTAAACTTTTTTGCAACCCCGGTTCTTTGTTTGAAAATGTTGACACTTTTCTTTTTTTAACAAGCAATGGTGCTCTGTCTATTCGTGGATTACAGATAAAGATGCATTTAAACGTCAAGCATTTAATGAAGGCGACTTATTTAGTTAGTCAACTAAGCAAACTTGCAATGACAAACACTCTCCGTTTAGTTCTTTTCAATATCTTATGAAGTTGAACCTTATTTTTATGACCATAAGCAAAAATACTGGTAGCACAATCAAAAAGTTGAAAAATATAACCTATCCAAGTAAAAAGGCGACAATTTACATACATAATTTTGAAAAATAACCTTTTGGATTTGTTCGGGCTAGGTATAATCTGCTTTTTGCTTTTGAAAAGTAAGAAAAGTTAAGACTTGTAAGTTCAAAGTTCAAAATGGAAAAGATTGCCAATCCAAATCATGGCAAATCATTGCTTACCCTTATAATTTTATTGCTGTAATACAAAGGCAGAAAGTGAAAAAGCAACTAACAAAAGTCGTTTATAAAAAAGTATAAGTTCACATCTCTATACTCGGATTTTTAATTAGACGAAGCTAGCTGACGTTTACTGTGTTAGCCTTAAATGGAACGCCTCAGAGCGAGGTAACAGCGCATGAGTCATGTTTTTTCGTGGGTGCAGGCGGCTCCATCGAGTTCTATGACGTTGTCACGTCAATAAGTTTGTGTATTTGTTTGCCCTTGACCTCCTATATAGCTCCAAAACGAGTTTTGATTTTGATATCTAGCAGATTCATGGTTTACTAACGATAGTTGAACGTGACAACGTCATACAGCTGTCCACGCGGACGCATCGCTCACTCAAGTAGGAGAGTGACAGATGTCGAACGCTGCCGAACGCGGAGGCCGATTGTGCCTCTTTGTCGCTCGTTCCGCGACCTGTTTTTTTTTTTTGTTTTTGTGCTGGCTTGGATGCAAAGTCTTTCTGCCGAGTCCTCTAAGTTTATCAGAATTTTTTGTCATTTCATCCACTATTTCGACCTGAATCCATGTTGTTATATCCTACCAGAATTCTGGAAAACCTAACGAAAAAAAACGCAGAGACTTGGAACCCTTTTTACGTTGGTCATTGAAAGTGCGGCGTCCGGCCAACGCGCCTGCTGATAGTGGCCGAGCGCCCCGCCGCGGCGCTCGGCGCCCCCTAGGAACGCTGCGCCCGTGTGCACCGCACACCCTGCACAATAGGTAAAGACGCCACTGCTCATCCCTCCGCATGACATACCCATATCATGCCAACCTTATTCCTCCTCATCATGAAATGTAAGTTACCAAGGAGGCTTATTGCAAAGTATCTATTCGTGGTTATTGATGACACTGACTGGAATAAAAAGAAGTAAATGCGTTTGGAATTTTCCCGACTTCAGTTTTGCATTTTATTTAATTTGTCTATCAACGTAATTAAAAGATTATCTGTTTAATATCTGGCTAATGTGTCCAGTTAGCTATGGTGGATCATAGAAAACAATGCAGCGTTGTGTTATTAAATTACTTGTCACGCTCGACGCATGCGCATCTCATTAGCAGTGCCTGGATCCAAAAGACCACAATTTAGCATTTAAAGTAGGTTTAGCTAAAGCGTAGTACTTAGCAAGTTTTACTTTGCACCTTTCATTGTATATTAGTAGTACCAACCATTGATCTATTGTAGGTCGATGGTACCAACCTCTTTAATTTTGCCACAAACCCTATAAACCTGGTGGTCAGTCCACCTGAACAAATGGTAACAATTAGATTGTACTTATGAAAATCAACCCTCTTAAAAAATACCATATACTTGTTCCATCATCAAGTTTCATAAAAAATAGATTTCATAACCCGGTTATGAAGTAAGAATGAAATGACAGACAGACATTTTTTTCTTAGTTCGTAACTTTATTTTCGTAAAAAAATCCTTTTACGTAGCTGGTAACGAAACTCGGTTACGTACAAGCACTAATGGGATTTGTTGTTCTAACACGAAACGTAGGAAGCCCCCCACCTGATGGAACGCTTCTAACCTTTTCAACTGATGAAACTTTTGAAAGTCCTTATATCTTTAGATCCGAAAGGTTTTTGTATTGTTCACTAACCTTTGAATTTCCTTCAGTGGTAATAGCTAATGGACTACAATAATATATTTGTAGGTATACCTATAGTCACGGCAATATCTACCTGTTTTGCTGGTAAACCACGGAATATACAGGGTGTTACAAAACTACCCGTAAAGCCGAAAGGAGATTAAATGAGGCCTTATAACGAGCCTATTCACAATATTTAGGAAACGTAGTAACGCTGCATCACATCCCCCAAAAAAATTAAAAATATATTAATTTAACATTTAGGACAATCTCAACCATTTCTTCATTTTGGAGAACATTACCTTTGATATGTTTGTATGCAGTGTGTGTTGAGAATTGCACGGTATTTATAAAGTCGACTTCAAAACCTAGCACCTGAATAAGTAAATATAACAATTAATAAGATAATGTGGTTTTTAATAGCGTTATAAATAAGTCTACCGACTGATTTATTTATAATATGCTATTTTTAAACCATTATATTGAGAGAAATGCAGATGACCTTGTTTGCAGTTCAATAACTTGCTAGAGATCAAATTATGAAAGGTCATTTTGATTTGAGTATTTTCAAGGTTGGCGAATTAGTTAGTGAAATATTAAATAATACAATATTAATATGTATATATTAACTAATAAGACTAACTATAACCATCACATACCATAACCCAAGTTATGTTCGGTAACTAACTAATAAATTAGACTAATAATAAATTAGAATAATATAATACAGTGGAAATATTTCAATTTTTAAATTGTATACAGGCAAAATGAACAGAACATATTGGCTAAACTAGGGTTCAAAAATTGTGTTTCAAAATATGCATAGTAGTAGCATTCCTTTTAAGCCGACTTCAAATAAAAAAGGAGGAAGTTCTCAATTCCATTGTTTGTTTTTTATTTATGTTTGTCGCATAACTTAGTCATTTGAGCCAAATTGTTTTATTTTCTGCTAGATAATACTTCCATAATCTGTTCAGCAGTTTATAGACAGTTTCTTTAGTTTTCAAAGAAAACGTTTAGATGGAACTAAGCATGAGGACTAAACATATTATGTGTATTGTCTGCTATTCGACATCATAGTTTCTCTATTTCCATTGTAAACATGATATTATTTCCTTTTACAAGATAAATAAAAAATCTTACCTCAAACGCATCATTGCTCACGTACGTACAAATTATTTACCTCCTATAAATAGTAGAATCTATTTTTTATGCGTTGCAACACAAAAAAATTGTGGTTAATGAAAGATATTTTTTTAATGACTTAATTTTTTTTTTCGTAGATGTGTTCAGTATCAGCAGCCACTATCGGCATTTTTTTTTTGGTAATTACAAAATAGTGGTGTAAATTATAACTGCGTGTGCGGTCACTCGATTATTTGTTTAGAAAATATATCGCCTTGCTACAATATAATTATTATGGATACGTGTGAGACGGGCTTTAATTGTGCACGTATGTGCATAATAATATCTAGACAGTTTTCTTAATATAAAATAACAAGGTTGCAATTTATCGTAAGTGACAGGCCTTTGCATCTATTATAGATGATTTATGTAGCGTTAAGGGGCCGGCGGAGGGCGAGTTTTCATACAAGTGTAATACAAATACAAATAATTTATTTCAGTAAACTTAATCTATGGTACATTTCTTGGGTTTGAGACTCTCTTTTAAGTATGGAAATACCTGTGTTAGAGAGTCTCGTAATACCAAAATGATTACTAATTTAAGCAGATTTTCACCCTTAAGGTCTCTACCCACTATCCCGTAGCATACCATGACCGTGCTAGGAACGTGTCGGGCACGGAAAGCAATCAGGTACGCTGTACTTCGCCCACTGAAGCGGGTCGACAGTGTTCTGAACCCGTTTCCCTCCGACAAATAGTTGACGAATACGAGGCATGGCTTTGTTATAGGCGATGGTTACCACTTAACATCAGGTGGGCCATGTGCTTGTTCTATCAGCTAGTTACATAAAAAAAAAAACTGTTGACGGTCCGTGCATGGCACGCGACGGTGTCGGTCGGTGACGGAACGATCTAGTGGGCAAGTGTTTATACATTACAATACAAAAATTATTTTTTTGGCCGTGACGTTCCTAGCACGGTTATGGTACGGGATAGTGGGTTTACACCTTTATTCTGAGTTTTATACGATCAGAAAGGCAGTTCGTGGTTTTACTCGATTAGAAGGGCCTGTACCACTTAATTTATAGTAAAACTGCCACATTTCGTCTACGAAATGTTGTTTGTTATAGATAAAAGATGAGACAACAAATTTTTGTTACAATGTATTTAAGTAGAAACTTGTTTCGACGTGTTGTTGTCTCATCATTTCTCCATATAAAAGAGAGTGACACGTTGGCGAAATGAAGTCTTCAAACTGATCGAGCTAAACTCAGACAAGGGGTACAGTTTGAACAATTTGTTCTCTTTTGTATGGAGAAATGATGAGACAACATATCAAAGACAAAGATAACCATAAATCAACCCACGACAATGCGACATCCATACCTGGTTGATGTTCTAACTATCCGCATCAAGCCCTTTGCTTCAACTTTTATGTTGCGGACAGCCAAGGAGTGGAATTTCTTCCTGCGGGTTATCTTTCTGAACAATTATAAATTTGATGTTTTCAAGACAAGACTGAATAAGTAGGTATTTTCTTGGTAAGCGTGCTACAACGTAGACCGCGACACTTAAAAACAGGTGAGATTGCGGTCAAACGTAAGCCTATATTATTGTAAATTTAATGCCCTTAATAAATCCTTACGTAATCAGAAGTCCAATCAATGATAATTTTTTAATTTTAAATTGTTCTGTTTTATTTGTTACAGATATTATTTTGCTATCAACTATATTATAGAAGTTACCTGCCAAACCATAACCCAGCCAGCCCAACTCCTTAAAATACCAAAGGTGATAGCAATCATCAAGTTGACCGCAGGATGATACAAATGTGGATGTGGAAAGACAGGACTCAGTCAGTTCCCTGAGCTTGTCTTGAACCTCCCTTCTTCTGTTGCAAAACAATGCAGAACTACCTACATGTGAAAGCTTGCGATAGAATGTATAGTCTATCTCTTTTCTGTTTCGTGTGCTCTCACTTGATAGTCGCTATACTGATCCTTCCTCCAAGCTTTATTCTCGATGTTTACGCATTTATCTTGTCTGTGGACGGACGGTATCTGTCATGGGGTCATGCCGCTCTGATGCCGGCAATGGGGTTGTTTTTCTAATAAGGAATTATAATTTGATTTTATGAAGTTAAGCTTATTTTTCTCAACTACCACGCCATTAAATTAGTATCCTTTCAATCAGAAGCGGGGTGTACGGAACCCAGAGGTCAGTGCCTTCGAACAATCTTGAGAAAATTTTAGCTACGTTATCTACTGTGATTGAGACTATAACTGGGAAATAGTGCGAAAACAATAAAAACTCGGTGTTGCCTCTCTGTACTTGTTGTGTGTGCATAATAACAACGTGTTTGAAAACAACTTTTGACCAAAACATTTTACTTTGGTTTGTTGGTTCAGTGCTTAAGCATATCATATTATATGCTTATTCTTATCCTAATTACCTAAATAACTCAGAGAAAGTATTTATATCTAAAAAGTGTGTCCAATCAAGTGAAGTGTTATATATATCAAGAACTATAATATAAGTTCAACAAAATAACTGGTTGGAAATGTAGTAACGGAAAGATTTAATTTAATTCTGCTTTATAGAATACAAAAGTCAACAACTATAATTAGAATATTATAGATATAGTAAGACAGGTCTTTTTGTTAAATATTTTAAAACAAAACAGAATTTATTAGCAATTACAAACATTTAATATTGGACTGGGCCGCTGGGCCACAAATTGTTTACTCAGTACGTTATCTTTTTCTATTTGTGTTTGTTCTAAATTTAAACAATTTAAGCATCTGGTATATAAGTTATAAGTAGGCAGGTACTGATCTGACTAGTCTTTAGTTGGGCAAATAATTGAAAATTAAATTATAATTTTAGTTTTCTGAGCTAACAAGTTTGTAACCAAAATTAGTGCCGCTCATTATTTTGATTTACTTGTAGATTAGAGAGAAGAGAGTGCTCCAAGTCATTTGAATTTTGAGACAAAAATTTATGTTAAAGTGAATGTATTTTTCAGGCATATTAAGTAACCAATTTTAGTTAAACTTGAAATTCTTTAAGTTGATAATATATTGTTTTGAAGAATAATGGGTTCAAAACGAAAGTCACGAAAACGTTCTAGGTCTAGACGTGATAGAGATAGTTCTATTTCTAGTGTCACGAATAGTTCTAAAAATAATTATAGAAAGAATGACCATGAATCGAGGCATCATAGTCGCATTAGGAATACCAAGCACACAAGCTCTCGAGAGTGTTGCAAGAAAAATACAAAAAGTGATACGGCTGCAATGACTCCTTTGTTGCCTCAAGATGCGATTATACAGGGAAATGATAGTGTTTCTCAAACCAGCAGAAGTGCTACCCAAAACAGTAGTGCTGGTACCGCACCATATGAAGCTAGTCTTTCTTTGGCTAGTGTTCCTTGTTTTCCTATATACCCAAACATGATGAATAATGTTGTGCCTGAGTTTGACCCTAGTGATAGTACCCAAAGCATTGAAATATGGATTCACAAAGTAAATGAATGTAGCAAAATTTATAATTGGAATGAGACACAGATTTGTCACTTTGCTTTGCCAAAACTTTCTGGCTTAGCAAAACGTTGGTATCAAGGTTTACCATCCTTAATGTTTAGCTGGGATGAATGGAAGAGTAAATTACAGTTAGCATTTCCTTCAAATGAAAATTATGGGGACCTACTGACCAAAATGTTGAATGTTCGTTGCAAAATTGGTCAACCATTAGATGTGTATTATTATGATAAAATAGCTTTATTAAACAAATGTGAGATAACTGGATCCAAAGCGGTTGGTTGCCTGGTACAGGGAATTGAAGATAAATTTGTTAGAATGGGAGCATGTGCTGGTAAATTTTCAGATCCTGAACAATTATTTGCATATTTGAGACAAATTGCTGTTACTCAGGTAATTGAGCAACCACAGTCTTTGGCACTGTCATCCAGCACAGTGTCTGCAAGAGCCGAACGGGTAACTGTAGGGGGCTTTCAAAAACAAATTAAATGTTTTAATTGTGGGGACATAGGTCATATTAGTTTGAAATGCTCCAAACCTGCGCAGAAGTGTAGCGGATGCAATATGTGGGGGCACCTTGTTAAAGACTGCCGTAGCCAACCATCAGATTCTTCATAATGAGACATAAGATGCAATTGGGGTTACAAAAAAAAAAAAAAAAAAAAAAAGTCATGTGTCATGAGTGAATTAAGTTTAAAATATGAGAATTTCATAATAAGAGAGATACCTAACAGGTGACATAATTAACAATATGATTTACATTATATTGCATTGGAGACTAAAATGTGCCTTATGAGTGATTTCTGACTAAGCGATCTCGAAGCGGTTTCATGTACCTACAACTAGGTGTGATTTAAAATAAGATACTTAAGTTATAAGAAAATATTTATTTTGTAAAATGTAAAGTTAATTTGGTTTATAATTACTTGAGAGAGAGAGATACTATAATAAGAGAACTGTTGAATTTAACAAATTAATAATAGAGATAATTATTTGAGAGAGAGAGAGATACTATATTAAGAGAACTGTTGAATTTAACAAATTATTAATAGAGATATTAAAATGTGATTATTTCAAAGAGATTATTTTAAAGTGACCTGTTGCATGCAACAGCATTAAAGTGATCCGTTGGATTGCAACGGTGTAAGTTGTTAGTTATCTAAGGCTAAATGATCTGTTGGACGCGACAGAGATAGTAAAGTGACCTGTTGGACGCGACAGTAATAAAGTGATCCGTTGGATTGCAACGGTGTAAGTTGTTAGTTATCTAAGGCTAAATGATCTGTTGGACGCGACAGAGATAGTAAAGTGACCTGTTGGACGCGACAGTAATAAAGTGATCCGTTGAATTGCAACGGTGTAAGTTGTTAGTTACCTAAGGCTAAATGATCTGTTGGACGCAACAGAGATGGCAAAGTGATCCGTTGGACGCGACGGTAATAGAGTGATGCGTTGTATTACATACAACAAATAAAGTGATCCGTTGGATTACAACGGTGTTAGTTGTTAGTTTAAGACTAAATGATCTGTTGGACGCGACAGAGATAGCTAAAAGGGACTCGTTGGACGCAACGATATTAAAGTGATCCGTCGGATTTCAATGACGTAAAGTGATCCGTTGGCATACAACGGTGTAATTTGTTAGATTAAGTGATACAATGCTAAAGAGAAAGAGAGACGAAGCTTAGAACAGTTATGTCGGTAAACCTATAAACTTATTTTAGTTATTATGCCTATTTATAATTAAGTTGTTATCGGGCAGTTGGAATGAATAGGCTCTTAAAATAATATCTACTTTTATATTGTGATCTTTATCAGTAGGTATGGTTCTAAAATTATTAATTAGTATGTAATGTTATTATTCTTTCTGTAATAGGCGAGGTCGCCATAGTGTAGTCAGTTTGGCCGAGTGAAAGCTTGCGATAGAATGTATAGTCTATCTCTTTTCTGTTTCGTGTGCTCTCACTTGATAGTCGCTATACTGATCCTTCCTCCAAGCTTTATTCTCGATGTTTACGCATTTATCTTGTCTGTGGACGGACGGTATCTGTCATGGGGTCATGCCGCTCTGATGCCGGCAATGGGGTTGTTTTTCTAATAAGGAATTATAATTTGATTTTATGAAGTTAAGCTTATTTTTCTCAACTACCACGCCATTAAATTAGTATCCTTTCACATGCTACACAGTTCTTTATTCCTGCTGGCAGCCGAAACATAAATCACTGTCGGTTGCTCCAGTCTTCAATAGATGAAAGTTGAAGTCTCGATGGAATTATTGTAAATAGTTGAAATATTATTAATAATTTCAAATGTGTGTGCGTATGCATAAATAAAACTATATAAAACCTTCATTTTTATTTGTAGACAAACAATTATATATGTTTTTTCTTTCATAGTTTTTTATTGCATTAATAAAATAAAAAATAGTACAATAATCATAATTTATGTTGGCTTTTTCTAAAACATAATTGCAAAACTGGATGGCTAAGCCACAACTTCTACATGTTATGTAGAATAAGTATGAATTGAGTATATCCGGGGGCATTTGAAAGTAGCATTAGTAACAGAAAGATTTGAGAAACAATAGGTAAACACAGTATGATTATGTCCTGAGGAGAAACTAATTTCATGTATGAAGAATGTGAATGGATATATTTGCCATGATATGCCATAGGAAATATATAGATGAATTGAGAGAAAATAGACATGAATGAATACTACAATTAAATAAAATGTACTTAATTATAAAATCAATTATCCAATAGTCACACGAGAATGGAATGCAAAATATAACTGTATTAGACTATTCCCAGTTTTTCTATACTATTGTCATCAATAATTATTAGGCATGGAATAAAATACTTAATTGAATCTTATTCTCAAAGCTGTTAGGCTTAGATTCGCCTGAAGTTTTTACTTGGATAAACCACAAGTGGGTGATAAATAAATTCAAGTAAGATTGAATCTTATCCTTAGGGAGATAAGGCTTTGGTTTGAGTGTTCATGAACAATAACGAAAATTAATTATCACGAATAAATAACAGTTATAAAAAAATAATAATAACGGCGTTCCAATTAAACAAAAGTAGCAATAACTTTCCATGCCTAATATTTTTTATCATTGAGGAGGATATTTTTTTGGTTAGTTTATTAATGTAAGGCTTGGAATCTTAGCCACAAGATACTTTAAAACCATGACAGAAAAAATCTTACAATTTATACAATGCATGATTGAAACTATAATGAGTACAATTTCGATGATTTTACCTCCAACTATGCATAAATATTCACTACTTAGATTCGAGAAAAGTATGTAAAGTGAAATGTTAGTATTAGTACTTACATCTGATTTATATAAAAGAATGTAGTCAGTAGAAATTCTACAATTACGGTGTCCTGAATTAATTGGGGAAGTGTGAAGTGGCCTTTGGGATAGGCTATTTCGGTTTTTGATGACCATTTTATTGACCTAGTTATCTAAATGTAGTCTACTACTATAGGTATTTATGTCGTGTTGATGTTCATCGCGAGGGTCTACTTTCATTACATACCTACCCCAAATTACAGGTCGCTTCAGTCCCGGGATTATCGATGCTTAGTTATGCCTACTATAAAGGAGCAGCCTTTTACAGCCTGAAAAGTCCAGCACGAGAAATAGCATGGAATGGATGTTACTTTTAATTATTTAATTATTTGTGAATTTTGAAAATCACAAGAATAATTTTAAAATATCTCATAAGCTAGGCGAGTAGAGGTGCAAATTCCACGTGAATAAGCTCAGTAGGAACAGGAAGGAAACTTAATTAAATGGGCCATCGATATAAAAAGTATTTATAGGGTGTAAAATTACCACTCCCTAAAACTGAAAGGGCATGTAAAGCTACCATGCACTAATTAGGATGAAATGAATCTATTTCTGTGAATGTTCCGATTATTAGGGTGTGCACCGGTGGAATTAGAGTCATGTCTGTCTGTCTGTCCGTCCGTATGTCACAGCGTTTTTTCTCCGAAACCGTAAGAGCTAGACTGATGAAACTTGGCGAGTAGATGTATTCTGTGAACCGCATTAAGATTTTTACATAAAAATAAAAAAAAAACTATAAATTTCGGGGGTCCCCATACTTGAAACTGAAAATCAAAATTTTTTTTTCATCAAACCCATACGTGTGGCGTATCTATGAATAGGTCTTCAAAAATGATGTTGAGGTTTCTAATATCGTTTTTTTCCAAACTGAATAGTTTGCGCGAGAGACACTTCCAAAGTGGAAAAAAGTTGGTCCCCCCCCCTCTAACTTCTAAAGTAAGAGATTGATAATACTAAAAAAAATATATGTTGTACATTACTATGTAAACTTTCAACGATATTTGGTTTGAACGAGATCTAGTCAGTAGTTTTTTTTTATACGTCATAAACCGTAAACCGCAATTTACCTTTTGACGAACTACAAGAACCTTATTATGTTACATCAAGTAACATAATATAAAGGTTTTTGTAGTTCGTCGTGCTAGGGAACCCTTCTTGGGCGAGTCCGACTCGCACTTGGCTGCTTTTTCTCAAATGGTTTGCATTTCGAGTCGTTTCCCATCACTAATCAGCTACCACTCAATCGTAGACAAGGAGACAGGAAACACAGAACAAAGCAAAGCATTATTAATAAACCAATACATATTGTGGACAATCCACACAGCACTAGCAAGCCCTAAACTAAGCAGAACTTGTACGATGGAATCCAGATAGCTATAGGTATTTTACCAACATCTGTGTTCATCACGTAAATATTATTTCTCGGAAGGAATTGAACTCAAGGCCTGAGACAAAGGCGGAAGCGGAGCGCGTCAGAAGGCAGGGATTCTGTCAGCTAATCTAATATTGACTAAATTTGTCCGTGTTGAAGAATACTAAATGGAGAGTAGACCAGGCGCAGTGGTTTATTGAATGTAGTCAAAAATAAAGCCGCAATGGTCGTCTCTATGGTTCCGCAGGCGCATAGACGATGCAGCGGTCGGCGGAACCACGGCAACACTCTATCCAAGTCGTGGCCTAGCGTTGTTTTTGACTGAAAACGGTGCACGCGCGCTTCGTGCTTTACGTTGGGCTACGCAATTAGCAACTTTATTGTTTTTTTTTTCTTCCAAATAGTAAGTGAAGTTACTCTGATAAACAAATCGGACTTGGCAAAATAATCAATTTTCCGGCGCCAGCACAAAAAAAAAAGTAAAAAAACTATTATATACTAAATAACACAAGCATTTGACCAAATAATAGATACACTAAGCAAGTTCCTAAGTTCATCAAAAAATCGAGTTGTATACGATATTTTTTTTTAATAAACGCTTACCATAATAAATTACCTAATTTATCGTTAATTGCTTCAGGCGCGACTTTGCGGAAGACTATTCTAAAATACCTTCTGGACATAGGCCTCCGTAGCTGTTCCGTAATCAAAAGTCTAATACTAACAATTAAATGATGCTAACAAGGAACAGCGATCACAATCATGTCTTGTTGCCATAATTTTTTGACCACTATCTATCTAGGTATTGCCATGCTAAGTTTTACAAAGCAAAGTTCCTATTCGCTATCTCATGTTTTATTTGTTTTGTTAATGTTTTATTACGTCAACATTCAGTTCTGTTGCAATCATTCCTTGTCAAAGATAAGTTTGTTTAAATTAGTTTTTTTATTTCAAGACGCTACAGATTTCAAGATAAGACAGGACAATGTCTGTCAGGTTAGCTACTAAGGCAATAAATATACTGAATACTGAGGTTTTCATATACGTTTTGTTACAGATGCATAGTCCTAGAGTCCCCTCAGAAGAACGAGGCCGCCTGGCTAATGGCGGCGTACAGTCCCGTGCTTGCGAATGGTCTTGCAGATGAACCACCGCGTCGCGCCGCGCCAGCGTCCGAGCGGTCACGCCTTGCCGCCGCGCTTAAGAGTGCACGCCGCGCTTTGGTCGACTCTGGCATGCTAAGGCGACCTGCCGAGGGATCCGCTTCCAACTTCCTTAGGAACACACTCAGGAGGTAATATTACGTTCAGTTTTGTAAGTGTCCAATTCAATAACCGGACGCAGTGTCTGATTTCAAACTCAGGCACTGGGACGTGTTATACTTTTCAACTTAGCTTGATTTGGGTGTAGATGCCGGTGAAATTACTAGCACGTGAGGCTGAACATCTGTATGTGTATCGAAAGGCACGTTGCTGACGTGTGTGACCTACGAGGCAATGCTTTGTAAAGGCGATGGTTCCGCTTAACATCAGATGGGCCATTACTCTAATTTTCAGGATACCCGGCTTTTGGCAAAATGTTAAACAAAACTGGTCGGCCCATTGTCTACTCGTGTAGCTGGCCAGCGTATCTAGAACCTAAAAACATAAAGGTAAAATACTCTTTATTTGAATATTTTTTGTAACTGACAGCTTCTAAAATTTCGCTAAAAGATAATGCGCTAGATCTATGTTAAATTGTAAGAAAAATGCGGTTAAATAATGAAGATTACCACAAATTACTAAATTAACAAATTTTACAAGTGCTATGAAGGATCACGCTAAATGAAGGTTAAATGTATTTTAATGTTAAAATTTATTTTGAAGCCTCAGCGAGAAAATACCTCAGCGTCAGGTGTTTGTTATATGAATTACACATTTTAGTTGAAATACAAATACATTTTTGTATTTCAATTACGTATTTAAATTACAAGTTATTCAAATACTGCCCAACCCTGTGTCCATGTCATGTCGTCCGCCATGTTTTTGGTAGGTACGTTGTGTTGCTCTCGTTGGTCAAGAAAATCTCTATGTGCAAGTAAACGAAGTAAAATTAAAGAAAAATAACAATTTAAACCGAATACCATATTATTGCTAAGTTGTATTTATGATTGGTGTACCTACCAGACCTAGCGCAGGCTCTATAGCTTCATGAAACATCTCATGAATGAATACCAAAAATGCTTAATTTACAGCCTGACTATGCATTAATAGCCGAGAACTGTAACCTATGGCGTAACTGGAACGACATCGATGACTCGTGGGCTTCCCTCACGGCAATCATGGACTGGTTTGGAGACAATGAGAAAAGATTTGCCGACTACGCCAAATCTTCTTTGGAAAATATGGGATAACTCATACGACGGAGCTACTCGTATCGATATAACAATTTAATTAGTTTTGATTCCCGATGCATGCGCCATGATAAAACTCCCAAAACGAAAACATGGTAAATATCACTACGTTCATTAAAATTGCACTCGTATCGACCAGTCAAAATAACAAACAATAAAAAATAACAAAACACAACTGAATTGAGAACCTCCTCTTTTTCTATCTGAAGTAGGTAAATAAACTGTACCAAAAGCTTTAAAATTTTCAGTTTATTTCCATGAATAACACAACCAACGACAGCACTTTGTTTTTTAACAGATTTTTCTCTTTTCAAAGCTACTAGGTGACTGGAAAACATTTCCAACGGTATTATGTCCTGTGCCTTCTGACATTACATAACCATGGATTTCATCATGTATAGCGGTATTTTAGGTATATGAAGCAAGCCTTCTCGTGCGATACCTAATACGCTACTATGTAAGTAAACATACAAATTATATTATGTTTATTGTATTAATACACGATGTAAAAATACTGCTCACGTAGGAATTCAAGTCCTAAAGAAATGTCGGCTACTGAATATGAAAGATTTTAATAATATTTTTAAATCCAGATTCTTGATATTCCATTTTTGAAATGATCTTGTGAATAAAGTACAACTATTCAATTAAATTGTGGGCATCTTGTGCGAGGTTCTCAATTCAGAGGCTGAGGTTTATTTTTTTTTAGATTATTGTTATCGCTTTAGTTCGTCATATAGGAGCCGATTTGATTTTTTTATCTAACAGGTTATACTTTCAGATTGATCCTATATTTTTGTATCAAAATCAGTCTAGCGTTTTGTTTTAAATGTTTGTTATCGCATAATCTCGTTATTTATGAGCCGATTAGAAAAAGTATTTTTTTATCTGAAAGGTCCAAATTGTCAACCTCTGTGCTAGCACATCGACCCAGCGCGAACACCGAAGGTATGTTTTTTTTTGCAATTCTTTGCGTGGTTATAATGCGTCTAGAATGTTATTTATTTATTGCAAAACCAATAGCTTAATTTTCCCAAAAGTTTAAAATTAACGAATTATTTCAGAAAAACGAAAAAAAATAACTTTAAAACAAGATGGCGGCGATTCCTTCACCGGGATTAGTTAGAAAATAGAGAGCTATACTTTCAAATATCCCCCAGGACGTTTAAAAAAAATCGCTCTCCGGATTTTTTTCTATTTAACTTCACAATACACATGAGAAGAGACGACGACACCCACTGGTGGTGGGCCATAACTATACTCTTTGGTGGTGGGCCTCTTTGTTCATGGTATGGACCTACTATACTGAGCAGTCAAATATAGTGCGTGAGAGGTGTTAATACGGGACCTCTGTGTACGGGACAACCGAGATGGATTAACGTGTCCTTTCCATTCAATCTCAGAAGATCCATTGTCCAGATCCATAGTGGATCTAGTGAGATTATTTTTTAATAGTAGGTATAGTACATTCCTAGCCAGGTAAATACTTTTTCAATTATATGCACTTACCTCAAAATTTATTTTATGAGCAGTCATTTTCCAACAGTTTTTTTCGGCTTTAATCGAGGGTATCCAGAACTCTCCATTGGCCTCCTTAGTGAGGAGGTAGGATTTCTCAAAGGGACAGTACACAAGCAGTGACACCACATCGCACAGGTCCTTGTAATGCTTGAACATTGCTGTTGTAACTTTCGGAATATTTTTATCAGAACCAGAAATCCACTAGAATCTTATTTTAAAAGACGTAGAAAGCCCCTCTTTTTGATAGCAACAGTAGGAAAGCTTTCGTTAAACTCCATTTCCCAAGGGCATAAAAAAAAACCTAACAACCTAACCTACTCAAGTCGGGGTGCCCCGTGTTTGTCTCCCAAAGATATAAAAAAACCTAACGACCTACCCTACTCAAGTCGGGGTGCCCCGTGTTTGATTTCCTTAAAGGATATAAAAAAAAACCTAACAACCTAACCAACTCCAGTCGGGGTGCCCCGTGTTTGGCTCTGTAATAGCTCAGCCAGAAGCGCGAGGTCGTCCATGAGCGGAGCTAGTCAATAACAATAAAAAAATAGTAATTAAATATGTTCGTATTACTCTGCCCAAAAGGTGATGGACAAATATGTATAATGCCCGGCCAATTTGATTATTTGAATAGTTATTATCAAATTGACCTCTCCTATTGGGCATTATACATAATGTCCGGTCATTATGTATAATGCCCAATTTTGGAGGTAGAAGTAAATAGGTTGTGTATTCACAAACTTATTGAACACAATATTCTAAATTCAAATTTACTTTATCCTCTAGCGGATAAAAACGGCTTTTCCAGTCAGAAAATAAACAGCAAAAACACACTTTCAGAGCTGGTGGGGTGAAAAGGATTTTTGAGAAAGAATTAAAAAACAAAAATACTGAGTAGGAGTAGTTTCACTACTCAAGGTCTAATCATAAAATTTATAAAAGTAGTAGAACCTGAGTACCTAGTTTACTACATTTGCAGGAAGAACCTACGGCCTACTATTAGATTAGTAGATCATAGGAACGCCGGCGGGAAGTGGTTGAATGGAAAAGCCCAAAATCGTTCTTCCTGTAAATGAATCGTGGACTACTCTAGTAATGGATATCTTCAGACTGACGAAAATGTTTTGAGTAGGTTAGTAGATACGCTAAGAATGACCTTAGACGAAACGCGTAATGTTCGCTCGCAAATAGAAAGGTAAGGGCCAATTGACACAGCTATATGCACCGATTCACATAAATCATTGATGGTTGTAACTACTAATTTGTGTGCTTACGAGTTATAAGTGAATAACAGACGCATTCGCAAGCGACGAGCCATTAGGCGCCAATTTGCTGAATGTTAGATTCTCGTGCTCGCCGCCATTTAACGCTCTGAAAACTGTAATAATCTAATCTGTATTAATATATTCTTTGACTAAAATACGGTTGTTGTTACCCGTCTGTAATTCATGAGTTGTACCTTCTAAATACTGTCAGTATGAAAGATAGACTTGAATATACGAGTATTATAATGTAAAAATTCTATCTGTACCCGACGACGGAGTTTTGGCTCTAGAATCGTTCTTCCTGGAAATGTGTAGACCTTTCTCCAGCGTTGGACTTCTCAAGCTGATGATGATGATATTTACCATGATTCAGTCAAAGTGAGGTAAGTGATGTTTCAAGAGTGTTTTTCGTCTCTGCATCTGGTGTAAACAATCCCTCCAAGTTTTTGCTAACTGCACAGTCACCATCTCATAATTCATCATACTTAGTTATAATTAATTACCTAAAGCCGCACTGAGACACGCTGATAACAACCAGACGAATTTGAAATCGTTAAGATTTGTCACTTACCTGTAAACAAACAAAAAATAATATTAGAAAAAGTTTTTAATTCAATATTATAAACTAGGAATAATAAAGTACTGAGAGAATTATAAATCTTTTGGGGAGGCCTTTATTTTGAAGCACGGTTCAAATATTCGAAAACCGCACTTGAATTAAGAGTATAAAAAGTACAGGGAGAACTGGATCCCTTTTGTTGAGGTCTTTGTCCAGCAGTGGGACTATTAAAGGCTACGGAAAAAACGTAGCCCCTAGCGGATTCTTCAAGAAGCATGAATAGCGATTGCGAGACGGTGACGTGTCCACGTCAGGTACGATTGGTTCCCAGTAGGAGTACTGCTCCTTGCAAATACACATTAATCTATCTATCTATCATTAATATTTAAATATTCGCTACATTATAATATAACTGCATCGGTCGTTGCTTCTAAAAAATGGCATTCATAAATAAATTCAATCAAACTGCGATAAACAAGACAGGCAAAAGGTCGAGCAAATCAGTGCAAATCAAATAAGATAACCTTTTTGCAGTTTTCTGTGATTTTACCCTTCCGAAGTCAAATATCAAGACAAGGGTTAGCCGATGAAAGTTTCTGTATGACTTCAGTTTCCTATAAAACGTTCACCGTTAGTTGTGGTCACGAAACTGAATAGCATTGTCATCTTCTTCTTCTTAATATATAAAAATGAATTGCTGTTCATTAGTCTCGCTAAAACTCGATAACGCCTGGACCGATTTGGCTGATTTTGTGTCTTGAATCAGTCTTGAATGATTTGTGGAGGTCCAGAGAAGGTTTAAAAGATTTTTTTTTTGTTTTTTTTTCAACGGGAACGGTTACGGGGCAAGCAAAGCCGCGGGCAGCCGCTAGTATATATATAAATAAATATTGAAGACAATCCGCAAAACTATCTAGCCAATTTTGGCTTCATAGAGCTTAGTATGCATCAGAACGAGACAGCCCTCTATGAAAGCAGACAAGCTGATTTGCAATATTTATTGCCTACAACTGTACTTTTAAGATGAAAATACTCACAAAATAATAGTTTCAGAGACAGCCATATCTTCTATGAAGGATGACAAAGGTCCTTTTAGAACTTGTCTGTTAGATAACTGCACAGACATACTTACAGAGCGCTTCTGCAAACTTATGATTTCATTACTGATGCTGCCTAGGTCATTCTGAAAATATAAAATTTATTGCTCAAATAAGCTTGTTTCATTTGAAATTATGCTAATCTAACCATCAGAAATAGAATAATAACATTGAAAGAAAAAACTCAGTCGGGGTTTCATAAAACAAGTTATTATGATGCAGGTACACTATGGGTGCCTAAAAACTCGTGATAGCAACATTATAAGAAGGTTGGTCCATAGAGTTCCTACCTGAAAGACCATCAGCATGCTTTCCATTTTTTCAAGGATTCCATCACACTCCTCAATCTGGTTGTGAAGAGAACCTATATTCTCACTTTCCTTTAGATAATCGGCAACAGAACTTTTTTCAGCGTCTTTTATATTTTTGTCAATTTGCAAAGCATACTCTCGTAGATCCGTTCCATTTCGGAGTACTTCCTGAATTTCAAAATCTTCCAAGTTTTTGTCCAAGTCCTCCTTGAGGTCTGTTGGCTCCGACATGTTCAGAGAAAACGAGTTCACTTTTCAGTAACTTCTCAAAAGATTGGTCTGCTGATTTTGTACCCATATATTTTCATGATATTTTTAAATAATTAGCATAAACATAATTTGCCTGTAAATCCTAGAATTGATCGATTTGGTTTGCTTTTTGCTTTGCTTGTGCTTTATTTAGTTGATTGAAGTTGAATGACAATAATATTTTTTTTGGCCGATCTTATTTTCACGAAAAAAGAAGAAGCAGATTTCTAGTCAAAACTTTATAAATAAAACTGAGTAATTTACCGTAAAGCCATATGTAACTCCTAACACAATGAACAAATTAAAAACGTAAAATATAACGAACCATCAAAAAACTAATATAATATACAATACCATTACTGTAAACCATCAACAATTATACATATTTAATATACATATATGTACAAATATATGTGTTAAGTGTATGGGGGAATATTAAGTTATTAACAGTGGTAGTATGATGAAGTATGATGATGACGTAATTTAATGGTGTGTGTGTATTAAGTAGAGATAGTGCGTAAGGTTTAATTGAGATAATCTATAAGTAGGGCCAACATGGGTGACGTTGTTATATAGCTTTATGAATGATAAAACTGCGTGGCCCGATGTCCCGGTCACTCTACCCATAGAAAGCTAGCATGTCAATTTGCAATGTCTGTACCTACTATTTCGTATCTTATTTTTATAGTACCTACCTAGATACTTTATTATAACTTTGAAGCGTAGCGTGTGCTGTCTTTGAAACTTTTGCTTTTGTATTATTGCATTGCATACGTCTGACTAAGTGAAGTGGCACCACACTGGAACTTCACTGTTATTATTTTAGACTATTTTTGATTTGTAAAAGGATCATATAAAAAAACGGTAGGAACCGAGCCGTAGTTTGTTGCCTGTTCTTCTAGGCTTGGTCGCGTGGAACTGGCACATAGACTCACCTAGCTTTAAGACGTTTCAAAGTGATTCTTGTATCGTATTGAATAAACGCTTATTGAATCTTGAATCTTGACCTGGAGGTGAGTGGAAGAAGAAAACCTGTTGTGCCGACCCCATGCAGCGTGGGATAAGGGCACCAAAGATGATGAGTCCTATCCGTAATGATAGAGTGATCCAAATAGAGCAATTCACAACCATTTTCAAGAACTGGCACCGGATGTACTGTTAGTACGGCACCTCGGACTCCACAGCATCGTATTGAAGTCTTAGGCCCGTATTCCGAAACAGCGCTTGAGTCTGAGTCGAGCCTCAAGCATAGATTTTATGACAGTTCTCCATTGAAAAGTGTCAAAAATCTGTGCTTGAGGCTCGACTCAGACCTAAGCACTGATTCGGAATACGGGCCTTAGACCACTTATATCAATTGTCTAAGATTGAAGAGAATGTTGTTGATGGATGATTCTGGCCACTAGATTGTGCCTGAGCAAATAGCCCATTAGCAAGATGCAAACTCGAAATTAAATGCCGAAGTGTTTGAAAAAGCAAGATGATTTAATAAAATCTAATTTAATTTATTGATTTGAATGGGTTTGGAACCAATGACTCAAAGTAAATGTCAACATTTTTAGTAAGTAGGTACATAATTTATGATAAAAAAAGTCGAGTCGGTACCTATGTCAAATTAGGTACTTAGTTTATCGGCTTAAAAAACAAAAAAACCATAAAAACAGTCACATTAAATGGAGTCAATAAAATGGAATAACAGCAAAATAATAAACTACATTACAAAGTATAAAAATGCTTAAAAAAATATATAAATTATAACTAACTACATAACAATCTTCCAAAATCTATAAAATTTATCACATTTTTTGCTAACGTTCTCCGCAATATAATAAATTATTATCTATACGTTTTTGATCGGTTAAAATAGTTAAATTCATGAGATATGTAATGGCATGAAAGGTTTGTCTAAAACTAATATTAATATGTTTTCCGTACTTATTTTAAGCGAATTATTTGCATTTTTCGGCCCATTGTCAGATTTAGAAGTCACCCGCGCGTTGATCTAGCCAGCGAGTACTGAAGATGATAGAGTGATATACACGTTTGTAAATAGACACGTTTGTAATGCCGAACAAGGATGATACGGGCAGGAAGAAGACCTAATTCCCTATTACAAATTACCTACATGCAAAGCCTGACTAAATAACTCAATAGTGTGTTTATGAACAACGGGATATTACCATGATTTAATTTTTTGAGTTTTGACTCCCGTTATTTCGGCACAGTTGCATGCACCATGATCCCGGGTTATATGGTAAATATCCCGTTGCTCATAAAAATAGTGTTAATAACCATGGTAGTTTCAGTATTGTTTATTAGTATGTAACTTAGGAAAGTACCTGGTTGCTGATAATCATTTTTCACTTCAATATAATCCTGCGCATCTGCGGTAGACCCTTCCACATCAACCGGTTCAGAGCTATCACTGGCTTCATCGTCGAACTCACGAAACACTTCGTTGATTGTCAGTCAGTCATTAACGTCAGAATTTTATATATTATTTAGAAAAGAGAAGAGTCAATTTCACAAACGAATAAAAAAAAGTCAGCGGTGGCATAGTAGAGCGAGAAACTAAAGCAATAAACAGTATTCACAATACTAAGCTCAAGCTTGCAAAGATGCAAGCTAAGCTCATACAATGTTGCCAAAAATTTAAAACGACAGACTCAAAGCATTAAAGTCGACGTTATACGGGACTTATTTCGGGATAAGTATGCCAATTATCTACATCACATATTAAGAACGCAATTTATTCTCAGCAATCCGTATTGTTTGATGGTTCGTAAATTTAATCTTTCAACTCGCTAAAAGAAACTGTTCCTTCGGGCTGAGGTTAAAACAGTAAATTCCAGTAAATAAAATTTATTTCATGAGAAACGTAACCGAAGAAAAAATAAAAATGACTTCTATGCATCTGTATATAATAAACTGAACGTGTTATAATAATAACGTTCTCGGCTGCTAGCGGAAAATGCCGGAAAACTACTGCGTATTGAACTGCGTACTAAATTGAAATGTGAACTTAATATGAATACATTATAGACAAAATATACTCCCAAATACTCGTAACTAAAGTAACATTGAACTGCGTGAAAAAAGCGTTGCATAAATAAATAACAACGATTTATTGTTCACTCTGTTTGAATTCCAAAGCTAGACAACATTAGATAGTCTCATCGATAACTGTCAAGTTGATTCCATTCCAGTTTATTTATTTCCATCATAATTCAGAGAACATGATTCTTTGGTTGAGAATAAGAAATCGTTTGACTATGAACTGGATATTAACAATACGATCAAAGAGGTTATCAACTGGCTAGATGAAAATAACCTATGTGCAAACATTGAAAAAACTACTTTCATGCAATTTTTCAACAGAAACAAAGTATCGGCCAAAGCCAATCTGAACATATCAATTAATGGACATAACATTAAAGAGTCTAGCACTCTTAATTTTTTAGGGATAACACTCGATCAACAGCTGTCATGGAAGCCTCAAATAACTAAAATTGAAAAAAAAATAAACAGATTCATCTACGCTCTTCGTGAATTGAGACGTATAGTTGACCAAAAAACGGCTCTGTGTGCCTACCATGGGTATGTTGTCTCTGCGATGCGTTATGGTATTGTGTTATGGGGTAACTCAGTCGATATTACAAGCTTATTTATGATACAGAAAAAATGTATAAGAGCTATATGTGGTGCTAGCCCTCTGGACTTATGTAGGCCTCTTTTTAAAAAACTGAACTTATTGACGCTGACTAGTTTATATATATTTGAAATGTGTAAATTTGTGAAACATCAGGCAAATCTTTTTACAAAAAAAGGAGATCTGGAGCGCAGGTTCGAATCACGCTATCCAGTATCCGATTTCAGGTTACTCCAAAAGCTAATTCTAGGACTTTTTAGATGCTATAGCCCAAACTTCGAAAACATAAAGTTGTCCCTAAGTAAAGTTACCAAATTTACTTAGGTCTGCCAAGTTTGCGATGTGTGTTGAAATTGAGAACGGCTTTTACTTTGGTTTTTGTTCAGGCTTGGAAACTTTACCAATGACACGAGAAATGGAGCATTATTTGGGAGAGGATTTTTTTTTTTTTTTTGACGTGATAACGTCTTATAAATCGATGGAGCCGGCTGCACGCACGAAAAAACATGACTCATGCGTCGTTACGTCGTTTCGTCGTTCCATTTACCTGAGCCCGAGCCCGGGTCGGGTAATGGGTAAGGGTAAATGAGGGTAAGGGTAAATGAGGGTAAGGGTAAGGGTTCGGTCGGGTTCCGGGTCCGGGTCCGAGAGTTCGGTTCCGGGTCCGGGTCCGAGAGTTTGAGTCCGGGTCCGGGTCCGAGAGTTCGAGTCCGAGTCCGAGTCTGAGTCCAAGTCCGCGAGTCCGCGAGTCCGCGAGTCCGCGGACTCGGAGTCCGCGAGTCCGCGTGTAATTTTAAAATTAAAATTACATTAGAGAAAAATAATTATTTATTAAAATTAATAGTAAAATATTTGTACCGGTATCTGCTAAAACAGTCGCAGTAAGTAGTTTTTTTTTATACGTCATAAATCGTAAACCGCAATTTACCTTGCGACGAACTACAAGAACTGTTATATTATGTTACTGGTTGCTACCGCTAAGGTTTTTTTCAGTTTACTTGCTGAAAGAAATAATGTCAATACAAAATGTACTTATTATTATAAAACAACGTCTTATAATACAAATAAATGTAACTTGATCGATTCAATTGTGATTTCCATTTACCTCCTTATCTATATTATATCCATACAAAATATCTATCAAACAAATATTAATTAAAATTCTTTTGAAAAATGCAACCATTCCATCAATATTTTCTTATGACGTTATCACGTTCAACTATCGTCAGTAAACCGACTTTACAGACAACCGATTTTTTTTTTAACCTGCGCTGTCCCACTGCTGGGCAAAGGTCTCCCCCAAAATCTTCCAACTATCACGATCTTTGGCGACTTTCCACCAATCCTTCTCCAGAGCTTCCAGATCGTCTCGCCATCGTCTTTTTGGGCGGCCACGCCCCGTCGCCTTCCGTCCTGGGAGAGGATACCTGAATAATTTACATTGGTGTTTCTATGTGTTGCCAAGTGCTTAACGCAGTGAATTGAGATCTAATAATAATTACAGAAATAGTTTGCGATGGGTCAAGTTTTTTTCCGCATTTCCTATCCACGTGAAAATCCATAAAAAAATATACGCTGCATTATTTTTTAACACACAACCTGAAACAGCGGATAAACTCTCTATTCGGATGTACTAAGGCTTATTTTTGAACACGCTAAGTGCATGGAAAAGGTTGTAGTCTATATTGGCGTGATCACAGGGTTGACACGCGAGACAGAGCTGGTCAAACTTCGCCGACGTCTGTCTAGCCCCAAAGACATCCGGAGAGCTCCACGTGCCTGTATATCCAGTTATTTGTAAATTAAACTTCAAATAACGATATGTCTTCGGTAACTTTGTGTCGAATTCGATTTGAGTTGACAATTTTTGTTTGTAAAATTTGAAAATGGAGCGCGGATTCTGCGATCACTCAATCGAGCCGTGTTGCCGGAAGAGCAGGGTTGTACTTAGTGTCACTAGATCACCTCTATCTATACAAAATGTTCTCTATACAAGATCAATTTAGGCTTCTGACGCGCCGCAACCGCAACACACGGGTCGTCAAAAGTAAACAGCCGGCTATTCTCACGTTTAACAACTGGCGCTCATCTAATGCTATAGAACTGTCACTGTCGCTACTACTTTTTACGTAATAGACCAGCTAATAATATCCGATTTCAGACACCCCTAACACCACCACAGTTCTACAAAATAGCTTGTTTTCTTTAATGTAGTACGTTATGTGTGGCAGTTTTACGTATTTACTATATGTATCTTGGGATCACTGAGTGTAAAACTTTTGCTTGTGGTCACTGCAAGATTCTCCCTCGTGTTCATAATATATTTGAGACTATTCTAGGGTCAACTACTTTTTAATGGTTTACAAACATGTGAGTTTGGTGACACTTAAATAAGGCTTAAACACAATGGATTGGATCCTCCGACCTCAGGCACGTGCCGCATCTCGTGGGTACCAATCTGAAAAAATCTTAAGCGCATCTAATATTAATTTACTTCAATTTATATCTGACGGATACTATGCAAACAAAACTGCGGGCAGAAGCTAGTGTCCAATGATAATACGTAAATCGACTGCTGTTCTTTTGTTATACCCGAACCCTTTCTCAATACAGTGCGTCAGCATTTTGTATAGAAACTATCAAAAATACTAGGCTTTCTATGCGTGATTATAAGGGCCCATTCACGCGGTATTAATGCCCTCTGAACCCCCCGTTGAAGTGCTATGACCCGCGCTAGGGGCGAAATTAAGGTTTTACTCAAGCGGCAAACGATAAAATCTTAACAGGCGAATGCACGGAATAATAATTGCTATTAATCATCCAAATTGCTCAGGTTACGTGAAGGAATTACTGTAATTGAACACATTGCGTATGTTTGAAATAAAATGGTTGGATTTTTCATCTCACTGATTTTATGGGTGCCATTAGATCCCTTATCCCAACATAATCCTAATCGTAAAAAAAACATTCTAAAATCTAGAATTCTAGACTATCAGAATTCTTTCTATTAAACATCAATTCTTATCTCCAAAAAGTAACATTCTCACAGAAAATTCCTATTTGTTATCTCCATTTATTTAGAATTTATTTATTGGTGAACTTAAACATGTGAATAAAATATTAAAGTGAACGCTTAATTTGTCCGCAGGGAATTAGCGCCCACCACAAAAATAACTGAAAAGATAGCATAATTTATTCATTTTCCAGTACACTCCTGAAGAAATTGACTGGTATGGTCTGACATGGTACGAAGCATTGAGCAAAGTTGCCAAACAGAAGGAAGCAGCTAATAGACCTATTCCTTATAAAAATGTGTACCGAAAGAACCTTGTTGAAAAATTGAAAGCAGCAGGAATAGAGGCAACCACCTCTCCAGATGATATTACGTGAGTTCTATTCAGCTGTAATTCAATAAATAGCTAAAAAATGTATATTTACAAAAAATTATATTAATTACATAATTTTGTACTTAGGCCTCCCCCGATACAGTGCTGTCCTAGTGTGGCACCCCCAATAATTTATGTAAACCTTACTGTTTCGTTTTGGTAAATAAATAAGTTTGTATTCTTTTAATGGTATGAGGTAATTTATAAGGTGCCGTTTCATAAAACTCATAAATTACCTTGAAAACCAGCGCTGCTTGGCATGAGAGATAATGAAATATTTTTTTTGTAAACACTTACTTATAATACAATATAACACCCAGACAGAGAACAAACATCTGCGTTCACCACACAAACATTAGCTTTCAGTAGGGATCGAACCCGCGGCCTATATATAGCACAGAAGGCAGAGCTACTACCCACTGAGCTATAAGACCAGTCAAACTCAAAAGGCATTGAATAAATGAAATTGTAATTTGCAAATCTACTTTCAACCTTGACAAGTGGCAACATGAAAATAGAAAAAACATAACTAGCACTTTTCATTAACCGTTGATTAAGCGAAGCGTGTGACGTCCGCTCGACTTCGACGACTATTTTACGCTCAATTTCCGCGCTCTTGTACAATTGTCTATGGGTGCCTTGTAAAGTACGAGTTTTTCACCAACAGTTAGCATCAAATTGTTGGTGAAAAACTCGTTCCTAGATTGTTTTCATCTAAATTTTGAAGCAAAACTCAACAAATTTAAAAGGTTCTCAATTCGGCTGTATTTATTATTATTTTTAAACAAACTTGTGCTTTTTAAACGACTTCAAATAAAAAAGAAGAGGTTGTTTGTTATAGCATAACTTCCTCCTTTATGAGCCGATTTGAAGAAATCTCTTTTTATTTGGAAGGTTATAGGTCTGAAGTATTTGTAAAAGGATCATATAAAAAACGTTAGGAACCGAGACGTAGTTTGTTGCCTGTTCTTCTACGCTTGGTCGCGTGGAACTGGCACCTAGACTCACCTAGCTTTAAGACGTTTCAAAGTGATTCTTGTATCGTATTGAATAAACGCTTATTGAATCTATAAACCACAGTGGATCAAAGTAACATCTCAGCAAAGGACAGCATAGAATGGAGGGGATTCCCCCAATACCCTTTTGCCCAGCAGTAGGAAGTAGAGGTACCTTTCACTACTTTACACTCGTGAGAGGTATTAATTAGCGCCAAGTTCAATTGGCGCACCTAATACCTACATAAAATTTCTTAGATAACAATAATTACTTTAGTCGTGACATTGACCGTGATTCATTTCAATTTAGATTTCACGTGATGACAATGACTTCATACTCGAGATTAAAATCTCTGACATGTGTTTCCGTTCTCTTGCTTTGCGCACGTCTAAGCGTTCTGCTATATACACACTATATTTTGACTGGCCTCTCAGCTCAGTTGGTAGTAGCTCTGCCTTCTGCGCCGTAGGTCGTGGGTTCCATCCCCACCGAGAACAAACATTTGTGTGGTGAACACAGATGTGTTCTCTGACTGGGTGTTATACTGCATTCTAAGTATGTATTTACAAAAAAAAATGTATGTAAGTAGTATATCAGCTATCTGGTTCCCATAGTACAAGCTCTGCTTAGTTTGGGGCCAGATAGTGTAGTATGGATTGACTAAAATATTGATTTATTTATAAGAAAAATATCATTGTAATATCAAATACATCATTTCCGTTTTCATACAATTGCGGGTCACAGGGTACCCTTCAACAGTATATACATACCTCGCAAGGGTTCATGCCAAATCACGATCCCAAAGGTCTAAAAATCGACAAGATTGAACGATATCCGTGAAAGCGCTGATTCAGTTAAATTCCATTAACTTGCCATTCCGGGACATCCCGGAATGGATTCCGGAATATTCCGGAATATCAATACCGGTAGGTAATATTACTTTTGACATAACCTTTATCTCAATGATATAGATTTAAAAAGATATCGCAGAGACGTCATTCTACTTCCTTTCTACTCTACTTAAAAGTTACTATGCTTGGATGTTTTAGAGCTCTTTGTGAAGGGCTTGTCCGGGGAAGTACCTACTACCACCATACCTATTTTTGCCGTGAAGCAGCATTGCTGTGATTCAGTTTGCCGGTGTAATTAATGGCACCTCAGGCTGAACAAATAAATGCCTCAAAATGACAACTGGCTAGTTTTTTCATTGTTAGCCACAACCTCCATTCATATAATTTTGAGGCTCTTTTTACGAACTTTCACAGTTCGTTATGTCCCCGTGATATCAGCGATTTGTATTTATTATAAACAGGTTGAAAACGTTATTAGATTATTACACAAGAGCAGTAAGTGAGCTATTGCAAACAAGATCATGTTTTAACGGATCGAGTGCACTCCCAAAAAATTAAAATCGCCTATATAAAGATCAGAAGAAGAGAATCAATTCAAACAGCATAATATCTACGTTCTTAGAAATACAGGTGAAAGTCACCGGACGCGACACAATTGGAATAGACGACGAGATGCGACAACGTGCCTACAATCCCTTTTCAAAGGCCAGCTAATACGGAAATTAAACCGGTAGTCTATCTGCGACTCAAATTGGCTGAGCTCAGCCAAACTTTGTAGTTTGCAGTTTAGGTTTTTGTTGTTTTTTGTTATTCGAGCCGACGGATACAAAATTATTTCTACATTTAGCGGTAGGTACTTCTACTGAATAAATAAATACCGTTAAGATTTATTTCATCTACCCTCAGGGAAATAGCAATAAAGTTATAGATTGAGTTAACTTACCTAGATCTCAATTATAATTAAGTATAAAAAATATAAGTTGTATGAATATCGGCGCGAAAAAAGGACACTAGACTGGATTGGATACAAGCGTTCAAAAGCTCACGCAAGCCTAGCCAAACGCCCTCTTTACACGCTTGTGCTTGTGGATGCTTGCCGAGCTTTGGCAAGCATGGAAACGCGGCTTTAAAATCCTAAAAATGTATACAAACTTAACTAAAAATTTAGACAATTACTACTGTTATTTAAATAAAACTAATGAGATTACCAATTTACAAGGTACAAGCTCTAAGTACATAAGATACAATTCATACTAAAATTCTAAACAATCTAAATTCATTTTATCACTAAAATTCTAAAAAAATATTTGAATTTCGTATAAGCATAGATTTAAGTGTAGCTATGATAATCCATGATTTTATGTAATTATACTTTGCAATGACAATTTTATTATTTTTATAGGAAGTAAGATTATTGTTTTGGTTTGACTATTTGCTATCCTCTTTTATTTTTGAATAATATGAACTTTGATTGTAGTTTGTTTTAAGACTAACACAAAAGTTTATTCTGTATAATATTTATATTTATCTACCTACTTTATTGATATAAAAATATTTATTTTACATTTAGGTAAAATGGGCCAGCTATTTTATTGACTAATAAGTAATTGTTGTTATAATATAACACAAAATTTGTTGTTTGATTTTTATTAAATTGAACTGATTAAACACTTTAATGCAATGCATCGATTGAAACGTAAGATACATATATCTACCCCCATGATGTACTGCATAGCTTGCATTATTACTTGTAAAGAAACGTTTTATGGAGTACACCATGGTTATTTAGCATAGTTTTATCAAATTTTACCAATATTTTTAAGAATAGCATCAATTAATGGTAAAATTTGGTGCCAGGATTCAGAAATATCATAATCTTATAAAACTTTTGAGACTATCATGGTTTTTAACACTATTTTTATGAACAACAGGATATTTACCATGATTAAATTTTGCGAGTTTTGACTCCCAATATTTTGGCACAGTTGCATGCACCATAATCAAAGTCGAACTGAAGACCATGAGTAAAATAAATGTTATTGGCAGACAAAATTATCTACCCTCTTCCACACTCTTTTATTGGTTTCAACACTACTATTGATTCCATTCTCACTGTTTACTCAAAATGTTGGGAGTCAAAACTCACAAAATTTAATCATGGTTAATATCCCGTTGTTCGTAATATCAGAATCTTATTTTCAATTGTGAAAATATTAAGATATTTCTGAATCTTGTTTGAAATGTACATTCCTACAGGAATGCTTAACATATTTAATGTCTTTTTTTGACATTGTAGCAATATATTATAATGTAATAAAATTTTATCTCATTACATGGTGTTTATTTTCTTTTGACCCTATTTTTATTACTATTAATCTTTTTCAATATCATGTTCATGTATGCTTTGCTATCAGTCTTCGGTTTTGGCTTATCAGAAAATTCAATGAAGTCTTGTCCAGTAAATGCATTCTTTATTCCTTGCCCAAACCGTGTGACGTCACAACTTGATCTAAAAAGGAATACGGTTCAATTTTGTCTGCGAGCGGCCGCAGAGATTAGGATTTATACCATTTTTAGATAAGTTTTCGTACTTTTCGACTCATTTTCTAAAAACTATTGTTAGCTCAAATATTTTTCATTATTTTTAATGTTGAATATAATATATTTACGATGCTTGCAGCGTAACAGATTTACAATTAAAGATGTTAATCATGTACAAACTATTGCGTGAAAATGACTCGATTTGGTGATGAAAAAGTGGCAAAATAGTGACACTTTCATTTAATAAAGGTTATGTTTTTTGAAAAACCAAAACACTGCAACCCTAGCTATTTCATATCCGATCATGTAATACAAAATGTTATCACAATAGGACTTGTAGTTTTTAAATAAACCAAAAAGTATGTTTGTATGGGGGATCTAGGGTTCACACCGTTCCTATGGACCCTAAAGTCATCCAAACAAAAAATCGAGTAAAGAAGCCTCCCCTACACATTTCCAGGAAGAACGATTCTGAGTCATTTCCATCCATCGACTTTCCGCGATCTTAACAATGACGTCGGTCCATCTGGTGGGTGGGCGCCCTACGCTTCGTCGTCCGCTTCGTGGTCGCCATTCGAGAACTTTTATTCGTCAACAGTTGTTGGTTCTTCGAGCTATATGACCTGCCCATTGGCACTTCAACTTACTAACTCTACGAGCTTCGAAGTATGTATTTACAAAATAATAATTTCACAAGCTCTGCTTAATTTGGGAGTAGTGTTGTTTGGGATGTCCACAAATTTTTTTATTACCTGAACCACTGAGTATCCCTCCGCCAATAACATCAGACATGTATTTATACTGTGGTCCTTTGACACTGGTTTTTGCGCTTGTCAGAAGTGCCTGGAACAAAAATAAAGAATTCCATTTAAAAATTTAAACACACTATTAAAAAACGTACAAACAACTCCTACCGCTAGACCCTCTGGTGTACTCAGAAAAATGAAATCTGTCTGAAAAGGCGTGAATTTCATCGAAATTGGTTTAATAGTTAGACCATGAAGTCGGTTTCGCTTTCTTAACTTTTTTTTTCTTAGATTTCACCGTAAAAAAAGCTAAAGTTTTTCGTACTCTATGAATTGAATAGGGTGTTTGACTAATTAACGGGGTAACGCTGTATAATTTGAATAATCTCTGACTATATAAATCTAGTGATCGGTTAGCTTCCCAGTCCGGTCTTAGCTATGTGGTGAGTGCAGTGCTTTCTCAACGAAATTCATTATAGATAGCTCTCGTTTAGTTTAGAACAGCTAAAAAAGTGAATAATAATTTGTTGCGGATAGCCAAGGAGTGGAATTCTTTGCTGGCGTCTGTTTTTCAGAACACCTATAATTTTGATGTTTTTAGTGAACAGGTATCTTCTAGGTAAGCGTCACCACAGTAGGTGAAATTGCGGTCAAACGCAAGAAAAAATAACAGCAGCTGCAATAAGATTGGTACACGTGTGTATACGCCCTTATTTAGAAAAAAGAAGCGGTACTTATTATGAACCTACTTTTGAAGCAATTTGTTTTTGCTCAACAATTTTGGCATGAACAATTATAAAATAATTCTACATTAGCTTAGCATGCTTATGGTAAGACAAAAATAAAAGAAAAATATTTCTGTCCTTTACATTTATTTCTATATTTACCCAAAATGTAATCAAAACGGTTGCACAATAATTATATTAATTAAAAATAAAAAAACAATAACATGGAGGCACAATAATTGAGACTGAATATTTTTATAATTTATTCAAAACAAAACGTGCGAGAAAAAATATGATCAATAATTTTATACTAACATGTACAACGGGGGTTAATAAATGTGCAGCCGACCAAAACTCCGACTTCGGGTACAGATGCATGAAAGTTGTAACGAGTTATCATTTTAATCTTTTCACCAATTTTAACCAATTCAATGAAGATCGTAAACAGCTGCCATTCTTCTTGTAAAATACCCAAAGGTTATGTAGTAAATATTTACTAGGTTAGAATGGTTGATACCCCCTAGCTAGGGGGTTGTTACACTTATCACTATGATTAGATTGGTAAGAGGGTCCGGTTAATGTGCGGCCAGTTAATGTACACCCAGTTAGAACGAATCCATTTTTTTTTCACTGTGAAATTGTTAAGGCCCATGTACACTGTAGCAGATATTTTCGATTGGGTATTACTTTTTTATCCAGCGATGGATAAAACAAAGACAACAAAAAAGCTAAAATCCATGTTTGAATTGCTCCAGTGTACATGTGGCTTAACTGCCATCGTAATAACGAGGTGTACAATAACATGATGTTCATTATCACCTCCCTGATTAGACACTGGGGCCTGGTCTGAACCTCTTTCAAAATTATATAAGTTTTCCTAAAGCTTTTCTCAGTGAATGGACTGTCAAATCAAAATTTTAGTCTGAACTCTGATTATTATTCTAAACTTATGCTATTTGTAATCTTGGGGCGGTAGCTAAACGAATATTTGCTCGGCGGATAACGCATCTGCAAACGGCTTGACGACAGATTTCGTGGCAAAGTAGAAAATCAATCCAAATGTAATCGATATGGGCAGAGCCGGCAGCGCTTTCTTGAATATCGCAAGCAGTAGCAGGGTAAGACACAAACCCTGAAAACAAAAAGAGAATAGATTCTCGGTTGAATTGTTGAGCTTAGCATTTAATCGCAGACATTTTGTTGTTGAACTTTTAAAGGAAAGATATTAGTTGCGTCTCAAAGAGGCTCCTTTTGTTCACTTGACATGGCATTATGAACTAGGGGGTAGAAAATAAGTAATAAAACTAATTGTTTATTTGCTAGAGATATGTAAATTTGACATCTTGTATCTTCATCTTGATCTTTTAGTTTAAACATTTTACAAAATGGGTTGTTTATGTTTTAGATATATTTTTTATCTATCTCTCTTACCCAATCTGGTCGATCAAGTCCAAGGGAACTTCCAATTCATCGATAGGCTTCAATTGGCGAGCATTTTTCTCAAGTCTTCGAATCTGCTTTTCTATTCTTTTACGCCTCCGTTCTTCACGAGCTTTCACAATCTGAGGATCTATTTTTTTCTTTTTCTTTAAAGGTTCGGCCCTGAAATATCATTCATTCTACTTAAGTGAGATTCATCACACACCTCGATAGATTTTTGTAAGTTTAGGAGACTAATATAATAAAATAACAGGCAAGGAATAATTAATAGATAAATAGCTTGTAGGTGAGTCTTGTTCATTGCTAAATATTTTTCATCAGGCGCTTGGTTTAAGAAGGTTTCTACATCTTGAGATGTGAAAACTTTTGATTTTTTCGATTTAAATCCATCAGATTGCCTTTTGACAAACGATGTAAGTCTCTCGAAATTCTTTAAATGTACATTATGTTTAGTAAATAGACAGTATAATTTTCCTACGAAAAGATCCTAAGAGGAGAAGAGAAAAAAAAAAGCTTTCAGTACGGACGCTTCGATTAGTTATGATTGTATCAGTTCAGCTATCTGTAGGGATTGTTGTAGTATTGTTTTTTTAAATATTGATAAAATTTCAGGAGTCAGTTGGACTAAAAAATACCTACTTTTATAATTACTCTTGTTTTATTCAACAACATTCTTGAAGATATTCGTAACGCTTTTTCGATGTTCAATTCAAAAGTGTGCTTCCATTCACTCTATACTTTTTTTTTACTGTTGGATTAAAGGCAGCTAAAGTATTTTAAATCTTTCCACCTGCTCTGAAAATTCTTTATAAAGTTGAACAAAAAATCAATCTTATATTAAATAGCTTTTATAACTGTGTCTCCGATGGCGTTTTTACATTTGATTATTATGTCAGTTTTGTGTAAAATAGAGTTTTTCTTATCGACCTTAGCCGCTTGTGATTTTGGCGGCAAAAAACCGATTCTGCGCCAATGTCACCACCGGCCATGCGTTAAATATTGGTGCAACCGTTAAAAAAACCAAGTAATCTAGGTAAATAGCGTGAAATCAAGCAGAAATATTACTAAATCTAACGATTTGGTACTTAAAGAATCAGATCTCGAGAAAAAAATTGCACTTTATTGCAAAAAGCCGCTTTGAATATCATTTGAGAAAGTGTGCTTACCGCCTTATTGTATGATGTGGACGCTTCAGATAAGTGATTATGACACAGCTTGCATACTTAAAATTAAATTTAAATTAAATTTATATACCTACACAATGCTACTGCTCTCAAACGGTGAAGGAAAACATCGTGAGGAAACCCATGGCTTAGTAAGCTCTGCACGTATTGACCATGTTTTTCCTGTGGATTAGGCCGACTAAGCTGACAGGATTGTATTATTCCATCTAAAATCCTGTCCCGAGCACTAAAGCGTCCCGCAAGTAGGGCTTGTGTAATCACCAGTTGCCCCTGACGCTATATAAATCATCTGCAATAAATGCAAAGGTCTGTTTTTATTTAATAGGCCACAGAGTAATTGTTAGGTTTAACTATCATTTTTATCAAAATACTATTCATAATTCATAATTCTTTATTGCACACAGAGACATTTACAAATAATTGATAAGTTGATAACACAGGATACTATGTGATAGTGAAACGAAACCCCCCTCTATAAAAAACCTACCTACATCTACCTGTCTTGCGTGAAGCCGCTAAACCTGAAAACCCTACTGTACTGATTGGCCAACTACGTGATCGTCTAGTCTAGATTCATCTGTTTTATACGTGTTAGAAGTCAGAGAGTAAAATAAATAGGTTAAGAATTAAAGAACATTTAATATTCATAAAATAAATAATTCAACATTTGAGTGACATGATTTTGAGCTACCGTGGAATGGGGTGTCATTGATCAATTTAAAAATTCAAATGACCGTATTTTCGAAAATACAAACGTACCGAAGACGAAAAAAAAATTGGAATATCGGTTTTTACTATACAATCGATACAATGAATTAGATTCTTTTTTAAATAAATAATATGTCGATGAAAAATATAAATGTGAGTGGTCAATGTTAAACCGTACGTGGGGGTTACTTTGATACCCCCTAATATTTTCACGGCAAATGAAAGTAACCCCTTTAAACGTTATTATTTCGAAAGAACAAAAAAAATCGGTTAAGTGCAAAAAAAGATATTAATTTTTTAAAGTTTAGGGGTGACATTGATCAAGGCAATAAAAATACTTTTTGAAAAATGACCTTTATTTTAACGTTTCATTGAGATATATTAATTGTAAAAACATAATTAGGAAGGGGATATCCCCATTCAGAACATTTGGCATAAGCTTTCAATATAGATTTCTCTTCATTTTCAGAAAATACTGGCTAAGCACCCGGTTTTTTTATAAATTTTCCGTGGTATTTATTGAAAATCGTCCCATACGGTATTTTAAATTTCTCTGAAGCCCAACGTAAGGTCATACGACCTTCTACAACTGCAACTACTGCTCGTTCTAACACGTCTTCATTATAATTCCGATAGGCGCGAGCGCCTAAACGCTTCATGTATGTTCTTGGCATAGCGCTGAAAGTAAAAAAAAGCATCTAAAGCAGCCATCATTGCAAATATATTGATAATTTATGTTAAAAAAGCACAAACAGCAAAATTGCTAGGTTATGGGATGAGATTGATCAATGACCAAAGTAACCCCATGCCTATGATCAATGACACCCCGTATAGAAAATAAACCGCCACTGAATGAAATTTTTGAGGTTAGAATACAAAAACAACTTCTTTCTCAAGCTAATTAAACACATAACAACATAAACAATCATTTTTTCTAGCAACTTTCATATCCAATCTGCTACCCCCGAAGTTATTTTAACCCCTAAAATACTTTAAACACAATACTCACAGTTTTTTATGAAAATCTCCGGTAGCGATCTGTTTGTACGTGCAGCGCTTGGGCAATGTCAAAGAGTGACATTTAGTGCTGCCAACGCAAAAGACGAAATTTTTCGGTTGCGTTCAGAAATTACACAATTCCTGTTTTAAAAAAATATAAAGTTTTTATCAATGTTACCCCGTGAATCAAACTAACCCCATTCCACGGTACTGTAAATTAATACAAAAGAATAAGGCTGCAATTTAATATTCTAAAACCTACAACTATTGTCTTAATAATAACGTGATTGTCCGGATGCGCGATGTTGTACTGAAAGGGAAACAAATTGATTGCATTAGTAAATTATCTCACCGCAATTTTTTTTGTGGTTTTGGGAAGGTGCCACAACCCAAACGTTTGACCACAAGCGCGCAATGATCTAAACGCAAAAGGTTTCTTGTCCTAAGACTTAGGGATGAGGAATACCTTTTCTATCTAAAAGCATTCAAGCCAAGCCGGGAATTGGGAAAGGAAAGGATGATCCCTATAAATTTACCTACCTAAACGATCTGCTTATTACATCCCATGTAAGCACTAAGGCTAGAGAATAATAGGTCATTATGTAGCAATATGCGCACAGTTAGAGGGTTTCTATACATTGTCAATGGGACAAGAATCCACCACTCGTCACATATTGCATTCTAGGCATAGTAGATCCTTACATGGAATTTGTTAAAACAGATCCCTAGCTAAATTAAAGTTTGACAAAATCTGCTACTGTGTGGATGAAAGGAATTCTGTATCACGATAGTAAATACAGTGTTTGTAGAATATATTTGTTGCACTGGTCACTATCACAATGTAAGTGTTTTAAAGGAAATGGATTCTAAAGGAAGCAAAGCTGTAGACTCTGCGCTGGAACTCTGCTAATCTAAATAGGAATTTAAAATAACACCATGCAAATGCAACTAATAATAACATAACAGGCTGTCGAATCTGCTACCCGTCGTCCTAACTGCTAAAAATTATTTACCATGCACATCAGATTTAAATTAGAGTATTATGAATAACAGGACAAGAGATAAATTATCTAGAAAGTTTGCCTACAACAAAATAGTTCTTAATTAACCTGCATTAACTTATCCATCTAAATATACGTTACCAAAGATGATCACTGACTTTATAGTACTACAATTAAACTTAATTATTATTTCGTTCCTCAATCTAAGCTGGACTGAATTTAATCACACTTCACTGATTTTATTAAACTACTTCCATTCCGTCGTCTCACATACTGTCTCCCATTCTTCTCAACTAAACACAATTCACTATATCCCCATACTGTAACTAACTAATTATGCAACCCTATCTTTCATCTCTGATTAATTACCGCGACCTCAAAATAACACACTGTTTTTAGCCTCCTCACTCAACTAACTGTCTACCTCTCTGCCCCAAAATCCCCTAAAAAGCCCCGAATGTCGCGTGTCTCTCCATTTTGTTCAAACCCCACTACCATACTTCAAGGGCGGAGTCCACCCTTCCAGCAACTGTAACTTTGTTAGTTATCCAATCAATTTCCTTGATCTATCCTCAAAACGAGTAGGCGTAGATTTCTCACAGAATGCGCAGACGCTTAAAAAAACTGAAGTCTATAAGTGAAATCACGTTATAAAAACATGTCGCCAACCATACTCGAAAGCCAATTCTTTTGACAAGTTTATTGCCACTTGTGCTTTAGGGACATGTCAAACCAAATTTTATTTATTATTTCAGAGATTAACCCAGAGTCACATTTACTATCAAAAAAAAACATTTCGTTCAAGTGAGCTCTAAGAACTGTGAGAAAAATAAATTATAATGAAGCACTAGTATTTGTGTAAAATAAGAGTTCGTTACAATAGGTATAACTGCCACCAATCATGTTCATTCCCCCAAAATCGCAGGTAAATGAGTGTCTTCTAAGTCCCAACACTCCCGCTCTCCGGTCGTCAGTTCTTCAGGCTGATGATGATGACTTTACTAACTTACAAATCAAGGGATTTGAGAGTAAATAACCTAGCCTATCCGTGTCAATATTTTCCTGCACTGAAAGTTATTTGGTATCGAATACATTATGTATAGCGGATGAATAATTCGGTATTGATGATGTAACTCTTATACGAATAATTTTGGATTTCTGGTTGACGTAATTTAATCTGAATAAATACATTTTTACATAAATTCTGTTTAGTTTTGGGAATAATTATATTCATAAAAACAGTTTAATCAGAGGATAAGAATATCATTCGTGCATAGAATGTACAACAAAACCCATAAGCGAACTATGGGGTTACCGCGGTAACCAAAAGTGCCCCTAGCGAATTCTTTGAAAAGCTTGGTTTCTCCATGCAAAACTGTGGCATACGATAGGCGTGAGGCGTCAGGCACCTGCACACCGAAACTAGCGGTAACCCCACTGTCCATTGCTCGAAGAGTTTGGTGTGCGTTGAACGCACACCTAAACTCTTCGAGCAAGCTTTAAAGTGTAGACGCAGGGTCGAGCATGTTTGTAGATAGACATAGCTTGGATTAAGTATGCTCATAGAGCATGTAACAGTGTGTGTACTTGCCTATAGGCTATATTCTATTAAAAAAATATGAATCCTTGGGGTAAAAAAATATTGTGAGTTTGTGGCGTTGTAGTGTTTATCTCTGGATGTTCTGAACCGATTTTAAAAATTCTTTTACCAGTAGAAAGCCACGTTTAAACCAAGCCATTAATTTTAAACCAACTTTTTATGCAGTTTTTGTCTTTTTGTTGTCCTTCTAATTGAAACTAATATTTCTTTCCACAGATTTGGAGTATATGGGTGGCAAAAGTGAAGGGTAAGGCCAGGAAGGTCGGTACCGGCTTCAATGGTACTGTAAGAAGCCCGGCAGGGGCAGACCTCGCGGAGGAAGATAAAGAAAATCCTCCAGTGGCTACTTGATATAAAATACGGTCCTGTTTTATCTGATTCCACACCGCTGTCTGTCATACTCTATGTGTAACGCATGTTGTTTGGTTATATTAGTTACTATGATTTAATATTAGATGTATGACCTATTTGTTTCCACCAGCCTAATGCACCTGTATTGATTAAAAAAATATGAAAGTGAGAGTTTATTATTCTTTGTCGTATTATGCGTGCTTCATGGAGGAAATCTATGTCGTGCTCCTCTTCCTCGACTCCATCATCTTGTTCAACAATATATTTCAAGAATAGCATGTCTACAAGCAAACATATTCTTATTTCTCAAGCATGCTCAGAGGTTTAAGCATTATTTTGATAACCTTCTTCGAGATAAATCAAAATTGCTGTACTAGCCAAATACATGCGAGCAGCGGCAGCGCTTTCCCCAATTCTATTTCAATAACAATATGACTTTGTTTTTTTTTGTGTTTGTGTTCATTCAATAAACTTTTTTCATTTCATTTTTCATTTCATTTTAAACCAGTGTTGTGGAATGTTAAAAGTGATGAAACTAGCAAATGACCCACCTGACGTTCAGTACTTCACAGCGAACCACAGTGCTACCTGTTTATAACTTTCTCTTGAAGGTTTCTTAAGATTGTCGGGGGTGGCATCAGCTCTGCGCTTGCCCGCGGTGCCACCTTTGCTCGAGTTACCTCCGGGAGTGTTCTGATTGGGATTCCCACTTTTCTTTTTCTTTTCCGCTCGTTCTTTCTCTTCTAGCTCTTCTCAACGTCATGGTAGACACCCTATACATAACCTATAACCTATAAAAACTTTTTAAATTTCAACGTTCAATGTTAAAGCTTAAACCGTCTTAGTAGATGCTTGCCTATATACGGTACCTTACCTTATTGCAATACACTTTAAATAGTACATTGTTACCTGAGGATTGAAAGTCACGTTTTTGACCTCTATACTTGCTTTTACCTGTTTGAATAAAGACCTGCGCACACCTAGGCCGCTGGCGTAAACGCTGTCAACAGTTGACAACAGTGTTGACTAGTGTTGCCCAAATGCAAGAACAAGACGAGACTTAGCCAGTCTTGGTCTTGGTCTTGCGCCAATACACCTGGTCTTGGTCTTGGTCTTGGTCTTGCGCTCCCAGTCTTGGTCTTGGTCTTGGTCTTGCAGCAAGAGTCTTGCAAGTCTTGCAATTACCTATTAGTCTATTACTATTTATTAAAGTTAATTTTTTCTCTCTCTATTGCTATTTATTTTCATTCTAAGCACTCTGAAACTTATTTATTCTTTGGAACACCTGTAGGTACTCTTAAAAAAATTCGAAATTATTTTGCATGAGTATACCTACGCCCTATGGCGGCAATCAAATAGTGTCACAAATGTTATGATTTCGGCGTGGCGGCAACGATTGTTTTAGATTTCAAAAGAAGCCGCCGGCGCGTGTATCATAACCATGTACTTCCGAAAAGCGGCAAATTTCTTTGAGAAGTAAGTACAAAACCTTTGATGCCGCATTATCAAAGTGCCGATGGTTAAAACATAACTATGCATGCACTCAGTTTGATTTTAATAGATATTTTTTTATTCGCTATGTTTATGGTATTAGTCGTAATGCGCATAGGTCCAGTTTTTCATATTCTTTGATACAGTTTTTTGCGTCTCATAGAATTCCTAAGCGTACCTACCTATACACCAGTCTGTCCTTTGGTATTACGTAAGTGGTTTATTGCGGCGATACGGCGCGACACTGCGGCGTCTTGTCGCCAGCTCTAGCTACCCCCCATTTTACATGTGGATTCTACACATTTTAAATGGAACCACTAAGAATTAGAGTGCCTACATCGCTGCCCATTCCTTGCGAAAAATTAAAAGAACTTGAAAGCATTTTGGACAATAAAAGAAAACTAGTAAAAGCTAGGGGTTGATTTATATGTTATGGTACTATGCAGAAAAATCTTTACCAAATGCAAGTAGGTTAGTTCATCTCTGCTGGCCTACCGGGAGTTTTATATGGCTATGGTTATGGCTGTCAAAACACACATTCAAACCTAAGAATCGTGCACAGATTGTGTACAGATCGGATACACAATTTGACAACCATAGCCATAACCTATGGAACTCTGTGGTAGCCCTGCTGATGCAAAAAAATCTGGACCAGAAAATCACGTTTTAGTTCTTAATTCGAGTGCTGTCAAGACCGAGTCAATTTAATATAAGCTTTGCACGATATGTTAAGCTTTGCACATGTTTGTAAGGGCTCTGTGCTGGCGATCAGTGTAATGCAGTCAAATATGACAGTTGTATTTGACAGTGGATCGCTTAGATGTGCACAAAGTATAAGAAGCTGAATAATATTAGCCACTCTTTCCACCAATCACCACGCACACGGAGAAACTAACTATTATTTACTGCTAAAGATAAAGAAAAAATACCTATCGTTCATAATCAGTAACACACAAATAATGAATGATGAAACATTTCTAGATAGTGATTCAATATTGTACGTTGAAGCTATACAGCAAAACTTCGACTACGGTATATCACATTACGATGTATATACAGCTTACGAAATTGGCAACAATATAGAGTTTAATGACCTTGCCAATGACGGAACAAATATTGTAACGCTTCGTTGATTTCAGCTGTGAGGAACGTATAGGAAATTGCTAGAAGATATTTTAAAATAAACAAAAAAATATGAATAAAAAGCAACAATAAAGAATGTAATCGAAATTATTTTACTGATAGCTTGGCTGAAGTATCGTAATTTACATACCTACTATGATGAGAATTAAAAATAATCTATTTGTACATGCCTGCTAAGGTAATAATTCTAATTTTGATCTGAATGTTGTATAGTTTGGTATACCATGATTAAGTTTAATTATTTCACCATCATCTATCTATATATCATTCCACTGCTGGACGTAAGTCTCTCCCAAGACGCGCCACTGAGCCCAGTCTTCGGCCCTTCTCCAGTTCTTGCCAGCTACATTTCGCAGATCGGTCGCCCCACCTTACCGGAGGGCGTCCTACACTGCGCTTACCTAAACGCGGTCTCCACTCTAGTATTCGTTTGCTCCAACGATTGTCTGTTCTACGGCAAACATGACCGGCCCACTGCCACTTCAGCTTACTAATCCTTTGAGTTATGTCAACTCCCTTGATTCTCTGTCTGTTTAATTATTTAATTTCTTAAAATTAGTCCTCTATATGCCACAACATTATTTTACAAAATTATTTTTTCGTGTCTACTTTAGTAAGTAGGTTTGTAAGTTCGGATTAACGTTAACTTGCGTTAATTCTTCCGAAATTCCGACGTTTAACGAAGGTAACTTTTTTTGTAGCGGATTAACGATTAACGAAGTTAACTATTTACGGTGCCCAGATGCATTTTGACTATTTTATATATTTTATTTTGATTTAATTTAACAAACTAACAGCCTAGGTCAAAACGTCTATATGGCCGGAACGACGCTGTGTCCACCTTCTAGATCTATTGACAATAATCCTATTAAAATATTTCAAGCACACACAACTATTCAAATTGAACCGAGGTACCTACTTCGTCTACCTACTTCGAACAATGATCACACTGACGCAGATTAATAGCAGTATCTATGGTTATATCGTGACTAGTTCACACGATTGTAATTTTACTTTCACATCGAAGTAAGGGGCTTACACACAGAGCAATAGACCCCGCGCAACATCACTTTGCACGTGATCGATGGCAGAAAAAGTAAAAAACTGACTTTTAATAATCTCCCACAAATACGAACTTACAAAAAACAATGCAAGTTCGATTTCTCCATACATGTGTGTGATCGGAGGATTGTACCAGTCCATTTATTCATGTTTTCGAAGTTTATAGAACATGAGAAACCGACACAATAATGGCCAAACTGTTAAACCGATTTTGATGTAATATGAATAAACTAGCGGCCGCCCGCGGCTATACCCGCCCCGCTCCCGCTACTTACATCCGTTCTCCGTTACAAAATCTTTAAAAATGTTACAGTGTCTTTATAATGCCTTGTGTTATTCTGATGTTATAAGCTCTAATATGGTAAAGTTTTATTAAAATCCATTCTGTAGTTTTTACGTGAACAAGTGTAATGGGCGGTTGCGGCTAAGCCTCGACTGTGGCAAATTCGGCAATTTCTTTTATCATCCGCACATGATGTGCGGGCTGGTTTTTCCGCAAGCAGGCCGCGGGCGGGCCTTTTTTGCGTGACCCTTGACACGTGTTGCTCGAACTTTTTTAGGTTCTACGACACGCCGGTTTCCTCACGATGTTTTCGTTCACCGTTTTGAGAGTACTGGCATAGTGCACATACATTTTTCGACAGAAAAACTCTTTGGTTTACGACTGGATTTGAACCCACGACCTTCGGATCGGAAGGCGGGGCCGCTACCCCTAGTCAACCAGTGCTCTGCCTCGAGCACTGGTGGAGCACTCGAGCCTCGACTGTGTGAAAGACTCTTTATTTGTTGCCGCGGCTATCAACGTGCAACGTTGCGTAGCGTTATGTGATTTTAATGGCGTTTTTACTATGAAGGATTTTACTTGGAAGGCGATTAATCTGTGTGGTATAATAAACAATCAAGCCGAGCCATCCCAGCCCGGAAGGTAAGGTTTGTATGACCTAACATACATAAAAACGGTCAAGTTTGAGTCGGACGCGCCCATGAAGGGTTCCGTAGCAGCAAGTAACATAATATAAAACTTCTTATAGCTCGTCGAAAGGTAAATTGCGGCTTACGATTTATGACGTATAAAAAAAACTACTTACTAGATCTCGTTCAAACCAAAGTTCAGTCAGATAGACAGACATGACGAATCTATAAGGGTTTTTGCAATTTAGCTACGGAACCCTAAAAATGGTATAGTAATCAAGTCGTGATTGACAGTTCTTCTAAGAGGGAACGTGAAGAGAGGGAATGGTGGATGCTGTCGCTGCTATAGGCAGATCGTTTAATGAAATGGCGACACAAGAGCCATGTGTGGACTTGCTGCTGCTTTAAGTTCAACAGCATCCACCACCATTAAATAAAACAGTTAAATAAAATACATTATTTCTGTTAATAACTCGCCTTATTTCTTTACCACAATAATAGATAGGACACCTACTGCTTATAAATCAGACTTATTATAGCATTTTGTAAGTATTTTAATTTGAAACAGCTTCTATCCTATTCTAGTCATTAGTACATAATTGATAATGAAATATTAGAAGTAATTTTTTTTTATCAATTGTTTCCTCGGCTGGTCGTCGCCACTGGTGACAAGAGGGCTGGCTCTTTTTTCGCACAGAGAATAGCTATTGCTATTGAACGTGGAAACGCAGCCAGCGTTCTTGGCCCCATGCCTCATGGACACCCACTTTTGCTAGATTTTTATGGTTTAGTTTTATTAGTTTTTTTTAATGTTATGATTTTGTTTTTGTTGTTTAAGTTATAGTTCAAGTCAAAGTCAAATATTGATTTATTCAGTAGTATCACAAGGATCACTTTGAAATGTCCTAAAGCTAGGTGAGTGTAAGTGCCAGTTCCATGCGACCAAGACTTACCAGCTGCAATAGTTTCTAGGTTAAGTACGAAACGATCTACATCCATAAAAAAATTGCGACGTTGCGTGTTTACCATGGCGTGTCGTAGGTAAAGTTTCTAGAAGGGTACCTATTAAAGTACCATAAATACTTCTATTCTAGCCATGAACTTTCCAGGGCAGGTTACTAAACAAAAACTATTGCTTCCGTAAGGTATAGTGAACTGAAATGTTTAAGAGGGAATCACACAGGCGACTCTCCATACAAATGTAGTCCCCTATTTCCTCCCTGGATAATGCCTCTAGAGTAACCATTTTGTCTCATAAAATCGAAACACATTTTTACGGTTGTCAGCATTTTAAGTACTTGGAGATCTACTTGTAGGTATCCCAGTGCGTTCAATATTCATCCTAACGACATCCACGAGAGGTTATTGACCCCCTTCCATTCTACACCACCGCACACTTCACAATTACACAGTAATTTTCATCACCAGTCGTGAGGTTAATAGTACTTATAGTAAAAATAATACCTATAATCATAGGTATGAGGCATCAGATGTTCAGTCCCACGTGCTAGTAATTTCACCGGCACCGACACCCTTCCAACCGAAACACATAAAATTTGCTTCACGGCAGAAATAAAATACTTATGAACATTTTACACAGAATTATCCAGTTTTAAATTAAACAAAGCTTATACTCTGATGGAATAAAACTTTTGTAGATATTTTCATATAGAAATATGAATATCATGTTATCTTGCTTAATGATCTTACCCTAATTTCATGCGCTAATTAGCTTTCATTGTCTTCACCCGAAACTGAAATTCTATCTTCTTCTCATAAACAGCATAAATGAGTTACATTCAAGCAACATCCGATATTTTCCATACTAATTAGATTATTCGCTAGGTCATTGAACTGACGAGAAAAGCTCCGTAAAATCAATAACTTTCTAAAGCTATGCTAAACTGTGTGCCAGATAAAAACTATGCTTAAAATTAGTGTCAAAAGCTACAAATGTGAATAAAACCATGAAAAATTTCAAATATAACCGAATTTGAAAAAGGTGACAAACAGTAACGAAACCACCAGTTCAGCACTTTTACTCTAGCACTAACTATCATCATAACATCTTCTGAGGGATAGGACTGCGCTACAGGATAAATGACCATGACCATATCAATAGGATAACATAGCTTACTAAATACTCCGCCAGCAATTTGCTTCCCTATGAGGATAATAGACTGACAGCTGCGGCAATCAGCTTGGGTTAGGAATGTTTTGATAAAATATGCGGGATGCGATCGGAGGCCGACTCAGTCATTACTGGCAAATGAAGTCGGCGCGGCGCTCGCAAATGATGCGAAGCCTGCCACTTGGACGTACTACCACGGTACGGCCTTTTCGTTGGAAGAGAGATTTTAATAATAATGCCCAATTTTGGATAGAGATAAATTATTTGAAATTATAATGTGTTGCGGTTCTTGGTCACAAATTAAGAATAGGTATTTCAGTTTGTTTTTGAATTATTATTGTATTTTCTTTTGATTCATGCTGGGTCGCAGTTGCTGTGTTGTGTCGTATTCTACTGGTGTCACGGAAGACCTCCGATGGGATGGCTTGCGTGGGAGCGGTTTAGGTGTAACACGGACTGTAAAAATGATCCTGAAAACTGTATAAGGTGAGTCTATTTCTCTGTTTTGATACGGATGCTTAGGCAACAATACAATAACTGCTAAACCTATCTTTGTAAAGGGGTGGGATAAGAATAGAGTGAGGGTAGGTTTCAAGAGAGGTGGAAAGGAAAGTTTCCCTTCTCTCACGAACACGCTGGAATTCTACCTACAACACAAAAAAAAGGAATTTTGTACGATTACATGCTGCTTTATCAGATAACACTGAATAACTGAATAGAAACTTTCAAGTTTCAATTTGTTGTGTTAGTCGTACTTCGATGTTCTTTTTCTGTTGTTTTGTTTTCTTTATAAGTTGTGCTATACCTTTGTGTTTTTGAGCCAAATAAAAGTTATATGTCTATCTATCTATCTCCTATCACACTTCATGCAAAATAAATCATTTCATTTCATATGGATGTTTTTATTTACACGATACTAACGACACTATGATGATGTTTTCTTCACAGTTTAATAGCCGGTCAACGACCCTATTATAACAAACACACGTGCCCGAAATTCATAAGCAGTTGTGAATTTCTTAAGCACTTAAGACCAAAGGACTTGAACTGGTTTAAGTTCCAAAGGCAGTATTCCTACATTGACAAATTCAAACACGAAATAGAACCGAGGTGAATATGGATTTCAAAGATATGGTCGTCCAAAAGCGCATGGCGAGTCTCAATGCATCTGCAATGATAGAACTCAGTTACGAAAAACGCTCACCCAAATCAAACAAAGAAGAAACAACTACTGATTCAGGCAGCGACGAGTCTTTTTCTCAGAATCCAAAAAACGGGGTTGGTTCCGGCGTCAAGTCGGAATCAAAAAACGAAGAACCTAAAAAGGAGCCTGAGAGTGATGATCCGGTTGAAACAGATTCGAAGCAGAAAGTTGAAGTGATTGTGAAATAAATATTTTTTATTCTATTTGTTGAACCTAATTCCTGAGTATTTGCAGTTAATAATGAATAACCCTGTATAATTTTGGATTCAACAAGAGCATAATATATTGTTTTAAGCCGTGATATAGCCACCTCATCTCTAAGGCTTCTAAGGGCATAGCAAGCTGAGCTGATTGAATTTTCAATGTGCTCTAACTCACTCTTCCAATTCAACAGCTGATCAATGTGAATGCCCAGAAACTTGATATTTTTGGATAACTCAATATTGACTCCCTGGTGAGATATCTCAACAGTATCATGCGCACGTATAGTTGATCTGAATAAGATAGCTTGAGTCTTATTAATATTCATTTTTAAACTATTAACATGAAACCATGCATTAAAAAGTTGTAACGCATTATCTATTTTTGTTGTGAGTTCCTGTTATTTGTTGGCTGGCAAAATAGCATTTGTATCATCAGCATAAATAACGATTTTGATATCTGGAATTGAGTTGCACACAAAATTAATGAGGTCATTGAGAAAAATCACAAAAAATAATGGCCCCAGAATTGATCCTTGTGGGACTCCACGTTTAATGCTGATGGCCTTAGACTTAGTAACTACCTTTTTTCCATCTACAATGTTCTTTAATTCAACAAATTGTTTTCTGTTACCAAGGTACGACCTAAAAAGACTCAACGCATTGCCACGGATACCAAAGTGTTCTAGCTTGGCCAGCAAAATATCATGATCATGTTTGACTTTGTCCCAAGTTTTCATACTTTTCATAACTCAAAATATGGGTTAGTGATATTTTATGCAGATGAAATAATGTTTCAGAATTGTTTTACTGTTTACAAAACTAGGATCGATGAAGTAGTTTTTTTGTTGCGATGTATTTTGTACCGCGGGCGGGCGCTTGGCGCTCAACGGGTATGCAAAGTTTATAACTTTGGCGCTTGAATGGATAAACAATATTCGGCCGCTTTAAAAGTAACGGTCTTGACATCCCGAGATAACGTTCGTCCCATCTTCGGATATGTATCTCTTGGTCTAAGCATGTGCATGCATACCATGTTTCGTAACATGAAGCTGAATTAATCCAGAACTTATTTTATTGTTTAGTTAGACAATCTAGAACAGGGATTCCCAAACTATTTTGGACGAGTGACCCCTTTGCCAAAATGAACACTTTCAGTCTATGATCGTATACACCACGACCTTGAAACAACTACCCCTAAGTTTTGTACTATGGTTCCTAAACTTCCCCAATTACCCCCTCGCTAGCCAATAAATCAACCCTCTAAAGTTGTGAAGCTGTCAAAGTGCTATGCTTTGCTGCGCGAGTTTCGCTGGAGAGGCTTTGTTTCATAATGTATTGGAGGTGCGTGCGCGCATGATCGGAATGGTATTCAATGCATTAAATCCTTCCGTGAGTCAAAACACCACAGATTCTAAGCGAATGTAAATGATTGAGACAAGGTTACAGTTGTTCAATTGCATCATAACAACTTTGAATGCTTTGATCAATATCAAAAAATGAACATAAAAACAATTTGTTTTAAAAAAAATAGTATTATTATTCGCCAATAGATGGCAGGAACAGTCGTATATTGAGTTTATGTTTGATTATTGCAAAACACCAATTTCTCGTCATTTTTTAAAAATGAATCCTAGCTAGATCAATTTATCGCCCCCGAAACCTTCTGTATACTTAATTTCATGAAAATTGTTGTCGGCGTTTCCGAGATCATATACAGGGTGTCCCATAAGTCAACGTCCAGCCGAAAACGGGATATTTTATTTATATTTTTCGGATAACTGTCATGATTTGGCGCATCAGCGCCAAATCATGACAGTTATCCGAAAAATATAAAAAAAAATATTTGCTAAGTAACTTTCGAGTTATGAGTATTTTAAAAAAACAGAAAAAACTGACACCCTGTGATGATCTTTTTAGTCCTGTGACTACAAATATTAACTTTTCATGAAACTTTTTTCTGCAACGTAAGCATGAATATCCCTTCTGTAAATTACAATTCAAAATTAAGCCATAACTGCCTCAGTTTTCAATGAAATCGTGGAGTTTTGGCCAACGTTTCATTTCAGATAATTACATCACCCAACTTTAACCGTCTGTACCGCAAAAAAAATGTACTACACTATCATGGCATGTAACTTTAAAAATTGGCGCATTTATCCAGGATTCCAAAAACGTAACTTCTTATTTTTAAGCAGAGAGAACTAGCCGAAAATGGTGCGTCTTTAAATAAATCATTTATTTGCTTCAATGGGGATTTATACAAAATATTCTTTTATATTATTAAACATAAGTCGCACTCATTCCCCGTTCGTAGAATTTGGGCAGCAATAAAGAACAACTCAGCAAAATTCCCTAAGTGTATGCAATAATATTGAATGCTTTTGGCTGATTGCTTGTCATAAGCGAGTCAATTTTTTCGTTTATGATCCTAATCCTGGAACCGATGAACCCATTGTTCCAGCGGTTTTGGATAAAGCGTGCTGAGAACTAGCTACTTAAATAAAAAACTGGAGTACTTAAATAAAAATCTTGACTTGAAGCACTGCATTTCAAACAGAGCATAAAACGCTTAGGAGCTACGTATGACCGAATTCACAATTGGACACAGGGTTAATATAGGTAGCAATATTAGCAGGCTATCCACTTACGTATTTTCCTGACGGAATGTCGAGAACGATGTAACGCCAGTATGTGAAAGACTGGGGTCAACGGTTTTTTGCTGGGTTCTTTTTAACGTTATAAAAGGGAAAAGACGTAACTGGATATCCCGCTGCTGTAGACAAAATTGCTAGTCTTCCGTACTTTAAAGTGTTGTGGGTAGGGACCTTGCAGGGAAGAAACGAGCAAATACAAAAAAGTATGCTTACATACATGTGGTACGAAAAAAAGTATACTTTGAGAAATCACTTGTCTAAGCTGCGTTGGACGCATTTCTCGAATTTTTGTTCTGAGCATATCACGTGATTCGTCAGTAGTAGGCAACATGTTTATTTTCTAATCAACTCATAGTTTTAACGGCAGTAAATGCCGTTAAAACGCAGTAAATGTCCATTTACTGCCGTTAAAACTATGTACGAATCTTATATTGCTTGACATAGCCACTCACTTAGTGATGTGCCAATGCGGATACAAGACAAATGTACGACATCGATGATTACCTACCCACTTCTTCTTATCGTGTCACTGGTTTTTTCGAACCAGTAAAGCCTTGAGAGCTGCATTGATTAGAGGGTATGACACGTTGAAACTGATTGGGACTACCCGCGCCAATAATGAATTGAATCTAATATAGCTCTGCCAATAACTACTTCAAACTCACACATTATTGTTAGCAATAATTATAGAGTGAGAAGTAATGATTTGCGATGCTCTTCATTAGACCCATTTCTTTATAGGTATAAAGAAATGAGTCTAATAAAGGTAAGGCTATTTAAGTAGGCTTAAAATAATTGTTTATAAGAAATTACGCTTTACTAGTGTATGTCTGATTGCTATTGAGAAGAAGTGGAACACTTCAAGGGATACCCGAATTAATTAAAATTAAGAGTAGAATGTTTTATTAAATAAATTTAACTTTAACCAAAATGTGCGGTTAAGTGGACTATAATATAATTAGGCGAATTTAAACAATGGAATCGACACGAGCAAGAGAGTCACAAGTTAATAGCACCGATAGTGGTGACTGGGCCCTACTCACATACCTACATACAGAGTTTTATACTAAGGCTAGGTTTCACGGGTAAATAATCGCCCAATCAAAATTAGAAGATGTTTAACTCAAATGGAAGTTAACATTTTAGTTACTTAATGAATTTATTGCTTATGACATTTTTGACTTATTTGACTAGTTTAATCTTTTTTGTGTAGTACCTATGTGTCGGGGTGTCTAATAATATAATTTCAAATACGATTCGAAGTTAATTATTTATGATTAAATGAAAAGAAAAAAAAAATTAACAACTGTCAAAATTTGATTGGGCGATTAGTCATCCGTGAAACCAGGAAATAATCTTATTAATAAAAAATCTGTAAGAAGAATTATATGCTTTTCTCTGTGACTAATTAATACAATGCGAAACCTCGAAATATATACTAAATTCAATAACATAGAGATAGTTCAAATAATTAGCAAATCGAAGTGGCAATATGCAGGCCGGGTACAAAACTTGTAGTGTAAGGCTACGCTCACTTTGGATACGAATTACATCGTACGTAAACGTATGAACATTTTTCGTACGAATTGAGTGCGCACACTGAATACGTTTTTCTCCGTCACATAGACAGAGTACCGGTGTTAGCACATCCATTATTGATGATGAACGCACGAAACACGGAGTCTGACCTGAGCATGAGTGAAGCACTCAATGACTCGGACAGCAAGGAGACTAACAAAAAATTAGATAAATCTAAGACTGACCTAGATGTAGATATTGAAAATAGTATTCAGATCCCAACTATTGAAAAAGTGCCTTTGAATACTGACTCAAAATTAGCAGAACCTACGCTTGACCCGAAGACCAGCATTGTAAATGACACAAAAAAGAAATCGAGCTTACAAAGAAGTACTTCACTAGACTCCGACAACAATAATAGTAATAGGTTAAAATTAGATGCTCTAAATTCATCAGACATAGAAGACAAACTATTGTTGAAGACTGAAAATGATACGCTTTTTAAAGCTCGTAGTAATATATTGACTAGTATGTCTAGAACATTTAACTCAAAGGAAATGTCCAAGAATATTCGGAGAGCGCGGCGAGGCAGGAAGGCGGCGGCAGAAGCGCGACGGCCTGCCCCTTCTGCCTCTGCCCCTGCCCCTGCCCCTGTTCCTGCCTCTGCCCCCGTCTCTGCCCCTGTCTCCGTCCCCAAGGCTCCCGTCATCACTGTCGCGGCGGTAGACGACAAGCACGAGACCAGCGAAACTCTCTCTAAAGACATCGAGGATTGAGGAATTTGATTAAGTGGTCAACTTTTAGGGTTCCTTAGGACACTACTGCGAGTACATCCGCCCTCCAATCGACGCGTACCGAACGCTGCAGTTTGGTTCGTTCGATGAGATCCGCGAGGTGGGCTATCGACACGGCGCAGCTTACTTCGAGGGACAACGGCGCGGTGGTGGCGGCGGCGTTAGTGGGGCTGCTTGCGAGGGACGCCGTCCTGACAACCAGCCTTCACTTACTGAGTGAGTATACTATCACACTAGAGAGGTCACTGAGAGGATACTCTGAATCGGTGCGCACCGAACGCTACAGTTCGGTTCGTTCGATGAGGTACGCGAGGAAAATATTTTTTTAAACCGGCCCAGTACTTTTTGAGCCTATTCATTACAAACATACAAAAATAGGTACAAATCTTTCCTCTTTTTAATATTAGTATAGATATAGATATGATATGTTATTTTATATTACATTTATTTGATATGTTATTTGTTTCAAAAATACAACAGCATGGCGCTGTGCTGCAGTCGTCATGTGCAACAGCTTTAACAAGGCTTTTGTAGTACTAAAAGGGGAATATTGTAACTTAGTGGAAAAGCGCTCGCATATTATTTTTAATAAAGTGAAAAGCATTCCCTTTGATCATGAGTTCTAAAGCAACGCATAAGCTTACTAATTAAGCTTGTGAGAGCTAAATTGCTTTTGTTGATACCTATTCAATTTAGAGCGAATTGTTTGTTATTACTTCCTTTATCATTATTGTTTGTAGATTTTATTCATTGCAAGCAGTCGCCCGTGGCTTCTCCTGAATTTTAGCAGTGATTTCCCGGTTCTATTAATATTCTTATTTGAATAAAATGTTTTTTTTTATAAATAAATATTTAGCCAGAAATATCCATACATCTAAGAAAACAAAAAACCATTACTACCATTTTACTTTTAGCTCTCTCTTAGCCCCAAAGGTTTGCTGGAAGAAAACTCTTATTAGGGTTAAGCTCGCCTATGTACATGTCCTGTGTTATCACTCCTGTGTTATTTGTAAATGTCTCGGTGTATTATATTAGACAGCGTCTTAGCTGATCACCATCGCCTAGATGTGCGCAAGATTTTATTGATGGAGATAATCAATGAAAAATGAGTTTTTTTTATAAAAGAACTTACATAGTTTTGGCTAGGCGCAAAGTTTGATGTTTCAAATATTTTATTCTTGTTTTGGCGTAACATTATTTTTTAACAACAGTTAATATTATATTTATTAATTCGACTTATATTCTATAGTCCAGCTTTGGTAACGCAAAGTTTTTTGTTTTTGATCTGAAATAATTCGTACCGCATTTGAATGCCGCGTTTTGTTTAGCGAAGGCTTTACAGATCAATGTCGGGTTCTTCAGTGGAAAACTTGAGATTGGCGATGCAGAAATCGCTTTGCAAATATTTGGTCTAGACGAGTTATTAAATATCTTAGGTATTCCTATGGAATTGAGAGGAATGCATTCGAACTTCGCTTGTTATCACAAGAGGTGGAGTTCAACTCAATTTGAGAGCTATTCACACAATATTCCGCTTGAATAAATCCATTTTTCGATTGAAGCGTTGCGTTGTTAAATCCAACAACGCAACTAAATGTTTTACTTGAAAACAGCGGTTTGAAAATAATAGTTGTAATAAAATGGCGATATATTTTTGATCGAAAAGGTATTACTATAGCAAATTAGTGGAGTAAGGGGGCCCAAAATTATTGAGTCCAAGCAATTTAAGTACTCTAAACGAGAGGTCCCTTCAGCCTACAGAACACCATAATCAAGACCAAGAACAGCCCAGCCTCGCCTCGACTCGACATGGTCATGGTATAAAAATATGTACAGTTGGCTGCACAAGAATGTATAAATTTCGTAATCGTAAAGTTAGTCTCACTTCTCAGAGCATTATTTCAACTAATATTTACTTAGAAAATACTCAAACAATTTGTAAATGTATCAACTGTTTTATGAATTTTTCAATATACATACACTCTAAAAAGTCTACTAATGAACCGTTAACTGACTCTGAGAGTGACTTTTTTCAAATCTACACTAAGGAACGACTTAAGTAGCCATTAACCAACTCTGAGTGTGGCTGTATGATAGCTTTCCTCGACAAATGGACTATCCATCACAAAAATAATTGTTCAATTCGGACCAGCAGTTCCCGAGATTAGCGCGTTCAACCAAACAAACAATCAAACTCTTCAGCTTTATAATATTAGTATAGATTAATATTGTAAAGTGTGTACAGTAGTGTTAGCCCGTTTTGGGAATAGGACATCCCTAATGAGACCGGGCAACGAGCAGCACTAGTCGGGATAAGAAAAATGGCGTCGGAATGCGTAGATTATTATTTGCGGTGTTATAAAGATAAACAAAGTTCTAGCTATTTCAGTGGATAGTTTTTGCCTTAGTAGTAGGTACCAGATAGGTAATATCATACTTTTTTTGGAAATTCTTACAAATGATACTTACAATATACTATCATAATTATTATCCATCTCATGTTTCGAGGTGTAGTTATTGTCTGTGGTACGTGACGTGTGGTGTATCTGTGACGTGACATTTAGCAAAGCTTTTGATACAAACATTTATGTTGCTATTGGCACTTGGCTGAAACATTCTAAGAAGTTTGCTTGAACTTACTCAGCTCAAGCAAACTTCTTAAAATGTTTGAATTTAAATTTAAACCCATTTGAATTTAATTTAGATACCTACTTTATTGTCTTTCGATTTGCTCCAAATATTCTTGCAATTTGGAAAACCCGTAGAGTTTGATTGATGTTATCCAGAATTATAACGATATATCAGATAAAGCCACACGCAACAGCTTCTATAGATGTAAAATAATGTTTTAATTTCACAAATTTACATATCTTATGGTCTATATCTTGTGGTTTAGCAGTCGTATTTATGCGTAAGCTAGGTGCTGCTATTAATTTAACTCCTTTACGGATGAAAGGGAGATTTTATTACCGACACGCCGCGTGAGTACTAAGAGCTCTACTACTACAAATCTACAAATAATTATGGATATTATAGAATACCATACCATATTGAATGGAAGAACTTGTCATTGACTTCTATTTGACATATCTGGCAATAAAGTGAATCTGCAGTCAATACGGGGCTGAAAAGATAATAAGTCGTTACGAACTTATCATACAACTTTTTTTATTTTGTTAAAAACTCGCACTCGTAACTTTCTTGGTGTATTTGTGAATTCAAAACACCATTAAACCTATTTACTTCTACCTGCATGGTGCCGAATTTATAATACAACCTTTTTAAATTTGTTATTATCTCATACTCGGAACCTTCTTGGTGTGTTACTTTTAGTCGCGCCATGTTCTTTTTTGCATTTAGCCATTTCCTCGCTGAGGTGGGATGAAAAGTTACGTGTTGCACTCGAGTGCAAAGATTTTTCACCTTGTGCTCTTTTGATTCCTTCGCCAACGCTTAGGATTCTAACTTTTAAACCACTCGCTACGCTCGTGGTTAAACTTTAGAATCCTGCGCTTGCTCAGTCATCAAAATTGATCACGCGGTTAAAAAGCATCTTTGCACTCTTGTATAACAAATAACTATTGTAGTTCGTTCCCATAATACTAGGTTGGTTTTGTTTGGGGCTGGGTGGCTCTTTGAAAATGTTTGCCAATATTTCAATTCAAAACCAAGTGAGAGAACAATCTAGTTCGCCTTTGCTCTGTGAATATACCACTAGTGACGTAACTTATAAACGTAGGCGTTTCCTCACGATCTTAAGGTCAGTATGACGTCATTTACTGACCTCTACTTCAACCTTAATACATATGTTAAGATAGTTTTGGCGACGGTTCATTACTACCTACGATGTGTGTCAATCACCACTTTTTGGTGTAAACTTCAAACAATGAACTTGAGAAATAAGCGCGTTCTCAACATAGGCAGTGTTAGATAATACTAACACGTTTTTATCAATAATAATAAATTTTTAAGAACTGGATTTCCATACACATGGACCCTAATAAAATAACAATTTTTTGATGATTTTACGGGGCTACTTATTTTTATTACATAACACGAATACCATTAGTAATAATAATTAGCTGAATATTTTTTTATATAATAATAAATAATAATAATAATAAATATTTTGGACAATCCACACAACACTATCTAGCCCCAAATTAAGCTGAGCTTGTGTTATGGGAACCAGATAGCTGATATAATAATTATATATTTTTTTTGTAAATACATACTTAGGATACAATATAACACCCAGGCAGAGAACAAACATCTGCGTTCACCTCACAAATATTTGTTCTCGGTGGGGATCGAACCCACGACCTACGGCGCAGAAGGCAGAGCTACTACCAACTGAGCTGAGAGGCCAGTCAAAATATCTTTCTTTTTTCTTTCTATCGTATGATTAAGTGGGCCTTATTCTGAGTTGGGACGGTAACTAACTATGTCATATCATAACATAATAAAAATATGTGGTATTCTGTGGTACTATATGAGCGAGATATAATTATGTATTAAATATTATTTTCAGATTAGAGAATAGAACACTATGTTGTAGACTTCTAGGCCTATATACATTGCATGAGAACGAACCCACGGCCTTAAGAACAGAAGGCTCACTCCCACTAGACCGGTGCTCTTTTCTTGATGCACAGAATAATATAAGTATATGTACCGCCCTCTTCAAGCGCTTAAAAACGTGTAAAAACCGGGTGTTTTAAATAACTTTAGTAACCGATTAACCGGTTAATCGGTTTTTTCCCGGTGTAATTACTGGCACGTGAGGCTGAATATCTGTATGCCTCCAGTTGATGGACGCAGGACAGTGCATCGTAGGGCACGTTCCTGATGTGCGTGACCTATACGAGGCATTGTTTTGTTATAGGCGATGGTTACCACCTAACATCAGGTGGGCCATATGCTTGTTCCATCAGCTAGTTACATAAAAAAAAAACTAAGTTAAAATAAATGAGTATTATTATTGTTGTGAATAAATGCTTGCATCAGTATGTTAGCAAAACTCAATCAATTCAAAACAATAATAATATAACAAACCAATATTATTTTTTAAAGGATGACGTAAATAAGGAGTTTATTGCCATAGGTGGAAATGTATAGAAATACGCAACAGGTCAAGTCGTAATAATACCTCGATGACCAAACATAAGTCCTAGACATACCTACCTACACATTAATAATGCATTCCCTATCCATTATAGAAGCGATTCTATTGGCGCGTGGCATCTTAGATGTGATCTGATCTATGACTTTTTTTGAGGTTACACATCGTTATGTAAGTAAGCTTCAGGATACATTTTGAGAGCTCTGATGGTGCAGTAGTGGCGACCCCGGCTTTGGATTTTAGTTGATTCAAATCGGATACCAACGAATTTGGCTGGTTCAAAAATGTATGTTACCTACACAGCACAATGCCAGTACTCTCAAAAGGTGAAGGAAAACATCGTGGTGAGCAAACCGAAATGTTATAGAATCTACAAAATAGGAGCCTCTTTACTCTTTGGTTGTTGAGAAATCACCAGTGCAAGTAATTATTTTAAATCTAGAACGTACTTGAGTGCCAAATTATCAATAGCATCTTAGTTGAAAATGAATTAGTCTATGTATTTGTAACCATTTACGGAACTGTTCATACAGAATGCTTTACGAAACCATTTTTATACAGGGTGTAGGAAAACGCTCCAGAAAAAATGCACAGCTACTCTCAGAGGTGCTAAATTTGGCAAATTCTTTGAACCACTCTTCGTGTGCGGACTGGTTTCCGTGTTTTTTGTTTTGTTTTCAGTAACATAAGTTTGATAGCGTTGCATTAATAATTATACTAAAAGCTATTAAGTGAAATGAATATTCAGAAGAAATAATATGTTTCCCTGACGACTTCCCTAATTAATCCAATTCGTTTTAATACATAATTTCACTCGTGTGTGTGTAGTTTCCGTGTTATTTTTTGTTTGCAGGGACATAAGTTTAGTATGGTTGCATTAATAATTATACTTAAAGCTATTAAGTCAAATGAATATTCAGAAGAAATAATATGTTTCCCTGACGACTTTCATAGTTAATCCAATTCGTTCTAATACATAATTTCACATAATGAGCGTGAAATTTTGCAATATTAATTATCGTATGAGCTTACACACCCTGCCTAGGGCATAACCTAGCCTAGATTATTAGAACGTCACCTTATTCTTACAGAAATTATGTCAAAAAAAACATTGATAAACAAAAAAAATCTGTAATAAAGAGAAAAAAGATTTGTTAAATTGGGAATTTAGTAAGATGGCCGTTAAAACCTTAAAACGCTCTTGTTTTATTAACCTTTAAAAACACGCTTTTTATCTATACTTTTAAAAGTCTAACAGCTTGTAAAACTGTTATGACCAAACTTTTACAGATTGTTTCTTCGTAATTGTTTTTATTTTCTGGCACATCTCTTTCTTTGCTCTGTTATGCTTACAGTTAAATAGTTCACCATGTTTGTTGAACTTTACCCAAAAATTTCAAATATAAGATTTACGCACACAAATGTAGATAAACATACGTATACGCACACATAAACCATAGAAATCTGCTTCTTCTTTTTTTGTGAAAATAAGATCGGCCAAATAAAATATTGCGTGATGCGAACGTAGAATCAGCGACCAAGGAGAATTTAAATAATACAGCGGCAGCGAGCGTGCTACCATGACTTTGTGCAGAGTCTGTCTAGTCGGCGACATCAAGAAATACAGAAAAACATCAGAGTGGAATACGGTCTTATCACTAAAAGCGATCTCTTCCAGACAACCTTGGGATGGACTGGACTTGAAAAGAACGATAGAGGACGATGGTAAGCAATTCTATACACCATGTTCCATATCGGCAGGAGGCCTTTTGATCAGGTTCGTTGACTGGCCTCTCAGCTCAGTTGGTAGTAGCTCTGCCTTCTGAGCCGTAGGTCGTGGATTCGATCCCCAGATCAAATATTTGTGTGCTGAACACAGATGTTTGTTCTGTGTCTGGGTGTTATATTGTATTTTAAATATGTATTTACAAAAAAAGTATATCTATACTAATATTATAAAGAGGAAAGATTTGTACCTATTTTTGTATGTTTGTAATGAATAGGCTCAAAAAGTACTGGGCCGATTTAAAAAATTCTTTCACCAATAGAATGCTACATTCTTCCAATTTGACATAGGCTACATTTCATTTTGAAAAATTAGGGATCCTTGGTAAAATTTGAACAATGTAATCGAAGGTGTAGAAAAATGAGTCTTAAAATGTCTTTCGTCCCCCACTGATGGTAAGTAAGTGATCACCGTCGCCCATAGACACCAACAACACACAAGGGTGCTGTCGTTGCATTGCCTACACTGAAGGAACTTTTAAAAAAAAATCATTTATTCATGTTGAATTTATATAAATCTTTTACAAGTGTCTCAGAAAGTAAGTTCTTGGTAATTACCTCGGCACATACCTTCTGTAGGTTGCTGCCACTTGTTGACCGAAGACATCCGGACACCTGGAACATAAATAACAATTAGAATAGGAAAGGTTTTCTCGTTTTATTGGGATAACTTTTATTTTAGTTTTAAATTTTTTACAACTTTTACAAACCTTTATTAGTTAAGTAAGTAGTGCTTTTTACATAGGTTTTGACTGCATACTCTCCTCTAATTGACCCTTTGACCTTGTAATGTTCGGCCTGCGAACGCCAGCGAAGAAAATGAACGTGACGGTGGACATAGAGACCGCATCACCGGCTGAGACGCAGGATGCCGGAGGAAACGGCAGCTACGGGATACGAACGCCCGTCAAAAAGCCCACCGTCAATCTAATAGACTTAGTCTCCCTGGCATCCCCACCCCGAATTGGACAGGCAGGACCCTCCAGACAGGGGGACGATTTCTTTATTTAGTACAAAGAGTTCCTCACAGATGGCGCTTTTTTCAATTATAATCTAAGTAGTTTCACGACACAAGCTCAACATAAGGTTGTAGAGCTCCATGTTGGAGAGAAGAACCTGCATAAGGTTGTAGGCCCATATCTATTGATTTTCTATTGTTTAAGTTGGAAATAAAAATCATTCGTTTTGGCATTCAATCAACAACAACTAATGAAAAATAGATCGGAGTGTGACCTACGAAGTCCTCTCAATTTCATGCATACATCTTTTTATTAAAAAATAATTTTCAACTCCATTCCGTCAATTATGTTTATTTTTTAACCAACCTCAAAGAACAAAGGAGGAGGTTTAAATTTAGCAGTTTTTTTAAATGTTTAAAAGTGATATAAAATGTTTTTTTTTTTTAAACATTCAAACACGATTTGTAAAAGGATTGTTAGTGAGTAAATGAAAATGAAATGAAATATTTTTAGATAGTTTGGACATATTGTAGTCGTTTTCTCAAGTTTTTAAAACTTATTTTATGTCTATATTAACCATGATTACCAAAACATTCAAAACTTGGGTAGGTACCTATAGCCATAGACTAAGGAAAACAAGCTATAGCTAACAATAAACCTAAAGCTGCATATACACGGATGACGGCGTCTGCTTAGGGCACCCGGGATTCAAACTCAGCAGCCGGATATAAGTCGGCCAGTCAAAAGGCACATCTCTCATATCCGGCTATTATATTGGACAGGATAGCGCACAGACTACACAGTGCAATAAGTATGCATGGAAAGAAATAATATATTTACTTAAAATAGTAGGTAATAGAGCTCTTTGTGAAAGGCTCGCCGGGGAAGTACACGATGTTTTCGCTCGTCGGGCGAGAGCTATCAACATGCCGTTATTCTAGATTGTCTAAGGCCGTTATCGACTACAACACGCAGTGTTGCCAGCAACATGTTGACAGCAACTCCGCAACACGTTGATTTAATTTTGGTGTGAAACAAATGTTTACCATGACAAAGAAGCTTTACAGACCAAATGAAAAAGTATGTGAATTTATCAACTGTTTTCTTTATGTTTTGCTCTGTTAATGTCTTTTACAATGCCACATTAGCTTGTAAGTACTGAATTGTATCCATTCTAGTGCAAATGACTGTACTTATGACCTAGGTCAATAAAGAAAAAAAACGAAATAGCACCGCTAGTCATTACCTCTCACTCGCACACCGTAATGTAGAGAGAGCGGTAATGATTGGCTTTGCTTATTTTTTTTTCATTATAGGCGAGTAATTTGTTTCATAATGTTAGTTTTAAGTGTGTTTTGTATTAACAGGTGCTGTGATTAGTCCCATTAGTATTAATTTAAATATCCTGGGTATTATATGAAACGGAAATAAATTGTAAATATAGATACTGAAATATTATAATAGCACAAACTTATCTTTATAAACCGAAGAATCAAAATCCAGAACACAGTTTTTTAACCTCATCATCATCATCAGCCCGTTTGCACCCACTGCTGGGTATAGGCCTCCTGTTTGCGCCACTCTTTCCGGTCCCTCGCGAGTCTCATCGCCTCATTCCCAGCACTTGCAACAATGTCTTTCGACCAACGGGTGGGTGGTCTGCCTCTAGGTCTTTGAGCATCCCTTGGTCACCATTCTGTAGCCGCCTTCGTCCATCTCCCGTCGTCCCTTCTTGCCAAGTGCCCTGCCTATCTCCACTTCAGTTTTGCGATTCGAGTACCCACATTCACGACTTTTGTCCGGCGTTGACTCTCGACGTGGTCCAGGAGGCTAATTCTCGGGCCGATCTCGATCATTTTGAAATTTTATTTTATTGCTTTTTTTAAATCTGCCATTCTGTAATGGCAGATTTCCTTGAGTAATTCATCAACGACCTCATCGTAGAAGCCTCGACAGCTACGATTTACGGAAAACGTAGAAAAAGTGCAGGGTTGTGCAATCCCAAAAATAAAATAATCGCTTAGAAAATCTCGGTCGGCCCGAGAATTAGGCCCCTAAACTGTAATTCCGAGCATGGTGCGCTCCATTGCCCGTTGTTTTTAACCAAGCGTGGTTTTTTGATGCCACCAAATCAAGTGCATGTGACCTACTACCTACACCTATACAGGGTTATTCATTATTAGCTGCAAATACTCAGGAATTAGGTTCAACAAATAAAATAAGAAATATTTATGAAATGATTTTTTAAAGTTTTGTTATGGAAATCCCGAGAAAATCGATAAAAGAATCATTGCCGCCTGACCTATTTTGACCTTTGATCCGCGCCCGCGCGCCGAGCGAGTGACTGAACGCAGAGTGCGTTCAGTCACCGCCTGGGTGGGTCATCGTCCTGTTCTCCATGGCAATCATTATGCAATAGCCGTAAAGAAAAATTAATAAAAATAAAATTTTGATACAAAAACTTTAAAAAATAATTTCATAAATATTTTTTATTTTATTTGTTGAACCTAATTCCTGAGTATTTGCAGCTAATAATGCATAACCCATATGAAATGGGTTAAGGCAAGAAAATGATGATGGAATAATGATGATTTTTGGATGCGGCCATGTGGACGCTAGGCTTTGTAGTTCACTGCTTTTCCATACAATATCTTCGTTCACATTAAACCGGTAATACGCTCATTCACTAACCAGTGAAGCCTGCTTGTGCGTAGTGTGTACGTATCTTTAAGTGGTATCGTAACAGAACTATACCAAAAATGTTACTTAGTTCTAATTGTAAAAAGGTAGATATTTAATTATGTTGAAATATATTGTTTCTTGCCATAACTTTTATTTTTATTTACCTACCTTTGAGAATCCAAATTGCACTAGTACGAGGACTATTGACGCTCAAAGAAGTACCTACCTAATAAGTAGGTAAAAAAAGGTATTCAAGTATTCTATGCCCAATTCGTGCTTATAAAACAGGCCCGCAATACAGAAAACTAAAACTAAAAAGAAATTAATATAAAACGGACAGAAAATATCAAACTAGAATGTCAATAAAAGTCTTTAACTCCACAAAACAATACGGAAATCCAAGACATTTAAAATAAGGACAAAAACTAAAAACAGCGTTTTTGAAAAACTAGCAAGACGCCAGCAAATAAGCTTGCAGTTAAAAGCTTTTCTCAGAAGATTAACGATAAACGAGCCTTAAAGAATAAGATTAGACAGTGCTGAGAGATGAATTGTTTGAGAAAGGAGTGGTGTATTTTCTTATGATGTTGTCACGTTCAACTATTGTCAGTAACCCGACTTTACAGACAACCGATTTTTTTTATTCATATTTATTTAAAACAACGACCAAAATTGCATAATGTACTTAGTACTTTAAAAAAGGCATGATTTTATTTTTCAAAATTTAAGAATATTTCAAAAACAGAGTCAATCATGTTTGATAAAATTCACAAAAATATTGCAAGTAGGTTAAAAATAATTAGTTATTTGTGCATTTAGTTGCGATTTCGATTTGTGTATTGTTTATTTTTCTCACTTTTTGTAAAAGTTAGATAGCTAGTAAGTGTAGTACTGCGTATGATCATGGTAGACTGTTCACTCACCAAATACGATGGCAACCCGGCAGACTTGTTCACCCTTGAAAATGACGCTATCCAATGGATAAAGAAAGTGAATTGTATATGTATTAGAACGATTGTACTTTATTATTAAGCAATACGAATAAATCAGTCATGAAAATTATCAATAATGAAAAAATAAAAATAAAATCATGGAATTTAAAACTAAATGCACAAGAACCGACGCGCGACGGTAAAACCAGAGCATGGAAGTATACCTACCTCAACTGACTCCTGCAGATACAAATTGAGTTTAGACATACTTATAGACCAACTTAGTTATCCTTCCTTGTGACCAAATAGTCTAGTAGTCTTCCTTCCAATCCTTTCTTTGTGATAAAATCAAACAGAGAAAATTGAAATCAGTTACCAGGTTTCGACTTATTATATTAGTGTAGATAACTTTTCGCATGTGCCAGTCATGGGTTGATATGTAACAAGAGTCAGATGTTAATAGTACATTAATAGCTCTTATTTCCTAGACTTAAGTAACAAATCGCGGCGACACGCAAGGACCGATATAATTAAAATCCGCTCTACAATATTAACAAACAACGAAACAGCAAATATAGAATCTCTATAAATAAATAAGTGTTGCTTAGCTCGGGTAACTCACTAGGTCCTGCGGTTCTGAACGAATGCGCGCGCCAACTACCTAATACCAATAGGGTGAAACATTCAAAGCTTTGTAGATGGCAGCACTAGCGACTGTTCCTTTTTGAATCAACTTAGCGCAAACATTTTACAATGTCCCAAAAGTAAGGTCGGAGATTTAAAGCAGCGACATTACTCTTGGTACGGCGATGCACTGACCACTGCGCCATCGGATCCAAATCACACAACAAATAACTCGTAGGGACTGTAACACGGCACTAATGTGACCGTGGCTCCATGTACAGGTTACATAATGTCAACTACTCGATAACCGAACTTACATTCAGTTGAATCGACGAGAGATGTATCTTGCTTATTCAACTGAAATTGTATGGGGAATGACAGATATGATACGTAGCTGTCAAATTTATGTACGTATCAGTCGGTTTAACGCATGCGCGGTTGTTCTATAGATCAGTCGATGGTGCTGCTATCTACAGTGAGCAAACGACACTTTTCCTCCCTATAATATGGACAATACATAATTGCACACTTCAGTTCATATTCACATGTCAAGTAAAGTTTGTATAGCCACCTCTTGAGTACTATATGAGTATATTATTATGTCTGCTTGTCAAGAGGTGTTGACTATTTCAAAGAAGAGATCGGAGGCGTTAACAGTTTGACACGAGAAAATCTCACGATGGAGACGTCAATCTGACTTCTCGTTTGGACCGAGCTTAAGGCCCAAAATATTTATAACTTTAAATATGATTTGCCAACAAAATATAAAATCAAAACTTGAAAATGATTTACGATATTATTGTGTTTACCTTTGCAGTAGACTTTGATTTTTATTTACTTCTCTTTTGTAAAAAATAAAAATAATTTGCGAAATGGATAAAACATTAAAAACAAACGAAACTGTTAAAAGTGATATTTGATCGTCATCTCCTCAATTGTAAAAGTGTTGCTGAAGCATGCGTGTATAAAGTACCTGACCCATTGTAAATCCAAACACGTACTTCGTTGGTAATCATAATTTCTACCAACTGAGCTGAGAGGCCAGTCCACACAAAGTTGAATTGATAATTCTAATTCTGTGGTGGCTATTGTTTTAACTGTTTATAATTGTTTTAATAGCTCGCAGGCAAAACAGTCAGATGAACTTTAAATTAAACAATAACCAAACTGTCACTTTGATACAAAATGAAGCATCGCTAAAATAAGCTTCGATCGCAAACAGATTAGTCCTACACGAAAAAGCACTTAAAACATTAAATATTGAACCCGGGCCAGACCGCTCATAATCAGTAGCCAAAATATTAATGGTGGTCGAATTCGCCCGAACGAAAGGCTGAATTATCGTAAATAGGTACTTAAAATAAATAAATGGTAAATGTCTTGTAGTAAGAAGTTAAAGTATGATACTTTATTGGGAATAAGTTAGCAGCCGTAACCCAGGTTCTACCTAGCACGGCTGTTAAAGTACATAGATTTATTGTCACAAGTGGGTAGGTCCCTAATACACCTTATTATGTTGTTTAGTTGTTATGAATGCGGTATTATATACTAATAAGTATCCCTGAATACAACAAGCTTTTACTTTACTTTTAATTTAGTTTTTAGAATTCTGGAACAAGGTAAAAAAAACGAAACACTCTGCTCTCTAATTGGCTATTTTGCGGCGAGACCTGTGATAAATTATTTTAGAAGAGCAGGACCTGCGCACACCTAGTTCGCTGGCGGTAGCGATCAGTGAAACGCTGTCAAATATTCGCTGTCAAATATCAAATCTGACAGCGATATTTGACAGCGTTTCACTGATCGCTACCGCCAGCGAACTAGGTGTGTTCGGGCCATTCAGTTCAGTGGTTTAAAATGTAGAATGCTTAAAATACCTATTTTTAAACTGACATTATGAACGTCGACGCTAGCAACCGTCGAACATCCGCACATTTCATCGTTTTTGTAGAACATAAAATCACTTGTTATGAGAAATCGCAAACCAAGTTCTGATGAATAAAAGGTTCAGCAAAAATGTAATTTTATGGGAAGAGCCAAAGATAGGGCTCAGTGGCGTGACGTGGGAGAGACCTATGTGCAGCAGTGGACTGCAAAAAGTTGATGATGAATCTGCATAGTCTTTACAGTGTAAGAGTGCTTCCAATTGTATGGATTTATATAAAAGCGGGGCTGCACAGCGCGTCGCACCGTGGCGTGGGTTATTTAAAGGCAGCCTCACTCTCACGACTTATTGTATGACTAAACGAATCTGACCTTGGTTTTGGATTTGATTCTTGTCAAAGTTAATACTATCGCTCAAACTTACTTTATTTTTCTGCTGAGACTACTCACAAGAAATAATTATTGTTTGATATTTCCGTTGTGACAACTACACAGATTATATAATTATTGTGGATATATGTATGTAGCCTTTCAAATATATAATGATGAATAGTTTAGTAAATGCTGGTTTAAGAGTTGAGATGAGTTTCAACAACTTGAGGAAAATAAAATTGAATTATTTGACGGAGAGATAACGATTTTGGCAGCAATTGCAAAAGCCTTCAACTTTGAATGCCCTCTAAGTGGTATTTGGCTTTTTAAATTTTGTTGATAGTTCAAGAATGTTATTAAAACCTAGGTTAAGCAAGTTGGACAGATGGAACATTAGCACAGCGTTAAATCTGTCTGGGAAATACGCTTAAACAATATTTAATTTCACTTTCAATACCCTAACAACGGACCTAACACATAATTACGTAATGTACATATAAGTAAATATAATAACTTAATACATATTAATATGTGCTATAGACAACTAATTAACACACATATTATTAAAACCTTAAACAATTAATAAACACACCCATAATAAAATACATACACCTCAACCACCTATTATATGCTAACAATTTAATACAACGTACATATATATGTTTATACTGCATAACAAATATAAATATTGAGCTATATTAACACTTAACACATATAACAACAATCTTAATAATCATTATTAATAATAATTATTATTATTAATAATGTATAGCTAATTAATTATAGATATTACTAGTTTACGTGATACTGGTGATATGAATCTATTAATATAATATAATATAGTATATGCACTCGGTTATTGGTATTTATTTTGTTGTGTTACAGTAATACATTAATTTAAATATTATGTTTGTTTTATATTATTATTCTTGTTTTAAATTATCTTATTATTATTTTGATGAGCAGATTTGACATTTACACACATTGTGGTAAATGTCAAATCTATGTTATTTTAAATAAATAGTTGAAGCTATATATTAATCAAGTAATTTAGAAGATATATTATTTATTTAATGGTATGACCGAGCTTCGCTCGGGTTAAAAAAAAATAGTTTTATTATTTGCCAATAGATGCCAGGAAGAGTCGTATCTTTACTGGCTTATTTTTAATTAACAACGCCTTCTAGCTTGCAGTTAGTTGCTCACAATCGCCAATAGATGGCAGGAACAGTCGTATATTGAGTTTATGTTTGATTATTGCAAAACACCAACTTATCGTCATTTTCTAAAAATGAATCCTAGCTAGATCGATTTATCGCCCCCGAAAACCCCTGTATACTAAATTTCGTGAAAATTGTTGGTGCAGTTTCCGAGATCCTAAATAATATATATTATATATATATACAGGGTGTAATCGTTAAGTGTGCACAGGCGATTATTCCGTAACTATTGCAGATATCAAAAAACTTTAAACTGATATCGAAAGTACTTTACCTAATGAGTAAAATGACATTAATAACTTTTTAAAAATAAAACGAGAAATATCCAAAAAAATTACATTAATCACTCCCATACATTTTATTTCTTAGTAAGTACAAAATTTTGTGTTCAAAGCATATGTTCGAAGTGACGTCCTCCTTGTGCAATACAATGACGAGCTCTATTTACAGTTTCTAAATGAACTTTCCTTAACATTTGCGGAGTAATTAAAGCAATTGCACGACGTACACGATTCTGTAACTCTTCTAGGCTGTGTACTCTCTCAGCGTACACGTGGTCTTTGACAATTCCCCATAGGAAGAAATCACAAGGCGTGAGATCCGGGGATCTGGCAGGCCAAGGGGTTGCACTATTATTGGCTATTAAGCCATTATAATTGTTTCGTAAGAAATTCATTACAACACAACTAAACTGGAAACTAAAACCTTTCTTACAGTTTTTTTTATCAAATATGTTGTGGACGAGACCGTATTCAGATAATAATATGATGATGATGATGATGACTCTGATGTAATTGTGATAAGATCGAGAAAGTTAAAAAATGCAGCAAATTAATACATTTTGATAGTTATATTGACCTGAGGTATAGTTTTCATAAGGACCACTGTCAAAGGTAGGTATTGGGATTGGATTGTGGTGCCCCATTGTTGGTTTGCATCTGTGACAAGAACTCATTAAAACTTACATATTGACCATTAGCATCTGGCCTACCGTAAACAGCTGGATTCATGTATTGCTGATTAGGGTCACCATTCCAGCCATTAGGGCTCTGCTGATATTGGTTGTTGTAAGCGTACGAGTTATTCCATTGCGACATTATAGAAGATTTCAGGTATATTGTGCAATTTTATTCAATAAGTTGAGGGTGTAAAAGTTTACGGTTTTTGTAGCTATTGCAGGTTTTTTGGTGACCTGGCCAAGAGGACCACAGGCCGAAGCCTGAGGCCTTAAAACTTCCCTTCAGTCAGATCTGGAAAGAATTCAAGTGGGTAATATTTTCATGCAAAATCTAATGTAAATATCCCGTTTCATAAAAATAGCATATTTTATGTGTTTAAAAAAATAAATTTTTGGTGCGAAGCCGGGACAGGCCGGCCTTTTATTTCGGTGACTCTCCATTCTCCATACAAACGTAGTCCCCTATTTCCTCCCTGGATAATGCCTCTAGAGTAACCATTTTGTCTCATAAAATCCAGATCTGCTATATACGTGCTCGTATGTTTTCCTTTTTTTCAGAAACTTATTGATAAAAAAAATATGACCCTCATACGATTTATATGAAATATGAATTGGAGGAGATTTTCCTATTTTGAACCAAAAAAAATCTAAACTACCGTCTATCACGAAGTACCAAATCCAGTCTCAATAACATTGTCGTTGGCGCTACAAATCCTAAATGATCCAGCAATCTTCTACGTTTGGCACAACTTCTTGCACTCACTTGAGGCATACAGATGTTCAGCCTCACGTGCCAGTAATTTAAAATATTAGTAAGTAAGTAGTAGTGGTGGTTTTTAATGTAGTTTGTTTCGGTCATCACACAATTTTTGGTACACTGTGAATGTACGTGCATTCAATTTGGAGAATTAGGAAATTTGCAGCTGAATTTAATATTAATTAAATAAATATTGTGAACAACTCACACAACATTATCTAGACCCAAACTAAGCAGAGCTTGTACGATGGGAACCAGATAGCTGATACAATACTCAAATACATTTTCATTTTTAGACTACAATATAACACCCAGGCAGAGAACAAACATTTGCGTTCACTTCACAAAATAATATTCGTTCTCGGTGGGGATCAAACTCACGACCTACGGTGCAGAAGAGGTTACTACCAACTGAACCGTTTAGTTCCAAGCTATTTAGGTATTTAAAAGTAATCAAAAAGTTAGTGAACTAAAAAATACAACCAAATTGAGAACCTCTTCTCTTTTATTTCAAGTCGATTAAAAACACAAAAAAATCACTATGAAGGATCTTAGAACACCAACAAAACAGCTCTACAATTTTTTAGGCATAATATCAAGCAAAAGATTTGAACGCTCTCTGCTACGGCGTAGCAAGCTCTACGAATTTGACAAATCTATTTAAATCTAATCAAAAGAAAGCCGTGTTAGTTACACTATTTATAACTCAAGAACGGCGGAACTAATTTGGCTGATAGGTGGGGAGGTATTAAGGATGGTTTACACTTTGATTAGTGCGAGTGCAGATGATTAGTGCAGGTGCTTAGTGACTAGGTGTGGACAGCGACTGATTAGTGCAAGTGATTAGTTGGCTGTGTAGTAAAGTGAATAGAAGCGTGTTCTATTTTTTTGCGAGTGGACTGCGAGTAGCCATCCCGCGCGCCTTCCCTTCCCCCTCACTCACAGCGTGCCTGCCACTAAACACGTCTGGACAGGAGTGTTTAGTGTTTAGTGTGGACGCTTGTTCATCCTTGCATCACGGGGAAGGTCGTGGATTCAAATTCCATTCGGCTCATAACTTTAAGCACAATATAAAATCTTTGTGGAACCCCACTAGATTCATGATAATAAAGTATTGCTACCTTATTAGAAAAGTCAGCAGTACCAGCGTTCAACACTTTGTTCCCTCGAGCGCTGGCTATCTTCAGCACTCCTGAAGCGAAGCGCTGGCTACCATACTTCTTCAGGAATGGTTCCAGTAGGATCTCTGTTGACAACGAGATTACTCAAGAGGCACGCAAAAGATTGGTCTCTTAATCTAGAAGACAAGACACGTAGGAAAATAGAGGAACAGTAAAATTGCAAGTTTTTGTTTAATATTTTTGACAAAGTCGTAACTACCTCAGTATTTGCTGGTAACCCTTCAGCTAACACTGACGTAAGCTGTCTGTCTTTTTCTAGCTTTCGTTAGGCAACAACTTAGGTCTATAAGCCTTTTCTTGCTCGTGAAAGAAAAAGATTTGTTATTCTGTTTATGACAATTCTTCATGTCGATGAAACAAATTAAATTCTCGCGTCGCAGAATATTCGTTCGCAAATTAGTGACTGTAATAGATATGTTGCGGGTAGACAAACCGCCAATCCGGCCGAAGCCGGCGGAAACATCCATCCATCCAAACTTTCACATTTATAAATATCAATTCTAAATATAAGTGGGATTCCACCATTTATAGTTGGGTACGAGAAAACCCCGAGTTTTTTACACATTACCAACTGTCACAATACATTTACGTCTACTATTTGAGAAGTTATTAATGGCACAGTTGCATGCACCCTGATCACGTTGAACTGGCCGCACTGCATGCAACTGTGCCGAAATGTCGGAAGTCAAAACTCTCAAAATTAAATCATGGTAAATACCCCGTTGTTTCATAAGAATAGTGTTAAAAACCATGATAGTTTCAAAATTTGTATCTATGTAAGTCTCTCAATGTGCAATTATTTCCTACATTGACTTAATTTTTTATGATATTTTGCTTTATTTTTGTAATTTAATTTTGACTATGTATAATTATTTTAGAAGAGGAAAACCCCGGAGAGGATGGCGGGACGATCTTGATTGTCATATGAACGACTGGCTCACTGTAGCCAAAGATCGACAGGTCTGGAAAAAGGGGAGGGAGGCCTTTGCCCTGCAGTGGGACGACCCAGGCTAAAATTATAAATAGTAATAATTATTATTTTAATCTTTTGTCATTTGACTTTCTCATAAGTATTTGTATTACCTATGTTTATCTAAATATATAAAACTCTTACGTTACTGACTGACTGACTGACAATCAACGCTCAGCCTAAACCGTAAGTCCTAGAAGCATGAAACTTGGAGGGTATGCTTCTATTATAATAATAATAATAATAATATTTCTTTATTGCAGACACGTGGTCCATAGGTTGACACATTTATACAAACACAGTGTAAAACAATATAAAAACAATATAAAAATACAAATTTGGTACACAATACAAAAAAAAAAATACAGTAAAATAAGTGCAGAATATAAAAATATATTACTGCTAGTCTAGGTGGCAATTTCCACCCATCGTCGGTACATTGCCGTCAGCATCAGTCTGTCTGCCAAACTTTTGATGATAGAGTTGGGACAACTATTAACTCTGTCCATAAAGGACGCAATTCGCTTTCGCTGGATGGCATTAAACGTGTCAACTCTGGCTTCTGCAAACATGCCTGAGGCGCTGCAGTAACGCCTCAGCCCCATAAGGTGCCTAAAGATGTTATTGTAGGCCACCCTTATACCATCATGTGACTTCTTGGTATAATTTATCCAGAGTTGACACGTGTAAAACGTCTGGCAAAAGGAAGCAAACAGTGTCTTTTTTACGTCAGGCGAGGCCTTGTTGAACTTTCGTGCAATCATGTTGCCCACTATACAGAGTGCCCTACGTTGCCGCTCTATATCCGCGTCGTCCTTAAGGCTAGAAGTAACAATATGGCCAAGGTACTTAAACTGATCCACAATTTTTACAGGCTGTCCGTTAAGGCGTACTTCCGGTACGTTTTCTGGTCCCTTTCCTGATCTGAAAATCACCATTTCTGTTTTACCAACATTGTAAGACAAGCCATGTTCATTTGCAAACAACTCACAGATTTTTAACAGTTTCCTCAAACCTTTGATCGTGGGGCTGAGCAGCACCATGTCGTCAGCATAGCTCAGGTTGTTGACATATCTGTCATCCAGCCTGAGCCCAACTGCGGTGCCGCTCAGCTCCGCGATCAACCCATTTACGTAGATATTAAAAAGATCAGGAGAGGTGAGTCCTCCTTGCCGCACACCACAAGAAAGCTGGTAGCTATCTGATAGCTGAGATCCCCACCTGACGTTGTTGGTTTGATTTCGGTACCAGTACGCGAGAAGATCAACAACATCAGCCGGGACGCTTGCATCTGCACGCAGCTTTTTCCACAGTTTCTCATGGCTTATAGTATCAAAGGCACGGCTCAGATCCAGGAAACAACCATAGACAGTGGTATTACGCTGCTTGTAGTAACTGACAACCTGTTTCAGAGAGAATATTGCCATATCAGTTGAAACCTGAGGTCGGAAACCAAACTGTCCATCATCATTACTCAAGTTACATAGGTGGTAACTAATGACTCGTTCAAGTACCTTGGCCATTATTGTGGCTAATGAAATGGGTCTATAGTTGGCCATGCTCGATATATCACCAGTTTTGTTTTTCGCGATAGGTACAACAATAGTTCTAATGAGCTCTTCAGGTAGGTAACAATGCCGCACACACAAACTATAAAACCGCGCCAAAACCTTACAGACATACTGACCCGCATAAATCAAATGCTCTATGCTGAGGCCATCGTGGCCCGGTGACTTGCCACGCTTCATTTTTCTCAAGATAGTTTCTAACTGTTTCGGGGTAACTGTAACATTATGGGTATCCAACGCTTGACTAAACGTAACATTACTTTCGCTAATTCCATTATTACTATTGTCCTGCAAACTTTTTTTTACGTCAAAGTGATTTCGAAATAAATTTGCTATGTTTTTATGATTTTGCTCCCCCTCCACACTTAAAGGTAAAGAACTCTTGCACTCCATTTTTTTTGTTTCTTTCCAAAAATCAACAAAATTACCAGCACCACGATGTCGAGCCAGCATATCCATTTTAATTTTTTCTTGATTAGATTGTACATACTTAAGCGCGGCTTTAAAGGCCCTACGTGAGGCAGTCATATTTTCATAATAATAACCCGAGCGAGGTCTACCATAGTGGACCCACCAAGTAAAATGCTCTCTCGCCTTGCCATGTACTTGCTGAACGTAAAAATTCCATCCAACAATTTTCTGTCTTTTTCCATTATATTTTATTTCATAACTTTGTTTGGCTGCCGACTGCAACGCTCTAACAATATCACAGTAAAGTTTATCAATACATTTATAATCATTAAATTCATTTAAAAATAGTTCTACATTATCCAAGTTATATCTACTATAAATTTCAGAGAGCTTGTCATCACATAGTAACGAGTATTTAGTTATTTGTTCCTGTTCCCTATTACCCCATACATATTGTAACTTATTATTATGCACTTGACTCTGATCATACGTTACTTTAGGTCTAATCAAATTAAAATTACAGTTTATGACTAGAGGAAAATGGTCAGACCAATATGTACCATATTTTATATAGGTATCCGTCACCAGATTGGCCGCCGCGGCAGTTACAATGCAGTGATCAAGCCACCGACAAGCTCCGTTCATGTCACTCACATATGTATATGTATCCGGATCGAGTCGAAGTATATAGCATAAGGGTGCACTAAGAAAGGAAATCTTATATAAATTAATATATATCGTACTTATTCAACCACCATTTTTAAAATCTTTAACACATGTAATTCAGCAAAATATACTTTGACTTTATGAAAATAGCTACTCAAACAAAAACAAAGTTGCGGGGGGTACACTAGTTAGTAAAAATGGTAAAACGAAAATAAATTCTGGATATCATTTCAAACATGGATCTAACACTCAAGTCAATTGGTGCCCATAATGTACAAACTACCTCATTTTATTCATTCTTTCTCTTGTAGACTTGGCTCGATCCCGCAGCGATGAGAACGGCTTTTGTCTCCGATTGGTATCTGTTAGTAACCAGCTCAGGTCTGCGTAATAATCAATTGAAAAATTTATATTATTGTACAAAAAAGCGTGGGGTGCTTTTTATAATACCTTCAGATATAATAAACTATTGATAAAATATTTACAACAATCAAAATCAAGCCCCCCACGCTTTTTTTGTACAATAATATAAATTTTTCAATTGATTATTACAGTTTTATTTTTAACTTTTTAGTTCAATTAGTTATGAAAGCGTTTTTTTTTTAGTTTTTTAAACTATAATTTATTTTTCACTTTTTAGTTTTTTTTTAATTTTTTTATTTTTTTTTTTCATATTATTGCATTGTCATCGACCTTTGACAGGTGTGCAAAGTTTGAAACAAATCTGATCGTTCAAAGTAGGAGAAAATCGAGCTCATAGAGGTCGGTTACATTATATACATACATACATACATCCCATTCACTTAAATTGTTGAGGGCAAGATTTTTTTAAAGTAAGTTTTAATTATATTCTATAATATTCCCATACATTTTCTATTTTATTTTTAATTACTTAGACAAAGGACGGGTCTCATAAACACCATTGAAGCAGTAGTGGTCAACCAATGGAACCAACGCCACTATACTATATTCTATGGTACTGCGGTTCTTGTCACATTTAACCCGCTTATTAATGCTAGTTGTTAATGAATACTAATCAATCACCGACGCAGAACTATTCAAAAGTCTGCGGAACGTTCTAAATGAAAGTTCCATGACATTTCTTTTAAATCACTTGTCATTACTAAATACATTCATATCTTTACTAAATCTTTTCTATTCGTGTCTTATCTCTGAAAAAAAATATCTCGTTCCAAGCATCTTATAAGATAAGTATTACTTAAGAATAAGTACGAGATATTTATACATAAAAGCATGTGTAATTTACACAACATAATTTTTAAATCATTTGTCATTGAAGCTAACCAACGCACAATATGCATAAATTAATATTTGCTAGTGTATTCATAATTTTAGTCAATGTAAGTATAATAAAAATTAAATTATCTGTATAGATAACATGACACATGTTATCTATACAGATAACATGTGTCATTTGGATAAGTTTGAATCACTTTTTTCATCAGTTTTCTTTTGACGTGATAACGTCTTATAAATCGATGGAGCCGGCTGCACGCACGAAAAAACATGACTCATGCGTCGTTACGTCGTTTCGTCGTTCCATTTACCTGAGCCCGAGCCCATCAAAGTCCTTGTAGCTTCGATTTGAGTTTTTTAAACTATAGTTTATTTTTAACTTTTTAGTTGTTTTTTTCATATTTTCTTTTTCATATTATTGCATTGTCATCGACCTTTGACAGGTGTGCAAAGTTTTAATCAAATCTGATCGTTCAAAGTAGGTTTTTTTTTATTTTTTTTATTTCTTTTAATTATTTATTATTATTTTTTTTCATATTTTTGCATTGTCATCGACCTTTGACAGGTGTGCAAAGTTTGAATCAAATCTGATCGTTCAAAGTATGTTTTTTTTTATTTGTTTTTATTTCTTTTCATTTTTTTTTATTTTTTTTTCATATTATTGCATTGTCATCGACCTTTGACAGGTGTGCAAAGTTTGAATCAAATCTGATCGTTCAAAGTAGGACAAAATCGAGCTCAAAGGGGTCGGTTACATACATACATACATACATACATACATACATACAGGTGAAGCTAATAAAAGCGTTATAAAAACTGATTTTGGACGCCATTTTTTCAATATGGCGGCGCGAGCGGCAAACATACGAGGTGGCAAAGTTGAAATTTGGAAAGAGCATATCAAAATCTCTAAAATTGCGTCATGATCAAACTGCTAAACCTATTTTGATTGAATTTCTAAGGGACCAATCTTGAAGTATAAACCTTTCAAACAAAAATATCGAATCAGCTGGTAAATTACGAATTTATGCGACAAGCTAGAACAAACATAAAAATAAAATACAATTGAACTGAGAGCCTCCTTTATTATTTGAAGTAATTTAAAAAGGGTTTTTCATAAGGTGTCCAGTAGCGGTTAAAGCTGACACTTTGAATTATTTGCATAGTTAACGTGTTCAAATTCTTTTCGTTCCATCCTTTAAATAACTCTCCTTAAAAAAACTTTTGGTGAGAAGGTTGCGTCAATTAAAATAGCGTAGACTTTTTTAAGTTTTTTTTCCGAAAAGCATCCGCCTTTGAATCTTTCGGCGAGATAGGGACATTCTACAGGTGATACCTACTGGTGGTCGTGTCAACGAGACGAGACCCAAAAAGTTTTTGTGCTAATTTGAACGTTATGACTATACGAATAGAGATGCCAATTCGACTGGGGTTGTGGCAAAAAGTTACTGATGTATTTTATAGCGTTTAAGATTGAGCTACTTATCTTTAAAAGTGTAAAAAAGTTAAGATTATGGCGAGCGATAGTTGAACTTGAATATGTTTTGTTTTGCGATTGGGTCGTAATAATGTGTTTGTTTGATTGTATTATCGTTCGTCTATTTCCAAAAACAACCACATTTTATTTTATCTGAATTTATGAAATTAAAGATTTTGGCAACTTACCATACCTATTAGTTAGTTAATAAACTTGCCTACATCTAAAACTAAAACATAGCTAAATAATTTAAATACTATTTTTTTTACTTGATATAGACCATCCCTTGGCTTCAATCCCACTAGATGGTAAGCGACGATAGAGCAGGATGGTCTAGAAGATGGTGATTAGTGGTCAAGAAAAACTGCCGATGGCATTTTCTCTTCTGAACTGAATGATCTTTAGAAAACCTCATTAAAATCGTTGCTTAAATTTTAACATCATGTTGCTTCTGAAAAATACCATTCATAGTCAAAAAAAATAATCCAGCTAAATTTGTCCACAACCTCACCTCACCACCATACTTTTGACAGATCACCTTGAATTGTTTTTTTTTAATTTAATAATTTGTAAAATCATCTGCCCCACTGGATAATGAATCATTATTAATTCACTCCAAATCAGATGAATAGGTATAAGATTTCACAAGGGCTGCATCAATCTGCATATACCTACGTATTAGTCTATGTACCTACTCATATAAGACGATATATTATTAATCTTTAATTTCCTTTATTAGCCTTTCTCCCCTATTCACTGCATCCACCCCTGCCCATGGGATTTGCACAGAACGAAATTTAAATTTGAATGACCCCCCTGCAATCACCTATTGCCGAAATTTTTGAGCAAATTTGTTTTTTATTTATTATTCTGCTGCTAAAATTGTTCCATGTTTCGTTGGTTTTCTGTGAAAAGTTGTGTTTACTTGGTTTATTCATACAATTTTACATTCACACGCCATGTCGTCAAGAACGTCGATAAAAGATTATAAGCGCCATGCATATTCAGGTTCCAGGAAAAGTCGCAAACGCAGTCTGGGACAAATGAAACGATATCATGGAGCAAAATTAAGGTACACAAGTGATTATTGTTGTTAAATATTCAACAAACTTATCGCAAATTGACTGGCCTCTCACCTCAGTTGGTAGTAGCTCTGCCTTCTGAGCCATAGGTCGTGGGTTCGATCCCCACCGAGAACAAATATTTGTGCGGTGAACACAGATGTTTGTCATCTGTCCGAGTCTTTTTTAGGGTTCCGTAGCCAAATGGCAAAAACGGAACCCTTATAGATTCGTCATGTCTGTCTGTCCGTCCGTCTGTCTGTCTGTCTGTCTGTCTGTCCGTCCGTCCATATGTCACAGCCATTTTTCTCCGAAACTATAAGAGCTAGACTGATGAAACTTGGTAAGTAGATGTATTCTGTGAACTGCATTAAGATTTTCTCACAAACATAGAAAAAAAAACAATAAATTTTGGGGGTCCCCATACTTTGAACTGAAATTCAAAAATCTTTTTTTCATCAAACGCATATGTGTGGGGTATAAATAATATGATGATAATAATATGATGGGGTTGTGGAATAGGTCTTCAAAACTGATGTTGAGGTTTCTAATATAGTTTTTTTCTAAACTTAATAGTTTTTGCGAGAGACACTTCCAAAGTGGTAAAAAGTTAGTCCCCCCCCCCAGGGTCGTATTTACCCTTAGGCCAAGAGGGCCATGGCCCGGGGCGGCAGGTTGCGAGGGGCGGCGCAAGCCGCCCCTCGTTCAGATTCGTGCGCCTTTTTTTACTTTAACTCATCATCATCATAGTCCACAGCACGACTTCACCCACTGCTGGGTATAGGCCTCCCTTAGTTTGTGCCATCTACCTCGATCCTGTGCCAGTCTAAGCCATTGCCGCCCCACGACCCTGAATATCTGACTTTACATCCCTGAAGCAATTTTAAAAAGCCTACTAACTAAAACTAACCTCGTTAGTCGAACGAACTTAACGTTAATTTTAACGGGGCGGCCAGTCAACGGGCGCGGGCGAGAGCGGGGCGAGGCGTACTCCGTCGCTCGTGAGTGACTCGGGACTAGTCGGGATGCTTCGGCTTTCGTTTCTCGTGTTGTAAAGCAGCCGCGGCGGCGCGGTCGCGGGTGGACTAGCGGCTAGGGGCACGTAAGTCTAGCGCTGAGCGATACGCGGAGGGGATAGCTGCGCATGTGTACTGTCGCGCACGCAATACAATTATAACTTTAAATAATTATTTAGTCAATTGAAATGTTACATGAGCTTTACATTTTTTCATTGCTAACTCTTTTCCTTACTTATAGATCTTTCCAAATTATTGTTTCTTGTAGTAATTTCTAAGAGGAGTGTACATTTTCGATAATGTTAGGCAGGTAGAAAAGGTGCGGGTTACCGTTTGGGGACAAATTAACATCTACCTGCTACGACTATTATTATTATTAAAGAAGCTATAAGCAAAAAAGTGAGAAAATTTTTAGACAAAGTTTCTCCCCTTTTTGCTTATAACTTCTTTAATTTTAAATTTAAGGCAAAAAATTATATGAACATATTTTTAGCAAAGCGATTTGCTACAAATTATTCCTGGATGAATTTTTTGTAGGACGCATAGTTTCCGAGATATCGCGAAAAAAGTGTTTGCACGCCTTTATCGAAGATGGCGGCCGGGGGACAAGGGCGGCAGCCCCACAAACTTGGAGTTAAGAGCGCATCGTGCGAAAATTTGAGATTTAAAAAAAAAAAATTCATAACTAAATAACTAAGTGACATTTTAAAAATCGCAAAAAAGTTATATAACAGCTGTGAAGTCAACATGTTTATTAATAATTTATGATGTTAAAACTTCTTATTATTCAAAGTCATTTTATTACAGGTTAAGTAACATTATAATTAAATTAAGTTCCTCGATAGATCTTGAAATGGGTGGATTATTTTAAATTATTAACCTTTTACTTGGCCTTTAAAATGTATAGTTTGTTTTTTTAGGTGCTAAAATAAAATAGTTTTTATGAATTCATGATACAAATTTTGTGAATTCAATCATTTAATAGTTTTTTAATTAGTCGAATGCACTGTGTCGTAATAGTTACGGGTTTGATACCCACTGCGGGAAGTTTAAGTGGTTCAATATTATTAACTAGGTACCAATTTTTTTTTTAATGGTTTTTTTCGGCGCTGATTGAGAATATACCATTTTTTTCTGGTTTAGTTAAAATGGGTATCGTTTTATAGGTTTAAAAGTAAATTAATTTGTTTAGAAAAAAGGTATTATTCTATTTTTTGAATGACTTTTATTTGAACGAATTAAGTAAATTGAAATATTTTGATTGAATAGGTAATTAAGTGGTAATTTCGGTCACTGGTTACCACAATAGGGTTATTAAATAAAATTGGCACATCTCTGATATCCAATCGGGAATGCAGACACATTCGGTAAATCAGATCACTTTACACTTTATCACTTATTAATAAAAACACTTACAAAAGCGATCATGTCGAACGATTTAGATAGCGTTGTCGAGTTGAATGTAGTGTTGCAGATCCCCACAAGCATTTTATACTTGGTGAAATGTGCTTGTTACCTTTCCATTCAGTGATAGGTCCCCCCTACTACGATCCCCACACTCTTACTTTTAATACTACATTCGCAAACTTCTTTACACACATTGCTGCTTTTCTATCATCGCTTAAAACATAGCGTGGTGAAAAAACGGCATTGGTTGAAGCGCGTTGTAATTTGAACGGATTAAATATTTGAATTGGTAAGTAATTGTGTCGGTGTTTTTGAGTTCTGTTGTGAACTCGATATGTGCAGGACTTTTTTTTAACAAAAATTCGCGAAAGTTCTGTGACAATTATAATTAGTTTTGATAATGGTGCTGGAACATAATGTATTTTTAAATACAATGGACCTATTTGAAATCAATCAAGACTACTTCATCTAAATTTATATCGTAGGCTTCTCACCAGCCTTAATACTCCACCGTAGCCTCTTTAAGGTGCATCCTTTCACCACACCAACCGGTTTGAAATAATTAGTGGCACGATAAGAAGTCCAAAGCTTGACATATGCCAGCTCCATATTTTTAAGGGTTTGAAGTATGTAGGTGTGGTGTGATTCATTATAAAGGGGTTTAATTTAGTGGGCATTATGCAACCTGTTGTGTGAGAATATGTAAAATTCGGCTAAGTGCTATAGTAGGCATCTCGCTACTAAATCCTTGCACGGCCTTAGAGATGCATGGAAGTCTAGTGGTAGCGACTTTCCGATCCTACGTGTGTCCCTACGTCATGCACCGACGAGTTTTTCTGACCAAAAATTTATAGTAACACGACAAGGAGTGCGAGCCGAGATGTTGCGTAGGTAAGATAAGCAGATCAACATCATTGGTAACAGATATTCAAATATAACATTTGTTTGTTTATTTATTTAAAAATCGCCTGCATTGTCATGTAAAAAAAATTGTTCACTCTTTTTATTTCTATACAAAATGTTCAGTGCCCTTTCAATTAATTCTAGGTAGGAATAAAAAAATGAGAATTCAAATGAATTTTCAATTAGGCCCTATGGAAGTTTTTTGGGAGTAACTTATCAGAAGTACTTAGGCTTCATTTTAAATCAATATGTCTGCAACGGTGCTTAAATTTTATTTATCTTTGTTTCAGATGACTTAAATTGAAGACGAAATACGAAGACATTCAGAAAAATGGTAAGTTGTATTTGATGGGTCGTTACGTTTTTTTAAGAAGGCTTAATTATGTAGAACAGTAAGATACAATAAGTTGGAATTGAAAACATAGAAGACACTGTCAGGTATTTTAAATATTAGTTTTTAGCTATGATTTTATTTATAGGTGCTGCTTCCCTTCAGTTCTCAGCCATAATTATTAAAAATCTAGCAAAGTAAGTCAAGCCACAGGTCATCTAAACTCAAAATTCTAGAATATTTTTTTTAACTAGCGGCCGCCCGCAGCTTCGCTCGCCCCGCTGCCTTTACGCCCCGTTTCCGTTACTTTTTCGGTATAAAAAGTCATGTGTCCGTCTCCTGATACTAAGCCCACCAATTTTCATGATTCTAGGACTAAAAGCTTAGGCTGTGTGTTGATTTTTCTTTTAAACGTTTTTCCTCTTTTTCTCCGCTTAGGAAAATAATTTTCCAATTTCCTTTCTTAGTGCACCCCTATGCTATAAAAGGAACATACCCTCCAAATTTCATGGTTCTAGGACTTACAGTTTAGGCTGTGCGTTGATTGTCAGTCAGTCAGTCAGTAACGAAAGAGTTTTTTTATTTTACAGAATTTCTTTGAAACAGCTTATAATTTATTGTGAAATAGGAACACGACTATGATGCGGATCAGTCATAGAGGTAGACATCCCCCAGATCGCTGTCATAACATTAGTTTAGCAACGAACTGATATTATTATATATAGTTAGTTATAATAATGTGTTTCCAAATGATGTAAATATGATGTGAGAATAATGAGCAATCGAAATTATGTCCATGGTGCTTAAAAATTCAACCATCAAAAATCAAACTATAAATCTATTCTTACAGATGCTACTAGTTTTCATATTCCTTACTACCTAATGTACGTTATTGCTAGCTTAGCTACCCCATAAGTATTGAAGCCTGAGTGCAGGAGTAGACTGATGATGATGATACAAATTATAATAGGTTTGAATAATAAATGTGATAACATCACTGCCAATGTTTCTAAATTCGTACTCACATAATATTGCGTGTATTTTGATGACGAACGAACTGCGAAGAATAGTCATCTAAATTTTACAAATTGAATTTCATGAAATAAACTCAATATGGAATCTAAGTAAAAGTATTTGATAACGCTGTTTTCATATAATACTGTTTCCAAAGTGATCGGAAACCATATTTGTCGTATTTATTCCTAACGAGACTGGTTGAGTTTTAGTAGAAGTTCTAATGTTTTTTAGCTCTATCCTTAGCGCGAAACTATGAAATTGAATTTATCTTGTATCTAACTTTCCTTGCTAAAATGAATAACTACAAAAATGAAGATAGTGAGCACGTAAGGGTTTGTCGGGTCTGCCTCATCAGGGATGTGAAAATGTATGACCTGCAAAGTTACCCTCTGGAATCATACTTTGAAGCTATTATTGGATACACTGTAAGTATTGTTTACATCAAACTATGTACTTTACCTTCTTTCCTATTATTAAAGGTTGATACAATAAAACTATTTAAATAGATTTGTTGTATCATCCTCAATTTGTAACATCTAATAGCTAGGTGAGTCTAGGTTCCAGACGCATGAGACCAAGCCTAGAAGATGAAAACTGTGGCTTGGTTCCTACCATTTTTTTGTAGGTAATGATCCTTTAACATAAAATAAAAATACAGCATAGTTCCAGTGTAGTGCCAGTCCTGCTTCATGAGACATAGTATTCAAAAGCAACAGTTTCAAAGACAACATGTATAATAAGTAATTCTTTTTCAGGTAATGAGCACAATGGATCTTCCTCCGTATCTCTGCTATGAGTGTGCAACTCTAGTTAGGAAGTTTGCACACCTTAGAGAGCGCTGTCTGACTGGACAGGCCACCTTGTACGGCATTCTTCAGAGCTCAGGGAAGGTATCTCGATCATAATTATTTACATACCTTCAGTTCAATGACAATTGAACATTACCATGAACTTTGATAACTAGGTGAAAGTTAAGCGCAACCAAGACTGAAAAAACAGGCATGATCACTATCAAAGAACGGTTATAGGCAATAAGTATTCCACATCGGCTTTTCGGTGTAGAGCGCTATCTCTTTCTGACGCACACTAACGCCCCATGATGCCGAAATTAGCCGACGATGTGCAATATTTGTTAACTTCTACTATAATTTGCTCAACTTTCACAGAAAAGAAAATACAATGGAAGTGCTATGATGGAACAGATTCAATATTACACTATTATGGAATGTATTCAATTAAATGTTATAAAAACAAACAAACATACGGACTATTGAGCAAGCAGAACTTGCTATTATCGTGTCCAGGGTACACTTCAAGGTATGTTCTGGCTTCTTATCTCTGTTTCTGGAGGACCAACAAAATTACCTGATCTGTTATGATGAAAAGGCTTAATGATCTAGGTTCCTTATCTTGTTCATAAGAACAAAGGAATGCTATATGATTTCTACCCATTAAAATTATGCATAAGTTTCGCATTAACCTCGATGACGTCCTTTAGTCCTTCCAAAGAAGAACAATATGTTACAATAATGTTTGTTGCCAGTCCAATAACAAAGATACGTTATGATAATCTTTGTTGCCATTCTAACCAAAACAAATAACTTACACTTAGGCCCATATTCCGAAACAGCGCTTGAGTCTGAGTCGAGCCTCAAGCACAGATTTCTGACACTTTTCAATGGAGAACTGTCATAAAATCTATGCTTGAGGCTCGACTCAGACTCAAGCGCTGTTTCGGAATACGGGCCTTAAACTGTTATTTGTTGCCTAAATTGTTTTCTTTTTCAGGCTTTTATAGATGCTCATGACCAAATAGGAGCTATCTGGATAGAAAGAGGCTCAGGAATTGATGAAAAGTTTCCCCCAATAGAAGAAAAGAAAGTAGTCACATTTGACGAAAGCCCGGAATCTGAAGAAATGGGGCCTGTTGAGACTGTGAAAGTAGTAGGCATTAGAAAAGTACCTGGTCAGCCTTTAGGACTAACGGTAAGCGACCGGCCATGGACGCTCGCTGCTCTGCTCACACATTGGGCCAATGCACTGCATGAGGATATGTAGTGTAGTCTCTATATAAAAAACCTACGTACCTACGTCTCTATAGTACCTTACTTATCTATGTAATACTTACCTAGACCTAGGAAGTATGTAGAATACATAAATATGATTGATAACGGAGCGTTAAAAATATTTAAGTACTTAATAAGTACATAGGTCAAAAAGCTGCGTAGGTATATTTGTTGCTTATATAAAAAAACCCTTGCTTGCCTCGTGCGCGAGCATCCTATTCTCTTGCTTGCTTTGGTTGATTTGTTTGTTTGATTGAACAAAATTTAGCAAAATTGAAAATCAATCAATCAAACAAAACAAACACAACAATCAGACAGAATCAGCACCTTGCAGGCGAGCACTTGTATTAATTGCAATGTAATTCATTTTTTCCAGTTTTATCGAGTGTTTAACAAACTGAAACTTGAGAAGAGTGAAGTTAGTTCGGCGGTGCTCGTCCCGTCCATGGCGTGAACCGACCGAGTAACCGAGTTGAGCTACTGAGACCATTGACCTCCATAAACCTTGACCTTCCTCTCCATAATTTATGTACTTCTATTCTACCTGGCTAACCGTGGGCTACCCTGCATAACCCTTCGCCCTAGTAACAACAGTAACTAGTAAGTACCCGAGCTAAAAGACCAAGATGAAAACTTTCACTCAGACAGACAGACACGTGACGAATCTATAAGGGTTCCCTTTTGCCATTTGGCTACGGAACCGTAAAATTGGACTGGAAATTTCTCCCGATCACAAACATGAATCGAAATGGGAAATTGAATTTCTATTGCGTTCAATGCATGATGTATTTAATACTTAAATGATTATGATGTGCTGTGTGTTTACCCCAATAAATAAAATAACTCGCTAGGCTCGATCGCCACCGAGAACAAACAATTTTGTTATGTCTGCATGTTTCTGTAATTTGGATGAACATTGATCATTATTCTGTGCTTGGTTGTTATATTTTTTTCTTACTATATTTTTAAATGTATTTGAGTACATATCCAATCACTCATCTAATTTCCAGTACATAATGTAAGTTTAGTTTCGTTCAGAGTTGATGTTGTGTGAAAATGACCGGTTCGGTCATTTTATTTTTAAAATTTAAAACCCTCATAAGATTTATATGAAATATGAATTGGCGGTGATATTTTCTTTATCAATAAGTTTCTGAAAAAAAAAGAAAACATACGAGCACGTATATAGCAAATCTGGATTTTATGAGAAAAAATGGTTACTCTGGAGGGCAAAGCCCTATACATAGGGCTAGCACCTGTGTCCACTCGTCATACAGAAACTTAGAAAAAGTGGTATTTGCTACTAACTTTGCACGTTTTTAGTGACAAAACAGTCGTTTTTTCACTAAAACTTTTGCAACGCGATCGCCACTGCACATAACCCGGCTAGATAGACAGGCAGACAAAAGACACTAAAAATTCAAATAAAGCCACGACAAAAATTAATAACTGGTGTTGGTAGTTACCAACTTTTTCTAACTGAAAATGAATTATCAGTGTAGGTTTAGGTACCTATCCACTTTTATAAAACTGAAAATGTCTGCAGGAGGATTGTGTTGTTATTTTTAGACAGGTTTTTCCGCATAAAATTAATGATGAGTGTAGAGTAGTTATTATGAGTTTGCCTGTTTGTGGTTGGGCTCAGAAATAGGTATTTGCTGTATCTATTTAATATCACTTGGTTTTGATGGAATTTTGTTCCTAATTAAAAACAATATCAGGATTATATTTTATGAATAATAATATTAAATGCGTCATTCAATTTTGTGTACCAATTAAATGGTAAACATTTATTTCCTTGTGTTAAATTATAAATATATTTACCTAAGTACTCGCAACAATTTAATACGACGTCTTACTTCGACAAGCTGGGGTGCCACCCCTCATGTCCTCCGAACATCTGGACTAGCTCTCTGTTTCTCGGCTGGTGAATTTGCATGCCCAGTGTGGCATCGATCCGCCCATGCCCGTGAAGTAGATGTAGCACTAAATGAAACATGCAGAATTATATCCGGCTGCCTAAAACCAACTCTCCTCTCTGCACTTTACCCTCTAGCAGGAATAGCTCCCCCGGAGGTCCGTAGGAAAGTCGCCTCCTCAATAGAAAAAAACAAACAGGAGACGGAAAAATAACTTGATGTTGATGTATTTTGAAAGTTGCATCAAACCTTGAAGAGCCCAATTAACTCGTCCGTGTGTCAGGTTGAAGGGGCACGGCGTAACACGACATGATAGGTGATGTATGACTAATATACAATGTATGTATGTATGTATATAAATTGCAGATGGACAGACCAGAGTGGGACCATAAGCTTTAGTCTTTCCAAAACCAGGCCGAATTAAAAAGTAATAAATAAGTCGCCTGACACTTATGCCTAATACATTTTAACCTAACATTAATATATTAAACTTTGCTCCAAATAGACTTCAAATGAGCATGCGTGTGAACCATTCAGTTAGCTTTCTTGGTTAATAACTGATCGCCTAAGGCGACGTTCACCCGACCGTTATTTGAATAGGTGGCAGTGGCATTTTCAGCTGAAAGCTTTTTGGCTATCGATCATTGGCATCAGGTAAGCTATGGAGTTTGGGTGGCATAGAAACTCCGTCATTGGAATTGGTCATTAGCTCATAATCAGTTACAAGTTCATTTTTTTCATGTTTACAAGTAGTAGAGCTCTTTGTGAAGGGCTCGTCCGGGAACTACTACCATGCCTATTTCTGCCGTGAAGCAGGATTGCTGCGTTTTGGTTTGAAGGGTGCATGTGGGTGCCAGTGAATTGGGCCCTTGAGGCTGAATGTCTTTAAATGATTGTTTTTTTTTTGTTTTGGTTGTTTGATTTTTTTAGTATTTTGGTTTTAGTTGTTTGTTGATTTGCTTGATTTGCAGGGCACGTTCTCAGTGTGCAGTAATTGAAATTACTGTCACGAGGCTGAACATCTGTATTCCTCAAGTTGATGGACGCAAGATGACCTATTCGGGGCAATTTGTCCAAACAATATTTTGTTCCTTTCAACCCAATCGGTCCAGTAGTTTGCAATAAATAAATATTGTAGACAATCCATTATTCCATCATTCCACCTCCGGTTCTGAATTTCGGCTCGGACACTGTTAAATCCGGAGGTCAAAGCATTATATTTATTTGATTAAATTAGTTAGCAATTGTTTGTTATTAATTATTATTGTAATATATATTTTATGTAATTTATTATTATTATTATCATTGATTTGTTGTATATTGTAACTGTGTGTGCTTCTTTCTGTTTTAGTATTTAATAATTCTTAATATTTTAAATTGAATGCTGTTGGTGTTGACGGTATTAGTCGAAATATGCTTATACCTATCCTTGATATAATCCTACCTATCCTTTGTCATCTCTTTAATTACTCCTTAGATGTAGGTGAATTTCCTTCCATTTGGAAGGAAGCACAAATAATTCCTTTGCCTAAGAAGTCCAATCCCAAATCCTTTTCCGAGTATCGTCCTATTTCTATTCTTCCATTTCTGTCCAAAGTCCTCGAACGCCTTGTCCATAGCCAATTAAATTCATATCTTTCCTCTCATAATCTTCTCAATCCTATGCAATCTGGCTTTCGCAGAGGCCACAGTACTGTAACTGCCCTTGTTAAAATCACGGACGACATTCGTTTGGGAATGGAGCATGGGCAACTTACTGTGCTCACATTGCTTGATTTTAGTAACGCTTTCAATACCGTCAACTTCGAGATTCTCCTTGCACTTCTTCGCTCTCTTAATATTTCTCCGGCAGATATTTTTCCATGTAAATTTATCTTTCAGATAAAAATATATCCATCTCTTTTTGATTTTTTTAAGCTTGTCAAAAATGAGATACTAGACATTTTTAGTTAGACGAATATCGTTATTCCATAAATAGGAAAATCAGCCTTTGAGTAAGCCCGTTTAAAACGACAAATTCAGGTGGCAGGCAAGATCTAAGACTGTTGGAGCCAACCAACAGCTTAACGCAGTCGCTTTTGCGTACTCAGAGATTCTACCCAATAATGCACAAAAAACTTCCAACCCACGAGCATGTAAGATGACAAAGGTTATGAAATTTAATGAAGACAAGGTATGTTTGGACGGTATTTATGGTAGTGGGTGTTGTGGGAGGCAAAAGATTAGGAATCTAAGTCGATCCTTTTCTACCACGTATAGGAACTTTTCTGTCTATCCTTTTCCATATCTTAGAGACATTTCAAATAATTCTTGATTTCGCCAGTGTTCTAGAATAGAGAAATCCTAAACGTTTTAGAATGCACTTTAACATTATAGAATACTCAAATTTAATTAAAATACCCGGGCAACGTCGTTCGTTGCTAGTTTTGTATAAGTATTTAATTACATAGTAACAATTAAAAAATGTGTTCATGGAAACCACACTACCAATATTTAATACGGCTTTCAGGTATTACGAAGAACCGATTTGATGAGGGTGATATCTGAGCATCCGTCTATGCTCGAGCTTATACGAAGAAAAATTGAAAGCAGACTTATAAATACCCGGCGAAGACAGGTAAAAGGCAACGTTACAAGCGGACAGGAAATTAAAATGTCTCCGAAGATGAACTTACTGTCGAACTTATTATTTTTGTTCTCTGATGTGAATTCAAACGAAATCAACAAAAAGCAACCTTTTGAACGAAGAATAAAGCAAACAAATGCGAGTTTAGGGTTCCGTTACATATATTTCTCAACCGGAAAAATCTCTGATCCGTGAATTCCTATATCAGAGTACCCATTTCTAGGTTTAGCCACTTTTTGTACAAAATTCTTCATCTTTTTTTGGGATTAATAAAACTTTTAATTATATTTTTCCTGTTCTCTTTGACAACTTTAATTTAAAAGTATTTTCATCCCACCAGCTCAGAAAGTGTGTTTTCCTGTTCAATATCTGACTGCAAAAGCTGTTTTTATCCTCTAGAAGATAAAGTAAATTTGAATTTAGAATATCGTGTTCACTAAGTTTGTGAATACACAACCTATGTACTTCTACCTCCATGGTGCCGAACTTATCATGCAACATTTTTTATTTTGTTAAAAGCTCGCACTCGTAACCTTCTTGGTGTATTTGTGAATTCAAAACACCATTAAACCTATTTACTTCTACCTGCATCCTTTTGTAGATAAAAGTTACTTCAAACGCTGCTATTGTTGGATGGTTTCACTTCCTTTCCACCTAAAAGTTAATGAACTTGAGAATTAACCAACACAGAAACGGATACAAATCTGCTCAATGCATAAAAATGCTTCCTATCCATCGCGCTCATAATGCCAGATCGCGATCCAACTTGCAACTGCTCGCTTCAGTGCGTTCATTTCAATGATAAACGGTTTCCCACATCCCAATAGCAAGGAGATAGAGGTCTCAGAACAATGGCTGTGCGCTATCATCCTTTCATATCGCGAGAATGATTCACAATAGCTCGATGAGCCACTTCCGTAACCAGGCACACGGTAAACCGAAAACACACAAACAGACACTTAATTCAACCACCAACCACGTTCAGCACATCGTTTAACCTATTCAACCTTATTTCCTCTACCATAAGTGACTGTCAAAAGATGGTTAGAGTAACGTAGTAGAGTGTAGTAGTAGAGCTCTGAATGAAGGGCTCGTTTGTTATCAAACCTATTTCTGTACAATATCAGTAGATCATTATAAACTGGTTCCGTAACTATACGGAGCAGGAAATGTTAGTTAGAATACTTGAATGCCGAGGTTTTAAGAATTATAGAATATTTAGGCATGTTGTAGCAAATCATTTGTCAACGAAAGTGCTCGTATAATAATAAATAAATAAAATAAAAAGCCGTATATTTCTTTACATTTAAGTACATAACTATTCTAATCTATATTTAATGTTTGCGGTGTGGTTGATGTAAAGACCCCTCTTTGGGTGAAGGCCAAGTGGTCGTATACGACAGTATAATTATTCTTAGATAATATTCTAAGCAAATTGTAAGTAATAAGGCTTGGTCGCGTGGAACTGGCATCTAGACTCATCTATCTGTAAACGTTTCAAAGAGAAGATACCTACTATTGAATAAAATTATATTTGATTTTGATTTCTTATTGGATAAACTGGGTCATTGAAGTAAACAATATCTTTTCTTTTTCTTTTTCGTCGCAATGACCTTAACCTAGAAAATTAAGTAGGCAAAATAAATGAAGTTGAACCTAATATAGAAGGTGTAACTGTGGAACTCTGTCAAATATAGCTGTCATATTTGACAGCGTTTCACTGATCGTCACCGCAGAGTGCTTAGATGTAGCTATGGCAAACGCGAACCTACAATACCTACATATCGACTTAGTTAAAAATTGCCGGAGCGTATGCGTTTATTGGAGGGTGGGTTTAAGCATCGGACCCAGCTACGGCAGCTATTAAGTCATGACGAAGACCTTCAAGCAGTATAAAAACTGTGTTGGTCTCTAGCACATACGAACTTACTAACAGTGAACAGGTTCGTGAGTTGTTTGCGAACCGCGGCCAGCTATTGACCCACTGACACACAAACGCCTTATATATACATTCTCAAGTTTTTTAAACTTATAATTATTGTTAAATGTGGGTATAATTAACTCGTGCAAGGTGCAAACTAGGAGAATATAGGTGATCAAAATCAAGTTTTTAGTCTTTCGTATTGAGGCCAATTATGATTTTTTTACGTAACTATTCGGTTTTTGTATTGCGGGACTATTTTTCCAGCGAGTTTTGTATGGAGATAAGGAAACCTGCGACTACTAATACGCACGACGCTCATACCTTTTCTCCATGCAATCCCGCTGGAAATACAGGCGCGCAATAAAAAAAAAAAGAAACAAAACTCAGCGGTTTCTGACAACTAACTTTTCATCTACTACGCTTTAGTATGTGTTGGCCTTTAGATGCACATTTTATTGTCCCAGCAAACAATAATAATGATTGTAATACTGATAATGTGTGAATTCACTGTAAAGATTCTATGTAGTTAGCATTGTGTGATTCGTTTTATGTAAAGCGGTATACAATGGCCTTGTATACTATAAATATACCATTCACAAGTGCTGCAGGTAATCTAGATATACAGGGTGATCCTGAAAAAGGCTTCTGCCACAAAAGTTTCAAAGAAAAACCTTACAAATTTAACTAAAAGATAATCAGGTATTTTACTTAAGGGCTGGTTTCATGGATAACTAATCGACCAATCAAATAGTTGACAATTGTTTAAAAAAAATTTTTGCTTGAAAAATTGGATATAAACGACTGTCAAATATTTGATTAGTCGATTAACTCAATTAATAAAAATCTAAAAACATTTTTCTGCCTAGGCAATTAAAATTGAAGGTCTTATAAACCTAACTTATAATAGTTGTTATCGGAAGCATAATAAAACTCAAAACAAACGGACAATTTATTAATAAAACAAGACAATCATATCAAAACCTCGGTAACGGCAAGGGCGGATCCAGGGGGGGGGTCATGGGGGTCATGACCCCCCCCTGAGCTGGTTCCAGGACTTAGGTGGACCACTAAATTGTAGACCTACATAATGATTTTGTATTATAATATGTATATTTTGTCACCATACAGATTTTATGTAACTACAAACCTTCAATATTTTATTATTTTAATCTAAATATATGAAACTCTTACGCTACTGACTGACTGACAATCAACGCACAGCCTAGGCCGTTAGTCCTAGAAGCATGAAACTTGGAGGGTGTGTTCCTTTTATAGTGTAGAGGTTCACTAAGAAAGGAAATTTGAAAATTATTTCGCTAAAAGGAGAAAAAGGGGAAAAATAGTTTTAAGAAAAATGATGATTGTAAAAATCAAAGCAAAGTTAGAAGCATGAAACTTGGACAATAATACATAATTACAATTATGTAAATAATTAATTTAGTGTATAAAACAGGAAATTCTTGCAGTTGGTCATGTCAAACTAAACAAACCAGATTTGATTATACACCAACGCATACAAAACCCAACTATGACAAAATCACGCAAAATAGCTTTACTAAGCACCTACGCAAAAAAACTGTAAAAAAAATCTCATCTGCCACCAGATTTAAATAAATAAAAAGGTTTAAAAAAAACCTATGTAAACCACTAAGACAAATCGCGGTTTTTGTATGCGTTGGTGTACAATCGAATCTGTTTTTTTGGTTTAACATGACCAACTGCTAGTTACCTTAGTTTATTTCGTTTAAGAGGAACACACCCTTCAAATTTCATGCTTCTAGGACTAACGGCTTAGGCTGTGCGTTGATTGTCAGTTAGTCAGTCGACTGTGAGTAACGTAAGAGTTTTAAAATAATATTTAGACTAGTTATACAGGGTAAAAGTCTTAATGCGGTTCACAGAATACATCTACTTGCCAAGTTTCATCAGTCTAGCTCTTACGGTTTCGGAGAAAAATGGCTGTGACATACGGACGGACAGACAGACAGACAGGCATGACGAATCTATAAGGGTTCCGTTTTTGCCATTTCGCTACGGAACCCTAAAAATGCCTTTCAGCTTTCATAATCATTAAAAAAAAAATACTTGAGGGGCTACTTTTGCTATAATCGGGCTTCAAACACAGCAAGATGGAACATTCTTCTGAAAGGCTAATTTGATTTAAACTATTTTGTCTAACTATTGATAGAGAATACTGGAAACTAACCAACAAATAGCTTCAGAGGTTAGGTAATAAAAGTTTCAAGTAAGAAGTGGTATTGTTAATCCTTATTAATATTATAAATGCGTTTGTAACTCTGTCTGTCTGTCTGTCGTCCTGTCTGGCTTTCACGCCAAAACTACTGAACCGATTGAAATGAAATTTGGTACACAGATAGTTGAGGGCCTGAGGAAGGACATAGGCTACTTTTTATTGCGAAAAAAGGGTTGTAAGGGGTTTAAAATAGGGGTTGAAAGTTGTATGGAAGTATCGTCATTTTTTAGAGCTAGAAACTTAAAACTTATTTTTTAGTCTGTTGATTTGATATAAAAAAATATGACATTCAAAGTTTGTGCTGGGGGGGTAGAGGGAGGGGAGTACAGGGGGGAGTGTGGAGGGGAGTACAGGGGGAGTGTGGAGGGGAGGTGCGGGGGGAGTGTGGAGGGGAGCACAGGGGGGAGTGTGGAGGGGAGTAAAGGGGGGAGTTGGAGGGGAGGTGCGGGGGGAGTGTGGAGGGGAGTACAGGGGGAGTGTGGAGGGGAGGTGCGGAGGGAGTGTGGAGGGGAGTACAGGGGGAGTGTGGAGGGGAGTACAGGGGGGAGTGTGGAGGGGAGTACAGGGGGGAGTTGGAGGGCAGGTGCGGGGGGAGTACAGGGGGATTGTGAAGGGGAGTCTGGGGGGAGTGCGGGGGGAATGTGGGGGGGTGTTGAGGAGAGTGGGGGGAGTGTGGGGGGAGTTCGGAGAGGAATGCGGGGGGGATGAAAGTGTGGCGTAGTACGACGCCATATGTCTAAGTTTAGTAAGAGGGCAGACGACTGTGTCACGTGCACGCGAATATGACGTTGTTATTTAATTACTGTTTTCTTCCGCTGCAAATTAAAAATGCTACCCATAGACATTATACCACGCGGACGAAGTCGCGGGCACAGCTAGTACACACAGTAACACAGTATTAGCATAAATGATAATGTGAAAAAATCATTTAAGTAAAAATTTGACTATTGAAAGACAAGTTCTTACGTAGGTAGGTTTAGAATGTGTATTGCTGCTGGAGGTGGCCACTTAGAAAATCTTCTGTAAGTTTTAAGCAAACATTTTTTCACATTATCATTTATGGTTTATCAAAAATACCACTTCGTATTTAAACCTTTTCTTACCAAACCTCTGAAGCTATTTGTTGGTTAATCTCCAGTATTTTCTATAAATACTTAACCTTAAGAATGATAAAATGGGAAAAAAAATGTTTAAATCAAATTAGCATTTCATAAGAATGTTCCATCTTGTCTTTTGAAGCCCGATTTTAGCAAAAGTAGCAAATTAAGTACTGTTTTTTTTTTAAGATTTATAAGCTTAAAGTATGGCGCATTTTTTAAAGCTGCTTAGGAATCATGAAATTACCTGTTTAGATTTTTAATTTAAAGTTGAAAATTTGTATCACAATTCACCAAACGTACCTAATTTGTTTACTTTGGGTCATCATTTTCGTAACTTTCTTTAAAGTAACAAAAATAATTGCATAAAAGTACAACTTATGAGAATTCCTTTGCAAAAAAAAAATTACCAAAATATCTTTTTCTTTTTTTTAGAAATATATAAGTTTGTCATTTCGAAATTTCTCATTAATTCAGAAAAAAAATCATAACTCGAAAACTATACAAAATCGCGGAACATACATGGGGATGATTCTGATACCCCACGATACGAGGGACCAAAATTTTAATTTTGGACGTCAAAGTTCCGGCCACCCTGTATATTTAGATAAAATATAGGCTGCCTCATTCCGTGCGTGATAGTGCTTTTCTAGATGTCTTCAAGAGAAGATGGCATATATACGAAGTTATTATGTGTTAATAAAATAAAATATTTAATAAAATACCTACTTTTTACTTGTATCTATTATCAAAATTAAATTATAAGTTCTTGACTTGACCACGACTATGTGACCCCCTCCTGGCGCCAAAGCTGGATCCGCCCTTGGGTAACGGGCCATAATTATTACTTTTTCAATTGTTGATTGAATTTTTGATTTGCTAGAATTCGACCTGTAAAGAAGTAAAATGCAAAATTAATTAAATTGACAAACCATACAATCTAGTCTAGTCTGTCATGTCATGTAACAATAATACAAGATCATGAAAAACAGTCTTCATGACCGATTGCTGAACCGATTTTGACGAAATTTATAGAAATTTCGTCAAAATCGGTTCAGCAATCGGTCCAACATCGGTCGGGACCAATTTGAAAGTTTCAGATAAGAAAGATTTTTAAAAATCGACGAATAAATGACAAAGTTATCATAATAAAAGTTTAAAAAGATTAGTTTTCTGTAATTTCGGGATGTAACATAGCTTTTTGATTTTAATTGTTTTTCTGGTGTTATTTTGAGTTCTGTAATTTCAGTGGTATTTTAACCAACATTACTTGAGGTCTTAGCTCAAAGTGTAAGCAGTTGGAATTAAAGTGTATTATGTGATGTTCTGATTTGATCGAAAATGTTTCAGATGGATTTGGGAAAAACGGCCATCTTTTTTCCAAAGACAATTAGGGTAGGACCGACTCGACTTGACGGAAAAGTATTTTATCCATGTAATATATTATCCTTCTCATTAAACATCGAGCGTAGCATAGTGCTACATCGTTCGTAAGGGTGCTACAACGAGCGTAGCAATGTGCTCTATCGTTCCTAGTAGTAGTACACTGTTTTGTAGCAAAGTGCTACATATTTCGTAGGGGTGCTACAAAGATCGCAACTAAGTGCTACATCAGTGGTGCGTGTTACATCTGATTCTGTCCCATACTACAAAAATCGTAGCAAAATGCTACATATCGTTCCTAGTGGTGATACAATATTCGTAGCAAAGCGCTTTATAATTTGTAGTGGTGCTACAATGATCGTAGCTAAGTGCTACATCGTTCCCAGGGGTGCTACAGACATCGTAGCAAAATGCGACGTCGTTCCTAAGTGGCTTCATCATTCGTAAGTAGTGTTACAACGTTCCTTCCTAGTTATGCTAAAATATTTGTATCAAGAGAACGAAAGTTGTAAAAAAAGAAGGTGTACTTAGTACTTTCTAGTTGCTTTTTATTTACTGAATCCAAACAACGACAAATAGTCCCTAGTTATAAAACTACTTACTAAACTAACTAGACAAAAACTATAGGTTTTCAATTCCTCGCTCCGTGGAAAGGTTAATACCCTCGGAGTGGGAGTGGAAAGTGAAATGGGCTTCTCCCCAAGGCTGAGCTAAGGCGTTAATTGAGGTTTTGTGCTGCAATTGGCACTCCATTACCAGCTGAATGGCTTTATTTAAGTCTATTGTGGGCATTATGGAGAGCCTTTTCGTGCTTCGGACTAATGAAACTAAATTATATTTAAATTATTACGTCACGATAATGTTGTGGAATCATTCCGCACTGTCTTGTTTAAGTACAACAAATAAAGGAAAAGAAAATATATTACGTACTGTTATTATAATTGAGGTTTGGATTAACGGGGCGTACAATAAAAGGTCGCGAAATAACATGCTGTACAATGTCGTCACGTGTTGTTATTGTACGCCCCGTTATTACGATGCCAGTTAAGCCCCGTGCACACTGTAGCAATTCAAATTTTTGCTGTTTTGTTCTGGCAGCGGATACTTGTACTTGTCCTTGAGACTTTAGAGGGCGGATCCGACTTGGATAGGTTAGGTTATGTTAGAACATATAAATAACGCACAAGGCGAGCGAGCATAGCAAGCGTGCCGCGGCAGCGGCCGCCGCAGTGCCAGAAAATATTTTTTTACATTTACCCCAAAGGGGCTATTCTCTTAAGGAGCGGTATCCATTGCTTACAAAAAATAAGAAATAATTGAATTGCCTCAGTGTGCACGGGCCCTAATGGCATCCAATTAACATGCTGTACAATAACATCACGTGACAATTTTGTGCACCCAGTTAATTCTTAGCCAGTTATTGTACGGCAGGTTAAAACGAATCCAAAAAATGAAAAAAGGTTTCGTTTTAACATGGTGTACAATAACATGCTGTACAATAACTGGACGTACATTAACCGGACCCAACGTCTTGATGATCAATTGTGTGTTCCTGATTGTGGATCCAGCTGCTTTTGCTGATGTAAGTCTTACCCTCTTCTATTTATTTCTCTCTTTATCTCTTTCGTGCCTTCTCTTCTTCTTCTTCCTGCCCTTATCCCACCTTATGCGGGGTTGGCACAACATGTTCTTCTCTTCCATTCTCCTCTATCAGCCGTCATCTCTGCATTCACTTCTTATCCATATCATCCTTCACACTGTGTGTGTCTTCTTTCGTGCCTTCTGTCTTTCTTTATTTATTGACTCTGTTCTTAAGACGCTGACCACAGGACAACCATCAGGAAAAATTTAAAACCTTCTTACGATTTTTGGAACTTTGATTTGATTTTGCATATCTGTATTCAGTAATCTTCATTTTGAAATGTGAAATGAAATGAATTAAATCTTCACATTAATAATAATGGCGCCACATAATAATAATCTTTATTTCTCTTTATGTTACATGTGACGAATCTAAGTACATGTACTTAGATTCGTCGGTTTAGTAATCCCTATGTCTATTTCAGTCCGTAGCTGAACAACTATACCACACGTGGAGTAAGCCGTTCGTGTTTGTTCACCCAACGTCTTACTTCGGCAAGCAACCCCGAGTGCTTCAGTTGACGGAGCAAGACATACACACGTGTCCTCACTACAAGGGCAAACTGGCGTTGTCGCATTCTCATCAGATACTCTGTTATTTGTGAGTACTTAACAATATAATAAATAAATAAAATAAATAAATATTTCGGACAATCCACACAACACTATCTAGCCTCAAACTAAGCAGAGCTTGTACTATACAAGGTGTCCCATAAGTCAACGTCCAGCCGAAAACGGGTGATGCGCCAAGTCATGACAGTTATCAGAAAAATATAAAAAAAAATATTTGCTAAGTAACTTTTGAGTTATGAGTATTTTAAAAAAACAGGAAAAACTGACACCCTGTGATGATCTTTTAAGTCCTGTGACTACAAATATTAACTTTTCATGAAACTTTTTTCTGCAACGTAAGCATGAATAACCCTTCTGTAAATTACAATTCAAAATTAAGCCTTAACTGCCTCAGTTTTCAATGAAATCGTGGAGTTTCGGCCAACGTTTCATTTCAGATACTCATTAATATATTTATTGCATACACATCATTTAGTTTAGGTACATACATAGTCTTTAGGTGTAAGTCAGTATCACATGGACCCTGTACGTATAGGTTAAAGCAACGTGTAGGTAGGCCGTGAATTTTAGATGAAAGTAGGCAGAATTTTTTTTTTCATCGAACCCATACGTGTGGGGTATCTATGAATAGGTCTTCAAAAATGATGTTGAGGTTTTTAATATCGTTTTTTTCTAAACTGAATAGTTTGCGCGAGAGACACTTCCAAAGTGGAAAAAAGTTGGTCCCCCCCCTCTAACTTCTAAAGTAAGAGAATGATAATACTAAAAAAAATACATGTTTGTTTTAGTACTATGGGACCCCCAAAATTTATTGTTTTTTTCTATGTTTGTGAAAAAATCTGAATGCGGTTCACAGAATACATCTACTTACCAAGTTTCATCAGTGTAGCTTCTATACAATATGTACAAGGTTATTCATTATTGGCTGCAAATACTCAGGAATTAGGTTCAACAAATAAAATAAAAAATATTTATGAAATGATTTTTTTTAAGTTTTGATTTAAGTTTTTGTATCAAAATTGTTTTTTTTTTAATTTCTTTACGGCTATTGCTTAATGATTGCCATGGAGAACAGGACGATGACCCACACAGACGGTGACTGAACGCAGAGTGTCGCTCGCGGCGCGCGGGCGCGGATCTAAGGTCAAAATAGGCCAGGTGCCAATGATTCCAAAGGTACATAAGTAGGTGTAGGAGAGAACCGAACAAAGTCAGAGTTGAGTTAAAAAACGCGGCACGGTTGTGGCTTTTTTGTGGTTCTTTTTGAGTCCCGTGGCCTTTGAATTATTTAGGTAAGTAATTAATTTTATGGAGAAAATGATAGGTAAGTACTAGCATGTTTATTTAGCAGCAACTCACCCAAGTTCACTTATCAACGTGACCTCTGGTAGGGTTCATGCTGTTGTAAGTGTAACAATATACTTTTTACTACTGAAGCAGGACTTGCTCTGCGTGAACTGGTAACGACAAAAGTGTCATTCAAATTAAAATAATATAATCGCTCTTATGTTTTTAGATACAGGTATTATTACACTGTTAGAGACTAGTTTCAAACATAAACCATGTTAGGGCACCGCAAATAATGTTTAGTTGTACTAAGTCTAAGTAGGTACTTCCATTTCCTTTCAGACACTGACATAACAAATGTCATAAGTAGTAGGTAACCTTTTCTGTCAAGTTTAGAAGAAATAATAAAGTTAAGCAAAAATAATAATCCAAGAGATTCGATTAAGTTTAAATCTTTGGAAATGGAATATAATAAGCAACGTCTTTACGTGTATGAGAAATTATAAAATCTACTTAGTAGAAGCATTCTTCTGTAGTTCACTCTTGTCTTAAAAGTTCCCAAGTTGTAACGTTCCGGAAATACTGACGGCGGAAGAGAGTTCCACTCCTTGGCAGTTCGTACTATAAAAGTGGACAATTCACACAACACTACCCAGCCCCAAACTAAGCAGAGCTTGTGCTATGGGAACCAGATAGCTGATATAATACTTGAATACATTTTTTTTTGTAAATACATACTTACATAATATGTTCACCACACAAATATTTGTTCTCGGTGGGGATCGAACCCACGACCTACGGCGCAGAAGGCAGAGCTACTACCAACTTAGCTAGAGGCCAGTCATTTTTAACTTGATGTTTTCAAATTTTCTCTCAAACAAAACTTACAACCAGTTTTTATGCGAGCTTTTTACCAACCGATTCGAGTTATTAGTAGGTTAGTACCAATTTGACCCTTGACTTTATAAAAGAAGATTACATTGTCAATGGCCATAATAATCGTGGTTCCCAGTGATTACCTAACTTGACCGCTTTCAAGATTTTCTCTAGGCAGTAATTACGTAGGTAGCCAATACACATAATAGGTAAGTACATTAGGTACTTAAGTAATATCTGCTACATCTAGTGCCTAGGTAGGTATCTAGAAAGGGCAAAAGTTGAGGTCTTAAGGTGAATCGGGGTCAAGTCGTCAATCGACTGGCCCTTTCGGAAAATGTATTTATTAAAAAAAAAAGCAGCCAAGTGCGAGTCGGACTCGCCCATGAAGGGTTCCGTAGCATCAAATAACATAATATAAAGGTTTTAGTAGTTCGTCGAAAGGTAAATATGTTTGACTTGGTTTAAAAGAGCTGTATTTCAGTACTGGAAGTTCCATTAGCAAGATACAAGATTTATTTGTAAAAAGCTTATTTTACACGCAAGTCATAGTATAAAAAAAGTTAATTAAGTATACTAAACTTCCTAATAAATAAATAATGGTGTCACATTTCACACTTCCCCAAACCCGGCAAAGCTTGTCGCAACCAGATAACTGATATAATACTTATTACGTTGTTTAGAGGGATATATTTTCTAGTTTATTCATGTTATCCTTTGTCCCCAGTCAACACCATGCAAGCACCCAGTGATAGTGCTCCAAGACGTCGCCTTCACCGACCTGCAAGCTCTGGTGGAGAATGACGCCCCAGATGTGTTCCTCAAAGGGTAGCCTGTTTGGCCACATCGTGATGTGACGTAAAATTTACAAGATAGAAATATCCATTGCTAAATAAAAAAAGTAATAATCGAAATATTTATCTACTACAGTGTACGTGGGCCTTAACAATTAAACTGTGGAAAAAAATTAATGATGACGTTGCCGATTGGGGAATAACTCCGCGAACATTTCGATGGCTCGAGATACATTGTCTCCACTGATGGCATACCTACAAGCGGACCATCTCCACCAACTCTACATTGGAGTATTGGTCCGTCATCTTTACAATTAGGTAGTAGGTACCTATCCCGACCGTTAATCGAAGGCGCACTTGAGGGGCGGAATTTGCAAGCGTATGCACATACCGGCGTCATCAAATACACTAATAAATTGAGCCGATTGATTGATGCGTTTGCGATGGCCGCGGGGGCGTGGCGGGGTGGCGGGGGGAGGGAGCGGCCGGTGATTGGTGCTTTGGTTTGGATTTATGAAAGAAATGTCGGTTGCGTTTGTTTGTGTGTGTGACAGCGCAGTTTAAGGACACGTACAGATTGGTCGCGTTTTAAAAAGGGGAATTCACACTTACCGATTTACGTAAATAAGAATAAAATGAAAAAAAAATACCTGCCCATTTTATTGTTGATTCGGGTCGAGAATCACTAACATAATTACCTCCTAAAATGTTTTGCAGATCCAAAACTGCACCTTGTATATACTTATTAGAAATATATTTTCTTACCGAAAATCAACTTATAGCTAGAAATCTACCTTATAACATAATTTTGGTAACTATACTTTTTACTTGGCAAGGTCAATTTTACATTTCTATAAAATGTATATTCATAATATTAAAATATACTACCTACGTGTTAACATTAAATGCAATCGAAGTGTTATTACTTAGAAACAATCGACGCAACACCGTCCCGCCCCCGCATGCACTGCACCACCCCGCGCGGCCTTCCGCAGCGCAGTTCACCGCACCGCACGCATACTTACATGTATAGTAGTTAGTAGTTTGTCGATTGTTATTCGAATAATCATGGGGAGGAACTACTAAATCGACAATCGAATGCGCAGAACAAACAAAAATGTTTTAATGCATAAGTACGCAGCACCGTCTGTCAATGTCAAGAAGATATTATAGTACTAAGGAAGCTATTAGGTTTTTTAAAGTCGATCGTTTATGAAACTAAAGATTTTTTGTGAGGCATTTGCAAAATGTACAAAATATACAACAAATAGTTGAGCTATCCGCAGACCGTTACAAACGATATAGAGATAGCTCATCTGATCCAAACCTACTAATCATTAATAGAAATCGTGTCGTCGCCCCATTGGATCGTATTTTGGCTGGCGTAAGCCAGAGGTCAAAGTTAGATTTCTGTTTAGATTACTAGGTAGGTAAGGTACCTATTCCTTATTCAGTGGCTTCTCCGCACATAATTCCCTTGCGAAACTCCCCTAGCGTCTACGGGTTACGTGGCGTTACAAGGTCGGTTGCTTGAGTTGGAGAGGGATGTAAAACTGATTATTCCTGATTGAATTATGGAAATTCCCGACTGATATTTCAGTCTTCATTACCGCATTTCTACATAAAATATAATTTACCTGTGCCTCAACTTAGATATTGCGCAAAAATATTATAAAAATATTCAAAAAGCGGTTTTGAACACCGAATTCCTATTCTGAAGGTTAAAGTTTACAGGTATGCTCAGTTTTTTAGAACTGGTCACGTTATTAATCCTCTATCAAGGGGTGTATTACGTGGGGTGGTAAGTTGCCGGGGTGGGGCGTGCGTGCACCAGGAATATGCGGCCCGCCGGCGCCGCCAGGAGTACGATCGATACATTCGCTGTTTCGTTCAGTCGGTTCCGTTTACTCAGGCTCGCGACAAGCCTACGTGCTGCGTCGGTACTTTTTAGCATCTGTACCTTGCAGTTTGCTATCAAAACTACAGTGAAGTGAATTGCTATTGGATGTGCCAATGAGATGAGATAGTCTCTATCGGGTGAGTGAGCTTTTTAGAAGTAAACCGGGTGGGTGCGTGTGTCTGTGTCAGTAGTTTAAGGATCAATAGTTCGGTTCATGATGTCACTACTCGTCAAACCTGTACATCCGTGAGCAGGATCAGTGTCGTCATTCAGATTAGTGTTCGTATTGAATTTGGGAAAGTCAGTCCTCGCTGGCATTGAAGATTACATGTTGATACTTCCCACGTTTATTTTTTATCCTACCTTCCAATTGGTTACATGAAATGATTTTGCAGATCCTCATAGAATAGAGAAAGCTTTACTAATAAAAGTTTGTTCTTTTGTATGCAACGAATAAACTCAAAAACTACTAACCCATTTCAAAAGTTTTTTCCTTATTAAAAAGCTACATTATCCCTGAGTAACATAGGCTTTTTACTAGTGACTCGCCCCGGCTTCACACTAAAGGTGCTATTTAGAAAAAAGAAGGTGAAAAATATAAAGTCACTGACCTTGGATTTTTACCACCCATGCGAGGCCAAGGTAGATCTCTAATTAGTAATAACACGAATGTATAATTGTATAGCCACCACAGCACTGACCTGTAAGCCTAAAAAGCTCTGTCTGCCTCTGGTTTTGAGTCTGCGTGAGTGCTCACCAGTGTATTATACTGTGTGTGTCACGTTTCGACGTAGGGTTTATTTAACACTCACACAGACTCAAAACCAGATACAGAGCCAGACAGAGTTTGTGGTAGGCCTACTGAGTACCAACTCAGCTGTCAAGCTACCAACAAAAATAACGATTATATATTTTTGTAGATGGTCACAAGTACATCCAACAAGCCTTATAAATCGCTCACTGAATATTGAAATTGAAGCGCAAATTCTTATAATCGTTTCGTGTACCGTTGAAGCGCGTGGCGGGCGCGCGACTTGGCGGTACACTTTATTGTAAAGAAGATTACGCATTTTGTTTTCTTTAAAAAAACTTAAATATTATCGAAACAAAGGTGTATGTACCCTTCTTTCGATAATAATTATTTAAGTTTTTTTTATTTATAAATAAAAAAATCTTAGTAGGTAAATTAGAAAAAATATGCGAAATACCTAATTGAATGATAACCGAAAAAAGTTCGAAGGTCACGTTCCTGAAAACGTGCACTACGCGACGCCAACGCACAACAGCCAAACTCATGACTAGGCTGTTACGACATTTTATCCCAGAATGAGTTGGCTTTTACGATACGATACTCGTACGATGCACTGCCCTACGTCTGTCAACTTCAGGCATAAAGATGTTAAGCCTCACGTTCCAGTAATTTCATCAGCACCCACACATTTTGCTGAAACTGAATTTGTCCTTTGCTGAAACACTAACATAGAAGTTAAGAGTTGTGTACATCCTAATCATGCCAACTGTACCACGCATAAATACCTACACCAGTACACAGTACACCAGTCCTACCTCAAGCTCTGTCTGGCTCTGTGTCTGGCTCTGGTTTTGAGTCTGTATGAGTGTTGTCCAAATAAATCCTACGTCGCAACGTCTCACACACTGTATAATACACTGGTGAGCACTCACACAGACTCAAAACCAGAGCCAGACAGAGCTTGTGGTAGGCGTACATAGCGTTGTAATAGAATTTTATATTCTTTTATCAACTTTTGTATTCAGATTCCAACAAAAGATATCTGAAAATTCGGAACCGATTGAATACTTTCTCCTTATAAAAAGAACATTTTGACAATGCAAATAGCAATCCCATTTTATTTCTTTTTCTTTTATTTTTCTTTTACATTAAAATTTTACCATTTTTTTTAATATGCAAAGTTTTTGATTTTAGATAATTTTAATTTTATTACCATGTTCGAAAATGTTGAACATTATGTATTAATACGAGGAATTTTTATAAATCTACGGATATTTTTTCGTTCCATTAAAAAATCTAATGATGTAAAAAAATAAGGGGACACTAAACAGTAACAGTACAGATAATAAAAAGCTCGTCAGTTAAAAAGTAAGGTAACTATGATAAGTAAAAAATATGTTATGTAAGTAAAGTAAATAACTCTTATTTTAGAAGTTAGAGGGGGGGGGGACCAACTTTTTACCACTTTGGAAGTGTCTCTCGCGCAAACTATTCAGTTTAGAAAAAAACGATATTAGAAACCTCAACATCATTTTTGAAGACCTATTCATAAATACACCAATACCCGGGTTTGATGAAAAAAAATATTTTGAGTTTCAGTTTCAAGTATGGGGACCCCCGAAATTTATAGTTTTTTTTTCACTTCAAAAAATCAACCATTATTGAACATTTTTGTACAACGTAATTGTTTATAAATTTGTGAATGTAGTATTTTAGTGGTAATCTTCATTATTTACCGCATTTTTAATCATAACCGAACAGCTCCATTACTCCTCCGCAAAACTCTACCTTACCACCCACACGTTACAGACTACACTGCACGGTATGTAATTGGCGGTCAATTGAATTCAACTACTGAATAAAGCTGGAATTTTCAAAATCAAGGATCTATAATGCAGATAAATACATGTCTATGGTCACCAGCTGCGCTTTGACTCGTGCATTCAAAAAAAGAATTAAAAAGTTCTGAAATAGCTTCCGTTCTTATTTTAAACGGAAGATGAGTGGCGACTTCAAAACGGTTTTAATGTTTTTTTTTAATCGGAAGGAATGGAATTGAGTGCGTTGAAATTTTTTTAGTGAAGATTTAAAATCAGAATGGTTTTGATTGGTCATTAACTTTTAAACTAAAACTAAAATATCGGCGCACAGATATAAAATATTATATACAACTAAAGGACGAGCTTAATTCTCAAATAATGTTATGATTAATTCTTTATAAATTAAGGAGTAAATATACAGAAAAACTTTATCGTGATTTACACCGGAACTCAATCGATGAGGTTATGTAACGACGAATGGTGGTACTTGTGTCAGATCATGAATTGTCTTAACTTGCGTCTTCAACAGTTATTAAGAACTAAATACTACTATGAAAACCGTTTGAATTTCTTTAAAAAAAGGTTTAAGCTCAGTCAAGTCAAAACATTGTATGAAGCATCCATTCTTCTAGATAGTATTTATGATCAAACTTCACTTGTAGATGTTGAAATCAAATGTTTTACATTAGAACACTTGTTTTATTCATGTTTAATTTAAAAATATTACGCGCACCCTAACAACAATGTTGCCGCAGACTTCGCGGACGCGGCCGCGCGCGCCGCCGTCGTCTACACCGACGGCTCGCTGCTGCTGTTCGACCTCGAAACCGAGCAGGTATGTACCCACCGCCGCGCTACGCGGCGTAGTGGTTCTTCTTCTTTCGTATCGATATTACAATCATTAAAGCCACTTCGACCAGTAGGTGGCTACATCCACAGCCAAACATGAGATCATCCATTGTGCATGAGGTGGGACATGATGGACACGCGAGCACGTCTGGCATGGACTGTACCTGGCCACCACACTGAAATTGCGTGTCATTTTTAGATATCATCCCCCATTTGCTCAGGCTACTCCTGCAACGGCCGATCTGGGCTCGAATTCTATTGAAGCACTTCCAAACTGGCCAGGGCTGTTCGTGACCGGGGGGCAGTTTCTCCGAAGCATCAATGTAATCCGTAGGTGGGGCATACTTAGCCGTCCATATAGCAAGGCGATCTTCACTTGCTCCACAAAATCGAGCTCAAAGGGGTCGGTTACATACATACATACATACATACATACATACATACATACATACAGGTGAAACTAATAAAAGCGTTATAAAAATAGGAATCGTATTTCAAAATTTAATCATTATTTTGGCTACGCATTTGTTTTAGATAAAAATGTAGATGAATTTGTACAGATCAAAGAATGGCTCAAAGTAATCGATTCGTTTCGTCGAATCGATATACCTATTACGTTTGCATTGTCCAAGAGTTTTTTATCTCTTTGATTCAGAAATACCATGAAGTGCATGCAAATTGCTTTTTTGGAAGCTGTATACCTAATACTATAGGGGTACCACAAGCTCTGTCTGGTTCTATTGTTTACTTGAAACCATGGACAAGATTTTTTTTTATTGCGCGTTCGAAATTTAATTTTATGGTCAGATTGACATTGTGGTTGTAAAGTTGTATCGCTTTACTAAGTAATATGGCGCTTTTGAGGTATTGTTTGAACACGAACATAATATGTTGTTGTTCACACTGAAGTAATTTCAGATAAAATATATTTTAGTTCTTCTGTCTACTAAAAATAAGAGTGTTAGTAATTTATTTTATTTTATTTATTCAGGGACAACAAACAGCCACAACATAATTATAATCTAAATTAGTATAAGAGTAGGTATAATTCTACCTACCTTCTTGACTAATAATATTGCAGCCCACTGCGTTATCCTCAAGTTAAATTGATTGAATTATTTATAATTGCGCCACTTGAGGCATTAAAAATATGCAAACATTGAAATAAAGCATTGAAATTGAATTACATTATATAGGTACAGAATTAAGCATTAGAATTGGACAAAATTAAATGTTGAATTACACACTTCTTCGCTTGAATCTCATTCAACGATTATGTTCTATAAGTAGGGTAAATACCTCGTGTCACATTTTAGAAATTGTTCTGTCTACTGTAAATTATAAATATAATGGCTTAGATGTTGGATATTTGTCACTCAATAATAGTTCATTTGTGCAGATCAGTGTGTAAGCTGTCCCTCACATTTAGTATGAGGCAGACAGAGACGGAGATATAATGCGTCGACCCATTAGTCTGCATTAGTGTGATGACCACTATCCACACTCTACACATAAAGAGGAATAGTTTTTATAACAAATAAGCCCCCGGAGGATATTATCGCGTTAATTCTCAGTCCAGTGTCGGCTGTCGGCGTAACTCACAGTAATCTATCGATTAGCATCCCGTTTGTGCGCTTATTCGGAAAATCTACGGTTTTCTGTAATTTCGCTACTTACACAAAGAGCTTGAGGCGTAGCGTGATATTACCAACAGAGGTCCTAGCAAGAGTTTTTTTGACAGCAATAATAGGTATCGTTTATTTATATACTGTTGTGGTTATTATGGTTCATAATTCTTTATTGCACACAGAGACATTTACAAATAACACAGGACATGTACATTATGCGAGCTTAACTTTTTTTAAGGATATTCGTATATTTTAAATTATTGCATTGTTATCGGTCTTTGGCAGGTGTGCTAAATTTGAATGAAATCTGGCCGTTTAAATTGGGTCAAAATCGCGTCTCAAGGTCGCTGGCGTCGGCGGCGATCAGTGAAACGCTGTCAAATTTGACAGCGTTTCACTGATCGCGATCGCCTTTAGGGAGTCGGTTGATTCGTTTTCTGTTATTTCGGGAAGTCACATAGCTTTTTGATTTTAATTGTTTTCTGGTGTTATTTTGAGTTGTGTTGTGTAATTTCGGTGGTATTTTAACCAACATTACTTGGAGGTCTTAGCTCAAAGTGTTAGCAGTTGGAAATAAAGTGTGGAATGTGGTATTCTGTTTGATCGAAAATGTTTACCGACTTTCTGCGATCTTAACAATGTTGTGGGTCCATCTGTTGGTGAATAGGTACATACTTAGTCAATACATACCTATCCAATATAATACCCAGATAGAGAATAAACATGTATTCACCACGCAAATATTTGTTCTCGGTAGGTATCGAGCCCACGCCTGCTACAGCGCAGAAGGCAGAACTACTACCTTCCTGGTCAATTATAAATTTCATCCCACTACGAGACATGCCCGTACCGCGCTAGCGTATTGCTCCTCACTCTTTCTGTCAATAGAATTTCTTTCAAACTTCTCTTGCTATGCTGATTCATATTGCAAATCGCAATTAAGCAGCAGAATTACCGACTCCCACCCAGACATAATGCCAATCATCGGCACAGTTAGATCAATGCATTGTTCCATCAATCAATTTGGTATTGTGTAATATATACGTCCGCATTAGGTAATAACCCACCTTCAGCACTCAGGTAATTTAGGTACAGATAGCATCAGAAGCAGATTAACATTTCAGGTTCGTAAAGTTTTTTTTTTTACACCAGCTTACTCCCGATTGAAGTTTTAGGTTTGACGATCTGCTTTGAGCCATAATTATATGACAAATCTATTGAATACTTTGACGCTGACAATTTATATCCTTACAGACGATTGAAAAAACAATAACTTACCAATTTTTTTTTAAATGGTGTACTCATATTATAAACTGCAAGAATTAATGCTTATAGTTTAGACGTTTAAAACATATTTATCTTTTTTTTTCATTTGTTAAACTTTTTTAAAAAGTCCGAACGACTAGAGTGAAAGTGAATTTAAAACTACAAGGATCTTTTTTCTTAACCAAATCCAAGCGAATGTAGCGAAGCATTCTACGCTGAAAACGAGAAATAAACTTACTTATGGCTTTCCGAAGTGATCAAGGGTTTAAAAAGAAAATCAATTTAAAAAATGCTATAGAGATCTAGTTGAGAAAAATATGGTTTCATCCATTATCCCCCATCGTTACCACCTAGAGCCAGCATCGATATGCTTTAACTTTAACTTTTGATGCATTGATACTTTGGCCGAGGTCAAAGTATCAATGCATCAAAAGTTAATTTAAAAAATACTAATATTTATCTATGAAGATCTAGTTGAGAAAAATAAACCTTCATCAATTTTCACACACGTAGGTCGTGGGTTCGATCCCCACCGCGAACAAATATTTCTGTGGAACACTGATGTTTGTTCTCTGTCTGTGTGTTATAATGTATTCTAAGTCTGTATTAAAATATATATAGGTTGACATTGTATTTACCTATATTTGACCAAAGCTGTTTATGCTTTATTTATTTTTATTTTTCGGTCTGTCTATTATGTTTTTAATTATTGTAATTGGTGTGACCCTTATAATTAAAGTAAAAACTATAAATACAAATACAAATACGTAAGTATAATATCAGCAGCTATCTGGTTCCCATTAGTACAAGCTTTGCTTAATTTGGGGCTAGATAGTGTTGTGTGAAATATCCGCTATTTATGTTTATTTATCTATTATTTCACTATTTTTATGAACAACGGGATATTTACCATGATTTAATTTTGTGTAACTGTACTGAAGTCCACGAAAATAGTGTTAAAAACCATAATATTTTCAAAAGTTTTATCTATTGTTTCCCAGTAAACCAGTTCGATACCTATTCATTAAGTAAATAAAGTAAAATATCGAAACTCACTTTAAACGATTGCCAATAGCTAATAAGTAAAGTACTGACCGGATTTCATTCAATTGTTGATTGTTATTGAACTTCTGTTATGATTATTCACCATACACAAGTATATTTTACATAAGCCTAATATTTATTTTATTATTAGAAACAACTAAATTTTAAATCTACCAGGACTGACCTACAATATCCGGCCTTACGCTCATCTAAGCGATCTAAATTACAGAAATAAAATCTATTAAATGAGATGTTTCATGGAACTATGGAGCCCATGACAGGTCCATGTACACCAATTTTAAATACTGCTTAGCAATGTAGAATTAGGTTTAAAATGTTATTTTTCATTAATTCTACTTCGTTTGGTTGAGATTAGAGATTAGACATAGAGATTTTCTTGGTCAAAGAGAGCAACACAACGCACTCAAAATATAGCGGACCGACATGACATGGACATGACGAGAAGTAGTAAAAATGTCATTTTGACAACTAACGCTGTCAATTAGCATGACACTGAAACTAATTTGTGTACACTGCAAAGCATTGCCTCGTAGGTCACGCACGTCCATAACGTGCCCTACGATGCACTGCCCTGCGTCCATCAACTTGAGGCATGTTCAGCTTCACGTGCCAGTAATTTCAAATCAAACAAAATAACAGCCGCATAAACGCTTTAGTTGCGTATAGTTTTTCCTTTCTTTCTTGAAATTAGGACCACCAAAGTTACTCGACATCAAAGACACTAAAGCACAGTGAAGATTCAATTCAATTTCGCCATTCAATTCCCAGCGCGCGGCGTCAAATCACCACGTCAAAAGTACCGTCTCTGGATGTGGTCCACATTATTTGCGAGGTGACAGACACCACCAGCTTGAACCTCCATAAAAAACATGAAAAAACACACCTGAACCGTAATAGCACGTTATAAAGCTTTATTTCGCGTGGCAAACGATTGTGCAGTGAAAAATGGGTTGCAATGTTAAGTCATAAAAGGCGCCCTATCAGTTTTCCGCAGTGTTCCAAGAACTTCGTGTTTTGGTGACGTGTTTGAAGGTTCTGTCGGTGTCGGTCATTATTATTGATAAAATAAGTGTTTTTGTAAATTATTTCATTAGAATATAATTATTAAAAGTTTTCATACTATGAGTGTTTTTTTAATAAAAGGTGTACGATTTTCATACAAATTAATTTTCCATTTTTTTCTTACAAAACAACTATGGGCTATGTAATGGTCTGCCCCGCGAAGTGAACGAAGCGTGTACTGAACAAATCGTTCTAAGCAAGCAATAGTCTTTTTTTCTTAGTTTATGACCAGTTCGTTCTATTCCTATTTTGTAGAATCATAAGAAACCCAGCTTTATACATTTTTTATCATGACTTCTTCATAGCCAGGTTGGAAAAGTCGCTTTTTGGGGCCCCAGTGACCTTTAAACCGTCATAACTTCTAAACCGGGCCACCGATTTTGACCCGGTTTGTGGCATTTGACTTAAAACCCGACCGGCTACCCTCTAGCTTTTTCTGACCGGCTGTGTCGACAGCCATTCTTGTTTTGACTTTCGAAATTTGTGTTTTGACGTAAATATACAGTTATTCTAAGATACTTACATATTTTTCACTTTTACCTAGTACCTGTATACTGACGCCGGTTGGCTGAAGCCATCTTCACCATCTGAAACAGAAAACTTAGAGATTAGAAATACAATTTTGTTAAATCGAGTTGAAATAGTTTATTGAAGCTGTATTTTAAGACCCTAAACCAAGTTAGAAGAAATTTATGAAAAAGGCTCGTGGGTGTAATTTCCAAACTAAATCAATAAATAGTAATTACTACTCAACCATCTTTGAGAACGACTAAGGGAAATATAGGAATTAAATAAAAACAAAATGAAAATCCTTATACCCAGCTGTGGGTGATACCTGGCTGAGATGATGATGATGATGAAGTCAAAGATTCATCATCATCATTGTCCAAATTTACTTAGGCCAATATAATATGCTCTATGAGCCGTAGAGCGGCTACGAACTTCGTATTTGAACAATAAATTTGGACAATTTGGACTGATATGATTATAAGTTCTCATAGTAATGAAAATAGTTGAAAATAGAGGGTAGTCAAACTACAATGTAACATTCAAGGTAAAAAAAAAACGGCGAGAACAAACCAACTACTTATCACATTTAAATATCACTTATCCATTCTAAGGGAACTAAAATATGAACGGTGCAGTTTTCACTTTATGATTGCAAGCTTTTGTAGTGGTTGCTTTGTTCGCCATTATGGTAGCTCATTGTTAAGCGACTAAGCAGAGTACTCTTTAAATCTTCCCTAATGGCCTTTTAAAACGACCAGTATATCTCATGATACCTACATTTGTAACATCTTAAAATACAACTTACACACCCACACATACTTACAAGATAGATAGATGAAAACTTTATTTGTCTAAGCTTAACACACACAAAATAAAAATAAAAAGAAAAAAATTACAGAGATATACAAAACAAATACTTAATTAACAAGTAAATAAAAACTAGCAACGAAAGGTGGCATAATAAAACATTTAATACAAGTAATAAATCTTTAACAAGAATAATAAATGAATGTTCAGAATATTCTTAAACGCAGCATACATAATGCTGAAAAGGTAAAGAAATCCATAAAGTAACTGCCTTATTTTAACTTCCAGGATTGATATTTTTGAGCGATATATTTTAATAGTTCGATATATCGATGTATCGATATAAAATTCTAAGTATTGAAAAGGTATAAAAACTGATATTTTTTTCAGACCAATAAACATTTTTTTTTTTGTAATAAACATTTATAAGTTTTAAGATTAAAAAATCTCAAAAAGAAAATACTTTTTTTATACTAACATCTTTTAACAAATTATATTTTATGTATTTTTTGTTTTTGGTTGACTTGATTTGCTGTTTTATAGTTTGGTTTTTAAGTTGGCAAAAAACATTATGTTACTCAATATTTATTATAGTCGAATACTAAGTTCAAATAAATATTGTGGTCAATCCACACAGCACTATCTAGCCCCAAATTAAGCAGAGCTTGTACTATAGGCACCAGATAGCTGATAAAAAGCTTAAATAAATACTTAGAATACAATAAAACACCCAGACTGAGAACTAACGGCGTTCACACACAAATATTTGTTCTCGGTGGGGATTACACCCACGACTTACGGCGCAGAAGGCAGAGCTACTACCAACTGAGCTGAGAGGCTAGTCATAACAAAAACTGTGACTGAATTTTAGAAAGAAAGAAAAGCATTTTATTGACCTACTCATATACACAGGAATACCTACCTACTTAAAAAATAAAAATAAAAAATTAAATCACATAAAAAATTATAAAAAAGAAAATAATCATTAAAGGATAGACAGGTAGGCAGCTGTCTTTAGACACTACAGGTCAATTAGGCCCCGGCTCAGTATTTGTTGCACTGTGTAGGTCACCCCACTCAGTGCAACACTGGTATTCTGCCGGGCCTAGGGCGAGTAATGTCACGGACGATGTAGTTAATAAAAAAATTAAATATTAAGGTGTGTCCAAACATAAAGCGGCATTCGAGCGCGGCTGCCGTGCGCGGCTAGCCGCGCTATGATTGGACGACGGCCGCGCGCGGCAGCCGCGAGCTACCTGCCGCGTGCGGCGATCGCCGCGAACGGTGTTAGTGTTGGTTCGTCAGTGATTGTGTGTGGACGAAACAGCAATTTGTCTTATTGAAATTTATGGCTCCCATAGTCCATTATGGGATACTAGACGTAAAGAATATCACAATAATAACGTGAGAGAAGATCTATGGGAATACGCCCAGCAAAGTATCGTAGCAACAACATTTTTCATTAAGAATTTTTTCATAAATAAAGAAAATGAAAGTACCTATTGGAAAATATTACTTTCCTGGAAAGAACGTTCATTAGCGATTCTATTGAAAATTCTTCTTTGGAGAATTTCCTTTGAGAAATTAAGTTTTGTCGTCGACAACCGTAGGGGCCTGGTGCATGAAGCATTACAAGTGTACTCTTGAGCATATTGAATATCGGCTCCATAGCGAAGAAGGCTGTAGTTTGCTACACAGTCTATTAAAATATGTAAGAAATACAATTTCGGAAAACAATTTTATATTCATCTCTGCTTTTGTATTTTGAGATTTCTGGCAAAATCAAACAATACAGAAAACACAGAATACGCAGCTTATAAATGCAATAGCTGTTTTACTCTGTAACTAAGAACTGCACTCGATGTATTTGATTGAAAGGACAAACTATTTAATACTTTACCGAAACATCGTTTTTTGGAAGTGAAAACTTTTTAAGCATTTATCGCGGTAGGAAAAAACCAGTGAACTTGCGTCACTTTCATCGACACTTCTTCGGCAAAGATCGACAAACTTTGCCAGAGAGGGACATAGCATAATGTAATTGTTCATGTATTCACTTTTGTCTGCATTCCCACCGGATTAATGACATCAAAAGTGCGATTATGTGTTGATTTATGTATCTGGCAGAAAATATGCAAAACTATCGGCTTTCTGACAAGGAGCTACATCCTTCACTGGATTGGATACTCTATCTAGAGTAGTTTAATTGCTCATTAGTCTAGTTGGCTAGATTGTAATGTTATTTGGGCACCGCATATAAGTGGCATACGAAATAATCACTAAATTTTGTCCAAAAAAATCCAATCATAAAATTATTTATGGAAGAATTTCTCATTCATAAGTATTGCCCAAATGAAATATCCTACGAAGGCTACACCTTTTTTTGAACGAGAATGTATTGAATATTATTAAAGTACCTACCTAACTAAGCTCTCATATATGTAACTAGCTGATACCCGCGACTTCGTCCGCGTGGATATTTGAGTTCGTTTTTTTTAGTTTGATATGACCAACTGCTAGTTACCATTGTTTTGAGCTTGTAATTTTCAGTGTATTTGAATTTGAAAGTGAGTGCTGTTGTAGCCGATTTTTTTCAGCAGTGTTTAGTTTAAGCATTATAGATGTTTCCCACGATTTTGTCTTAGTGGTTATCATCGTTTTTTTTGTAAACATTTGTGTGTATTAAAACCTGGTGACAAATGCTGCGGTAGCTGAAATTTTTTTAGTGTTTTTTTTTGTATTTTGTAAAGCTATTTTTTGTGATTTTATGTTATATTTGTGGCTAATTTGGGGTTTCGTATGCGTGTTTTGTATGGCGAAAAGATCATCATCATTATCAGCCTGAAGAAGTCCACTGCTGGACATAGGCCTCCCCTACACATTTCCAAGAAGAACGATTCTTCCATCCACAGACTTTCCGCGATCTTAACAATGTCGTCGGTCCATCTTGTGGGTGGGCGCCCTACGTTTCGTCTTCCGGTTCTTGGTCGCCAATCGAGAACCTTTATTCCCCAACGGTTGTCGGTTCTGCGAGGTATATGAATTGCCCATTGCCACTTCAACTTGCTAATTCTACGAGCTATGTCGGTTCTTCTACGGATATCCTCATTTCTGATTCTAACACGTAGTGAAACTCCCAGCATAGCTCTCTCCATAGCTCGGTGTTCCATAGTTTGTTGGAGAAAGATGAGACAGCAAAAATACGTTACGTAGAAACGGTCGAAACGAGTTGTTGTCACATCAATTTTCCTTACAAAAAAGATAGACACGTACTTGAGAGCACTGGTGGTCTAGTGGTAGAGGCCCCGCCTTCCGATCCGAAGGTCGTGGGTTCAAATCCACTCGTGTACCAATGAGTTTTTCTGTCGAAAAATTTATGTGCACTATGCCAGTACTCTCAAAACGGTGAAAGAAAATATCGTGAGGAAACCGGCGTGTTGTAGAACCTCAAAAAGTTCGACCAAAACGTGTCAAGGGTCACGCAAAAAGGGGCCACTAGTGGCCTACTTGCGGAAAAAAACCTGCCCGCACATCAAGTGCGGATGATAAAACTTGCCAACTTAGACACGTGCTCACACGAACACAACATTTGGTAGACGAAATGTGGTAGCAAAACTCCGACTTCGGGTAATAACTTGCGACAGGGCTATTACGTAACAACAACAGCATTAGCAGTGAGTGTTGTTACTTGTTGATTAAATCTCGCGTCGTGTGAAACGAATCAGTGCAGTGTGATTGCGTATCTTTTAAAAGATCATTTATTCAAAAAGAATCACTTTCAAACTTTTTAAAGCTAGATGAATCGGCTGTCAGGAACGTGCCCTACGATGCACTCCCACATCATGTTTTTTTTTTTTTAATTTTCTAAATGGAGCGAGTTTTCAAATATTTGATCTAAATCTCCGCTTACGTTTCAGCAGTAACTGCCTGCCTGCCTGCACGTTCAGAATGGACTGTACCCTGACCAAGCTGAGAACCCAAGAGTTGATAAACACAGAATGGCTGAAATCACGCATGAAAGAAATACCACCCTCTGGATATGATCTATAAAATATCAAGTTATGTCCGAAATGAATAGAGACCGTAAGAGTATCCCGAAAGTATCAGCGCTGAGCCTATTGTAATAGAGATAAATGAAACAGATATTGGATAACCGGCGCGGCGCGGGGTTGGTTGCGGCTTGCTGCTCGTTTGTTAACTCGGTGGGTGCGAGGTGGACGCCGCGTGAGCACAAACAAGCACGGAGGGGATCTCCAGGTGGTATTTCTTAGGGACAACTGCTAAGTTGGATGCATGCATGATACCGGATCGCGGTGCGAGCGCGTGCTATATTGTAGCCGCGCGCGGCACAACATGGCACGCGGCCCACCGGCCTGAGGAGGGAGACAGAAACACGCACAACAGAGTCAAGAGGTGAGATCCCAACGAGAGGTGTGAGGGGGTCGAGGGGCCGGGAGAGGCGGGAACAGCTAACAATCCAACATAGGAACAGTTAATAACGAGCAGCAAACCATTTAGAGCAACACTGGGTATACCTATGGTGGGAAGCGGCGCGCCGGCACTCTACACATTACACAAGGAAATAGTTTCGAGATCACAGTATCGTAGAGTCTTGTCTTATCGCTAGCTAGGGGAGTACGAGCGCGGGCGCGGCCGCGGTCGCTACCGGCCGCCGTCGCCGCGGCAGAATATGATTTGGGCGAGTGCATGGAAGTCTGCAAGAGAGAGAACGCTCGGTCGGATGATGCCCTGACACAAGGACGCTACGCGCGCGCACTAACTGGGGCGGGGCGGGTACATAGCCGTTGTCGAGCCTCGGCGGATACCTCTCACCATATCTAGACATTTGCTTTTCAACTAATAAGTACAAACTACATAATCGTAGATACTTAATTTTTGATACGAACAGTACCCGAAGTCGGAGTTTTGCTACCATTTCGTCTACCAAATGTTGTTTTCGTGTGAGCACGTGTCCAACATTTCTATCTTAGTGCGCTTGGCAGTTAGCCTGCATTGACACATGTAGGGTCCCGTTTTAAATGAAAAATTGTTTCTGTAATACCTGACTCTAGTTTCAAAACTTTGAGCATTCCTTCTTCGCCTCCAACAGCAATGTAGCCTGAAGAGTGATTCCATGATATACAGGAAACGTTTGAATGCTTTGGTATAGCAATCTGAAATCATGAGCACTGGTGTCAATAATACTTTGGGTTTGACCAACGAAATTGCTAAGATCGCGGGACATCTATGTAAGGTCTCAGAATTCAGCAGTAGACTGCTTCAGGCTGATGATAGGGGTTAATGCCAAGCTGAGGTGCAGAAGTGCGGAAGTAGAGGTTTCTATAGAAACTGAATGCAAACATAGAAAACTGCTTTACCTTTTTGCTCATGTAAATGAACATTGTGGTGAAAATAAACTTATCGTGAAAGAACGTCTACAATTCAGTGAAAACACTCTGTTTTAGCTTGAATATTTCCAGCATAGATAGATTTATACTAAGATGTTAATGTGGTGCCCACAAGGTTGATGGCTAGTCCATGTTATATTACAGCTTTATTTGGTCTTTTAGGAATTCTAAATATTATCGCTTCTAAGCGTCGGCACGCCTTTCTCCAAATCCTTGTCATCGAATTTCAGCTGAAACAAACATTTCATATGGAATACGGGGATCAACTAAACCGGTTTATCGAAAAGTAGTGATTAGCTAATATAATAACTTAAAGATAAAGATACTTTACTAGTTTGTAACAGCACGTTGCCAGTTGGTTCCTCTTCTTCTTCTTCCTGCCCTAATCCCACTTTATGTGGGGTCGGCAAAACATAAGTTGGTTATTCGAAAATATATAAAAAACCTGGATGTACCTCACTGTAATTCTTTATAATAGTTTTCGCCGTTTGCGGTGGTAGGTCACGAAAGGTGGGTGGTAGGTACGTGCTGATTACTTTTCTTCCCTGTCATAGTAGGGGTGTTAGCTCCAATTTCTTCATTAATTTTTGAATCAAGTCTATCCTCTGTCGTATAAGAATTGAGGATATGTACTTAGAAAAGCTTACTTTGGTCTGTGTAGTGAGGTCTAAGTCGCACTGCGCGGAGGGGAGGATGAACGACATCGAGATGACGTCCATCTCCTCTGAGGTGCTGACGAGGCCGCATACCGCCAGCAACAGGTAGTGGAAGCGTCCATATCCTGAAGGAAAGATGAAGAGTAATTTTGGTAGTTTCATATTATGAGCCTTCTGTAACCGAGACATGCATGAAGCCAACTCCTCCTTCCTGTCATCAAAATAGTCGACACTGCTGGGAATCTGTAGTCAGCTATTATTGCTGCACTGCTGGACAAAGGGCTCCTAAGTAGTATTTTTTCCACAATGTAGGTAGTGATAGCTCATTTATGATGGAATGGGTAGAGCTACTCGCAAAAAAGGGTATTCACGAGATATGAGGAAGAATTACCACCCATAATGTTCCTACCAAAATATTTAAAGTGGATATGCGTTGATGAGCCTCGATACTACAAAAGTAAATGTACTGAATGCCCGCTTTCACCAACATCATGACGATAATCACTACCAAGCCACTTCTCAAATAACTGCGCAAATGTTCCCAAGTGGTGTCCCCGACCACTTTGGGAATCCCTGTAGAGTCTCGATTTCTCAAATGCGGCCTCCTTGAGCGACATGACAGCAACCTTCGCTTTTATCTGGTTCATGTAACTTATTCTTGACTTTCCTCATCTTCATTTTCCTTCAACTACCTTTCCTTTAGTGATGGTAATCATAACGATAAGAAGATATAATCTACCTATCTTCCTAAATTATTTAATTTATATATAGCATTACATAAATTTAAGTAAAAAAATATAGTTAATGATTTTATCAAGTATTTACATAATTTCTTGCACTATCAATAAAACGTTCTCAAACCTTTGTATTCTTTTGTGTTTTTGTTAATATGATAGATATTTACATTGTAATTCAGTTATAGGTAGGTCTTTTTTTTCACTTACAAATAAGAACTATGTATGTATAAACTAAATCATGTGTACGCAATAAATATATTGAGTATTGAGTACTTGTAACGTCTGGTAGATCTACTAAACGACAATCATCTTCTTGACCCTATCCTAATTCATAGGTTTTTAAATTCACAAACGCTGAAATTTCTGGCACGTGAGGTTAAACAACTGTATGCCTCAAGTTATGGAGTGCATCGTTGGGCTGTCTCCTGACGTGAGTGACCTAAGAAGCAATGATTTGTTATAGCAAAGCATTGATTTACCTATGTCAATAGCCTTACGCTAGCCGACTGCACTAACGCCTCGGCTGTAATTTTCAACCTACCGCACTTATATCATAATGTACTATTGTTCGAAATACGTACACCAGTACCTACCTACTGCATATTTTATTGGGACCTATTGCATGCATTATATTATTTTTTTAATGATTTTATGTAGTTTCTTCTGAGTTCGCATTTCCGATCCGAAGGTCGTGGGTTCAAATCCACTCGTGTACCAATGAGTTTTTCTGTCGAAAAATTAATGTGCACTATGCCAGTACTCTCAAAACGGTGAAGGAAAACATCGTGAGGAAACCGGCGTGTTGTAGAACCTAAAAAAGTTCGAGCAACACGCGTCAAGGGTCACGCAAAAAGGGCTCACCAGCGGCCTACTTGCGGAAAAACCTGCCCGCACATCAAGTGCGCATGATAAAACTTGCCAACTTAGTCTATGCCAGCGAGCATCATAAAGCTAGGCTAGTCTCATAGGCAAAATCATAAAGAAATAAAATCGTGAATTCGTCTTGCACGATAGACAGATAACTTTTTATTGATTATCACGACAAAAAAGGTGGAATAAACAATCACGGTAAAACATGAGTGGGCTTATCAGTAACAGCGATTTCACTATGCAACCTTGGGATAGACATAACTGAACTAAAAAAAGAGAGGGGGAGACTTTGGTGTGGATATAATTTATTCAGTTCTGTGGGAAAGATGAAGGGCTGCATATGATTTATCGGCATGTGCCAGGTGGCGCAAGGTGTCGTATGTTTTCACCTCATCGTTTGACTCTAAGTCTACGAAACCTGGAGCGTGATTGTATAATTTCTGTGTGTCAGCGTACCTGACCTCAGACCAAGAAGAACTTCCAAACCGCTGAGCATCGGAAAAAAAAACGCTTTTATAATTAATTGAACTAAAATGTTAAAAATAAAACTGTAATAATCAATTGAAAAATTAATATTATTGTACAAAAAAAGCGTGGGGTGTTTGATTTTGATTGTTGTAAATATTTTATCAATAGTTTATTATATCTGAAGTTATTGGAAAAAGCACCCCAACTATAATTATTTTTTTTACTTTTTAGTTGTTTTTTTTTAACTTTTTTTAGTTTTTTTTTTCATATTATTGTCATCGACCTTTGACAGGTGTGCAAAGTTTGAATCAAATCTGATCGTTAATAACACCCATCGTGTTTATTTTAATCCGAATTATATATATGATTTGGATTTAAGGTGCTGTCAACCCTCAAGTTATTTTTCTATCGTATATTTGAAGGTACCTATATAATAAATCTCTGAATACTTATGAAAACTAACCCACCAATCTGAATCTATTCTTCAGATATGATGAGTACACTGAAAAATCATGTCTCTACAAAAAGTAGTGAAATTTTAATCCATAATGTTTATTCTTACAGGGTCTGATTAATAATCCTAGCGTAGCGTTGGACTGGTTGATCCGTGTTTTGTCTCTTGCATTGACATGCAATTGTCAACTCGAACAAATGTGACCAACGTCTAAAAACTATGTATGTACAAACTTAACCATGTGTAAAGCAATAAATGTATTGAGTATTGAGTCTACAGCTATAAAACGGAAGTCACAATCTACCACTGATAATAGTACTATGGAATGGAGTAAAAATATTTATCGATGTTTATAGTTATGGGCAAAGGCAGATCCACTATGCAGAGGAGAAATCAAGCGAACATGTTTCCCATCCACTGTAGGTACCTGCCATTAGGGAAATCGGATCTTCTATAATAATTTTTGGCAATCTCTAACCATTAATTTGAAGATGGTGGGTCCATTTCCAAAGGTTGAAAAACTTCCCATATTGCTGTACAGTGTACAGGTTTCCTTAACTACGGCTGATACGGTCGTGCGCCCTATCGAATATTCAAAAAATAACTCTTTAAAAATTTTATCAGTTGCTAGAAATTCGAAAAAGGATATAAAATAATATTAATTTACATTTCAGGTGCTGAGGCAAAGAAAAAATGGACACACATAAGAGATTACTTTCGGAGAGACTTTCAAAAAAATAAAAGCGTTCGTACAGGCAGTGCCAGTAACAGAAATAAAACACAAGAGATTTACGGATTTTGTTTACTTAAATTACTTTGCTTTGCTGTTCAGGATGATACCATCGTACTTCTGTTGGAACCACTTCATGGCATCTTCTTTCGTCAGGCGATGGGGGAATCCAACCTTGCCAGTCTTGCGTCTCCTGTGAGCTACATTGAAACCTGCAACAAAAAAAAAGTGAGGTTTAATACCAGCAGGCACAGTTTATTCTGTTTAAATTGCTTACAGTGTTTTTTAGCAAATATGCGTTTGCATGGTGTGCTTTACCGCAGATTGCGTAAATGGAAATCTGACTTTCCGCGTGAGTAGAAAAAACAATGTGTGCGCTTGCCAAATGGAATCGGTTTGCTGGAAACGACTTCCCGTATGTGGTGGTGTACTCATTTTATTTTTTTCAAATACAATTGTTTTTTGCGAACAAACGCTTTTCGATTTTTTTAAAATTTTGGTTTAAGTTTTTGTATCAATTTTTTTTTATTAATTTCTTTACGGCTATTGCATAATGATTGCCATGGAGAACAGACGATGACCCACCCAGGCGGTGACTGAACGCAGAGTGTCACTCACGGCGCGCGGGCGCGGATCAAAGGTCAAAATAGGTCAGGCGCCAATGATTTCTTTATCGATTTTCTCGGGATTTTCATAACAAAACTTAAAAAAAATCATTTCATAAATATTTTTTATTTTATTTGTTGAACCTAATTCCTGAGTATTTGCAGCTAATAATGAATAACACTATGCCAGTGCTCTCAAACGGTGAAGGAAAACATCGTGAGGAAACCGGCATATCGTAGAGCCTAAAAGGTTTGAAAATATGTGTCAAGTGCATGAAAGGAGTCTCTCTGAGGCGCACTTAAAATCCTTTCACCACACTTGGTTCGAAAGAATCAGGACAAATTACGCAGTTTGTTCCAAATTGTAAAACAGTGCAAACTTTTATAACCGCAAACACTAGCATCCTACAATCCTTCCAGATCCGAAGTCTTAAAGCAATTGAAGAGATTTATATCGTAAGTTGAGAGAATACCCAGACGGACAGAAGCAAAACAACGTCTCGGGAGCTTCAGTATTGATTTTGTCTGCACTCGAGTCTAGATTAAGCGCACGTTCCTCAGCCCACTCCTTTTATTTCTAACTTTAGCAGACACAATAAAATTACTTTCAATGCTTGATACGTCCTGGTTTACTGCTAAACATTAACTGGAGTTAAATTGTTATTTCTAACTATGTTATTTCTTCTATCGTGAATTCTTTAATGGTTCTAGTTTCCTCAAAATTTTCAGAAGATCTAATGATTATTTGTATCCCATCATATAAAAGAACATAGAAAATGATTTATTGCAATAACATGCGTACACAGGCGAACTTAATGCTGCTATCATTATCTACCAGCTAACCTTTGGGTAATAATTGGTTCACAAACTCTGTGTGGTTTCTACTTTAGGTATTCCATATTTTTACAATACCTATCAAAAGGTTTAATAACTAACATAATATATACCAGACACTATTTACTGATACTTCGGCATTCGTACGCAAAATTTAGGGGTTTCAGAGATAGCGCTTGAGCTAATCTAATAGTGAATTCGGTTTTGGTGATTCATGAGCCAACTTGAAAAAGGTTCATGGATCTTTATCTATGGATATAGCCTCAAGAATGTCCTTTCAATACTTGTAATTTAAAAGAACATCTACAGACATTTTAAGCAATTTTAAAGGGATTGACTTATTTTGCGACTAACTTGAAGACACATTTATCCAGTTGTTTTGATTTACGATTGACCGATTTTAATGAAATTTCTAAAGTAAGAAATTATAGAAATTGCATAAAATTCGGTATTATAAATTAAAAATATCCAAATCAGTTCATTAATAACGGTCAGTGACGTCCTGATGTAGGTAAAAAAAAGACGGGTTGCACTCCGGGAGTGCCGGCAAAAGTGAAAACTTGATTATTAACGTTGAGCATGTTTGATATTTTGGAATGGTTAGGGGGGGCTTGTTTGTTATTTGGCACGCTGTAACATACACGAACATTCGCGCAAGCATAGAGTATTTGTAGCTTCCACCAACAACGACTGTATTGCTACCGCTACTGTGCTGTCGCTGTTGCTCGTTTTTAGGTAATCACCTGTCAAGCTGGATCTACTTCAGTGCGGCTCTGTGTACCTCAACCATAAAATAGGGAATAAAAACGCGCGACATAGAAATAATTATGAACAAATATAATTACAACATCTTAAAAATACAGGTCTACAACAGACAAGTTTCATTATTTAGTGTAAGTAATTCCCCTGGAGAAGCCCTGGAGTTACAGTGTGCTACAAGCAGTGATCGCGAAACCGAAAACCGTTAATTTTAAGTCTCCAAATACTTTTAAACTTAACTAGGAGTTCGTTTTTAGCAATATCAAGTTGAAAATGTTTTAGATGTCGCTAATATTGTGAAATAATTACCTAAATTTTGATTCCCACAATATTTTGGTTTCGCGGTAGGGGTTTGCAATCTTAAGGCAATTAGTATAAGTCAAAAGCGGGGTATGCACGTATACAATTCATATTCTACTGTAAATACAACGCCTATTCTATCTTTTGAAGATAGGTAACATCTCACCCTGTTCATGTCAAGCTAAAGATAATATATATTTTATAAATTTGAGCAAACAATTTACCATTTTTTAAATTATGAAAATGAAAATAATGGCTGAATAATGCTGGCGAGCCGTAGCCGAAGGCCCGCCAGAGAAAAAGAAAAAAAAAACCGGGAAGGCGGCAATTCAATCTTCATTTTCACAAATTTTTCTTTCATGTTTTTATTTTTACTTTCCTTGTATTCGTAATGAAAAGCACAGTGTTTACCTCGGATGAAAGTCTTTTAAGTCCCTCAAGCTCCATTGGCGCCCTCGCTACGCTCTGGCGCCAAACCCGTCTCGGGACTCAAAAAACGTGACTTTCAACACTCAGGTAACAATGTACTATTTTTTATAATCATAATATGTAGGCAGGCGTTCTGTGTGAAAATGGGAAGTACATTTGCTGTTCTCAGCAAATAGGTAGGTATGTACTTATAGGTACTTAGGTAGGTAACTTATCATCATCATTATTATAAATTGCACAGATTTTTTATTTTTGTAACGAATGAACTCAAAAACTACTGGACTGATAAATTTCTTTTCCCACTATAATGCTGAATTATCCCTGAATAAGATAATTATTTACATTATATCTAGTTCGAGCAAATTAAACCTACAGGAAATAAGTCTCTTTCACCAATAACTCTGCATCTTTAGTTCAGTTACTACTGAGTAGTTCGACAGGTGGTACAAATGAAATGAAATTAAATATATTTATTTGCAAGAAGTATGGTACAATTATTAGATCATAGGGTATGTAAAAAAAAGTGGCTCAAATACTTTGTTGGAGACCGATATATAAAATTCAAACAAAAAGTAGAAAATATAAGTTATATTAAAATGAATCAATGTGTCAGAATAATAACAATAATCAATTCAGAATAATAATTCTTAAAGAATAAAAAAAAACTATGCGTAGGAGTTGCTGAGTGGTTGGTTCCCATAGGTAGGTAATGCCGAAGATTTTTTCGTGAAAATATTTTGGGCACGTTGGTCACGGAATGTCTGATTAAAAGTTTTCTGGAAATATGGAATATCAAAATAAAACAGGTAAAAAGAGAATCCCTGGAATGTTACATTACATATTTTCGAGTAATGAGCAGAGTTCCAACTTGTTTATTTAGTTTGTACTTTTTGACATCAAATTTCTTCAATTTCTCGAATTTAATACATACAAAAAATATTGTACTTTACGAAATTGCTGATAGTTTTCACACACATAATATCTTGAAAAACTTGGATATGTTCCGATGGCTTCATAGTATTTTGAGGCGAAAACGGCGTGTAACGCGGACTCCTGACCCAGCGCTCGCGATAAAGAACCGATCGGAATTCGATTTGGACCCTTCACGCCCATCGTCCTTTCTGAATGTAAATCGAGGGTAAATTCGTGTTCCACTGAATTTTACCCGAAACATTTTAAATTATAGTAAAATTGCTACTGTATTACGTGGTGGGTATTAGAGAGCTGAAAGAGCCACTAGATAAAGAAAAAAACCTGTTGTCTGTAAAGTCGGTTTACTAACGATAGTTGAACGTGACAACGTCATAAGAAAATACATAGATGTCGAACGCTGCCGAACGCGGAGGCCGATTGTGCCTCTTTGTCACTCGTTCCGCGCTCTCGCTTGCACTTCAAGCCTTAAATGGAACGCCTCAGAGCGAGGTAATGCCGCATGAGGCATGTTTTTTCGTGCGTGCAGCCGGCTCCATCGAATTATAAGACGTTGCGCAAAAATCACGAGACAAATACTTGTAGCAGTTTTTTTTCAAAAGTCATAACATACCTTCAAATCAGTGGGGTTGTAGAAGCTCTTATTGCAATTCGAGCAGATGTACGGTCTCTCGCCTCTGTGCCGCGCCATATGCGACCTTAAAGCGTAGCCACTAAAGAATCTTTTCTCGCACACGGTGCACTGGTGTGTTTTCTGCTCAAAGTGAGTCTGGCGATGGTGAGCACTCACACATACTCTAAACCAGAGCCAGAGACAGAGCCAGACAGAGCTGGTGGTAGGTCTACAGGTATTCCAACTGAATTCAGACGCCAGGATTATTAATATCCAAGCTTCCAATTAGGCACGAGCTTATTATAGGACCGTTATAAGATCAAATCTAATGTTGTTTTGTTTGCAAAATGTTAAACTGCAGTCGTAAACAATATTAATGTCAACCGCTCCTGCAGAGTCAAATTTTATTTATCCCTGAAGACAATTTCCTCTTGTCAAGTGTCGGCCACCCGGGCATTCGCTGTAACGAGAAAACGACCAAATCAACTTAGCCTAAATTAGAAACCAGGGTAGTGGGCTTACATGGCGCTTAATTCTAAAGTGTTGTCTCAATTGCAAATAATATCAATTGACTGTTCTCTCAGATTAGTTGGTTGGCTCTGTCTTCTGCGCCGTAGGTTACAACGTAGGCCCACCGAGAAGAAATATTTGATGTACGAGTAAGTTTAATTTTTTTTTGTTTATCTAGTAACTTTTTGTGATCTATTATTTTGTGATATATCTGGTTATTATTAGTCGCAAAAATTGAAAAAAATAACCTCGTGAAAAAGTTTACTGACGATGAAAAAGTTGAGTCGACAATTTCAGCTTATTTTGAAGACCTTTTTGTGGTTATCTAAAAAATGTATTAGGCGTAAGGGAGAATATATTAACAAGGAAAAATAATAATTCATAGAATTTAGCCTTTTTTCCCTGCCATTCTGCGAACTTTTTGACCTCCCCTAGTAGTTACTCCTCTGCGATGTTGTTTCACCAACATTCACTCCTGAAGTGTTACTTAAAACCCGTAAGCTAAAACCACACAGTTTGGTTTTAGAGCCGGCCTATCCACTGAAAATGCGATACTGTCCCTCAAGCAGACTGTCCAGTGTTATACTGGTAGAAACACTCCAGTATATGCGTGTTTCCTGGATTTGTCGAATTACTGACGATAGTTTTAGTAATTATAGTTTAGACGCATCGCTCACTCAAGTAGGAGAGAGACAGATGTCGAACGCTGCCGAACGCTGAGGCCGTGCGTGCCTCTTTGTCGCCCGTTCCGCGCTCTCGCTTGCACTTCAAGCCTTAAATGGCGTCATGCGGTGTTGCCTCAGAGCGAGGTAACGCCGCATGAGTCATGTTTTTTCGTGCGTGCAATCGGCTCCATCGAATTATAAGACGTTGTCACGTCAAAAAGTAGCGGGTACGTGTGTTAAAAGTGTGGGTAAACTGTGTGTTTATTTTCAGTCAGTCAGCACCGTTTTCGTGAAATTCGAAATGCTGAAAAAATTGCCCTTAAGAAACTGTCTTGAAGGGTCTGTCAACCCTAGGTGCTGGGTGTAAGAGACCCCAGTAATCCCTTGATACGTCTGGAGACCCTTTATCCTGAGTTGAATGGGGTTTTTGCTATACCTATTGCGAGTTTGATTTCGACCGCAGCCTGTAAGATTTAGGTCAAGACTTGACCTACCGTGATGTAACCTGTAGGTGAAAGTCAATGTCTGAATCACAAGGATCACTTTGAAACGTCTTGAAGCTAGGTGAATCTAGGTGCCAGTTCCACGTGACAAAACCACAAAAGTATAGAAGAGAAGGCACACAACTAACGGCGTTATTCCTACAGTTCTTTAGTTTCATACAAATACTAACAGTAATACTATGCTTTGCTTAGATTGGGGCTAGATAGCGCTGTGTGAAATGCATGCCAGCATTTTTATTATGAAATACTTACTAAATATTATAAAGAGGTAATATTTGTATTTTTGTGACTATGTTTGTAATAAATAAACTCAAAAACTACTGTGCCGATTTCAAAAATTCTTTCACCATTGTACAGCTAAACTCACCCTGAGTAACGAAGGCTATATTTATTAGCACTGGTTTAGATCAGTTGAGCTATCTGGAGATCGTTTGCAATGGTCTGAAGATAGCTCAGCTGTTTCTTTTGCACTTGTATTATTTTCAAAACTTGATTTTACTGTAATTTTCTTAGCAAGTTTAATTAAAACTCAGTTATTTGACGGCCAATGCCTTGGAAATACTTTATCCACAGTAAAACCCACAATCAAGCCAACTTTGCGTTCTATAATGAGTTTGGAACAATTAAGTGACGATTTGATCCAACATCTTTTGTTCTTTTACGATAACGGGAGAGTTTAAAACGATTTCTGATAATACCGGAGGGATTTGCATATTGAAAATCCTTTAAGTTTACTAAGACAATGAGTCAATTTGACTAGCCTCTCTGCTCAGTTGGTAGCAGCTCTGCCTTCTGTTCCGTAGGTCGTGGGTTCGATCCTCACCGGGAACAAATATTTGTGTGGTCGGCACACATGTTTGTTCTCTGTCCGGTTGTTATATTTAATTCTTTGTATTTACAAAAAGAATGTACATAAGTATTTTAAATCAGCTATGTAGTCCCCATAGTACAAGTTCTGCTTAATATCAATTAAATTCAATATTTTATTTTTTTCAATATTTCCTTTGGGGCTTCAAAAAATAAAATAAATAAATATTATAGACAATCCACACAACACTATCTAGCCCCAAACTAATCAGAGCTTGTACTCGTACTATGGGAACCAGATAGCTGATATAAAACTTGTATACTTTTTTTTTGTAAATACATACTTAAAATACAATATAACACCCAGACAGAGAACAATCATCTGTATTCACCACACAATTTTTTGGTCTCGGTGGGGATCGAACCCACGACCTACGGCTCAGAAGGCGGAGCTACTACCAACTAAGCTGAGAGGCCAGTCATAGTGTTGTTTGTCCACATTATTTTATCCAAAAGTTAGTCGGGTATAATGTTGGTAAAAAGTACCGTGTTATTATATTCTGATTTGCATATGAAGGGTCTATCTACATGAAGTAAGTTAGGTTTCTCTATAGAAACGGTGCAAAGATACCGTTTAAGTTTTCGGGACGTGTTATCTTCATAAGAACTTTAGCCCCAAGTTCTTGCCAGTCTTGAAAACGTTCATTAGGTATAGTTACGTGAAGTAAGTAAGCTTAAGGAGACCCCACAGTCTTAAGAGTCCGCGCAAGATAATTCTGCGCGTGATGGCGGAAAACATGAATAAAATGGACTGGAAATATATCTTCCAAACAGAAACTTGGATATCGAAATCGAACTTGCATTGTTTTTAATACAAGTTCATACGACTACTACTAGTTCATACAATTTCTTTATACGACATATTATCTTTGATTTTATAGTGTGTCCTTATAGTTTGCCCTATTCTCTCTTAACGTAATATCTCATTGTTCCATATTTTTTATGTATAATTATAAGTTTAAAAAACTTGAGAAACCGACTTCATTGTCAAACGGCTAAACCGATTTTAATCAAATTTGTTTGGGACAATCTGGACGTAAGAATAACCAAATAAAAAAAATAATTTTCTAAATCGGTTCATAAATGACGGAGGCATGCAGTTACAAACATTAAAAAAAATATTTTAAAAAAATGGCAACACCGATTTTAATAAAATTAAAATGGGACCAATACCTTTCAGATAAAAAATAATTTTTCAAATCGGCTCACAAATGACGAAGTTATGCGGTAACAAAAACATACAACCGAATTGAGAACCTCCTCCTTTTTGATTGGAAGTCGGTTAAAAATTAATAAGAAAGTTCCAATAGTCTCATCTGGCCGCGCGCCGTGCGCCTGCCTCGGCCGCCACCGCCGCCGCCCGCGCCGCGGCTGAACCCGCGCCCGCGCCCGGTTCTGGTTCCATAATAATCGGCAGCTTCCGCCCTCTCTGACCGTTTTGGTTGATTGTATCCAGGACCCTTAAAATCCTTTTTAGGGCACATCCGTCTCAAGTGACCAATTTCACTACACCAACTGCACACGTAGTCTTTGAATAAACAAGTCGTAGCCTGATGTCTCTTGTCTCCACATCTTGTACATTCCCCAACATTAAATCTGTGTACGCCCTCTGCCGCCGGTACCATTGCGCTGCTCCCCTCGACTGCGCTCGCGTCCCGCTCAGCAGCTTCTATCGACAGCGCCAACGTGACGGCGCGCTGGTACTCCAACTTCTCCTCGGAAAACAGTCGTTGGCGAATAATTTCACTCTTCAAACCACACACCAGCTGATCTCGAATGTTCTCATCTAACGCCGATCCAAACTCACAGTATTTCGATAGTTTTTTCAACTCGGATACGTATTCTGCTATAGATTCGTTGAGCTGACGACGTTGCCGGAACTTGTATCGTTCTGCCAGGACTGATGGTTTTGGTTGTAGATGTGCCGCCAAAAGTTCCACTGCTTCTTCATAGGTTAATGACTTTGGTTTTGCCGGGCTGGCCAATGTTGAAAGTAACTCGTACGCTTCTTCACCCATTACAGAAATTAATGTAGGTAGTTTTAGTTCACTCGTCACTTTGTTCACTAAAAAGTACATTTCAATTCTTTCCACATATCCCGACCAATTTCCTGTTTTGACCAAAAACTCCTTCATTTTCCCGACCGACATTATGACGACTATTAAAGTTCTCCAGCACCAAAAATAACTATTTTTTTTTATCCTCGTTCGCCACTGCAGAATAAAAGACGTGCGCCCATTCAATGGTTTATTTGAGACTACTTGCGCGGGGTTACCCGCTAATACACAACAAAAGGCAGCATTCTTTTTCTTATAAAATAACTGCAAAATGTAAGTATGATGCAGGCTATCTATACATTTCAGTGTGTACCTATTATATTCATTTTTTGCAATTACCCACACGTTTGTGTTGTTAATGAGTGAATTAATACAGTAAAATGGAAGTTTTTCAAAAAAATGGCGGAAAATTCATATTGTCAAGTCTACAACCACGAATTTAACTAAAATGAAATTATATCATGGGGTAAATTTTCAATCTACAGATAAAAATTTCTTTTTGTAGGCTTGTCAAAAACAAGGACTGACGTATAAAAAAGTCATAGAGACAATACGTGGATGGATCGTAGAGTCAAGGTTAGGGTATATACACAACCAACCAATCAACTCAGTCAGTCCTCGACTAAACCGATATTCTTAGGTTACAGAGTTTTTTATAATGTCCCAAAAGTTAGCCGGGATTTGAACCCGCGACCTTCTTACGGCTGCGCTTACCGCTGCACCATCGGATCCTTATCACAAGCGACAAATACTATCTGTACTTATATACTACTACTTGCACTTACTTTTTTTTGTATACTTATATTATTTGTAACTCGAGTATTTTTTTTAGCTTAAATATCACTAACACTAGTTTCAAAGTTATTTTATTCAAAGTTAGTTAAGTTAGTTTATTGCTAACAAAGTATGGATTTATGTATGAAATAAATATTTGATTTGATTTGATTAAATAAATTTACAATGATTACTGGCGCAGCCGGATTGGATCATCCATCCCACTAACCGAACAATTCTGTGTATGTCAAATGATAACATTCTCTTTCTTTATTTTTGACGTGACAACGGCTTATAATTCGATGGAGCCGGCTGCACGCATGAAAAAACATGACTCATGCGGCGCTACCTCGCTCTGAGGCGTTCCATTTAAAGCTTGAAGTGCAAGCGAGAGCGCGGTACGAGCGACAAAGAGGCACGCACGGCCTCCGCGTTCGGCAGCGTTCGACATCTGTCTCTCTCCTACTTGAGTGAGCGATTCTAATTGCATGTTTACTGCTTCATTTGTTCCTGGAAGTTTGTATGATTCGTATACATCAGGGGTGGCCAACTTGATGAGACATAAGATCTTCTGTTTACTAACGAAACCCTGGGCGATCTACCACTTACATAAGTCTTGGAATTAAAAATATATTCTCACCGTCACACAACACAAGACACAAACGTATCCAAACATGCCTGTTTATCGACTGCCGGCGATGTATGATGTACTGTACACACAAGTGAACCCACGTGGGTGGGAATAGGTACTAATAAAAATACTTATTTTTAATGAATGTTTTTTATACACGGTGTAAAATTATAATCTCCGGAAAACATTGCTCGACGTCCTATCTTTTGTTTCTTTTTCGTACATTTAACAGTTTGTTCTCGGTGTAGAGAGCAAATATTTGTGTGGTGAACGTAAATGTTTGTTCTCTGCTGGGTGTTATTGGTATTCTAAGCATGTATGTATTCACAAAAAAAGTACCTACCTATCTATATAAGTATTAGTAAATAAGCTATCTGGTTCCCATAATACAAGCTCAGCTTATTATGAAACGTGGTAAGTCAGCATATTTGTTTAGAATAGAATAGAAATAATTTATTTTGCGTCAACTTAAAATTAAAAGGTACAGTTCAACTTAAATGAAATGACGGCAATAAAGGCTCTCATCCCCGCTAAGTGCAAATGCAAATGGCCCTTGTCTCGTTTACAAAGATGTTTTTATTCACTCTGCTGGCTTTATTAGCAGCCTACTGGTTCTTAGAAAAGTAGCGGCTTGAAACCAGTTGAGCTGGCCATAAGCTTGTGGTCATTCATTAACTTTGTAACGTTTAGACGACCATTTTCGTGATCTTTTTACACTCGCATGGTGTTGTTTTCAAATTTTCCACTAACAAATTACTAAGTATCGCATTATGCATGGGTATTAGGGGGATAATATATTTAGCGGTTAGGCAGAATATGGCTTCACAATACATTATAGGCGGGGGTTTTTGTTGTGTAGTTTAGATACCAATACCTATTGATAGGCATATATTATATAGCTTGCTTATTTTCTAAATTATTGATTTCGAGGCACGAAGCAAAAACCAAATCTGCATGCCTGTTTTCTCATCTGTCTGTTTTGGATCATCGTGATAAATAAACTTACTGTTTCTTATTGTTTAAGCTCAAATAATTTTAATCTTTCAATTTAGGTACAGTATTTTCTTATAGGGAGCAAATCATTGCACCCTTTTGAAATGATAGTACTTTTTCATAGCATAAGCCTATGTAAAATATGTTCATCGCTTAAATTATCAGAACGATTTTGATTCAAATCAGCTATGTTAATTTATGTTTACTTGTTTATTTTTCAATTAATCGCTCTTTCCACTGCATCCTCTTCCCTAGCGATAGAAACCATGGTATTTATGCTTACTTTATACACCGGCCACAGAATATTCTCAACGCGGAGAGCACCGAGCTTAAATTCATTTAGCGGTTCAAAAACTAAGCCCTGGGTTTTCTATCCAGGCTCCTATGCATCAACCGGTTTTAGAGATAACATTTTGAGCGCAAACTCTCTGGAATATGAAATTTTGAATTAATGAAGTGAATACCTTATAATGTTTTGACTGGATGCTGTGGAATAGGATATTTACTAATATTATGCAGAATCTGCTTTTGAAATTAATAGCCATGATAAACCAACCAAGCTTAATATCAATATAAACAGGATCTAATTTAAATGTTCCACTGAAATTTAAAATTAAAAAGATGAGAAAGAGACTTATATGCCATCATTACAAAATTAAAGAGAGTAAAAATGCTTGCGACTATTTTGTCTACAAATGATCTCAAATCTTTTTGTAATTACGTTGTTACTCGTATTGCTCATACTTTTGCGGTTAAAAATTGCAAACAACAAAGTTGTGTAATATCATTCCACAAAGCCAAGCAAGCAGAAATACAACACTCATTATAAAAATAAATAAAAAAGCATTACTAGACTTCTGATTATTTTACAAAAGTCCGCTTCGCTTTCGTTCCGCCGCAATGGAAATTGAGCCTGCTTAGCTGGTATTTTTTTATGCCAAACTACTTGCTAAGTTTAAGTTCGCATAATTTCTAACCACTACCAAACTTTACCGAATGCTGACGTGAGTGTATAATGGGCTACGCAGACTGGGACGACATGGCAAGGAAGTAATTTTTTTACTAATGGACATTCAAACGTATCGATATATAAATACGACACAAATTGCTATGCTTTAAAATGATGCCTACTCAGTTGCTCCTAAAAACCGAGCCTAAAAGCAATAATTTTACAAAGTAGGTAATCGATAATGTCGATTACTTTTAATTTCAATGAAATAGTGCATGTTGCACTTCCATCACGTTTCTCGCTATTTATGTGGTTGTGCATCCATCGCAAATAGATGGTTTCTAAGTAATCAATGCCACTGAAAAAAAGAGTTATGAAAATGCATTATTCAAAGACATACGTCATTTTTAAACATGACCAAGAAGAGCCTAGCACGAATGAAAGAGACATTGTATATAAATTTCATTCTCGTCTTGGCAATAATTGTTTAAATTATCTTTCGTTTAAATAAGTAAGTCTCAGATGCTTGAGAATTCAAGCATTTGATTATTTACGCGGAATACCCGTAAAATTGCATGAATCAGGAACTTGATGATTGGCCGGGTGTTTTGGACATTGCCGATATCGGCAAAAATGGCAAATTCATCATCCACACTTGGTGTGCGGACTGGTTTCCGCAAGTACTCCACTGGCGGACACTTTTTGCGTGACGCTCGACACGTGTTGTTCGAACTTTTTTAGGTTCTACGACACTCCGGTTTCCTCACGATGTTTTCCTTCATCGTTTGAGAGCACTGGCATAGTGCACATACATTTTTCGACAGAAAAACTCGGTGGTACACGACTGGATTTGAACCACGACCTTAGGATCGGAAGGCGGGACCGCTACCATTAGACTACCAGTGCTTTTTTGTGCATGTAAGGAAGGTAATCAGAGGCTAGTCCAAGTTGAAATATATTATTTCGACGAAATTACAAGTATTAATAGGTACTTACAATGGTGATTCAAGTAGAGGAACTGGTTCTCCTTTCGAGTTCTTGTACCAATCCTGGGGGCTTATTCTCGGGCCGATCTCGATCATTTTGAAATTTTATTTTATTGCTTCTTTTCGAAGGGGGAATGTATAATTTCCTTGAGTAATTCATAAACGACCTCTACGAAAAATCCTCGACAGCTACGATATACGGAAAACGTACAAAAAGTGCGGGGTTGTGAAAAGAAGCAATAAAACAAAATTTCAAAATGATCGAGATCGGCCCGAGAATTAGCCCCCTGAGCAAATGTTACAAATGATTTGACATCAGCCTTTGGTAAGTTATACCTGTAGACTTTTCCAAGTCGAAAGCTGCAACAGAAAAATATCAGCAAGAACTTAATTAAAGTTATCATATCATACAAAAAAAACGGTAAGAACCAAGCATTAGCTTGTTGTCTGTTATTCTAGGCTTGATCGTGTGGAACTGGCACCTAGACTCACCTACCTATAGCACATTTCAAAGTCATCCATTAAATAAATATAGTACATTGTTACCTGAGTGTTGAAAGTCACGTTTTTTGAGTCCCGAGACGGGTTTGGCGCCAGAGCGTTAAAAGTTTATTTTATTTTATTTAAAGGTGTTATTATCGTTTCCTTATGTGGTCGGGGCAATAATAGCACCAAACTCGATCGCTCTATTACGAGTTCTCTCTAGCTCACAAACTTGTATAGAATTACGCGAAAATGAGATTTTTTTACATGATATAGACTATTATAGACTATAGACTATCCTTTGGCTACAATCTCACCTAGTAAGCGAGAATGGAGCAGAATGGTCCGAATTTGACCTGCATGGTGCCGAATTTATCATACAACCTTTTTAAATTTGTTAAAAACTTATACTCGGAACCTTCTTGGTGTGTTACTTATAGTCGCGCTATGATATTTTTTTCATTTAGTAATTTCCTCGCTGAGGGGATGAAAAGTTACGTGTTGCACTTGAGTGCAAAGATTTTTCACCTTGTGCTCTTTGGATTCCTTCGCCAACGCTTAGGATTCTAATTTTTAAACCACTCGCTACGCTCATGGTTAAATTTTACAATCCTTCGCTTGATGACCGACTTCAAAATTTAGCACGCGGTTAAAAAGCAGCTTTGCACTCTTGTATAACAAATAACTATTACTCCGAGGGATCAAACCTACGGGCAGAAGGCAGAGCTACTACCAACTGAGATGAGAGGTCAGACAATAACTCCATCACCCTAGATATTTAGAAGCCTCCTGACATTACTGCCTTAATGTAAATAAAATAAAAAAGCCTTTATTTCTAATAAAGTTTTATTTTATTTATTTTACTGCCATAATATACCATACATATTTGACTGCCAACCCTTAACATAAAGTGGGAAGTATGTTTCTTCCATCAGTAAGCTGTATAAAAAAATTCCTTGGTAGTCACGAGGCAACGCGGGAGGGGGGTAAGACGGCACCGAGGGGAACGGCTTGCTAGAACGTATGAAGCCTTGCAGTACCTATGTGAACAAAAAAAATCGGTTGTCTGTAAAGTCGGTTTACTAACGATAGTTGAACGTGACAACGTCATACAGCTGTCCACGCGGACGCATCGCTCACTCAAGTAGGAGAGAGACAGATGTCGAACGCTGCCGAACGCGGAGGCCATTGTGCCTCTTTGTCGCTCGTTCCGCGCTCTCGGTTGCACTTCAAGCCTTAAATGGAACGCCTAAGAGCGAGGTAACGCCGCATGACGTCATGTTTTACGAAATACTATATGAGTAATAGGTTGGCATGGTATGGGCATGTCATGCGGAGGGATGAGGGTCATATTATGAAGAAAGTGTTGGATATGAATGTGGATGGTGTTTATAAAAGAAGAGGTAGACCAAAGATAAGATGGATGGACTGCGTCAAGAATGACATGGGCAGGAAAGGAGTGAACACCGAGATAACGAATGATAGAGGTGAGTGGAAGAAGAAAACCACCCCCGTTAGCGTGGGATAAGGTGTGCCCATTTATTGTCACTAGGGATTGTTGTCAATCAGTTTTTTTCCCAACTGATTGGCTAATGTGTCAGTGAAAATCTACATTAAAGCCAAGGTGAAAGATCACCCATGTAGGATACCCAAGTTTTAAGTGGCAGAGATTTAAAACTATCCAAAGTTCTCAATCGTTGAAATTAACTGCCTTAATAAACCTATATTTTATGAGAAGGATCGAGCAAGTTTTACTGACAGAACTGATAGAACTTGAGTGTCGAGCTAACTTAACTTAGGTACTATCCCAACCCGTAGTAGCCAATCTCAGAATTATATTTTAATAAGAACTAAGAGTAGAAACTGGCCCAGGTAAAATGACTTAGTAGCATAGCATATGCAATTTAGTAGCTAATAGAGACTACAGGTTCAACTATTTAATTTTGAGACTTTAGTTTGCCGAAGATCCTAAGTTTGGAAGGAACCTTACCAGGGTTTCCCAAAAGAGTTGTGGTATTGCAATTGCGCTTCAATACCACAAATATCATTGGCATTTCTAAACGTGAACCTTTCCGATACGACGTGACAAACCAGAATCTGGAGAGTGGCGCGCGGACTTTTCTGCAAGGTCGCTCAGACTTGACGAATTCAATGATTCACTCATCCAAAATAAGTCAGTAGCAAAGAAATCTACAACCAAGCTACCGATTGTCTATCTCGATTCTGAGTCTGAAGATGAATACTCTTACTATGGCACTAAACCTTCGTCGTTCAACCAATACGAAAACGTTAAAACTATGATGCCTATGTACAATACTATGGTCGAAATCGATGTCAAAAAACTGAGTGGAATCCTGAAGATTGATCCTAAAGTGGTTCTGAAAGATATTAATTATAAATCCACCGATTCATAAGCATACACTCAAATGGATGGACCCTGATCGATACTTTTTAACATGTAATTTAAATGTGGTTCGGTTTCTAATCGAGTGTTTAGTGTTTAATATACCAGTGATAAGTGATTAGTTAGTACTGTTAACAGAACAATTCAAATTATGAGAAGAAACATTTTGATGGAAAAGAAAAGACTGTAGGTATTCTTATTGTATAAGCACACTTATAAGTTAGGCCTCATTTGTACGGAACAGAACAGATTTGAAGATTCCTAATAATTTGTTTCTGTATGTTCCTACTTTGTCCAACTTTCACAAAATAACTACATACAGTTATTTTGTGAAAGTTGGACAAAGAAATAGTCACTGAGTGTATTCAACTGTATTATTATGTGTAGTTATTATTTCAAAGATAAGCACCCAAAGACACAGGAGTATGGTTCATCTAAAAATTGTTTTCTCACCTGGTGATAATATGCTTCGTATATAGCACAGTGGGTCCCTGCCACCTGCAATGGTTCAAGCCACATTTTCAAAACTTAGTAGTCGATACACACTAATTACAAACGTATTTATATCTTGATGGGTGTGACATTAGACACAACGTAAATCGCTCGCGTAGAAATACATGTAATTGCAAGGTCAGCTTAGCGTTTTTAGGTGAAATACTACCACCAATACCACTATTAGTAATTACACTATTATTTGAATCACACACTAGTAGTATTGTACGCGCTAACACCGAGAAAATCGGATTCAGATCCGACGAGGAATTCATTCACAGAACACCGAACTTTGACACTGGCCAATTTCTTCAAACATTGTCAGCATTAATTTATCACTGCTTTGACCGGTCGACTGATGAATTATCTCCAGTTTGAGATAGACAAAAGCACGAGTTACACCGCAATTTCTTTTTTAGTTCGTAATTATTTCTCAAAAGCCTAAAGGCCACTGCTCGACATAGGCCTCCCCAGATTGCCAGAAAGAACGATTCTGAGCCCTATCCATCCACCGACTTCTTGCGATCTTAACAATGTCATCGGTTCATCGGGTGGGTAACCGTCCTACATTTCGTGGTCGCCATTCGAGAATCTTTATTCCTTAAAGAAAGGTGGTCGGTAGTTGCATTTGTGACAATCTGGTTCTTGAATTTTGGCCAACACATCTGGACCACCGTTCAGTAATCAGGACTGTGTGGCCAGGTGTTTTGTTGAATAACTTTGTATCTAATGGATCCCACATAGGTATTAATAAGTTAAAATTTTCTTCGTCACATTATATTGACAAGCACATGAGCTTACTAGACTCTTTAGATAATAGTTTTTGAGGTTATATTTAACCTTAAAAACCTTATGATGTAATACAAAAATTTACAAGAAATAGGCCTCTCGTAACTTTTGCGATCTTGTTTGAACTCGATACTGTACTCTCTCATTCGATCTGTAGATTAGCACTTTTTAAATTAACGCGATCGTTATGCATAATTAATGGAAGAACACGGGTATTTATCGCGATTACTTTTATTATTTCCCGACGTGTCGACCGTGTTGCAACAGCCGTAAATAATAAAGGTAATCGCGATAAATACCCGTTTCTTCCATAACTGTAGATTTGGTTCACTATACGGTTCAGTACTTTTCTACAAAGTCCCGCCAAAAATAGTTCCGGATCAAAGTTGTGGGTAATAAAACCCGTCTGTCTGTATGATCACAAAACAACTTAGACCATATTACCCACAAGGCATACTACTATGTTTCACACAACATCCATTAATTGCATACAAATTCAACAATCTAGTTCAATAAAGTATATAATGTGTTCTAGTATTGTATATGTAAGTAAGGGTGTTTAATGAGAATGTATATAATTTATTGTATAACGTTTTGATAATATAGGGCGTGAAGTTAATTATATATTAGCTTAAATCTCTCTATCTACATGAGTATTGTGTGTTTCCCGTTCTTGTTCATTTTATAGTTACTCTAGTATGCGTGTCTTTTAGGTATTCTTAGAAAAAAAAGTTTATTTAGTTCTGTAAATTCTCTGTGTTTTACTGTATTTAGTCAGGTATTTAACATTTCGTGAAAAAATCTGACTGGTGGAAGAATTATACTGTTTATCCATATATTTACCAATTTTAGAATAACATCATAATATTACACTTTTTAGATTCGACCTGCAGGCGCGAACAGCGACAGCCAGGAAAAAGCTGAAAGGCTGAGACGCTTCGCTCGCTCTGTCAAAAAGGCTTTTTTGATTTTTAAATACTAAAGTTGTCTTGTGTCGAATTATTTTCTTGCACTGTGTCTATAAAATTCAGTCACGAATTTAGCTAAAAACAAAAAAATATATTGCCGATAGGGGGCGCTGTCTATCAACTGTCATGTGGGTCGCCTGACTGAGGCTAGGCGAGGCGGTGGATTATTCTGGGCTTGGGACTCGAAGGAGAAGGTTATCGTTTCGTTCTGTGTACTGTCGATATGATTCGGTACACCCCTTGATTGTTAAAGATAAGTACCTAGTTCGCTATATGTCTTTGTAGTTATATATTTTTACTGTAAGGTAGTTTTGTGTTGAATAACGTGACTAAAGCTCTAATTTAGTTAAATAAAGTGTAAATTGTAAAGACATTGATGTAATTAAATCATTTACTTACTATTCTATATTTTCATTTTAATATAAAGTTACCCTGATCTAATAAGAGAGCCTTTGCTGAAGAAGTCTGTACTTTTTTCTGGTAGTTACAAATTACGAGTGTATTCTATAGTTCCTTTTGCGGAACCTTAAAGTGTAGTAGACAATTAAGAAAAAAAGTCAGGCTGCAAATGAAAAATAAAACACTACTGATGAGTATAATGAGACACGCAAAGTCAGATAATACAGAGCACACTCCCACATTGGTCTTAATAACCCCTTTTATGTCTAGACACAAAAGGGGTTATCAAGACCAATGTGTGTAATATGCAATGGGTTCTGTTGTGACGTAGTTTTGGCGTTATTCAAATACATCTTACATATCATGATTGCACGAGTTTTGTGCGAGCATAGCCTGAGGGTGTTGGCAATCACTATGAACTTTACAAGTTATAGGCAAAGCACACATATTGTTTGCTTTCACGATCGATTTGGCACACGTGCTACTAATGTAAGTCTGTACCTACATTGCGAGCATGTTCCTGCAAGAGGTGGATTTCCACCTGCATGAAGCCACAAAGAAGAGAATCCACTGGCCCTGATGGTATGGAAGCTGACAGTCAGATTGCCTAATACTGGCTTGATAAAACGATGCAATCTCCATAGGTTGCAACGTTTTACGTTTGTGTCTCTAGCTGTTTAGTGGTGGTTTAGTTATTTCAGCCAATTAAAAAAAAATATGGAATTATTGAACCTTAACTATGAAATTACTAAACCTAACAGCTAGAGATATAGTCGTCAAGCAACTTCTCGCTTCCCGCACCAAGTTACCAGAATTCAGCATCTCAAATGTTCAGCATAAATAATAAAAACCCCAAAAAGTTTTCCAGAAACAGATTGGCGATAGTTCACTAGGCACTTCCAAAGTGGTAAAATATGTGCATGTCACTCATCACGATCACCCATACAAATGGTGACCTTGCAGGACGTTGCTTAACTTAATTGATCGGTTAGAAATAACAACACCCACTTCACCCACCCCCCCGCGCCGTCATACTGAGTTGACGTACAGTGAAATAGCTCCTATTGTTTTAATTAGTTCTACTGTAATTTAACTTACCAAGTACCTTTTTCGAAGTTCTGAAGTATTTTTCATGTCTTTTCTGTGGAATTGTTACGTGGTCTAGAAGTTTTTACGCGAAATACAAGTGAATATCAGTGCAAATACAGTGATCACTATACCGGGCACCTACTTTACTGCGAAAAATAATTAATTTTATTCCACCCGCACTAAGTAGCCCCTACCAATATTATCACTGCAAACAGCTTTAAGTGAACTTGATATTATTCGAGCACCAGGTGGATCATACCATATCTAATGATTCGGAGCCCGCTTGCGCAGGAAAAATGCTCATCAGAGTCAGACATCCCCCATCTACTGGAGAGTGAAACAGAGCCGGGACTTTCCGTGGCTCCGAGAACGAAACGTCGTCGACCTGTTGACCCCTGTGATGACTCTAAGTTGGACCAAATATTGGCGCTCATCACTAGACAGGACTCAAGGCTGGGCACTCTTGAAGGCCACATAAGAGACCTAAAATCCCAGAGCACTTCCATACAGTCAACAAACACGGAAATAGTAAAGTCAATTGATAATTTCACCGAACAGATATCGTTGATGCAGGGTAAAATTGATTTGCTTGAAGCCAAAAGGCAGGATATGTCCTTACATTTGGTCAAACTTGAGGATAAAGTGGATCGTTTTGAGCGCTTGGCTGTAAAAACTTCCGTTGAAATAAGGCAAGTTCCTAAAAAACCCAAAGAGAGCAAAGATAATTTATACGCAGCCCTGAAGTCTCTATCGAGCTCAATTGGTCTTCCACTAGACAAAACAGTAGTCAGAGACATTTTTCGCCTCCCAAGCAAGTCCACTGATACTAAATCTACACTAGTGGTGGAGTTCATCAATACCTTCACCAAGATAGACTTCCTTCTCTGTGCTAAAAGTAAGAATCAGTCTGCCCACCTGTCTTCTAAGGACCTAGGCTTTAAAGACGATCAAGGCCTCATCTTTGTCTCGGAACACCTGACTGCCAAAGCTCGCCACCTGTATTACCTGGCACGCGACGTAGCGAAGACTTATCAGTACGCTTTTTGTTGGACCGCAAACGGCCAAGTATTTCTCCGCAAGGAAGAGAGTGGACCTCATATCCTCATAAGGTCGGAAGCGCAGCTATCGGACATCAAAAATAAGCTTTCCAAGTGAATAACTGTAATAAAGTGTGAGCCATACTTAGAACATTATACCTATCTATACTTATCTACATTTATTTATCAGAGTACCTAGGCGTCACCTAAATGTGCCTATAATCTGGTACTAAATGTTAATGTAAATCAAACTCACCCGCTGTCGCTGAGTTTCTCGTATAATAAGTAATAATTGCTACAAACTCTTACTTTAGTTAGGTACATCTAACCTACCGATTAAAGTGTAAGTAGAAGTTAATTACTCCATGCACATCCAATCCTGTTAACTGTTCTCTGTCTGTAAACTTTTTTATATAACTACCTGAAAATAATCATATTCGTACATAGGTAGGTACCTAAGTTTAAAAACAAAAAAAAAAAAAAAAACTTAATCAGGCGCCTTTGGTGCGAGTTTGTATTTTTAATTGTGTATCTATTTAAACATAATAACTAAAACTGAACCTTTTAATTACAAACATAACAACTATCCCGGTGTTTCTTTCCTATCCTGGTCTTAGTGTAACTGTCTAATTACCCACTCTTAAGAGATAACATTATAACTTACCCACTCACATAACAAACATAATAGCTGCTTGTAGGAATATACACTGGAGCTGTTAGGTATACATAACCTTATAATCACCTTTTGGAATTTGTATTGACCAAATTTTATTTTACTCACCTATTTGTACAGGCTATGTGCCATTGTAATATTTGGACGTTCCTCTGACTAACCGCCGCTAATTGAAATCCTAAAGTGAATAGATGTCTGAGGATCCAAGTTGGGAACCTGCTTTTATTTTTATTTAAGTTTTTATTTCTAAATTAAGGGATCTTTGGGGTTGTGTATTTAGTCTAGACTAGACACAGATAACTTTAATCTGTATACAAAGATAGTTATTACTATAGTAACCTTATTGGCAGCCTTCCACACTGCTCTTCTAACTACATAGCAGCTTGCCTACTTTTATTTTAAGCTATAAGAAACCTACATATTCGTAGATAAGTATATTGTTTGTTCAAGAAAAAAAAAAAAAAAAAAAAAAAAAAAATGGATAGTTTGGTCGATGTAAGTAGAGACCTTGAAATCCTGAGCACTTCAGTTGTTCACGAATGCCTTCCTCATGAATGCAAATCTTACATTCCTAGTAAGGATAAGAAGCTTGGAATATTTCACATGAATATTAGAAGCTTAAATAAAAATTTTAATTCCCTGCTCACTCTGCTTGCGTCTATCGATATAAAACTAGACATCGTCATCCTTACAGAGGCTTGGCTAAGTAAGGTAACTCACTTTCCTTCCATGGATGGGTTCTCAACCTACTCTTCTGAAGACCCGAAAAACCAGAATGATGGCATCGTACTTTATGTTAATAATGATCTGAACTATACAATCGAATTGCCTAACATGGTTGATGGTACTGCTATGGTGTGTAAACTCGGTAAGAATCTCGCTATTGTGGCTGTTTATAGATCCCCTTCTTACAAAGTTATTGATAATTTCCTTACTAGCCTAAATGATATTGTTGAGAAATTGGTTTCGTTTAAAACAGTTGCTATTGTAGGAGACATCAACATTAACATTGATCCTGATAATAAACCAAAATGTGCGGATGATTATTTAAATCTCCTAGCGTCTCATGCATATCTTCCTACCCATTATCTTTGCACACGTAACAACTCGTGTCTTGACCATGTCATCTTGAAATCACGACTTAATTCTACCACTCTTATTATGAATCCTTGCATTACTGACCATTCACCAGTTTTAGTTTCCATCGAACTCGTACCACCAAAAGCTAGAGCCCAGACCCACCGGACCAAAACTGACTATAATAAAGTGAAAATAGATATTGATAGCTTTGATTTTGGGCTTGTTTACACGTCTGACGATGCAAATATATCCACCAATCACTTAGTAGACACAATCTCTAGCATAATCAAGAAGCATACGACGTTGGTAAGATTACCCAGAAGTAAACAAAATATAAAGCCCTGGATCACTCCAGGCTTGATGAAATGCATAAGAAATCGTGATAATCTACATAGGAAGCTGAGAAGGAACCCTGGGAATGAAATTTGCAAAATAACTTACTCACGTTATAGAAACTTTTGCAATGATTTATTAAAAAAGATTAAAAGAGCCTATGATCTATCAGAGTTTGAAAAGGCTAAAAATAGCCCTAAAGCTACTTGGAATGTGATCAAACGCACTGTTTATTCTACAACGAAATCTCCCTTAAAAGAACTCTTACAGATTGGCACTGATCCGACTCACGCAGTAAATAAAGTTAACCATTTCTTTGCTGGCATTGGCCAATCTTTAGCCTCTAATTTCAACTCTGACATCGCTCCAAATGTTGAACTTCCAACGCATATCCTCCCTGATTCTACACTTTCTAATTCCTTTGGACTTGTTGACACTGACTGTGACGAGGTGAATCGGATTATAATTAATCTCAGAAGTAAGTGTGCAGTTGGATGTGACGGCATTTCTTCTGACGTCATCAAAGCTTCCCGAATAAAACTGGTCCCTCTTTTCACGCACATTAGCAATCTTTGCTTATCTACTGGTGTGTTTCCGAAAGCCTTCAAAAAAGCACTGGTTCACCCTGTGTTTAAAAATGGGGATCGTACTAGCGTCAATAACTATCGACCTATTTCGATACTGACAGCCTTCTCTAAAATTCTCGAAAAAATCCTGAACACTCGATTAATTAAATACATGCAGCTCAATAATATTATATCTGAAAATCAGTACGGCTTCTGTCCAGAGAAATCCACTGAAGATGCGGTTGTTTTTCTTACTGAGGTCGTAACTAGGATACTTGACAGTAAGGAAAAGTGCGTAGGTGTGTTCCTCGACCTAACAAAGGCCTTTGACACCGTGTCTATCCCCATTTTATTAAATAAGCTTGAGGGAATTGGTATTCGTGGACATGCCCTCCGCATTTTCGAGGACTATCTCGCCCACCGCTGCCAATGTGTCAAGATCGATGGCAATATTAGTTCCGAATTACCACTTACCATTGGAGTCCCCCAAGGCAGTATTCTGGGACCAACTCTGTTTTTGGTATACATAAATCAACTGTGCCAATTACGTTTGGACTCCTGCAGCATCGTTTCATATGCTGATGATACAGCTCTTATTGTCAGGGGTCACACTTGGACTGAGGTCCAGGCAAATGCTGAGAAGGCATTAAACATGGTTCTTCTCTGGTTAACAGCTAACCACCTAACACTTAACTTTGGGAAAACACTTTATCTGCCTTTTGCTATGGTATCAAACTCCCTGCCTCCTGCTTCTTTCTATATTAAGGCTCACACCTGCCTCCCGGCTACTAGAAACTGTAGGTGCCCCCATCTTGATAGAGCTTCAAGTATAAAGTATCTAGGTGTGGTTCTGGATAGCACCTTTTCATGGCATGAGCACGTAAAGAGAGTGTGCTCAAATGTTAGAAAACTGTTGTATATTTTTAAAATATTAAGAAATATAGCTCCCCCTCCAGTTCTTAGGACCGTCTACTTCTCTATTGCTCAATCATTACTATCTTACTGCATTGCTGCTTGGGGTTCGACTCATAAGACAACCCTTTTGCAACTGGAGAGGGCGCAAAGAGCCATCTTGAAGGTGATGACTGGCAAATGCTTCACATATCCAACAACTTCCCTGTATGCTGAATGCAAAGTTCTCTCGGTCCGGCGGCTCTTCGTGCTTCGAGCTATTCTAAGAACACATTCTTATGTAGCCTTGGAATGCAATAATAATTTGGCTCTTAAAAGAAGAACAGATCGAATTTTCGTAATTGAAAGGCATAGAACATCTTTTGCTGGTAGACATCTATACATTATAGGTAAATTATTATATAATAAAATTAGCCGGAAGATTGAGATCTATCCTCTTTTGAAAATGCAATGCAAACGCACAGTTAAGGATTGGCTTCTTAACTTAACATACGATGAAACAGAGGATCTATTATAATGTTGATCTCCTCATCTTCGAACTACCTACATTGTTATTGTGACCATCATCTCATTCTAGTTCATTACCACCCATGTATTTTTAATAAATGAACTAACATTTCTATTTTAACTACATAACTTATCCCTTAGTAGTATGTACTTCATTTACACAGATAAACTTACAATAATTAAAACATGTATTTATAAAATATAAGACAAGTGTACTAATAAAGTTATTCATCCATGTATATTTCCATACACCTGATCTTTTTCCGATCAGTTTTTCGCTTGTAGGTAGTTAGTATTTATACATTAAGTACGTACTCAGTAGTTTTTTACTACTGGATAATAACATGTACTTTTACCTTCCTAGTTGGCCTTATGCAAAACATTCCTAGCTGTAAATATAGGCATCTAAACTCCACGACACAGGTAAACCTAGCGTGGAGTATAGTGTAGGTACCTTTTCCTAAATTAAGACTTGTTTCATCTGAAGTGTAGTTATTAGTATGTATACTTATTGTATTCAATAGTCTGTAGTGCATACAAATGTGACTGGTACCTGTACTATGTAGTTTTGATACCCACGACACAGGGAATCCTAGTGTGGGGTCAAGATTATGTATATGGGTGCCAGTTATTATTTGTTATCAGATTTTGTGTCCAATGTATTCTAGTCTCTGCCTTCAATGTACCTTAGTTTATGTTACAAGTATTATGTATTTAGTCTTAATTTTACTTGTATGTAATTTGTTTACAAATAAATAAATAAATAAAATAAAATAACACGAGTGTTTGTTAATTATAAAACACAATTTTTACATCAACAGTTGAATAAAAATGGTACACCTTTATTACTTCAACCTATTCAAGTACAAGCTCGTAACCAGGATTTGTATGTGCTGTTTGGTGATTCAAAGCTACAAAACACTTTTACATCATTTGGGGGTATTTTGTATGCTTCAAAATTACTTTCCTAGCAACGAGCCTGGCTTCAACCCAAACAAGATGTATATAACTAAAGGTCTGTCTGCTAGTTGATGTTTATTGCATGCAGTGGTGCCAGACACCCTTGTTTTTTTTGGCGCATGGACAGTGTGGACGCTCGTGGACAAACATTTCAGGGGATAAAAGCATTGGTGAATGGCAAAGCGAGTCGCTACCATTCTATGTATGATAGAGTAAGCGGGCCACAGTAAATGAATATTAGTTCTTGCTTCTACCAGAGACTGGGTGGTACTTGGTTAAAAAGTAAATAGCGCAGTTTATAAACTACCGACTTAAATTATGTTCATTCCACATTCAAATAGATCCGATCGTTGTTACGGTGTGATTGAATCTCAAAAGTTCGCATTTGATCATGTCAAACTAAAAAAACAAGATTCGATTATACACCAACAAATACGATAGCCCAAATTAGCCACTAAAACAAAATCACGAAAAAGAGCTTTACAAAATACGCAAAAAACATTAAAAAAAAATCAGCTACCGCAGCATCTGTCACCAGGTTTGAATACACACAAAGGTTTACAAAAAACCCCATGATAACCACTAAGACAAAATCGCGGGAAGCACCTATTATATCAAAACTAAACACAGCTGAAAAAAATCGGCTACAACTGCATTTACCATCTTTCGAACACACTTTATATAGTTTTGAATGCAAACTCAAAACTAAGGTAACCAGAACTTGGTCATGTAAAACCAACGCATACATAACCCAACTTAGCCACTAAGGCAAATTCATGAAAAATAGCTCTCAAAAAATACGCAAAAAACAGTGAAAACATATCAATAGTTGTCCGCTTTCCACCATAAAATAGTTTCTTTTAAACGAACTCAAACTATGACTTTATACTAACCACGCGGACGAAGTCGCGGGTGACAGCTAGTCTATATATATAAATCTTTCGTGTCAAATTGTGAAGTAACGTTTCGATTTTTATATGGCAGCTCATCCCTTTCTTTCTGTCAGCATTTTGCATCATCAAAATTAAATAAAGGAACGTCGCGCATCTGTTGCGTTTTGATCCCATCACTAGTTGTGCTAGGATCAAAATGCAACAGACGCGCTATTGTATTGCCCACTAAAAAAAAAGGTAATTAAGCCCAGCTGAACAGACTCTACTAATATTTCTATTGCATACATATAGACAAAAAATATATATAAGTATTTTACCTATCAGCTATCTGGTACCCATAGTACAAACTCTGCTTAGTTTGGGCCTAGATCAAAAACATAATAATACAGAATTTCGTATGGAATGTATGATATTTTCACAAATTTCAGTCTGTTGCCTACTTGTAAATAATACTGCACTCTGGAATCATCAAGGGCGATTTTAAACTAACTTGAATAACGCTATCGGTCAGATCAAAATATTTCCGTCTTTGTTTTTGTACATGTAACGTCGGAAATCTGAAAGCCAAATGCTTAGAAAACGGGTCAATAACAAATAACAAACCTATCGTATAACTTGTATAACTATTCTACACTGCGTGCACACACTTCAGTCATTGAGCCCAAAAATCTTTAATTAATTAAATTTTAGTAGTAGGTTTTTACCAACCCCAACTAAAATTTAGGGAGATTTGCTTGGGACTAACATGTTTGGATTTTCCTCTGACTACCTTTACTAACTTGGTAAGATAAGTTGCATTTATTAACGAAGTAATTATTTGCAGGTCTTGTCCTGGATAAATATAATTCAATTCAATTGGCCTATTTCTTGAAGCGATCCGTTGAACAAACCTTGGATTTTGGTTGGCTGCTGGCTCGCATACCTACCAAAGTCATGTTTATTTTCATTTTTACTTACTTGCATCTTATGATTTGAATTGTTTTTGGCTGGACCACTGAGTATTCCTGATGGTCATCTACTGACCTTGCTCTCCCTGGTATCAAGTCCTGCAAGCATAAAACTAATTTTGAAAAATGTTTTATTAAGTCCCTCAAACTACAATCTATGAGCGTCAGTCTTGCCGAGAGCTGCAGGTGTACCACAATGTCTGTCTGTCTATGATTATCTATGCTAATATTATAAAGAGGAAAGATTTGTACCTATTTTTGTATGTTTGTATGTTTGTAATGAATAGGCTCAAAAAGTACTGGGCCGATTTAAAAAATTCTTTCACCAATAGAATGCTACATTCTTCCAATTAGACATAGGCTACATTTCATTTTGAAAAAAATTAGGGATCCTTGGTAAAATTTGAACAATGTAACCGAAGGTGTAGAAAAATGAGTCTTAAAATGTCTTTCGTCGAATGCGCTGCCGAAACTATTAGCGATAGAACAAAATAATGTACAACAATATTGTCTACCCCGTGCGAAGCCGGGACGGGTTGCTAGTGTATTATATATTATTAAGTCCTACGTCAAAACGTCACACACACTGGCCAGTACTCATACACACTTAAAGCCATAACCATAAACATAGACAGACAGACATTGTGGTACGCCTGCTGGTGCACTTTGTCGTGTTTAACCACCGACGCTAAAACGAGGGGGTGCTATATAGACAGACATTGTGGTAGTAGTACCACAATGTCGTACTACAAAGTCTGCCTGTCTATGATTATTGATATCATAGATAGACAGACATTATGGTTGTACCACAATGTCGTACCACACAGTCTGTTTGTCTATGATTATGGCTTTAAGTCTGTGTGAGTGCTGGCCAGTGTCATAGTATTATCTTATCTGTGCCAGTGTATTATACCTACTGTGTGTGTGACGTTTTGACGTAGGTTAAATTCTACGTTATACCACACACTCTGGCCAGCACTCACACACACTCAAAGCCATAATCATAATCATAGACAGACAGACATTGTGGTACGCCTGCTGGTGCACTTTGTCTTGTTTAACCACCGACGCTAAAACGACGGGATGTTATAAGTTTTAATTGTCTGTGTGTATGAACTGGGTATGTCTACTGTCTGTGGCATCGTAGCTCCCAAACGGAACTGATTTTGATTTAGTTTTTTTTTCAGAGGTGAATAAGTCGGAAGTGTTCTTAGCTATGTTTGATGAAAATCGATTCAAGATGGTCGATGCCACAAAATGGCAGATTAAATATTACTTACAATCTTTAACAAATCCCTCAACATGAGTATCAAATGAAAGAGTTTAACTAGAAGAATAATGTACACTATTCTGAAAAATAATAAGGAATTTAAATTGGGAATTCGTTTAAATTTAAGTTTATTTAATTATAATCGCCCATGCAAGGTAAAAATCAATTTGTATGGAAATCGAACCACATTCACAGTTCCAACCACATTCTAAGTAGCCTGCCTGCTTTCAGTTGTCCGTTCTGTGTGTTTTGTTTTATTTGTCTTACTTATGTCAAATAAATGTATTTTCTTTCTTTCTTTTTTCTTTTCTTTTCATTCACACACGTTCGCTATTTCGCTATCTTGGAGTGTAACTTAATACTATTATTGATTTAATAACTTACAAAGTAAGAAGAGTTGCAGTACTCAGAGCCTTTAAATCCATCCCTATCGACCAGGTTCATGTCAATTGTAAAAAAGTCCCGTTGTTCCGGAGTGAGCTGTAAACAACAAACATAATGCTAATACAGTGTGGAAAGAATGTACAAACAGAATCAAGCCTGGAACCGAAACCGAGATTCACCTAGTTCTTGACATTTCAAAGGGATCTTCATTCAAATTTAAATGTCAAGCTCTGCTTAGTTTAAGGCTAGATAGTGTTGTGTGGATTGTCCGCAAATTACAAGTTTTGACGTAAACATTTGTTCGAGTTGACAATTGCATAATGTCAATGCAAGAGACAAAACACGGATCAACCAGTCCAACGCTACGCTAGGATTATTAATAAGACCCATTAACTTTATTGCGAACCTAGGTGTGGATACAAATATCAGGGTTTTGGGTAAGATCTTCTATAAATAGCAGCAATTTTTTCAATAAAAACATTTTGATTTCGATTTTTTGATTTTGAAATAACGATGGGCTGGTCCATGCAAAGGTGGTAATGAGGTCCCCAAAAAATCTGTGTTACGCACTTAAAATCACTACACCTCGTTGAAAAACCAAAGTCGCCGACATAGCTCGTAGAAGTAGTAAGTTGAAGTGGTAATGGGCAGGTCATATAGGTCGAAGAAACGACAACCGTTGGGGAATAAAGGTTCTCGAATGGCGACCACGAACCGGAAGACGAAAAGTAGGGCGCCCACCCACCAGATGGACTGACGAAAGTGTTAAGATCGCGTTCTTCCTGGAAAGGTGTGGGGGAGGTCTATGTCTGCAGTGGACTTCTCAGGCTGATAATGATGATACAAGAACCAGTGACGCGATAAGAAAAAGAGTCTCATTCCTTACCTCTTTTGAATTATTATTTACTTAGAGGCAAGCGGCTTTCGTCGATGTGTCTACGTCAGTGTTGAATTATAGTCATTTGATTTTATGGTTTACGGTTTATGACGTATCAAAAAAAAAATACTGACTAGATCTCGTTCAAACCAAATATCGTTGAAAGTTTACATAGTAATGTACAACGCATATTTTTTTTAGTATTATCATTCTCTTACTTTAGAAGTTAGAGGGCCCCCCCTCTAACTTCTATAAATGGACCAACTTTTTTCCACTTTGGAAGTGTCTCTCGCGCAAACTATTCAGTTTAGAAAAAAACGATATTAAAAACCTCAACATCATTTTTGAAGACCTATTCATAAATACCCCACACGTATGGGTTCGATGAAAAAAATTTTTTTGAGTTTCCGTTTATGACGTATAAAAAAAAAACTACTGACTAGATCTCGTTCAAACCAAATATCGTTGAAAGTTTACATAATAATGTACAACATATATTTTTTTTAGTATTATCATTCTCTTACTTTAGAAGTTAGAGGGGGGGGACCAACTTTTTTCCACTTTGGAAGTGTCTCTCGCCCTGCAGAGCTCCACTGCTGGACAGTAAAGCAAAGTATAGCATAATACAATTATTTTTCGCAGTGGCATCAATACCATAACAAAATATGTGCACTATGCCAGTGCTCTCAAACAGCGAAGGATAACATCGTGAGGAAACCGGTAGTGCAATTCACGAAGACGCGCCCCTCGCGGGGTGCGGGGAGTTTGCTCCGAGCGGCAGTCGCGAACCGTAGTCTATTCAATGTAGTGTGCGTGTGCACTCATAGGTAATTAGTGTGTACCGATAACACTCAAACATTGACGGAAACTTGCACACATATACTATAAACGGTTAGGAGGAATAGCTATTGCTAACACCGGTGATAGTCTATCGTCAACACCAAAATCGTACTAAATCTTTTCGTTAGCTTCACGATTCTGACGGTTTTTGTGTAAAATGCTATTCTTAGTTTCGGAATGTATTTGACAGCTTCACGATCGATCAATCAAAATGAATTAGTAAACAAACATTTATTTGTGCATTTTTGAAGTCAATAATTGCTTTTGAGAATGTCTGCAAGATGTTATTTTGCAATGCGGATGGTCGAGAAAAACCGGGTTCGTAAATTACGGGAACTGCGGGCTGGTTTACGGAAAGCTTTCAATCCTATCGAAGATCTTCCGGAGACCATATTTTGTCGTCGGTATCGTTTGTCCAAGGTTGCCTTCGCGTTCTTATGCGAAGAGTTGCGACAGCATAACGACCTAAAGTCTTCGCAGCGCGTGAGCTTTGAATTAAAGGTGAGTTATGTTATTTTCATTAATGTGTACCTACCACCTAAGATTACCAACCCGGTATTACTGCTTATGTAGGTACGTACAAAGGTGTCCCTCAGGAAAACATCCTAACTATATGGTAACTATTTAAGTACTTTAGATTTTTACATAGAGGATACCTATTTTTGTTTGAGCTTCGTAATAAAAATTATCAACATCATTTCAGGTGACTCTGGATACCCACAGTGGCCTTGGCTCATGACACCATTCTTAAATGTTACTGCAACTCCCCAGAAAGAATGTACAACCAGAAGCATATGAAAGCCTTGGTCACAATAGAAAACACTTTTGGCTGGTTAAAAACAGTTGGCGTTGGGCAAGGATAGGGTCTTGCACTACAAGCCAAACAAATGTGCACAGATCATACAGGCTTGTTGTGTACTTCTCAACTTAGGCCTTGATTTTGATTGTTCAGATCCCGAAGAAGATCTAGTTATCAAAAGCCAACATGTGAATTATTTGCAATGTCTGTACCTACCTACTATTTTCGTATCTTATTTTTATATGCTGTGTAGGTACTTTACTATTACTAAGCGTAGCGTGTGCGTGTTTTGTAAAAAGATCATACAAAAAAAGTAGGAACGAAGCCGTAGTTTGTTGCCTGTTCTTCTAGGCTTGGTCGCGTGGAACTGGCACCTAGACTCACTTAGCTTTAAGACGTTTCAAAGAAAAAAACAATCTTCATTTCTATAAATATACGTACTAGCTTAGTTCTGTTTACATAAGATTTGCGTTCGATTGTCGATCTGGTTAAAAGAAAACTGGCTCTAAAAATGTTGTAGATCAAAGATCCAGTGTGGCGAAAGGATAAGGCTTCAGACACAGGAGCAGGGAGTAGGGAGTTAGGATTGTGGTATCTGAAAAGAGGGGTTAATTTTGTTAGGAAGTAAAATTACAGGGCTGTGCATCGTAGGGCACGTAAATTTATACATAATGCACGTTGTATACAACTACGACGCATTATAAATAAAAATAATACGATTAGAGAATATTCCAATAAACACATGAAAAAACACGTTAACTAAAAAAAACACAAAATACTGAAATGTTCATAAAAAATAAGTACCTAAGTCACTGAATTTTCAAGCCACCTCAAAGAATCCGCTATGGCTTAACACGCTTAAATAAGCTTGAAAGGCTTAAATATTATTTACTTACGAAAACCTATGAACTCCAAGTCGGTAGATCTCCTAGATCGAACTAATATGCTAGATAATGTCTAAGAGGGTAGTCAGAAACATATCCAAATATACATTTGGCAGTTTTGGCACAGTATACAGATGTATAAAAGTGATGCACTTACCTATCGTCGGTATAAATTTGACTGGCCTCTAGCTCAGTTGGTAGTAGCTCTGCCTTCTGCGCCGTAGGTCGTGGGTTCGATCCCCACCGAGAACAAATATTTGTGTGGTTAACATAAATGTTTGTTCTCTGTCTGGGTGTTATATTGTATCTAAGTATGTATTTACAAAAATCCGGTTTTATCCGGTTCCCATATTGCAAGCTCTGCTTAGTTTGGGGCTGGGTAGTGTTGTGTGAATTGTCCACAATATTTATTATTATTATTTATTTATTATATCAGCTATCCGGTTCCCATATTACAAGCTCTGCTTAGTTTGGGGCTGGGTAGTGTTGTGTGAATTGTCCACAATATTTATTTATTATTATTTAAATGCTAATGGCTGGTAATGTGGTATGCTTGGACTTGCCTCTAGCTACCAGCCAGATGCGAAGAATGGATTTCAAAAACCATTTTCAGGTTTGATGAGCTATTTAGTCATGTTTTACAGTAAAACGGACGTAAACACGAACTAGATTCCTGATACTTTTACCATCCGTGTTGTGCTCTAACTCTTGAAGCACTACTCGTATTCACATTTATTCGTACTTGCCACGTATGGTATTCTACTTCTGTACAATGCAGTGAGCAAGCCTTTTGTTCGTGACCTGTGTTACTTTACTGCGTAAATAAACCGAGATCTTTAACTGGCGCCATCTTCTGCATGTACTAATGAGGTGTATTTAAGTTTATGAGCGAATTTACGACCGTCTGTTTTTCGCTCTTTCTCGGGCTCTACATTTACTCGATTTCGCTCAAAAACTTCTTGGCAGAATCAGTTGTTGGTCCTTCGAGCCGGATTTTCCGAAATATGGCTATCAATCATTATAAGCGGGGTGTGACGTGGCTGGATAGGATGCTTATTCGATTGGTACTGTTACTTAGTTTATGTTTTATTTAACCTACATTGTCCCACTGCGACTTCTTACTTAAAGGGAAAGTGTACAAGACGATCAAGATGACCTGTTGTAAAGTATGGATCTGAGTGTTGGGCAACAAAAAGGAAGGATGAAAAAAAGGTACATGTGGCAGAGATGGGAATGTTGAGATGGATGTGTGGAGTGACAGAAATGGAGAGGATACGGAACGAGTATATCAGGGGAAGTTTGAAAGTAGCGCCAGTGACAGAAAAATTGAGGAGCAATAGATTGGCGTGGTACGGGCATGTCATGAGGAGGATGAAAGTCATGTGACTAGGAGAGTAATGAGTATGGATGTGGATGGATATGTGAGCAGAGGTAGACCAAAGAAAACATGGATGAACTGTGTGAAAGATGACATGGATAAGCGAGGAGTGAATGCAGAGATGACGGCTGACAGAGGAGAGTGGCGGAGGAAGACATGTTGTGCCGACCCCACATAAAGTGAGATGAGGGCAGGAAGAAGAAGTTCCATTTTACAATTTATTGGAGCGGTGATTGGAAGCGTTCGAAATATTATTAAATTGCAAGATGTTTGAAAATCTATTATCATCACTACTACAGTACTCAGCACCTCTCGCTTTTGTTCTGGGTTTAATATTTCATTCACAATTTTGCTCATTTTAGTACATTTCTAATTTTATTATTTCTCCTTGTATATAGTGTCAGAAATTTGGCGAGTACAGCAAAGACGATCCGAACAGTTTCCGCCTGTCAGAAAACTTCAGTCTCTACCCGCAGTTTATGTACCACTTGCGTCGTTCACAGTTCTTGCAAGTTTTCAACAACTCGCCTGACGAGACCACTTTCTACAGGCAAGTATTATGTACAACTAAACTCAGGCCGTTTTAGTAAAAACACGTATTATGTGTAGCTCTTAACATCAAATTGTTCCAATTTAAGCCTGTATTCCGAAACAGTGCTTGAGTCTAAATCAGCGTCAAGCATAGATTTTATGATAATTCTCCATTGACAAGGCAAAGATCTGTGCTCGAGGGTCGACTCAGACACAAGCCCTGTTTCTGAATACTGGTAGACATTTCATGTTAAGCTTAAAAATATAATTTACCTGATTTTAGCGGTATTACTTTCAGGCATGTGATGAAGCGATAGAAAAGTTGTCCCTGGCAGCAAATAACCCCCAAGCATCCCTTTACGGGGTTGTCAACCAGATTCTGTATCCATTAGTGCAAGGATGCGAGTCAAAAGATTTAAAGATTATCAAGGTTTGTTTTACTTTATGTATTTTGTTGCATTGTATTATGCTTTGACGTTTTGAACTACCTCTTTTTTAACTGACTTCAAATAAAATGGAAGAGGTTCTCAATTCAGTTGTTATTTTTAATGTTTGTTGTCGCATAACTTTGTCATTATTTTTTTTGAAAATTCTTTTTATTTAGTTATACTTCCAGATTGGTCCAATAGAAATTTAATCAAAATCATAGTTTAGCAGTTGGCCATGAAGACTGTTTTTCATGTTTTATAAACTTGTATTTTAATCCTTCTATCATTCACAGAGTAAAATGTATTGCTTAATTATTGAAAGAAAGTGTGTGTGTAAGGCCTACCTTCCCCCCTCTAGTAATCCTCTTTTATGTGCAGTTCTGCCTCGGCACCATCCAGCGCCTGATCGCCCAGCAGGGTATAGATGCGAAAGGTGCTCGGCATGTGGTAGACTGCCTCTACAACCTCGGGCAAGGCTCCGTCCTAGAGCTGAAGCTGCTGCAAACAGCTGCCTTGCTGATGACTACCTCAGAGCTTGTACATGGAGACACACTGGCGAGGGTAAGGCTAGCTGCACCCTGTGCTTTCGTTTGCTGCTATGTAGTCTATGTTTTTTTTTAAGTAGCCATAGATGCCAAGGCAATCTGTATTCATACCAAATCGGTTAAGCCATTACAGAGATGAGACATATTTTTTGTTAATGCTTTTGTTATATTTTTCCACCCAGACAGAGAACAAACATCTATTGAGCACACAAGTGTTTGTTCTGGGTGGGGATTGAACCCAAGTTGTACAATGCTGAAGGCAGCGATAGCAACTGAGTTGTGAGGGCTGTCAATGCAATATTATTAAACATACTGGCCCCTGTTTTAGGGCCCTGGTATTTTCATGCCCTATTGAATCTGTAACAAGCTCATAGATATTTAGAGGTATTGTTCTGACCTAGTTTCTTGTAAGGCATTGTATTAATTACAAATCATGGTCTGTTTATCACATGACTGTGACATTGAACATGTGATCAAGTGTCAGCTGTTTGATAAAAACTTTGGTGAGATAGAACTAATAGCATTTAGTTGTTTCTAATATGGGGGCTCAACCAAATAGTGCACTGGTATCCCTATCTCTGATCCTAAGGTTGTGGGTTTGAATCCAGTCATGTACTTATGGATTATGTGTTTGGAAAACGGCCATATTATTCCTGTGGATTAGGTGGACTTAGCTGTCAGGGTATAGTTGCTGGGCAAGCCTATTCTATCTTAAATCCTGTCCCAGGCACTATTAGAGTTCCGCAAGTAACGCTTGAGTAATAAACAGTTACACTGTATTAATCATCTACAATAGATAGATAGATAACTCTTTATTCTAATTCTAATTGATTTGGGGGAATAAGATCTGCACTGACATCCCGCAATGGGGTGTATTGTGCATTGCAACTCTTTATTGTTCACCACACAAAAATACAGTACAGAACATAAAATTAAACAATGGGTGACCTTATCACTGTGAGTGATCTCTTCCAGGCAACCTTGGCATGGAAAAAAATAACAAATTGGAAGGCGCTGTAGTCACATACAGAAAATTGATCTACGATAGATTCAAAAGCCTTACTTACAAAAGGTTTACTTATCAAATTAATTAAATACTTAACTTACTCAAATAGTTAAAAACATGAAAAAAATTTATTAAAACTCAAAGTAAAAATAATTTTGTTATAACACCCAAACAAAGAGATATCACCTGTACGTAGTGTACGTTTGTTCATCACACAAAATACATGATCACATTATGAGAAACACACAATATCACCTAGAATAAAGTATAATTTCAAAGTAAGCCTTTTCATTTTTTAAAAAAGCAGTTTATATTTTGAGAAAAAAATATAACAGCAGTTTAAAATATCAATCAGTAAGTAAAAAACGCAATAAGAGAATAGATTAGGAAGGTACCTATGTAATAACAAAATGTATCCAAACCAAAAAACACAAGCAAATATCGGACTGTATGAATAAAATAAGTTAGTCTGCTGAGCGTGCATGAAAAATGCTGTGAAAGCAAAATAAACATGATATTATTATAGCGAGTGAAAATCCGTTGTCTGTGCTTACCCAATGTATACTGTTTCTATTTGTATAAGCGTGACCTAGCTCATAAGGTATAGTACATTACTGCAGTGGCCTGCAAAAGAGACATTGATGGACGAACGTGTAGGTGAATGTGAGCCTATAGGCGAAGCCTACGTACTCGTAAGTCCATCAATGCCTAGTTGTGGCAAAGACTTGTAGAGTGCTTTTCTCAAATGATGCGAGTAAATTAAAACTAACTGCGGACTGAAAAATAAGTATTTAACTCATTTTGTCAAATACAATTACGACACACAACGATCAAGACAGTTTTTTCCTACGCTGAAGTGTTCATTTGTTTTATTTTTCTATAAACAGCATTTAATTTTGCAAGCTCGTTCGAAACTTCAATTAAACCTTTGATACCTACTTGGTCGCAATGTTTCGGAGTACGAGATCGTTCCATTTTTAAATTATATGACTTACATTTGAATATATCTCGCCGGTAAACACGGCAGTAATGGATTTTTAAACACCTTTTGCCGCCTGCTGGTCGCATGTATTCGGCCACTACAGCAATTTTGATTTATCTTGAAGAAGTTTACCAAAATGTCATATTTGAGAAAATAAACTTACGGCTATTGTACTTACTTATTATTCATCCAGTAGTAAATGAGTGGGTTGAACATAGAGTTCGCCATCGCGAGCCAGTAGAAGCCCAAGTATATGTGCTGGGCGAACGGTGCTGAGGCCAGCGACTGATGATGGTATACCAACACGAAGTACGCGTGGTATGGTAACCAGCATAGAGCGAATACCATCACCACTAGCACGAACATTCGCACCACCTAAAAATCATTGTATTTTATTCTTACATTCTAAATTCTCCTTCTTAGGCTACCAACGTACTGAGCGCCTAGAGCCTAGCGAGCAGATTTATAAAACGAACGTTCAAGAATCCTTGTGACCGGCTGCTCTAAGTGCTTGGCACCTTCGCTAGTAGTGACTCTCTAGTCTAGTCTTGACTTGCTAGGCTCTAGGCACTAAACCAAGCCACCCGTCAGTGCGTTCGTAGCCTTACTGGATATTTGTTACTCCAGTAGACTTTGCAAAAGCGCGCTAAAAACGTTTTCAACGTTTAAATTTCTGTGACATTTTCCATCAAACAAAAGAAAGGGACGAAGTATAATTTGTCTTCTCTTTGTAGAAAAAACCGTCGCTCATGCTAAGCTGAACAGCTTGAACGATTTGAATGAAACTTTGAATAAATTATAATTTGTGAATAGTATTTAGAGAGACCCTATTTTCATTTGTAGGTTCACATTGTATTGTAAGTTTAATAGTTTGTACCCGGGTACTATGCAAATGGGAGCTGGATAAGCCTTCTTCATCTAAATAATAACCCGGGCAATACAGCCTCTCTTAAGTAAAGATGGGCGCAAATATACCCCCGGCGCAGTGAATATAAATAGGTGAATACAAGGAATTCTTTACCATAAAAAAGCGCCTGAAAATTTTTGCGTTAAATGCGCGTTCATGGGGAAATTTTCAACTTTTCAAACTAAGCCCGCAATTATTCATAAGATGAAGTCGACTTTTGGTGTAATTTTCAATACTTTAGAAGGTATATTAATGCGCTATTCAAAGTTTTAATGGATTTCTATTGAATTTCCGGCCTTTTAAACACAAAATAAATATTGCTCTGCCTTGATATAGAAAACTTGAGAAACTGACTTCATGGCCGAACCATTAAACCGATTTTGATTAAATTTTAATAGGACCAATTTGAAAGTCCTTTCAGATAAAAAAAAAATTGTCTAAATTGGTTCATAAATGACGGGAGGTATGCAGTAATAAACATTGAAACAGAATACCACAGTGAACAGACGGGTCTTCAAATCTTTGCAAGTTACTATTTTTGTGATTCGAAGCTTAGATTGTGTAAAGCTAGATTGAAAGGTAAGCGATGTAACATAAAAAATAAATTTGATAATTAGTTTTGTGACGCGTTTACGTCTTTTATATTAAAAAATATAAAAAAAATCTTATCGATTACCGTCTTATTCATAGTATTTTATTCGATTGAATCTCTTGTGATTCTTTACTTTGATTTTACAATTTCTGTACCTAATATTTTCATATATTATTTGTATGTACTGTGAAGGTACTTTATTATTACTTTGAAGCGTAGCATATGCTGTCTTTTTCATTGCCTACGTCTCACTAAGTGAAGTGGCACCACACTGAAACTTCAAATCTATTTTTTTATGTTTTGTAAAAGATTTACACAAAAAAGCAGCCAAGTGCGAGTCGGACTCGCCCATGAAGGGTTCCATAGCATCAATTAACATAATATAAAGGTTTTTGTATACAGTGGGCAACTTTATATACGGGGGCAACTTTTAGGGCTCATGCCCATTAACGAGGCACTATAAGAAACCTGGGTGAGGATTCTAGACGGATATTGACTTGACTGACAAAAAATACAGAATGTAGTCTCACTGTTTCACGGGCTCTGGAAAGAGCACCACACAAAGGAAGCCATGAACAGCAGCTTATACTTTTTAACCGGCTCAATAAAACAAATGACATAACATTCGTCATTTTCATTTATGAACCTTTTTTTTTTTATTTGAAAGTGAATGTAATTCCAGATTGGTCCCAAAGAAATTTTATCAGTGCATCGTAGGACACGTTCCTGACGTGCGTGACCTACGAGGCATTGCTTTGTTATAGGCGATGGTGACCACTTAACATCCGTGGGCCATATGCTTGTTCCATTAGCTACTTACATAAAAAAATCTTTTTTTTTTTCACCAGAGGCATCACTCGCGCGTTGCTGACCCTTTAAATATTTTAAAACGCCCTATTTGATCTTTCAGTCAATTTTCGCGAATTTTTCTAGTTGTTTCGAAATGAGCACCACTTTGCGGCCCTACTGCCATACATAGGTCTCATCGTTGTATCAAGTCGATAGGCAATCTGGCTATCGGCTCCCGTACGAAATCAAAAGCTGTCGCTAAACCTCCCCAAAGTTCGTATGAGATGTTTCTTTCGCGTGCTTTTGGGCTTCCACTTGCCCCGTGAGGAACTTATCACAGATCATGCATTTGAGAGTAAACTTGTTGAGGTCAGTGAACTGTCTGGATGACTTTGCTTCATGTGCTAATTGTTCTGCTTCTCTGTAGATGTCCATGTCTTCGGCTGGAAAGATTGTTTGCGTGCCACCCTGAAAAATAATAAATAAATATTGTGAACAATTCACACAACACCACCCAGCCCTTAACTAAGCAGAGCTTGACACCAGCGCCACTGCGGCGACATCGTTCACTAACACCACCACATCACTAGCACTCACTGCACTATTTCACCTGAAACAAGAAGAAGGAGTGGTTAGGTTTTTTTATGACACAACGAGATATTTACCATGATTACAATTTGTGAGTTTTGACTCCCGATATTATTATCTCGGCAGTCGGCACAGTTGCATGCACCATGATCACGGTTGAACTGAAGTCTACGAGTTAAAAAAATGTTATTGGCAGACAAATCGATCTACCCTCTTTCGCACTCTTTTATTGGTTTCGACACTACCATCGGTTTCATTCTCACGTTTTACTAGATTTCGACAAACAACATTAACGGTATTGAACGCGTAATTGATGCCACACTTTTTGGTAGTTTGTGTTTACACATTCGTACCACCGCCGGTTCCAGATTCCAGATAAAAAACAGTCTTGACGGTTGGCGTTGTGTCTTAAAACTAGTGTTAAAAAACATGATAGTTTTAAAAGCTACATGGTTAGGTTAGGTTCTGCTTTTAGTTCAATTAATGACCATCATCTACAATCTGACTTTGCCCTCTGCTGGGAACCTTAGACCTCTCTTATTTTGTACTATATACCACGATTTGGGAGCATTCCAGTCGCCTCAAAGTAGATGATGGAGGGTTTTACTCTTTAAGCCAGGACCACTTGGCCAATGCCGGAATTAAACAATGTTGTTTGGTCTTTAAGAATATTCAAACAGAGTCTACAAAGCTACAAAGATAATACTTATAAAACAGGCTATAGAAACAGGCTGTATTGTGGAAAACTCCGAAAGGAAGTAAGCAGCAGCAGTGAATGGCTAAGATGATGATGATAAATTAGCACCTATAACAGTTGAGCTGCAGAAAGTTGCCATCGTCAATACAAATCAGTGTCGATCAAAAGATCAAAAGCGTCCACAGGATGCTAAACTGCATTGCAGTCAATAGTAGATAAGGTACCTATTTGTGCCTTGATGAGCTTGCATATTCAGTAGTCAGTACCTAGGTCACTAAAGCCCGTATTCAGAAACAGTGTTTGGGTTGAGTCGAGCCTCAAGAATAGAATTGTCATTTTTCTATGGAGAACCGTCAAAAATCTGAGTGCTGTTCAGTTCGTTTCTAGGGCTACCGCTTACATTTACAATACCAAATTACTGGTCTATAAACTGTAATTGGCGCAAACTGCCTTGGTGGTGCTTTTTGTATTTATGAATAGACAAACGGCTTTAGAATCACCGAATGTTACGTTACACACTCGTATCTGGTTTCCCAAGTACAAGGTGTGCTTAGTTTTTGATCTGTGTGAAATGTCTCCCAATATTTATTTATTTATTTGAGTACTATTTCTCAGCGACTATATTGGGATTTGCGTTAACTTATAAAATCTTTGTGTAGCCCATGTCTTAACTTAGAGGAAATATTTTTGAATTAACTTTGCATGTATTAAAAACATCACACTTGGTGATTGAGGTTCTACGTTTTAAAAACGCACTGGTATAAGCTACTAGCTGGCTGGGTGGGTGGTTCAAGAACGGACTTTTCTACGCCTTTCTATACAAATTTTAATCATAAGTGTATAACTTTACTAACAGACGCCATGACACCAGCGAGCGTTTTGGTGTAATTTTGTACAATAATATAATTTTTTCAATTCAATACTACAGTTTTATTTTTAACTTTTTAGTTCAATTAGTTAAAAAAGCGTTTTTTTTTAGTTTTTTAAACTATTTTTTTTTTTCATATTGTCATCGACCTTTGACAGGTGTGCAAAGTTTGAATCAAATCTGATCGTTCAAAGTAGGACAAAATCGAGCTCAAAGGGGTCGGTTACATACAAGCTTACATACAAACATACAGGTGAAGCTAATAAAAGCGTTATAAAAACAAGGCATTTCGAAAAAAATTTTATAACGTCATCGAATCTTTTGGAATACCCCCCTTTTGAACTTATAGGGGTATTATGTTACACTCTACATAGGGGTGCTAAGCTCTCTTTGCAGTGTCTTAAGCATTAGGTCAAGTCGACAAGGCAAATGGACTTTAAAAGTCTCAACTTCAAGTGAGTATAAAATTACTCTGCAAAATCCTTTGAGCAAAGGCTTTCAAAGCGAAGTGGTATTTAACCTACTTCGATGGTATGGTTTATTTATAACTAACTTTTTTTTACCGTTGTTCCTTTTTTAACCGACTTCAAATAAAGGAGGAGGTTCACAATTCAGTTCTTTTTTTTTATGTAAAAGATAGACAAACGAGCTTACGGCCCACCTGATGGTAAGCCGTCACCGTCGCTCATAGACACCAACAACACCAAGGGTGCTGTTGTTGCGTTGCCTACCCTGGAAGAGTTTTTTAACGTTTTTCTTGAAGCTATTCATGTTGTATTTAAGATGTTATTTTTCTCAATTTGACACATTTTGACCAGCCCACCACTAAGCTATGACAGTTCTTAATTAGAAATCTGACAGTGCAAGCCTTCTACTTTATTATCTGTGGTGTTGGTTAACCAAAGTATTATATTACTTTTGCAACACTTTGAGGGTATTGGTTTACCTACTAGCTCTCGTATGTGGCTTTTCTCGTATCTTGTTTCATACTTACATAAGCAAGTCGTGTTGCATGTCTTATAGATACAGCCTCCTGGTTCTAAGCTATCTCCCCACCAATTCTCAGCCAAATCGGTCTAGCCGTTCTTGTGTTATAAATAGTGTAACTAACACGACTTTCTTTTATAATACTAGCGGCCTGTCCCGGCTTCGCACGGCTTGACATTTATTTTTTAAGCACATAAATATAGCCTATGTTACTCAGGGTGAATGTAGCTTTCCAATGGTGAAAGAATGTTTGAAATCGGCACAGTGATTTATGAGTTTATTTATTACAAACATACACACAAAAATAAAAAAAAATCCTTTTTATTAACCGATTTCCAATAAAAAAGGAGGAGGTTCTCAATTCGGTTGTATTTTTTTTTTTTATGTTTGTTACCGCATAACTTCGTCGTTTGTGAGCCGATTTGAAAAAAATATATCTGAAAGGTACTGCTTCCAGATTGGTCCCATTTTAATTTTATTAAAATCGGTGTTGCCAATATTTTTATTGTTTGTAACTGTATGCCTCCGTCATATATGAACTGATTTAGGACGTATTACACATCACCAAATTAGAACATCACCTCAGCCAGACAAAAAGCTCCCAAACGGTTAAGGAAAACATCGAGAGGAAACCCATGGCTTAGTCAGCTCTGCACGTATTGGCCATGTCTTTCCTGTGAATTAGGCCGTAAAAAATATTAATATTTGTATAAGTATTAACTTGTGCGTTGACCTGAGTGACACTGATTCTTGAATCAGAACATAATATGTATACAGGGCGTCCCACAGATATGCCACATGTAGGGAAAGTAGGACGATGCACTTCCCTGCGTCCATCAACTTGAGGCATACAGATGTAATTAAATAAAGACTGGACGGTTTTTTAGCAAACCAATCGCAAGTTGCTAAAAAATTTTTTAACCCACTATTAAATTTTGTATAAAAGTTGGTTTTTTAAAACGGTATTTTCCATAACCCTCTAAGCAGAGCGGTGGTCGAATAATAGATGATTAAAGTTATAGTTATTTTTATAAAAACACGGGAAAGATCGGACCTTGACGGGGTAACATCGGACTACATTCTAAAACCACCTCTGTGGCTCCAAACATAAGCTACATCTAATAAAAATATCCGGTCTTACCCAAGAATTTTAAATTTTACTTACTTTTTCACTATCTAAGTAAATAAACGCGTGCTGATGGTCCAAGCAACTGGCGGGCTTTTTGATGAAATTGAACTTTATTTACCTTATCACCGTAGAAAGCATACTGGTTGCACAATCAAAAAGTTGAAAAATATGACCTTACCAAATTGAACGACGACAACATTTAGATACATAATGTTGAAAATTTACAAAGTTTGAATACGTTCGTGTTATAAAATTATAATCAGCTTTTTAATTAAGAAGAGTGAGAAAAGTTAGAAGTATTGTAAGTTGAAAAGCAGGTAAGTGGTAAAGCAACTTACAACATTTTAAACCGTTATTCACATCTTCAATTATATTCACTATCTGCAGCACCGTTTATACCATAGGTTAGGAAGCTACTAAATTCTTAAGGTAATTCATGCGAATTCTCAAAGGACTTTGGAATTCCTATTCGATTCGGTCTAGCCCAACTTTTCAGCAGACAGACACGTTAAATAAACGCTATGCAGACACTAAACTGTAGCGCAGACATTTCATGGAATGGGCCGTATCGTATCAAAAGAGGGAGTTGAACTTGAAACCCCTTGAAGCAAGCAGTCGATCAGGTGAGCAAGCAATTGATCAGACAGTGTCACTAGCAGTCACCCTTCTAATATAAAACTGGGAGAATGTTGCTTAGTTTGATCAAATGCACGATTCAGCATGTCAAGCTGTAAGTCTCAGCTAACCACGAGTCGCGACCCTCTTTTTGAGTTCATGATAGAAACACTTACTAAGTTTGTGACTTCTTCAGTTCGAGAGTGCAGTGTATCGAAGTTCTCATCCAGATTGATTTGATGCTTCAGTTTTATCGGCTGCGGCACTTTTATCCGGAGACTTGTCCTCACCGACTTTGTATTGTTATTATCATTCTTCAACTCGACACTTTCACCACTGAAGGGGCACGTGGCCGACACTAAATGTCCATTCAATTGATCCATACTATTGTTTTCTTGCAATGATCCCATCGATTCCTTACAGCATTTGCTGGACATCGGATACGTAATGCGTGTACACAGATCGCGAGCTAACTGAATCAGCAATGTTACGCTGCATAATATATACAGAGACTGGATGCTGGACTGGAATGTTTGAGGAGGCGATCGGTCTGGCCGTTCCAAGCGGAGATCGCGATTAATATCAAAGAGTGGACGTCATTAGGCGCCCGCGCCGGTCGTCGTCGGCGACTGAATGAAGCGGTATCAGCTTAGTTCGCATCAAGTTGGTGCACACGTGATCATTATCAGATACTTGACCAAATTCGTGATTGGTGTATACCTACTCACTTGTTTGCACTCACCACACTATAGAACTTCACTGCTATTATTATTTTTGTTTTGTAAAAGGATCATACAAAAAAACTGTAGGAACCAAAGTATAGTTTGTTGCCTGTTCTTCTAGGCTTGGCCGCGTAGAACTGGCACCTAGACTCACCTAGCTTTAAGACCTTTCAAAGTGATCGTCGTGATACTATTGAATAAATACATATTTCACTTTGGCTTTGATCTTGTTCCGTACCTTTGGTTATGGAATGAACGATCACAAAGATAGGTACATTAACAATTAATGAAAAACCGTACACGCCAAACCCACCGCTAAAATGGTTTTTGCCATACGAGCTTTTCTTTTCGAAATTATTTTATCTTTCGATTTTGATAGGTCTCGACGGCGCCGTTGAATTACGAATCACGACCACGCACTTAGTATAATAAAAAAAATCTAATAGGCACTCCTAAATTATTATGTGGGTACCAAACAACGACAAGTAACCTTGTAAGTCAAATTGAGGTGTAAACTTTGCACCCCCAGTGGAAACGGCTTCACGCAAACAAAGCACCTAGCTTTAAGACGTTTCAAAGTGATTCTTGTATCGTATTGAATAAACGCTTATTGAATCTTGAATCTACATCCATACTTTTCACTCACCTGTTCAAATTACTTTCATCCCTCCTCATGACTTGACATGGCAGCTTATTGCTCCGCAATTTCAAAAACCGAAACTTCAAACATCAACATAGAATGTACAACCAGCCAGAAAAAGAGCCAAGCCACTCAAAATCATGCTGACAACGCATTTCACAAATCGTTTATTATGAACCGTGATAACGTCTTATAATTCGATGGAGCCGACTGCACGCACGAAAAAACATGACGTCATGCGGCGTTACCTCGCTCTGAGGCGTTCCATTTAAGGCTTGAAGTGCAAGCGAGAGCGCGGAACGAGCGATAAAGAGGCACGCACGGCCTCCGCGTTCGGCAGCGTTCGACATCTGTCTCTCTCCTACTTGAGTGAGCGATGCGTCCGCGTGGACAGCTGTATGACGTTGGCACGTTCAACTATCGTCAGTAAACCGACTTTACAGACTGACAGATGCGACTAAGTTTTGATTGCAACAAAGATACGCAATCACCACACGGTATAGAAAACTCTTTACTTTAAAAAGACATTTTAACTAATGAAACATAGGTAATAGCTAAATTGAAGTGTCTTATCCCTGTCAGCGCTCTCTTCCAGATAATCTTTGGAAAGCTGAATTTAAAAATTACATGGTGTGAAAGTAAAAAAGGTGCTTTTTGGTGCATTTTCAATCTAGTATTTTGGGTACCATTTTGGAAATTTTTGGCACTTTTATGTACTTACCCGTATGAGGGTAGGCAGCTTGGACTTCCAATAAAATCTGCCATTTACCTAAAATAGGTTAGAAAAATTAAAGTTTTATAAACCCCTGGAAATGGCCTGTTCTAGACAACTCTAGAACTCTAGTTAATTTAGTATTCCACATCTATAGTAATTAAATTATTTTCTAGAAAATGTCTTTTCACCATACTGGTTCGAACTAACGAATTATACAACAAGATCTTCCAGAATATTCTAATTCAAAATTTATTCATTTATTTGTATCACAAAGCAGTCCTTTGTATCATCTTAAAGCTAGCAGAGGATAGGTACCAGTTCCACGCGACCAAGCCTAGAGGAATAGGCAATAAACTATGGATTGCTTTAGTAAAATAAAAATAAATGGTACTCACTTTAGAAAACTTCTGATCAAAGGCATCAGAAATATTGTGTGCTGGGTCAGTCGAAATGATCAACACAGACTCACGAACTTTCGAAAGTTGGATAGCAAGACTACAGCTGAAAATAATGAAATACGTTGAAACATTTTAGCTGATAAAATATTGTCACCATGATCTAAGTCTTTTTAGCACTTCGTCATGCTTATTAGACAAGGTGTTAATTGCCACTTTGACATCGTTTAGAGAGCTTAAAATAGCAGAAAACTTAGTATCCTGTTCGTTTCTTAGCTGTGAAAATAGGTCCAGGATTTCAGGTCTGGATAGCTCTTCTCGTTTACGCTTTATGAGTCGCGTAGGTATATTGCATAGCGACGATGCTGCACTCATTCCATGGTCTTGTACTGCCACCGGTGAGTTAGCCAGATTGGGATCCGAGGCGTAGTGCGCTAATGGAGTTTTAAAAGCAGATACTGGCGAGTCATTCACAGGCGGTGTTCTATTTAATGGCATTACTAGGTTTTATAGTAGGTATGCGCCTAGTCAAGGAAGCGAGCAAAGCTTATAGCGAGCAATTGAAAATGTTATGAGACCAAAATATACTATTTCAATATGCTATTTATGAGAAACCTGTTATTGATAATGATGTTCTGTCAAAAAAATGTTTCAGAAGAAATGGGGTTCTATTTCAAGTTCCATCAAAACCTTTCTTTCGTGTTTGAAACTAAATAGAATACTTCCATTTATGGAAAAATTACCCTGAAAATTTCATTTGGCTAGCGCCAGGATATCATGTATCTTTCTTCTACTCACTCTGCACAGGTGACAGCTTCCTTAGGACTGCAAGTGTCGAAGAAGTGTGGTCGCGGTGAGACTTTGCCACCGTTTTAGCGATAAAACACTCGTTTTTTCGCTAAAACTTATCGCCACTGCGCGTAGCCCGGCTGGTACATCACTGCCCCACCTCCTGGAACGCATCTGAAACAGAAAAACACTGAAAAATTAGAAAATATAAAGACTACCTACAATTTGTTATAATTTGGTCAGGCGCATCGCGTTTCTCTGCATAGCAACGCGAGCTAGTACCTAAGTTATTTGATATCTTTAAATTTGATTTAACAGACAGATTGTCGCGTGCGATACATCAAAATTTTAGTATAGTGTTTGCGAGTCTATTGACCGTAGAATATCCTTTGGTATGCAAACACATGTGATACTCGTCGAATGGCGTTTGAAACACGATCATTTCGTAATATTTCCCTATTTAAATAAATATGTTTGCTTAAACTATTGTAGCTATTAGTTTGTTCAAGGCAATTTTCGTAAGCATTGCCACAATGCGCGGCGGCAAATTTTGAGATTACTTTCAATTTCGTACCATGAAATTTATCCGGAAACAGATGCTTACTTTATTAGCAGCAAAGTATTTTTGGTCTTGAGAACCTACCAGCCACCCCTCGCGGGGGTAAGGCATTTGTGAACTAGCTGCGTTCTATGGAATGGAACTCTATAGACTTCCAGTGAAACTGGCTTGTTCCTGTTAAGTCTGAAAAGAGAAACTCAATCAACCTAACAACCGCCCCTGGCGGGGGTTAGGCGTTTATAAACTGTGTTCTATCGAGTTGAACTCTCTAAACTTCCAGTGAAACTGTCTCGCTAAATCAAATGGATTCTCGCAAGAGAACCTCGATCAACTTAACAGCCGCCCCTCGCGGGGGTTAGGCGTAAAGCGAAACTGTGTTCCATCGCGTGGAACTCTGTGAACATAGGTAAGTAAATCTAGTCTCTGAAATGTAGTGGTTCTCACAAGAGAAAATTTAATCTTACAACTGCCTCTCGCGGGGGTTAAGTGTTTTTAACTGTGTTCCATCATACAGATTTGATACAATTTTAGTAAACCTGCCCTCTCAAATTAGGTGCCTGTATCAAGTACAGCCTCGTGGGGTGACAATTTTAGCCACATTTAAACTCGCACAGGGGTCAACCCTCGAATGTGCAATATACTGTAAGCTTCTGTTATTATTCCATGAGTTTTAGATGTTATTTGAAACCTTGTGGTACCTTAATTGACAGGAAGTGTGGACTTTGTTACTAAATTGTTAATAGAAGGTATTATTAATTAATATTAAGATGATTAGGTTCATAAAAATATTATTTGTTTTGTTACCGTTACAAAATACAGAATTATTCAGGGATCAATAAATCAATATGGTAATTGAATTTCCATCGGTTGCTTGAGCTCCAACCTTCAAGCTTCAAGCTTCAAGCTATAAAAATAAAGAGTAGGGATGGTTTGGGTCTGCAAGCAAGCGAATGGTAATTCAAGGAGGCATTCGGTTTTGAACCGTCGACAAGACAAGTCCACTTAGTTCGTCTCGGCGATAGCCATGTACAAGTTTAGCTTAATGTATCTAGATCCATAAAGTACTCAAGTTGTTAATAAAACTGAAGAAAAGGCTATAAAGTGGTTTGAATTCTACATCCTCGGTCTTCTCTGTTAGTGGATCTTTCAAGTCAGAAGTGGGTAGAATCAAGGTACGTAATATTTTTTATACTGTTTCAAAGTAATAGCTGTAATTCTTACAATTATCTGGTAAAAACGCATGTATAGTTTATCGTGTGACACACATGGCCAAGGCTACTCTTTGGTAGTGTTATCACACGATTGCTATAATTTATTTGGTTGAGTAAATGCATTCAGAGGTTATCGTGTGGCACACATGGCCAGGGCTACTCTTTGGTAGTGCTACCACACGATAGCTGTAGTGTATTTTAGTTTTTTTTTTTTTTAGTAAATACATACACAAGTTGTCGTGTGGCACACATGGCCAGGGCTACTCTTTGGTAGTGCTACCACACGATAGCTGTAGTGTATTTTAGTTTTTTTTTAGTAAATACATACACAAGTTGTCGTGTGGCACACATGGCCAAGGCTACTCTTTGGTAGTGCTACCACACGATCGCTGTAGTGTATTTTAGTTTATTAATTACATACCTACGTTGTTGTGTGGCACACATGACCAAGGCTACTCTTTGGTAGTGCTACCACACGATAGCGGTTGTTATTCTAGGAAAGTTAAATGCATGCATAGGTTATCACGTGGCGCACATGCCAAGGATACCCTTGGGTGATGCTACCACATTAAATGTGACTAAGCGCTGCTTGTATTTCTTTTATCTACCATAGATTGTCATAAAAAAGAAATACTGTAGTTGGTTATCGAATAAATCATCCCTTTTATATATTTCTTTTCATGCGACGGCGAGGAGAAACCAACGGAGAATGACGTGTGTCATCCGACCATGGCCGCAATAGAACATGGACCACCCGGACATGGAGCATCAAGAAGATTGGACTCGACACTGGAACGCGACTCAATGCCACTACACCGAAACTGGACTAGCTGGGCGATTGCAAGTTGTAGCCGTTCGTTGCTGTTTCACATCGTGAAGATTGGTTAAGCGCTACCAGCAGAATGAAGTAAACGAAACTGCAAGACATTTCAGTAGAAAATTAACACGTGAGTTCACGTCTTAATTCCCAAAGATTTTTAATATTGGCTCATCAAGTACTAGAGTAGATTCAGCACTGATGCTAAACTGAAACGATATACCTAAATTAAATAATATATGACTTAGGTTAATGGTGTGAACCATGAATGTGTAATGGTCATGTGAGGGTGTGTGTGTGAATGTTGTATCAGAAACTTAATATTCAGATGATAACGATAGAGGGTAAGAAGTGAAATATAAAAAAAAGGGGAGTTCTTATGATTTTGGGTTGCTTACGAGCTTAGCGGTAGATAGGCATTTTTTTTCTCACTTTTGCAAAGAGTATATTTACGGAGTGTAGTGGAAGAATTCTATCGGATTTAATTGGTATTCTATGTATGTACGTATCCCTGGGACATCTTCTGGTCTTCTCCTGTTGGTAGGTGCGTACCTACCCTCAGTTTCTTATCGAGGTTGTTTCTAAAAGTGCGGTTGTGATTAGTATAGATTTATTTGTCCTAAAGGTGGTTTTTAAAATTTTCGATACAGTTTGTCCAAATGGCGAATACTATTCAAGAAAATAGGAGTGATCCAAGGTTCAAATACGTTTCTGGTGAAGATAGGTACCTACGTTGTCAGTTTTTTGTTTTACTTTTATTTATTTATTTGGATATGCAATGGATTACAGCGACCTTGTCTGGGTCATTAGACAGATGATGTGACGTCTGAGGTGGGGGCAAGTTTTATCATTAATATCATTCCAGTAGGTGCCACCGTGAGAACAGTAGCAGGAATATAAGAATAATAGGAAATAGAGGCGCTAAGAAAAATAGTAGATGGTTACTTGTTTGTTTATTTAAATCACCACAAAATTACGCACAAAAAAAAAATATAGGTTCAAACAAACAAAATATTCTCCCTCGTGTTTACTCACTGAAGGTTGCCTTCAGTACTAAACTGGTAAACTGGTATTATAAATAGGAAGGGTAATGAAAATAATTGACGAATATGATATTATAAATAGGAGGGGTAATGAATAAAGACAGGTACAATGATATAGGTAGGAAACCACATCACACACTTAATATTTATTTACTAGTTATCAGGGTTTTCAAAATTGACTTAAAAGTCTAGAAAGGTAAACTAGGTGCACAATTAATCTTAAGGTGGGTACTTTGCAACTAAACGTTTAATAGTCTATGACGTTGACTCCTCGATCTAACTAAGTATAAGAACTTTTATGTAGACGCGAAGGATCTCTGCTTCGGCTGATCACAATACTGGTTTGGCGACAATGACATTCAGTTGAGGTTTGGAATGACTTAAGACTACCATGCTCTTGGTTACGATTGGACAAATGCATAATTATCCAATCCTTCGTAGGAATGAAGGATCGTTTTCAACCTAAAATCGGTTAGTATTAATTATCAGAAAACAAAACAACAGTTTATACTACAAATATTTTGTTAATGCAGTATATTTTTTGTATACCGTGATCTATCCGATTGCAGTATAACTTACTCAACATCGTTCATTATGAAAGGTAAACTGCAGTGGTAGAATCTGCGAAGGGATTAAAAATTAGCCTCAGCAGTTAAAAGTAAATAAGTTAAAATCATGTTCATTTATTATTGATTGTCTAAGGGGTGTTATAATGCCAAAGTGCAGTGTGTCTAGTTCAGATAGATAGATGGATAGATAGATAACACTTTATTGCAAACAAGGATACCTCATTGGAACTAAGCGTACCTAACTAAATAAAGCGTTATTAGCTTGTTACTAAGTATAAATCGTTAGTTCAATGCCTATTAAATCTGTACATAAAGTACTACCTTACAGAATTAAACTTACCTACTACATAAGTTTATGAATCATCGTTTCAATTTTATCCATACCCTTTTCAGGGTGAATTTTGTTATGGGTAGAATTTTTTTTGTGCGTAGGAAGTTGCTATCCAGTGACGTTCAACAAAGGATGAAACCGTCGTTTTGTACGAGCTAGTGGTCAGAAAATATTATAATTGCTCTTTCTTTATGCGTGCGGTTTTCAGGAAAGTAGATAGGTCTGTTAGGCCTTTCAATATTCCATCTTTTAGTGCCTAGCCTATCTGGCTGGTGCTTTTGTTGACAATGCCTAGTCGTATAAAAATAATAATTGAAAAAAAAAAAAGATACGACAAAAAGCTGTTTCTTGCATATGCCTTGCTGGCGTTAGCTATGTCTGTTAAGACGGTAGATGTATTTTATGTTGTGAGTCATCGAGGTACACGTACTGCGTCAGCTGTTGTTAAAACAACGTGTTTTAGATCCTCCTATGTTTCAGTTGTCAAATGTGATGAGTTTCTTATTTCAACGCTGTTGCCTCTGGCATTAGGTTCCAGGTTTCAATTTGGTTCTTGAAACTGGATTTTTGTGTCTTTATTGGTAAAAATGTTTTAAATCAACGGCGACGAGACACATCACTAGTCGAGAATGCAAGATCGAAAAAAAAAGATGACATCGAAATGAGTAGATGGTTGTTCCGCGTGTTTTATAGGAATACGGAGTTCTTAGCTATAAACAAATGGGTAGTTTTCGCTGAAATAGTGAGGAGGTATCATATTGGTTGACATGAGCTCTATCGCATCCATTTTACATCGTTGATGGAGAAGAAAATAGCTGCAAATTTGTCCTGGTCTCCCTTGTGTTAAGCGAATAGATCTAGAATTTCCGATCTGCATAAGTCATTAATCTTAATAGTAATGTTGCGATTTTACTTAATTACGGTTAGAAGAGTATAAAAGTAATTAATGACAGCAAAATTAAAAACCTTTTTATTATTATTATTGCGGATAGCCAAACAAAAAAGTACTAAGTAGAAACTGGTTGATAATCATTAGCTAAAACACAAATGGAACTGGGAAGATAGATTAATGATGACCTTATTAAACTTTAAGTCTGTCTGTCCGTCGCGCTTTCACGCCAGAAATAATGAACTGATTTAAATGACATTAGGTACACAGTGTAGAAATTGAGAAAGGGCATAGACTACTTAAAAATAAAAGGATGGTAAGGGGTTGAAAAGAGGGTTGAAAAGATTTTAAATGAGTGAGCGATGCAAGTATGTGTTATGTTGTGACAATTATTAGTAAGATTCCATTATATAAGTATTAAATCCATTATATATGTAAGTAATAAAATCATATTAAAAGCCTTTATTAATAAATAAAAATAAATGAGACGTGAACCACCAATAGAAAAATGGATGAAATGGATATAGCACTGATGAAATGATTTCCTTTGATCACACTACAAATAAGTGTGCATTAAACAGAAAAATAGATGAAATGGATAGCACTGATTGATTTCTTTTGATCACACTACAAATAAGTGTGCATTCAATTGAAAAATGGATGAAATGGATATAACAATGATGAAATTATAACTTTTGATCACACTACAAATGAGTGTGCATTTGTTGATACATTCAATTACACTTTCTGTCGACTAGCTTAGCTTAGCTTAGATTAGCTTAGATTAGCTAGATAAACAATTGAATAAATAATTATTAAACGCAAGTTATTACATGATGTCTTAGTTTCAAGTCAATTATTAGTATTGTTTAAACGATTAACATTGTGTTAACGATTATTTTATTTAAAGAAAAAAGTTTTTAATCATCTACCATAGCACGAATTCTACTTAATTTGGGGCTAGATAGTGTTGTGTGGATGGTCCACAATAATTATTTATTCAGTATGGTCAGTAAAGTCAGTATGGTCAGTATGGTTAGTATGGTTAGTATGGTCAGTATGGTTAGTATGGTCAGTATGGTCAGTATGGTTAGTATTGTAGTATTGTAGTATTGTAGTATTTTAATTTTGATTTTGATTTTGATTTTATTTTGATTTTGATTTTGATTTTGATTTTGATTTTGATTTTGATTTTGATTTTGATTTTGATTTTGATTTTGATTTTGATTTTGATTTTGATTTTGATTTTGATTTTGATTTTGATTTTGATTTTGATTTTGATTTTGATTTTGATTTTGATTTTGATTTTGATTTTGATTTTGATTTTGATTTTGATTTTGATTTTGATTTTGATTTTGATTTTGATTTTGATTTTGATTTTGATTTTGATTTTGATTTTGATTTTGATTTTGATTTTGATTTTGATTTTGATTTTGATTTTGATTTTGATTTTGATTTTGATTTTGATTTTGATTTTGATTTTGATTTTGATTTTGATTTTGATTTTGATTTTTTACTTTTGTCACTCATGTTTCTCGTGTTACTCATGTTGCTCATGTTACTCATGTGGCTGATGTTACTGACGTTGTAGATGTTACTGAAGTAACTAATTTTAATGATGTTACTGATGTGACTGATTTAAATGAAGTTACTGATGTTACTGATGTGACCGATGTGTCTGATGTGACTGATGTGACTGATGCTACTGATGTGACTGATGTGACTGATGTGACTGATGTGACTGATGTGACTGATGTGACTGATGTGACTGATGTGACTAATGTTGATAATGGTGATAATGTTGATAATGCTGATAATGTTGATAATGTTGATAATGTTGATAATGTTGATAATGTTGATAATGTTGATAATGTTGATAATGTTGATAATGTTGATAATGTTGATAATGTTGATAATGTTGATAATGTTGATAATGTTGATAATGTTGATAGTGTTGATAGTGTTGATAGTGTTGATAGTGTTGATAATGTTGATAATGTTGATAGCGTTGATAGCGTTGATAGCGTTGATAATGTTGATAATGTTGATAGCGTTGATAGCGTTGATAGCGTTGATAGCGTTGATAGCGTTGATAATGTTGATAATGTTGATAGCGTTGATAACGTTGATAACGTTATTAACGTTGTTGATAATGTTTAAAATACTGATAATGATTGTTAATAATTAAAGATATTGATAATAAGAGGTTGATAAAGTTCATGATAATGTTCGTTGATTATGTTCATTGATAATATTCGTGGTTTGTTGATAATTTTCTTTGCATGTTGTTAAGTATTGTTGAATTGATAAAGTTGAATAGTTAATAATATAAAGGTATATAATATATTGATATTGTTAGTATATTGTTCGTATTGGTACCTAGTTGATACAAATGTTTGAAAAAAAATGTGGATGTTTAACAAAATGGTCACTTTGTTTATTGTTTTGATGAATCATTACAAACGTGTTATTTCATAAACTATGTACCTATCACGAGGTCGTGACTGTTTATCAGGATGGACGAACTTGTAAGCTTCTGTTATTATTCCATGAGTTTTAGATGTTATTTGAAACCTTGTGGTACCTTAATTGACAGGAAGTGTGGACTTTGTTACTAAATTGTTAATAGAAGGTATTATTAATTAATATTAAGATGATTAGGTTCATAAAAATATTATTTGTTTTGTTACCGTTACAAAATACAGAATTATTCAGGGATCAATAAATCAATATGGTAATTGAATTTCCATCGGTTGCTTGAGCTCCAACCTTCAAGCTTCAAGCTTCAAGCTATAAAAATAAAGAGTAGGGATGGTTTGGGTCTGCAAGCAAGCGAATGGTAATTCAAGGAGGCATTCGGTTTTGAACCGTCGACAAGACAAGTCCACTTAGTTCGTCTCGGCGATAGCCATGTACAAGTTTAGCTTAATGTATCTAGATCCATAAAGTACTCAAGTTGTTAATAAAACTGAAGAAAAGGCTATAAAGTGGTTTGAATTCTACATCCTCGGTCTTCTCTGTTAGTGGATCTTTCAATACGAACTGTGTTTTTACAATGAGAAAGGTAAGTAACGAGTCGCGACTCGAAAGTGAAGATTATAATGACCTCGAGAAGTTCAAAGATGGTATAAGTGCTGGCTTAGGCATATATATAAAATAAAAATAAATAAAACACTATCTAGCCCCAAACTAAGCAGAGCTTGTACGATGGGAACCAGATAGCTGATATAATTTTTTCCCGAATATAACCATCCGATATCGTATATTTTTTTATTTGTTTCCGATTTACATTTCACTGCATTGAAAGCTCTTGAGTTGAGCGTCTACCTGCGGATCTAAAAAGAGCATGTAAAATGGATATGCAAAACTTGGGCACGCGTATATTCCCGGGATGCGGCTGATAGAACGACTCATTTTTAGCATTCATGCGAACCTGTTATCCTTCCATTGACCGAGGTCAATCAGCGACTATATCCCAACTATAAATTTCATTTAATAAGACACAAATACAACTTTATGCTCGTTTTTGAATCGCCAACCAAAGAAATTTAAATAAAACACTTTTATCAGATTCGACAGACACGACGGGCGGGGCGGACAGGAGGTAGGGGGGGATCTACCGCTCCGAGCGGCGTGAAGACGCTACCGCTGCGCTGTCGCGACACTCCGGGGGGGCGATTCTCCCAGAAGGGGTCGCACCGGCCCACGGAAATCAAGCGAACAGCGAAAAGGGGACGTCTGGGGCGCGAGATGGCTTGAGGGCAAACGATATGCTCGCTCAAGCGCACACGGACTGCGTACAAAAAATCGCCACAGATGGCGCTTCGGTTTCACCTAGCTCAGCATGACCGTAAGGAGAACGGCACAGCCGAGAGACGATTTCTCTGCTGAGCGCTGACAACTTTTCACTAACATCGGTCTGATTAAATTTGATTTTATACAGATTTAGATACTGTTCGCCATTTTCCCGACGGGCCAGTGTCTTCGTTTTGAACATAATCCATCACAAAAACAACAATCATAGCGAACAAACGTAAGCCGAACGAGATACTTACCATTTTTTCCAACACTCTGGACCTCGGCTAGGTCGGGTCGTGTTTAAATTCAATTTTTCTCTATTTTAATTGTTAAATTCAAACTTCACTCGCGACAAATAAACGGCGAACATATCGATTTCATCGTGTGGCACCATAACGAGCATATTTTAATATATTTCATCGTATAGAACACAATCTGTTTGAACGCTCGGTAAAACAGTTTTAAATAATAAAAATCACTTACCTCCTGTAGAGACATGATGAGTCAGCAAATGTGGTACCTAGAAGAAAAGCAGTTCAATTAGAAAACAATTCCATTAATACCACAACTAGAGCGGCAGAGAAATGTGGCTACTGAAGCTGAATACCTAACTGTACTGATGCTTAAATAAATGATAATGATCGGCCTTGTGACAAACACCCAGTTTTTGGCCGAGATTGTCTTCATCGAGATTTTGTCAGTCAAATTGAGCATAAGGTGGTGGTGGTCTGTTGTCATCTCCATTGTGAGATTTTCTCTGCCAAATCGAGCTCTGTCAAAAGTTCCGCTGGTCTATGAAATTCCATATTTAAGAAATTTTAAGATATAAATGAAGCTTGTTGTAAGCCTTTTTTTATAAACTTTAAACACCTCTTTCTCTCCAACGAACATCGAAACATCTCATTCTTCTCAATATTATGTATTCTTCTCTATCTAAGATTCTATTCGCTAAGGACAATGAGTTAAAGTTATTTTTGCCACAATATTCTTCGAGCATAAGATGGCAATAGTTTGAAATTGTTTTTGTAACTATTGTCCTAGTGTTACCTTCTTCTCTATAAGCGTTATTGTCACTGATAGAGATATTATAACAAAGGCTTTGAATGCTGGTATGTAGAATGTATGTGTACCTTTGATATATTGCAGAATGTAAGTAAGCTGCAACGTATCGTAACAAAACTTTCACTTGATTCCTTCCACTTTTGAATTTTCAAATTCTATTTTGTTGTTTTTTTTTGCGACACGTTGCAGCCGAACTTTTGTATCGTTTTAAAGTGTGTAGATGAATGTACGAAATCACAATAATTATATTAATATTAGTTACATACTTGTTATTATAATGGTATATAATATAACAATGATATTGTTTCTCACGTTGTATTAACAGAAGTTATGCTGAGATAAAAAAATACCAACATGTTCTTGGAAATATAATATCTTCATTACGGAACATTTGTTTGTTTTATTCTATTAAACCCAATATTTTACACAGGTCGTGGGTTCGATCCCCAACGAGAATATTTTTGCGGGGGACACTGGTATTTGTGGTCTGTCTGAGTGTTATTATTGTATTTTATGGCCCGTATTCAGAAACACTGTTTCAGTCAAGCCTCAAGCAAAGATTTTTGTAATTTTTCAATGGAGAACTGTCAAAAAATGGCTCTACTCAGACTCGAGAACTTTTTGAAGACGGGCCTAAGTAGGTATTTACAAAACAAAAAGGATCTGCAAATCTATTGCTTTAAACCTAAGTTGGTGAACACATAGAACATTACTGAGTGACTCAAAAATGACATGCTAGTGACTGTATTCACATTTTAAAGAAGTGGGAGATATGCAACTCATGGCCTTAATTACATTCAAAGTGTAACTATGGAATAAATCATATATCTCTTTGTTTGTTGCCTGTTCTTCTAGGCTTGGTCGCGTGGAACTGGCACCTAGACTCACCTAGCTTTAAGACGTTTCAAAGTGATCCTTGTGATGCTACTGAATATGTTGTATTTGAAATGATCCATAATTTGCAGACACAGAAGCACATACTACTCTCACATGCGCATGTCTCACCGAAGCAACCACATCTGCAGTCTGTGCGGCGCCTCCTTCTTCAGCGAGACCGGGCTCACGCAGCATCGCCGCATTAGACACTTCGACAAGGAACTACCGGTAATAAGCATGAAGACAGTAATCAAGTATCGCCAAAATATTTATCTGAAACCGAAGTCGGAGTTCTGCTACCACATTTCGTTACCAAATGTTGTTTTCGTTTCGCCTTTTTGTCTCTCTCTATTGCATGGAGAAAATATGAGACGGCACAAATACGTTACGTAGTTAGAGTTGTTGCCTCATCTTTTCTCCATACAATAGACAGAGACAAATAGGCGAAACGAAAACAACATTTGGTAACGAAATGTTGTAAATGCACTGGGACTTTGGGTACTGATCTAATGAAAAAGGATTCAAAGATTAGAAAAATGTATTAATGTCGAGATTAATAATTTATTTGTTAAAATAAATCTACAAAATACAACAATCCGCCATGATAGCTTAAACAGCGGTCAGAGCGATACGTCACGGCTTTGTAAACGTCATTCTGATTTAGTACAAAAGCACCAATGTTTACTGTTGGTATACATACCCGTGACGTAATAACAGACGCCATGACACCAGCGAGCGTTTTGGCATGAATTTGAAAATTTAAATTTTTGCACAAAAACCTTAATTTTCTACAGAAATATGATATATTTTAGACATAATAGATACTTCTGAAAATGATAGAAGAGATTTTGAAAATTAGTCGTCATGCCTATTACTGAAAGCTATGTAGGGCACCACAGAACAAAGTAGAACGGCCATGTGGCCGCAAAAGTGTCGCCAAAATACATGAGCATATGCTCCTATCTCCATACAAATTCAACAGTTTTTTCGGGAGTCGTTAAGTGAAAAATGCCTTGCAGCAGCGCAAATATTACTTTCCGAACAAGTTAAGCGACAATATAAAACATAGGAATACTTTTTTAACATCTTCCTTCCTATCTTTTTCTTAGAATCCTCATATTTAGTGATATTTTAAATTTAATAGTGGTAATGTAAAACTGGCGACATCGGCTCCCATACAAACGGCGCATGATCGCCTTTCTACTGTATTCTGTCTAGGGCTGGTTCCCATAGTACGAGCTTTGCTTAATTTGGGGCTAGATAGTGTTGTGTGGATTAAATAAAAATAAATAATGCGGACAATCCACACAACCCTATCTAGCCCCAAACTAAGCAGAGCTTGTATTATGGGAACCAGATAGCTGATACATTACTTAAATACTTTTTTTTTGTAAATACATACATAATATTATTTCGATAATATTTATTTATTATTTATTTATATAGTTTTTCTCTATTCTAGGGAACATCGTCAGAAACGCAAGTGATAATGAAGATTTACTGCGAGAAATGCGACATTAAGTTCGTCTCCCAATCGGCGTACGATGAGCATTTGGTCCACTCCAATATGCACGACGAAGTTATAACTGATACGGAGGTGAAAAGGAAGAATTTGAAGGGAAAAAAACATCTTACGTCAGGGCCTTATAAGAGGAGAATCAAAATTCTTGTATAGAATAAATCTACGTTTATCGTAAATGGATATTTTATTCGTTGATAATGGAAGACAGGATGAGATTGAAACATTTTATGACGTAAGTAGCAATAACTAGTACCATTACATGCATAAAGTCAAACATTTTAAGATTTAGCTTTGTACCTACCTACCTCTCATTACAGATGCTGGGCAAGCCTAATCCATCTAAAATCTTGATGCACTGTAACGTCCCGCAAGTAGGGTTTGAGCAATCACCAGTTGCCCCTCATCTACAATAGATGCAAAGGCTTTTAACTATGGTCTAAAACATTGTATGTAGTCATTAATTATTAGGTCCTTTGCTTATTTTTATCTATTTATCTTTTTTATCCGTTCAAGCAATACAGCGCAACAAAAGTTATTTAAAAACAACTTGAAACTTGACTGTTCTCTCGAAAATAACATTCATAGCAAATCGTTGAAAGCTACCTATAAATATGTCTCGTTGGAATTGTACACGCTTATTGCCTTTCCAGACGAGATTGTTCTGAGAATCTCATGACATCGTTGAGCGCCCGCGGCTTCCTTCGCAAGGATTTTTTTCTTGAAATTGTGAGCTCAGAAAATCACTCGCAAAAATATTTGGTGATTAAGTTTTTTATCTTACGTAAAGATTTCAGTACTTTTAAGTACTCTTTTTATTTTAATCCATATTATACGTTCTATTGCTACATTTAGTGTAATTATAAGTGGTCTCCAAACCTGATCGGTCTACAGCCGTCTTTCAGCTGCAACCTCTTTCATGCAAACTCCTTAGCATTCTCGACAGTCTTCTTGTAGTTGGGGTGTTTTATTTTTACTTATTGTCTAGACATGTATAGTGGCGGAATGAAAATGGTCGTCGATTTTCAACTTGATTTGTTCAACGTATCACGATCACATTCTACCTTTTGAAACTGAATAGACGAATAGGAACGTTCTACTTCGACTTTTATGATTGAGCCCACTTTTTATCACTTTTTGAGTTAGACTAGTATCCGATGGCGTAGTAGTCGGCGCAGCCCCGTTCAAAGGGGAAGGTCGTGGATTCAAATCCCGGCTCTTAACTTTTGATTAAAATCTTTATGAGCATTCAGTTCAAAATGTGATTTCTGAGAATCAGATTTGCTATAGATCAACCGTATCATGCTACTGTTCGGCGTAACTTGTCAGGTTGGAAGGGAGCAGATTGCCAAGCTTAAAGTTATAGTTTACCGGCCCAACCTTTCGGGTCCGGGTCTTTTTGGCAAACTTTGCACTCAATTTCATCGAACCCAGTGAAGTTAAGATTATTTCTAGCCTCATAATATCATTTTTGCACTGTATAAATGTCATATTTTATACAAAAAAATATTTGATTCGTCCATACAAAGAAAATAAATGCAAAGAATAAGATGAAATGGTAGCCAAAAGTGAAAATGTAAAGTATACATTTTTACATTTCATCTTATTCTTTCACCACACTTGGTTCGAAAGAATCAGTACTTTATTCTGGAACCTTTCTTGGGAACTATGGAGTGATGGATTCCACTTTCTGTTAGGTTTTGAGGGTAGACTGGGATTTTTATGATTTCTTGGCAGTGCGTTTTGTTTCTGAAAAATAAATGAAGAATGTTCAGATAACCTTCAAAAAATGTATGTTAGGCGTATATGTTTGAAATTAATATAAAGCTGAAGCTAGTTTTCTGCATTAATATTTAAATTATTAACAAACGTCTCTCACTCTCTAAATATGGTATTGCTGTATTGATTATATACAATACAGGGTGTACTTTACTAATATGGGAACCAGATGATATAATACTTGAATACATTTTTTTTTTGTAAATACATACTTAGAATACAATATAACACCCAGACAGAGAACAAACATTTATGTTCACCACACAAATATATGTTCTCGGTGGGGATCGAACCCACGACCTACGGCGCAGAAGGCAGAGCTACTACCAACTGAGCTAGAGGCCAGTCCCAAAGGTGAAGAGTCGAGCGGGATAAAAACACTATAAAATTATTTAAATGTATTATTTATTCGTCGATTGGGATAAGGATCCGATGGCGCAGCGGTCAGCACAACCCCGTACCAAGGGGAACGCGGGTTCAAATCCTGCTCAGCTTACTTTTGTGACATTATAAAAATCATTGTTGTCATGATTTCATTAAGTGTAGTAAACACTATAAAAATAATAAAAAAAGAAGAAGAGGAGTCGTCGTCGGTTCATATAAATTTAATTATCTATATTTATAAAAGAAAGTCGTGTTAGAGTTAAAACTTCCTGTATCACGTACCAAAGACAATCCCATAACCTGCGAGTTAACGCAAAAAACGCTAAATTTAATGCAAATTATTCAATCTCTCGTTACCACGGGGACGCTCAAAAGCCCCAAATTAAATTAGAGTTTTGACGAGAAAACACGGCGGCAGGTGAATCACGGGATCTCGGTGATTTTTTCCGCAAGGTTGGCTTATCTCTTGACAGTAAATTTATAGAATTTGAGAAACGTTACAAGGATTTGTAGATTACTGGGAAACTTTGAGAATTTTAATAAATTTAACTAGTTTATGTGAAAATAAAATGTTATGAAGAATAAATCCAACTTAAAAAATTAAAATTGGTTTTAGGCTTGGTCGCGTGGAACTGGCACCTAGACTCACCTTCAGAGACAGCTTTAAAGACATTAGTTATACTTGTGATACAACTAGATAAAGAAGTTTTGAATTTTAATTTGAAAAAGAAGATTATTAGGATTGCTAGAAGGATTACATAAAAGCATTATATCGGCGCCCATTGAAAAGAGTTGTGAATTTCTTTGATACAGCCAGACGCGGTTTGCCGAGTGAGAAATCAAAGGCACCAGTCGTGATGCATGAAGGGTTTTATTAAGATTTAATGCAGGCAACGACACTCCGAGGCGGGAAAAGAACGGCGCTTCAAGTGGCGCGGCGATGTGCGTTTTACATTTACGCCATTTTGGATTTTGTTCGTGAAGAGGCGGGGGTGGCGGCAAACGTGTAAAAATATTTATATTTGCTCAAGTTGGTGCTAGGTTCAGGTGGTGATAAACAGGGGTTAATAGCTCACATAGACACGCAAAAACTTGATAAACGTTGTTGGTTAGTTTTTGTTTTAGGCCCTTCCGTGTATGTTTTATTTAAGTAAACTGATATCCAATACCATCTTTCAACGTGAATAATTATCTGAACCTATCGAATGAAGTTTGGCGCAGATAGTTAAGAGTCTGGAGACGGACATAGGCTCTATATTTTATTTTCCAAAAAATTTCAAAAATTACATTGTCTTTTGCAATTTCAGACCAATACCGATACCACTCAAACATTGTCACGCACGTCAGGAATGTGCCCTACGATGATGTTGCCACTAACAGTTTTTAGTCAAACTGACTAGTAGATAATATGTAATAGAAGGCAAGCTGAGACTAACAAAACACTCGATGCTCAAAGATCTACCTGAAACCACAAGTTCGTTAAGTTCCACGTAAGGTTTCTTGTATCGATACGTCTCGGATTAGACCCAAAAGGCTTTGCCAGCCCGGGGCGTGCCTTTGTCTGCCCGTTGGGACAGGTGCGGGCTTCCTTATACGTATTTTAATTAATAATGGACCGATAGTGTACGGTGATTTACGCAGCGATCGACTGCCTCGCCTTTGTCTTGGAGATGTTGATTGCGTGGGGAATAGGGTTGCAATGATCCAATTAATACTTATTAACAGAATACTGAATGCCTATGTGAAATAGTTGGTTTTACTGAGATAAAAAGCGTACATAATATAAAGACTAAAGTTCGGTATACTGAAATAAGGATTTCACAGAGCTTCTGTGACGTAACGTTACGTATGGAACTTTCGTATAAGTTTTTGTCAAAGCAGGTGGGCATAGCGGCAATCTGTTTCTACGTGAATAAGCTTGAAATTGTATGCTATTTTCTATACAACGCCAGTAAAGCCGAGGTTGGACGCTAAATATAAAAAACTGTTACATGACTGACAACTTGAAGTATATGCACAGAAGAAAGAAAGCTACACGTGCGTATAGTCTTGCCTGAAATTCAGAGAAAGCTTTAGGTATCTAGTCGCACCCAAATCACGCGCATCGCTAGGTGGCAGCACTGATGCTTTGTTTGTTTTACAAGGTTTTATTTCCGTTCGTTTGGTTTTTATGTACTATCAACGACAAAATTAATTGCTGCTTAGATTAAGCCTTTTCAAAAAATCCTACATGGATTGATAAATGGGTTATGTAATAATAGCTAGTTTAACTATAACAACAGGCGCTAGGTATACCTCTAAAATGTAATCTGAGTTATATGTAAATGCAAAAATGTTTAAGGCGCACTCAAAATCTTCCCACCACTTTAGCCACACTGCCTAGCGGACCAATAAGTCTGTTGTCATCTCTATTTATTGACATGAAAGGGACAGTGACAAGAGACTTAAGGAGCCATTACGAGGAAAATGTTACTGGCATTAAGATAGTGTATATACCTTCTCGTCCTTCCTCACATTAGTATTTGTTCTAGGTAAAATATGACTGTGTATGTGCGCATGAATGATTGTCAATTGGAAATTTTAGATAACTAGATTTCATAAGCCAAATACAAGAAATTCTATATGATGTGTTACTAAATAACTTATGGCATGATCCTCATCAGGTGTAAGGCACAAGGAAAGAGGCGATATTAGCTAACTTATTATAATATTCCTGAGTTGGAAAAACGAATATAATAGCTACTGTGTGGCTTCATTGTCTTCTTGACCCCGCTATTGTTTAGCTGACATAAATTGTTTAAGCATCTAATTTCAGTAAGTACCTACGTAACCTACGCATATACATCATGTAAATGTAAACCTAACTTTAGAAAGAAACTGTCATGTCATACCTACTGCAGTACTGTGCAGTAAATACAATACTAACTGTTGAAATAGCAAATGATTTTGAAAGGTGCTGAATTACAGGTGCTGTTTTGTTAGGAAGATTGTTCGACGTCTTTCGAGTGGAAGTAGGCAAATTCGGCAAATTCTTTGACCAGCACTAGGGTGTGCGGACTGGTTTCCGCAAGTAGGCCGCTAGCGGGCCTTTTTTGCGTGACGCTTGACACCATGTTTTCGACCTTTTTAGGTTCTACGACATGCCGGTTTCCTAACGATGTTTTTCTTCATCGTTTGTGAGTACATCATTAATTGGGTGAATCAACTTTTAAGACACTCCTTTGACGACATTTTGAAAAGATAAAATTAAAAAATAAATTTTCGAAATATGATGAAATGATTAGTGTTACATTTGCACAATTTCATCTATTTTTAGGTTTTGAAGCGGGGCACGAAATCTAAGCTAATTTAAACGAGTTTTTTTAGAATAGGTGACGAGTGTGGCTCTAAAATATCCATTGCGTTACTTTTTTGTAAATACAATAACATGAAATAAACGAAAAAAAATGATAAAACAACTATGTTAACCATTTATTCGTACTTTTATTTAGTATTTCCAACTTATTCATAATGTTTTTTATCACTAACACATGAAATAGAGACCATTATTGGTCCATTGCGTTACTGTGCAAAATTTTCAATGCTTAACTTTAGAATAAATATCAAAACAGCATAATCAGACACACTATTCTTATTCCTACAATACACATGAGTCTTGGAGACTTTTAATTAAACGCTTTTTGTAAACAAAATCAATGACTATGAGAGTTATCTTCAAAATACATTAGAAAAATTAAGGGACATTTGAGTAACGCCAGAGAAAAATAGTAACGCCTGAGAATTTTAAATCTTCAAAGTTGTGAAATTGTGACTATATTATATTAAACACATGATTTTTTTTTTGTAAATGTTTCTTCAGATTAGTCTTCTTTCACATTTTTTATAGCTTTCATGTTTTTTCCATCTTGTATATATTTATATTATTGTTATTTTCTAACCCATTCTGTCCAAGTGGTTGTATACTTTATTTTTCCTTACAATAACAATTTGTTTTGAAAAAATGTAATCAGTGTGCCTCACACTAATTACATTTGCCGTACATGCAATCTTTCAAGTTCGCATTGCAAACAGTTGACTCAATGAGGATGTTTAGGTCATCAGTGCCAGTTACATTATTTTTTTTCAGTGCTTTTGTTTTTGCTTTATGAATAAAGTTCGTGTGTATTTTGCAAGACACGTGTCTCTAGCGGCGACAGAAGCATTTTTGACATAAAAATGCTTGTTTCTCGTAAAATAAAAGTAAGAGCAACAAAGTTCAGGATTCTCTTTTACAAAGTTATTGAACAGATTTTTCATCGAATCCAACATAAACCTTTTTTGTTCCTTCACTTCTGTTTTTGTGAGCGTTTCTTTTTTGCCAGCTGTAGCACGTGAAATGTCATCTTTCAGATAAAAATCCATTATTTTCTTCCTTAAAATAGTGTTTTTATTCGCATAGTCTTTTCTTCTAAGAATTTTGTCAATGCCTAATGTCTCCATAAGTATCTTTTTCTTCATTCGTGAATCTTTTATTTCTACAGTTGAGAAAATCTTCTTTATTACCTCTCGTTCTTTTCTAGATTTTGTTTTTTTTATTAATGTTTTATTTATAGCACTGCTCAGAACTGTGTGCCTTCAGATCTTCCGTTTTTTCAGTATCGTTAATTTCGCAGTCAATTCGTCTTTGATTATCTTTCTTAAATTTTTCATACTTTCGTCTCAAATTCTCATTATTTTGCTTAAGTTTTGCATTTTCTCTACTCACCCGTGACCTGTTCGTTTTAACTTTCTTCCGCCCTGCTTCTGCTTAAGATATGTGAAGTGGAAGAGCACTAGCCCTTGGTGGCGTAGTTAGTACTCGTGGTTGTGTATCTGTTGCACGAGGTGGTAGGTCTTTTGATTTTGGTGGTGGGTCTCTTGATCGCGATGATAAGGTTCTTGATCGTGGTGGTTGGTCGCTTGATTTTGGTGATGGGTCTCTTGACCGTGCCGTTAGGTTTCTTGATTGCAGTGGAGGGTATCTTGCTTGCAGTGACGTATCCTTAGCTCGTAGAGGATCTCGAGGAGGCGTCGCTGGTGGAGTTCCATTCAATTCTTCCAAATTATCTAATCTGGAGTCTGTTCAGGGGGTGTTTGTTGCAACAATCTCGAGTGTCTTTTTCGCATTATGTTTTTCTTTAGGAGTTAAATCTATTTGTTTTATGGTTCCAAACTCGGTGTTTTTTCTTCCCTTCTTCATACTTTTCTCTATTAATTTTTAGTCTTTCTACATAGCGCTTCTGTTTTTCTGCTGCACTTAGTGGCATTTTGAATTATGTAGCACAAACCTTGAACTATTAAACTATATTAATAATATCTTAGAAACCCAAGTTAGACGCAGATTAACATCCACACTATCCACATTAATGCCAAGTCGCAATGTTAATTTGCCCTACATTCTCTGGCGTTACCGGTAACTCAAGAGAAAATTTATCCGGCGTTATCAGTAACGCTAGGGAAAATTTCAATAAAAAATATCACAATTAATTCCACAACCAAAAATCACCAAAACTTTTGTCATGACCTTGAAATCAGACATCATAGGCAGCATACTGACCTAATAAAATTCAAATCTTTTAAAAACTTACCAAGATTCCCGCCGTAACGCTGTAGAGCGACAATAAACCCACGCACACCAGCTGAGAGCTTATCGCAGACTCAGGGGCGGGTAATATGTGGTACGGCTTATCGGATCATACCAATAAAATATTAGACAATAATCGCCTTAGATGACACCAAGCTAGGCGCCATCTCTTGATAACGGTCATGAATTTTTATCAGTAACTCTGTGGAGCTGATGTTTTGATCAAAGTTCAGGACAAAAGCTTAGGTGCATGTAAAATATATAATTTAAGCCAAACTTTTATAAATGTTAACTTTATATGTAAGTTTATCTCATTGTGAATTATAATATTGTGTGAAAATCCTGTCCATTCATACAATTTTTTTAAGAAACGTCTTTCATTGTATTGACGCCTAGGCGTGGGGACACATATTTTTTGTATGGATAGTGCATAAGCTCTGCTGAGTTACCACAAAAATATCAATTTTTTTTCTTAAACCTTCATAAAAAGATTAAACTAGCGAGTTAGCAAAGGATCTAAGTTTATGTTAACATAAAAATAACCATATTTTAAAATGAAATACAGATTTTATTGCTATTTCAATGCCAGGGACACAAAAGGAGTGCCTTAAAAGTTGATTCACCCAATTATGTATACTATACCTAACTATTTTTACCTAATTTATATCAAATATAAGTTGGCAAGTTTTGGCAAGTTTTATCATGCGCACTTGATGTGCGGGCAGGTTTTTCCGCAAGTAGGCCGCTGGTGGGCCCTTTTTGCGTGACCCTTGACGCGTGTTGCTCGAACTTTTTTAGGTTCTACAACACGCCGCGCCGGTTTCCTCACGATGTTTTCCTTCTCCGTTTTTGAGAGTACTGGCATAGTGCACATAAATTTTTCGTCAGAAAAACTCATTGGTACACGAGTGGATTTGAACCCACGACCTTCGGATCGGAAGGCGGGGCCACTACCACTAGACCACCAGTGCTCTTTTTATATCAAATATAATACAATATTCAAATATTTACTCATCTGTAGGTCTACCACAAGCTATGTCTGGTTCTGTCTATGTCTCTGGTTTCAACTCCTGAGGAAACTAATCGAACTCATAAATCTCAATAACAGTCGCAATTAAACTTATTTACTGTTTCTTGACACGAACATCACTTTTTGTAACCTAACTTTTTTTCACGCACGCACTGGTAATCCAAACTCCTTGATTAATTTTTGGTCTACCCTACTATAAAATATTTCACTACTATACTGACGTACCTTCGTAGTGTGACGTTAGAACTGCCCCCATGCCGAGCAAGCCTTCGGTACCCCTGCATAGTGCGGTCATGCGAATAATTATTATTTATTATTTATTTATTTATCAGACAACTATGTGGTCCATTTGTGTTAGTAAAACTTACAGTCTATCTTAAGCTATGTTAGTATATAAACGCAACACAAAAAACACAGCTTTAGTAGGTAGGTAGGTATGTATATAGATTAAGAGTCTTTCATTCGGTACCTGACCCCCCAGTCTCTCTTGAGACTATTGGATCAGGAGCCGAATGAAGGACTTCATTACGGGCAGGTCATATATATAATATGGAATCCCGGGAAAATACTAAAACCACAATCAAGTATCGGACGGGATGCAGTTTTCTCCCACGCCACTCTGGCAATTTACACGCTCCCGAAAATGCACAGTTATCCAAGTAACTGAGTAAGATCTAAAAAGTTTTCATACCTACGCACCTTGAGTGAGTAAAGACATAAAAATTGATTAAAACAATTGGTAAAATTTGTGACATGATGCATGTTGCTTAGACTTTTTTGATGTGTGTACTGTGTAATGTATGTATATTAGTTCGCTGCGGACAATTACAGTTGGTGAAAGTTCACGGCAGTTTGCGTGGATGTATACAAAACCTTATGGTGAAACTGATTGCTGCCACCGCCATCGCAGTTCGCAACTGTTTGCCGCATTTGTTCTGAGCTACAAATACCGTCGTGATGCATATTATACATACATTACAGTCAGCCGAGGCCCACATACGTAATCAATGCCTAGTTGTGGTCAAAGGTTGTATAGTACTTTTATAAATAATGCGAAGAAATACATTTTTTGTAGCATACTACATGAACTTATTTTGTCGAATAAAATTACGACAAACAACGAACAATAGATTTTTTTCTGGTGTTGAAGTGTTCATTTGTTTTTTTCTCTATACGGCATTTAATTCGAAATTTACACCAGCCAGTTCTAAATTTAAATAAAATTTTTGATAAGTTACCTCCTTTGTTGCCATGCTTTGGAGTAAAAATCGTTCCATTTTATAACGCTTTTATTAGCTTCACCTGTATGTATGTATGTATGTATGTATGTATGTATGTATGTATGTATGTATGTATGTAACCGACCTCTTTGAGCTCGATTTTGTCCTACTTTGAACGATCCGATTTTATTCAAACTTTGCACACCTGTCAAAGGTCGATGACAATACAATAATATGAAAAAAAAAATTTAAAAAAATGAAAAGAAATAAAAAAAATAAAAAAGAACCTACTTTGAACGATCAGATTTGATTCAAACTTTGCACACCTGTCAAAGGTCGATGACAATGCAATAATATGAAAAAAAAATTAAAAAAAAATGAAAAGAAATATAAAAAAAACCTACTTTGAACGATCAGATTTGATTCAAACTTTGCACACCTGTCAAAGGTCGATGACAATGCAATAATATGAAGAAAAAAAATATATGAAAAACAAAAAAAGTAAAAAATAAATTATAGTTTAAAAAACTAAAAAAAAACGCTTTTATAACTAATTGAACTAAAAAGTTAAAAATAAAACTGTAATAATCAATTTGAAATTTATATTATTGTACAAAAAGCGTGGGGTGCTTTTTATAATAACTTCAGATATAATAAACTATTGATAAAATATTTACAACAATCAAAATCAAGCCCCCCACGCTTTTCGTACAATAATATACATTTTCAATTGATTATTACAGTTTTATTTTTAACTTTTTAGTTCAATTAGTTATAAAAGCGTTTTTTTTTAGTTTTTTAAACTATAATTTATTTAAATTACACTTGAGACTGCTAATGAGCTTTTTCATTCACTTGGCCGCAAATAAATTTTTATTCAACTTTTGCCAACCGCTGCATAAAATATGTCTGTAATGTTACATAACATTTTTTGCAATAAACTAAACTAAACTAAATTACATCAAAAAGTTTACCAAGTTCCTGGTTTGCACGAAGAAGGTTGGAAACCCATTACATCGAAGTCTTTTGTTTATAGGATGTTAAAAAGAATGAGGATGCGTGCATGCTGAATTAATTTGCATTACGCTATTATTTGTTACGGCAGAAAGGATTTAAAGAAATCTATGGGTTCGCAAACCACTCTTGAGTTACTCAACTGAGTAGGTATTAGGTAGGTAGAGGCTTCCTCTTTAAGTATTTCATCACTCTTGCGATCCCTTGCGAGTCTCATCCACTCATTCCCAGCACTCCTTAGTTATTTACCATGCCTTCTGTTATCCAGGTGTCAACCCCGGTAAGCTTGCCTATCGGCAACTGGTCTCTCCGCGTGGTCACACGGCTGAAGAGCTCCACAGCCAGGGAGCTTTACGAATTCAACCAGGACCTGTACATCCTGTTCAATCCCTGGAACCAAGGTATGCTTCAATCTTAAAGCCATTGGGCCAGCCGCCTTTCCAATCTTCGGAACCAACCATCCTAAAAGCACTTGGGCGAAAAGGATCCCGAGTGGAGAAAAATGCATTAATGAGTCCAGGGTAAGAACAGTTTCCAATGAATTACCAATCAGTGGGTTTGGAAGTTTATAGAATCTTTCGATAATCACTGATGCTATATTGTATCGAGGTCATCACCATCATCATCATTGGTCTGTAACATCTATTGCAGATGATTTAGGTGGTGTCAGTCAGCACATGAACCAGAAGTGGAACACTTTCGTCCATGGCTAAAAATACCGCACACAGAAAAAAATGGGTCAACAAAGTCACAATAAATGCATTGTCAGAAATTTCCTGTCGGAGCAACTAAATACTCTGTTACTTTAGCAGAAAGAGCTTTGTTGAGTTCAGCAACGTTTTTATTGTCCGCTGATTTTCCTTCGTTTAATGTGCAAGGAACAATTTAGCTTTGTCCTTACATCAAAGTTAATAAAAAAATTGATTATGTAACAATAAAACGTTTTAGGTGTGTCAATGTGAACATTGTTAATAAATCTAACAAAGTAACTATAGTCGTAGCATTTAACTACCATTTGACATGCAATAGATACGTTGCTGTAGTGAAAATGGAACGTTGCTAGCGTGTCAATGTGAAAATTGTTAAAAAACGTAGCAAAGTATCTATAGTTGTGGCATTTGAGTACTTTTTGTCATACAATAAGTATGTTGCTGAGGTGAAAATGAAACTGGCATGTGTGTCAATGCGAACATTTTTAATAAATCTAACAAAAGACCTATAGTCGGAGCATGTGACTACTCAAACTCATACTCATATTCTTTATTGCAATTATTATGTTACATGGTGAAGTTTTAAAGTTAAAAATGGTGAATACATAACTACATACTACGTTTTGTCATGCAATACGTAAGTCGTTGTGGTGACAATAGAACGTTGCTAGTGTATCAATGTGAACATTGTAAAACAACCTAGCAAAATAACTATAGTCGTAGTATTCAACTACCTTTTGTCATACAATAAATATGTCGCTGAGGTGACAATGGAACGTTGCAAGTGTGTCAATGTGAACATTGTTAGTAAAGTAAACTAACAAAAAAGCTGCTTACTAAATTTAGAACTAGATGGCGTGACTAAAATTGTAACGATCCTAGAACGCGCTGACGAAAACGCACGGCGTTTCCTTATATAGTAGAAGTGGTTTTATGAAATTGAATTCAACGGATTAATGATTCCGTTGAAGATTTGATATGACTGGAGTTGCTCCGATGAATGCATCGGATCAAATTCGGTCTTATCAAATCTTCTTTTTTTATCCCTCACACTTGGGGTCTTTCGTACCTACTAGTTGTACATTTTTAGTCCTACGTTTTCGAAATTAGTTCCGCTGACAAAAGATACATTGTTGTATTATCAAAACACGCCTTATTGATTAAATAGAAACATTGTTGCAATGACAATTAATTCTTGACAATAGAAACATTGTTGTACTGACAACTTGATCCATGACAATAAAAACATTGACGCACGGACTATACACCATGGTGGGCTCTCCCCTGTTAAAGTTTTATTGTTGGAACTAACAATATTTTTTTCTGAGTGCGATACGAGAGTGGCAGGCACGGCTGCATTTACCGCAGATGAAAGAACCGGGGGATATTGCAGGGTCTGCGGCGCGTTGGTGTCGTTTTTCTCGTTTGAGTACTTAAAGGTCGAGCCAAGCGCGATCGTGAGCTACAACGCCGACAGCCACGGTTTTTGGCCAGCCGTTGCGATCTTCAGCCTCGCTCTCCCAATAATAATTATGGTAGTTGATTTTAAAGGTACCCAATTGCGGAAATACGGACATCGCAAATGTATCATTATTTTGCAAGTTCGTGTGACACAAGGTACCAATACCGATTATTAGCAGTTAATTATCATGACATTACAGTAAACTGGTACATGCGTCAGAAGTAGCTTCACAACTCGGTTTCTAACCAAATGTATCTTCACAGTTTTTTATAGCATGCGCTTTCAGCAGCATATTATGTTCCGTTGAAAAATTGAGATTACCTACTGAAGTAGCACGCAGAATAAGCAAGTTGAAGTGAAGACCTGTCAAGTTTGAAGAACCGATAACTATGGATTCTGAGGTCGTGGGTTCAAATCCAGTCGTGTACCAATGAGTTTTTCCGTCTAAAAATGTGAATATCATGTGCAATATGCCAGTAACCTCAAACGGTGAAGAAAAACATCGTGACGAATGGCACTGGCATGTCTTACCTTGTATGTTAAGTAGTAGGTACGGTAGTTATAGTAATTCTACATAAATCTCGACCTACATCTGACCGATCAATACTATTTCAAAATCCTTGGCAATGTGGAATATCTTAATAATAACATTGTACTGTGTAAATGCAACAAGAAAATAATATGGAAGTTAGATCACGGATCACTGCCAGTTGTTTCACTACTTTTTTATGGGAAATTCTCATGGCTATGTAATCTGGTTGGCAATGTTAAATGCTCACTTAAATATTCTTAACCTAAGGAAATTTTCTTCACTCTAGTACGCAGAGGTCCGCTCAACATCAGGCGGGCTCTGCGTTCTATATAAACTCTTATGTATCTCTCTTATCACTAGTATTATGACGACATGCTTAACTTAAATTTTGCGGAAATCACAACCAACTGCCCGCCTGAACATCAAAGAATGAAATTTAAACAAATATTGTGGACAATTCACACAACACTATCTGCCCCAAATTAAGCAGAGCTTGTGAATGAACAACTGGTAGCGATCACATATTATGGGAAGAGAAAATACTTATACTTTAAAGGGTCTTATTAATAAACCTGGCGTAGCGTTGGACTAGTTAATCCGTGTTTTGTCACATTTGCTCGAGTTGACAATTGCATGTCAATGCAAGAGACAAAACACGGATTAACTAGTCCAACGCTACGCCAGGATTATTAATAAGACCCAAACAGTATGGGAAGCACCACCAAGGAAGTTATTGCGGTAGCGCATCGCCTCTTAAATTAGTCAAAAAGTAATCGTAAACTAAAGACAGTCAATTTATAAAACTGGTTTCTTAGTAACGCCGATCTAGACCAAATGAACGAAAGAGTATCATCTCTCTCCTTTCTCTCCCTCGCACGTACACCATGTGTCAGTACTCTATCCCATTCACTTGTATTTTTTATGATTTCCAAAATAAAAATTATTAAAAAATAAATCGTCTGTTTACAAAAAGTTTTACTTCCTGCAATCACACTAAAATAAGCAAAACAGTGGCACTGCAAATTCAACCTTATTGCAAGGTTTGTCTGGTCCACTAGAGAGCTGAAATGCCCTGTTTTCATCATTTAAAATAGTTTAGGTAGATTTTAACTATATTATTGTTATAACAGTAACTGTATTCGTATAGTATTTATCTAGGTTCCTGAACAGTTTTTATTTTAATCTACTTACCTGAAATGAAATAAACACCAATCGCATTTTACAAATTTTTTTCATTGCAAAATGTGATTGGCGTTAATTTCATTTTAGGTAAGTAATTTAATATATTGATGATAATAGCTTTGCATAGCGTTGTTTATAGCGGGTGATCGTGGTAGGTGCTCCATTGGCGGTTGGTATACCTTTAGCTCGCAGGCTTATCGGTTTTAGCCCGCCAATAGATCACCCACAAATCACAATCATAAGAACGGGCAAAGCTCCAAAATAAAACACAAATTGGGAATCGTAATCTTCATGCATTTTTTTATTGAGACAGTTCTATAAAATATTTAACACTACCCCCCCAACACACCGTGACCTTAGATAACCTTTTCTAAAATATTGAACATGGCAAGATTTATTATTTCACTGGGGTTCCATCAAATAAACTTACATAAAATCTTACTAAGTGTATTTACGGACTAAAACTAAATTGCCTACGTACTTTATTGATACTTATCAAAATATAATTAAGTAAATATTAGTGAAAGCTTAAAACATAGTCAAATTATTGTAGATTAGCCATAGGTACCGTACTAAGTACATAAATGGATTGAAGAAGGTTACCTACATTCGATTTTGAGCCCAAATGACGTTCAGTTAGTAGGTACACTCAGCGACCAAAGTAGGTTACCTAAATGATCATTAAGGTTTTTAGTGTGATCACTTTGATCAAAGTTTGGAATTAGTATTTGAAGATAAATTTTAGACTTTTAATAATTATTATTGCAAGTTGTCATTTCTTAGCTAAATCCAGAGAAAATAGGCAGTGAAACTTGTCGTTGATTAGGTATATCAAACTAATGATTAGCAGGTACCTACTTACTTTACCTGAGTACTTTTTATACTGCTTAGTAGATTCTATCTTGCTATATGTAGGTATATAAGCTATGTTTTTTTGTGATAGATGATACATAATAGTATATGAGGTAGCAATGTAACTATTTAGCTATACAACATGTCAACTCGATTCTAAAGGCCTGCGCACACCTAGGTCGCTGGCGTCGGCGATCAGTGAAACTGAGCTTCGACCATGACGTAGCTATGACGTAAATAGCTTACGTAAGGGGATGTTACCGATAGATATAAGTAAAACTAAGCGTGGTGGAGCTACAAAAAAGGTTATGAATGCTAAGTCGCAAAGGTACTTGCAGCTTTTAATTGCTTAGTCAGAAAATAATATACTACCCGTGATTCTACCGTGCTAAAGTAGAGTCCCACTACCCCCTACATTATGTACATTAGCATGTTGTTCTTTTTTAGGGTTCCGCACCCAAAGGGTAAAACGGGACCCTATTACTAAGACTCCACTACCCGTCCGTCTGCCACCAGGCTGTTACTCATGAGTTAGACAATTTTCACAAATTATTTATTTCTGTTGCAGCTATAACAACAAATACTAAACAAAAGAATAAAATAAATATTTAAGGGGACTCCTATACAACAAACGTGGTTATTTGCTTGTTTTTGCTTGATATTGATAACGGCAACAGGTAGAAGCTTAAAATATTCACAGAATATTTAGTTTAATCTAAATATATAAAACTCTTACGTTACTGACTGACTGACTGACTGACTGACTGACTGACTGACTGACTGACAATCAACGCACAGCCTAAACCGTTAGTCCTAGAAGCATGAAACTTGGAGGGTATGTTCCTCTTATAGCGTAGAGGTGTACTAAGAAAGGAAATTGGAAAATTATTTCCCGAAGAGGAGAAAAAGGGGATAAATGGTTTAAAGAAAAATCAACACACAGCCTAAACCATTAGTCCTAGAAGCATGAAACTTGGAGGGTATGTTCCTCTTATAGCGTAGAGGTGTACTAAGAAAGGAAATTGGAAAATTCTTTCCCCAAGAGAAGAAAAAGGGGATAAATGGTTTAAAGAAAAATCAACACACAGCCTAAACCATAAGTCCTAGAAGCATGAAACTTGGAAGATGTGTTCTTCTTATAGAGCAAAGGTGCACTAAGAAAGAAAATAGGAAAAAAAAATCCCTAAAAGAAGAAAAAAGGGAAAAATAGTTTAAAGAAAAATCACAAAAAATGCTTAACAAAATACACAAAAAAACAGTACAAAAAAATTCAGCTACCGCAGCATCTGTCACCAAATTTGAATACACACAAAAGTTTACAATCATACAACCCAACGTGACCACTAAGACAAAATCGCGGAAAACACCTATCATACCGAAACTAAACACTGCTTCAAAAACGACCACAACAACACTCGCCTTCACATTCAAACCTACCCTAAAGTACATGCTCAAAACTATGGTAACCAGAGTTGGCTATGTCTAATTAAAAAAATCTGATTCGATTATACACCAACACTAATACAAACCCCCAAATTAGCCACTAATATAACATAAAATCACAAAAAATAACTTTACAAAATACGCAAAAAAAAACAATAAAAAAATTTCAGCTACCGCAGCATCTGTCACCAGGTTTTAATACACACAAATGTTTACAAAAAAACCGATGATAACCACTAAGACAAAATCGCGGGAAACATCTATCATACTTAAACTAGACACTGCTGAAAAAAATCGGCTCCAACAGCACTCGCCTTCAAATACACTCTAAAGTACAAGCTCAAAAATATAGTAACCGGCAGTTGGTCATGTCAAATTAAAAAAATCTGATTCGATTATACATCAACACGCATACGAAACCCCAAATTAGCCACTAATATAATATATAATCACAAAAAATAGCTTTAAAAATACGCAAAAAAAACCATTAAAAATTTTTCAGCTACCACAGCATCTGTCACCAGGTTTTAATACACACAAATGTTTCCAAAAAAACCGATGATAACCACTAAGACAAAATCGCGGGAATCATCTATCATACTTAAATTAAACACCGCTGAAAAAATCGGCCACAACAGCACTTGCCTTCAATCTCAAATACACTCTAAAGTAGAAGCTCAAATCTATGGTAACTAGCAGTTGGTCATGTCAAATAAAAACAAGATTCGATTATACACCAACGACGAATACGATAGCCCAAATTAGCCACTCAAACAAAATCACGAAAAAGAGCTTTACAAAATAGGCAAACAAAAACATTAAAAAAATTTCAGCTACCGCAGCATCTGGCACCAGGTTCGATTACACACAAAGGTTCACAAAAAAAACCGATGATAACCACTAAGACAAAATTGCGGGAAACATCTATCATACTTAAACTAAACACTGCTGAAAAAAATCGGCTCCAACAGCACTGACCTTCAAATTCAAACACACTCTAAAGTACAAGCTCAAAACAATGGTAACTAGCAGTTGGTCATGTCAAATAAAAACCAGATTCGATTGTACACCAACGACGAATACGATAGCCCAATTTAGCCACTCAAACAAAATCACGAAAAAGAGCTTTACAAATTACGCAAAAAAAAAACATTAAAAATTGTCAGCTACCGCAGCATCTGGCACCAGGTTCGATTACACACAAAGGTTCACAAAAAAACCGATGATAACCACTAAGACAAAATCGCGGGAAACATCTATCATACTTAAACTAAACACTGCAGAAAAAAATCGGCTCCAACAGCACTGACCTTCAAATTCAAACACACTCTAAAGTACAAGCTCAAAACAATGGTAACTAGCAGTTTGTCATATCAAACTAAAAAAAACGAATTCAAATATCCACGCGGACGAAGTCGCGGGTAACAGCTAGTGACTTATAAAATAAAATAAAACTTATATCTAAGGGGGGCTCCCTCTCCAACTAACGTGATCAACAACAAAGTTCGAGTATCACCTACCTATTCAGTGTTATAAGCACGACTCGATACAAAATTCAAATCATATAGGTAACCTTTATTCTTATTTCATCTTTATAAAAATCATCGGTAATCAATCAGGTAGTCTACTCATCATCTTTTTATTAGGCAATTTGTTCCCAAATTTGAAATATTCACTATAATACAGTTTTATAACCGTTGCGGGTAGATAAACAACACCCAAATCGGTAGCATAGCACTCACCCCAATGACCTTGGCCAGCGAGGGTTGTCCCCTACCCCTATTGTGCATTAAATTAAACACTCAATGGCAATGACGATGCATTTCAACGAACACTCAAATGATGTCCGTAAATGGAAGTTTTAACTATAAAAACTAGTTATATAAAACAAAAATAAAAATTTCTTCAAAAATTCACGGTCAGTTTTATTAAAAAAATTAAGTCAGTATCGAAAGTATCGAAATTCCCGGGAATTCCCGGTTCTGAGCCCAGTATCGGGCGAAAATTCCCGGTTCTGAGAATGGTTCCGATACTGCATGCCCTAGTACCTACCTAATATAAATTTTACAAATACAAATAAAAATAAATTAGTGGTACATGGTAACCTAGAGATCAAATTAATCAAGCCGAGAGAAGTTTTTGGTGGTGAAGCCTAAACCGATTTGCTGCAGTATTACACATTCTTCTATGTCTATGATTTCCTACTTTTTTGTTCATACACATCAAGCACCCGCTCTGTAGTTCGCTGTGCTGTCAATAATTACCTTATTTTATTTATTTTGCCGTCGTTTCGCTTATGTTGCAATAGCCGTGGTCGCAAGCAGACTGTAAAGCGCAATACACACTGAGCCCACCGGGTCGCCGACAAAGCCCGGCGGCCTGTTTAAAAAGAATAGACAAGAAGACAAAAAGTTGCCGACATAAATTATGTCGGCGACCCGGCGGGCTCAGTGTGTATTGCGCTTTACACTCATGTCAATGCTCCAGTGTGCCCGCGACCACGGCTATTGCAACATAGCCGAAACGTAGGAAAAATAAATAAAATAAGGTAATTAACGCAATAAATACCCGTGTAATAGATTCAGTATGCTGTATGAGAACACTACAATATTCTATTTTAATTTTCTTCAGTGGAATACAGATAGGTTAATTGCAGCACTGGGAATTTGGTACTTAGCGATTAAGGTTTAATTGCTTTCCACGATGAAGGTATGATTTGGGAATTAGGATTATTATTGTGTCGGATTTTAGATGATTAAGTCGCTTGAAGTCATTATCTAATTAAGTTCTTGTTTGCTCGTGTTTAAGGAAGTTTCATATAATGTTAAGTTTGGCAGTTGTGTGACTCATTCAAAAGTGCGTCCGCGCACCTTACGGTACGGCACGTGATGTGTTCACAAGAATTAACTATACCTATAAGTTAGGTATTATATGCATTTCCGATACACAAAGAGCAGAGCTCGTCTGTACGTAGAATAAATTATTTAATTCGATTAGTGAATGTATCATTTTGAATGATGTACCTATTTCGACTAGGACTGAGGTGACAGAGAAACTACCACAGTGAGATAAGGTTCTATGTAATAGGTGTTTGTTTGTCAAGTGTATTATTTTTATAATCGCGACGCACCTCAGCGACCACGACGCCCAGCGTCTTACCATCACACGTAATACCGCGCCGTTACCTACGTTTGTATTAAGGCGATCGTTTACTGCAGCTAACAAACTTAATTTTTCAAGCGCCTTGGAGTCGATTGACTGGGATTCGGTGGTGGAGAGAGTGGGGGGTGATTGCCATGCGCTTGCCCATACCCTGGTGTCCATCATTGTAGGTAAATTCGATGCGTGTTTTCCAATGAAAAAACAACCAAGCATCCATAAATTGAACACATGGGTAGATGACGAGATACGTAGCTGCAAAGAATACTGCTCTTCAGCCTTCCTAGATATCCAGCAAGCTTTCGACAAAGTATGGCATGAGGGCCTACTCTGCAAAATTAAAACATGTCTACCTCACACTTTTTACAACCTTCTCAACTCTTACTTAAAGGATCGTATCTTCCAAATCAAAGATGGTGAGGAAACATCTGGCTTCTACGATATAACTGCAGGCGTCCCGCAAGGCTCGGTCTTGGGGCCCGTTCTTTATACTATCTTTACAGCTGACCTTCCTAAAGAACAAGATGTAACGATAGCCACCTATGCTGAAATCTTTTTAACGACGAACCTCAGCAAAAACTTAATCGAAATTGATCCTTTGGGAGCATAAATCTGCCTCTTTTTAGTTGATTTTATTCAGCTTGACAAGATCCCCAAGATTTAACAGACATCGGGAAACATCCCAGACGACCCGACGTCTAATTGGGAATCGCAAGAATGCTTCGACGACGTCATGTGACAAATAAAAATTCCACAATTTGAATATATTGGCGGCAGACGAGACGGCTAGACTCTGTTAAAAGCTCCACAGAAATAGATTAGGTTCAGTAAATAGATAGCATAGTGAAAGTGAATCGCCCCGTTTGCACTGAAATATTCGATGTGCAACGCGCGACTTGCGGCTCACAGCGACTGCCGCCGTCATCCATGCTCCACAACTTGAATTAAATTAAGAACAATATTTACCCTCGCTGCCGAGATAAATGATATTGCACACTTAAGCCCAAGTTAATGTTTAGTGACGAGTTATGTACCCACATTCTTAGCGTAAGCCGGCGAGCGTGGCTGCTAAAGAACGGCGAGAACCGAACACCTCAGCGGGATTCTTAACGAGGCGCTCCGAGCAGACGAATAGCTCAGCATTCTTGTTATTTTAATTAATACAGCTTACTCATTGTACGGAAAATGCAAACGAGTTGTCGCGATCGAAAAACACTTGACACGGATTGTTTATAAAATAGGGTTGCTTTAACGCTCGGCGAGACAAGCGGTAATGAAACCCGGGCTCGGAGGCTCGACAAACGTCATTACTGGGCCACGCATAAATATGCAAGGCAGGTAACGCACATTTTCATGCGACGTCGCAAGAATTTTATCGCTCGTTTAATTCTGTAAGAGAAAAAATGGGATTCTTTTTGGCGTAACATGAGACGGGCGGCCGCGTGGGAACCGAAACGCTGGCCTCCTGGGCGGGTCGCACCTAAGTGCAGCCGAAATGTTTTATTCTGATATTGCTTTCGGTTAAACGTTGTGTAGGAAAGTGTACAAGGACGTAATCTTATCCATCACAGGCCTTATTCGTTGTGCGCTAATGTGGGTGCCCTGTGAGAGACGCGCCTATTAACGTGTGTTTTATTCATCGTCCCTTTTCCTCCGCTGTACACGTCCGCTTCAATTGCCTGGGACCTTTACGGCATAGTTCTCTTTTCTTAATGTCCTTGTTAATTTTGCTTTCATTTGTCTAAGTGTAACCATCGTTTAACGTTTTCAAGAAAGCTTCTTTATTTAAATAATAAAAATACTTGAAAGTGAAAAATGGCGCATTGGCTAATATCGCTACTTTATACTTGAAAAGCGACTTGGTTATTTGTCAAGCTGCAAACTGGCTTACTATCGACAGGTCAGAATTAAGGTGGGAGCTTAGAATAAGCTGTTCGCCTTTAATGCTACTAGATAGTGACCCTCGGTTAGGAAAAGCTAGTGAGAAGCATTCGTTTTAGGGCTTTTTCTTTGGCGTTTAGTGCATTATTTATTGAATAAAATATGATATAGAATACGAACAAAATACTGTTCGCTAATAGTTTGTCTCATGATAATGACGATGCCTGCCTCTTTCTGTTTTTTTTATTCATTTTTTCTTGACAGTACACACTGAAAAAATTCCCACCTTTTTTAACTCAATTTAAAATCACTGCTAAAACTATCTCCTGCAAAATAGTAACAAAAGCTGATGCACAATACAAGCTTGAGACATAGAACGCTCTGGCCATGGTCCGAGGGCGGTCGGCTAAAACGTTGATAACGCTCAGTGTCTCACAGGCCACTGGATATGTTTACGACTGAAGCACAAAAGCAAGCTGAGCTTTGCGTTACAAAACCTGTATAGTTAGTTCGTAAAGGTGTGAGTTCTAAAAAATCTGCGTGTAATGAAAATTCTGTCTCGTGTTAAATCGAATTAAATGATTGTTTGATAATATGCATAAAAAATATTTCCATAGATTTATTACGTGCCTTATTCGAGTTTTTACCAGCGTTTTATTATTGTCATCGTTTTATCCTATTTACATTTACCTGAGTCTGAGTATTGCTTATAAGTAAAATAACCTATGTCAATAGCTCTCGAATCATTCTCATATTGTTTATTTCGATTAATATTTTATATAATATACGCTTTATGATTAATAGGTAATAGCATTTTGTTAGATGTACTAGCTTTGTAAACATAATAAACTAACAAACGTTAGTTGCAAACGTGCAGCATGCTTCGTGGTACTTCAGTCCGCCGCAACCAAATCTGCAGCCAATTCAAAATTTATGTGTACACGATGTCACATCCACTAACCCCGTCATAACAATATCGACTGATCAATGACCCATCCAGCCAACAATCCACGTCTGCAACACAGACAGACATCCGGCGCAGATATTTGCAGTCAAAACAGACTTAAAACATAGTACTAAAAGAAGTAACACAACTACGAGTGAGTGTATAAATAAATATTGTGGACAATCTACATAACACTATTGAGCCCCAAACTAAGCAGAGGTTGTATTATGGGGAGTAGATAGCTGCTATAATACTTAAATATATTTGTTGTAAATACATACCAAGAATACAATATAACACCAAACAAGAGAGCAAACATACACCTCACAAGTATTTGTTCTCCGTGGGAATCGAACCCACGACCTACAGAGCATATTCATCAACCACTCTTATGTGCATCAAGATACGAGATCTGTTTGTTAGATATTACACTAACACACACTAACACTACAAAAAAAATATACAAAGTTTACTTACATAATTTATTTGCTACGTTTAATGTGTGCGTATGTTTAAAGAACGTAAATCTATATTTATAAAAGAAAGACGTGTTAGTTACACTATTTATAACTCAAGAACGGCGGAACCGATTTGGCAGAAAATTAGTGGGGAGGTAGTTTAGAACTGGGAGAAGGACATAGGATACTTTTTATCCCGAAAAAGCAACGGGAACGGGGTGTTACTGTAACCTGAAACCACTGTAAGTACATATTTCAAACAGAAACTTATGCTAATAAAAATAGGGTTGAAGATTTTACATTGACAAGCTGTTTTAAACTTTAAGAGCTGATTCAACGTCAACAAATGATCTACGAACCTTCTGAAACAAAATTGATGAAGAGATGCGCTAACCAATTAGAATAGAGTAGAACAGAATAGAATACGGCACATACATGCCAAGAGGATGGATGAAAGTCATGTGACTAGTAGAGTATGAATGCGGATGAATGTTTGGGTAGAGGTAGGCCGATGAAAAGATGGATGAACAGTGTGAAGGATGACATGGATAAGAAAGAAATGAATACAGAGATGACGGCTGATAGAGAAGAATGGAAGAGGAGAACATGTTGTGCCAGCCCCACATAAAGTGGGATAAGGGCAGGAAGAAGAAACAAACAGAATAGAATAAGCATTTATTTGCTACACACAAAAAATAGTTTGAATAGCCATTTGTGCTCAACGCTCACCTGATGAAATAGGAATTTCTAGGGATCTGTTAGGAAGCACTTTAGGGAATATGGCTGTATCGATACCTACAGGTTCTTATCGAATTACTGGTTCTTCGAGCCAGTGTAAAGAAAAGAAAATAGGTACATTTATTTGACAAAAAGGCGTACACGTAAGACAAATACATAAAAACACACAGAACGGGTAGCTGACCCACCCATTGAGTAGACCGCCCATTGTACATTTGTATGTTTTAAATTATTGTTACTTGTTTTATCATTGTTAGTTTTAAGGTGTGCAATAAAGAATTTTCTATTCTATTCTATTCTATTTTGACCACAAGCAGAGAATGTAGGTACAATAATAGCTGTGTACCTACCAATGTAAATACCAATAAAAACTCTTGGAAACTGAATCCCTGCCAGTCCCGTAGAATCTATGTACGGTAATGTAAAATTTAATTGATGAGATTAGTGTAGTGGTGTATAAAATGTACAAATACGTACATTGGTTTGCCAAACGCCTACGTAGCCGGTAGGTAGGTATAGGTGTAGTGTAGTCAGCCTAATCCATAAACATGTTGCTTTGTGGCTTAATCCACTGGAAAGACAAGGTCGGTACACGTAGAGCTGATTAGCCGCAGGTTTTCTCACTATGTTTTCTTTCACAATATCCTAAGTCAAAGTATACATATACTTAAATAAATATTGTGGACAATCCACACCCAAATTAAGCAGAGCTTGTACTATGAGAACCAGATAGCTGATATAATATGTACTTATATACATTTGTTTTTATAAAAATCTTCTCCGAATTTAAAATGTAACACCCAGACAGAGAAAAATCTGATGGTTTCTCTGTCTGTTTATTAGAATATGTGTTACACATCTGTGTTCACCACACAAATATTCTTTCTCGGTGGGGATCGAACCCACGATCAACAACGCAGAAATGAAATGAAATGAAAATTTATTGCTTAAAATGTGGTAAGGGATTAGATGTCAGTAATTAAATTATTGATTCAGCACATTTTGAAGGCAGAGCTACTAACCAACTAACAAATATATCACATCGGCTAATGTCGGCTTCATAGAGCGTAGTGTGCGTCAGAAAGAGATAGCGTTCTACGAAAGCTGAACCAATTTGATTGAAATTTCTATGGGACTAATCTAGAAGTATATTCTTCTTGAACTATTTTTTAGATGGGTTTTGTTGCAATCTGTTTTTTATCGCAATCAAAGTTCAAATTCATGTCAAAATTCACAGATGCAACTAGGTTTTGATTGCGACAAAATATACGCAATCGCTGGTGATGTTGTCAAAAGACGATCTTATTAATTGCAAAAAATCGCTAATTTTAAACAAATAGATTAGGTGTAGGAGACTAATTCTTTACCTAATACTATGCTGTAGTATCTCATGAATTCGTTTGCAAGCGTTCCGGAAAGTCCGTAATATGTAAGAGTACAAGGCATTGTTGGCCTGCGTCTCTATGGTAGCCACAGGCGCGATCAGAATACCCCTGTCTGATTCAAGCTGGACGAAGTGGACTGCGGAACGTCCCACTCTTGGATCATGTATGGAATGCTAGTATTTATTTCACTATTTTGAAGAAACCTAATTACATTCTAACAATATAACACTTAAATAACATAAAAATATGTATTGTTGACCTATTCCACTGGTTTTTTAGTAAGGACAGTTAGATTTTAAGTCTAAACAAAGAGATTTTGTTGGAGAACTTCGCAGAAAAAAAATAGGTGGCTGATGAAATTAGCAAGGTTTTGAATGAAAACTTATCAAAACCGAAACCAATTGAATGTAAAAACATTAAAAACTTACCTGTTCATCGTTACAATAGCACCAACAACAAAATAATTCACTTTTTACCCTGTAAACCGCCAAGGATTTCTCAGCATAATATTGCTTATTAGCCTACATTGTATTATTTGTAGATTGGTAGATTGTATGTGTTAGATTGTGATTATATTAAGTTACATTATTTATATAAAAAGAAAATAAAAAAATTGAATATAACGTGGACGGTACAAACAAGAAAAGTCGGGATTGATTTTCAAATGATTTAATCTGGGATTTTTCATAAAAAAACTAAAGCTTAACTAATTCAAAAACTACTGAATTTCGGTAGAACATTTGGTGGCTTAATTTGTTGCATTTTAACCCTACTATGACGTCCTGTTACTAATACGTCGAGTTACCAGTAACCCTGTGTACATTTTTTTGCAAATACATAAAATGCACACTTAAAATACAATATAACACCCAGACAGAGAACAAACATCTGTGTTCAGCACACAAATAATTGTTCTCGGTGGGGATTGAACCCACGACCTACGGCTTAGAAGGCAGAGCTACTACCAACTGAGCTGAGAGGCCATTCACATGTCTCGCATGTCGAGATAATTGATAGAATTTACTTTGTTTTCTTGTTATCCCACAACATGTTTAGCAACATTCATTATATTTACCACGGTTGCACATAGGATAGTCGAGATAGGAAAGGGTAAGCATAGGTCATTTGCAATCTGTCGGCCCCTCGAAAACAATCGCACTAGAGAGAAAAAAAAAATACGCTGTTCGGTTCCGCTTGGTGTTTAGCGTTTATGAATGAAATTATTTTTGCTTGTTGAATCATTTCTCAATATTTGACTAAAAATTGTGGTTATTTTAAAATATTTTTTTATGACTTGAATTTTTTTTGCGTAGATGTGTTCAGTATCAGCAGCCAATATCGTCATTTTTTTTCTGGTAATTACAAAATAGTGATGTATTTTATGGGTGCCAGTTATTAATTGTTATCAGATTTTGTGACCAATCTATACAAAAACAAGGTGAAAACATTTAGTATGTTTATGAATAAAACAATTAGCTTTGTTACTCGTCGTTTCGAAATTTCCCGTAAATTCAGAAAAAAATTCATAACTCGAAAACTATACAAAATCGCGGAACATACATGGGGGTGATTCGGATACCCCACGATACGAGGGACCAAATTTTTTTTTGGACGTCAATGTTTCGGCCACCCTGTATTGATTCGGCCACTCTGTATAGGTACAGTCAGTAGGTCTACCACAAGCTCTGTCTGGCTCTGGTTTTGACTTTCAGTCGGTGACTAAATAAATCCTACGTCGAAACGCCACACACACTACACATACACTGGTAAGCACTCACACAGACTCAAAACCAGAGCCAGAGAAAGAGCCGGGGAATGCGGGAGGTGCGGGGGGAGATGCGGGAGGTGTGAAGGGGGATGCGGGGGAAGTTCGGAGGGGAGTGCGGGAAGAGTTTGGTACGTCAAAAAGTAACGTCGCCCCTTATTTCTAGCCCTTCAATACATCCTTCTCCAGTAATAAAATGGTTTCTTCTACTGTTAGATAACATTTGAAAGTAGTCATTTTATAGCAATGATAATTAATGGGTAGGATAAATATCTGCCTGCAATATTTACCTACATAATTAATACATAAGATCTTAATAAATAATCCACAAGAAAGACATGGTCAATACGTGCGGAGCTGACTAAGCCGCGGGTTTCCTCACCGTTTGAAAGCATAGCATTGTGTACATATTTTTTCGAATAGATAAGTACACATCTGGATTCGAACCCGCGAAGTCGGAAGGTGGAACTACTATCACTAGACCACCAGTGCTCTTAGTGTCTCTGTCAATTACAGTGTCTCAGTCTCAGTAATATACTGAGTTAGGTGAGTAAAGCCATAGGCAAATGCTAATAAACCCAATGAAATGTAAAATGACTAGATTATGGTTCCGTAATGCAATATTATCTTAGACCTATCACGATCCATAACAGGCTAACTTGGTGTTTGACAAAGCGCTGACCGTAAATGACGGTCCTAAACATTATAAATTAATATATTGTTGATAATTTACACAATATCTAGCCCCAAACTAAGCAGAGCTTGCACGAAAGGAGCCAGATATAGTTTTTTTTTTCATTTAGCGGGCAAGAAAACGACGCCGGGACTGATATCGCCATTTTTCACAGCTCAGGTAGCCTAATGTAGCCGAATTTTAGATACTTTCGCCTAAAAAGGAGCCGAAATATAAAATAAAATAAATTTGTAGTTTAAATTGAACATTAACTTTATTTATACTACTAACTGCTGGTTCGTCTGCCAGCAACGATAAAGCACCAATTTTCCGTGCTTCCCCATGTTTTTATCACGGAAATAATATTTTACACGGACACGGACACAGTTTGTACATGGACAGGATAAGTTCCAAAGCGAACGAAACTAAAGAAAGTGACAATACATTTTCCTGATCTACGTAGTTAGCATAATTATATAATTGCGGTAGTCACTAACAGCAATACATGTACATTTCACTTTAGTGCCTCCTAAATTTGGTTTCTGCTAGGAACAAATTCTGGGTATTCCCCACCCCGTAACTAAACAACCAACCATACAAGAATAAGTGTGGCCATCATTATTTAATATCACATACAGGCTGTAGGGTGACTAAGATTTTTATTAAAAGCAATTCATTTGCGATTCGGATAATTTAAATGGCTTGTCCCTGAAGTAGCCTAAGAGGCGACTAGTCGCCGTTATGATTTTTTCGTCGCCGATTTTATTCCTGAGTAGCCTAAATGGCGATAAATCGCCTACGTTATTAATTTTTACAAGCTTTTTTATTTTATGATCCACTTCAGTTTATTATTAAAATTGCTAGGTATCTTTAGCAATATTCTTATTCTAAAACTTCACCCATTTTCTTTGAGTTCAGCACATAACCAAATTTTACAAAAAGTTTATAACGAGTATTGTCAGTGAGATGTGGTGAAAAATAAAAAGCATCCATTTTTTTTGTCCCTACATCAAATAACGGTATCCAATCATCTGCAGGTATTATTCTGTCTTCTCTTTTTCCCCAAAAGTTCACGGATGATATCTTTATGTGCTGATTGTCTTCGCTGATGTATAAGAACCCAATTATATTTTTTAATGGTAAACTGGCTACGGAGAGGACTGCAGCTCCCGTTACACCTGGAATAATTAAAAATGTTTGACTGTACGTCTCAAATCACCTAGGTATTTCAGAAAAGGTAGTAAATCTGATAAAGGTCTTGACAAGATTTCATAAAGACACATGATTATATTGATAAACTGACTTATTTCTGCTCAACATATTAAGTCATGAATCTGACAAATGCCATACTATCATTATCCTTGTGTGCCATCATCAAGAACTTGTTTAGAAGCAACAAATATTTTGTTTAGATGAAATAAGAAAAAACGTAGAGCGCCCACCCACCAGATGAACCGACAGATCGCGGGAAGTCGGTGGATGGAAAGGGCTCAGAATCGTTCTTCCTGGAAATGTGTAGCCTATGCCTATGCCTATGTCTGTTTCAGGCTGATGATGAATAATTGTATGTAAAACATTGTGGTAAATTTTTGCTCGCGTGATGATAATTTGCATGAATTTTAGCAATTTCAAACTTTTTAAATGATACCTGAAAGTTAGTGCTTTGTGATTTCACATTGTAAGCAGGAACTGGCTATCAAGGCCAAGCTTAAAGCTCGCTTTGCTGTTCTGGTTTGAAGGATATGATGCGGTACTCTGAGAGGTCATAAGGTTGTTAAAGGCAGAGGACACAGCGTAGACATAAATAAGGTGGTCTATCCACTTGTTCCATCAATTGCTCTGATATTTTTATTTTTTTAATCTAGCGGATGGAACTAGCGAGGCGAAGCGATGGTTACCTCTTAGCATCAGGTGGGCATTTGGCCCATCTGATGCTAAGAGGTAGTCATCGCCTATAACAAATCATTGCCTCGTAGGTCACGCACGTCAGGAACGTGCCCTACAATGCACCTCCCTGCGTCCATCAACTTGAGGCATACAGATGTTCAGCCTCACGTGCCAGTAATTTCACCGGCACCTACACCCTTCAAACCGAAACACAGCAATACTGCTTCACGGCCGAAATAGTCATGAAAAATAAATTTAAATTATGATTGAAATCGTTTTCTTGTTTTCGTGATTCCCACTGAATTAAGAGTTTCTTTTCCTGGAAGAGTCTACGTGGTTCTAACCTACTAAACTAATCTCGTTATGTGCTAGAAGCTGTAGCCAAAATTGGTTATGCAAGCCATCTTAGAGCACGTGTAAATAAATAAATAGCTACTAAAAAGCAGAAACAATGCTAATGGCGAAAACGACATATCACTGTATAATTTTCAGGAAGTGAACAAACTTTCAGAGGTATCAGAAACCACTTCGAGCTATTGTTTATGGCACCTCAAATCCCCACTAAATAGCCCAGTCTATTTGTACAACAGCATTTCCCCCCACATTTCCTTGACAAAGAGAAAGCAACATCGTGTGACATTGGTCATGCAAATTCACCCTTCACTTCCGCCCTTGAAAGTAAATAATACCTTTTGAATAGAAACTGCTCACGTGCTCACGCGACTTACAAAAATTAAGGACTTAGCCTTACATTATGTTCACGGAATTATTCTTTCATAGAGATTGATAAATTTTCTGAGCTTAAAATCAAAGATATCGATGTTTTTATTTGGCCTAAATAAACTTATCATTTTAGAACCAATATGGGGTCAACCTCAGAATAAGAGCGAATAAGCTGGAAACTCGTATACACCGTCGATAAAGGTGTTCTCATGACCGTGCTAGGAACGTGTCGGGCACGGAAAGCAATCCGGTACGCTGTACTTCGCCCACTGAAGCGGGTCGACAGCGTTCTGAACCCGTTTCCCTCCGACAAAAAGTTGACGGTCCGTGCATGGCACGCGACGGTGTCGGTCGGTGATCGAACGATCTAGTGGGCAAGTGTTTATACATTACAATACAAAGAATATTGTTTTGGAGGTTACAATCCTATAGTCGGATTTTTAATTAGACGAAGTCAACTGACATTAACTGTGTTGTCAGTTTTTGATGAAATAAAAATAGTGTTTTGACTAAGTGAATGATTGAAAAAACTCCTGAATGAATGAAATTGCCTCGATTGTCTAATGAATATTTAGTGTGCCGAACTTGTCTTGACGTGCTTGGTTGAGGATCCATATCGTTTGCGCGAAACAATATAGCAACAAAAAAAAGCAGCCAAGTGCGAGTCGGACTCGCCCATGAAGGGTTCCGTAGCATCAAGTAACATAATATAAAGGTTCTTGTAGTTCGTCGAAAGGTAAATTGCGGTTTACGATTTATGACGTATAAAAAAAAAACTACTGGCTAGATCTCGTTCAAACCAAATATCGTTGAAAGTTTACATAGTAATGTACAACATATATTTTTTTTAGTTTTATCATTCCATTATTTTAGAAGTTAGAGGGGGGGGACCAACTTTTTTCAACTTTGGAAGTGTCTCTCGCGCAAACTATTCAGTTTAGAAAAAAACGATATTAGAAACCTCAACATCAAAAAAACAACACAACACACAACAAACAACAAACAGATCTTAAGACAAAGTTGGACAATTCGGAGAAAATTATCACCGAATTGAAGACGCAAGTCGAAGGATTGTGCAATAAAAATACCGAAGCAGTGATTTCGCCCGCGTCAGCACGTAACGTATGTGTGCAGCGTGGTGTCACCCGATCCCAAACGTCACCCGTCAGCAGCGCGACATGTGACACCGATGTGCAGGTTATTGACCGCCCGATTGCCCCGGCCTTGCCAACACCGCAGCCTTTGAAGCAAACATCTCTTCCTACTCCGCCAGCTCGTCAACCGGCGAAGAAGAAAAGTTATGCGCAAGCTTCCGGCCAGCCTCAACCATCGCCAGTGCCTTGCGCTGTTTTGAGGCAGAAGGCACAACCGAAGATCCCCGTTGGGACATCAAAAAAAGTAGATAAAGATGGTTTCACCCTGGTGGAGAAAAAACAGAAACCATCACGAAATAAACGTGGTACCGCCAGCGTCATAGCAACAGAAGTCACCCTGCGTGCTGTGGACCCGACCATCCTCCTTTACCTCTCGAGATTGGACCCGAATACTTCTGGTGATGAGGTCCTTCGCTATGTAAAGGAGAGAATCCGTTTCTGGATCAAGGACCCGCCACCAATACAGCTACATCTGCAGCGGCTAGAGCCATCGGGAGTGAGAGACACGGCCTTCAAATCGTACGTGCTCCAGGTGCCTGCGAAGCATGGGGACATGTTTCTCACTTCGGATTTCTGGCCGCCAGGAATCGTCTTTCGTCGCTTTAGGGGTGCGCTAAAGAAAAAATCCCCTAAGATTTGAAGATTTGATTAGTAATTTTATTTTATTTTATGTATGTTAGTCTCTAAGGTATTTATTACTATGGACCCAAAGTGTTTCATTTTTGTAATGTGTGCATTTGTTGGTCTGAAATAAACGATATTATTATTATTATTATTATCATTTTTGAAGACCTATTCATAGATACCCCACACGTATGGGTTCGATGAAAATTTTTTTTATGAGTTTCAGTTTGAAGTATGGGGACCCCCAAAATTTATAGTTTTTTTTCTATTTTTGTGTAAAAATCTTAATGCGGTTTACAGAATACATCTACTCGCCAAGTTTCATCAGTGTAGCTCTTATGGTTTCGGAGAAAAATGGCTGTGACACGGTCGGACAGACAGACAGACAGACAGACAGACATGACGAATCTATAAGGGTTCCGTTTTTGCCATTTGGCTACGGAACCCTAAAAAACAGAACGTAACGAAAAACTTTACAAAATCAATAACTAAACAGCGTGAGCGCAGAAAAAACATTCGTGCAATCAGACCAGAGGTTAGAAACCGAATTACAACAAAAATTACAAAACTAAAATATTCTTATAAAGTTTGAAATGATTAACTATTCGTACTCATTGTTCATTCATCTGATTGAACGAGAACTGAACGCATCACTATTACTTGAAATATGGCAACATTATTTTACAAAGTGACATTAGCTACTGTCAGTTGGCTTCGTCTAATTAAAAATCCGACTATAGCATGGTCATGGTATGCTACGGGATAGTGGGTTTACACCTTAACGCGTACAAAGTCGCACGAGATGCCACTAGTTAAGAAAACAATTCACCTGTCATAGTCTCCAGCTGATTGTATAGTCCGTGTAACATTAGGTTGCTTGTCATCGATCACAAAAACAGATTGCAGCGCTTGCAGCATCGTTTTATTGCAATCCTTCGTTCCTATCGCGGCGTTTTCAACATCTTCCATACGTAACTGAAAATAAATACTATAAATAAATTCTACATAGATTATACCTGCAAAAGTATGTTTGTTCATCATACTAATTGTATTTAGTAGTAGTAGAGCTCTTTGTGAAGGGCTCGTCCGGGGAAGTACTACCACCATGCCTATCTCTGCCGTGAAGCAGCATTGCTGTGTTTCGGTTTGAAGGGTGTGGGTGCCGTGAAATTACTGGCACGTGAGGCTGAACATCTGTATGGCTCAAGTTGATGGACGCAGGGCAGTGCATCGTAGGGCACAATCCTGTCGTGCGTGACCTACGAAGCCACGCTTTGTAATAGGCGATGGTTACCACTTAACATCAGGACAACATATTATGCTTGTTTCATCAGTTGTATAAAAAAATAAAGGGAACTGGAAGTCTTTGGGGGCGACCTATTTGCAAAATCATACCAAGCTTGTACTATGGGAATCAATTAGCTGATATAATACTTTTTTTTTTTTTTGTAAATACATACTTAGAATACCATATAATAACCCAGACAGAAAACAAACATCTGTGTTCTCCATATAAATACTTGTTCTCGGTGCTACTACCAACTGAGCTGAGAGGCCAGTGAGCCAGGATATTTTGTTTTACTAGCGACCCTTGCGATGCTGGGGCGGATCGCTAGTATTAGTATAGATTTATTTATTAACCTGTGACCTAGCCCTCGCCTTGACGAAGCTCAGCACTAGTATGGCCGCTCTGACGTCACCTTGCGCCCGCGCCGCTAACGCCGCGTACACATGCGGCGCCGCGCTTAGCCCCTCGCACTGCTTAATGGTTTAATAGAAATTACTATTATGATATTTTGATGACACTTGTCATATTTGTTTGTGAAATTGTCTGTCAACTTCATAGAAATGCCGTTGGCAACACTGACTAACTCCCTCCCTCCTTGACGTTGGTTGGTAAAGTAGTGGGGATAGACGGTTGGCGATGGCAGGGAGCGAAGGATTGGGGTCAGTCGGTCGTTGGCACGAGTACGGAATACAACTTAAAGTGTAGTCTTTATGTATATCAGTTTGTTAAATATTAAAGTGTAACGTGGAGTAATTATTACAGCCTATTTTACGAAAAGAAGTGAGTTTCTTTATATCTCAGAAGTGACAAGAACTTACGGTATGTAAAATATTTCTTACAGATTTTAATATGATTCCACCCGCCAAGTAATTATTTTTCTTGGGTTGAGTAGAAAATTATTTAATTTGACTAAAAGTTCAAGGGTACGAAAGATTTTGCGAGCATGAATCGGTCGAGATTATCCGTTTGTGCTAGCTTTTTCGATCGAACTTACGAACAAAAACGGGTACTTACCTAAATGTTATAATTTAATGATTTTATTTTTACTTAAGTGGGTGAAATCATTCGAGTTTTAATCTGATCGTTCGCATCCTAACGTTGTAGGGTAGGTATAGAAACCAAGTTTGAATTAGTATGTTGATTCGTTGTTCATGCGCACTGGTCTGTATTGCACAGAGACTATCCGGTAATGCTGACACCTTTCAACAAGTTTTAATTTTGATTGTCTGAAATGCCTGATATTATGCCTACACTAAAATGTGTGTGGTATCATATGAAATTTGATATTAGCCGCTCATCCGAACATGAAATGGCCTGCACCTAATATTTAACGACTTTGACTGCTTAGTTAAGCTGTTTCATTTCAAACAATTGACATTCCCTTAATTTTTGGAATATACGCTAAGTTTACCGAAAGATATTTTAAAAATATTAACGAACTTAATAACAGCAAATAGTTTTACATTAAGGGATTTTTCTGAAAATTCTCGACTTTGACGAGGAAAGAACGCTCTAGAATGTCTTTGAGGTTCTGGAATGATCAAATTTAATTCGAAGACTGAAATTATTCGGCTAGCATCCGGAATGCATCCAAACGTTAGTAATCCAGAATTATCTAGAATACTCAAATATACCCATGCAAACGGTTTTGAATTCTAGATTTGGACAAAATGTTCTAGAAAATAGTGCCCCTAAACGTTATAGAATGTTCTTTCATCATCATCATCATTTGATATCAGTCCACGGCTGGACGTAGGTTCACCTTGAGTAACAAAGGCTATATTTGTGTGTTTAAAAAATAAATGTCCACCCGTGCGAAGCCGGGACAGGCAGCTAGTTTATTAATAAAAATTAAAGTGGGCACGAAATCTCGAAAAATCAGAATATCAATTCGAAATGGAATATCCCTAGGCAATGTTGATGTGTGTGTGTATACATTTCTAGGAAGAACGATTCTGAACCCTCTCCATTCAGACAAAAAAGGTTCCCTTTAATGATGTTCTATTTGTGCCTTGTAGTACTAAAAAGTCCAACTAATTGGCATTTTTAAACGTATTTATTTATTCCTATCCTTTCTACTGCTGACAAGATAAATCTATTGTTACTTACGAAATAACTTAAAAATAAGCTTTTGGAATGCAACCCACTTGTTTAGTTCAAAAAGTTATTCTTAAAAAAGTTTGGTTTGACCTATTATATTTTATGCAGTGTTTTTATTTGTTGCGTGGGCACGAGAGCGGTTATTTTATGCATAACTATCTAAATATATAAAACTCTTTCGTTACTGACTGACTGACTGACTGACTGACTGACTGACTGACTGACTGACAATCAACGCACAGCCTAAACCGTTAGTCCTAGAAACTTGAAACTTGGAGGGTATGTTCCTCTTATAACGTAGAGGTGTACTAAGAAAGGAAATTGGAAAATTCTTTCCCGAAGAGGAGAAAAAGGGGAAAAAAGGTTTAAAGAAAAATCAACACACAGCCTAAACCATTAGTCCTAGAAGCATGAAACTTTGAAGATGTGTTCCTCTTATAGAGCAAAGGTGCACTAAGAAAGAAAATAGGAAAATTATTTCCCTAAAAGAAGAAAAAAGGGAAAAATAGTTTAAAGAAAAATCACAAAAAATTGCTTTACAAAATACGCAAAAAAAACAGTTAAAAAAAATCTGCTACCGCAGCTTCTGTCACCAAATTTGAATACACACAAAAGTTTACATAAACCCCACCGTAACCACTAAGACAAAATCGCGGAAAACACCTATCAAACCGAAACTAAACACCGCACCGCTTCAAAAAATGGCTAAAGAACATGCTCAAAACTATGGTAACCAGCTGGTCATGTCAAATTAAAAAAATCTGATTCGATTATACACCAACACGCATACGAAACTCTAAATTAGCCACTAATCTAAATATATAAAACTCTTTCGTTACTGACTGACTGACTGACTGACTGACTGACTGACTGACTGACTGACAATCAACGCACAGCCTAAACCGTTAGTCCTAGAAACTTGAAACTTGGAGGGTATGTTCCTCTTATAACGTAGAGGTGTACTAAGAAAGGAAATTGGAAAATTCTTTCCCGAAGAGGAGAAAAAGGGGAAAAAAGGTTTAAAGAAAAATCAACACACAGCCTAAACCATTAGTCCTAGAAGCATGAAACTTTGAAGATGTGTTCCTCTTATAGAGCAAAGGTGCACTAAGAAAGAAAATAGGAAAATTATTTCCCTAAAAGAAGAAAAAAGGGAAAAATAGTTTAAAGAAAAATCACAAAAAATTGCTTTACAAAATACGCAAAAAAAACAGTTAAAAAAAATCTGCTACCGCAGCTTCTGTCACCAAATTTGAATACACACAAAAGTTTACATAAACCCCACCGTAACCACTAAGACAAAATCGCGGAAAACACCTATCAAACCGAAACTAAACACCGCACCGCTTCAAAAAATGGCTAAAGAACATGCTCAAAACTATGGTAACCAGCTGGTCATGTCAAATTAAAAAAATCTGATTCGATTATACACCAACACGCATACGAAACTCTAAATTAGCCACTAATACAACATAAAATCACAAAAAATTGCTTTACAAAATACGCAAAAAAAACCATTAAAAAAATTTCAACTACCGCAGCATCTGTCACCAGGTTTGAATACACACAAAGGTTTACAAAAAAAACAATGATAATCACTTAGACGAAATTGCGGGAATCATCTATCATACTTAAGCTAAACACCGCTGAAAAAAATCGGCTACAACAGCACTCGCCTTCAAATTCAAATAAACTCTAAAGTACATGCTCAAAACTATGGTAACCAGCAGTTGGTCAAGTCAAATTAAAAAAATTGATTCGATTATACACCAACACGCATACGAAACCCAAAATTAGCCACTAATATATAACATAAAATCACAAAAAATAGCTTTACAAAATACGCAAAAAAAAACGTTAAAAACATTTCTGCTACCGCAGCATTTGTCACCAGGTTTTAATACACACAAATGTTTACAAAAAAACCGATGATAACCACCAAGACAAAATTGCGGGAATCATCTATCATACTTAAACTAAACACCGCTGAAAAAAAACAGCTACAACAGAACTCGCCTTCAAATTCAAATACACTCTAAAGTACAAGCTCAAAACTATGGTAACTTGCATTTGATCATGTCAAACTAAAAAAACCAGATTCGATCATACACCAACGAATACGATAGCCCAAATTAGCCACTAAAACAAATCACGAAAACGAGCTTTACAAAATACGCAAAAAAAACATTAAAAAAATTTCAGCTACCGCAGCATCTGTCACCAGGTTTGAATACTCACAAAAGTTTATATAAACCCCACCGTAACCACTAAGACAAAATCGCGGAAAACACCTATCAAACCGAAACTAAACACCGCACCGCTTCAAAAAATGGCTAAAGAACATGCTCAAAACTATGGTAACCAGCTGGTCATGTCAAATTAAAAAAATCTGATTCGATTATACACCAACACGCATACGAAACTTTAAATTAGCCACTAATCTAAATATATAAAACTCTTACGTTACTGACTGACTGACTGACTGACTGACTGACTGACTGACTGACTGACAATCAACGCACAGCCTAAACCGTTAGTCCTAGAAGCATGAAACTTGGAGGGTATGTTCCTCTTATAGCGTAGAGGTGTACTAAGAAAGGAAATTGGAAAATTATTTCCCGAAAAGGAGAAAAAGGGGATAAATGGTTTAAAGAAAAATCAACACACAGCCTAAACCATTAGTCCAAGAAGCATGAAACTTGGAGGGTATGTTCCTCTTATAGCGTAGAGGTGTACTAAGAAAGGAAATTGGAAAATTCTTTCCCTAAGAGGAGAAAAAGGGGATAAATGGTTTAAAGAAAAATCAACACACAGCCTAAGTCATTAGTCCTAGAAGCATGAAACTTGTAAAATGTGTTCCTCTTATAGAGCAAAGGTGCACTAAGAAAGAAAATAGGAAAAAAAAACCCTAAAAGAAGAAAAAAGGGAAAAATAAATTAAAGAAAAATCACAAAAAATGCTTTACAAAATACACAAAAAAACAGTAAAAAAAATTCAGCTACCGCAGCATCTGTCACCAAATTTCAATACACACAAAAGTTTACAATCATAAAACCCAACGTGACCACTAAGACAAAATCGCGGAAAACACCTATCATACCGAAACTAAACACCGCTTCAAAAACGAAAACAACAACACTCGCCTTCACATTCAAACCTACTCTAAAGTACATGCTCAAAACTATGGTAACCAGCTGGTCATGTCAAATTAAAAAAATCTGATTCGATTATACACCAACACGCATACGAAACCCTAAATTAGCCACTAATACAACATAAAATCACAAAAAATTGCTTTACAAAATACGCAAAAAAAAACCATTAAAAAATTTTCAGCTACCGCAGCATCTGTCACCAAGTTTGAATACACACAAAGGTTTAAAAAAAAACAATGATAATCACTTAGACAAAATTGCGGGAATCATCTATCATACTTAAGCTAAACACCGCTGAAAAAGATCGGCTACAACAGCACTCGCCTTCAAATTCAAATAAACTCTAAAGTACATGCTCAAAACTATGGTAACCAGCAGTTGGTCACGTCAAATTAAAAAAAATGATTCGATTATACACCAACACGCATACGAAACCCAAATTTAGCCACTAATCTTCTAAATATATAAAACTCTTACGTTACTGACTGACTGACTGACTGACTGACTGACTGACTGACTGACTGACAATCAACGCACAGCCTAAACCGTTAGTCCTAGAAGCATGAAACTTGGAGGGTATGTTCCTCTTATAGCGTAGAGGTGTACTAAGAAAGGAAATTGGAAAATTATTTCCCGAAAAGGAGAAAAAGGGGATAAATGGTTTAAAGAAAAATCAACACACAGCCTAAACCATTAGTCCAAGAAGCATGAAACTTGGAGGGTATGTTCCTCTTATAGCGTAGAGGTGTACTAAGAAAGGAAATTGGAAAATTCTTTCCCTAAGAGGAGAAAAAGGGGATAAATGGTTTAAAGAAAAATCAACACACAGCCTAAGTCATTAGTCCTAGAAGCATGAAACTTGGAAAATGTGTTCCTCTTATAGAGCAAAGGTGCACTAAGAAAGAAAATAGGAAAAAAAAACCCTAAAAGAAGAAAAAAGGGAAAAATAAATTAAAGAAAAATCACAAAAAATGCTTTACAAAATACACAAAAAAACAGTAAAAAAAATTCAGCTACCGCAGCATCTGTCACCAAATTTCAATACACACAAAAGTTTACAATCATAAAACCCAACGTGACCACTAAGACAAAATCGCGGAAAACACCTATCATACCGAAACTAAACACCGCTTCAAAAACGAAAACAACAACACTCGCCTTCACATTCAAACCTACTCTAAAGTACATGCTCAAAACTATGGTAACCAGCTGGTCATGTCAAATTAAAAAAATCTGATTCGATTATACACCAACACGCATACGAAACCCTAAATTAGCCACTAATACAACATAAAATCACAAAAAATTGCTTTACAAAATACGCAAAAAAAAACCATTAAAAAATTTTCAGCTACCGCAGCATCTGTCACCAAGTTTGAATACACACAAAGGTTTAAAAAAAAACAATGATAATCACTTAGACAAAATTGCGGGAATCATCTATCATACTTAAGCTAAACACCGCTGAAAAAGATCGGCTACAACAGCACTCGCCTTCAAATTCAAATAAACTCTAAAGTACATGCTCAAAACTATGGTAACCAGCAGTTGGTCACGTCAAATTAAAAAAAATGATTCGATTATACACCAACACGCATACGAAACCCAAATTTAGCCACTAATATAACATAAAATCACAAAAAATAGCTTTACAAAATACGCAAAAAAAACGTTAAAAAATTTTCTGCTACCGCAGCATTTGTCACCAGGTTTTAATACACACAAATGTTTACAAAAAAACCGATGATAACCACCAAGACAAAATTGCGGAAATCATCTATCATACTTAAACTAAACACCACTGAAAAAAAACAGCTACAACAGAACTCGCCTTCAAATTCAAATACACTCTAAAGTACAAGCTCAAAACTATGGTAACTTGCATTTGATCATGTCAAACTAAAAAAACCAGATTCGATCATACACCAACGAATACGATAGCCCAAATTAGCCACTAAAACAAATCACGAAAACGAGCTTTACAAAATACGCAAAAAAAAACATTAAAAAAATTTCAGCTACCGCAGCATCTGTCACCAGGTTTGAATACACACAAAGGTTTACAATAAAACCAAAGATAACCACTTAGACAAAATTGCGGGAATTATCTATCATACTTAAGCTAAACACCGCTGAAAAAGATCGGCTACAACAGCACTCGCCTTCAAATTCAAATAAACTCTAAAGTACATGCTCAAAACTATGGTAACCAGCAGTTGGTCACGTCAAATTAAAAAAAATGATTCGATTATACACCAACACGCATACGAAACCCCAAATTAGCCACTAATATAACATAAAATCACAAAAAATACAAAATACGCAAAAAAAAACATTAAAAAATTTTCAGCTACCGCAGCATTTGTCACCAGGTTTTAATACACACAAATGTTTACAAAAAAACCGATGATAACCACCAAGACAAAATTGCGGGAATTATCTATCATACTTAAACTAAACACCGCTGAAAAAAAAACTGCTACAACAGAACTCGCCTTCAAATTCAAATACACTCTAAAGTACAAGCTCAAAACTATGGTAACTTGCATTTGATCATGTCAAACTAAAAAAACCAGATTCGATCATACACCAACGAATATGATAGCCCAAATTAGCCACTAAAACAAATCACGAAAACGAGCTTTACAAAATACGCAAAAAAAACATTAAAACATTTTCAGCTTCCGCAGCATCTGTCATCAGGTTTGAATACACACAAAGGTTTACAATAAAACCAAAGATAACCTCTTAGACAAAATTGCGGGAATTATCTATCATACTTAAACTTAACACCTCTGAAAGAAATCGGCTACAACAGCACTCGCCTTCAAATTCAAAGACACTCTAAAGTACATGCTCAAAACTATGGTAACCAGCAGTTGGTCATGTCAAATTAAAAATTCAGATTCGATTATACACCAACATGCATACGAAACCCCAAATAAGCCACTAATATAACATAAAATCACAAAAAATAGCTTTACAAAATACGGAAAAAAAAACATTAAAAAATTTTCAGCTACCGCAGCATTTGTCACCAGGTTTTAATACACACAAATGTTTACTAAAAAACCGATGATAACCACCAAGACAAAATCGCGGGAATCATCTATAATACTTAAACTAAACACCGCTGAAAAAAAACGGCTGCAACAGCACTCACCTTCAAATTCAAACACACTCTAAAGTACAAGCTCAAAACGATGGTAACTTGGATTTGATCATATCAAACTAAAAAAACAAGATTCAATTATACACCAACGAATACGATAGCCCAAATTAGCCACTTAAACAAAATCACGAAAAAGAGCTTTACAAAATACGCAAAAAAACATTTTAAAAAATTCAGCTACCGCAGCATTTGTCACCAGGTTTTAATACACACAAATGTTTACAAAAAAACCGATGATAACCACCAAGACAAAATCGCGGGAAGCACCTATCATACCAAAACTAAACACAGCTGAAAAAAATCGGCTACAACAGCAGTTACCATCTTTCAAACACACTTTATATAGTTTTGAATGCAAACTCAAAACTAAGGTAACCAGAACTTGGTCATGTAAAACCAACGCATACATAACCCAACTTAGCCACTAAGGCAAATTCACGAAAAATAACTCTCAAAATATAAGCAAAAAACAGTGAAAACATATCAATAGTTGTCCGCTTTCCACCATAAAATAGTTTCTTTTAAACGAACTCAAACTATGACTTTAAACTAACCACGCGGACGAAGTCGCGGGTGTCAGCTAGTACAACATAAAATCACAAAAAATTGCTTTACAAAATACGCAAAAAAAACCATTAAAAAAATTTCAACTACCGCAGCATCTGTCACCAGGTTTGAATACACACAAAGGTTTACAAAAAAAACAATGATAATCACTTAGACGAAATTGCGGGAATCATCTATCATACTTAAGCTAAACACCGCTGAAAAAAATCGGCTACAACAGCACTCGCCTTCAAATTCAAATAAACTCTAAAGTACATGCTCAAAACTATGGTAACCAGCAGTTGGTCAAGTCAAATTAAAAAAATTGATTCGATTATACACCAACACGCATACGAAACCCAAAATTAGCCACTAATATATAACATAAAATCACAAAAAATAGCTTTACAAAATACGCAAAAAAAAACGTTAAAAACATTTCTGCTACCGCAGCATTTGTCACCAGGTTTTAATACACACAAATGTTTACAAAAAAACCGATGATAACCACCAAGACAAAATTGCGGGAATCATCTATCATACTTAAACTAAACACCGCTGAAAAAAAACAGCTACAACAGAACTCGCCTTCAAATTCAAATACACTCTAAAGTACAAGCTCAAAACTATGGTAACTTGCATTTGATCATGTCAAACTAAAAAAACCAGATTCGATCATACACCAACGAATACGATAGCCCAAATTAGCCACTAAAACAAATCACGAAAACGAGCTTTACAAAATACGCAAAAAAAACATTAAAAAAATTTCAGCTACCGCAGCATCTGTCACCAGGTTTGAATACACACAAAAGTTTATATAAACCCCACCGTAACCACTAAGACAAAATCGCGGAAAACACCTATCAAACCGAAACTAAACACCGCACCGCTTCAAAAAATGGCTAAAGAACATGCTCAAAACTATGGTAACCAGCTGGTCATGTCAAATTAAAAAAATCTGATTCGATTATACACCAACACGCATACGAAACTTTAAATTAGCCACTAATCTAAATATATAAAACTCTTACGTTACTGACTGACTGACTGACTGACTGACTGACTGACTGACTGACTGACAATCAACGCACAGCCTAAACCGTTAGTCCTAGAAGCATGAAACTTGGAGGGTATGTTCCTCTTATAGCGTAGAGGTGTACTAAGAAAGGAAATTGGAAAATTATTTCCCGAAAAGGAGAAAAAGGGGATAAATGGTTTAAAGAAAAATCAACACACAGCCTAAACCATTAGTCCAAGAAGCATGAAACTTGGAGGGTATGTTCCTCTTATAGCGTAGAGGTGTACTAAGAAAGGAAATTGGAAAATTCTTTCCCTAAGAGGAGAAAAAGGGGATAAATGGTTTAAAGAAAAATCAACACACAGCCTAAGTCATTAGTCCTAGAAGCATGAAACTTGTAAAATGTGTTCCTCTTATAGAGCAAAGGTGCACTAAGAAAGAAAATAGGAAAAAAAAACCCTAAAAGAAGAAAAAAGGGAAAAATAAATTAAAGAAAAATCACAAAAAATGCTTTACAAAATACACAAAAAAACAGTAAAAAAAATTCAGCTACCGCAGCATCTGTCACCAAATTTCAATACACACAAAAGTTTACAATCATAAAACCCAACGTGACCACTAAGACAAAATCGCGGAAAACACCTATCATACCGAAACTAAACACCGCTTCAAAAACGAAAACAACAACACTCGCCTTCACATTCAAACCTACTCTAAAGTACATGCTCAAAACTATGGTAACCAGCTGGTCATGTCAAATTAAAAAAATCTGATTCGATTATACACCAACACGCATACGAAACCCTAAATTAGCCACTAATACAACATAAAATCACAAAAAATTGCTTTACAAAATACGCAAAAAAAAACCATTAAAAAATTTTCAGCTACCGCAGCATCTGTCACCAAGTTTGAATACACACAAAGGTTTAAAAAAAAACAATGATAATCACTTAGACAAAATTGCGGGAATCATCTATCATACTTAAGCTAAACACCGCTGAAAAAGATCGGCTACAACAGCACTCGCCTTCAAATTCAAATAAACTCTAAAGTACATGCTCAAAACTATGGTAACCAGCAGTTGGTCACGTCAAATTAAAAAAAATGATTCGATTATACACCAACACGCATACGAAACCCAAATTTAGCCACTAATCTTCTAAATATATAAAACTCTTACGTTACTGACTGACTGACTGACTGACTGACTGACTGACTGACTGACTGACAATCAACGCACAGCCTAAACCGTTAGTCCTAGAAGCATGAAACTTGGAGGGTATGTTCCTCTTATAGCGTAGAGGTGTACTAAGAAAGGAAATTGGAAAATTATTTCCCGAAAAGGAGAAAAAGGGGATAAATGGTTTAAAGAAAAATCAACACACAGCCTAAACCATTAGTCCAAGAAGCATGAAACTTGGAGGGTATGTTCCTCTTATAGCGTAGAGGTGTACTAAGAAAGGAAATTGGAAAATTCTTTCCCTAAGAGGAGAAAAAGGGGATAAATGGTTTAAAGAAAAATCAACACACAGCCTAAGTCATTAGTCCTAGAAGCATGAAACTTGGAAAATGTGTTCCTCTTATAGAGCAAAGGTGCACTAAGAAAGAAAATAGGAAAAAAAAACCCTAAAAGAAGAAAAAAGGGAAAAATAAATTAAAGAAAAATCACAAAAAATGCTTTACAAAATACACAAAAAAACAGTAAAAAAAATTCAGCTACCGCAGCATCTGTCACCAAATTTCAATACACACAAAAGTTTACAATCATAAAACCCAACGTGACCACTAAGACAAAATCGCGGAAAACACCTATCATACCGAAACTAAACACCGCTTCAAAAACGAAAACAACAACACTCGCCTTCACATTCAAACCTACTCTAAAGTACATGCTCAAAACTATGGTAACCAGCTGGTCATGTCAAATTAAAAAAATCTGATTCGATTATACACCAACACGCATACGAAACCCTAAATTAGCCACTAATACAACATAAAATCACAAAAAATTGCTTTACAAAATACGCAAAAAAAAACCATTAAAAAATTTTCAGCTACCGCAGCATCTGTCACCAAGTTTGAATACACACAAAGGTTTAAAAAAAAACAATGATAATCACTTAGACAAAATTGCGGGAATCATCTATCATACTTAAGCTAAACACCGCTGAAAAAGATCGGCTACAACAGCACTCGCCTTCAAATTCAAATAAACTCTAAAGTACATGCTCAAAACTATGGTAACCAGCAGTTGGTCACGTCAAATTAAAAAAAATGATTCGATTATACACCAACACGCATACGAAACCCAAATTTAGCCACTAATATAACATAAAATCACAAAAAATAGCTTTACAAAATACGCAAAAAAAACGTTAAAAAATTTTCTGCTACCGCAGCATTTGTCACCAGGTTTTAATACACACAAATGTTTACAAAAAAACCGATGATAACCACCAAGACAAAATTGCGGAAATCATCTATCATACTTAAACTAAACACCACTGAAAAAAAACAGCTACAACAGAACTCGCCTTCAAATTCAAATACACTCTAAAGTACAAGCTCAAAACTATGGTAACTTGCATTTGATCATGTCAAACTAAAAAAACCAGATTCGATCATACACCAACGAATACGATAGCCCAAATTAGCCACTAAAACAAATCACGAAAACGAGCTTTACAAAATACGCAAAAAAAAACATTAAAAAAATTTCAGCTACCGCAGCATCTGTCACCAGGTTTGAATACACACAAAGGTTTACAATAAAACCAAAGATAACCACTTAGACAAAATTGCGGGAATTATCTATCATACTTAAGCTAAACACCGCTGAAAAAGATCGGCTACAACAGCACTCGCCTTCAAATTCAAATAAACTCTAAAGTACATGCTCAAAACTATGGTAACCAGCAGTTGGTCACGTCAAATTAAAAAAAATGATTCGATTATACACCAACACGCATACGAAACCCCAAATTAGCCACTAATATAACATAAAATCACAAAAAATACAAAATACGCAAAAAAAAACATTAAAAAATTTTCAGCTACCGCAGCATTTGTCACCAGGTTTTAATACACACAAATGTTTACAAAAAAACCGATGATAACCACCAAGACAAAATTGCGGGAATTATCTATCATACTTAAACTAAACACCGCTGAAAAAAAAACTGCTACAACAGAACTCGCCTTCAAATTCAAATACACTCTAAAGTACAAGCTCAAAACTATGGTAACTTGCATTTGATCATGTCAAACTAAAAAAACCAGATTCGATCATACACCAACGAATATGATAGCCCAAATTAGCCACTAAAACAAATCACGAAAACGAGCTTTACAAAATACGCAAAAAAAACATTAAAACATTTTCAGCTTCCGCAGCATCTGTCATCAGGTTTGAATACACACAAAGGTTTACAATAAAACCAAAGATAACCTCTTAGACAAAATTGCGGGAATTATCTATCATACTTAAACTTAACACCTCTGAAAGAAATCGGCTACAACAGCACTCGCCTTCAAATTCAAAGACACTCTAAAGTACATGCTCAAAACTATGGTAACCAGCAGTTGGTCATGTCAAATTAAAAATTCAGATTCGATTATACACCAACATGCATACGAAACCCCAAATAAGCCACTAATATAACATAAAATCACAAAAAATAGCTTTACAAAATACGGAAAAAAAAACATTAAAAAATTTTCAGCTACCGCAGCATTTGTCACCAGGTTTTAATACACACAAATGTTTACTAAAAAACCGATGATAACCACCAAGACAAAATCGCGGGAATCATCTATAATACTTAAACTAAACACCGCTGAAAAAAAACGGCTGCAACAGCACTCACCTTCAAATTCAAACACACTCTAAAGTACAAGCTCAAAACGATGGTAACTTGGATTTGATCATATCAAACTAAAAAAACAAGATTCAATTATACACCAACGAATACGATAGCCCAAATTAGCCACTTAAACAAAATCACGAAAAAGAGCTTTACAAAATACGCAAAAAAACATTTTAAAAAATTCAGCTACCGCAGCATTTGTCACCAGGTTTTAATACACACAAATGTTTACAAAAAAACCGATGATAACCACCAAGACAAAATCGCGGGAAGCACCTATCATACCAAAACTAAACACAGCTGAAAAAAATCGGCTACAACAGCAGTTACCATCTTTCAAACACACTTTATATAGTTTTGAATGCAAACTCAAAACTAAGGTAACCAGAACTTGGTCATGTAAAACCAACGCATACATAACCCAACTTAGCCACTAAGGCAAATTCACGAAAAATAACTCTCAAAATATAAGCAAAAAACAGTGAAAACATATCAATAGTTGTCCGCTTTCCACCATAAAATAGTTTCTTTTAAACGAACTCAAACTATGACTTTAAACTAACCACGCGGACGAAGTCGCGGGTGTCAGCTAGTACAACATAAAATCACAAAAAATTGCTTTACAAAATACGCAAAAAAAACCATTAAAAAAATTTCAGCTACCGCAGCATCTGTCACCAGGTTTGAATACACATTGCGGGAATCATCTATTATACTTAAGCTAAACACCGCTGGAAAAAATCGGCTACAACAGCACTCGCCTTCAAATTCAAATAAACTCTAAAGTACATGCTCAAAACTATGGTAACCAGCAGTTGGTCAAGTCAAATTAAAAAAATTGATTCGATTATACACCAACACGCATACGAAACCCAAAATTAGCCACTAATCTAAATATATAAAACTCTTTCGTTACTGACTGACTGACTGACTGACTGACTGACTGACTGACTGACTGACAATCAACGCACAGCCTAAACCGTTAGTCCTAGAAACTTGAAACTTGGAGGGTATGTTCCTCTTATAACGTAGAGGTGTACTAAGAAAGGAAATTGGAAAATTCTTTCCCGAAGAGGAGAAAAAGGGGAAAAAAGGTTTAAAGAAAAATCAACACACAGCCTAAACCATTAGTCCTAGAAGCATGAAACTTTGAAGATGTGTTCCTCTTATAGAGCAAAGGTGCACTAAGAAAGAAAATAGGAAAATTATTTCCCTAAAAGAAGAAAAAAGGGAAAAATAGTTTAAAGAAAAATCACAAAAAATTGCTTTACAAAATACGCAAAAAAAACAGTTAAAAAAAATCTGCTACCGCAGCTTCTGTCACCAAATTTGAATACACACAAAAGTTTACATAAACCCCACCGTAACCACTAAGACAAAATCGCGGAAAACACCTATCAAACCGAAACTAAACACCGCACCGCTTCAAAAAATGGCTAAAGAACATGCTCAAAACTATGGTAACCAGCTGGTCATGTCAAATTAAAAAAATCTGATTCGATTATACACCAACACGCATACGAAACTCTAAATTAGCCACTAATCTAAATATATAAAACTCTTTCGTTACTGACTGACTGACTGACTGACTGACTGACTGACTGACTGACTGACAATCAACGCACAGCCTAAACCGTTAGTCCTAGAAACTTGAAACTTGGAGGGTATGTTCCTCTTATAACGTAGAGGTGTACTAAGAAAGGAAATTGGAAAATTCTTTCCCGAAGAGGAGAAAAAGGGGAAAAAAGGTTTAAAGAAAAATCAACACACAGCCTAAACCATTAGTCCTAGAAGCATGAAACTTTGAAGATGTGTTCCTCTTATAGAGCAAAGGTGCACTAAGAAAGAAAATAGGAAAATTATTTCCCTAAAAGAAGAAAAAAGGGAAAAATAGTTTAAAGAAAAATCACAAAAAATTGCTTTACAAAATACGCAAAAAAAACAGTTAAAAAAAATCTGCTACCGCAGCTTCTGTCACCAAATTTGAATACACACAAAAGTTTACATAAACCCCACCGTAACCACTAAGACAAAATCGCGGAAAACACCTATCAAACCGAAACTAAACACCGCACCGCTTCAAAAAATGGCTAAAGAACATGCTCAAAACTATGGTAACCAGCTGGTCATGTCAAATTAAAAAAATCTGATTCGATTATACACCAACACGCATACGAAACTCTAAATTAGCCACTAATACAACATAAAATCACAAAAAATTGCTTTACAAAATACGCAAAAAAAACCATTAAAAAAATTTCAACTACCGCAGCATCTGTCACCAGGTTTGAATACACACAAAGGTTTACAAAAAAAACAATGATAATCACTTAGACGAAATTGCGGGAATCATCTATCATACTTAAGCTAAACACCGCTGAAAAAAATCGGCTACAACAGCACTCGCCTTCAAATTCAAATAAACTCTAAAGTACATGCTCAAAACTATGGTAACCAGCAGTTGGTCAAGTCAAATTAAAAAAATTGATTCGATTATACACCAACACGCATACGAAACCCAAAATTAGCCACTAATATATAACATAAAATCACAAAAAATAGCTTTACAAAATACGCAAAAAAAAACGTTAAAAACATTTCTGCTACCGCAGCATTTGTCACCAGGTTTTAATACACACAAATGTTTACAAAAAAACCGATGATAACCACCAAGACAAAATTGCGGGAATCATCTATCATACTTAAACTAAACACCGCTGAAAAAAAACAGCTACAACAGAACTCGCCTTCAAATTCAAATACACTCTAAAGTACAAGCTCAAAACTATGGTAACTTGCATTTGATCATGTCAAACTAAAAAAACCAGATTCGATCATACACCAACGAATACGATAGCCCAAATTAGCCACTAAAACAAATCACGAAAACGAGCTTTACAAAATACGCAAAAAAAACATTAAAAAAATTTCAGCTACCGCAGCATCTGTCACCAGGTTTGAATACACACAAAAGTTTATATAAACCCCACCGTAACCACTAAGACAAAATCGCGGAAAACACCTATCAAACCGAAACTAAACACCGCACCGCTTCAAAAAATGGCTAAAGAACATGCTCAAAACTATGGTAACCAGCTGGTCATGTCAAATTAAAAAAATCTGATTCGATTATACACCAACACGCATACGAAACTTTAAATTAGCCACTAATACAACATAAAATCACAAAAAATTGCTTTACAAAATACGCAAAAAAAACCATTAAAAAATTTTCAGCTACCGCAGCATCTGTCACCAGGTTTGAATACACATTGCGGGAATCATCTATTATACTTAAGCTAAACACCGCTGGAAAAAATCGGCTACAACAGCACTCGCCTTCAAATTCAAATAAACTCTAAAGTACATGCTCAAAACTATGGTAACCAGCAGTTGGTCAAGTCAAATTAAAAAAATTGATTCGATTATACACCAACACGCATACGAAACCCAAAATTAGCCACTAATATAACATAAAATCACAAAAAATAGCTTTACAAAATACGCAAAAAAAAACGTTAAAAAATTTTCTGCTACCGCAGCATTTGTCACCAGGTTTTAATACACACAAATGTTTACAAAAAAACCGATGATAACCACCAAGACAAAATTGCGGGAATCATCTATCATACTTAAACTAAACACCGCTGAAAAAAATCGGCTACAACAGCACTCGCCTTCAAATTCAAAGACTCTCTAAAGTACATGCTCAAAACTATGGTAACCAGCAGTTGGTCATGTCAAATTAAAAATTCAGATTCGATTATACACCAACATGCATACGAAACCCCAAATAAGCCACTAATATAATATAACATAAAATCACAAAAAATAGCTTTACAAAATACGCAAAAAAAAACATTAAAAAATTTTCAGCTACCGCAGCATTTGTCACCAGGGTTTAATACACACAAATGTTTACAAAAAAACCGATGATAACCACCAAGACAAAATCGCGGGAATCATCTATCATACTTAAACTAAATACCGCTGAAAAAAAACGGCTACAACAGCACTCACCTTCAAATTCAAATACACTCTAAAGTACAAGCTCAAAACGATGGCAACTTGCATTTGATCATGTCAAACTAAAAAAACAAGATTCAATTATACACCAACGAATACGATAGCCCAAATTAGCCACTAAAACAAAATCACGAAAAAGAGCTTTACAAAATACGCAAAAAAACATTTAAAAAAAATCAGCTACCGCAGCATTTGTCACCAGGTTTTAATACACACAAATGTTTACAAAAAAACCGATGATAACCACCAAGACAAAATCGCGGGAAGCACCTATCATACCAAATCTAAACACAGCTGAAAAAAATCGGCTACAACAGCAGTTACCATCTTTCGAACACACTTTATATAGTTTTGAATGCAAACTCAAAACTAAGGTAACCAGAACTTGGTCATGTAAAACCAACGCATACATAACCCAACTTAGCCACTAAGGCAAATTCACGAAAAATAACTCTCAAAATATAAGCAAAAAACAGTGAAAACATATCAATAGTTGTCCGCTTTCCACCATAAAATAGTTTCTTTTAAACGAACTCAAACTATGACTTTATACTAACCACGCGGACGAAGTCGCGGGTGTCAGCTAGTGTATATATACAACGCATACAATTTTCTACTGACTGACAATTTGGTATTAGAGTTGAAATTATTGTGATTTTTCATTTACCTACTAGTTTTACTGGCTACTTAATTAAGATGTGATTTATATTGAGCTGTTCTGCATACTTTGTTATTTGTAGGAGCATAATAATATAACTCTTTAGTCAAATTGCTAAAACTCTACGAACAAGATCAATTAAGTTACTGTTTTTTGTTTTTTTTTATGTGCATTGGTATGTGTTTCTAACTTATTTTATTGTGGATTTAATTTAATAATACGTTTCATAGTTCAGGGTGGTAAATTTTAGTGAGAATGTTTTTATAATATATTTAAACAATGCTCGAATATTGGCAGTGCTATCAGTATTTTTTGTAAGAAAATTATACCTAGAAGAAACATCACGGTGCCTCACCTTAAAGTACCTGTTATTTTAGTTAAGTACGTAGATTTGAAATCACAAAATCACCCATTGACCTAGATTTATTCATTTTTCCGAAATTAACTCATCGGATTCAATTAGGAATTTAGACGAAAATAGCAGAAAATTCCTTAATATTATTATTTAAAAAAATATGTGTGATATTTTTTATGAGCCCAATTTGTTATAGGAAGTTAGCCCTGCTAATATTAGTTAGGCTTTAGAAGTTTAGACTAATACCAAGCTAACGCAAGCAAAATGTAGCTAAGCTTATCTACTACTCTCATGACATCACGAAAAAAATTGTGTAACAATATTTAAGAAATAATAATCTGATTTATAAAAAAATTAACCAATTTATAATTTCAAGTTGTGGTGGAATACCCTAGTTTCGAATGAAAGAATGCAAAAACATGTTCAGTGCCACTAACCTATCTTTTAGTTGACGTTATAGGAACCAATATCATTGAACTTATAATTTTTTTACAATCAACACAACACTATGTAACCCCAAATTAAGCAGAGCTTGTGCTATGAGAACCAGATAGTTGATATAATGCATAAATACATAAATATAATTAAGTATCAATAAATTATTTGGGCTTGTTTTTTATTTTTTAATAGTGAATCATCTTGCATCATCAGATAAGTTGGTGACACACACATTTATTAGTTTAAAAAAACATGCAGGATCGACACCAGCAAAGTATTTGTATTTCTGAAACATTACAATCTTGGAATTTTCAAATCAAGAGTGAATAAGTAGAGTATAGCTAAGCGTGCTCCACTTTAGGCTGCATTTTCACTTTCCATCAGATGTGATGGCCGTCAAGCGTTTAGCTGTCTGTAATAAAAAAAGCAAAAACTAAAATATTGACTAAATTGGCAAGCAAGAGAGAGAGAGAGAGATAAGAGAGAAGTGTAAATAAAGATGGCTTGCGGAAAATCCCTGTATCTGTATAGTTTCGGTGTGCCTGATGTAAATAAGCTTTAACAGCACTAAGTTTTCCAATGAAGGTTGATAATAAAGATTGGAGATCTGTCTTTGTGTTTATTTTGTTCCTGAGTCCTACCAACCTGTTATCACGAGTGAGAAGAGTAAGAGAGTAGATGAAACTACGAGCCTGGTAGAGTCCAAAATATGTATGTTTTCTTTTTCCAAAATTGACTGTATACTTTTAGCTGCATTAAGTTTGGCTGTGAAATATAAGTTTTTTATTAAAAATTGTTGGTGTACTTATTATGATTTCATGCCATTCTAGTTCCTTGCGTTAGACTTACGTAGGGTATCAGGTAAAAGGTCAGGTCTCTTACTCTTCATCAAACCATTGCTTCCATTGTCATTTTCAGGTCTCAAAGGTTTAAAAGTAGAACAGCTGTTGTTACCTTCCGGAGCCCAGATATCTTCGTAGTCTGATACTTTATCCATCAAAGAACTTCTGTAATATACGCCCGGAGATTCTAAAATGTCTGATTCCTGAAATATAATTATTGTGTCAAATATAAAATCAAGTAATTATTATCCCTCTAAGAATCAATTGATAATTTTGGTGCAAAGAATAGAACTTTGGAAAACTTTGACTCCGATATATGGATCAATCCTAGTGGTGTTCCGCAGGGTAGTATTTTAGGACCGCTATTGTTTCTTTTATATATTAATGACTTGCCACAAGTAATTGACCATGACTGTATTATGTTTGCTGATGATACAACTGTAATAATTAAATGCAATGACATAAATAGCTATGAACATGTGATAAATAAAGTTCTAAACAATATTATTTCTTGGCTTGACATAAATAAACTTAAACTGAATGTTTCAAAAACAAAAATAATTACTTTTAAAACTTATAATAAGCAACCTTTAACTCTAAATGTCCTGGTTGATGGACAAGCCATTGAGCAGGTGTCGGAGTCCAAATTTTTAGGAATTACGATGGATGAACATCTGTCTTGGAAATGTCATGTGCATAACATAAATGTGTCAAAATTAATAGGTTTGTGTTTGCTCTCACTAAGCTAAAAAATTGTACGTCCAGACAGACAGCTTTAATGGTATATCATGCCTATATATGCTCAGTTAATCGATATGGCATTGTAGTTTGGGGTAATTCCACTGATATACTGAGAGTCTTTGTGGCACAAAAGAAATGTATTCGTGCAGTATTTGGTTTGAGATGGACTGAATCCTGTAAACCAATATTTAGAGGTCAAAAACTTTTAACAGTCCCATGCTTGTACATGTACGAAGTTGCAAAATTTATAAAACAAAATGGCAATCTGTTTGAAGCCAATTGCAACTCAAACAAGAGAGTTGCAACAATTGTTCAGCTTAAAATGCCAGTGCCTAAGCTGGAAACATTCAGGAAAAATTGTGTTTACATGGCCCCTCTGATTTATAACTCCTTACCAAAAAACATAATTGATCTCCCTTATAATAAGTTTTGTGCTGAGTTGGAAAATTGGTTAATAGAAGAAAGCTTTTACACTATTGCAGAATTTCTAAAAAAGGGTTCGTGTCGTTTTTACAACTATTAAAACTTCCCAGATAATGTAATATTTGAAACAATTTGACATGTCGACTTCATATTACTATTGTTGTATAGATTTAAGTACTTAATTAATTTTGATTTGACATGCCTACAATTATATTTTTGACAATTTTAATATTATTATAATGTATGTAACTTCCCTAAAATTTAATTTTTGCACACCGAAATGGTAAAAATATGTGATACACTAATACACTTTTGATATCTATGTATACTTTCCCATACCATGTTTTTATGCAAATAAACGAATGAAATGAAATAAACAGAAAAAAAATAATAGCAGTGAAGTTCCAGTGTGGTGCCACTCCAACTTAATTACGTCTCAAAGTTGAAGTGGCACCACAATAATACAAAAGCAAAAGTTTCAAAGACAGCACACGCTACACTTTAAAGTAGGCACATAATGATAAAGTGCCCACACAAAATACAGAAAAGGATACGAAAATAGTAGGTACATGACTTTGCAAATTGCCAAATTAGCTTCCAATATAGTGTGACTGGTACATACTACTAATACCTACTATTACTAACTGAGCTGGCTTCTTCTTCTTCCTGCCTTTTTCCCACTGTATGTGGTCGGCACAACATGTTTTCCTCTTCCAGTCTTCTCTATCAGCCGTCATTTCTGTATTCATTTCTTACCCATGTCATCTTTCACACTGTTCATCCATCTTTTCTTTGGCCCACCTCCACCCACATATACTCATAAGCTGTGAAGGCTGGTACCTATAACTTATTATGAAATCGGCACTCCCTAACCAACAAGGTTATGAATAGGGTTCTAATAACTTTGCAAGTACCCTTCTGATATGAATGTACCCAATCACGAGTATCCTGTGGGCGGTATGCATTAATTAGTAACTTGTTACCATCCACTAAAGCTATTCGTGGTCTAAGTACAAGCAGCTGCACGGAGATGTGATTTCGTTCGAAATGGCAATAATCCGTTGCACTCCGGTCATTCGCATTTAACGGCTGAATTGGCTCTCGCCTGTGACCTTGCCTGCTTTAAGTGCAGTCGTATTGTATCAGAATTCCTACCTGTCAGCATACTTTATCAGATGCCCAGAATATTTGAGTGAACAACAATGGATTCAGACTTCAATGTAAAAAAGGTTTTATTTCGATTCAATGTTTTATTGTTGACAAGATCATGAAATGTTGATTTGATGTAAGTACTACTTACTTTCCCTTAACCTTTTCCTTGTATAATTTCCTGAGAATTGACATCGTTTTATTATATAACGACAGTTGTATTTTGCTTGTGGGTATTGCTTGGAGATTCGGAAACAAAACGGTCATACCTATCTATACCTTGGCAGGCACAATTGATTCTATCTATAGTAACATCTTTCTTAACTGATAGCTGACATATGATACGCAGCCTTGCCTAGATATCTATGTTTTGTCTAGACGACCGCTGGAGGGCCCTTATTGCGGGTCCCTTGTTTCCTAACCAGTTTTGTTTCTCTTAGATACACGGGATGCTTCTATGATCTTCATTTTCTCAAATAGAGTTAAGGTCTATCCCCATACATCCGTGGCGTGTCAGGGCTGGGACAAGACCGTGACGGAGCAATCGCTTGAATTTGAACCCTACCTGTCCACACAATGAGTTGAATTTATTTAGGACATTATCCCGTCGGCCGAGCTCTGGCCGGATCAGAGCCAATTACGAGAATTCCACTCAATTTGTACATATCGGGTTCAAACTCAATTAAAAAATGTGTGGGGATAACCCTTTAAGAGTAAATTGGATGCTTTATAGTCTTCTTAAGTTAACTTTCCCATTCCAGCAATACCAGCAAGGCGTAGAAAGCGGCGAAGTTATAGAAAAAGATCCACATGGAGACGGCATGGGCGAGATCCTAATCACGCAAGCTATCCACACCATAGAATACGTGCTGGGCACTGTGTCACATACTGCATCGTACCTCCGACTGTGGGCGTTATCGCTGGCTCATGCTCGTAAGTTTTGAAAGAGTAGACTTTTCACAGACTAGTCTACGGCCTAGACCTATAGTTTAATGACGTAGTAGAAGCTTGTTTATCCTACCCTCACTTTTTTAAACTCCGACTGAAGACCAACCGAAAACACCACCGGCATATGAAAATAAAAACAAATCTTTGCCTCCGGGGTGTCGTTAACAATGAGCTATATTTTTTTGTGCCAGGGGTGTGTCGTTAACAACGAATCGTTTCTCTGGTCTCGTAACTTTCAGTAAAAATCCATACAGCCTTTTCAATGTTCCCTAACTTAACATAATTGTTAACAAGAGACTAGACTAATTCGAAAATAATTACGGAAGCTGAAACAAAATCACATCAGAAACCATCTACAACCGCCACAACAGAGCCTATAGAAGATTTACTTATTGAAATCGAATCTCTACCCAAAACAACAACGAATGAGTTGGTAGAGAATAATAAGATAGTAGTTCAGGAAAGTAACCACACTGATCTAGTTGAGGAACAAACACCAAATGACGATTCCCTAGTAGTCCTATATACTTGTAAAACTTGTGGTGTATCTGTTGAGTCATACGACGAACTAATTGAACATTGTCAAACTCATTTTAGTATTTTTTATGTTAATCTATATATATAAATCTTTCGTGTCACAATTTGGAACGCGATAAACTCCGAAACTACTGAACAAATTTCGATAAAATTTTGCAACTGCCTTTAATATGGTCGGACTTAAAATATAGGATAGTTTATATTCAATATTTAGGTGTTATTAATTTGTAAGGGGCAAATGTTTCGAAATCTATGTCTATCCCTTTCTATCACGTAGGGACTTATATATGTCTATCCTTTTCTATCGCTTAGGGATTTTTCGGAAAATTCTCGACTTTGACGAGGAACGAACGCTCTAGAATGTCTTTGAGGTTCTGGAATGATCAAATTTAATTCGAAGACTGAAATTATTCGGCTAGCATCCGGAATGCATCCAAACGTTAGTAATCCAGAATTATCTAGAATACTCAAATATACCCATGCAAACGGTTCTGAATTCTAGATTTGGACAAAATGTTCTAGAAAATAGTGCTCCTAAACGTTCTTTCATCATCATCATCAATTGATATCAGTCCACTGCTGGACGTAGGTTCACCTTGAGTAACATAGGCTATATTCATGTGTTTAAAAAATAAATGTCCACCCGTGCGAAGCCGGGACAGGCAGCTAGTATGATTATAATAATTAAGCAATAGCTTATTAAGCGTGTGTGTTTTTTTCTTTGTTCTATTACAATTAAAATGAAGCACTAAAAATAATTATCCTTTCTAAAATCTATGGTCCATATCTACAGCATTAGCTCTATGAAATATCTAAGTGCCAAGCGTAGCGTCTCTTGGTTGTCTAAATAGATATATTGTAAGCAAAACGTCGTAAAACTGTCTGGTAGATGTCTGTCCGATTTATAGCTCTTATGGACATGCCAGTTATCTTGTATTACTCATTGCGATGCTATTCGAAATCCTATTAAAATACCTTTCTAATATGTAAATGGAAATATTTCAAAAGATAACATTTTTTTCCATAACTTCGTATAGCTATGTAAGTATAGAATTTGTCCTCAAAGAGTGACAGATACTCTATTATATGCTTTTATACTGGTAAATAAGCGTCTGCATCAACAAAAACACAACATATGATGTGTAGGTGCGCCTTTGGTAGAGTAAACTACCTCGTACATAAGAAGGACATTTACATATTAGGTGCCTACATAATGAAATATCAGATAGGAAATACATAAGGCACTCACCTTCATTCCGCTGCATAAAGTTTAATGAAACTTTACAATAATATAGCTTATACATCAGAATAACACGTAGGCTACAATTTAAAAAACATTGTAAGGGAAAACGGATGTAAGTAACGGAAACGGGGCGAACGAAGCTGCGGGAGGCCACTAGTATAGTAGAACGATGCTGTGTTTTTTTTTAAATTCCATAATGCATTACTTATTCAGTTACATTTTTACGGCAGAAAACTCTCACAAAATTGATATTTTATGTAAAACGTAGCAGGTTCTTACAATCGCCTGAAGATCTATATTTCCCGAACACTCCGAGCCAAAAGTGGTTTTATCGCGAATTGCGGGACGCGAGGCGCGGGGCGCGGGGCGAGGGGCGACCTCCGACTCATTAGCCTCTGAGACACTGTCGAAGGCGCGCTCACGCACCTTCCATAATTTTATACCTTAAATACTGAATCTTGTTAGTATTCTAATAATATACTCTGCACAGCGATATTGGAACAACGCGTATCTTGCTGTACAGCAAAATGAAGAGCAGAAAGAAGAGATAAATCTAGGTCAGTTTTTTCGGGACTCCTAGCTATGTTATGACGTGTGAAAGTCTGGATTACATTTATTTGTATTTTAGGAACCAAAAACTTAAATTTTTAATTGATACTGGAGCATCTATTTCTATAATTAGCAGTCATTTAGTACAAAGCCATATAAAAACTTACAATGAAAACACAATCATAAAAGGAATCGGTGGCAAAGTCCAAGCGAACAAAGTAGCATACATTCCTTTGCAATTAGATAATGGTGTAGAGTTACGTCATAAGTTGTACTTATTCGATACCGTACCATGCAAAACAGACGGAATCATCGGTTTAGACTTTCTGAGGAGCTATAATGCAAACATAGACTTACCGACGGACATGCTTACTTTGCGATTAAACAATGTAGAGTATAGCATACAAATACAGAAGCGACAAAATGAAAGCGTAGAGTCGGAAGGTTATTTAACTATTCCAAGTAGAAGTGAGTCCGTTCATTATTTTGACATAAATAAAAATATCCATAAGGACTGCGTATTGTATGCAAAACAATTAGGTGAACATTTGTTCATGGCAGGAAGTATCGTTCAACCTAATAGAGGTTACACTATTTATAACAGTTCACTTAACGCCAACTAACTTCTCCACTACATATTGTGCTCATCACACATATTACGTTCCAATAGAAGCTCATATTATACATAACTAATTATCACTACAAGTACATTATTATGTACTTGTAGTGTTATATTGACAATGGATAAGTATATATTATTGTAGAATGTGTATTTATTGTTAACAATAAATATACATTCTATTATTAGAATTATTATAGTTATGGCGATATAGGAGTTACATTCGTGGTGTAGGATCATCATCAGTACTTCAGCCAACACCATATTATGTCGGTCATCAATTTCATAGGAATAATAGAGCTGTCTGCAATCTAATCAAGGATATTCCACATAATCCTACTAATTAGTTTTATGGCGCTTCTGTCTCAATTCGCAGAACAACATCAAACAAAACCAACGGCATTGTTCAAATTAATTTACGATCTTATTCGCCGTTTCCCATTATATGATAGTGATGTCGAAACTGAGCTGCTAATCTGATTTCAGAGCTCTTAAAACGAGATTAATTCGAGTTCGAATGGTTTTTTCAACATCGAAAACAGGAAAGGAAGTAAAAGGGAAGGATATCATTAAATCCTTAAGGATTACTTAGAACCTAAGAAAAACAGCTATCTAGACAAAACTCTAAACCACACAGGTAACATGATATAATTTGAGATAATGAATGATGGGTGGCTGTATAGTGGCTGATTCATGTTTTGCAGGAAAAATATGAGTTTAAGGAATAATAGTATAACTTACCTTGTGGTTGACTCTATTGAAGATTCCCACATTCATTAATCTTTTGTAACGGTACTCCTTAGCAACGGGATTCACACACAACAAAACAGAAGATATGTTCAAAACATTATTTTGTGATCACCGACGTTTTCTTATTATTATTCTATATAATAATAATAAATAAATATTGTGGACAATTCACACAACACTACCCAGCCCTAAACTAAGCAGAGCTTGTAATATGGGAACCAGATAGCTGATATAATACTTGAATACATTTTTTTTTGTAAATACATACTTAGAATACAATTCCACCAATCTGCGGAAAAACGTTCAACTTTTCAGGAATGAATGGGGTGACTGATGAAGGCTATACAAATGAACTGAAAAGTCAGATTACGGAAGCTTTGGAAGAGCTGCGAGAGTTTCGACACTCTTACATTAATACAGAGCTGATTGAAGGCTGCAAGCCATCCCTTGCTTTTTTGCATCTATTGCACAATAATAGAATAATATTATTGTGTTCAAGGGACGATGTTTAATGTTGCGTAACTTGGGACGGTATACTCGTACTTACTAGTTCTATCGATAAAAGCGTAGGTACCTATATTGTGTACTACGAGTAGTTATATCGATAAGAGCGCCGATCTTTTCAACCCTATTCGAAGGCTATTTTCAACGGGAGTACGATTCGTTCTACCCTCCCGTCTCTCGGGAAAATACGGATACGGACGAAATACGCATGAACCTATGTTTAGAAATAAATTGACAAATTGGTATTGGTCCAGCGAGGACTGAGTCAAGACGGCTGAATATAAAATACGAGGAAAATTTTAACTTACATTAAACATAAAAAAAAAGTTTTTATGCTTAGCACAATTTGACCGACTTTGGAATCAATCCAAGCAACATATAATGATTAATTTTGGCATTGGCCAAAATGTGTTCACTCAGACTTATCTCTGCAAAAAGCGCGATGGGTCGACGATATCGTAAAGGTAGCAGGAAACACTTGGACAAGAGACGTACAGGACAGAGGAGGCTGAAATGCAGAAAATTAAGGAGGCCATTAGGCCTAAAACCAACCGTGAGCAGTTGGTGATACCGGGCTGAGATGATGATGATGATGACGACTGCAAAAAGTGGTCATAACATGTCAAATATAATTGTCAGATGTTTCTCTGACTAATCCCCTGTAAATGTGCTCAAGTACCTTTAAGTATCGTCGCGTAAAAAGAACACTGGAAAAAGGTGGACAGAGTATAATAATATGTTTACGCATGCAAAACCCGCAACTAATACCACCAAATAAATGCGAGTTTTGCATGCGCAAACACACCCCTTCCACCTTCCTCCAGCGTTCTTTTTACGAGACGCGAGCTATACCAAATATCCGAGGTAATATTTACGATGTATGTGGTTAAAATCTGGATCAATGATACGCATCAGGCTATACACTGCTAGCTCTTTATGTCCTTGCAGTAAGCGTCATTTTTCCTTGTTTTAGGTAACTTGAGTTGTATCGTACTGTACATATTTTGTTTCTAAACTATTAATTCCCACCTAATAGTGTGTAAATATTTCAGGCGTTTGACATTAGAAGATTTGGAAGACTCCTGGGATCGAGGCATTCCTCGCATCAACACGCTGTTCCAGAAAGATCGTCACACTCTCGCGTATGACAAGGGATGGCGCATACGAACAGAGTTCAAACAGTATCAGGTAATTTATACTTTACACTGAAACTGTAAGTAGGTACCTAATTTATACTTTGCACTAAAATTCGTTCAATCAATATAGAATAGCAATAGACCCCATGGTTTCCTGCTAAGGGAGTTTGAACGGAAAGAGTTGAAGTGGGTGGTAAAAGTTTTGAAATCTACATATGTCCATCCTTTTTAAAAATATTTTGTTTTCTCTAAGTCTCTCAACCAACATTTTTTTCAAATCATGGGTTAACTACTTTTGCTTGTACCGCGTCGGGTGAACTTATCATTGTGTGCGTGAGTACGCAAACAACTAGCGAGCTGCAGTAAATACCTATTTGCCGTCCGCATTGTTCGCTCGGCGCTGTCCTGCATTTTTGATGTGTTTTTGTAATCATTCGTTTCATCATACTGAAAAATCCACTGGAAAATATGCAAAGCCAAATAATAATACAAGTTTCCTCCTCTATTTCAGCAACATTGTGCCTTTCGAATAATTTAATATATCATAGGCTTCGATTAAATACCTATTATCTTTATTTTTATCTATTTTTTAACTCACACCGCGCACAGTAGCTTAGTTTTAGATACCACGTTTACTACAAGCAAAGTGGAGTTGCTATAGCAACGTTTTCAATCTATGTTTTCGTGGATTTTTGATTACTTCTTAATTAATTGTATTTATCACGCGAAAAATACAGCATAGCTCTCTCCATCATTATCATCTTCCTGCTTCAATTGGGTCGGCACAACAGGTTTTCTTCTTCCACTCACCTCTATTATTCGTCATCTCTGTGCTCACTCCTTTCATCATCTTTGACACAGTCCATCCATCTTTTATTTGGTCTCTTGTTCTATAACCACCATCTGTAGTACGTTTTGCGACTTGCAGCATGTAGTCCTACGTGATAACTTCCGGAACTAAGAAATCTGTTGAGCAAAAGAACAAGGGTCACCAGCAAAGCTTTCATAAAGAAAGTTGAAGGTCCCCCCCCTCTAACTTCTAAAGTAAGAGAATGATAATACTAAAAAAAATATATGTTGTACATTACTATGTAAACTTTCAAAGATATTTGGTTTGAACGAGATCTAGTCAGTAGTTTTTTTTTATACGTCATAAACGGAAACTCAAAAAATTTTTTTTCATCGAACCCATACGTGTGGGGTATCTATGAATAGGTCTTCAAAAATGATGTTAAGGTTTTTAATATAGTTTTTTCTAAACTGAATAGTTTGCGCGAGAGACACTTCCAAAGTGGAAAAAAGTTGGTCCCCCCCCCTCTAACTTCTAAAGTAAGAGAATGATAATACTAAAAAAAATATATGTTGTACATTACTGTGTAAACTTTCAACGATATTTGGTTTGAACGAGATCTAGTCAGTAGTTTTTTTTTTATACGTCATAAACCGTAAACCGCAATTTACCTTTCAACGAACTACAGGAACCTTATTATGTTACATCAAGTAACATATATAAAGGTTCTTGTAGTTCGTCGTGCTACGGAACCCTTCATGGGCGAGTCCGACTCGCACTTGGCTGCTTTTTTTTTTAGTTTTTTAAACTATAATTTATTTTTATGCATACATATAGTATAGGTATTTATAACAGCTTATTGGCTAAACTTTATTTGCTAGTAGTTTAACAATTGTCTTTTTCTTAATTATGGTGTTTTTTTTTTCTTACATTATTCTACGGGGGGACATAGTCACTGTGTGACAAACTCTTTTAACATAAATAAAGATTTTAAAAAATACAGCACTATCTACTTTACTCATATCATATACAAAATGTCCCTACTCAGATTACATGTGTTGATTTTCTATTTATTTAATTATTGACTATGTCGATTAATTATTGACGATGTTTTTTATATTGTGTGATTTCTATTAGATGACATCTATATCCTTTTAGGTTTGCAATAATGCTTACCAAATAAATGATTCTTGATTATCAGCTATCTGTTTCCCATACAAGCTCTTCTTAATTTGGGGCTAGATGGTGTAGCGTTGACTGTCAACAATATTTATATTTATGTTCGATCAGCTGTGGCTGGCTATGCACACAGGAAACCTACTTTTTCAGCAAGTGCGATTCCGTGACGAACAAGCAAACGCAAAAAGTGATTATTCTCAACGCGAGAACAATTTTTATCTACAAAACAATTGTTGCGATCTTCACAGTTCGCTAACGACTCAATGTCATGACTCAATCAGTGCTTCATTGCAATTTTGTCGATACTTAAGTAATTGAACAAAGAATTTGTCTAACATTTATTAAAATTGCCAAAAATTCTAATAATTATACAGCATGTCCCATACGATCATGCCACTGAAGTAAAGAAGTCTATCTATCTATATATATGTATTTTTTTTTTTGCATATCAAAGAGTTCAGTGACCTGTAAATTTAACTACCAAATATAATATTGACAACCAGAATAACAACACTATATTTATTTAAAGATAAATTATCGCCATTTAACATAATAATATGCATTTCACAAAATAATGTATAGCAACAGCTACCTGGTTCCCATCGTACAAGCTCTGCTTAGTTTGGGGCTAGATAGTGTTGTTTGTGTGAATGGTCCGCATTATTTATTTATTTATTATAATGTCTCAAAAGTTCCGTGAGCCGAGCGGGATTTAAGCCCGCGACCTTCCCCTTGGTACGGGGCTCTATGACGAGGAAATATGTACAATGAATCTGCGTTATTGTTGATCGAAATTACACACAAACATGGGTTTATGAAGATCTTTCAAAAGTATAATAGCTGTACAGTGTACATTCCACTCAGCGATATTTCTCTTCTCTACTATCTGTATGTATTTTACAAAAAAGGATATGTTTTATTTCAGCTTGGTAGATAGATAGAGGTAGATAGATTAGAGGTTTGGGGCTAGATTAACGTTTGTAAAAATCTCCAAAAATATTTTTATTTTTTTCTTAAATTTATATAATTGATAATTAATTTACATAATGATAATAACAAGTTATGATATAAAAAAAGAAAGTTATGATATTAATTATGCGTGAATTTTCAAATATAGAAAGAAGTCCATATTTAATTTATGGAAAAAAGATATCACCATGCATCTCTACTGCCTCTATTGTTCCATCAAACAGGCTTTGACTTTATGTTTTTGTCAACAAACGCTTCAATGGCTCACACACAATACTATAAGCAGTAACACAGATTAGACAATTACTTCGGTCATACGAGACGAATGAGCTGTTTAAGGATCTTTTACACAGGTCTTATAGTACCTACCGCTAACATGTTCTTCTTCTTCTTCTTAATGAAGACCTGGACAACAATCGCAGTACAACAGCAATCGTTTGATGTTTCTTCTGGCATCAACAGATTTGATGTATTTATGTAAAGAAGAAAGCTACGCCCGATTCCAGAGTCACAAAAATATCCATAAAGATGATCCATCTACATCTTTGACATTCAAATAAGATCATAGGGTATGTAAAAAAGCGGCTCACATACTTTGTCGGAGAACAATATACAAAATTCAAACAAAAAGTAGAAAATATAAGTTAAATTAAAATGAATCAGTGTGTCAGAATAATAACAATAATCAGTTCAGAATAATAATTCTTAAAGAAAATAATTTATATGAAATCTTTAACGCTATGAAAACATTGAAGATATCATTAGTAGGTACCTAGTTACTTCATCACACACATCTACCTTATTATACTTCATTCACAATCTGACTTCACACACTTTTGGCAGGGTTTTAAACACACATCACAAACCCACTTAAGTCTGGTCTACCACTTTCTAGCGCTAAGTTTGACACACATCTTCAGCCCACTGAAGATTAAAGCCCACGAGGTGTCTGGCATGTGGCAGAAGTGTCCAGCCCTGAAGAATTAAAAGTTCTTCTCATTAGTGATGACTGCCCAGTTCTATTGCGTAGGAGTTGGTTCCCAACGCTGCTGGAGGCATTGGAGTCGTCTGTGCTGTAGGAAATGGTAAATACTCTTCAGATGATAATAATAAGACAGATCATTAATTACCGATGCTGTTGCAGCCATCGCATTTCTGTCCTTTTTATTATTCCGGTGGATTTTATTTCGTAAATAGAGCATGAAATCTTTATTTAACATTTGCCTTGCGTGTTCATAAATTCTTACTACACTCCCTTGAGCTGAAAAAAGTTTAGCATACGATGTAGCTTCATAAAACGTTATTTATTACAAGATTACATAAAGTTTTCCAAAGCTCGTACCATTCTCGAAATGGCACGGCGAGTGACATCATGTAAAGTAGGAAAATCGATACTGCCTAACCAAAAAACTGTTTGTTAGAACCTTTTTGTTAGATTCTATTGAAATATGAATTAAAGATCTGTAGTCTCTAGGCCTACCACAAGCTCTGTCTGGCTCTGTTTCTGGCTCTGGTTTTGAGTCTGTTTGAGTGGGCACCTGTGTTTTATATTTGTTCAATTGTGTCAATGTGGTAATAAACATAAATTGTCGATCGTACGTTCCCAATCTACCTTGCATTCGTTTAAATTTAAATAGGGTTTTGAATTACAAATCGGGCGAGTGTGTCATTTAGTGAATGTTTGCCAATTTCGAGCGCCCGGCATAGTTATTTTAACCGGGACGCTGTGGGATTATACATCGATATGGATAGATAGATTGTGATTATTTGTGTGATACACATATTGACCGATTAATAGATAAACGATTATTTGTCTGTATACACACATATGAACGATGGATGAACGACATTGTAAAGATCGCGAAAAGTCGGTGAATAAAGAGATCGGGCCTACGTCCAACTGTGGACCTGACGTTAAGTGGTAACCATCGCCTATTACAAAATCTACTTGAGGCATACAGATATTCAAACCGAAACACAGCAATGCTGTTTCACGGCAGAAATAGGCATAGACTTCTTCAGGCTGATGATGTTGACACACGATGATATAGTTTGGGGCCAGATAGTGTTGTGTGGATTGTCCAAAAAATATTTAATATTAATATTTGAGCGGCCAGTGGGATCCGGTGGGATTGCGATGCGAATTTAATATCTGTCAGAAGCAGAGTGGGCACGTGTTGAATTCTCGGAACAGCCGGCGCATTTGGTATAAAATGATAGATTAAGATTTTTCTTTGCTATGTATTGTACTTGTTCTTTCATAGTAAGAACAAAAACTTGCATACTAGAACGAACTAGAAGGCCACTGCTGGTCATAATGTCTTTTCATAAACGTTTCCAGGTACAAAGATTATGTTACTCTATCCAACGATCGTTAGAAAAAATTAGGACGATAAACACTGAAACCAGGCCTACGCGCAGGTCTATTGCGCCATCGCCTATAACAAAGCATTGTCTCATAGGTCACGCACGTCAGGAACGTGCCCTACAATGCACTTCCCTACGTCCATCAATTGAAAAGCTGCACGCTGCTTAAGATTTTTTATTATAAATATTAATTTATAATGAAATGAAATTAAAAATCTATAATTTTTCTACGTTTTTTATAAGTTAGTAAGTATATAATACATTTATCATAATTATACATATTATAATTACAAAAGTATTTATATTACAGGGTGTAAACAAATTATTCCCAAATAATAAAGATGTATGTACTTATATGGTTCCATATCGCATTCGACGAAAGACATTTTAAGACTCATTTTTCTACACCTTCGGTAACTTTGTTCAAATTTTACCAAGGATCCCTAATTTTTTTCAAAATGAAATGTAGCCCATGTCAAATTGGAAGAATGTAGCATTCTATTGGTGCCTTGAATATTGTAGATGGAATATTTTACTGAAACAAGACATTATTTGAATTTAAAAAACAATTTAAACTGCATTTATAGATATTTAAATAAAAATTACATAGTTACATTAATTCTAGGTACTTTCCCTCCATGTGGCATATCCGTGATCTAGTTCGTGGTCTGCCACGACGCCTTGGCTCTTGCGGCCACCACTCCGTGGTTATTTTGGCCCAGAGCTCATTAGGCATGCGGCAGACATGGCCAGCCCACTCCCACTTCAGCTTGGCAGCTTTGGTTGCCACATCCGCGATTTTGGTTCGTGAACGTAGCTCCGTGTTGCGAACTCGGTCGATTAACCGTACGCCCAGAATGCTACGCTCCATTATAATGGAGCGTAGCATTCTGGGCGTACGTAATATATTATATAATAATTACATAATTATATAATTATTATATAATATATTATATAATTATTATGGATTATCACACTAAAATTTAAACTTAAAGTCATAGAACTTTCCCCAGCTGACCCGACTATTAAAACACCCTTTCGCACTATTTGCTCTCTTTTTTACACACGTTTACGTTTGATCCTTCCTCATTTCAAGAAATTCGGAAATTGAAAGAACTTTACAGAACTGAGCTAGAAACCAATGAAAATACTTTATTTTAGCCATTAAAATAAACTTACCCGTATTGATTATCTCAAGCAAACTCATATACATCCGCACTCATCACTCCGCGCGTATCCACTGACGCTTAGCGAGTGGCGTGCTCTGGCCACGGAGTGTTATCATGGACCAAGGTTCAACTGTGGACCAATAGCTGATACCTACTGGACTGTGGTGCGCTCTAGTTGTGTAATCCATCTATAAAGGGGATAATAATTACCTCCTAACCATGAGGTCAGGCTATTTGAGGCTGGTATGCCAATATTTAGTGATGAATTAGTGACGCAGATTGATATAGGTTTCAGAATTTGTGACGATTTGATTCTCGAGTTTTTGGCCAAAACATCTGGGCCAGCGCTATCAAGACTTTGTGGCTAGGTGTTTTCTTGAATAACTTTGTATCTAATGCACCATAAGGATGAAATATTTTTAAGAGCTAAAATTCCTCCTTATGGATATAATTATTAGAAGGAAAATTAGTTGCTGTTTCATTGAAAACAAGTTGCATAAGTAACTTAATTACGTACTAAGTTTGCAATTAATCGATTCATTAAAAATATGATGTGATAGTGAAAATTTTGACTGACTCACCGCTTATAATGACCGTCATAATGATTATCAATGTTTACACTTATTAATAAAAGATAAGACGGTGTCTGCGGTGCAGTGATAGGTAAAATAAAACTAGACAAATCAAAATTAAAATGATTTATTGAAACAACTTCATTTTAATTAAATTATAAATATAATTCTCTAAAGCTAACGGGCTTTTAGTAAATAACATAGGAAAGCGCAGTATAAAGGCAGATATTCACCAGAGCGTAGCGTATCTACCATCTTGTTTAGATTGACAGAATTCGCTTAGCTCAGATGATACCATACCATGATAAAGAAGTAGCCATAAGTACAATAATTTGAATGTTTTAATAATAGTTTATCAATAGTTCTAGGTACCAATAGAATACATGAAACTTTAGGCTCAGTAGGATTAATAAAACATTATATTGTGAAATTTTACTTCTATCATGACGAAATGCAAGCTAATAATAAGAAAAAGCTTTAGTTATAACGTTATTTACAATACAGTGATTTATGGCAAGTGAAGTTTAAAAACTTGAGAAAATGACTTTATGATCAAACTACTGAACCAATTTTAATGAAATTTATATGAGACTAACCTTTCATTTAAAAAAAGAGTTTTACATTCGGTTCATTAAATGACGAAGTCATGCGATAACAAAAAAATACAACCGTCTTGAGAACCTTTTTTATCGGTTAAAAATAAGTTGTTTGGAGGACTTCGTAAGTGAGCGTGATACCAGTGCTAACTTGTGGCGGCTCCGGGTGCTGTAGGTGTGGACATCGCTGCGCTTTGTGTATATGTCTTGATTGATTCTCACGTATATTGCCACCTGATAAATTAGTAGGCATGGCAACGTGAGAATTCCTAGTTTCATACTAGCTAGCATTATTCTGTTTACCTACTTTGTTTGAGAGAAATAAATTATTTATTTATTATTTATAGTTATTGCATTAAATACATGTTGATAAACATGTTAAAGTTATAAATGTCCAATGTATTCTACTTAAATCTAACTTTTTTTATGCAAATAATAGACAAACGGTTCCCAGCTGTTCGCATAAAGGCCTGCGCACACCTAGTTCACTGGCGGTAGCGATCAGTGAAACGCTGTCAAATATCGCTGTCAGATTTGAGATTTGACAGCGATATTTGACAGCGTTTCACTGATCGCTACCGCCAGTCCCGTTGGTAAGACGTCAAACTACGGTCACTATGCTCGGAAACCTTATATTTCCATACCAACGCACGTTTGCAATAATAATCAATTCCGCTCCGTGACTAACGTTACATAAATAGCCGATTTCCAACACGAACCCTGTCTATTTCGAGTAGCCGAAAGGCTAACTATTGGCGCTGCTACCCCATATCCATTTGATACATTATTTTATGGTGGTCGTCGCTTAAAAAATGCAGAAATAAAAAGGATAAAGGGAAAAATAAGTAAATGAAAAGAATATTGGGAGGACAAAACAGTAGCCGTCTTTTAAAGTCTGTAGGTAGTCTAGCTTATTGCTTTAAATGAGTCATAAGACGTTAAGAAGTAATCTCTACTTTATAGGCACGTCTCGTCCTATAAGACGGCTATGGTAATATTTGAAATTCCTCTCAAGCTTTGCGCTCATGTAGCCGATTTGCGATTGCAATCAGTTTCAGCATATGGTTTTGCATACAATGCCGCGATATTTGACAGCGATACACCGATCGCCATCTAGGTGTGCGCAAGACTTCATAAATAAATAAAAAGTATCACATACTACGAACGAAATAATAAAGAGGAAATATTTTGTATATTTGTATTCACAAATAGCGATCTGCGAAGTAACACTGTTATTCGAATAAAAAATGGCATTCATTGTCTTTAACAAGCATTAAAATGAGATAGGTATATGTTTATCCAGCGGATTAAAACTATAGATGGAAAATTTAGATCTAGATACTTTCAGATTTTGATAAAATTTACAAGGGACCACCCAAATAAATCTTACAAACACTGGTTCAGCAGTTTGGCCATGAAGTCGGTTTCTTAAGTTTTTTAAACTTACAGGTCTAACAGGTCAGGCCGCGAGGACGGAGCCCGATGCGTTGGAGCGACCAAGTGCGCTCAGTAACAGACTCCTCCGTGAGCGAAGCCATCCATGCCGCGGAGGACAGAACCCAATGGAGGAACATAGTGCAGACTAGGGTCCTGCACAATATTACCGATACCGATGCAAGGAGGAGGATCTACAGGTCTGCTTGCCTATAAAAACTGTCACTCAAGCGAGCCACTAGCACGTAGGAACTTTATTCTCAATTTTGTTGAATCCGTCTTTTCTTTACACCAGCGCACTCTACTTGCAATCGTGAAATTTACTGCGCAAGTGGTAGCAAAAACTTTCCAAGACGTGTTGATTACTTGGCTGGTGAAATATCTGAGACTAGTGGAGTACCGGCGACTTTGTTCGCGTTATATTCTTGAATCTCCCGCGGTGCTAGAGAAGTTTAATTTCGGGAATTCCTTTCTTAGTGGCAACCTCTTTTCAAAAGATTTGAGAAGAGTAGCTCTGAGCATCGTTTCTTTAAATCTAGTCAATTTTTACACTTTCTAGATAACAATAAGCATTTTATTTTACACTTCTTGATCAATGATAATAATATAATAATAATTAACTTTTTTTATGTATCTTCTGTTTCATAATTAAGCCTGCCTGGTAGAGATCGCTGTTAGCTATAAAGCCGCCCATTGTGTTACTTTGTGTTTAATTTTAAGCTAAAAACTGTATCTTACTTACCTAGTGTGTTATTGTAATCAATAAAGAGATATCTATCTATCTATCTATCTATCTAAGCGAGTTGCATCTACTTGAAAATTTACGTGTTTCTATAACCTACGTCAACTCAGCAAATGCTTAGCCGTTACAAAAAACTTTATACATGGAAATCATCGGACTATTCTATAAACCTTGTTTTATTAGTGACAAGCAGCGTAGAGTCTTTGAATTAAAATATTATAATAATTGATAAAAATATAATAAAATTGGTATTTTAAAAGAATAAAAGTCTAGAAAATTTAATAATGAAAATAATTAATCAACCCAATCTGGGTTTTACTCTTCCGAACTATATCAAAGCATTGCAGAGTGTGTTGGGTTGCATTTTACAGCAATATATTCCTTGATTAATGTTTAAAAACTAATGAAATACATAATTATATAATCCTATACTTTGATTGGAAGAGACATTTGTCCCTAATTAAGCAAAGCTTATACTATGGGAACCAAATAGCTGATATAAATCACATAATAATTATGTAATATAAATACTTATATTAATTCATACCACGTAATATAAGTACTTATATATATAGATAATAAGTGGTAAACCACTTATTATACCACTATTACTCTTATAATAACCAACACATAAATCAACTACACTTAAATATATAAACACTAATATAACTACAAGTACTAGTATTTAATACTAGTACTTGTAGTTATATTAGTGGTGTTGTTTATTATGAGGTTATGTATGGTGAGTTATGTAATCAATTGTTATTGTATTATTATGATATGTCCCTAATTCACTAACGTTAATAAACACATATATATAATGTTACTATATGTATTGAATGTATCAATACATATAGTAACATTATTAATAATCAGTTGTTAAGTTATAGTAGATGGTTCTGATACGGGTTGGTATATTTTATCAAAGCATAAAAACATATTTAATCACGGCCGTGTTTGAAAGCTTACATTGAATTGAATTTATATTTGAAATACGTGAGCACATGGTCTATAGCCAAAACAAACACCTAAAAACAACGTAAGAGTTTTATATATTTAGATTCAGCCATTTGGCACTCTATTTCGGATATTTATTTAATTTACACCTCAGTTTTTATGATTATCTTATTACGTCTCTGTAAATACGTTAAGCGAAGATTTGTACCTACCGTTATTTTGAGTTAGACTGCACGCAGCGATAATTTGACTAGGTAGTTACAACGTACATTCACACAAAAAAACTTTTATTCTGGAAAGCATAGCTACTAACTGAGCTGAGAGGCCAGTCTATTAATAGTTAGTTGTGTAACAGGTTGACGACTAAACCGTTCCGGTTGGCGGCGCGCGCGCCCGTGTCGGCCGAGAACTCGGTCCGCGAGCTCGGCGTACGCTCCTCCACCGGCTCTCTGCCTGTCGACAAGGAAACTGACGACCCATTATCTGGTAAAAAAAAAATCTATATAACAAGCATAATGGTCCACCTAAAATTAAGTGGTAACCATCGCCTTTAACAAAGCATTGCCTCGTAGGTCACGCACGTCAAAAATTTGCCCTACGATGCGCTGCCCTTCGGCGCATCATAGGGCATCAGTCCATCAGTTAAAGGCCGGAAGATTTTTAGCCTCACGTGCCCGCCCACGCGCGGCCTCGGCTTGACACGGGTACAAAAATGGATAGTCAGTTTGCCGTAAATAAACAACAATATCACCTCTAACACGTGTATATGTAATACAATATTATAAATGTATTTGTGGGGAAGATGATGTATCAGGATGATATTAGTGGTGCGAAACCATATGTACATGGTCGAATTGTAACAGAACGTTCCTGACGTACGTGACAAACGAGGCAATGCTTTGTTGTAGGCGATGGTTAGGTACTACTTAACGTCAGGTGGGTGGAAAAAAACAACAGCTTCAATGAATATATTTAAAAACTTATACTGTAAAAGTCTCATATATTTTTTTCATTATAGACGAGTATTTATTATTAACAGTTCCACTTCCTCGCAAACATAGCAAGTAAAGGAATATTACGATAAGTTCATACAAAATAATGGGTGCTTCATCAACATTATTTTCTATTCCTCTAGGTCGTCTGTTACACGTGTAGCTACTTAAACTTGAGCTCGAATTCATCGATCAAAGTCTACTCCATACCCCTATGCTGATCAGGGACGCCGTTTTCTCCTGAGCTTGTAATATTTAATCCCAGCTTATATAGGATTGCGTGATAATAGACGGGGAATGATTGAGCGTTGCGTAAAGCTATTTTCCTTGCTATGATTGGTGTCATTTATATGGGGTTATTTTGAGTTGCGAGGGGCCCCCCCACCTGATATTTCTAGTGACCTACAACTCATGTAAGGTTACTTTAATAATTATTGTAATAACTTTTAAGGTTTTGCAAGGAATGTATTAAAAATGATTCGACATTATTTCATAAACATTTCAATTTTCGCTGCAGCACCAAAATCCACGTAACGAAGTTTTTCTTTGCGGTAACTGTTTGTATTGGTTTCCTCAAATCAATTCGTACACGAAACCCGGAACGAATTACGCTATGCACATAAAGAATTTTCCTGAATCATGCGTAATGTTATTTACATTTTTCCAAGGTATTTCTACTAACTATATAATAGCACACATAATAAAATAACAGTTATACACAGGTGGACATTCCTCACAATACAACTTAGCCCCAAACTAAGAAGCACATACCTAAAATAAACCAAACAAAAAAGAATTGCTCAAAAAAAAACCAAGTAAAAAATTTTATGTTCCAAAAGTTACACCTTGGTGTGATCCTTACTACTAAGTGTTTACTTTTATTAGTTTGTTTTGGTAAGTCACATTATCACATTAGAATCTAATCATAAATAATAATAATTATTTAATACCTAAACTAATGAATTAAGAGCTGATGGAAAAAACGCAGCTGATTATTCCATCTACGGAATAACGCTATTCGTCGAATAAAAAAAAAGCAGCCAAGTGCGAGTCGGACTCGCTCATGAAGGGTTCCGTAGCATCAAGTAACATAATATAAATATTCTTGTAGTTCGTCGAAAGGTAAATTGCGGTTTACGATTTATGACGTATAAAAAAAAAACTACTGACTAGATCTCGTTCAAACCAAATATCGTTGAAAGTTTGCATAGTAATGTACAACATATATTTTTTTTAGTTTTATCATTCCCTTATTTTAGAAGTTAGAGGGGGGGGGAATGTGATCAAACGTTATTTAGTAAGAGAACGGCATTTATAACGTATGTTACTCCTGATCGACCTGATTTAAAATTTCAACGACGGTTATTCTAAAATTGATTTAAATTTTATTTGAAAGTTGATATAATCGTTAAATGTAATGTTTTATATTTTTATATGTTACGATTAGTGATAGGGTCCTCGTCCATCATCCGTGCGGCGCATCGGCCTCGAGCATTATATCTATATCAAACCTGTCTGTACATAATATATATTATTCCCATTTCACAGTAACTAACAGTCTGTTCATAAAATTAGGACATGTTAATACAACTTAGATAAATTCTAAATAATTTGCAATACTATTTTAGCTTTATTTCACTTATGTTCTTAGAAATATTGTAATATACTAATACTAAAGTTATAATATCTGTCATGCACAAACGACACTGTTTGAGTTGAGTGCACGCGAACATTGGGGTCCAAATGAAATGCAATGTCCCTTTTTTACATTTTTAGGTAAATAAAACGCTAAACCAATCGCACGGTTAAATTCATTTTAATGTCTCCAATAACTACTAATTTAACCGGACCTAATCCTCTATAAAAGTTAACAAACTCAAAAAAAAATTTTTCATCGAACCCATACGTGTGGGGTATCTATGAATAGGTCTTTGAAAATGATGTTGAGGTTTCTAATATTGTTTTTTTCTAAACTGAATAGTTTGCGCGAGAGACACTTCCAAAGTAAGGCGATCACGCTTCGCGCAGCCTCAAATAAAAATACAAGTTACACAAACTGGGAGGTACGTAGGATAATACAATAACAGCTTATATTCGGTGGATTTACAGGCGCTAAGAGCCGACGAAAAGTATTTTAAAATATTATAGCTTCCACCAAACTTTAGAGATATTTTTTTCAATGAGGGTACTTTGTCGGACATTGGAACCCATATAACTAATCATATCATTGGTGATCTAGAAATCGTTACATATACTATTTTCATCGGTTCTAAGCGCGCCACTTCTTGCTCAAGCCACTTCTTTAGTCACTACATAACGACGCAAGTCATTAACAAGTCCTCGGGCAAATGTAGTGGGTTACCCTCCTCGTCTGTCACCTGAACAAACAAACACTAAATTAGGAAATAAAAAAATTGCCATCCCCCGACAGCCCGACACAGTCTTTTGATATGACTGATAATAACCTTCTTAGCGTTAACGGCGCTAGCTCATCAATGTCATAAAAATCTTTGGTCTATAAAAATAATAATACTCTGCCCCCTCAGCCTTGCAGCTCAGTTTATTTGGTAGTACCTTTGCCTTCTGCGCCGTAGGTCGTGGGTTTGATCCCTACCGAAAACAAATATTTGTGTGGTGAACGCAGATGTTTGTTCGTCCGTTTTACGCGACTATTTATTTTATTTTATTTATTTATTTAAAAACAAAGAACCTTACAAATTGCATATACATGGTTTAGTCTAAGTATACATACATAGTTCTTAGACGACAGCTCTCCATTGAAAAGTGTTAAAATCTGTGCTTGAGGCTCGACTCAGACTCAAGCTCAAGCTGTTTTAGAATACGGGCCTTAACTTGTATTACATATGTTGGGCGGAAAGGGATTGAAGTACCTGCTATGGTGAATCATACATTTAATAATTATGTTGGTAGGGAACTGGTTTCAAGGAAGTGAATACAGATAGGATCATAAATATCAGAAAGCACCCAAGCTAACTTATAACTAGTTTGTAATTTATTTTAACCTATACTGTGCACCTATTTTTATTAATTTAGCTGGCAGTTACACATAAAGACTAACAACATATGGTTATGTTATGGTATATGCATGGTTATGTTATGTCTGCTGGTTAGCAGTGGCCTTCTTCAGGCTGATAATGATAATGATGATGATGATGATTATTAAAAATAATAAAATACAACTGTTTAATATTATTTATTAATAAATATTAAAGTAGGAAGAAAATCTAGAAAAATCAGAAAATCAATATGAAATGGAATATCCCTATAGACAATATTGATGTGTGTATATAATTATATACAGTGATTTTATATGTTTGTTTGTTTTAAGGGACAGTGATAGAACCTCCTCCTTTTTGATTGGAAGTCGGTGAAAAAGGAAAATGTACTTGATGCCGGCGCCGGGAGATTGTACAACTAATTCAGAATAAAATATCAGGAATTCAGACCTTTAAAGTGCTCGTTACTGAAGCAATCTGTATTTATTAGGAATTTATTCAATTCCCTTTTCCACTGAACCAGACTAAGTTCGGTTCACAGGAAAGTGTTCATTCCCGGCGTTGTAATAAAGGTCAGATTCGTGGAGAACGAGAGAAGCGTCACCACACACCTTTTGAACCCTAACTTGTAAGTATTTCCTCAAACACAAGGTTTTGTAAGACAGATCTTATGGCTCCTTTTCTATAAACGTGGTAGGTACATTCAACGACAAAATAGATTCATATATTATAATGCAAGAATTGCAAGAGTTGTAAGAATTAGTAAGGTGACATTTAGCATACTAGATATTGTTTTTAGACCTTAAGCCTCCGCTATACTCTGGTCTAAAAACAAAACACGACCGGAAAGTTGGAAAAAATTAAAATAAAGATGGCGTTGCCTGACCTGAGCTGTGAATTCATGTATTTGATACCAACTATTACTTATTCTGTGCTTGGGTCTGACATTTGTCACGACATTACAATGTGTTGACTAGAATACGCTTCGTTAGACAAAAACACAGACAGATATTCAGTAAATAAATATAACCCAATTGTTATGTTAGCTGATTCCCGTCGCAGAGTTTCCATTGCATATTTTTCATCCAGGATTGGTGATAACAATGGCAAGCTGTGCGGTATTTTTTGAACTACCACGAACGCTACATTTTAAATCTAACTTATATAGTAGTGTAGTAGTAGTAGTCTAATTTATATAGTATAACAAGCAAATAGCCCCAGATTTAATAAAAGAAACCTTCCACCAAGAAGAGATTTTCCTCATATTATGCAAAACCAGAGTGAGTTGCAAGTTCATAAATGTCGGTAGTCGGTGAATGAACACTTGTATTTTTTAAAGACAGATTCCTTACTAAACGTCATCTTAATAGAAAGAAAGAAAGAAAATATGTTTATTGACCAAAAAAGATACAAATAATAAGTGATAATGATAACGCAAAGTTACACATGGTCAATTAGGTCCCTGGCTCAGTATTTGTCGCACCGTGTAAATAAAAGTGTTATACGACACTCGGAAGTATTAACGCTAGTATTCGAGAAACTGCATATATGCGATGACAGTTTAGTTTCTATTTAGCCTGAATAGCCAAAGGGCTATAATAATACCGTGTGCTGTTGGGCCTTAACTACAGTATATATTGTTATACTCCATGCCCTTACTAAAGACAAACAGGCGTACTCTAGATACTCGATTCCAAACGAAACTTAAAATGTGGATCGAAATCGAGCCAAATGTTTTGTGTCACCAGTTTTGGCTCTCTCGATCTTCGTTTTGACGGCTACTGACATTTTTTGCCAAAATGAGTTATTGACGCCAAAGTGTTTTAAAACCCATTATGTACCTTCTCAGAATGTAAAAGAGTAGATTTTACTTAAATTATAGATAATACAAGAATGTCAGAAGTGCATAACTACCCGTAGAGGCAAAAATCTGTCTACAAAAATCATCTAAGGGATCTTAAGTAGTTTAATTCAATCACTTTACTTACAATATTCTTCAAGTCTTGGGGTTTCACTGCTCACTAAAGTCACTTAGTGATTTCTTGCAGATAAAAAGCTATTGAATAAAATGAAATTCTGTTGTCGGTAAGAGTCATAACGCTGAGCGATGGTGCTGCTATTGAAAGTGAGCAAACGGCATCTTATTTATTAATTTAGGGCTTGTTTTTCCATCCAAGTAGTAACACCATTCGTCCAATAAAAAGAGATGTATATATTTTAATCTGATAGATTGACTTATTTCTAGATGGAAAAAAAATGTCAAAATTTGGTACTATAAAAGTCCTGAGAACGTTTTAGAACGTGCTAGTTAGTGTTCAAGATTAGTACTATAATGGTGGTGTAAACGTTTACAAAACCCCGAAAAGGCCCTAGTTTTATCACAGATTTATTATAAAAACATTACATAAAGGCTCTTAGCCATGCCTACGCCTTCGAAACTCTCACTTTCCACCTGTTGACCATTTGTATTCATGACCTGCTGCCCTAGCAAGTTTGGTAAAATTCACCGATCAAATCGGCTGCAAACGTTGAAAACTGATTTGAAGCTGATTGGTTGGAATTAGGAGTTGGCTATGCCCGGTGAACTCCACCAAATTCAGCGATAACCGAAGGGAAGGATTTTTGGCAGAAACAAGAATGTGTAAGATAATTTAATAAGCAAAGGTTTAGTAGATATCATGTGTAGCTCAGTGAGATAAAATCAAATAAAAAAATTATGAGCATTCGTCTTTTAGTTGTTTAAAGTGCTCCAGTTGTTTGGGTGTTTGATCGGCGAATATTTTTATGTTGTCATTTTTAATCAAATTTCTGTTTCGAAGCACGGCAACAGCTGATTCATTTGTCTTAAAGCATACTTTCAGGTGACGAATTTTCTTGGGGTTGTACTTTCCGAGGCGAAATATTTTGGCTGCCTCAGGACATTCAGGGTCAATCGCTTTAATAATTTTAGCAACATCTATCATGTCTAAGTTCATCCTTTCTTCTTCTTCTTTTAATAACGGTTCAGCTACACCACCAATAATAATATTTCTGCTTCTTAGCTCCCGATCTTTCAGTTCAGCCACAATTTCTTCGAATGGACTGGAAGGTGATGTGCTGGGTTTTGCACTTGCTTTAAGCATCATCATCTCCGATTCTACAGCTTCGAGTTTTTTTTCTGTGGTTAGATGCATGCTCGTCAGATTTTCTATGTCTAACTTCATCGATTTTTGATTGGAAGACAGAGTCTCAGTCGTTGATTTTATGTTCGTTACATTCTCTTTGATTGTGGTTATGTCCTTTAAAATGTTATCCATGGATTCCTTTTGATTTGTGTTAAGCGTTGTTAACATAAACATCAACTGCGACATTTGCTTTCGCATCTCGGACAATTCTTCCATAACGGCATCATTATCACTTGTTAGTTTGCGTTTACTTCTCAGCGTGACTCCTTGGGCTCGATTAGTTCCAGACATATCCAAGAGTAGGTTATTGCTCGTGAGATTAGGCTGAGAGTCACTCCGACCCACACCAAGGCCACTTCTAGTTGGAGAGCGCGCTACACTCATGATCCGTGTCGTACGATTTAGCTATTCGGCAGTGTCTAATAAAAGTAACGTCAGACAACACACAGCAAGTAATTACAAATTTAACACTTATGCACTCGTATTAAGAAACAGATTTTATTGTATTGGTTTTTATTTTTTAAAATATATTTTGTCAACACGTCTACGTTGGACGACGCCCGTGCGTAGATGTCAATTATACAAGCTTTTTATCAACAATTTTGTAGTTTTGAGGCGAGCAGAGGAAACATAACTTGACAAATATCTAGCTGATTATGTGTGTGTAGTTACTCCCAAAATCTACGTGACAACCTAAAAACACACGATAGTTCTCTGTACTTTCCTTCGCCTGCATCGGGACTTATACTTCAGAGATAAATAAATAAATCTAGCCCCAATTTAAGCATAACTTGTACAATGGTAACGCAGCTGATATATCACTATTTTTTTTAATGTATAAAATACATACTTAGAATACAGTGTAACACCCAGACAGAGAACAAACATCTGTTTTCATCATACAAATATTTGTTCTCGTTGGGGATGGACACAAAGACCTACGGCGCAGAAGGCAGAGCTACTACCAACTGAGCTGAGAGGCCAGTCAGATTATTACCTTAGGTACCAAGTAGATATTAAATATCAACGAAAATCACGTTAAAACACTTCAATATCAAACCCCTTATAACTAACCCAAGCCCATAAATTAAACGGATGCTGTCATATTCAATTTAATCTTATGAATCTGAGCTAAATGCTAGCGTCAATTAGGCAATAAAACTCATTAATTTGTCACGACTACACAATCACTTCGTTAGTTTTCTATACCAACCAATTTGTGCTTGTGCCCTATTACCAAGACTTCTTACGTAGAACATCAGCTGTAATGTCAACTAACGAAACTGCTTGTTTGCGAATAAATTATGCAATTTGCGAAAAGAAATCCTCTTCACACAAAATGATGTCATGGCCAATGTTTTTGCACTACTTGTAATAACATTACTTCTATTTACCTACTTTAAATAGCAAATAACGGTAACTTTATCATCATCATCAGCTGCAAGAGATAGTCAAATACATATAAGATGTACATGAGACAGCTCAAAAAGTAACATTTTCACGAGAAAAATAATATTACCATAAATTATGTGGCAAACGACACAATACTTTATTAGGCCCTATAATACACAAAAAGTAAAATATTTTCCGATTATTATATGAATATTCTTGGATGCATTCCGTTCCACGGTATTTTTTTGTACGCTGGAAAATATTTTTAAAGTTTATTTTATATTGAGTCGTGTAACATGGAGGTAATTTGAGAGAATCAAGAGTAACATAGAAACTAAAAAGGTTGTGCTGCCAATCCAGCGTTTGGCAAAGTAGTGATTGCCTATTTACGCCTGTCGTCGATCAGTCGAAAATCAAGGAGCGAGAAGCTACTATAAGAAAAAGTGGTAAGTGAATACTGAATAGCCTTGCGACTTAGAGCGTGTAGATTTCCAAGGATTTCCAACGAATGCAAAACCGTGGAAATCGGTTCGTGCGTTCTGGAGTTATAGCGTCAGGAAGGAAAACCCGACTTATTTTTGTATAGTAGAAGATTATAAAGCTGAAGAGTTTGATTGTTTGCTTGGTTGAACGCGCTAATCTCGGTAATTTTCGGTTTGAAAAATTATTTATGTGTTGGATAGTCCATTTATCGAGGAAGGCTATATGCTATGATAAATATAACATCACGCTATTTTCTTCTAGCGGCCTGTGCGAAGCTGGGGCGGATCGCTAGTTCTCTCATAATAATGCAGACATTTTATTACTTGTTTGGATAAAAAATAAAACTACAGTTCAAAAAATAAAATGTGTTTTTTTTTCAGATATTGTAATAAGCACACCAAATCGCCTCTGCTATCTTTTGAACCAAGATAAAGTGAACATCTCATTAGATAAGTAAGTAAAGAGCCCTCTACACTCACACAAGAATCTCAGCGACAATCTTGGCATAACAGTTTTTGACTTCACACTCTCACGGTGCTCAGTGCCGTTCTTAGTGCTCGACATTCGCGCCTTTGTATCGTGCCGACAAAAAGTAGAGAACGCAGCGAGAACGGGGCGAGAACGATAGCATCGGCTCCACACTCGTGCTTCTCGCGGTTTTCTCGCGTTTTTGCGAGATTCTCGCGAGAATGTGGAAAGGGCTTTTATAGTTTATCTATAAAAGCCTAATATTTATTTATTTATTTATTTATTTAATGTTTTAGAGTCCACTGGCTCATTATTGACGAGGCTGACAAGCTCTTTGAAGGCTCCTTGGAGGAACAGGCTGACTTCAGACAACAAATAGAACAGGTAATGTGTTTAAAACTAGACTACCCGCCATTTTGTTTGCATTGAGCATTTTCCGTGAGTTAACCACCCCACGCTTTTATGAGCTCCATCAGAGTACCAGTTCTACTTTTTTTAGATCATTCTATTATACGTATGCAGGCAACTTACAGATAACTTCCATACGGCCCTCCCCAGCTGCGGACGCAAAGCTCGGGGCCTCCGCGGAGACTTCGCATCGGTACACGCCGCTTGACTTCAGCGTCACTTGGTGCAAGGTCACGCGACGAGCGTCTGACTTTTGTAACTATAAAGAAATACTTAACTGAGCTTTAAACCTTTAGAGGTACTACCACAAAAAAGGCGAAAAGAAAGGTAAGGGGAGTAGGGGAAGGGGGAAAGGCGTTCTAAATTTTTCCAAAGGTCGGTTACGCGTTTTTGGGTCCATCGCAGATGTTCATATGTATGTTCATATACGTCCCTTGGTACGGGACTACTTAACTCCTAACTTTTGGGACATTATAAAAATCTTTGTGATTTCCTTATGTTTGATCATTATATTGAATAAATAACTAAATTGAAGTTAGTGTTCGACTAGAGTTGGGAATTTTCAACAAGAAACTACCCTGAAGGAAGGCAATGATTTTTGAGTGTATGTATATCGGTTTCGATGTGCATCAGTGCAGCCCTAACATTTCAATGGATTTTAAGAGAAAGAGGATTTTTGAATTTGAATAGGATATACTTTAATTTTCCTGGTTTACAAGTTGAGACATAAGCTTTGAAAAAATCATAAAGTGAACTTCTCAATATTACCTTGCAGGTATTTAGGTTTTTTGTGGTAGTGTTATAAGTTTTAAAATAACTTACGTATAATCAGGATGGTTGCACATCGCCTGCATCTGTGCAAAAACATCATCTTCGGCATTCTTGTTCCTCTCCAGCAGCACCTAAGGTCGATGATTTATATAGCGTCAGGGGTAACTGATGTTTACTCATACCCCTCTAATTACGGGACGCTATAGTGCCTGAGACAGGATTTTCGATGCAACAGGATTCCCCAGCACCTAACATCCTGACAGCTTAGTCGGCCTAATCCACAGAAAAGATTGTAGTTATAACTTGCGGAGCTGAGCTGAGAGAGCTGACTAAGCCACGGGTTTCCTCACGATGTTTTTCTTCTCCGTTTGAGAGCTCTAGCATTATGTACATACATTTTTAGAACAGTAACATCCATGGGTCGACTGTATTCAAACCCGCGACCGTAGCATCGGAAGTCGGGTTACTACCACCAGAGCTCTCAAAGTCACGCCTTAATCACTACGAAGCCACTTCACATGAATTGATCTTCTTTCAATGAACCACTCTGTATATCTATAAATTTTAAGTTATAAATCTCCTCAATTAAATTAACGTCTATTCCAGATGACGAATTTCAAAAGCGATGGAATTCCTTTAAAGATTTTGATAACCAAAACACAATCAGAATAAACTAATTTGTAGAAATCTAATCAGAACCGGTATTAGTATCACGCCCACTAAGTTTGAGCTCCACCTTTGTGAGAAATTTAAGCTATGAGCGACAGCGAGGCGTTTATCAGTTAACATATTTTTTATCTAATTGAAAAAACATTGGCAGTTAACAAATGAAGATTTAAGCGAAACGATGATTTAAGCAATAAATTAAAAAAAAAAAGAAAAAGAAGAAGTTTGAAAAGCTTGAGTAAACGATTTAACGACCAAATTGCTGGACCGATTTAGATGAACCAATCTAGAATAATAAACATTAAAAAAAACATTTTTTCAAATTGGTTTAACGAAGTTATGCGATAACAAACAAAAACGAATACAACAGAATTGAGCGCCTTCTTTTTTTTGAAGTTGGTTAAAATAACTTTTGAAACTATCTTAGTTAAGATTGTCAGTTACACTTAAAACTTCCGTTTCACTATCAAACTTTTTATTGCATTATTATCTTATTTAGGACCTACGGATTGTTTCTCAATTAACCTAATACATAAAACAATAACAAACAATTTGAAGCCCGGAATAAATCAAGCTTAGTCAAGAAAATAATATTTTTTCCCCATAAAGCCTCAAGGGACAGGTAACATTTTGCCTTGAACCACAAGTTTACCGTACCATAAAATATGGTCGAAAACGATATCTTGGTGTAATTACTAGACATGTGAACCCATTACATATAGATTAGGGTTTAGGATATTAACGAAAACGGAACCCGAAAAAGATGATTTCTTGAGATAGCGCGTTGCGCGAGCTGATAGACGAATTATAATCGTGAAAAAAATGCTACGAAAAAATTAATGACTATTAAAATTAAAGTTATTTTATTCTAGCGGCCGCCTGCGGCTTTGCTCGCCCCGTTCCCGTTACTTTTTCGGGATAAACAGTATCCTACGTCCGTCCCTGGTTCTAAGCTACCTTCCCACCAATTTTCAAACCAACCAAATTAAATAAGTAATAACCATGAATCTTGTCAAACAGGCGTATGTAGAAATATAATGATGTCATAGGTATGTACAATGAATGTAAAAAGTAACACGGTAGCTCTCGCACTAGTGCTATCATTAGAATTAGTCTCGGAGCCAGTCCTGGATTCATAAAGTCATGTTCACGGAAATGTATTAATGAATGGTGTTATGCAACAGCTAACCAAGAAAAGGTATACGAAATTATTTTGTACACGCCTCATATGCCTCAAGTTGATGACGCAGGGCAGAATTTGCTCATTACTAAGTCCTAATGTTATGTATAGAATAATGATCATGGTAACCATAGTGTGGTAAAAAAATGCGAAATAAACTTTTTTGCTGATGGATACAGTAAATTTTGGCTGATGTTTGAACTCTGGTGTAGAATTTTTTAAACCTCACAATACCTACGAAACGTGGGATAGGTAAGTAGGTCCTATCAACATGCCAAGTATGGAAGTTAGTTCTCAAAACTGTATTTCTTATTATAGGCAAGGCACATCGCCAAAATACTGCCAGTTCAAAGAACGTGAGGTCATGATTTCCGCCGGTTGCCCCTTCTCGCAAATGTCACGACCACAAGTTGGTTTTTCTATGAGTCAGGAAATGCTGTCTCTATTTCTTGGCTTAAGTTCTACTTTCGGTACTGTATGATTGAATGACTTCAGTGACTGCTCATCTAGGAGTAAGACAGGCTGGAGTAAGACCACTAAATACTCATCATCATCTTATCCTTTCACCACACTTGATTTGAAAGAACCAGTGAACAAGTTGCAATGACGGTTCCGCACGTGTACTGAACGACTATTTTTAATACAGTTGCGAAAAAATGAAGCAATTTAATAAAATAATAAAAAAACCATTTGCTTTTTTCTCTTCTCTCCACGCAATAAGTTCGTCGTATGTATGCATGTAGCCAATATTGTTGGCTATATCTTTAGTGTCTGTGAAACCACGCGGGGGGAACCTGCGCGGGGGGAGAGGTCGTTGACCATCTACTGAGGTACTAACCTAACTTTCATCAACATCTATTCTTCTTCTTGTCGTTTCACTAGTTATTTGGAACCAGTGTGATGAAAGGATTTTTATGGCGTCTCCACCGGACATGCCGGATTCTTCACTATGTTTTCCCCTCCCGTTTGAGAGTGGAACATACATTTTTGGGGCAGGAAAAGTCATTGGAGCATGAATGGAGTTGAACCCACGACTTTAAGATCGGAAGGTGGCATTCAAATCCTAAGGTCGTCGGTTTGAATCCGGTCTAAAGACAAGAATCAAACTTACGGACTAGTTTTTTGTATGATCTTATATACAAAACTAGTGGGATCCCGCGCGACTTCGCTCGCGTAAAGTTTTTTAGATCCAAACTTCAACCCCCGCTGCACACCTTTAGGGGGATAAGTTTCAGGAATCCCTTTTTAGTGCACCCCTAAAATATACCAGGAATCTACCATCAAATTTCAGAATCTACCTTGAAACTCCTAGTACCACTACTCTAGTCTGTGTGTTGATTAGCAGTGAGTCAGTAACGTAAGCGTTCTATATATTTAGATAGAAGATAAAAATACATAATATGTAAGTATATCATACCTTGGAGCCACCTGACTTGAGTAGCCGGTCCATAGCCCTTTTCATTGCGCGCCGCAATACGAAATATGATAGCGGGTTTCGTGGAAGAGTCAACGTGTGCAGCGTTTAGGGAAGACGATGGTACTACGCAAGTATTTGCTTTACCGCAGTACACGCGAACAAACGCTAACTGAGATTTTGAAGATTCCTGTAAAAAAAACAAATATTATGACTATGTCGTAGATGTCATATGAAAGGACTTTTACATAACAGCAATGAACTCGAACAGAAAGTGCATCTTTTCTAGGCCTCCAAGGTAATAAACGAAGCACGCCTTTTGATTGCTTTATAAAAAACTACCAGTGCTCAAAGTTTAACATAAAATTCATTGACATAATGTGGAATTACAACTCATAGTCAAAAAAGATTTATTTACTTGAATCCCAAGAGTCACATCTGAACGCAACGCCGGAGTTTTTTAAGCGCTTGTGTGAATAACAATAAGGAGTTTCATATGGTAACGCCCAACGTCCAGCGCAGAAAATACAATACTGCTCGATAAAAAACCGTCGCGTTTTAAAAGCGCTGACGTGTGAACATATACTTGGGAATACATTTGTTCAATTTGAACGCTTTTTTAACGGACGTTAAAAAAGCTCTCGTGCGAATGAGGCCTTAGTTTTTCAAAAGTTTATGCCAGTGATAACAATATTCGTAGCCCTAGCTAAATAAGTCAACTTCTTACCATTAGATAAAGTGTCATAATACATCATTTTATGTTATTATCATTTTTCACATAACGGTAATTCTAAAATCATTTTTAAGATGTTAAAAATAACAAACAACACAATGAAATAACCGAATTATGTCGACGATGTCAAAATAGCATCTTGAAACAGAAAGAAAATGCTGGACATTCAATTAATAGCTAGGTTTAATGCATATATATTACAGACTAAAAAGCTAGTTACATATATCAAAGCTATTCATAAGATAAATAAAAAAGTGAAAAACAAGCATCATTCAACAAAACAATTAAAAAAAACATTGAAAACATAACATACAACAACTACTGGTCATTCTCACTAGCATTATAAATAACACAATACTGTTTACATCTACAACACAACAAAGTTGTATATTTTACAAACAACTATTACAACAAACATTTTAACAGCATTGTTTTTAACATTACAAAAAGAAACAACAAATTTTATTTTTCTATTAGATACACAAGTTACCCATTTCTTCATAGTACACTGACACTACACTTCAATTTTGTATTGCTCTAACCACACTTTTTCACCAAAGGACATAATATATTACAATACTGCATTGGCTAGCAAAAGAGGCATTGATAGACAGATGTATAAATGTTAATTTTGCCAGTTTGGAATTTAAATAAAACTTTTGATAAGCGACCTCCTTGGTTGCCATGTGGAGTAAAGAATTGTTCCATTTTTAAATTACATGACAGATTTGAGTGTACTATGTAATGTATCTGGCCGCTAAACACAACAGTTATGGATTACCATGAACTTTCGCCGGCCCCTGCTCGGCGGTATTTGGCCAGTACCATAAGATTTACTTTTTTTACTAGAGATTATTATATTCATTGACTTTTGTATTATCCTTTTAAAATCACAATTTTAAGGCGCTATGCGTTCAGTGAACGATTTGTTCAGTGATCGATTTCTCAAGGCCTTTGAAAATTTATGTTTATTTCAACCTTTTAATTATTTCAAACCAAGTATCCACCGTAACTTCGCTTTTAGTAACGTTTTCCATAACGCCAGAGTTTTCAAATGAGTTTTTGTGCGTTTCAGCTTTTTCAGGTGAACTTGATTTTGTTGGCACGTTTTCAGTAGTTTCTTCTTTTTAAAACATTTCTCTAGAAACATTAATTTAAAAAAATACATTTAAAAGCACTTTTTGTTAAAAGAAATAAATAGCATTACTTTTATTAAGTGTAAAAAAAAATACTACTGTGCTATTTGTTTTTGTTACGTTACCAAAAACAATCAACGCTCGCCGAGCCATATTATAGTTTGTGATAATTGCAGTGAAACCCTGTACAATGAAGTGTATGAACTCATTAGCTGTAGCTCCGACAAGTTAGTCAGTCTGGTGCGCCAAGTGTTCCTTCGCGATACTTTAAAATGCACGGGCATTTGCCAACCGTTCGGTTTAGACTTTAAAAGTACAAAGACAATAGAGTTTAGTGAAGAACGCGTAGCCTATATGAACGCTTTGTTTTCGCAAAAATATTTAGCCGCCTTATGTAATATACTAGCTATTAAAGAAAAGAAGGTAGTTTTGAACACTAGTTTTGAAACTGAATTAAATGTTACCACAAATATGACGGTCGATGATTCTCAGCCTATCGGCGGAGAGACGAGTTCGGAGCAAGGGATAAAATTAGCTTTAGACAAAACTAATGGCTCCGACGATAAGATAAATGAGACTGTGCAAGAAGAGAAAAATGCACCTGAAGTAGTGGAAGAAGGTACTCCAGTTCCTGTAGATTTAGCTAGAGAAGAGAAAGAAACGGACGATAAAAAAGACGAAGCCATCACAGAAGAAAAACCAATAATAGACATTATAACCAATACCCCTGAGGTAGACAAGCCTACTGAAGTTTCCAACGAAGAAAATAAAGATGTTTCAAAAGAGGCCAAGAACGGGGAAGCTACAACAGAGAAAACGAAAGAGGATGAAATAAGCGATCAGATGATCATTGATCCCGATAACTTTATATCAGACTTCGATCAGATGGCGGTGGATCCGACTCCGACCGGGGCACCAGCCTCGCAGAACCAAATGCAAGGCCCGACGACCTTGCAGAAGGAGTCTGTGTTCCTGCGCCTTTCTAACAGAGTGAAGGTGCGTACTTTCATTTATATTTCTAGCTTTAAACTACGTCTTTTAATACAGACACGATCTCTAGAACTCTAGAAGTCCATACATGTAGGTCATTCATATTAGCATGTGAGTGCAACTTATGCCTTGAATGCTTATTTTAGTTGTAAAAAGTGTTTATTACTAGCCATTATTATTTTAAACACTCGTTCAACATCTAAAAAAAGATTAACTTTTTGTCGCGTATATATTTGTTATGTAACGACCTTGTGTTGTATTTATCCAATCACTTTCAAAACTTCTGGAGCCAGACACCAGTTTAAATTGCAATTTGACATACAATTGGCTGAAGCAGAGTTGTCTCAATTTGTGCTCCGATCTCTGCTTCTGTTTTATCAATGTAATCATTCTACGAATATTACCTTCAAAATAAAAGAGTGTAGATTAGAATATTTAAATAAAATAAATAAATAAATATTCTGGACAATTCACATAACACTACCCAGCCCCAAACTAAGCAGAGCTTGTAATATGGGAACCAGATAGCTGATATAATACTTGAATACATTTTTTTTTTGTAAATACATACTTAGAATACAATATAACACCCAGACAGAGAACAAACATTTATGTTCACCACACAAATATTTGTTCTCGGTGGGGATCGAACCCACGACCTACGGCGCAGAAGGCAGAGCTACTACCAACTGAGCTAGAGGCCAGTCAAATTTGGACAATAACTGAGCTGATTTTAATAAAACTATGAATCAATAATATAATAATGTGGAATACAGGTTCAAAATTTAATGCGGTTACCACGCGAACTAAGCCGTGAGTAGAAGCTAGGCATATCAAAATACGATTATTTAAAACATCTTCGTTAACTTAGATAACAATGTTAACGACTGCCTAATTAGAAAACTATAAATATTATCAAATCAAAATAAATCATAATGCGTCACATTAGATGGTCTCAGATTTGTCAGCTATTTAAAGTAAGTCTGTAAGACGAACATAAATACGGCAGTCTAAAAGTCACGGTATAAATAAACAGAAGAAGCAATAACAAATCGTTCAAATTAAATTAAAACGTACGATTACTTAAAATATCGTGACAATAAAATATAGTGGGGGCACGAGCATCGTTAAAGCAGTTGGAATGTATTATGTACTGTAAACTAGTGATTTTATCTTCATCTGCCCATTTTTCAGGCTCAAGAGAGTAATCTTTCGGATGTTTAGATATTTAGAAAGTCAAAGAGCAATGATACTCGTAGGTATAGAAAAAAGTTAGTAGGTTTCTGTGAATCAAACGTCAAAAAGTTTGTTCAAAAGCTTTCATTCAAATTACTGTCACTGTTTTTTTTTAAATAAATATCTTTGTCGCTGAAATAATGTTGTGAAAAAGAACAGTGGACTTGAATATGCCAGCAATGGCCAGCAAATTTATATACCTAGCTAATTTATTTAACAGAACTTTTACCTGGCTACGACCTGGCTCTTTGGCTACGTCAGATGTTAAAAAAAAGCTAGCTAGGCTACTGATTCGCTACCAGCTCTTTCTTGCTTACTTCTATAGCCTCTTGCTTACTTCTATAGCCAAGCTTATTTTACTCTGAGTCAAACTAATACGTAGACAGTTAAAGATGTGGCAATTAAGATGCTGAAAAACTGTGGAGCAGAAGTCATGTCAACGTATGGGGGATCAGAAATAAACTGTTTGTGGCCGCTTGTAAAACTAAAGAATTTATGCATTCCTGTATCGTTGAGAGTTTTTATTATCAACTGATAGTTATCTTTATTAAAAACCTTTAAATACTAAATCGCATTTAATTTATTAATTTGAATACATTTTCAATTTGATGATAAGTTTTTTTATATCTCATTTAGATAAACTAATATAATTTTTGTAGTCAATCAGCAGATTCAGATATTGATAGAAAACGTATTAAATTATAACGATTGTATAATTAAACAGAGCAGTAATCGCGTTTTAGCTCGTGTATCTAATTCAAAGCTACTATAAAAATATCTACAAAAATAACATTCTCATTACAATAAACAAAATAACAAATCTCCCAATAAATTAGGTGTACTAGTGTTGCGCCGTGACATATCGACAAACAGATGGTCGGCGTCGACACAACATCGACTAATTTATGTCCTCCTTAACGCCCGTCCCACCTATTAGCTGCACACAATATATTTAACGCGGGTGGCTTGGTAGCTTATTGTTAAATAGCTGGTTCTTTCACGGGAATTGACAAAATTTTAGAAAATGCTTATCTTCTTCTTAAATTTAAGAGCTTAGCTCTTGTCGGGGTTTTGATGCAGTTTTCTCCAATTAAGTCTTTCGAATGCGGCCTCCTTGACTTTCTTAAACGACATAACAAATCCCGTTATCAAGGATTCCTGAGTAAATTCTTGGCAAAAGAACTCGAATCCTGAGCAAAGAAATGCTTTCTAAGGTTCTTAATGTCGATTCCATCATTCTACTAAGGTAGTTATATCCCATGATGCGCCACTGAGCCTGGTAATAATTCGGTTTTTATCGTACAAGCTCTGCTTAGTTTGGGGATGTATATATTTTCTCGTCAAGTCTGTCAGTTTCACAGATCTCTCGTCTCCTCCGCCTTACGTCAGTTGGGCAAAGGTTATTGGGTTTGTCTCCCATTCTAAATTAAATCTTCTTGTTCTTATCGTGCACTTGACAAATGTTTTCAAACTTTTTAGTTTCTACGACATGCCGCCGGTTTCCTTCACAGTTTAAGAGTACTGTGCAAGTGAAACAGTGCACATGCAATTTTGTACAGAAAGTCTCATTGGTGAATGGAGAACCCACGACCTTAGGATCAGAAGACGGGGGCGCTACCACAGGCCACCTCTCTCTAAATTGATTGAAGCCCGTTCTTTCCAATCAATCGTTCTTTAAACCTTCAACTTATCTTCCTAGTGTATGTTTCCGCGTGGTGTTTATCAATCGATTGTCTTCGTACATATATGGGCACTGTCTCAGCCTAGCCTAGACAAATCATCCAAACGTAAGTTGAATCACTATGCCTCTTAGTTCAGTCATACAACTGAGAGCTTACAAGGGACGGGATTTGGATATTGCGCTTATGGGAGTCAATACAATGCTTGAGGTAATAATTATATTTATAAATTATTAATGCGTAAGTTACGATGTTTGGATATTATAATGCTCTACCACCATGCCTATTTCGGCCGTGAAGCAGCATTGCTGTGTTTGGGTTTGAACTGTTTGGCTGTGATTGCACATTCATTATGTTCTACCCCTACTACATTACCCTATTTTTTTTTGGTAGTTACAAAATAGTGGTGTATTATGAATTTTGTATGTCAAAACTGCTAGAAAGCTGAAGCAAAAACACTTTTGGATCGGCTGTTTAAAATACCATATTTTTTGCGGCTTAAATAGTTTGAGTGATGTTTCGAATCCAATTGACTAAAAATAGATGTGATTGCGTATAATTACTTATTCCGGTCTTTATTTTGTTCTTTGTCTTATTCACCGTCACCGGACAGCCGCGCCGTCGCGCCGCCGCAAGTAAGCCTTTTGTTTTAGATAACTTTAACTTATCTTCTTTAGGACTGACACTGAGCCCTGACTGTAATAGAACAGTATGTTATCACCTTTATGAACATGAATGGTCACTGACTCGCTAGACTCTGACAGTCTAGTTGTTGACCATAACTCCCAATAATGTTCATATCAACCCATGATTGTTTGCGACTAATCATAGGAGACTTGTTTCTGCAGTCAGACATACAGACTTAGGGAAGAGTGAGAAGAATGGTACTAAAGCCAGTCCAAGCTAAGCAATATGGAAGACAAACTTAGTTCAAGTGAGAACAGTTATCAAACACCTTCGCTTGTTATGGGATTGATTATGAAGTACAGTTTAGCAAAGGCCCCTAGTTTAAGACACGCAGTTACCGTCTCAAGGTATAAAGTTTTGATCTGACAGCACGTTTTTGAAACACTTTAAATTGAGATGTTTTTCTCATAGTGATGAGGGTTGATTCTTCGTTGCACCCCATACAATCTTATTAATTCAATATCTTTAGAAATAAATGACGAAATGAGAATCTGCCCAAGCTCAATGCCTGTACGGGCAGATTGCAAGAAACAGTAGATTAAGAAAAAAAAATTGAATTCAGAAGTTTGTATGGGAAACCGCGAGGAATAAACCTTAAAATTTTAAGATTTGCCTTAAATTTAATTAATAAAATAGGCACAAGGTGTTGCAAATTCTAACGAAATAATAATAGTTATAAGATTAAACTCACTTCAAATTAATATGACTTCAATGATTTCATATGGAATTCAAACTGTGCTATTATTTTATTGATAGAGCACTAAAAAGGCTTATATATAGCTGATCTCGAATGAAAAGACAAATTATACAAGCACATGACTCCTGGGGGCTAATTCTCGGGCCGATCTCGATGATTTTGCAATTTTATTTTATTGCTTCTTTTCACAACCCCGCACTTTTACGTTTTCCGTATATCGTAGAGTGTCGAGACTTTTACGAAGAGGTCGTTGATGAATTACTCAAGGAAATCATCCATTCTCTCTTCGAAAAGAAGCAATAAAATAAAATTGCAAAATGATCGAGATCGGCCCGAGAATTAGCCCCCAGATATTGAAGAGTACCTCTGCCTCTACGTGCTCTTTGTGGCATGTCAAAAGCATTTCTCAGACGTAATATGTGCCTGTACTTATTTAAAAACTAGGAGAAAGCGCAAATAAATTTGACATTTTGTTATGTAAAGTAAGGAAATTTGTTATGTAAAGAGGTAAATTACAGCTAGTAAGTACTTTTTTCAGTGTTGAACTGTGTGAAAGATACATGGATAAGAGAGGAGTGAAGGCAGAGATGACGACTGACAGAGGGCAGAAAAAAGAAGAAGAAGGTGTCGATTGAGTGTTGACACAGCATTCGTAATGAGTTAATGACGTAATGAAAGACCTGTGCAAAAATCCAGCTGGAAGGGAATCAATGCAAACTCGAATGTCTATTTTGTATGGACTATCGACTGAAATAAAAGACGTGTGATTACAAAATATCAAATTTATTGTGTTATCTATCGCCCGCGTCTATTGAGCTATTTACCTAACGGCTTATAAACAAAATGACGCACAATGAACATCACTGAAGGCTTGAACACACCGCCAGCGAACTAGTTCGCTAGCGATGGCGAACTAGCCCCCAAATAATTTAAAGTCTCCGAAATGTACATTGCCATCACAATGGCGCTTTTGGCGCTAGGTCTAGCGCAATTTCAAAGCATTTAACTGCTATTATTTTGTAGGCTAATCTTGGATTAACCTTGGATTTTAAATACGTGTCGCAGTTTGTAGTTCATATAAATTGCCAAGTTAAAAAAAAATTACATTTCTATTGAGTTTTTAAAAAAAAAAGATATTTATTGAGCACTGTGACATGCGCACCTATTTTATCGGACAACTTGTGTCTATTCAAAGTATCTAGAAGCATTTAAAGTGTCTAGGTTTATGACTACAATGCATAATTTAAAAAAAATAAAAATACATTAGTAAAAATAGCCAAACCCTGGAATGGACCTGGCAGCACTGGCCGCAATTTAGACTGTCAAGATATGAAAGATATTTAGCCCAATCAAAACACTTAACTACTGCTAGGCATGGGAAATAATTACCTGCAGTTAATCGGCTCATTTACGACCTTGAGCTTGTTCAGCTCAAACAACTCAGCGGCTCAAACATCATGTAGTTGTTGTAGAAGTGTGGAAGTGCGAGTGCAGAAGTTAAGCCGCTTACAGACCTTCTGGCTTCACTTCGGAATCATTCAGTTAATATAGTTACCTACTTTAATTTTTTTCACTGAAATACCTAACCTACCTACCAAAGTAGCAAGCAGCAAATAATCTGAATAAATAAAGTCTGTTTAAACTATTATCGCCACTGTTTGTTTTGAGACGTTATTTATTAAAATTAAACTGCTAGCTATGCTAAAGTATAAAATGCTATGATGTGCGGTTTTGGCCCTTACGTATTTATTGCAGAAGCAAATTTTCAACATAGTTTCTATTATTGGCTATGCATACCGTAAACCTTATATCTCTTTGTGCTTCTTCCAGAACGACTTCCAATTTGATCAGGGCGAGCAACGCCAGGCTCCATAGCTCGTCTTAATCTAGGTCTTTACCTATGAAATTGTACATTTGAATATTTTTTATGCCATTAAAATTAGATAGGCGTAAGGCTCCAAACCCCACAGGAAGCTCAGCCATATAATTAGTTGGTCTAACTCCATCACGGCTAAGCTTGCCGCGGGGTTCCAATTCTTCGGTCCAACTTTTTCACCACTTCTACTATCGTCTTCAATTCAAGGCCTGCGCACACCTATGTGCTCTTTACCGTCGTCAGTATTTTCGAAGCATTACAACCTTGGAATTTTCAAGTCAAGAGTGAACAAGTGAATAATAGCTAAGCGTGCTCCACCTTAGGCTGCATTTTCACTTTCCATCAGGTTTGATGGCAGTCAAACGTTTAGCTATCAACAATAAAAAAAAATACCTATATATGTCGCTGGCCATGGCGATCAGTGAAACGCTGTCAAATTTGAAAGCGATATTTGACATCGTTTCATTGATAGCCATTGCCAGTGACCTAGGTGTACACAGGCCTTCATATCGTTGTTGACAACGGTTGCCAGCCGACCACAAGGCTCGTTTTTCAACTCATAATTTGCAGATTTAAATTTAAGGCTTTGCATGGGTGCAAAATACAAAAGCACATTTTGCCCTCCTTTTTTCTACACTAAGCCTGTGCAAAGCTAAGGCGATTGGCTAGTTATGTACATGGAATACATAGTGAGATAACTGGCATGTCGTAGAACCTACATAAACCGTAAAACATTGTCAAGTGCACGAAAAGAGCCTCATTGAGGTGCGTTTATAATTCTTTCACCACATTACTTTTGAATGAACTTTTGTCACCATAGTATTAAGTATGTTAAGGCTGCAATGCTTTCTAAGTGAGAGCTGAAATAAAAAGTTTTGGTTTGATTCAATTTTGGTGTGAGCTACACTGAGCTGCACAAAACGTAGATAATAATGACTCCTTCTGTCTTCGACCATATCACTTTACCAAACTTTGACACAAGAGGTGGGCGTGGCTACGCCGCCGCCACGACCAAAGAAGTAGGAAATATAAAACTTGTTAAACCCATAGAGCAGCAGCATTGTTTTTGACAAAGTCAAACGGCTTCGTAGGTATTGCTTTTACCCAACATGCTGATGCAAACAGGAATGTTATGATATTGACCACTATGTGTGTGTATAAGTATTTTATGATTGCTCATCTGTATCCCCTATATCAAATAAATATAAAAATAGAACTAGTTTATTTTAATTATATGACAGCTGTCAGTTGAAAGCGATTCTATCTAGGACTGAAAAGTATTATTTTCAACCCACTCCTCAGGCAACTTCAGACCTTCTTTCTGAATATAAGTAATGAAAAATATAAAATAAAATGTCAGGAAATTAAAAACAAAAATAAAGTAGAAAATCACACGCAGTTATACATCACGCTCGCAGAATCCCAAGCATTCAGAAATAGTTTTCATCCAGCGATCCTCAAACATCTCACACCCAAGATTAAATGAAATGCGTGGAACAGACATGTTAACATACATAGCATAGGTACATAGCGGTGAAAATCATAACCTTTCCTTTTTTTATTTTCTTCGCCGCAGTCTATGTCTATATCTAGTCGAGTATAAATAGTATAAGGTCGGGCGCGATATAGATTAGATAGGTCAGAAAACGTCGAATACAACAATTCAAATTCAATCAGTTTTAAATTTCTAATCCGCACAAGATTTTCGCCGAACACATTTTGTGCTAGACCTAAATGGTAAGAAAGTTGACAGACTGAACAGTATCCTTGGTTCATTAGAATTTTTCTATCAAACGTTTTCTGATGTACTTACTTAAGTACCTACCTATTAAACACCCGGCCTTATACTATTGAATTAGAGCACGGGTAGTCTAGTTTAGAGGGTAGCGAGCAATCCAATCCAAAGATTGACTGGACTCTCAGCTCAGTTGGCAGTAGCTCTGCCTTCTGCGCCGTAGGTCGTGGGTTCAATTCCCACCGAGAACAAATATTTCTTTGGTGAATGCAGATGTTTGTTCTCTGTCTGAGTGTTATATTGTATTCTAACTATGTGTTAACAAAATGACGTGCAGTAAAATGTATCTACTATAGGAATGAGATAGTTGATTGTAATACATCAACTATCTGATTCCTATAGTACAAGACAAGCTCGGGGATAGATAGTGTTTTGTGGATTGTCTACATTATTAATTTATTTTATAAAGATCGTGGGTTAAAATTTGGTCGTGCACCACCAATGTATACTATTCTGTCAGTTCATCACCTATCTTATTATATAAATAGATATACTGTAGCTGTAGGTTTATCGACAAGATAAACCTAGCTCTAAGACTTCTCAAAGTGATCATTGATATTATGTAATTTTAAAGGTACAATGAATAAAATTAAACATTTTTACTTTACTTTGACTTTCACTTTGAATACTGCTACTCCATTGTAATCTCCATTTGATAACTCTTTGAATTACTCGAAATCAATTGTCAATTTGAAAAAACGTCAAAACTATAGCGCTTGCAAAACAGGAAAGTATTAAAAACCGGATTATCTCCGGCTTCCGGCCAAACACCGTTTCCAGGTTTGGTCAACGTAATATTTTTTCATATAGTAGAATTTTAACAAGAAAACAATATTCTAAGATACCTACAAAATCAACTATTAAAAAATTGTACGAAATAGGAATTAGTATCTAGTGAAGTTTAATATTACTTACTTTATTATTGAGTAGTTTATTGTTGAGTAGATTAGTAGTAATAGTGGAGCTTTTTGTGAAGTGCTCATCCAGGGAAGTACTACCACCATACCTGTTTCTGCCGTGAAGCAGCATTGCTGTGTTTCTGTTTGAAGGGTGTGGGTGCCGGTGAAATTACTGGCACTTGAGGCTGAACATCTGTACGCGTGAAGCTGATGGACGCAGGGCAGTGCATCGTAGGGCAAATTCCTGGCGTGTGTGACTTACGAGGCAATGCTTTGTTACAGGCTATAGGTACCACTTTTACCACTTACAGGCCTATACCCGAGTGGGATCCTAGCTAAAGAAAAATAAGAACACAAATGAACAAAAAGTAAAACTGAAAAAAACTAATAAAAATAAATCTAACATCAAAATATATGTATTAAAAATAAAGTTTAAAATTAAATTTAAACAAAATAATGACTATAATGTATGAATGTAAATAATAATGATGATATAATAATAATCGAAATAATAAGTAATAATATGCATGAAATGTAACTTAATGTAGTTATGGAATGGGCTTTTTTAATTATTTTTTTTTATAGTTACCACTTAACATCAGGTGGACCATATGCTTGTTCCATCAGCTAGATGTATTAAAAAAAAGACGCAGTGCAATAATAGAAAAACAAAGTATTGGTTTTATTATGTTTTATCGGTTTTTAGCTATGTATGCTTTTAGACAAAAAAAAACAATTTATAAAAATAATGCATCTTTTTAGTAATGTTTCAATTACCTGGACATATTAGGGCTAAGAATAAAGTGATGGTGAACTGAACGCGCGAACCTTGTGCAAACAACACCCACACCATTGCCTCCATATTGCCACTGTTTTGACTTTTGAGGAACAAGATTTAGCGCAGTTTCAAGACAGTATCTAACACTAATACTAGCTCGCTGCGTACAATGACAGTTCGCGGCGCTGTGTGGGGATGAATGCAAAACCCTACGCTTGAAACTGATCGCCATCGCCATCGCAGTTCGAAACTGTTCGCCGCAATCTTTTCTAAGTTTAATTCATTCACCCGCTAGTCCGGGGTACCTAGGTAGTTTTTGTTCACGGGGATTAAAAACAAAACAATATTTTTGAGGCTCAATCAGTAAGATTTATGTTTCTGATACTAAGGAAAATCGGAATACGTAAAACTTCCCTCACTGTATAGGCATACGCCTATCTATCATTGCGTCCTGAAGTGAGGGTAGTTATTATACCTCCACCTCTCAACGACGATAGCACTCATGTCAATGCTCCATCCAGTCTGCCCACGACCACAGTTATTACAACATAGCCGAAGCGTCGGGGAAAATTATACACGGTAAACACCCATCATCATCATTATCATCATCATCAACCTATATTAGTCCACTGCTGGACGTAGGTCTCTCGCAAGACGCGCCACTGAGCCCGGTCTTCGGCTTTTCTTCTCCAGTGCTTGCCAGCTACATTTCGCAGATCGTCGCCCCACCTTGCCGGAGGGCGTCCTACACTACGCTTGCCTAAACGCGGTAAAAATACCCGTGTAACAGTTTAATGTGTGTTATGATCGCAAAAGTTTAAAAAAGTACTATTGATAAATTTTGCTTAGCTGTCCGGCTTTTCGCAAAACCGGAAAACCGGGTTTGCACGCCCTAGTCAGGACGTAATGTCAGATGGGAAACTGATGGGTGGCTGAACTAATTGATGCCCGCGACTTCATCGACTGTCTCCACGGGTGGTGATTATACACTTCCTTGTTTCGATATTATATTTATGCATTCCATCTCTTATAAAAAAGTCCCCAAATATTATAAATACATTCACTTGTTCTGTTTTTTCTCCATCAATCAAAATATTACACGCTGTTAAACATTCATATCGAATACCATAAACTTAGCCTTATGATTGTATTTGTTTTTGTATTTATTGATTTACTTTGATTATGACGGTTCATTCTAGATATGTAAATGCCCTTATTTTATTGATATTTGATCTTATTCTAAGCTTCTCTCCATCCAAAATTTGATTGGAAAATACTGATTTGCAGCGATATAACCGCCCATTATGCATTACTATATTTTTAAATAGTTTCAAATAAGATTCTATCCTATTATTATCTTACACAACATCTTTTTTTGCTTTTAACGTAGTTAAACAAATATTTTTAGAAGTAATATATTTTTTTTCTATATATAAAATTAATATATATAAAACTAATAGGAAAAACAATTTCCAGAGTTCAATAATATTAGAACGAATCCTCAATAGTTCTCTTTTTCCAAATTTTAGACTCTACGGGTCGTTTTCACCGATGACTAATCAGTAGATCAAATATTTGACGATTGTTTAATACACAAAATTAAGAAAAATTAAGTAGGGGGTAGTAAAACATTAAATAGGGGATGCTTTGTCTGTCACGATCTGGGAACTTTCGTTTTTATTAGTAGTGATCGCAGCGTGCAACTGTCAAAAGACGCGGCAGTGTGTGCGGATGTATACAATTCCCTATGTTGAAACTGAACGGTTCGCCACCGCGCCCGCCAGCGAACTAGGTGTGTTCGAGCCTTGACTGCATAACTTTAAAAATAAACAGTGGTTTCTAAAAAGTTCAAAAAAAGAACGAAAGAAAAATATTTGAGTAAAATTATTAGGGTTAAACCTGTTTACTTATTTTTTATTTCTTCTTAATTAGATGGCATCTGTCCATTCGGAACGTATAAGAACTGATGGGTAGTTTAAAAATATTTTTTTGGCAAACAACAGTCTTCTTTCTTCAGTCGTCTAGAAGAGATCGCTCCCATTGTTTAAATCCTGTGTCATACATTGAACGAATATTGTACTAACTAATATTACATTTCTGTTTGTACAATATAAGTTTTGATAAGAGTCATTATAATATGTTTTTTTTATTATCATTTACCTGGTTGTTTTCCCGGTTTCAAATTTTTTATGCCTTATATTTTTAGTGGTATATTATAATATTTTAGTGGTTATTTGCTTGAATGAAATGAATTTTAGGTAAATTATGTTTTTTTTAATTAATTATGTTGTTTTCTCTGACAGGTTCATATTTATACCACCAACGTCAAACGTATAAAATAATAAAATGAAGGTAGAAATATCACATCATAAATTTACCAACACCTACACTCACTTCGATTTTGATCACTGTAATAAATTCACGACAGAGCAAAAAATATTTATGGCATCGACCGAGAACTCACCTCGTTCTGTCCAAAAATCGATTATAATCCAAAATTCGGCGACCACATCCCAAAATGCATCACAGCACAGAAAAAACTTGCACAAACTTCCAAAAACACACGTGTGTATCGATTATCACCTGTTATCTCAGATCACTCACTATCAGATCCACGAAAGATAAAATTGAGATCGATATTTAGCACTTCTCAGCCCTATCTTTTAAACAGCTGTCAGTTTTCCCGCTATTTTTAAACTTCGAACAAAGTTTTTTTCGAATTCGTTTTTAACGGCCAGTGCTCGACATGAGTCTGATTCGCGCGTTCGCGATGAACTGCCGACTCGGTAGGTAGTTAGACCGGTCTGAAAGAGCTAATCATGTGTTCATGAACGGCTTGTTTTAACAGCCAAGCACACAGAATCACACACGTGGTCAATATTATTACACTACAGTAGCTTTTATAAGGATACTTTTATAAAAAATGCGTACGAAAAATGTATAAAAATGGTTATAATTGAATCTACTTTTTTTTATTCCAAATGATAGACAAACGAGCTTACGGCCCACCTGACGGTAAGCAGTCACCATCGCACAAATGACCAGAATCGGTTCCTGAATCTTTCAGTGCTTTTTAAAAGTTTCTTTAGTTCGTTATGGAATGTTTGTAAACAAACCTCAACAAAATAAACTAAAATTCTGCTTTCTGTGTTTAATTCCAGAAATAGCTTCTTTTTTAGGTTACTATACTCGGATTTTTAATTAGACGAAGCTAGCTGACGTTTACAGTGTTTTTATAATGAGGACAGCCAAAGAGTGGAACTCGTTGCCGGCGTCTATTTTTCACTTCTTCTTTCACTATCTAGCCCCAAACTAAGCAGAGCTTGTACGATGGGTACCAGATAGATATTATACAAATAGACCTGTAGCTAAAACTAACCTTCATTTAGTAGGTTTGCCAATGTTTTCCCAAGTTTCAACTCTAACGGGATAAAAAGTCATGTGTCCGTCCTGGTCCTAAGCTACCTTCCCACCAAATTAACATACTTCTAAGAGAGTTATTAAAAAAAAAAAAAAAAAAAACCTTTCTTAGTGCACTTTAACGCTATAAAAGTGCCCAAGTTTCATGCTTCTAGGACTTACGGTTTAGGCTGTGCGTTGATTGTCAGTCAGTCAGTAACGTAAGAGTTTTATATATTTAGAAGAAGAAGAAGATAATAAGAATACAAGTGACCTATATGATTCGAATTTTGTATCTTGTCGTATAGAACACTGAATAGGGTGATAGGTGATACTTGAACTTTGTTGTAGATCACGTTAGTTGTAGAGGGACCCCTCTTAGATATATATATGTTTTATTTTATTCCAATAGTAATTTTTAAAGTGAATATAATTTAAATATTCTAAGCTTCTACCTGTTGCCGTTATCAATATCAAGCAAAAACAAGCAAATAACCACGTTTGCTGTATCGACTCTCCATTAAGTATAATATTAGTTGGCCGGAGAGTCACATTTGGTAAGATAAATTTAATACACTTGGTTTTCTTAGCATTCAGTAAAAGATTATTAACGTTAAACCAGTTAAGTATTTGCGACAGAGATGCGTTAACGTCATCGTAATTAGTCTTCAATCTATCGACTTTTAGACGTGCGCGCACGCGATCGTTGAAATTCAAAATTCTGTGACATTCGAAATTCAAAAAAACTTTTTTTCCTATTTGCCAGTGATTGTTCAGTGAATTGTGAAATACCTGGATTGGATATGGTAACAACTGTGTGCAGCTGACAAGTGCGCTTGATCGGATGGAAAGATGAATTCGAAAAAGCTCGAGTGCCTGGATGATGATGAGTCCGTCGATGGAAAGACGAGTCTCAGCTTTTTAGGTGAGTTTGCGTATTTACATTCATTGAGTAAATTTAGTAAATAGTGATAGCTTTTGACGTTTTAATGAGGTGATATAATTGCCGACGAGCGACGCCTAGAATATTATTGTTGATAATGATAAGGAATGGAGTCAGTCGAGACATTTATTAATAAGTGTCGTGTCTTGTTGTGATACCAACTACCTATGTAAAAGTCAGCTAGCTTCGTCTAATTAAAAATCCGAGTATAGTGTCCCGTAAGTAGGGGCATGAGTACCACCAGTTGCTATATAAATCATCTAAAAAGGCAAAGGCTTGTTTAAAACTGAGTTTGTATTTTAGGTAGAAGTGTCCACTGCTATCAATTACCTAATGCACGCTCACGGCTGCCATGAATATGGAAAGAGCACTCAGTGAATTTGGCCATTAGTCTGCAACACGTTTCGCGTTGTGGACTTTTGCATTCAACCCTGACGATGTTTTAAAAATGTCGTGTTTTAATAAAAAAAAAGAAAGAAAATACATTTATTTGACATAGGTTTTAAGTACATAGGTGTAGACATACATAAGTGTTCACAACATTTAGCAATAATAAACTATGCCAAATAGGCCCCGACTCAGCTTTTTGCTTTTAATTTTTTAATGTCTTTTTCTGCCGTAAAGCAGCATTGCTGTGTTGCGGTTTGCAGGTTGTGGGTGCCGTTAGAATTACTGGCACGTGAGGCTCAACATCTGTATGCCTCAAGCTGATGAACGCAGAGCAGTGCATCGTAGGGTACGTTCCTGACGTGCATGACCTATGAGGCAATGCTTTATTATAGGTAATAGTTCACCTAACGTCAGGTAGGCCAATACGCTTGTTCCATCAGCTAGTAAACAAAAATGAAATAAAAATATCGTTTATTTAATAAATCTATAATGCGTTACAGAGAACAAACATCTGTGTTCACCGGTGGGCATCGAACCCACGACCTACGGCGCAGACAGAAAGCAGAGCTACTGCCCACTGAGCTGCGGCTAGTCAATACTTACGCAAACTTAGCCGAATATAGTCCATTCAGATACTTTAAGTATTTGTCGTCCAGAGTTCGGTAGCCGAACACGACATCAGCCCAGGCACAGATGAGACTATACCTACGTAGTTGTGGAAAGGTATAGCCTCGTCGCTTGATTTACGATGAGTCGACATAATGCAACATAATATTTGAAATTCGAATATAGATCGGAGTTTAATCCACTTTGACCAAACAGGTGGCTCCATCCGCGATATGGGCTGAGCCGGTCTTGAGATACCCTACGGATTTTCCTTAAAACATTTGATAAAGTAGGTTCTTGTATCACCATCAACATCATCATCCTGAAGAAGTCTACTGCTGGACATAGGCCTCTCCTACACATTTCCAGGAAGAACGATTCTGAGCTCTTTCCTTCCACACCTGGAGACTGGTCGTATCTTTGGCACGTTTATTACAATCTTTGCGTTCATTTACTTTTATATGATTTCATTGAAAGAAGAGAGCGGTTTCTTGGTTGATCAATAGATTTGCTATATGAATTTGCATTAAAATGTTATTTATTTGCATCATCTGTAGTTTTAGGTTTAATGCGTGATCCTTTGCGTGTTATAGGTACTCGTAATAATTCATCTTCTTTTTTGTATCTTATCATATTTATAGGTAAATCGCGTGTCCTTTGCCAAAACTAATACTATTCGCAACCCTGGATAAGTAGAAACCTGCCTTAAATTTGTGGCTGGCGCCACTCCGGCGGGGTTAGTAGGGTAGCGAGCGAACTGTGGTCGCCCATAGCGCCAAGCCGATCAATAACGCATCCTGTAGGTACTATTCCATTGCCTTATTTAGGCTTCGTCGCTATTAGAGCTTTAATTAACTTTACTCGTTGTATTTTCTTTTGTATTGTTGATTCTCAGGCCTTTCCTTTTTAGGTTCTACGACACGTCATTTTTCTCACAATGTTTTCCTTCACCGTTTGAGAGAACTGGCATAGTGCACACACATTTTTTTGGAGGCAATATTTAGAATATTTATTACTATGATGTAAAAGCGTTGTATCTACATAAAAATAAACTATTACAGAAGATATATATTAACATAGTCTTAAAATCTTCAAAAATAGGAAAGTTGGTGACAAACAAATCGTCCTCTGGCGAACCAACTAAGCTGCACAGAACGAATTTCTTATACCCATTTTTGGACTGCGCAAATCATTGGTTCGTCATTCAACGTTTATTATTTGAAAAGATACATTACTATTTAACTAATATTCAGATTGTCTTATTTTATTATTTTACCATTAATATTATATTAATTTTAATAAGGCGAATAGTTAATATTAATTATTATAAAAAGACGATGGCGAGACGATCTGGAATCTGTAGAAGGATTGGTGGAAAGTCGCCAAAGACCGTGATGGTAGGAAGATTTCGGGGGAGACCTTTGCCCAGCAGTGGGACAGTACAGGTTAAAAAAAAAACAATTTATCATTAGTATTCAAATAATTATAAATGAGAGCACTGGTGGTCTAGTGGTAGCGGCCCGCCTTCCGATCCGAAGGTAGTGGGTTCAAATCCAGTCGTGCACCAATGAGTTTTTCTTCCCAAAAACTTATGTACACTATGCCAGTGCTCTCAAACGGTGAAGGAAAACATCGTGAGGAAACCGGCAATATCGTATAACCTAAAAAGTTTGAAAATATGTGTCAAGTGCACGAAAGGAGCCTCTTTGAGGCGCACCTAAATCCTTTCACCACACTTGGTTCGAAAGAATCAGTGACACGATAAGAAGAAGAATTGTCAAACGGCGATGAAAAACATCGTGAGTAAACTTCATGTTCCATGTGCACGAAAGAAGCCTCTTTAAGGCGCACTTTAAATCCTTTCACCACACTTGGTTTGAAAGAACAAGTGACACGATGAGACGAAGAAGATCATTAAAGTAAAGAATTCGTTGTAGTTCGTAGCCTAGCAGTCCAGATGGCTATGAAGTCCACACATTGCATTGAAACATCTTAAAGCTAGATGAGTCTAGGTGCTGGTTCTACACGACCAAGCCTATAAGAACAGGCAGGTCAACCTAGCATGCCAACAAGATCCATCATAAAAGCTAACTGTTTGCAGATGTAAGAAAAAAGGAATATTCAATTTGAAGAGAAAGAGTTATGCGAGCCTAATTCCACTCACAATCCGCATCTCCAATATCACTAGAGCGAAATTTTCACAAGATGGTTTTCTTAACATTTTTGTTTTCAAGTGATGGTAAAATGTGTACTAATAAAGTTCTGATAATGTAGGTATTCAATGTTGAAGGTGTCACTTTTTTGGAATTACCATTTCTACATATATAATCTGAAGGCCATTAGATTTAGGTTAGTTTATTTAAAAATAAACCATAAACTTTTAACTGGTTTTAAGCAAGTCAAGTTTGCCATCGATTAAACCAAATGATTGGAATCCTCGTCTAAAATACAAGTAGGTACCGAGATATATTTTTGTTTTTCTAGCAGCCATTTACAAAGTTAAGCCTGTGCTTTTATCTTATAAATGTTTCAACACGCCGGATTGGCAGTGTGCGGGGAGGTACGAGCCTAATCAAATATTTTTATGATCGACGCCTTTTTACGAGCGACTGTTTGCGTAGAGGTAATTGGGACATGGCTCAAGTGATACGCAACGCTACCGGATGGGGTGTACTTAGGGGATGAAAGGGTGGATTTTCATATAGAAATCATTAGATGGAGGCGTTTGTATCGTTAAACAATATTATATTGTTGAAATATTATAATCTGTATTATTCTTTGTAACGATCTGCAGATTAGCTCAACTATTTTTTGTGTATTTTGTACATTTACTTTTTTTTTTTTTAATCTCATTGATTTTAAATAATTTAATAATTTATCGATTCATATAATACGTATAGTGGCGGAATGAAAATGTTCGTCGATTTTCAACTTGATTTGTTCAACGTATCACGATCACATACTACCTTTTGAAACTGAATAGACAGAATACACCGATAAGTTAACGTCACAAATTGTGCCAAAATGTGTTCATGATCAAGGCACTGCACTGGTGCAAGCGAAAACCGACTCTAAGGTGAACATTTTCATACCGCGACTGTACCTAATGAAACAAAATGGTTTTATCATTACCAAGGTTTTTTTTGTCATATCACTAGTACTTGCAAACCAGTGTGGTGAAAGGATTACTACGTACCTTAGGAAAAACGTGATAAAACGTGTAAAAAGTAATCTGTGTTTTGTAAAACCTGGCTATCGCTCGGAAAATTAATAAATTTTGATTCTTTGTTCGCTCCTAGTTGGCAAGCAGATGAGCAGTGACAATGGCAGGCACACTTTGACATTCATGCAGGAGAGAAAAATTCATGTGGCTTAATAAATGTTTGGTTATAATTTCTTAAATGTTTACAAGCTTTGGGAAGGTTAAATAAAATCAGCTTCATTTTTTAATTCTTTTGATTTACAGCACAAAATATTTTTTCAAATAAATAAAACTTACTTTACTCAATTTTTCTCCTTCATGACGTGGTAGTAATGTTCTCAGAGCCTGGAAACCAGCATTGATGCTCTGCATCCTTCTTCTCTCATTGCTATTGGCGACATAGACTTTGGAATACATGCATTTTTAATATGAATTTTGAGCAGCATAGATATGTTTGTAAATACATAATGTACTAAGAATACAATATAACACCCAGACGGAGAAAAAACATCTTTGTTCACCACACAATGTTAGTTCTTGGTGGGGAGCAAACCCTTGCCCTCCTTTTAGAAAACTCCTTTTGTTTTATTTTCCCTTTTTTAACCGACTTCCAATCAAAAAGGAGGAGGTTCTCAATTCGGTTGTATTTTTTTTTTTTTTTTTTTTAATGTTTGTTACCGCATAACTTCGTCATTTGTGAGCCGATTTGAAAAAATATTTTTTTATCTGAAAGGTACTGCTTCCAGATTGGTCCCATTTTAATTTTATTAAAATCGGTGTTGCCATTTTTTTTTTAATAATTTTTTTAATGTTTGTAACTGCATGCCTCCGTCATTTATGAACCGATTTAGAAATTAATAGATTCAGGCGTGACTTTGCGGAATTCCATTGTTAAACATAAACTAAGTAGAACAACAAATATATAGTACTAATCCGCTAATCTAATCTAAGTAAGTTAACTTAATGTAGACTTGTGTGTGCACCCCACGTAACACCTGCAAATCCTGCAAAGCGAAATAAGGTGTATTAGACACAACAATAATACCACAAGAAATAAAAAAACTTAATAAGATTCGACACGTGTTTCGCCTCTCTACGAAGCATCCTCAGGAAAATCGACTCTCTGTGCACTAAGACGTGTTGCCTTGTCGAGTGCTGAGCAGAAAGTGAATCAACCCCTCGGGCGGACCGGTATTTATACCTAAGTTTAAATTCAGGTATAAACTTAGGTATAAATACCGGTCCGCCCGAGGGGTTGATTCACTTTCTGCTCAGCACTCGACAAGGCAACACGTCTTAGTGCACAGAGAGTCGATTTTCCTGAGGATGCTTCGTAGAGAGGCGAAACACGTGTCGAATCTTATTAAGTTTTTTTATTTCTTGTGGTATTATTGTTGTGTCTAATACACCTTATTTCGCTTTGCAGGATTTGCAGGTGTTACGTGGGGTGCACACACAAGTCTACATTAAGTTAACTTACTTAGATTGGATTAGTACTACCGATTTAGAAAATTATTTTTTTATTTGGAAGGTTATGCTTACGTCCAGATTGTCCCAAACAAATTTGATCAAAATCGGTTTAGCCGTTTGACAATGAAGTCGGTTTCTCAAGTTTTTTAAACTTATAATTGTTAATTTTTATTCCTGTTTTGTTGTGAAGAAAGCAGAACTCCTACCAACTTCGCTAATAGGGGGAAGGTGAGGGCTGTCGAGTCATGGAAATAAAACATTAGTTCCCTTCAGGTATACAAATCGCAGCGTCTGCGCGCCAAAACCATGGCATTAGCTTTCGTCCACACATTCAGCATTAATTTATTATTTTATCGAGTGACGCGAAATTATTTTTATTTAATTCCATCGAGCCGGCTCGATGCGAGCCTTCGAGCTATGAGTTTTGCGGTCCAAATGTTATTATTTACTTGTTTTGGAGTAAAACTATCGAGCAAAACCGTATTTGAGTACGGAGCTTAAGTCCTCACGGGCAGTCTGTATTGTATGTACACATTGCATGTCGCTAAATAAATTGAATGTTATGAAGATCATAACTTTAGTTTGTACTAAAGTGAATAATAAATATCTTCCAAACTTTGAGGCTTGCGGCGGAAAGACTCAAACTACCAGCAATCACGCTACAGCTGGAACCCGATGTGAACACAACTATACCAGACATAGCCAAGAGAATTCTTACTGTACGTTTTTACAATAATAAAGAACAAATCAAAAGCCTAAGTATTGGTGGCGTAACAAGACAATCATAGAATGTATGCTAATACTGATCTCTCCTTAATATTTTCATAATTAAACAATTAACTACTTTGCATCAACAACAATATAGTTTTACAGATTTACTAGTTATAGTTAATTTGTGTGACAGTCAGAATAAAGATGATAAATAAGAAAACATACAAAAATATACTATAAGAAGAAACCACACGGCACATGGACATTGAAACACTAGGGATCTTAAGTATGAAAACATAGGTATTCAGAGTATGCAAGCCAAAAAAAACAAGTGAAGTTTGAAAAACTTGAGAAACCGACTTCATGGCCAAACTGCTGAACTGATTTTGATATAAAATACTTATTGAAAAACTACAATTATGAACTGAATTTTAGAGCTAGTGTTCCCTCTACAACAAAATAAAAAGTTAAGTAGGTACGTCTTACTTAACTTTTTATCTTATTGTAGAGGGAAGTTTATGAGGTATGAGGTTAGAGAAGAGTGTCTAAGGCTCTACTTAACTTCTAACGATCAGTCACATCCAATCTGTTCCCAGCTATACATGTATCAGCTGTTCAGAAGCCTCGCCTACATTCATTCGCTCGGGATCTGCCACCGGGATATCAAGCCACAGAACCTTCTTCTTGACCCGAAGACCGGCGTTCTGAAACTGTGTGACTTTGGTTCTGCGAAGCATCTGGTGCGCGGTGAACCGAACGTCTCGTACATATGCTCGCGGTATTACCGCGCTCCTGAACTCATTTTCGGCGCCATCGATTATACCACGAAAATTGGTAAGTGGTAACCACAGAACATAGTAGAACGGCCAGACACGCTCCTTTCTCCATACAATATCGGCAGCTTTTTAGGGAGTCTTATAGTGAAAAATGCCTTGTGCCGCAATAATTGGTAAGTGGTAATCACAGAGCATAGTTGAACGGCCTCGAGCTCTTTTCTCCATACAAATTGGCATTTTTTCGGGAGTCTTATAATAAAAAAGCCTTGTTCCACAATAAATACTTTCTTATTACATATAAGAAGTCTACTAAAATGTTTGGTCCATCCATCAGCCAAAAATGTCCAGCCTTCAAGAATCCACTGCTGTACTGCCTGTTGGTTCTATCTTATTTAATTGTCTACCCACAATTATACATATTATGAAATAATGTATGGATGCATCATGAGCATTATACATGATTTTGGTCTTATAAGCAAAGGTAAATAGATAGATAAACTCTCGCAAGTTTATGATTAGAATACCGTTTTTAGCTTAAAAATAAATAGTCAAAGTCATACAATGGGTGGCCTTATCGCTAGCAGCGATCTCTACTAGGCAACCTTGACGCATGTTACTTTTAAGACATACCTGTGAGACCAAATTATTAAAGCATCATGTCTTCCAGCGATTCCACCATGATGACTATGTCCTCGGAAAAAAATCGTTGGTGACCTTATAAGTTGCTCGCGATTTTCGATAAATAGGTTCAGTGATTTTATATCTTTCAAAACGTCAATTTTGCGAGTGTTTATGCAAGTCATACTTATAAATGGTGAAATATGGTACATATTTAGGAAATTGCAACACCCTGTTACACCTATTTCAGCAAATAAAGAAATTCATTGTGTCTATTGTCTACTGAATTGCTTGATTTTTGAATACAGCTTATTCTATTCTATCTCAGTGCATGTGTGTAGGTGAGTGTACCTGAGTGAGTAGTTATTAACTGAAGAGTCAACAAGTCTTTAGTTTTGTTGTATGGTGACCTATGATGACCTCCTTTATGTTCTTAGAGAACTTCACTTCGCATAAAACCTGCTATTTTTCTCTTTCTAAGTCGCAAACAATATAAAATGTATTGTGTCTTGATTTTGATTTCAAACATAACCTGAAGAACTGTGTTTTAAAACTTAATTATTTTTATGTTTGTTACTTCTTCTTATATTTTTGATTCCGTATAATATTTGTCACACATCCGTTAGAGTAAAATAAATAAATACAATCAATATTGTGGACACAACACTACACTATCACACAACACTATCTGGCCTCGAACTAAGCAGAGCCTATTGGATATGAGACCAGTTTCTGAGGACGACCCTGATAGTGACCGGTGAGTCAGTTGCTGCATAACCCAGGCAGATCATGTAACTTTAATTGCAATGGTTTCAATCAAAATCTTATTGGAACTGTCAATTTGCGATCACGTATTAGTTCGAAAATTTACAGTTTCAATAAGATTTTGATTGAAACCATCGGCCTGCTGGTCTTTCACTAGAATTCCATGTGTAAACATAGGTTGTTATGTTAGTGTTTCTTAAAACTCGAAAGTTTAGCATCGTTGATAGGTAAGTGATTTGTTTACTTTTTTTGTAATCTGCAATAGCATGTTTGTGACTAAATTATACCCTAACTGGACCGATTTGGATGAAATATGAAACAGATATTTAGTATGTAAGATGGATTAGCATATAGGCCACTTTTGACTCCGAAATAATAACAGGAACGGAAGAAAAACTACCACGCGGGCGTTAAATTAATGTAAATAGGCCCGTATTCAGAAACAGTGCTTGAGTCGAGCCTCAAGCATACATTTTTCAGTGGAGAACTGTTAAAAATTATATGCTTAAGGCTCGACTCAGACTACTGAAGCTGAGCCTAAGTATTTACATTTAAACGCCCGTGTGGTAGTTATTTCGTTCCTTAAACTAGTTTTTATTATTCCAGTTTCTCTCAGCGCGATGCCCAGCTGGGCTCGCAGGCGTTGCTGAGCGGCCTCCTGTCGAGTCCCAGCGGGGCGTCTCTAGATCTGCCCATCAGTACGTCGGAACTCGAGCGGCTCGCCAAAAGCGTGCAAGGTACCTTACTTTACGTTCTCTGTATTACTGCAATGCTTGTGTGATTGCGGCTTTAGGTCTGATGCTTTAGAGTTTAGATTGACCGCCGCTTCAGTAACCGCCTGGATGATATCTGCCAGATGTTAAAAATGGTAGTAAAGCGTAGGTACCGTCGTTTTCCATTTCGACTGAGAGCTACCAAGCCTTTAGTAAATGCTGATTGGTAGTATTACCAACGGGACCAGCACCTGTACCTGGTTGGAAAGGTTTTTATTCGATGCATTGTTTTCTGTCTGGCGATAATCTAAATTGCTAAGAAAAATATAGCTTCGAATTTTTTTATTAATGAAAATAAAAACGATAGAACCAAAGTACTTATTTATAAAAATCTAAATATTTAGAATGAAAGAAAATGATTAAAACGCGATTTGTTACAGATATAAGCGTTGTGTTTTACAAAACTGAAAATTAAGAGAATAACATTCAGGCTGGTGGTTGAGACTGGTGACCAAAGGGCTGGCGCTTACCTAGGGCAAAGAATTAGCTTAGCTATTCAAAGAGGTAACGTTGCCAGCCTTTTGGGCACATTGCCTGCGGTCGGTGATCTGAACTCTGTTTTCTACCTGTAATACCTACAGGTGGAAAACAGAGTTCATATAAAATTTTCTCAGGTATCACAAATTATGAAATATGGATTCCCTAGCTTAGACAATGTGCGTTCATATGAGGATTTCGTCCTGTCTTATGATAGACGCACTCGGGTACCTCACTGGGTGTTTGAGCACCTAACCAAGGCCCATGTGTCTAAGAATGACAAAGTTGACAGAAGCAAATGTGATTTTAAGCCAGATGAGAGCATACACCCATTTTTTAGGTACCTAAGTTAAATACAGCTAATCAATATCTCTACTTAAATACAAATTTTTGTGCAGAAATATAAACGACCTCTTCGTAAAAGCCTCGACAGCTACGATATACGGAAAACTTCCAAAAAGTGCGGGGTTGTGAAAAGAAGCAATAAAATAAAATTTCAAAATAATCGAGATCGGCCCGAGAATTAGCCCCCAGGGGCCGATCTCGATCATTTTGCAATATTATCTTATTGCTTCTTTTCGAATGGCAGATTTCCTTGAGTAATTCATCAACGACCTCATCGTAAAAGCGTCGACAGCTACGATATACGGAAAACGTAGAAAAAGTGCGGGGTTGTGAAAAGAAGCAATAAAATAAAATTGCAAAATGATCTTTTGGGAATAGGACATCTCTATTCGGATCAAGCAAGAAGTTACATCTCTAGGAGTGAAAAAAAGAGGAAGAAGAAGGAGATTATGGCGTCGTTTAATAGAGTTGTATTATCTGCAGTGTATTAAAGATTAACAGAGTTGTAGCTATAATCAATGAAGAGTTTTCGTCTTATTAATACATACTGAGAATACAATACAACACCCAGACAGAGAACCAACATCTGAGTTCACCACACAAATATTTGTTCTCGGTGGGGATCGAACCCACGTCCTGCGGCGCAGAATAGCGTTTCTAAATTCATTACATTTAAATATCCTTGGAGCGAAAGAAACAAAAAAGCTAGCTCGTAAATACATCCCTATGGTAGTCTAAATCTAGCCCTATGTGGAATAAATAAAGAATAACAATAGAGCTAGGAAACAATTTATTTCTAAGAAGCTGAGTCCTTAAAATTGGACATAACTTTTTTGTTTTGCTTTGGAAATTATCACTGGCACTCTTCCCACAGTTCAAGAAAATATGAATGACGTCGTAAACTGTTCTTAGTTCATATTTTAGACAATCCACTCAACACTATCCAGCCTCAAACTAAGCAGAGCTTGTAGTACTGACATTGACATTGACAAGTTTGAGAACTAAAAAGTCACTGTCAGCTCTCATCATACATAATTTCACCAGATTTTCACAAATTCTAAGCAAGTACAGTGTGCCTCATTCTACCACTTCTATCAATACCAACCAACCATTACAATTAAAATAATGAGTATGTACAATGAACAGCTCTCTGGGAGACTGGGACTAAGTATAATAACCCCATGCATTTTGCCTGAAATGCACATTTTAAATAGTCCTAGACTTTCTATATAGTAAATGATGTAGGTAGCATCCTAATAACCACTGTTCTGATGATACCAACCTTGGAGGTGTCAACTAGATCACTATCAAGGTGAACGAAGCATTTTCTATGTAATATTTATTTGTTGCACCCGATGGATCAGCGACATTTTTCACAAGAACTCGGTGGATGGAATGGGCTCAGAATTGTTCTTCCTGGAAATGTGTAGGAGTGACCTATGTCCAGTGGGCTTCCTCAGACTGATGACGAATGAATCAATAAATCACTTTTTGCTCATGGACATTGGTTTTAGAATCTACAAAGATCGAAAACATTTGCGTTAAGTGCAAGAAAGAAGCCTCTGGATTTTTGTTTGAAACATGATTTAGTTATCCTTGTTTATTTATTTTTCTGGCCTCTCAGCTCAGTTGGTAATAGCTCTGCCTTCTGCACCATAGGTTGTGGGTTCGATCCCTACTGAGAATAAATATTTGTGTGTCCAGGTGTTATTTTGTATTCTATGTGCAAAAAAAATGTAGGTATATACAGCATTAACATGTATGATAATGTGAAATACTAAGGGGTTAGTCAGAGGCACTTCTAAATCCTATGCGTGGCATATAATGAAGAGTTATGAGAGGACTGTAGGTGCCAAGCCTCTTGGCTCTTTTAGGGATAGTTAAAGCCACGTCCAAACATTACGATCAGTTTTGTGCACCTACAGTTTACATTTTTTTTTTATACAACTACCTGATGGAACAATCATATGGCCCACCTCATGTTAAGTGGTAACCATGGCCTATAACAAAGCATTGCCTTGTGCCCTTAGATGTATACTCCAACGCTATTCAATGAGTAGTATGTTTGCCAAAAAACATGCAGAAACCGAAAAGTCACCTTCGCTGGTTTTTCTTAGGTCAGTTAAGTTGATACACTACATACATTGGATCCCTCTGTGCTCTCATCCATTATGCTGTCATCCGTTCCTCCGGCATCATCTAAGGTGCTCATTTCTGCATCACTATACTCTCCTTCATCTTGACTTCTGAGGAGTGAGTCATCGTCATTGTCCAATTGCTCAATAAAACCAGTTGCACAGTATGGACATGTGTCACTCTGAAAGGTGATGATAATTGTGTTAATTTGTTTATTCTATGCATAAATTTGGTTACTATATGGCCCTAGCTCACTACAACTATTAACTTGTTAGGGAATAGTAAAAGACAAATATTTGCTTCAGTGACTAAAGACTATACAGGGACAGGACAAAAATGTACTTTCTATAGGACTTTATCTCTTGTTTAATGCTGTAGCAGACATTATTATTTAAAAATAATGTACATTAATGTTATTGTTGCTCCATCATGATCGTAATGGGCTATTTTGTACTGTTTATGTTCATGTTATTGAGCCAGGGAGCTACATTTAGTTATTTTTCTTAGCATGGGGTGATGTAACTGTGCAAAATTGACAATTTCCGATGAATATGTCCTCAGACCAGATTTTCCCTGAGACGTCACTGCGTTCTTTCGTATTATGAACACCGGCAGCAGCATTCGTTAGTTCGTCACATAGAAAATTGATCGTAATTGAAAATTGAGGTATGTGTGTTTTCATACATGCACTAAATTAAAAACACTTGTACCCTATTACTTACATTATGTCTAAAGTGTGTAACAACTTGATATTTTAGTGATAATATAATAACAATAAAATCTGTTAAAAATAAATATATATTATTGGAAAATACCACACCGTAGTTAATAAGATTGAACACTGGAATTCGAACCCCCAACTCAATTAATTAACCCCACAAAGCTAATTCCTATAACGGACAAAATTCACAGAAACGTCACCAGGATTCAAATCCTTAGTTAATTAAATAACTTAATCCAAGTTACTGATTAATTAACAGTTTCAACTACCCTTGTCCCGAATCAGAAGCCTTAGTGGATAGATCAAAGTGGGGTTGATAGGGTAAGTTCGAAAACATTCCCTTAATTTCATTTGTAATCATAAAGAACTACTTGATTCGGATATAACAATTTTGTCGGTCCATCTGGTGGGTGGGCACCATAAGTTTCGTCTTCCAGGTCGTGGTCGCCATTCGAGCACCTTTGTTTCCCAACGGTTGTCGGTTCTTCGAGCTGTATGACCTGCCCATTGCCACTTCAACTTACTAATAATTAGCAGTGAAAAATCTTATTATTATTGATTACAAGCGGCTGCCCGCGGCTTCGCTCGCCCCGTTCCTGTTAATTTTTTGGGATAAAAAGTACCCAATGTCTGTCTCCTGGATTTAAGCTACCTCTCCACCAATTTTCAACCAAATCTGCTCAGCCGTTCTTGAGTTATGTTATAACATAAACACGACTTTCTCTTATACATATGATTAAGAACAAATCAATTAAAAATAATATAAACAAAAATTAAAAGAGACGTCATTTAAAAACATCGGGAATACTCGTTACTTAGGAGACATTTTAATACATAAACCTACTAGTATAATACTTGCTTTAGCAATGAAATAAGCCAAAAAGAAAATCTTAGCAAAGTTCCTTTTCAATGAATTTAAGCAGCATAGCCCTAGACAACAATGATAGGTATTTTTTTAAGTATATTGTATGCATGTATTGTGTACTATGTATGTAGTTCTGTTTTCAATTTTTCTTCCATCGCCGTAATGACGATATAGGCAAATGACGCACATGCAACTAGGCTATTAAATTAATTGAGTTTAAAAAAAACTCTTTTTTTCCTTTATGTACTTATGTGATTATAAAAATAATTGATCATTTATTTTCAGACATCACACCCCACATTAATAAGATAACTTACTAGGTACCTTTAGTAAAAACAATAGTAGCTTATATCACAAGAGCACAGTTACTTCAATCTTGGGCGTGAAGTGATCTCTAGCTAGTATAGATAGATAGATAACTCTTTATTGATTTCCATGACCAACTAGGTAAGTACGATATAGTATAGCACAAGCGCAGTATAGACGAAGATGTAGCGAGGAATACAAGCACTGCTGGATTAAAGGTTCTATTACCATTTGCGACTTCTTACTTGTGCGAAGCTCCTTCGAGTTCAGTCGTAGTCGACATTGACATCTCTAATATACTTTGGGTGACTTTGGGCTTTTTTTTTCTTTCGGTCCTTGGAGCAGGCTAGAGTACCAAGACCATACCACCTAGTCTTACTTTTTGATAAAAAGTCAATGATGTTTACTTGTTTGTAGGGGATACAAGTTGGGAGCGATAACGAGAATAATGCTTTCTCATAAACCTACAATAAGTGAGGAGTGATTGAATTTAGCTCGTACTTAGTAATTATTCAATGGCGCAGTTAGAAGAGCAGTCAATCAGACAGTCAACGTCTATACTTGTATCCGGGGTTCAAGCTTCGAGAGAAATATTCTTTTTGCATTGAATGGCCATCTAGTTGTTAACCTTTGAATTGAAAATTCAAGTCATCGGAGTCCTTCTCTTGAGTGTAATGAACATATCTACAACACTTCATAGACAACTGACCATAGATTACAAACAACGTCTATAAACTATCTTATGGTAATTAAGTTCAAATCCAGATTTGCATAAATGTAATGCTATTTTGTACCAATTACTACTTGGTTATGTTTTCTTAGTGCATCGCATTAGTTTTATGACTCCGTGGTTAGGTAAATATATTGACGGATATTATAAAAACCTAGTTTTGAGAAAACGTAACAAACTCTTAAAATGATGTTTCGTTTACAGTTTATCGGTATCACTTGTCATTGTTTGATGGATCGCAAACGATAACACAAGTACAAGTAGGCTCTTTGCGTCAAATTGCGTCTACTACAAGCATAAACATCAACCAGTTATGTTGAAACGTGTGAACCAATTCAAACGCTGATCTTCTGGCTCTGTCTCGCATGCTACAAATGAAAGAGAACGCATAAATTATCACAGCGCAATGTATTGAAGGCCCCTTGTTCAACACACGGACTAAATTATGGTAATTTCTCGCAATCATTCTCCCAGAAATACTTATATTAGTCCGATCATAAACCTGAATATTTTATGTTATGATTTAATACCGTGGTATTGATCGTAAAGTATTGTTTCTTAACCTCAACCTTCAAATAGAATTGTCTCAATAACAGCATTTATGTTGCGCACATTTTGCGCAGATTTATGCGTACACTCAAATTTGAATTTGATTTGAATCAAACTGTGGTTGGGTTTTTTTTTTATAAAAAAACTGTAGATTTAGCTTGCTAGGTGGTTATTATTGCTGTTAATCTACCGTTTTCTTCATCTTAATATAACTTGTATATTGTGAAATGAAGCAAGACGATTTCAAAGGGAAACGTTTGCTCCAAACACAATTTTCAATACATACTGTCATAGCGACCACCCGCAGTGGTGGAAGGTGGTCGCAGTCTCTTTAGAAAGTCTTTTATAAAACATGTAAATTCTCTATGAAAGGCGGCATAGGTAGGTAGGTAGAGGTAGGTACAGACAGCATGCCAATGCTAAGTAGGTACCTATGTTATGCGTTACGTCGGCGTTACCTTCGTACAAAGGATTGAATGACCTAAATAAAAATGAAATGAGTAGGTAGGTACCTACCTAGCTAGTTTAAATAACCATCGGTCTTTGTTTGGCGGCGAGCGACAAGGCAGCTCTTATTTACCAAGCTACAAATTAAACCTAGGCACTTACTTTGTTATGATGATAGAAATAAGTAGGTAGGTAGATTACAAAGAGACTTTCAAGTTTTAAACACAAACACCCGCTTCTTAGCAACCAAAAGATCACGCACACATGCTCCAAGGTTAACATTTATGCCATAATGGTAACTTTTTCTTGTTCTGTCTCGTTTCCTCTTGCATATTCAATATCTTCTCCCTCACTCACTTCGATTCCATGTTTTGTAGTCTTCACAGCTTCAAACAAAGTTATATGACCCTGAGCATGAGCTTCATATGGTTATGGTTATGGCTGTCAAAATTGTGTCAAGTTTGTATACCTACTATTAAGACGAAAAATAATCGGTTGTCTGTAAAGTCTGTTTACTGACGATAGTTGAACGTGACAACGTCATACAGCTGTCCACGCGGACGCATCGCTCACTCAAGTAGGAGAGAGACAGATGTCGAACGCAGCCGAACGCGGAGGCCGATTGTGCCTCCTTGTCGCTCGTTCCGCGACCATAGACTAGCACGAAAGATAGCGATAGCAGTGAGAATAGTTCGACAGGCAACGATTCATTTGACTGTAACAGTTTGTTTTAAGATAATAGGCCCTACGAAACCAAGTGTACGACAGTTCAGCCAGAAGAGCGGGCCAAAAATCAGACGAAAACTCTTTGCTCTTTTGAAACAGAGTAATATGACGGAAAAGTACATACACTGCCATGGCTTTTTTGAAGATGGTTTCTAACTCCATAGACCCATTGGGTGTATTTCTATGTTTCTCCAGGCGCTTAGTGACCGTCTCTTCGTGGCCGACGTCGGGCGTCTAACATATTTTTTTTTTGGATTTATCATTCTCTTATTTTAGAAGTTATTTAGAAGTTAGAGGGGGGGGGGGACCAACTTTTTTCCACTTTGGAAGTGTCTCTCGCGCAAACTATTCAGTTTAGAAAAAAAACGATATTAGAAACCTCAACATCATTTTTGAAGACCTATCCATAGATACCCCACACGTATGGGTTAGTTAAAAATTTTTTTTTGAGTTTCAGTTTCAAGTATGGGGACCCCCAAAATTTATAGTTTTTTTTCTATTTTTGTGTAAAAACCTTAATGCGGTTCACAGAATACATCTACTCACCAAGTTTCATCAGTCTAGCTCTTATGGTTTCGGAGAAAAATGGCTGTGACACGGCCGGACAGACAGACAGACAGACAGACAGACATGACGAATCTATAAGGGTTCCGTTTTTGCCATTTGGCTACGGAACCCTAAAAAGGGGCTCATATACAAAAATTCACACTAGAGTAAAAATAAAAGGTCGCATGAAGTGGAGTGTTATTGTAGTCGGCGCGAGGTTCCGAGTAGTGAGTAACGGTCGCAGGGCCGCGCCGCCGGTGCCAGTGCCGTTGCGACGCGGACGCATTATTGGTACAATGGCACAGAGTTCAGGCATAGTTCACGCAACTATTGTTATTACGACTCGCATACTTTCTCTGAACACAATATTTAAAAAAAGTTTAAACCTATTTTTCAAAGTAAAGTGATAGTTTAAGTTTTCCTGGTAGGTTTTGGAAAATACTATTCCACCAAAAACATATCAGTATAAATAGGCGGCCAAGACTCGCATCACAAGCTCGTAACGGTTTTGCTGTGAAAATGTTCATCCTTGGAAAAGCCAAGCCTTTAAGCCCTGGCTTTACATACCCTACACCTTGATGACAAAAATATGGCTTTGGATTTCTTAGATCTATTGCGAAAAAAACCTATAAACTAACTAATAAATACGGAATTCTTCGTGCGCGAATCCGTTCGCATTTGGTCGAGGTTTTTTTTATTATAACTGCAGCATAAATACCTACATCATTTCTGTGAAAATTTCAACATCATCTGAAAATGTCTAACTATCACGGTTCATGAGATAGAGACAGACAGACGGAGCCTTAGTTATTTTGTTTTCCATCTCCCTATAGGTAGGTATTATGGATGCATGTGCAAGTTGATTGTCGGAGGTGGTGGCCTCATCCTCCGGGTGTGTGTGCGTGTGAGGGTGTGTGTGTGTGTGTGTGTGTGTGTGTGTGTGTGTGTGTAGTCCTAGGTGTACGGACGCGGACGGAACCCACACCCGGAACGATGCAGTTAGTGGGTTCCGTCCGTAGGTACAACTTAAGAACCCAACTGTTGTTGGAATATCAAGAACTGCTTCAAATAATAATGCTGGTGGTGCACTGATATCACCACAAACTAAACAAACTTAATATTATTATGTATTTTGAAGTGTAGCGCGTGCTGTCTATGATATTTCGCTCTTGCCTACGTCTCACTAAGTTGGAGTGGCACCACGCTGAAACTTCACTGCTATTTTTATTTTGTAAAAGGATCATACAAAATAAACGGTATGAACCCAACCGTAGTTTATTGCCTGTTCCTTTAGGCTTGGTCATGTGGAACTGGCACCTAGTCTCACCTAGCATTAAGACGTTTTAAAATGATTCTTGTGATGCAACTGAATAAATATATTTTCATTGCACAACCCCGCACTTTAACTACGTTTTCCGTATATCGTAGCTGTCGAGGCTTCTACGATGAGGTCGTTGATGAATTACTCAAGGAAATCTGCCATTCTCTCTTCGAAAGAAGCAATAAAATAAAATTGCAAAATGATCGAGATCGGCCCGAGAATTAGGCCCCAGATATTTCTTTTTGCATATTTTGATTCTCTATTCTGTAAAATAAGAATTATTAGATTAGTTGTACTGTTGCTGGAGCACTTTTTCCTAATTTCACCCTAATCTAGCCCCCAAACATTGTCAGGGTGAATGCCATACCCAAGAGAAAGGACTCAATTAATAATAACGTCATCAATAAATCTATCATGGGTATTCATCATGAAATACTCATGGGAAACTGAAAGTGATTATTCGTGTTACATAACTTGTAGAAAGTTTGTCTTCGGATGAGTTTGCGAAGATTATATCAGATAAGAATCGGAGACGTGTTCACAGTGAAGAAAGGCTGCCTTTATTTTAGCTTGACAAGCGCGTGCCTTCATGAAAACCTTTTCTTTTCTCTTACACTGTATGAGATTGCGTCTTACTTTACAAGTTTGTCTGATGACTACCTCAGTATTATTCACCCATACGATAAAATTCAATGAAAAATTATAAACAGTTTTGACAAAAGTGATTATGGCATATAATAATATACGATGACCTAGTTATTCTATCCGTAGAGTAGTTAACCCCTCTGGGATAATGTTTCCATTAGTTGTATTGTGTACGTTGTAAAATTAGGTGATACAAGTTGATTTTTAAGAGTTGTTTGTGGTAGGCTGCGTAGATATTTAATATGCATTGTTTATTAATAGTATGCATGTACATAATCAGTGTTTAAGATTAGTTTAAATTCAGCATTCACGCCAGTAACTAAATATATGAATAATGGCTGACAATAGTGTTTTCTGGAATTTAAAATTCCGTAAATGGCTTAGTTTATTTTATGATCTCAATATTACAGCGTTTATTTATTTCATAGATTTATTCATCATTTATTGTAGAGTAAATATTATGAATATATTATTATATCGCATACATTTGCAAATTAGTAAGTTTAATGGTTTTCGAAACAGATAGAAGTGTATAAAAGGCAGTTTCAAAACTATTTTTGCTCATTCACTCATTTATAGAAGTATAATGCTATCTCGCTTTAACCTGAGATTTTTGTCTTATAATATTGTTAGATAAAAAGCAGCCGTTGTACCTAGATTCCAAGATTTTCACCCTAGTACACTTAAGTGTGTTTTAACCACGTTAAAAAATATGCTAGTTTTTATAAATCAGTGTTGTATCTGTAGTCTAATTGATGTTGTATTTAAATGTTACATTTATGTGTAGTTTCTACAGATGAAAACTAAAAACACCGGCTCATGACCCAAGACTATTTTTCCCCTCAGACCAGAGTAAACAGAAACTGCGGCAAGTTTTAGCTACAATTGTGTGCCAGTCACTTTAAATTGCAGCAATAAATTGCCGTTTAAAATCGCCATACGGGATAGGTAGGCAGAGATATGTCCAAACGTTACACTGGACACATTTACTTTTAGTTTGATCTTTAAACACGCAGAGGGGTAACCAATCAGTGCAGCATCCCGCACATCCAATATATTACAAGAGAGACGAATCCCTATCACAATGTTAGTAAAATTACAAATAAATCAGCACCTAAGTTTCGATTTGTTTCATTTTCCATACAGAAGACTTCAACGCGCTTCACGCCATTGTTTTATATGATTATATTAGGTAATCCTGTTCTTATAATTTCTTTTACTCAAAAAATAAGAGGAGTACCTAAACATAAAGGAATCTTTACTAGGTACAAATTAGACGAGTATCAAATTATTAATTATTTATATTTAAGAAAAAATAATGTGATCGAACAAAGTAAAATCATAGACTTTTCAGAGCGACATGGCTTAATGGTTTTAATTGAATAAGATAAAAAATAATTAAAATATTAAACATGCATCTTGGAAAAGTATGACATGATAATTTATTTTGAATATTTTAAAATAAACATGTTCTTATATAATCAATCATCAATAATCAAGGCAAACATGACAATTCTAAAATAAAATCACATACATTCTTATCAAATACTATTTTAAATATTCACAAAGTTAAGCTTTTGAAGCGGGTAAATAATTACTGCTCAAGGGTACTTAAATAAAAAGGATGTATTTACACAAACTTAATTTAATACAAGTATTTACTTTAATGCGTTTTTCTTGATATACACAAGAAACCTATCAAGTCAAGTCAAATATGCCTTTATTCAATGGTCTTTTTGAAACGTCTTAAATCAAGGAGCCAGTTCCTTGCAACCAAGCCTAGAAGAACAGACAACAAACTACGGCTTGGCTCCGAAAGAAAGTTTTTTTGTATAATCCTTTTTACAAAACAAATTATCTGCAAACAAACAATCTACCGAAAAACTTGAGTGCAAAATCTCTGCAAACTTTTTTGATTCAAATTATTTGTGATATATTTATTCAGTTGAATCACAAGGATTACTTTGAATGCGTATTTAAAGACACATACATATTTTTATAATAATCATCGCCATCATTATCCTGAAGAAGTCCACTTAAACAAAGCGGTTTTGCTAATATGCCTACGGAGTCTGTCTTCACGTCTATTTCTAATGACAGTGTCACACATACGTGGAAACAAGTGGGGGTTATTTCTTACAAATAGTGCTACTTCAATTATGTACAACGACGGAAGTGTTAGAATTTTATGCTTCTGGAATAACGGTGCACAACTATCAGTCATTTTAATTTTAAACATAGCACGCAGGCAGCGCTTTTGCAGCTTAAATATGTTATGCAATTTATAGAGAGAAAAGAGGTTTATTGTACACCGAATTAAAAGGTTATAATAAGATAGGTACAGCTTACTTTTAATCATTAAATCAAAGTCAAATGTTTATTCAGTTGTATCACGAGGATCACTTTGAAATGTCTTGAAGCTAGGTGAGTCTAGGAGTCTAGGTACCAGTTCTAGAATAACTTTGATTAATAAGATTTTATTTACTAATAATTTTATATGTCATATAAAATTAATAGATCTTTATCAAATCCCAAAAATATTAAATCCCTATGGGAATCATAAAGGACCATAGTTTTTGAACCTAGGGGGTTCAGGGTTTTTGTATCTTTCAAGGGTCAAAGTGTGCGAGCGAGAGGTAAATCGATCGTTTTTTTCGCCAAAATCAATATTTATTTTTAACAACATACCGCCATCTGAATGTTGAAGACTCCACCAGAAGCGGTGATGGTTTCCTTGATCGCGTCAATGGCGTCTTGCAACGCTTCCTTCTTGGTGGGTTCAACCGTGATCATGGTGCATGCAACTGTGCCAAAATATGGGAAGTCAAAACTTAAAATTTAATGATGGTAAATATCCCGTTGTTTGATAAAAATAGTGTTCAAAACCATGATAGTTTCAAAAGTTAACATTAAACCTATTTACTTCAACCTCCATGGCGCCGAATTCATCATGCAACTTTTTTTAATTTGTTAAAAACTCAGACTTCTTGGTGTATTAACTTATTTTTTTATTTACTTTACGCTGCCATTTTATTTTTTACATTTATTCATTTCCTCGCTGAGGTGGGATGAAAAGTTACGTGTTTCAGTCAAGTGCAAAGATTTTTCACTTCGTGTCGGTATAACAAATAACAATTTCTATCACCTTGAAGTCCATTTATCTTGATTATTCCTCGTACCTTGCAAACATTCGTCCGATTTGTCTACAAGATATTAATTAACTTAATTTATTAATTAGATACAGCGACATGTCACGCATGGAACAGCTGTTAACTTCTTAATTGAACCGCAAGTGTTAAAAAATATCTTTTAGATAGCATCTTGACATTTGTAGTTTATGCCTGGTTTTACTAGGAGAGACAAACCTATGAATAATCATTAGAATAAAGTTGTCGTTTGTTTACCATTCATTAGAGAAGCTAGCGGCAATTCCATACTTTACGACATACCTATCTTAGCCTACCCTTGGGCTAGAATGGGCTAGAACAAGAGAACCAGTGTGAGAATGAAATGAAATTTGAAATGAAATGAAATAATTTATTTGCTTGAAGTATGGTACATTTTAGATCTTTTATAGTATGGTACTCGCAGCCTTGCACACATCTTGATCGCCTACTATAGCGATCAGTGTATCGCTGTAAAATATCGCACGGTCTGAACGCGCCTACATCTAGGCGATCTACGTGGGCGAAATTGACGAGGTTCACCATAGGGTTTTTAGGGTTCCGTAGCCAAATGGCAAAAACGGAACCCTTATAGATTCGTCATGTCTGTCTGTCTGTCTGTCTGTCTGTCTTCCCGGCCGTGTCACAGCCATTTTTCTCCGAAACCATAAAAGCTAGACTGATGAAAGTTGGTGAGTAGATGTATTCTGTGAACCGCATTAAGGTTTTTACACAAAAATAGAAAAAAAACTATAAATTTTGGGGGTCCCCATACTTCAAACTGCAACTCAAAAAAAATTTTTTCGTCGAACCCATACGTGTAGTATCTATGAATAGGTCTTCAAAAATGATGTTGAGGTTTCTAATATCGTTTTTTTCTAAACTGAATAGTTTGCGCGAGAGACACTTCCAAAGTTGAAAAAAGTTGGTCCCCCCCCCTCTAACTTCTAAAATAAGGGAATGATAAAACTAAAAAAAATATATGTTGTACATTACTATGCAAACTTTCAACGATATTTGGTTTGAACGAGATCTAGCCAGTAGTTTTTTTTTTATACGTCATAAATCGTAAACCGCAATTTACCTTTCGACGAACTACAAGAACTTGTTTCCTGTTTATTTTCTGTATATTATGTTACTTGATGCTACGGAACCCTTCATGGGCGAGTCCGACTCGCACTTGTCTGCTTTATTATTAACTAGCGACGACACCCAACACAGTGCCCGGCGCGGCGCGCGAGGGGATTTCATAGTAACTGCACTGTAATCTGTATTCTGTGATTACAAAACTATTGATATCTTTGTGAAATATGCATAGATTTTTATCAAACGTTTTTTAATGAATAGTGTTTTGTTTGCTGCTGTACTGTAGGTAGGTACTAAACTAAAGTACCTACCTAACTAAGTACGTACTAAACTAAACTGCGCTCGCTCACCTAAATCCAATGATATTTTAATTTTTTTTTTGTAGGTATATAGATACTACCTAGGTATCTACTATCTATCGAACAAACTCGAAAACTAATAAACCGATTTCAAAATCTTTCACCTCAATAATTAGGTAATGTTTATGTTAATTAGGAGAGTTATCGCGGGTGGCCTTTCCCATACAAAAATATGCTGTTTTAGATGGCGATATATAAACTTATTCCTATGGTAATATAGCTGTAATCATTATTATTATTGTAGCTTTGTACGTTTTCATTTTGCAACACAAATCACAATCAAATATGCACTTAATCCGCTAACAAATAGAGCGCTTCCCACCCGCCGAGACCCAGCGACGCCGGCGCCGGCGGCGCGCGGCGGCGAGGCGATTTCATAGTAACTACACTGTAATCTGTATTCTGTGATTACAAAACTATTGATATCTTTGTGAAATATGCATAGATTTTTATCAAACGTTTTTTAATGAATAGTGTTTTGTTTGCTGCTAAACTAAAACTAATAAACCGATTTCAAAATCTTTCACCTTTAGCACAGAAGAAATAAATACTTAGGCCATTAACAGGCCATAATCCCTGAGTATAACATAACCGACGAGAACCGACAACCGTTGGGGATTAAGGTTCTCGAATGGTGACCACGAACCAGAAGACGAAACGTAGAGCACCCACCAACCCGATGCGATGGACCGATGACATTGTTTAAGATCGCGGGGAGTCGGTGGATGGAAAGGGTGAAAGGGGTCGGTTACATACAAACTTACAAACTTACATACAGGTGAAGCTAATAAAAGCGTTATAAAAACATGATCATACTAGTAGTTCGCCCCGAACTGAGATCTCGTGATGCGATCCCAAAAGCTCCGAAAAGTTAAGTATATAGGTACTACCTACTGTTAACCAGTTTTCTCGAGTGGTGGAAAAAAAGGAACTCACTAACTTTGTATGGTTAACTCAATTGGCCAATTGATTGAAGAGTTCCGTTGGACAGACCTTGGCTCCATCATCAGACCAGGTCGCTTTCACCATTTTATGACAACTAAGTACCTCCTTAATTTATTTCAAGAAAAAAAATATTAAGAAAGAGCCGACCAGTAGAAAAACCTTGATGTCAACGAAATGCTTAGAGATGGGGGCTCTCGGATCGTTGGTTATCTTAATTTAACCTTTTATTTTGTATAGCAAAAACTGAGCGTCCTAAAAAAAAGTATACCTACCTAAACTGTTTTGAAATGTCCAAACAAAGTTCTTTCATATGACATGTAACTTGATTTTTTTGTGTCACTTTTTTTATTTTTGCACCCCTAAAAAATCCCATATTATCTTAATAACCTCTCATCCGATTTTACTCTTAAACTTACCAGTAAATTTCTCAAGTACCTACAAGCTATCGACTTATCAAATTTCATGCAGATCGGATAAACGGTTCGAAAGTTATCGTCGGACAAACATAGGTACCTACATAAATAGGTACATACATCATCATCATCATCATCATTATCAGCCTGAAGAAGTCCACTGCTGGACATAGGCCTCCCCTACACATTTCCAGGAAGAACGGTTCTGAGCCCTTTCCATCCATCGACTTCCCGCGATCTTAACAATGTCGTCGGTCCATCTGGTGGGTGGGCGCCCTACGCTTCGTCTTCCGGTTCGTACATACATACGCACATAAAATGCAAAATCGCCCTAGTTGTTTGTAAGATCTTCGTTCGCTTCACTCACTCGATCAATTATCGCGGCGTGTTTGTTTCCGCAATTAGTGTGCCTGTGTGCCAAATTTCATCCAGATCGATAAAAAATGCGTCTTGCGGCCAGCACAGACAGGCAGAGCGAGACATACCTACCTACCCCAAGCATTGATAGCTAATTTGATTTCGAAACTTAGACGCTTCGCTTGCTTGGTCAATTATTTTTCAAGTCTAACGAAACGAAACGATGTGTGGTTTCTAGCAAGTCCTGACAAGTCCAGACAAGTCCTGAAAAATAATGCTAGTGTAACCTATGTAAACATTGTAGAAAACCAGGTAGGTAGGTATGGAATGGCATCCCGCGAGGGTACGCGGGGCGAGGGGGGAGGGGATTCAGCCCGAATTGGTGGCTGGTTACAGTGTCCGGTCTATGCGTAGTAGTAACCCCTAGGTATTATTATTATACTTTTCTCTGTAGCAACTAGGCAGGCAAGTAGGTACCTAGGTACCTACTTAAATTACAAAGATTTTTAGGATAGGTAGGTATATTATATAATATCGCCATCTAGGTTTTAACAGCTAAACTAATTTGCTAGTCGGAGCATTTTTGAATCGAACCCTGATTGACGGTACCGAAACCGATTCACTGGGTATTCGTAACCTACAAAGTAGGTTACAACAACGCTCAGAATAGATGAATTTTACCTAACTAAAAGGTTACCGAAACCGATTCACTGGGTATTCGTAACCTACAAAGTACCTAGGTACCTACTTAAATTACAAAGATTTTTAGGATAGGTAGGTATATTATATAATATCGCCATCTAGGTTTTAACAGCTAAACTAATTTGCTAGTCGGAGCATTTTTGAATCGAACCCTGATTGACGGTACCGAAACCGATTCACTGGGTATTCGTAACCTACAAAGTAGGTTACAACAACGCTCAGAATAGATGAATTTTACCTAACTAAAAGGTTACCGAAACCGATTCACTGGGTATTCGTAACCTACAAAGTAGGTTACAACAACGCTCAGAATAGATGAATTTTACCTAACTAAAAGGTTACCGAAACCGATTCACTGGGTATTCGTAACCTACAAAGTAGGTTACAACAACGCTCAGAATAGATGAATTTTACCTAACTAAAAGGTTACCGAAACCGATTCACTGGGTATTCGTAACCTACAAAGTAGGTTACACCAACGCTCAGAATAGATGAATTTTACCTAACTAAAAGGTTACCGAAACCGATTCACTGGGTATTTGTAACCTACAAAGTAGGTTACACCAACGCTCAGAATAGATGCATTTTACCTAACTAAAAGGTTACCGAAACCGATTCACTGGGTATTCGTAACCTACAAAGTAGGTTACAACAACGCTCAGAAAAGATGAATTTCACCTAACTAAAAGGTTACCGAAACCGATTCACTGGGTATTCGTAACCTACAAAGTAGGTTACACCAACGCTCAGAATAGATGAATTTTACCTAACTAAAAGGTTACCGAAACCGATTCACTGGGTATTCGTAACCTACAAAGTAGGTTACACCAACGCTCAGAATAGATGAATTTTACCTAACTAAAAGGTTACCGAAACCGATTCACTGGGTATTCGTAACCTACAAAGTAGGTTACACCAACGCTCAAAATAGATTGACATTACATATTTAATAGGTCCACAAAACCGATTCACTGGGTATTCGTAACCTACAAAGTAGGTTATACCAACGCTCAAAATAGATAAACGTTACCTAATTAAAAGGTTACTGAAACCTATTCACTGGGTATTCGTAACCTTTTTTCCAATTCTCAAAATAGATTAACGTTACCTAATTAATAGGTCCCTGATACCGATTCACTAGGTATTTGTAACCTACAAAGTGGGTTATACCAACGCTCAGAATAGACGAACTTTACCTAATTAAAAGGTTACCGAACCGATTCACTTGGTATTCGTAACCTACAAAATAGGTTATACCAACGCTCAAAATAGATGAACGTTACCTAATTAAAAGGTTCCTGATACCGATTTACTGGGTATTTGTAACCTACAAAGTAGGTTATACTAACGCTCAGAATAGATGAACTTTACCTAATTAAAAGGTTACCGAAACCAATTCACTTGGTATTCGTAACCAACAAAGTAGGTTATACCTACGCTCAAAATAGATTAACATTACCTATTTAATAGGTCCACAAAACCGATTTACTGGGTATTCGTAACCTACAAAGTAGGTTATACCAACGCTCAAAATAGATGAACGTTACCTAATTAAACGGTTACTGAAACCTATTCACTGGGTATTCGTAACCTTTTTTCCTATTCTCAAAATAGATTAACGTTACCTAATTAATAGGTTCCTGATACCGATTCACTAGGTATTTGTAACCTACAAAGTAGGTTATACCAACGCTCAGAATAAATGAACTTTACCTAATTAAAAGGTAACCGAAACCGATTCACTTGGTATTCGAAACCAACAAAGTAGGTTATACCTACGCTCAAAATATGTTAACGTTACCTAATTAATAGATTACCGAAACCAATTCACTGGGTATTTGTAACCTTCGAAGTAGGTTACACCTATGCTCAAAATAGATTAACATTACCTATTTAATAGGTCCACAAAACCGATTTACTGGGTATTCGTAACCTACAAAGTAGGTTATACCAACGCTCAAAAGAGATGAACGTTACCTAATTAAAAAGTTACTGAAACCTATTCACTGGGTATTCGTAACTTATAAAATAGGTTTTTCCTATTCTCAAAATAGATTAACGTTACCTAATTAATAGGTTACTGATACCGATTCACGATTCAGAGTATTGACCTAAATTAACGCTCAAAATAGATTAATATTACCTAAACGAAGAAGGTTACAGCAACCAACTAACTGGGTAAAGGTAACCCAATAAATAGGTCATCGAGACCAAATATGTTGGTTACGCCATTACACAAAATATTACTAACGCTTACCTTCTGGCAAGGTATTTTTTACGTAATGGATATGTTTGTGTTACCCTATTACACGGTTAATTTAACACCAATATTAGGTTTATATTGTTTTCATAATGAACTAGGTAAATTTAACACAATAATTAGGTTTTTATGTGTTAACTTTAACCTTATGGTACGTTACGGTGCGCAATATGTTGTGTTTAACCTACAGCTCAATATTGACTAGGTAGTATTAACCGAATTCTTATTATTATATCAGGTTTATCACCCAGTTAAAAATTGCACTTTACCTATTTTGTAGGTTAATCAAAAAAATACCTACTAGATTACTTGTTTTTACCTATTATGTAGGTTCCGTTGTGCCATTTACGGAAACCTTTACAATAATTTAGTTGATTTTTACCAAAGATTAGGTAGTTTTGACCGATCTGTAGGTAAAGATGCGGATACATGACACATGCTATAACATAACCTCCTCCTTTTTTTGAAGTCGGTTAACAATTTAACAAATCCAGGGTTGTATTTCATTTTTATTAGGTTTTTATAACCGTTTTACAAACCTAAAATCGGTCGTTTTTACCCAAGATTAGGTAATGATGATATAGTTATATAAATATTCGATTTTAGTTGGTAAAATACTGGGTAAATAGTAAAATTTTATTGGGTTTATTTTCGTAAACCTAATAATATTGGGTAGTTTTGACCTTTATTAGGTCAAAAATACCTAATTTCATGTACTACCTAACGCTGTAGGTTGTATTTACCAAGTCCGTTTTAAAAAAGTTGGTAATATCTACCTAATATAGGTTAAAACTACCTAATTTTTGCATTTACCGTTACCTGTAGGTTAACATTAACCTAGTTTTTTTCTCAGTGTAGGGTTTATATATTTTGTGTCTTAGCAGTACTTATTCATATAGAAATTGGCTGGTTCCAAAGTCAAAGAAGATAAACTCAGTATTACTCATTTAAATTCAGTAAAAAAAACATACACCAGTTCTTATGACAAAATATGAATAGGGGGCTTAAATGAAAAACAATTAGCGATGTATCGACATTTTGATTTACATTGCGCGACAACGTACTAACTCCGCGCGTAGTGTAACTCAAAATGACAATACGAAACTACATGTATTATTTTGCAGGGTAGACTTAGAGTAGAGTAGGAACCAACAGAACTCACCGGTCGTGGTAATGCGCGGATCGCGTGAAATTAGACAATATCACGACGATTGACTCAGGGAAATGAATAGATTTCAGTAATAAATTAATAAAGCGATGCAACCGCATAAGGGCCAGCGTACACGTGGTCGCAAAAACGCAGACCATTCGTGCCGCGCAAATAAAAATGCGGCGACAAATGACGTAGATGGCATGTCGCGTCGCGTGACCCCCGCGTTAAATAATGTGAAGGCATGAGCGCACGATTTATAAGGTCCGCGACCGACACGCCACCTCATATCCCGTCACAGCGAACCGCCCTATTTATAGAGCCTTTTATTGCATCATAAAAGCTTCGTAATTAAAGTTTATGAAACCGTGACGCAAGCGATGCGTTCCTGACAGCTTACTAGCGAGTGTGTTATGGCCTTTATGGCTTACTTTTAGGCGTCGTTAAAAGTTAGGTTTTATTGTCTGAATGGAATCGCATTAATCTGAGGATTTCATTACAGCTTATATTGTTCATCCTTAATCCTTGTTCGTAATCTAATCATCTCTCTGTCACTTTATACTAATACTTATTAACGGATTGATGCTTATCTATGACTGACTTGACTTGACGAAAAAGTATTTTATATAAGTAATATATACAGGGTTATTCATTATTAGCTGCAAATACTCAGGAATTAGGTTCAACAATTAAAATAAAAAATATTTATGAAATGATTTTTTTTAAGTTTTGTTATGAAAATCCCGAGAAAATCGATAAAGGAATCATTGGCGCCTGACCTATTTTGACCTTTGATCCGCGCCCGCGCGCCGTGAGTGACACTCTGCGTTCAGTCACCGCCTGGGTGGGTCATCGTCCTGTTCTCCATGGCAATCATTATGCAATAGCCGTAAAGAAATTAATAAAAATAAAATTTTGATACAAAAACTTGAAAAATTTTTTGGTCAAATTAAAAAAAAATAATTTCATAAATATTTTTTATTCTATTTGTTGAACCTAATTCCTGAGTATTTGCAGCTAATAATGAATAACCCTGTATATTGCGTACTTTAGTCAAAAATCAAAATCAAATATTTCCTTATTTTTTTATACAACTAGCTGATGGAACAAACATGTGCACAAACCACCTGATGTTAACTGGTAACCATCGCCTATAACGAAGCATTGCATCGTACAAAAATGACAAGAGTTCATAATTTTCAAACTTGCTTTTAAATTAACGTAAGGTAGATTATGATATTACTTTTGTAATCAATAAGGAGGCTTTAAAAGACGTGATACTAAATAATGTTGGAAACTAGGTAGGTAACCTAACTGCATCTAACATTACTCAATATAGGAAACTAATGTTTATTGCCTACCGGTCTTCATAGGACGGGATGCGATTTTGATTTGAATAAATTAGTAACAAATTGAAATCTTTATACATCTGTTCCAGGCACGTATAGCTTATATGTTTTGTTTGTTATGTATCCGTTAGTACTGTAAAAGCACATGCAGTTTAATATTACGCAAAACTGCTATATACTAACATGTAATCCGCACATAGTCATAATAATTAAAATTGGTTTATCATCCAGTATAATTCGAGTTTCACCTTGGCAATGCACTTAATTGACTTAACGGATGTGATTCAATAATATTTTACTATTACGATAAGATTACGATGGATATTCCTGCAATGTCGTCACTTCGTTATATAAATTGAGTTTTAACTATGTACAATCAGTGACTAAAGTCAATGAATGTTTGGATTGGGGAAAAATCTGGATTACGGTTCAAATATTTCTTCCCTCCTTTTTCGCAAAGTTCGATGAGTGCATCAAAATGATGATCCATTTATTCCGCGTAGAAAACGGCAAAAAGGCATTCACATCCGACACTCTCAAAAGAGTTGAATATCTGTTGAAAATCCACGGCATGGAGACCAGAGAGTTGATTCATCAATACCACTTGGAGAGGTGGCAGGAACAAAAAGAGATTGTTGAGCCGAAGATGGGCATACTGACAGTACGAGCGCAGTTCATAAAATGTGACCTAAAAGTGGAGATTATAAATGCACGGAATTTGATGCCCACGGATTCTAATGGTTAGAATTTTAATTTAGATTGAAAATAAAATGTGAATAAATAATATTAATAATCATTATGTGTGTGAAATCCGATGCTGTCTTTGTTCTTCCATCCACATATTTCATGTTTGAGCTTATTTTGAGCCTCAAATCCAAAATCTTTCCCATCTAACGGATTAAGTATACCTACGCTTTTGTCAGTTTGGATTACACAACCCAGAGTGATTTTTTAACGAATTAAACTTTATAATAAATACGAAGGATAGCCCATCTATAATCAAGGTCCGGTTAATGTACACCCAGTTAAAACGAATCCACTTTTTATATAAGTATCCTGTGCCAGAACCAAAAATCCATGTTTGAATGGCTCGTGTACACTGTACATGTGGCTTCGTAATAACAGGGTGAACAATAACATGATGTACATTATCGCCTCCATAAAATCATCAGCGGGAAGAAGTACACTGCCGAACATTATACTTCAATATTTTTTCCAGGAAGAACGATTTAGAGCCTTCTCAGTTCTACGAGCTATTAAATTTTCACTTATAACTTACTTGATGAAAAAGCCCCTTATATTTTAATTTAAAACCGATCATAAATTGATAAATGATTAAAACTTAAAAGTACAATTATAACTATTTACTATTCCCCGTACGCCAAACTTCAAAGCACCAGGCGATATTATAATACAAAAAGCCACTTGACATACCTACTCAGTTCACAACTAAACCATACACGAGAAATGATCTAGCTAGATTCTAGACTAATTTCTAGACATCGCATGAATGTCTACCCTTTTAAGACGCTGACAACAGTCCGGAAACTTCACGCTAAATTATTTCGCTCATCACCAAAAAAGCTTGTTGATATTGACTGAAGCTTTGTATGTTCTTCACCGAATCTTAGTTATTAGCAATTTTACATCTTCAAAAATGTTGAAATTTACGAGCGTATAGTTGCCTGCCGGTTGACAGCGTCTTAATACTGTTTTTATTTATATTTATAAACATGCTTTATTATTTTACGATAACAGATGCGTTTTTTGTTGTAAAAAGTTAACCTCACTAAAAACTTTGAGAAACAGATGTAAAATAAGATAAAAAGAGTATTATCTAGTAACAAAACTAACTAATAAACATAATCTAGAAACAATCTAGTAACAACATGATAATCATGATTTAGGAAAAAGGCAGTATAACATCCAAGTTCGGAAAAAATGTATTTTCCCTCACAAATTTTAAGAATGCCACAATAGATGCTAACAATGCCACAATAGATGCTAACAATCAGTATACAGACTTTTCACAAATTCACAAAAGTAAAGATGTTATATCTTCCTAATAAGATCATGACAAAATGTGCAAAGCCGAAAATAATTTCAGTATCATTGACCTCAGCTCTGTGGAACGTCCAAGGATGAGTGTGAGAGCTTAATGAGCACGCAAACAATGCACTTGTCTAATTGTTGCTGTGTATCGGGTGAGAAAAATGTCTGGAATGTTCTAGATATGACGTCATCACACCATAGCGTGTCAACGACCTATGAGGATTGGGTGGGGTTCGGACGTTAATTAGCAACATTCGTTTCGAGGGGGAATCAATTTATAGGGAAATGACCCGTACGTGGCAACCGCTAATTCTATTGGTCAATATGGTGTAATTGCTATTGGAGTTTACATTACTGGTAGTAGATAAGAGAATAAAGTTGGGAATTCGTTTTTTGAATACACACATGGTTTGGATTAATTTTTGGACCTTATAACTACGTTTAGGCAATGTTTTATTTAACTTTGCAATAATAATGTATTATTCATTTTTATTATTTATTTATAGCCACACTGCTTTCGCTGATGTGTCTACGTCACAGTGTTTTAAAGTGATGCTTTTTAGGGTTCCGTAGCCAAATGGCAAAAACGGAACCCTTATAGATTCGTCATGTCTGTCTGTCTGCCTGTCTGTCTGTCTGTCTGTCCGGCCGTGTCACAGCCATTTTTCTCCGAAACCATAAGAGCTAGACTGATGAAACTTGGTGAGTAGATGTATTCTGTGAACCGCATTAAGGTTTTAACTTAAAAATAGAAAAAAACCTATAAATTTTGGGGGTCCTCATACTTGAAACTGAAACTCAAAAATTTTTTTTTCATCGATCCCATACTTGTGGGGTATCTATGGATAGGTCTTCAAAAATTATGTTGAGGTTTCTAATATCGTTTTTTTCTAAAACTATAAATTTTGGGGGTCCCCATACTTGAAACTGAAACTCAAAAATTTTTTTTTCATCGAACCCATACGTGTGGGGTATGTATGGATAGGTCTTCAAAAATGATGTTAAGGTTTCTAATATCGTTTTTTTCTAAACTGAATAGTTTGTGCGAGAGACACTTCCAAAGTGAAAAAAAGTTGGTCCCCCCCCTCTAACTTCTAAAATAAGAGAATGATAAATCCAAAAAAAATATATGTTGTACATTACTATGCAAACTTCCAACGATATTTGGTTTGAACGAGATCTAGTCAGTAGTTTTTTTTTATACGTTATAAATCGTAAACCGCAATTTACCTTTCGACTAACTACAAAAACCTTTATATTATGTTAATTGATGCTACGGAACCCTTCATGGGCGAGTCCGACTCGCACTTGGCTGCTTTTTTTTAATTAAAAAATATGAGTTTCAGATTTATACTAAAGATAGCAATACACCCACCACACTTCTACTGTAGAGTAGACACCCACATGCTCAAACATACCCCTTAACTGACACATTCACCCCATACCTTTGTCTCATTTAGGAAAATATTATGGTATAGTGTTTGTTTTGTTTTTATTTTGGATAAGTCCCTGCTATTTTTGTTTCCTTAATTATAAGGTAGATTTAACTTGTATTTTCTTTTTGTTTAACAACTTACAAAGAACGGTTTCTGTAAATCGCTACACAGTTTTAACTATTGCGATTTCAGTAGGTAAATTAGTTCACTTGTTTGTTTGCCCTCTGCACTTAAATTATATGAGTGTTTTTAATATCGTTAAGTTTCAACATTAAGTTTCAATTAAGATTGCTTTAAGTAGGTATGTACCTTTTTGAATAAATAAATATTAGCACTTTTGTCACGTTTATGCAGTTTCAGTTTATATAGAAATTGTTTTAATTTTGTCTTGTGCAGAAAACAAAAGGCTAGTTTTAAAAGTTATAACAGATTTTATATGAGCAATAATAAGTCAGGCATGCAAGAAATGTTTTTGAGGTCCTGAGACTTTATTTTTTTTTATTTTCTGTTCTGAACATTATTTTTATTTTATACAACTAGCTGATGGTACAAGCAAATGGTCCACCTGATCTTAGCGGTGACTATAGCAAAGCATTGTCTCGTAGGTCACGCACGATACATTTTGGTCGTAATTTTACGGCTGACAAAGTGTCATTACATTTAGTTACTTAACTCATTTTAAAAATATTAAATTAAAATGTGAATTGCTAATTTGTAAATTTTGCTAATTTGTAATAGCTAAATTGTTTTCCCGTGAGGTTTCATCTAACACCATAAAACTTGAGTACCTACTATAATAAGTACGTGTTTAAAAGAGTCAACCAATAAAATTCAAGAACGAAAATATTGTCTGAGCTAATGCTTGTGTCAATGATAGATCAATTTGAAGTTGAAAATCGATGCAAATTGACAAATAAATAATACTTAGGAATGCCTGAGAGCCATGGTCGAACACCTTATTTCTGTTTACCTGACTAAGGCTCGTATCCAAAACAGTGCTTGAGTCCAGGTATATAAAGATTTTTGATTTTTTCCAATGGTGGCATTATGAATGATGGGGAAGGTATTTACTAGTACCTAGGCCTTTCTATTGTTCATTCGAGAATAGAGTTGTTTTCCTTTTAACGTTCCAAGCGCTTTTAACATGCGCTTTGCCAAGCCGTACGTCTTTGGGTGGCTCGTTAGAAGGAACAAAGGACGTACATCAAAGCCATTTCTTTATGCTGCGATGACATTTAATAACGGGCCCTGAATTGGTTTCACATTTTATTGTTGGCGACGTTAGGAGATTTGGTGAATTACATACAGCCCCAGCCTCCTTACTATTGATCTCAGGCGATATTAACTTTGCCGCTGACCTCAGTGACTTTAGACATAGGTATTGATTCTTTTATACATTATTCAATATTAACCTTGAAGGTAAAAACTTCAGACAATTCTGTATGCATGCTATGTCTTCACTATGGACTTTATATTCACGATAGACTCGTGTTTTACTACTTGGTATAAACAAAGCTATTTAATCATGGATTTTACATGAGAATGGTATAACTTTTAAAAAGTTTGACTATTGTTTTTGTATATGCTCTATTGATGAAAAGTGTAGAAAAATAAGAAGCATAAAAAAAAACAGGAAAAAAAAATCCAAAATGAGAACCTTCCACTTTTTTATTTGAAGTCGGTTAATAGGTAAATGGAATATTAACCTTTGCATCTATTGTAGATGATTTATATAGCGTCAGAGGCAACTGGTGATTTCACAATCCTTAATCGCGGGACGCTATAGTGCCTGGGACAGGATTTGAGATGGAATAGGCTTGCCCAGCACTTATACCATCCTAACAGCTTAGTCGGCCTAATTCACAGGAAAGACATGATCAATACGTGCAGAGCTGACTAAACCGCGGGTTTCCTCACGATGTTTTCCTTTACCGTTTAGAGCACTAGCACACTGGTAGAGAGGTAGTAAAAGATTATAAAAACAATTAACTTTCGTAATAATAGTTTATTAAAATGTTACCTACGCTAATTACATTTTAATGAATTTTTTACTTAGCTACTTCGATAATAATCAAAGTCTAAATAATAAAAAATCTTTGGTCGTAAAACTATTTTAGTAGACCAAGTCAATACCAATGAGGGACCATCATTTCAGGAAAAAACGAATAATGTTGACCGTGCGCGTTTATTTGCGTCCATAAACCGTGCATGGTGGCAATCAGAGAGACAAGTCAGTGCGCAAAAGTAGGACCCCCAGCCGATGGACCTACGCGGGAAGTTAGTGGTTAAAGAGTACTCAGAATCTTTCTACAGGAGGCCCTCTTTTCTTTATTCCGTAGGCACGCCTATGTCCAGCGTTCTTGTGTACTCTTCTTCGGACTTGTAAGTTTCCCGAATTAAATCACAGATGGCGCTAGTACAACTAATTTTACATAATTTACCCTGTAAGGGTGTTGCAATATTGTAGAAGCGGGCCGATATTATTATAATCACGCAGATTTGTAAGCAGGTTTAGTATAAAATGTTATAAGGGTTATTTATAATAGGCATGACGACTAATTTTCAAAATCTCTTCTATCGTTTTACAATCGACGAAATTAATTTGGAACTTGGGCCTAGACAATACAGCACAGCTGGTTCAGTTGCAACATCTCCCCCCCAGCTATTCCGGCAACACGGCTCGATTGACTGATCGCTGGATACGCGTTCCATTTTCAAATTTTTCAATCAAAAATTTACAACTTCATCGAATTCAGCGATCGCTTGAGTGATTTGTGTTGCTAGAATTGCACCCCAGTTAATTGTTCTTCCTTAGAGTGCAAGCTATTGTAAGTACCTACCTAATTTAATTAAGAGCAATTTTAGCGGTTCAGATGTGGAAGTACAATTTTTGAATTTACAGATGGTATGGTAGCCGTGATCCTTTGATTTTATAAATTATAATATTTCAATTTTTGGCTTCGGATGCTCGGCAAAGCACATTTTTGACAAAGGAGCGGACATTAAATTATCTCTGAATTTCAGCCAAAGCCTCACCGATATCATTTTAAATTCAATCAAGTAGGCTTGAAATATTTGTAATAAACTAATGACTTTTGGAAGATAATCTCAAGAGAAGGCCTTTACTAGCAGTGGGTGAATGTGGGCACGGCCTATATCATTAAAAAAAAAATATGAGCAAGGTGTTTGTTTGATTTGCTGATTTTTGATCTATTTGACGTATCTACATAGTAAGAAGTTAGTTATTTTTCACCAAACTAAAATATATACTAATTAAAAAAAAAAAAAACCTCATAAAAATTCTGAAACAAATTACGTCCAGTAACTTATTTTACATTAGAAATGGAATAACATAATTATCTACTAAAGTTATATTAGTTTTGCTCCAAAGTTAATTTAGAGAAGGCTCTTGCCGTTACCGTTCCCGTTAAAAAAAAAACTTTTAAACCTTATCTGGAAAATCAGCCAAGTCGGTCCAGCCGTTATCGAGTTATAGCGTCAGGAAGGAAAACCCGACTTATTTTTATATAGTAATAGATAGATATAAAATGGTTGCTATGCTAAAATCGTTTAGACATTTTTTTGGCAGCCGTGTACATGTGAAGAGGTGAGGGTGATCGAACGAAAAGAAGAATTGTATAAAAGTTAGTGAAGCACGTAATACAACATTGGTTAAGTATAACTAAGGGCCGTGTTCACCGAGATACTAACCAATCGTTTAACGGGTAATTAACCGTTATCTAGTTTTTAGGAATACGAAATTTACTGAAATTACTGGCACGTGAGGCTGAATATTTGTTTGTCTCAAGTTGATGGACGCAAATAGGTGCATTGTAGGGCACGTTCCTGAAGTGCGTGACCCACAAGACCATGCTTTGTTATAGGCGATGATTACCACTTAACATCAGGTGGGCGATATGCTTGCTCCATCTGCTAGTTGTATAAAAAAACTTTTGTTTATAGATATGGGGGGGGTAAATAATTTGAATTATAATTAATTGCAATAACAAAAAAGAAGTGGTATACAACGGGCGGTCTTATCACTAAAAGCGATCACTTCCAGACAACTTAGTCAGTGGTTCTTACGTCCATATTTAAAAACAATTCTTAGGCACCGATTTAGCACCGATTTTGTGAGAAGTGACGCAATCCAATTGGTTGCGCTCCACATCTGGTCCAACCTTGCAGACAAGAATTTTGCCTGCTATTTTGCTTAGAGTCGACTTTATTTTATGCGTTGCGTTATCAAAATAAATTTAAAGTAGCTATGGAAAGCAGCTTGCTCAGTAATTTTTGCTTGACTCGACTTTAAACAACGTTCTGCAAGGCAACTAATTGGTTTGATCCCAACCGAGAACAAATATTTGTGTGGTGGCCACCTGTTTGTTCTCTGTTTGGGTGTTTTATTGTATTCTAAGTATGTTTCAGCTATCTAATAGTACATGTTCTGCTTAATTCGGGGCTAATAGATTTGTGGATTGTACACAAATTTTTAACGTCAATAAAAAATAGTAAATATGAGCCAAATAAAAGCAAGGATCGCTGCTATGTCATTTAAGGAGGTCAAGGAGGTTGCCCTCAGAAGAAATAACTGGAGAAAAATGCATACATTACGCCGACAAGAGGGTTGCTCTTAAATAAGAAGAGAATTATAACTAGCAATTCAATGTACCTTTCTTTTTCTCCGCAATAGTATCCCCCAAAGCCATGGCATGTTGTCCATACCCCAACTGCCCCCTAAGCCCCCATAGAAACACGTTGTTAGTGTGCGTGTTGATACCACAATCCACCATCGTCTGTTGCGTCTTGTCTCGTAGCTCGTGGGTCTGACAATGGATCTCTGAACGGTCAAAGACAAGCTTATGCAGATCAGGGCGAACATTACCGTGGAACCGATTATCGCGTGCTACATCATGTCAAATGTGTTTTCTGGACTTGCAGTGCAGAACTTGAATTTAGAAAAAGCGTGTCGAGTGAATTTAGGTTATGATGATGAAGTATGTACAGCGCTGAACCGACGACAGACGACAAGAGATGGCAATAGTTTAAGCACTGTTTATCTTTTGGCATAATTTTAGAAAATACAACATAGGAGATACAACGTAACCACCGTTCTTCTTCTTATCGTGTCACTGATTCTTTCGAACCAAGTGTGGTGAAAGGATTTTAAGTGCGCCTCGAAGAGGCTCCTTTCGTGCACTTGACACATATTTTCGAACTTTTTAGGTTCTACGATATGCCGGTTTCCTCACGATGTTTTCCTTCACCGTTTGAGAGCACTGGCATAGTGTACATAAATTTTTGGGCAGAAAAACTCATTGGTACACGACTGGATTCGAACCCACGACCTTAGGATCGGAAGGCGGGGCCACTACCACTAGGCCACCAGCGCTCTCACCACCGTGAAGGGAGGGAAGTGGGAACTAAAAATAGTGTTTTTTTTATACTGGCGCTGGAAACAAAATCTTTTTTGACATGCAGTCAAGTCATTTAATCAATCAATAAGTATGTATACAGGAAATCAGGGAAAACCTATCATCAGTGTCCAGCAAAATCCATGGTGTCCAGACAGAGTGTCTACCTATCTATTTTATAGATAGGAACGATAATAGACGAACAACTCTTTCTAGATCCTAGGATAGGTATGATAGAATCATTGCAACGAAAAATAAAAACAAAAACATTGCAAATATTTATTTTCAAAAAAACGCCTTAGGGTCAATTCACACCGAGACGCGACGCGACGCGACGATACTCAAAGAGGCCAATGATTTCGCGCTACGCCGCGCGTCGTCGCGAGACGCATCGCAACGTCGCGAGGCGCATCTTAAAATCGTAGCAGGACGACCGCTATTGCACGCCGCGCGTACCGGCGATGCACCGCTGCGTCACGATACGTCGCGCTACGCCGCGAGGCACCTCGAGGCGCAGTGCTGCGTGGTGCAACGTAATCTGAATTCTCACAATGTAATGTGTATCTTTTCGTGTAGTGAATAAAGTATATTCTGAGTCGCTCTATGAAAAATGTGCGCGCAGCGTCGCGCCGCGTCGCGTCTCGGTGTGAACTGACCCTTATTTAAATGGTAGTGTAACCCCCGAATACTGAAACGCAACTCAGATTTAAGACGACGTCAAATATTCGTCGCTTGAGACGTGCTTAAATCTGAGTTGCGTTTCAGTATTCGGGGGTAAGTCCTCTAAATAGTACTATACTATATACGACATCGTAAAGGTCGCAGGAAACAACTGGACAAGAGACGCACATGACAGGAGGCTGGCAAAAAATGAAGACTTATACCCAGCCGTGGGTGCTGAGATTATGATGATGAAGTAACTATATCCACACAAACAACTTTACAAAGGTATAGCCGGTAGAAGCTTCCCCTCACACTTCCCAAAACCTATTCTGGTACCCTCTTCGTTGAGACAATATCCGCGCAGGATGACCGTGTCGCCATCTTGCAGAAACTTGCGTTCCTCGCCCGAGGTCAGTCGGAGAGACTTAGTGCCCTTCCAGGATAGTTCTAGAAGGCTCCCATATGAATCTGGTAACTGTAAATAAGACAATAGATAAATATGAGTAAAAATCTTAATGCGGTTCACAGAATACATTTACTCGCCAAGTTTCATCAGTCTAGCTCTTACGGTTTCGGAGAAAAATGGCTGGAACTAAAATTCAGAGATATTTTTCACACAACTGTGAGTTTAGGTAATTTTTGTTTTTAACCGACTTCCAATCAAAAAAGAGGAGGTTCTCAATTCAGTTGTAATTTTTTTTCTTTTTTTAATGTTTGTTACCGCATAACTTCGTCATTTGTGAGTTGATTTGAAAAAATTTTTTTTTAATTTTTTATTAATTTTTATAGTGTTTACTACACTTAAGGAAATCACAAAGATTTTTATAAATCCCGCTCGGCTCTTAACTTTTGGGACATTATAAAAATCCTTGAAACATTTTTTTATCTGAAAGGTACTAGAAGCAGAGGTAGGCCAAAGAAAAGATGAATGGATTGTGTGAAGGATGACATGGGTATGAAAGGAGTGACTGCTGAAATGATGGCTAATAAAGGAGAGTGGAGAACGAAAACCTATTGTTCCGTCCCCACATGAAGTGGGATAAGAGGAAAAGAAAATAATGGAGTGGATATACGTGGAAAAACATCCCCTAGTAGTAAAGTGGAAAAAAATCCGACCAGTTGGGATAGATTAGTAGGGATATGTGAATCTGGCGGGAGTTCCCGCGATTTCTTTAAAAGCGTTATTTTACAACCATAATACAAAAAATATTAAAATATGAAAATTGAAAAGTAGGGCGCCCATCCACCAGATGGACCGACGACATAGTTAAGATCGCGGGAAGTCGGTGGAAGGAAAGAGCTCAGAATCGTTCTTCCTGGAAATGTGTAGGGGAGGCCTAGCAGCCTATAGGCTGCTAGGCCTCCCCTACAGCAGTGGACTTCTTCAGGATGACGATGAATACCAAAAATACAAATACAATATCATTATTTCAAACAATATACCAAACGGGACAGTAAATATAACTGGCAAACTAACACTAATAAGCAAATATAGTAAAAAAAAAAATATCAACAAAAACTAAAACTACCTTCCCCTTTCAGTTTTTCACCCATCTACCAAACAACCTGTACCTACTGAGTGTACAGTAAGGACAGACTTGTAGTTGTGTTTGTGGAATTGTATGAGTAAGGCCATAGTTGAATATGCTTATATGTAGATGAGTGTGTAATTTTCTAGAATACCTGCAACTTATACCTACTATTTTGTATTACAATGATGGCCTCGGGAAGAGTTAAAATTGGTAAAGATTTATTTGATTTAAGCAACGGGATAAAAAACATTCTTAATCTCATTTGACTAAAATCTCACTTTCCTGATGATAAAGTGAAGGGGTCACCCTTAGATAGAATAACCCTCTTAAGAGACTGTATGTCAGACTATTAGAAAAAAATACATAAACCTAGCACGTTTGTGCTAAATATTTGCGACATTGCGTCATTGGTGACGTCATACCATGTGTTTCATTCCATTTGTAACCTAATTTGGTAACGCTGAGTAGGTATGGATTATTCTGAAGATGGAATTAGGAGAAGTATTTATTTTGATTGTTCTGGTGCGCCTCTCAGGCAGTGATTATTATTTTAGGTTATTTCAATTACGTTATAAACGTCTTGGTAAAAATCTACCTAACCTATGGTATAAAAATCACACGCCCTTTAGTAGGTATAATGTTTTTAAATCTATATTTTTTAAATGAGAACTCCTTTTTATTTATAGCGAAACCTTTGAAACCACCAGCAAGAAAGGATTTTTGAAAAAAGGTTGTAAAGAGGTGCTAAAGATTGCATAAAAAAGTTTAGCACGAACGAAGTCACACACATAAAAACGTAATCATTCCTCAAAGTTAGTTCTGTCACTGTTTGTCATTACCCAGAGGTAAGAGATAGCAATAGTTCAAGTACTGTTTATCTGATTTGGTATACTTCGTAATCAGACTGAATAACATACAAGTTCGTCGCATAATATATGTAATGTCAAAAAAACTTACCCTATAAAGACCTCTGCTCAGTTCATGCATGCACACCAATATTTTCGCCTCCTGATCAAAAGGTTTACAGATAAAATCCGGCAAATGAAGATAGATACTAGATCCAGGTATACCTAGATCTTTTTAAGGCTTACCAAAAACAATTTCTGACTTTTTTTCTTTATGAAATAGAATTACTTATCTGTATAAGTAAACCTGTATCCCAAGATAGATAGGTAGCTTGAAGCAAGATAAACAACAAAAACAAAAAAACGATACGATAATTCACGATATTTTACAGGACGGAACTCTCAATGCCCTATAATATACATCGACCAACTACAAATTACGTCTTATAGAGATAGGCTTGTATTAGTGTGATTAATTTTTTAATTTTGTTACCGCATAACTTCGTCACTTGTGAGCCGATTTGAAAAATTATTTTTTTATCTGAAAGGTACTGCTTCCAGATTGGTCCCATTTTAATTTTATTAAAATCGGTGTTGCCATTTTTTTTTAAATAATTTTTTTAATGTTTGTAACTGCATGCCTCCATCATTTATGAACCGATTTAGATTTTTTTTTTTTATTTCGAAGGTTATTCTTACGTCCAGATTGTCCCAAACAAATTTGATTAAAATCGGTTTAGCCGTTTGACAATGAAGTCGGTTTCTCAAGTTTTTTAAACTTATAATTATTAACTTAGGTTTTAGTGACAATAATTACTAACGTAGCTAATTTACCTAGAACACTCTTTGAACAAGATTAAAGATTGAGGCTTTAAAGTGTAGAAGACACGAGTATCATGTCATAAATGATCGAAGGGTCATGCATGGTGAATGAAACAACTCTGTGTCAGCTATTGTGTAGAAAACTGCGCCATTTGACGTAGACGGTGCGCAGACCTTAGGGCGATTGTCTAATTCAGTTGCAATCATTAGTTTGATACTAACAGCTAAACGATACTATCAAGGAATAGCGATCATGTATCTTGTTGCAATGCCTTTTTGACCGCTATCTATCAGTTGCAATGATAGTTTTGCAGCGTGAAGTTCCTGCAAATCAATTAGAAAATATGTAAGGGAGGCTGTAAGGGATGTTTTATCAAATCAAATCAAAATTAATCATCTTTATTTCAGTTCAATTACAAGAATCACTTTGAAACGTCTTAAAGCTAGGTGAGTCTAGGTGCCAGTTCCACGCGACCAAGCCTAGAAGAACAGGCAACAAACTACGGCTCGGTTCCTACCGTTTTTTTATATGATCCTTTTACAAATCAAAAATAATAGCAATCTAATAAAAGACTTACCTTAAATATTTTGGCGAGGTATTCCCTACACGCTGGTACTTTTTTTAGAACAGAACACGTGCTCATCTGCTCTTTGAGGAAGTTAGGAGTTAGGTATTGACATCGAACAGCTTGTAGAATGTGTTCCATCCGTGGATGTCGTCGGTCTTCGTCGTATTTTACCTGTAAGTTGATAATAGAAGAATTAAACTTGCCTCATATTTTTACTTTTATATTATTATACTAGTGAAATCCCGCGTGACTTCGTTCACGTCAAGACCCTTCCTTCACTTACTGTGGTAGTGGCTAATGGAGGAGGTCAGGTAAAAACTATTGGGATATTGTAACTCAGATGGTAGAATGCGTAGAATGAGCGTAGCATTTGCAGCGTTGACTGCGTAAAAAAAATGGCTGGCGTACTTAATGACGAAAAAGATTGAAAGAAAAAGGTTCATTTTCTAAAAAAAGGATCCGTTCAAATAAGCTATAAGAATACACTATCCCAATGGGCTCAAACTGGATTTAACCTGGCTTCAACGACGACCTCTCTAAAAATATAGCAGAACTTTACAAGAATGTAAATAGCAATTTAACTAATATCGAATGCAAGGTAGATCTGCTGGATGACATAACCGTGATATCGGGACTGTAAGAGTTCAACTGACTCTGGTGGATGTGTCGTAGGTGTAGGTGACATATTCTACTTGAGTACTGAGTACTGAAGCTGCAATTTCAGGTACCTCTGTACCAGGAGACGCATCTATGGAAGAACCCAGTACTAAAGCCGCAACGGCAGGTAACTCTGAACCAGAAGACAAATCTACAGAAAGACCCAGAACAAGAGCCGCAACGGCAGGTACCTCTGAACTAGGGCCCAATTCTACCGAATCACAAAACACAGGAGGTACAACGGCAAGTACCTCTAAATCAGGGCCCAAATCTACAGAATCACCCAGCCCCGGAGCCACAACGGCAGGTACCTCTAAACCAGGGCCCAAATCTACAGAATCACCCAGCCCCGGAGCCACAACGGCAGGTACCTCTGAACCAGGGCCCAAATCTACAGAATCACCCAGCACAGGAGCCACAACGGCAGGTACCTCTGAGCCAGGGCCCAAATCTACAGAATCACCCAGCACAGAAGCCACAACGGCAGTTACCTCTAAACCAGAGCCCAAATCTACGGAATCACACAGCACAGGAGCCACAACGGCAGGTACCTCTAAACCAGGGTCTAATTCTACAGAAGAACCCAGCACCAGAGCAGAAACCAGAGCCGTAACGGGAAGTACCTCTGTACCAGGGAACACATCTAAAAAGGATTCTAAAAAGGATGACACTGCTGAAGGTGAAGATGATGACGATGATGATGGTTATGGGATTGGTTTCGATGACATTACTAAGACAGTGAGTGAAGCAAAAACTGCGATAGAAACAGGCAGTTAAAGAAAATTCGTTTGTAATTATGTAAATACTTACTTGTATCTTAGGAATAAAAAGCATTACAAAAAAATATCTTGACTTTGATCTTGGAACATTTGTCAACTTACCATTTTTATTTTCGGCCGGAGTTCTTCTACAGTGTTTTTGATGCATAAATCCAGATTTGGGTCATCTCTGTGGCAGACTTTTATGTAAGAAGCTGGAATTAAAACACCACAAATTATGTTAGTATTTACTTCTAGCGGCCGCCCGCGTGCGAAATTTTTCGGCCGTTCCTTTTATTTTATCGGCATAAAAAGTAGCCTTTGTTCTAAATCGTCTATGTGTAGTGGTTAAGGCGTGATTGAACAAGCATCTAAACATCCATCATCACTTTCGAATTAATAATATTAGCAGTGAATAATGAATTTTACCTGTAATACATACATAATTGTTAATTTTCCACTGAAAACTTCAAGAAATGTATGCATAATTAAAAGAAAAATGATAATTTATTATAGACTTATTTAAAAATCTTATTCATGAACGAAACTAGTGTGTTTATCCAGCATTTCGTACCTAAAAAGTACAAAAACTTTGTCAAGTGCACGAATAGAACATCTAATAAATTTGGAGGCGCACGAATGTAGTCGCGCGGATCATGTCGGGACGCGTTATTATCATATTTTTGTGAATAATAACCGATTTTTGAGCTATTATAGACATTTTCCAAGTGTGATCAGATATATGAACGTGTTTCAAGAAAAAAACAACGGGTACGTACCTATTTGTGTTCATAATTTTAGATACCGCTATCTGAGGGCAAGTGCTATCTCTCTGAGATAAAAGTGTTAACATCTCGCTGTGGCATAAAGTAGGTTAACAAATCCCCTTCGATTAACATTGATTCGCATTGACGATCAGTCTGATATAAACATAGGTAGCTTCTAAGTTTTGATAGATAGCTTTTTATTAAGCTTAATTTTGTAAAGTGAACCTATAACTCGATAAGATTTTTTTTAAAGAAAATATTTATTAAAACTTGTTTTAATTTATTAAATTTTACCTTAAAAATATTGCTGTTTTTAAAGTAGAATTGAAATGTTAGTTTTAGATAAAAATCCGATGTCAAAACTATCGGTTGTTTAAAAAAAAGGAAATGTTTTTTGCATTGATATAAATCAAATGTAGGGAAGACCGGGGCAAGGCCGTATAGCTAAGGATCCAGGCATGTAGTTAATCCATTTCTGAACACAAATATATTAAATCAACATATTTATTTCGTCAGACTCATTAGGTACACACTACAATCAACATGTTTCACAAAATTTTAAAATTTGACAACAATTACAATAAAAAGGCAAATCTCTACTTATTCCGGTTTTGCCCCGACCCATGGGTAAAACCGTATACTATGTACGATATTGCCCCGGTAATCACCGTGAGACAAGGCATCTTGTGCAAAAGAAATCATCCAACTCCTCTGTATGATAGCCGGTGCAGCCTTCATGGGCCCAGCCTTGACAGCCCATACATTGCACCCAGCCGGCCCATACATTGCATAGCCGGTTTTACCCCATACGGTTGTGCCCCAAGACTAGTGTAAAACAATAACATCAATCACTCACACATAGTCAATGCAAACTTGCCGGTACCAAACATTGCATTTAAGAGCAAATACATCACCTACAACGTAGTTGATTAGTGACTTACCTGTAGCGTATGTACACTTCACAATCATTGCTTCTATATTCACGAAAATAAGACCAGGACTACCGAAAAACAATAAAATAAAGTAATGCAAAATTGCGCGAGCCTGCAGCGACAAGTGTTTGTTGACAAACAGTACTGATTGTTCGGCGCCACTGAGCGGTTTGTGCGCGCGAATTTTGAAATAGTAGCGAAAATACCTACGCTATACGGTTTTACCCAGGTATACGGTTTTGTACAGGTCTCCCCTACTTGGCATCGAAAAGTATGGACAGAAGTACAAAATAATGAAAATTTCGAAAATGTTTAATAACTCGAAAACCGTGGGACTTTCACTGGGTACATGTTTTTATTTTCTGAACAGTTGTGATGCCCCCGACCCGTAGGTAAAGGATTATCCACTCTTTACGCCACACCCTGTATAGACAAACCGAACACTATTGCGTGTAAGGCTGAAATTACATTTTGTTCCCATTTTATAGATGGAGAAAAACGGGAATCAAGGACCAGTGACAGACGTAGAGATGACTCCGACCGTGAGAAGGAACCTAAAAGTCAAGAGAGACCTATGAAAAATAACACACTGTAGCAGCTATTTTAAGTTAGCGGACCATTGTGAATAAGGGGGTTGATCTTAAAAGTAGGTGATTTGGCCGGGGGTCTGAGGTAACTGTTCATCAGTCTAGCTCTTACAGTTTCGGAGAAAAACCCACATTATTATCTACTAGACACTTCATACGAGCAATAAAAGAAAAACTGCTTCTTTTTGTATTTAGGTGTTATTTAAAATCGATCCCACAAATTAAAGCGACGATTTTATAATTTAAAATCGAATTCTCGGCCAGAGTCAGATTACCTACAAGCTTTTGTCGCTCCTTATCTGGCAATGGTAAAACGAAAAGTGCAGCTGCGCTGGTAAACGACACGCCAATAACTCAGCATCCCTACGCGAAAGCCGACCGGACAAGACATTCAATGTAATGTGGCGAACTTTTAAAAATTTAACGCAAATTCTTGTTTTCCAATCAAATAGCCTGCTGAATTCAGCTTGAGAAAATTATGCCACGACTTTATTCCCCACGCTAAATATTTTCCCCATCAGCTCTCTTAGCACCAAGATCCGATGTGATTCTTTGAGGTTGTCTCTGAGGTGAGGGGGTTAGTTAGAGTAGGTACGTTCAAATTAAAATACCTATTACGTTTGGCACATATCCACATTTTGCAGTAGCGACCTTGGTATTCCATACGTATCAGGCTCGAAATTCCTGCTCAAATAATGCAAGTATTGATCCCAACAGCATTCTTTGTCCTGGTTTAGCCGTTTGACAATGAAGTCGGTTCCTCAAGTTTTTTTAAACTTAAATTATTTTGTACTGTGCTTCAACCGGCGGCCATTTTGCGAAAATGGCGTCGATCTCTTGAGGAAAACGCGACGCTGAACTTAAATAGGTAGCGAATGTTTGAAACTGAATATAATTAAAGCTTCAACTTAGTACTTATTGCACGTTCTTGATATTTTAATACAAATTACCAAAGTTCAGTTGTCTGTAATTAATGAAGTAAATTGCTACGTTATTTTAGAACAAGTGGAAAATATTTGGTAAGTAAAAACGATGTCTAAATATGCTCTACGAAATCATGTCTACGCCGCGTTGTAGCGTTGCTACGAGGAATTAAGGATCGCAAGAGTTTAAGCTTTAGTATAGGAATTGAAACTTTCATGACAACTCAACATATTATTTTAAATAGACAAGCATATCTATATATTATTTCACTCATAACATGATCATGTAGCCTAAGCTGTACCTACTAAAAAATAAAAATAAATATACAAATAAAATAAGCACAAAGTAATCCCATTACTATCATAAATGTGAAAGTTTAGATGGATGGAAGGATGAATGGATGGATGTTTGTTACTCAATCACGCCAGAACGGCGGAGCGGATATGAATGAAATTTGGCTCAGAGGGATAGGTTATATTAAATATTGACCAAAAATGTTTATGCTTTATTTTAATATTTTTTTTCTGTCTATAATATATTTAATTAGCGTCAACCAACATAATTAAAGTAAATCAATAAATTCAAATACAATTAAATATTATGTTGTCACAAAAACTCTCTTTTACCCTACTCTTCTCGTTCTCCACTTTTACTTATAACTTTGTGTGGTAACAAATGTTTTTATATCTGGCTCAGTTGTCTGAATACTAAACCTTATGAGCTGCCGGCCGTAGCAGCTGTCATCGAATATAATCTGCTTAGCTCGTTTCACAGCCTCTTCCCTTTTTGCTGCCTGGTTCGATTTCCTAATCGCGTTCACAAATGTTAAGTTGTCTTTGCGCTGTTTCTTTAGCTGTTCTCGCTTTTGTCTAAGGCCCTGAATTAGTAAGTAGTAGTAGCTGTAGAAATACGTTTGGTGACGACATTGTCAGCGTTTAGGGTATAGATGGATGAGGGTAGCCCAAGATAGCGTGGAATGGCAAGAGCAAAGAGCAGCAGTATGCCCAGCTGCGGATGATCTGTCTGATAAAAATCTTTCCATCCTTGTTTTTGAGTAGTCTAAAGTAGAAACGAAAATATTACGTTTTTGAGTTAGGAACCTACTTCAGTAGAGTCTGGCCACAGGTTCATCCACTTCCGCGATTGTTTATTCAAAGAATTGAAGTACTCCGCCCTGGTATCAGCAGCTGTCTCCGGTACCATCAGACCACCCTGTCTCTTCAGCCTTTCCCATTCGCTCTTGTGAAGGGCTATTGGGTAGAACCGGTGGCTCATTGTAAGAAGGACTAAATGATGTTGTAGAGTCCTACTAGTTCATACTAAGATGTAGGTAGATGATATAAAGAACTGATCAAGATTTATAACTTGACCTAACTAGGGTTATTGTGACTAGATTTGCATATGATGACTGTTACAACATTTTGTGATGAGATTATTATTATGAAATTGTTATAAACACACAATTTTATCATTATCGCTACAATATTATGTAGATCTAATCTTATTTCTTCAAAGTTGCTTAGTAGTCATCGCAGTGTTTGCTTAAGGGCCCCTTATGTCGAAGATTTAGGTATTTAACTCACCCAGTCGACTTGCATCCGCGTTACGCGGGAGCCGACTTGATATGAACTCCGGTGACCCTTTGACGGCGGGCGAGAACGCCACAGTATAACATAATGCAGTAGGCAAAGTAAGTTTAATATTATTGACTATATTCTTTTAGTATATTGAAATGAAAGTTTATTAGATTTAAATAGGTATTAACTTGATAAAGTTGATTAAGTATTTACTTTACGATCAGGGGGACATTTTCTAAAAATGAATCCTAGCTAGATCGTTTTATCGTCCCCGAAAACCCCTGTATACTTAATTTCATGAAAATTGTTGGCTCAGTTTCCGAGATCCTAAATATATATATATATATATATATATACAAGATTTTCTTGTTTAAAGGTATAAGATTTTATCAAGAGATTTTTACTTATCTGTTATTATCTGTCATTTATAAAATATAAATAATCTGTAAATAAAAAAAAGTAAACAGGCCTTTGTGGGAAGTGAACAGAATAGAAAATGAGCAGTGAGCATATTCAAACCAATGTTGATGATGAAAAAAAAAACTAACTCCTTCAATGCGGTCCCCTTAAGGCTCGAACACACCTAGTTCGCTGGCGGTAGCGATCAGTGAAACGCTGTCAAATATCGCTGTCAAATTTGAGAATTGCCAGCGATATTTGACAGCGTTTCACTGATCGCTACCGCCAGCGAACTAGGTGTGCGCAGGCCTTTATAACATTAAAATCTAGCCAAGTAGGCTAATGAGCAATTTTGCTTTCACTTATTTTATAGAAATAAATATTACTGAGAATGTGTCCATCGGCACTTTTCTTACAGACTTTGTTCTTATGTTCATTAAAAGTAGCACTACACAATAACTTTAACACTACACTAACTCAAAAGGTTTGATTCTTTTGAAATAACATTACAAGAAAAGAAATAACATTACAACTTTCATCTCCGAGTCAAGTTGAAGGCTTTGTAGACTTCAAAGTCAAAGTGAAATTATATACTACTTGAAATACATGTCGAAAAGATGTTAAAACATACTATTAATTTCTCCAGCATTTCAAAAATACCGCAAACTTGAGGCATTTTAATTACGAACCATTTATTTATTCGTGAAGAGTTCAATTTTTAACAAGTAGAGTTTACAAACAAACAAGTTCGCAACTCGTTATAATAAGTTTGAGAGTTAGTGGTATAACCAACATTTTATTGAGGTTACGCTCAGCTTTCTCCCTGTTAAAGGCATTGTTCATATAGGCAAGTAAATGTATGCGTAGCTCAAGTATGATCGCGGGGCTATTATGTTATTCGCGACAGGTTGGCCACAATAGTAAATTGTGCAATCACTTCTATGAAACAGCACTTTTCTAATATCTAACAGTCTTTTTGTCGAGTCACTTGTTCCTTCGAACCAGTATGGTGAACGGATTTTAAATGCCCCTCAAAGACGCTAATTTCATGCATTTGACAATTTTTTTCGAACTTTTAAGGTTCTACGGCGTGCCGGTCTCATCACGATGTTTTCCTTAACCATATTTGAGAGTACAGGCATAGTGCACATATTTTTTTTTGATATAAATAACTTATATAACTTGGTATTATAACGACTGGATATGAACCCACGACCTTAGGATCGGAAAGCGGGCTGCTACTAGACCACCAGTGCTCTAACAGAGTAATATAAAAGCTTGAAAACTAATCCTCTGTCGAATAAAAATCTACATAAAGGTTTTCCTTCACTGTCTAAGCCCAATAGATTGAAACAAGACACGCGCGGGTGCCCTTCACACAAACTGTAAAATAAAATAAAAAATTGGCAGTAAAGCGGAGTTCGTTGTTATTTGGTTAATAAAAATTAAATTTATTATGTAAAAGACCTTTTTTTATTTCCTTGCATTTTTTTAAGAAAAGCACTATTTTAGCCTCGGCCGAAATGGCAATTGCCTATTTCGCTACCTTTGCAATAATGTACTATTAACGTTCTGGAATGTTCTAGAATAATCAAATACCAGGCAATAATAAATAAATACTTAACAATAAATATTTTGGTCAATCCAAACAACACTAATCTAGTTCCAAACTAAGCAGGGCTTGTACTATGGGAACCAGATAGCTGACATAATACTTTTTTTTTGTAAACACATACTTAGAATACAATATAACACCCAGACAGAGAACAAACATCGATGTTCACCACACAAATATTTTGTTCTCGGTGGGGATCGAACCCACGACCTAGGTACAGCTGCTCTGTTTAAAATTAAATATGTAGTTTCGTATTTTTCAGGTGTCGTCGCAGCTCTACTGACGCTAAGACATAAAAAAACAGATAATGTCACAAGTAAAGATTCTACTACTATAACTACACACACACATACATCGTATGCGCTGATAACCAATTCCAATACACATATTTACAAAGTAGGCTCCTTTGTCATGAGCGAATCAATATAAGTAGTCAATTTTATAGGAGCGAAACCTATAAAATTGACTAATGTGAACTAAAAATATACAAAAACCTGATTCTTTGTGTGTGTTGTTCTGATTAACGCAAAATAATCTATCAATAAATAGGGCATGAAGAAGTAGTGTGGACTAGCACACAATTTAAATAAATCGGGTAATAGCTTTATTTATTGACATCAATCCACATAACCTGTGAGGTAATTGCGCATCTTTTGTTGCAATAAAAACCTAGTCGGATCTGTCAGTTTTTACATTATATTTTGTTCTTCGATTGCCCTAAGAACCGAATCAAACATTACCTTTGACAAGGAACGATTGCAACAAGACTGAATGTTGACGTAATAAACATGAGATAGCGAATAGGAGCTTCGCTTTGTAAAACTAGTATGGCAACAGATAGAAAGTGGCCGAAAAATGATGGTATCAAGATATGTGAACGCTGTTCCGTATTATTATCATTTATTTGTTAGTATCAAACTTCACTTTTGATTGCAACAGAATTACACAAAACGCCCCGCTGTTAGTAATGTTGCCAGTCCACACACAAATATTATTATCGTGCAAATCGTGCATGCCGTATACTATGTACATTATTGTACATGTTTCATAGCCCCCCGAAAATTAGTTGCATAGCGTTGGGATTGAGAATGAATTCTTATGCACATGTTTGTTAAAATACAAGTCAAACTTTCTTCAATAGTATCACTTTGAAACGTCTCAAAGCTAGGTGATTCTATGTGCCAGTTCCACGCGACCAAGCTTAGGTAAGTACTTCGTAAAAGTCGTAAAATATTGGTAATTTTATGAATTCATGTCAACCGCAGGCCGCAAACGTGAAAAGCATTTGAGGGCTAATAAATAAGTTTTATGTAAAATAAAACGTACAATAATTATTTTTAATGCAAAATCACGAGTGGTGAAGGACGTTTAGGACTTCAGTGGCAGATGATGAAAAAGGTTCTTAAAGGTAGTGAACTATTTCCTAGCAATCACATGTTCCCTAGATCCTTGCTGGTCTATGCAAAATAGCATTTTTTTTTAACTTCTACCGCAGTATCTGGCCCTTTGCTTCAGTCAAATCAACTTGCTAATGTCAGTGACCTTGCTATTCAGGAAATCACAATACCCTCTGGAACACACTAATAGCATACAATCTCGATAGAAAAATCTTAATCGAAACATCCATTCATAATTTTCGGCACGTGTAACTTTTAAACTTTATTGTCTAGGTAGTTTACCCACCCACACTACACGGTAGATGTCATGTTATGAATCAATAATAACATTATAAAAGTAAGGATTTGTATTTTTGTTTATAACGAATAAACTCAAAAACTAGTACGATTTCAAAAATTATTTCATTGAAAATGGTTAGTAATTAGGTTTGATTATCGAAACGGATGATGAAATGACTAGAATCGGTCACTAGTCACTAGATATCAGAGATCTACTATTCAACGGATGGTATACGTGATCGAATGAATTCTTCATGTCGCACGTAAACAACGCCTATCGCCAAATCCTCGCCACATGGTGACTAACAACTAGCTTTTATCAATTAGCATAACGTCTGATTTCCACATCCAAGCGTGAACCGGTTTGACTGGTCATCTACCAACACGTTTGAACCTTTCAAAGCCATTTCTTAATACCAGAAACAACCCAAATCCAAAGATGTCCTAGCAAACTATGCGAAGAAAACAAAATGCTTGAGCACTTTTTGCGAAAGAATTTTGAATGAACGTAGGACCCGTGGAATTGCGTAAAGATAAACCACATAGTTAAAAACTTGACAAGCAAGTCCAGTACTAGCTAGTAACTATTAGTTGATAGCCGCCGATTGATAGTGGTCAAGAAAAAGAACTCATCACCAAGTTTGTGTATAAATTAGCAGGTGTATTGTATAGTTTTTGGGGATTCATATTCATATTTATATTCATTTATTCACTGCTTCATGTGTTTTATAGGTCTTATTAACTTTGGGACCAAACCATTATTTTTATATAACAGGAATAAATAAAAAAAATACAATACGTACATTTTACATACATGCTCTATGATGCACTTCCCTGCGTCCATCAACTTGAGGCATAAATGTTCAGCCTCACGTGCCAGTAATTTCACCGGCACCCACACCCTTCAAACCTGTACACAGCGATGCTGCTTCACGGCAGGAATAGGCATGGTGGTAGTACGCACCCGCACGAGACACACACAAAGAGCTCTACTACTACTAAAATTACTGAGACCTCTTGAACTGCTGTGACTTCAAACGAGCAGAAACAGTTGGCAACAGTTATTACGACTATTTGTAACGGAGATTTTGTACTTCACAAAATGATATGACTCGGATTGAACGCATTAACACTAAGAACATTAATGATTTTCCTATTTGTCTTTTTGAACTATTCACAGGGTGCTCATGTTGGTATGGATGATCGTGAACCCACCCTGTATACAACTAGATCAGTCGATGAAGCACTACGATATTCAATTCAAATAAATTCAGTCGATAGTTTTGAAGACTTAAATCATTTTTCAAATTAAGATTTTTGAAAGATGGCAACACTACTGCCATATTAACAAAACTTCACTTAAAAAAGACAAACAATAAATCTACACTAAAAATAAGACCTATTTCAACATTCAAAAATACGTAGAATATAAATCTATGATTTTTTTGTCAAGTTTCATGTATTTTGAAATAAGTCTTCAAAAGAGTTATCAATAAAAAGTACTTCTAATAAAAATCTACAGTGTTTATACATTTAGGGTCCATTTTTTGGCATTTTGCGTCCGCGATAGTGGCAACACTCAGAAATAAATACCTAAAATCGAGTCAAATTATTGCTATATTAATTATCAGATAAAAAAAGTTTTATCCTCAGAGCAGTAACAGCTATACAGCGCTAAAACGTTATATATTTGTCTCAATGACAAGCGTAAGCAGAGTTTTAGCGCTTTTTGTCTACGTGATAAGTAAATTTTGTTAAGTGCAGTACCAATCCGTATGTTCATACTACAAAACTCTGAGGTTAATGCCAAGCGTTTGCATTCATACAAACGTAGTCCCCTATTTCCTCCCTGGATAATGCCTCTAGGTCTAGAGTAATAACCATTTTGTCTCATAAAATCCAGATCTGCTATACGTGCTCGTATGTTTTCCTTTTTTTTCAGAAACTTATTGATAAAGAAAATATCACCTCCAATTAATATTTCATATAAATCATATGAGGGTTATATACATCATATCCAGGGAGGAAATAGGGGACTACGTTTGTATGGAGAGTCGCCTGTGTGATTCTTCGAAATGACATGTTCTCTTCTTCCATTCCCCTCTATCAGCCGTCATTTCTGATCTCTCTTTCCTTGTCTTCGTCTCTAAAGCAAAAAAAGAACTCGAAAAAGTAACAGATATTTCGCTGGAGCAAATCAATATGATAATGAGCCATTTGTCATGATGAATTAATGAATTTTAATACATCATATTGAATTGAGCCCAATAGGGACATATAGAGCTATTTAACAAGATTAATTAATAATTAAGTGTTTGTACATGAGATAATAAAGTTATATAGGTTCATAAAATTAAAAAGTCAATATGAAATATTAGACATTCAGAAGAAGTGGATGAGACTATTTATTTCCTCGCAAGTGTAATGGAGAAAAATACAGGTGGCTAACATGTGCTGTTTCACACGGCATTTCGATCGATCGCTTCACTTTACATTAGTTTGATCATTCCATTCTTGGTCTTCAGATCGACAAGCACACATCGAAGGCAGGTTTAAGAAATATTCAACAACATCCTCGGTATATTCCAAGAAAGGACTATCACAACAGAGCGAGCACATAGAGAGGTGAGCTTAAATATATTATGCAACTTTAAAAACTTGAACCGGCAACTTTTCTATGACACCAATATACGCAATTTAGTATGTAACTAGAGCATTGCAATGTTTTTAATCAATTTGAATTTCAGGTCTTGGTGGTACGCTTGTTGTGCAAAGTGTCATCAAGAAGAATCCGGGATTCCATCGGGTTCTCCAGTGTGAATTCGCATGTGACTTGTTAAAACAAATTTTAGGGCAAATGTCTTTTCACATCTACTGCAGGAATATGGCTTTTCTCCAGTGTGAATTCGCATGTGACCTTTTAAATGACATTTTTGAGCGAATGTCTTTTTACATCTATTGCAGGAATATGGCTTTTCTCCAATGTGAATTCGCATGTCATTGTGTGCTGTTAAAGTACTTTTATGAGTAAATGTCCTTTTACATGTGTGGCAGGAATATGGCTTTTCTCCAGTGTGAATTCGCTCATGAGTTGTTAAAGCACATTTATGAGCGAATGTCTTTTCACATCTATTGCAAGCATATGGTTTTTCTCCAGTGTGAATTCGCATGTGTCTTCTTAAATGACATTTTTGATTGAATGTCTTTTCACATCTGCCACATGAATATGTCATTCCTCTGGTGTGAATCTTTAAATGTATCACCAAGTGAAATCTCTTGCGGAATATTTTGTGGCATACATCGCATATGAAGCATGAATGCATATTATAGATATCATTACTACTACTTTCTCGAACAGTATTTGAATCATTTGAATCATAATTGACATTTACATCACTGAAAGACTCTAACTCGAACTTCTCAATATCAATTTCTTCGTGTTCAGGGGTTTCATCTTCTCTTTCTTCTTTGTACTCAAGTATTTGTTCATCTTTTACAACTACAGGAGTGCTTGACGCACCTATTAAACCACTTAGAGACAAGTGCACTGCTTGAGTCAAGGATAACTTCAGTATTACATTCTGAGGTTGCGGAAATGTTGAACACTGCTTGTCAAAGAGAAGCGAAACAAACAACTTCCCAGAGCATAGACGAAGCCATGATACGATTCAAGGGAGTATCATCTTTGAAACAATACATGCCAGCTAAACCTATAAAAAGGGGATTCAAGGTTTGGGTTCGTGCAGATAGTTCTACTGGCTATGTATATGAATTTCAGATTTACACTGGTAAAAATGAAAATAATACACCGGAATTAGGTCTGGGTGCTAATGTGGTCAAATCCTTGACAAAAACTCTGATTGATCAGAAAGTTCCGGCGCACGTAGCTTTCGACAATTTTTTTGCATCGTATCCCTTGATGCAATACCTTTATGACAATGGGATTCATTCTACTGCCACTGTCAATATAAATAGAGCTGATTTACCTACATTTGTAAAGGCGCAAAAAAAGAAAAGTAAAGTAAAGCTTGATAGAGGAAATTACAAATGGAGAGTGAAGAAAGATGTTGGATTCGTGATTTGGAAAGATACAAAAAACGTAACATTGTTGAGTACAGCTTTCCATCCCAAAGAAAAGACTGTTTGTCAGAGAACAATAAAAGATGGCTCAAAGAAAAATTTTCCTTGCCCTTTGGCTTTAGTCCTCTGGATGAGTCTCCAAATCACAATGTATGCACTGATATTTTAGACTCCTGACGTAACCCGTCCCTGACTCGGCACTGATGTGTGGGGATAGACCTTTAGGTGGCTGTATTATCAAGGGGTCGCGGTTACCACTCAATTCCTTGTTCCTTTATATGTTATAAAAAACGTACGACTATTGTCCCTTTTGCCATTATTGCTATGAAAAGGAAATTCTAGAGGTCAAAACTAGCTAAGGAAGATATACTATATTGCTCTGAATTTCTGTAAAATAAGTTGTATTTCATTACACGGGCACAGTTTTTTATCTTCTTCATGTACATACTAAAAACTTATCTAAAAAAAAATAGTAAGTTGTTTTTACCGCTATTTAAAATATTACAAAAAAAAATATTGCTAAAATTTATTGAACAAAATATATTGTAAGCCCACCACTGGATTTAGGTCTCCCCCACACTTTTGGGGCGGTTTGCCTGTACTCGATATTAGATATTACCAGTGCCATATACGTTGACAAAACATGACTTAACAATGTCTCATATGATCCGTAGTCAAGCCCTTGTTAGGATCGATATGTTTGATATCGTATAACGTGTGATGCTAATGTGTACCAAACTTATCTACATTATATCGCGCGTGTCAACTCAAAACTTCGGATATTTATTAATAAGAGCTTGTAAGAAGATAGGTACTACAGTAAAGATTTTTACGGGAGTCTAGATTTAGTCAAATATGATGTATTTAGTCAAAAGTGTCAAAAAGAACTACTGAGCAAAGATCACTTTGAAACGTCTTAAATCTAGATCAAAGTCTGAGCATTACCTAGTTATAAACTCATAACATAAAATAATAGGCAATAAAAATACAAAATAACGTAGGTTTTAACAGTTTTTATTTTAAGTAAGTACATTACAAATATACCTCTTTTTATATATTTTTAACCTTGCCCAAGACTTATGAAGTCTACCTCTTTTTCTATTTCTGCTATAGTCGTAGTGGAGCTCTTTGTGTAGGGCTGAGACTCCCCCATCTCAGTTTTGTAGTGAAGCAGCATTGCTGTTTTTGGTTTGAAGGGTGTGGGTGCCGGTCAATTTACTGGCAAGAGAAACTGAAAATCTGTATGAATGTTGATGGAAGGAAGCAAGGCAGTACATCATAGTATAGGGCACGTTTCTGACGTTCATGGGGGGTACTGGCCATATGCTTGTTCCATCAGCTAGTGTATAAGAAAAAGAAGAAAAGATCTGAGAGGATTTCTACTATTTCTAGGGATCACACTTCTGAGTTCTCAATCATGGCTTAGATTCATCCAACTATGGTATTAGCTCCTCTGAGTTGTAAGTATCCAGCAGTAATATCCATTGGCAAGCTTCTAACTGTTGCAAACTCCTCACAATTGCTGTAGAATAGTTTGGAGTGCCGATCCATGTATGGAGCAGGAAGTCCAGATATATCTGAATATTTCTTATTAGGTTTGAATGAAGGTGGTGCATTTATTGAATAATCTGAAATCATAATATCGGTCAGCAACATGGAATAGAAGGATGAGGTTAGGACCTATAAACATAAGAGGATGAAAACCTTAAAACAACTTCACGCCTGCATACTATATCACTGAACTGAACCTATTTATCGCTATCGTATGCGAGTGTTCAAGGAGGAGGAAGTCTTTTTTTTCTTATATCTATATTATGAATAAATTTGTATAAGTCGGTCTCCGACGAAGTATGCGAGCCACTTTTTCTTACATGACGATCAAATTGTACCATGCTTCTTGCAAATAAATATTTCATTTCATTTTCAAGAGGAATGAGAAAATGGAACGTTTTAAACAACGCATTGAATTGTAAATGCCTACTTACACAGCCTCTTTGCACAGCAGTAAATCCTACATAAACTTACTGAGCATGTATGATGTAATAAATGATAAATTGCTAATACGAGTGTATTATACAGTTTAAATTTTTTTGTAGGCTTTGCTGATTCATTAAAATAACTTTTTACGATAATCACATGTGTTCCTGAGACCCGTCGTCGCCAAAATGGAAATCTATAAATATTCATCCATAAACTTTCCAGCTCAACATTTATATATTAAAAATGTTTAGTCATACCAATAAAATACCGGTCTTTGAATCTGATTAACTCAGTATGTACAGAAAAATCCATTGATAATATCATTGTACAACATCGAGATATAAAGAAATAACAATGAAACTCAGTGTTATTTTTTCATTACGAACTTTTTCATCAAATTGAATTGGTGGCTAACTTACTTATCTAGGGCGGGTTTTATTATAGCGTAGTAACACTATTCGCGAAATAAAAAAGTTTCCGTCCTTGTTTTAGACAAGTATAAAGTACCTGAAATAGACGACAGAAGGTAGGGAGCGTCAAGGGCACCATTCACCACTTTCGACAAGAACACACTTTTAACAAAATTATGAATTTCATGATACATTATAGTAAAATCATAAGTAAACACATACTTACGTACATCATATAGATGTTGCTGTTATCATATAATTTTTTATCTTTTATTTTTTTTTATTTTCTTTTTCTCTTTACCTCCTCGCAGGTCCGCATCGCTTCTGGGGCGAGGGGGAGGAGGGGAATTTTATTACACTGTGCGAGTGGGAAGGCCAATCTTTATGTTTAATAATAATTAAGCGACTAACGGCTATTGGTCTCCAAGTCGGAGCATGCTCCGCGTCGCGCGTCGCCTCCCCTCGGTGTACAGCTCGTTATATACGACTCGCCTAAAAATTTTTCAACCACAACTGACTGAGCAGCGAACGTTGCGGACGCACTCTCTTAGTATCTGATCTTTGTAACTAGTACACACTCTCTACTAACTTCGTGATGCCGCCCAAGACCAGCGGTAAGGCCGCTAAGAAATCTGGCAAGGCGCAGAAGAACATCTCCAAGACCGATAAGAAAAAGAAGAAGCACAAGAGGAAGGAGAGCTACGCCATCTACATCTACAAGGTGCTGAAGCAGGTACATCCCGACACCGGAATCTCCAGCAAGGCCATGTCGATCATGAACTCGTTCGTGAACGACATCTTCGAGCGGATCGCTGCGGAGGCGTCCCGCCTGGCCCACTACAACAAGCGCTCCACAATAACGTCGAGGGAGGTGCAGACTTCGGTGCGACTCCTGCTGCCCGGCGAGCTGGCTAAGCACGCCGTCAGTGAGGGCACCAAGGCCGTCACCAAGTACACCAGCTCCAAGTAGAGTGTGCAGTCGGTGCCACCTCGCGCCGCCGCAACCCCGGACATGCAAGACACCAACAACCAAAAGGCCATTTTTAGCAGGGGTATAGGTATCAAAAAATAAAACAAAGTTTGAATTGTTATAGTGAAACAAGAAGAACCTCTATTCAAATATTCGCTGGTCTATGCCTTTACAGATATTAATTCAAGTTATTTAGCATAGAACCTTTGAATACTGTTAGCCACCACCGACAAAAATCTTGACTAGACTGAAGTGACGATCGCATACACGGTCCAATCGGCATGATCCAATCGCCATGATCAAGCCAAAAGAATCGAAATTCGATTGTTCCGTCAATTATAACTGTCATGCCAAATAATGCCAATCCACTCCCACACACGGTCAGTTATAACTGATCCAATCGGTAGCGTCATGCCGATTGGACGATAGGAAGTATGGTGTATGGCCAGCATTACATAGACATCAAATTCTTTTCTCTGATTTTATTCAACCCAAACCAATGGATTAGTAGGTACCTAAGCGTATCAGAAAATATCTAGTAAACGTACAACGGATGGCTGCTCTACTTTCAGCGGTCCACGACGCAGCCAGGAATGCGGTCACCGGCGCCTACTAACTGCTAGTTCATGTTTCACCAGTACTGCGTTTAAAATTACGCATCACGGCGCAAGGATTCCTGATCTTCTTTGGATAAAGCTTGCCAGTTACCAATGTCATCTATAGAATCAACACGTTTTGTGGCGGGTCTTTGCTTGAGCAGTGCATTCATGAAGCAATCTACATGATGCCATGCTTTCATGGTCTGATTCTCTCCATAAGGGCTGGGTGTATGCTTTGCAATTCGCAATTCGCCACTGGGACAGTTTCCTTTACATCCTTTACAGTTTGCTCGACCTGCTTTAGCTCTGTCCACGTAGAATGGTGTTGTATCTGACATGATTTGGTTTGATTGATTTAATTTTTTAAAACACTAGTGTTTGACTCCATGAAAGCTTAGTGTCTGAGACCGAAAACAGCTTATCTCCACTGAAAACCAACGTCAAACGTTAGGATTATTTACTATCACTGGAATATCACTGTTTTAATTGAATAAGTAAACACCTCGATATTTCTTCAAAGGTAAACACGTAAAAACTTGGTTGGCCTCTTTAATAAAACACAGACTGCAAGTACCAAATAGCCGTACTATTTGGTAATTCTGGAATCCTGGAACAAGATATTACGGTATAAAATTAAGTTACTAAACGGAATATGTATTACAGGAAGAAAGGGGAGAATTTCGAATTTTGAAGACGAAAAAATCCTACTAGGTAACCTAATAAGCCTAAAAGTAATGTCATAATTAATGCTGAAAATTTGAAAATAATTAGCAACAGGATTTCATGTTGTTTTATTGTTTGTACAAATACCTAGGTACTTCCAAAGTAGCTGTACTTTCTTAATCTCCGGAACGGTTTTTGGTACAATAACATCGTATGAGATATTTTTTTTCCCGGGCCTATCTCGTCCCACTGCTGGGCATAAGCCTCCCCTATACGTTTCCAGGAAGAACGATTCTGAGTTCTTACCATCCACCGACTTCCCGAGATCTTAACAATGTCGTCGGTCCATCGGGTTGGCTTCCTACTTTTTGTCTTTTGGTTCGTGGTCGCCATTCATGAACCTTTATTCGCCAACGGTTATCAGCCCGATAAGGGTAAAAAAGTCTTCTTTTCTTTGACTTATTTTTGCAAAAAAATCACCAATAAAACCAAATTGTTCATCATGAACTTCTTAGGTGCTTTAAAGGTCTAGCCACGGCATGTTCGCTTGTCTCGCTGATCTATTCCCTTCTCTAATTAACTTCTTAGTCAATAGTTGTTTTCTATCAAAGTGACCGTACCTGACTATTGAAAGATTTAATTTTGTCTCTATATATTTGTTGATGGTAGTGCGTTAAATGTTTACCAATATTTATTATAATCCCCGAAAAGAGGAGGTGTCATAAAATAGGTCAAAACCTTAGTGTGACTGGCCTCTCTGGAGCTCAGTTGGTAGTAGCTTTGCCGACTTCGCCGTAGGTCGTGGGTTCGATCCCTACTGAGAACAAATATTTGTGTGGTGAACACCGATGTCTGTTCCCTGTCTGGGTGTTATATTGTACTCTCAAGGCCCGTATTCAGAAACAGTGCTTGAGTCTGAATCAAGCCTCAAGCATAGTTTTTTGTCACTATTGCATAGAGAACTGTCATAAAATCTTTGCTTGAAGGTCGATTTACATCAACATAGTTTTGTCAGCGATATTTGACAGCGTTTCACTGATCGCTACTGCCAGCGAACTAGGTGTGCGCAGGCCTTTAGTGTTCACTTTAACACTTTGTTAGTTCACTTCTAAAGGAATAGACATATAGCCTTGCGTCAAGCGAGTCTGCGAATTTGTAAAATTCAGTAAAATAATAAAACAATTATTCAAACAAGAGCATAATATTTTATCTTCAAGAGATCTTGAGTTTAAAACGATCTGTTCGTGACCCGTTTTTTTTTCATGATTAAAAGAAAAGAAAGAAAATCGTTTATTTATACAAATTGACAGCTGTCAAATTATAAAAAAAAAACAAGTTCTAGGTATTTTATTCAACCATGTTCCAACTTTCTAAAGTCTTTCTAACTGCAAGGAGGTCGTTGAACCAAATTCCAACTTTTTATTCAGCAAGTAGGTTGGAAACCCATTACAACGGTAAGAAGTTTAAACATGAGGTATTGTAGTGGAACCTGAAATAAGATTCAAGTTTTTTATACAGCTAAGCGATGGAACAAGCAATGGCCCACTTGAAGCTAAGTAACCATCGCTTGAATTGTTTTTAACACACACAAAACAATCACATAAAAACCTATTTGGCTAAAGTATAGGGTTGTGTACTATGCCAGTACTCTCAAACGGTAAAGGAAAATATCGTCAGGAAACCGTTGTCTTCGTATGATTTATTCAAATGGTTGGCACTTTTAGGAATGGCGAACCTCACAAAAATAAAGTTCGGGATACCGTGTCGTCGACAGTCGATTAATAGAACACGTAAAAACCTCAGAAATGCATCGAAAGCATGATTAAGAATTTTAGACAGAGCGGTATGTACAATTTTAAAGGCGACATTTAGTTTTGCTACTATTATTGTAACTGGTAGTTCTGCTAAGATATCGGCATGAAAAAACTATGCGTTACAGTCTTAGAACTTGCCTCTGACTATCATCCTAACTTGGTCAAGCTCAATTGGCCTATTTCTTGAAGAGTTCCGTAGAACAGATCTTTGTAATCTAGCCTGGTACCTATAGCAATATTTTTTGAGGATTTCTTAAGGGGTGGGGAAAGAAGGCTAAAATAAAATTGAAACATGGAAAAAATACTCAACGGGTTGGCGTTTTGTCTTCCAGTTCGTAATAATGTAGGTATACTTTAAGAACCAGATAAAATACTAAATATATATATTAATACATATTTTTTTAACGTTACCAACTTTTTCAATTCTTGTCTACCAAGTACTAGAGGGTCAGTTGGTTAAACAAAATAAACCTTATCTTAGTTGTCAAGTTTCGTGAACCGCGACCATATTGACATCTACATTTTTATTTTTTTTACTAGCTGACACCCGCGACTTCGTCCGCGTGGTTAGTATAAAGTCATAGTTTGAGTTCGTTTTAAAGAAACTATTTTATGGTGGAAAGCGGACAACTATTGATATGTTTTCACTGTTTTTTTAAAACAAAATAGTTTGCATATACCTATAGTCGATTTTGGTTGGGAGATAAGTTGATACTGCATTATTTACTAATATTGTAAATATGTTATGTACTGTTTTCAGTGATACACTCGTAACTATAGTAATTTTGTTATCAATTCGATATTAAAGACACTAGACTTAAGAAAAATAAAATAAATGATATATAATTAGGACCTAGATGCTAGGTACCTACCTTGATCTACTACAATAAGTAGGCAATATAATACATTTATAATGAAATACGTGACTTAATTTTTTTTATTTATTTAGTACCTACCTATTATCGACCTACATAAATAGTGCTACGAAAGTACTTACCTACCTAGTTATAAATAAATTCACACAGATGCAAGTAAACAATCTTACGTGAGTAGACAAGGTAGTATACCTACTCCTATAAAAGTTGGTACTTACCAACTTTTATATAGGTAACTTTTGTAGGTATAGTTAAAATAAGACAGTGATTTAGGTAGGTATTTAAGTATACTTAGCGTGCGTTTAATATCATTATTCATTACACTAAATAGAACCTAGTGGTTTCTATACAAACTTGAGATCCTCCATGAAGAAATTACAATAATAAATTAAGATAGCCGAAGCCTTATTTATATGCATAGCTAGGTAAGTTACCTTTTTACTTATTTACCAGACTGTAGTCAAATTGATAAAGCAGTTACAGAACAGGTATAAATAACCTTGGATAAACTCGTTGAAAGCAACTCGTTATGCAAACCGACATCACTAAAGCTTATCTTCGTCGGCTACATCGTCACTTACCACCAGGTGAGATTGTAGCCAAAGCCTGGTCTATATCATGTAAAAAAAAAAAAAAAAAGTGTCTTATGCTTATCTTTCTTCTGTTTTCAGTCAGTTCTTGCTATCTCTTATCTGCCCGTCCGTCGCTCGTCGCCATCTTTTAGCAATTTTTTTTACATTTCATATTATTATCCAAAATTAGATGTTTATGTATTTCATTTCATTTTACAAACAAGAAACTTTGTTCATCGTTAGGGGTGCTGCTACAAATGTTTGCTATGTAGAAATTTAAATATGACAGCTGTAAAATAAAATGTGTATTTCAACTTTCCAAAACAAATAACAGTATCATTCTGTTTTTAAATTGGGGGACGTAAAAAGTTCATAGCTTTTTAAACAAAGGTACACAGTTTTCCAATTTTATGGTGGCACGGATGTTAGTTTTTAGCTTTAGAAACGACGCCAACCAGCTTAACTCGAACTATTCTACGAGTTCGTTTTGCTACAACCGATAAGAAATAGCCTGCTTCTGCAGATATTGAAAACAGTCCAATTGGAAGGAATAGAATGGGAATACTCTTCCCTATTTTCTTTAAGGACTCCCGGAGCGATCGTCATCTTTTTGGTGGAAGGACATTGCTACACAAAAACAAACACCAGCAACTGTCATCCTTATAGTTAAATAATGTTATATTAATGGGCAAGTTATTATAAAAAAACTTATCTGAAACAGACATTCCCTGAAGCAGATAATCTTGTTTCAGTTTGAGTCTGAAATATCTACTTGTTTTCAATTTAAATTTAAAACTATGCGCAAAAGTTAATAATACGAGACTAGCGATGTTGGGCACAAATTATTATGTTCTGTATTAAATGAAGCCTGATCTGTGAATGATAAATTAAAATGTGAATAAAAAGGGGTGAAAATAGATAGAGCTTTATCTAGTGTCGAGTTTCAAATTCACTCCGGGTGCTACTCAAGCACGAACAAACATAACCATTTCCAAGAAAGTGTGTCCGGGTGCAGATGGGGCTTAGTTTTCATTGGTGGCAATGGGAAGTGCAATGCCACGTAACACGTATCAATGTTTTAGATGCCTTACTGAAGAGCAGACAAGTTTTAGTGCTTGGCAGTCGGCCAATGCAAAGTTTTCATTCTTGAGGTACTTTTCCTAAGTAAACAGACCTTTTTAGTTTAAATTATTGATACAGCGTGACATTTTGCCAATATTTATGGGATGCTTGCCTGGAAAATAGTTTCCTAAAAGATTTTCTCGATTTTTTTTACAATAGGTTTTAACTTAAGTTTTTCATTATTCATATATTGTCGCAACCCATCCCTGGAAACGAATACCAAACACAAACTGAGTTTTTGCTGCAGTAATAAAAAAAAATATTGCGTTTAAATGTATGAAAGGATAAGAAAGAGCTATGATTATTTAAGAATACTTTAGCCTGTTGTGGATGGTTAAAATCAAAAACCACCGATCACCATTAGCCAGGAACTTATTTACTCATAGCTAGTCAATAACTATTGTAAAAAAAAAACAAGTCTCAATAATTTCTTACGCAGAACCACTAAGTTTTCCTGAAGATTATCGTTCAAATGGCGTTCGGAGACGAAGAAGTGAGGAGAAGGATAGCCTTGCACTATCGAGAGAGATATTCAAGAACATCTCAAAACAGCTCAGGGAAAATATTAAACGAGAAGGGGCGACTGACAGGAGTGATCATTTGTTACAGAGTGAGTATCGATCCTTGTACGGTGATGGAAGCCTGTGAATGTATTCTTGAAATATGACGTGCTTGCAAAAGTGTTTCGTGAAAATGTTTGGCACTTTATTGATGTTACATAAAAATTTACTATTAACAAGGGATAGATAGGGGATAGTTATGTGATAAGAAAATACAGAAATCGGGCATGCAATAATACTTGTAACACTTTTTTTAAAGAAAGGTGTTATACTTTTCAAATAGACGTTTATGTTTTTATTGGCTCTCTATAATGTTATTCGGAGAATAATTTCCACGTAAAGGTGAACGCACATTTGTCAGAAACGATCACATAGAACGTACGTAAATTGTATTGTAAATGCCACCCTGACTGCAGGTCGCGCCCGCAGAGTTGGAATCAATCCTCCAGCAGCACTCATCGGTGCGCGAAGCCGGTGTGGTGGGCGCGCCCCACGTGACATACGGCCAGGCAAATCTAAATCGATACAGGCGTACATATACACAGTACATAGAGACTCCTTGAGATACAACTGAATAAACATTATATTTCTTTGACTTTGTCCAAGTCCAGATATTGTGTTCCAAATTCAAAATTACCTGGCATGAAAGAAATTGGTAGCACACACGCAGACTTGAAAACCTGCAAACTGACAAGATTTGAAAACAGGCGCGAAAACAGGATCGCTTGATGCGTTGGTACCATGCCGAATATATTATACCAGATTCTACAGATTCTATGGAGAAGTAAACGTCTGCCATAATTTATTCGGCAAGTTAGTGATTTCAAAGTATTCCGTTCGCTAGATGATAATTTGCCGTTCACTTCAGCTGCCTCTTAAGTTGATCATGAAAGTTTTATGCTCGCCTGTAATTTTGTGAAGGGAGCCTCAGGCGATACCTCTACGGGTCAGAGCCATAGTTGGCCTCGCATACTAATTAGGAAAGAATTTGTTTCCAGCTCTATGCCAATTTATACCGAACTATTATACCACAAGTTGGTTCCCAGCACGGGAATAGTTATCCTCACTGGAACTGCTAAGAAGAAAGTCACAGAACAGAAGAATAAAGGTAATTTCGGTTAAATAACACTCATGATTATAGTAGTAGAGCTCTTTGTGAAGGGCTCGTCCGGGGAAGTACTACCACCATGCCTATTTCTGCCGTGAAGCAGCATTGCTGTGTTTCGCTTAGAAAGGTGTAGGTGCCGGTGAAATTACTGGCACGTGAGGCTGAACATATGTATGGCTCAAGTTGATGGACGCTGAGCAATGCATCGTAAGGCACGTTATTGACGTGCGTGACCTACGAGGCAATGCTTTGTTAGGCGATTGTACCACTTAACATCAGGTGAGTCATATGCTTGTTCAATCAGCAAGTTGAAAAAAAAATATCGAATAGAGATACGGAGACCACAGACCAGAAGACGAAACTTAGGACGTGCAACCAATGGACCGACGACATTATTAAGATCGCGGGAAGTCGTTGGATGAGGAGAGCTCAGAATCGTCCTTCCTGGAAATGTATAGGGGAGGCCAAGAAAGACCCAAAAGTGTACAGAAGTGAACTTCTTCAGGCTGATGATGATTAGCACTGTCATTGAAGAATAGATAGATAAATAAAAAATTCTTAATTGCACAAATTAAAAGTACTGTACATAGGCGAGAATAATAAGAATGATATTAATGCTAAATAGCATTATCAACCAGCGAACCTTTAAAGGAATGAAGACCACTACTGGTAATATGAGTCTATAACTTTATGTTTTTTACAGGAGAATTGATTGAACAAAATCAAGACGGACTCGAGTATTCCTCCGAAGAAGAGACTGAAGATATAAAGGACCAAGCTGCGAATCTCGCTTCAAAACAGAGAAAAGACTTGCAGGATTCTAAAGTTTAACCAAATCTTTGCACTCGAGTGCAACACGTAACTTTTCATCCCACCTCAGCGAGGAAATGACTAATGCAAAAAAGAACATGGCGAGACTAAAAGTAACACACCAAGAAGGTTCCGAGTATGAGTTATTAACAAATTTAAAAAGGTTGTATTATAAATTCGGCACCATGCAGGTAGAAGTAAATAGGTTCAATGGTGTTTTGAATTCACAAATACACCAAGAAGGTTACGAGTGCGAGTTTTTAACAAAATAAAAAAGGTTGTATGATAAGTTCGGCACCATGGAGGTAGAATAAATAGGTTGTGTATTCACAAACTTATTGAACACGATATTCTAAATTCAAATTTACTTTATCCTCTAGCGGATAAAAACGGCTTTTCCAGTCAGAAATTAAACAGCAAAAACACACTTTCAGAGCTGGTGGGATGAAAAATATTTTACACCATTATCGACCACAACGTTTTCAGAAGTCTGGTGCTAGAAGCTTTTGATTCAAGATTCAAGATTCAATAAGCGTTTATTCAATACGATACAAGAATCACTTTGAAACGTCTTAAAGCTAGGTGAGTCTAGGTGCCAGTTCCACGCGACCAAGCGTAGAAGAACAGGCAACAAACTACGTCTCGGTTCCTACCGTTTTTTTATATGATCCTTCTTTCTAACTGCAAGGAGGTTGTTCAACCAAATAGATCATCAGGAACGTGAAGGGACCCGTGCGAGATGGAGACATCCTCACCCTTCTGGAGTCTGAGCGTGAAGCTAGGAGACTAAGATAGGCGGTGAGTTATCATGCCCTGTATTTTATGTATCTATTGTGAAGCGGTTGAAAGTTGATGCTTGGCACAAACATTTATCATTGATATTTAATAGTAAAGCTTAGGTCTTGAACTTATATGTATATTTTACTTCATTTTATTATGTTGAATAAAACAATCTTGTTCAATTTGGTTTTTAATGTAAAAATACCTTGCTTAATGATAACATCACTAATCGAGACTTTGTTTATTATAAAGCCCCAAAAATATAGCATATTCAGGGTTAGGTACGTGAATGTTTAGTTTTTAATAGGTTCAATTTTCACAGTTTGTCCTGGACGTACAATAAAAGGATAATAGTTAATCGATACTGTTCAATCCTAAGCCTATAATGTTGGTCTCAACCAACGTTTTTAACACCTACATCTTAAATAATTGTTTCAAATTGTTTTAGAAATGCTAGACACCGTAAACAGCCTAGGTAGCCTTCCCATAAAATTGGTCTAATAGAATAGTGCCTCTGCTATTGCTGTATTTTACTGACAGGATGACCGTTTGACTAATTATTATGATAACTAACATAGATTAGTCAAAAATAATAATGAAAATAAACCTAATATAATTATGGACGTACCGTAGGTCTTTCTTTAGTCTATATCTTTAATTTATTTTTGTTTAGACATCTTCAAAAGATGGAAGTATACATTTATTTCTCTGTAGGTATTTCCTAACGGTGGAACAGTATTATATGTATAAGACTTCTAATATCATGTTGTTACATTGGTCTGTATTATACTATGGGGTAGGCCGTGGCGACAGATTCTTTTGAATGTATTTTGAAGGGCCCTTACCTCAAAATATTATACATATTTACTTACTGTTGAAAAAGAATGAAATTTCCATTGAATGGCGACTTTTTCGCGGCAAAAATCCTCGACATGTGCTCAGTTGAATCGACTATTATGAATACTAGACTTTAGCTAAAAACTAAAGCTTCATCTTCTCACAGCCGTGTGTTTGACGCACGTGTTTCAAAACTAATTACACTCATCATAACCCAGATACCGCTGGTGCTGAACAAAAGGCATCGGTGGCGAACCTTGGCCCGACCTCAACGCCCGCGCATCCTCGCTCCACATGGAATCTTGTGTTCCGGCTACTTGTACTTAGAAACAATAGAAATATTGATAGTTTACACATTACTGTATGTATATTAGGTCTGAAGATATAGCAGCTCAAATCCACCTACACAATTAGCGGCAACAACGTCGATCAGGGGGTCAAGTCAGATAAGGGCCACGCCACCTTCAAAAGGGAATACGTAGGAGATCAACTCATTGTGGTAAGCATATTATTTTGTTCTATTCCGTCAGAGATCTGTACCCGAAGTCGGAGTTCTGCTACCACATTTCGTTACCAAATGTTGTTTTCGTTTCGCCTATTTGTCTCTCTCTCTATTGTATGGAGGAAATATGAGACGGCAAAAATACGTTACGTAATTAGATTTGTTGTCTCATCTTTTTTTCCATACAATAGACAGAGACAGAAAGGCGAAACGAAAAGAACATTTGGTTTGGAAATGCTGTAAATGCACTGGGACTTCGGGTACTGGGTAGAATGGGTGTTATGATCTACTTTAGTAAGATCTCTGAACTGCTTTGTTCTCTTCAGTAGAAGACAGAGCTTGTGGTAGGCCTACTGGTTCCCATAGCTCTGCTTAATTGGGGGCTAGATAGTGTTGTGTGGATTGTCTAAAATATTTATTTATCTCATTAAAAAAAATAATAAGCGTTCGACATCATACTCAATACTCAATATATTTAGTTTAGGAATAGTGACGGAATGAAAATGTTCGTCGATTTTCAACTTGATTTGTTCAACGTATGACGATCACATACTACCTTTTGAAACTGAATAGACAGAATACACCGATAAGTTAACGTCACAAATTATGTCAAAATGTGTTCATGATCAAGGCACTGGTGCAAGCGAAAACCGACTCTAAGGTGAAGAACATTTTCATAACCAGAATTATTTCGTCATCCTCGGAAGATTCCTCGCAGTACCCGGAAAACCAAAATGGTACGTACTTGCATACTTTCACGAAACCGTTTTTATAGCAAGTATAAAGGTAAACGCACAAGGACGCCTGCGGGGCTATCGGAGCGTAACGTACCATGAGATTATAACATATTTGTATTTGTATTTATTGTTTTACTTTAATTCTAACGGTTAACACCAATAACAATAATTAAAGACATAATAGACAGACAGAAAGTTGAAAATAAATAAAGCATAAGTAAACAGTTTTAAAAATTTTATAGAGATCCATCCTAAAATGGCCAAAAGTTAGAATTATGTAAGCTTTGGCTATATTTTATATTTTAAACATCTCTTAAAAAGTTAACATACTCCGTCCAAACGTATCATAATTTTCTTAGTTTGTAAGTATTTTGACAACTATTTACTAGCGCCATCTATATTTTAGGAAATTGCGATTTTAACACTTTTTTGTAGATAAGATTTTTTTCTTTTGTGTGCATTCAATCTAATATTTATTTTAATGAATAATAAAACATTCCTACTATTGGGTAAATGTTCCGTCCATAATGTAAATAGGTACTAAGATTATTATGTATTATTCTAGTGCCTATGTAAATAATGCATATTTTATTAGAGATCGTCCAATCTTAACCTGAACGTCCGTCAAAGTAAATTGTTATTTATTACCTTCATCACAAAAATCATTTTGAAGTACTTTGCTGTGAGCCAACTTCAAGAAAACGTGGTGGAGGGGCGTGCATTTTTAGACTGTTTTATCGATACTGGTGTAGATTATATTAAAAACCCACCGTAGGTTAGTTTTTATTCAAAGAGCAGCACTTTTTTCAACTTTTGTAATGTATTTTGATAACTTTAACTTTGTTGTATTTATATTTATGATAGATATCGTCCTATTTAAATCTAAAAAATCCTATATAAACGTAACTATTATTAGACCCATTTCGAAAAAAATAAGAACGATTATAGTTTGTAACCTCGATGAGTTCAGGCAACTTTTTATCTAAAAAAAAAAATGACCATAATGTTGAATGGCGATCAGTGTATCGCTGTCAAATCGCACTGTCATAGTTCGTAACAGTGTGTGCCGATGTATACAATACCCTATGCTGAAACTGATCGCCATAGCTATCGCTGATCGCCTAGATGTGCACTCTTACAATTTCACTGCCAACTAAAGCAGAGACACGTAGGCCTACCACAAGCTCTGTCTGGCTCTGGGTTTGGTTTTAAGTCTGTGTGAGTACTCACCAGTGCATACTGTGTGTGTGATATTTCGCCGTAAGATTTATTAAGTCTACACTCACACAGACTCAAAACCAGAGCCAGAGACAGAGCCAGACAGAGCTTGTGGTGTGGCCTACAGATCAACCCTCATTAACATAAGTTGAAACAGCAGCTTACTGCATTACTTTTTCGTAAAGTCCTATTTAACATTTTTTTTTTAAATAAACTAATCGAAATGAAATGAAATTGTTTATTGCATAAGTATAGTATTACATCAGTTTAGTAATATAAGTTACTAAAAAGAGCGCAACACATACAGGTGCTCGTCAAACATGTAGGTATACTTAAGTAATAGTAAAAAGCATAACAATTATTCATTAACCACTAAATTTCCAGCTAACCATATCCCTGGTCAAAGCCTTCATGACCCATGCGCCATCTGGGTGGAATATAGCCTTGGAAATAGATGTTATGTTCCCTCTGCCAGAGGAGAAGTTCACCAATCGCTTCTTCAGGAGGAAGCAGCATCATCGGCAGAAGAGGGAGTACTGGCAGAGACTGCAGAGCTCTATTGATTTGTAAGTCTTTTTAGGGTTCCGTGGCTAAATGGCAAAAACGGAACCCTTATAGATTTGTCATGTCTGTCTGTCCATCCGTATGTCACAGCCACTTTTCTCCGAAACTATACGAGTTAGGCTAATGAAACTTGGCGAGTAGATGTAGTCTGTAAACCGCATTAAGATTTTAATACAAAAGTAGAAAAAAAACAAAAATTTGGTGGGAAAATACGTAAAACTGAAACTCAAACATTTTTTTTCATCGAACCCATACGTGTGGAGTATCTATGAATAGGTCTTCAAAAATGATGTTGAGGTTTCTTATATCTTTTTTTCTAAACGTCAGTAGAACGCGTTCAATTTCAACGGTGAAATTGGACCTTAGAAGCAAAGGTGAATGGGTACATCACAGTGCGGATGGAACCTAAGCCTGGATTGAAGCACCTGGAAAACTGTGTGTTTCCACCCACGCTCTGATAATCATTCCCTATCACGTAAGCTCGTTGGCATCAGTGCCCACCTTACTCATAACTAACTAAATGCAGTAGATCTACAAAATCATGTAGGTAAATAAAACAAACATTCCACAGGATGGATGTTAGCAAGGTTCCCTTGGAGTTCTGCAAAAACTGGTCAAATCTATTGAAGGAATTTTCAAGTTTGTCTCTTATTCAGATACCCCGTCGAGCACTGTGTGAAGACCCAAAAGACATCGAACTCCACTGTTTTGTGGACGCCTCCCAACAAGCCTACGGCGCTTGCGTGTATTTGCGTTCTGAAAATCAGGATAAAAGTATTACTGTGAGGTTACTGTGCGCTAAAGCACGTGTTGCGCCCTTGAACCCAACTACTATGGGTATAGTTGGAGTTATGTGGCGCTCTTCTAGGCGCTCGCCTATGCTCAAAAGTTTTAAAGTCACTGAGATGTGAAATTAGTAAAAAAGTCCTATGGACTGATTCAACAGTTGTGTTAGGATGGGTGAAGACTCCACCAAAAGATTAAAAAGTGTTTGTGTGTAATCGTGTGAATGAAATAAATGAACTTACCAGTGGGTTTTCATTTCAGCATGTTCCTACTGATCAAAACCCCGCCGATATGGCATCTCGAGGTGTAAGTCCTAAGCAGCTTCAGTCTTCTCTTCTTTGGTGGGAAGGAACATCTATATGCTCAAGTTAATGGACGGAGAGAAGTGCATCGTAGGTCACGTTCTTGACGTGCGTGACCTACAAGGCAAGGATTAGTTAAAGGCGATGGTTACCACTTAATATCAGGTCACCATATTCTTGTTCATAAAATGTAGTTGTAAAAAAAATTTTTAGTTCGTAAAATATTCTGAATACACGTATTTTTCCCCCTTTTCATCGGTTAGCATTAAAAACCAACATGTTTTTTAATAATTCAAACATAAAGCAGGAAAATACCAATAGTTATGATAACTCACGTAATATAAACACATTCAATAAATAAAACTAACTTTCACGCAAACTTTATCAACACGCTTTTGTAATTTGGAAAAGTAAATTTTCTCTTCACGTATGATGTTACATTCACTTCTTTTATTCAACGAGCATCCGTTAGTTAGCAGTACGGAAGTACAGATCTCATAACTTGGATAATTTCTTATCGCGGCTTATACGCGTACAATCTGTAATTGTTATATTACTTCTGTATGAGAGTAGGTATGAAGATAAATATTGGCACTACTGCTCAGAGGGATAATATCTTGCTTTGGTTGACTCTCGATATGCCTGTTAGGTGCGCATAATAGAACATAACACGCTTGTTGCTCGAAACAAATTGTGAACGCACTAAGACTGTGGTAACTGCAGTGGTGACCTCAACTTGAGACTTGGTGACTCGACTTACTGCCGAGTTATACCACCTTTTATCTACCACCAACCTACAATCTTTTACTTGTCATTATTATAGTTTTTTTGTCTTAGTTCGATAAACAGTATAAATATGCCCTTACAAAGGTGCTATAAATGAAGGGTAAAAACCCCGCAATGTTATTTTTCAGCATTTTCATAACAAAACCGCGCCACGATGGAGTTCAGTTCATGCTAAGCTCACCTCGACGTTAGGAGCCCCTAAGTCCTGCCCATAAAGCTTAGGGAATGCGGCGGTGAAATATTAAAATTAGTTTTCATTACTCATACTCTGAAAGTAGGTCTGAAGTTGCCTGAGGGGCCTAATTGAAAGTAAAACTTTCAGCCCTAGGGAGAATCGCTTTCTACTGACAGCTGTCAAATTATAAAAAAAACAAGTTCTATTTTATTCAACCATGTTCCAACTTTCTAAAGTCTTTCTAACTGCAAGGAGGTCCTTTTTTTTTTTTTTTTTTTTTTTTTTTATCGTTGGGAAATCCTCATGGATACTCTTCCGTCGTGACGAGCAACGGAAGAGTTATGTCGGACTCCTACCGACTAAAACCCAACGGTGGTCCTTCTCTGCACCTTTAAGTGCCGGGGCTGTGGGAACTCTTACGGACTCGTCCATGGCCCCGATTGTGCTGTCTCATACCAGAGACCCTCCTCAGCAGATCCCTCCTTCTCTTGCGAGAGGCACGCGGAATCACCGCGCGCAACACCTCCAGGCTTGATGTAATTGGTGACAGCTACTGCTCCCCAGTGCCGCCACCCAAGCCTATTCTGGAGGACGAACATCCACCAAGGTAGACCTCGGGGACTTCAAGTTACCCGAGAACCTGAATGATGAGTACTTCAAGAAGAACAAGAAAAGCACCAAGCGATCTGTCAAACGCAAGGCCGGTGAAGACATTTTTGCTAGCAAAAAAGAGGTAAGAAACTTTTTTTTTTGACGTCACACACGTCTTATAATTCGATGGAGCCGGCTGCACGCACGAAAAAACATTACTCATGCGGCGTTACCTCGCTCTGAGGCGTTCCATTTAAGGCTTGAAGTGCAAGCGAGAGCGCGGAACGAGCGACAAAGAGGCACAATCGGCCTCCGTGTTCGGCAGCGTTCGACATCTGTCTCTCTCCTACTTGAGTGAGCGATGCGTCCGCGTGGACAGCTGTATGATGTTGTCACGTTCAACTACCGTCAGTAAACCGACTTTACAGACAACCGATTTTTTTTTTTTGAAATATTGCGTCAGGAATATATTATAATCGATTGTGCCTAGAATCAGGTGTTTGTTCTACAAGTAACCAATTTAATTTCAGAAATACTTGCCGTCAGAGCAGCGCAAATCAGACCAGAAAATCGTAGACGAGGCTGTGATCAAGGCGATCGGCAAACGCGCCGACAAGAAAGTTCTACGAGGGTACTTGAAGTCAGCATTCGGTCTCCGTTCGAGCCAGTTCCCTCATAGGATGACCTTCTAAACTAACTAGCTGTAAGCGTCAATAAACATCTATGACTGATATATTCTTTTATTTCAATCTTATTCAAATATTTCTTATCTAATTATATCACAGGATCTCTTTGAAACGTCCTAAAGCTATAGTCGGATTTTTAATTAGACGATACCGACTGACAGGGTGGCGCGGCGGGCAAAGGCAGAGGTTGCGGTTCGATTCCCGCCTTGGGACAAATGTTTGTACGATTTATAGATATTTGTTCCGGGTGTTCTGTATGTTTTCTATGAATGATACAAATGCTGCTTTATCATTCATAGAAAACACGGTGCTAAAAATGGTGCTTTATCGTTGCTGGCAGACGAACCAGAATCTTTTTAAAGGTTAATAGGTGGTACGAGGGCTGCTTTTTAAGTTCTGTCGTTTGAAATAAGTATAAACATTTTAACAGATTATTGCCATTTATTGTTTTTTAAAGTATTCTCCGCGATATTTAAAACACTTTTGCATGCGTTTGAATCAGTTTTTAAAACATTTATTCCACTCCGAAGTGGGGGTGGGAGGTAGCCAATGGGGTATCCAACGAGAGATCAACTTTTTTACGCCGAGTTCTTCATGCAAGATTTTCAGGATAGTATTCCCTGAAATGCTTACAGCTGTCTCTATGTCACGGTATACCACATGACTATCTTCGACGATTAGCTGCCGCACGGCATCGATATTCTCTTGCGTAATGGCGGTTTTTGGACGACCTTCACGTGGCTTGTCACTGAAGCTAGAATGCCCACGTTGAAATTCTAAATACCAGCGTTTTACAGTCCTATGACATAGTCACATTCGCAGGATATTACGTTTTTCGGAGTGCGTTGACTTTGGTGATTAGAATTCGAGTTGCATGTCTTCCGGTTGGTGGTTCGATGTCAGCTGTTGCTATACCGCGCAACGTGAAGCAAGATGACAGAGGACATGCCCTATGTGGCATTGCAATGGTCTCATGTGCCTCTAACTACACCGAAACCTTTACTTAGCGACTGAAAAAATTACCTACGACTTTTATTAGTCATGCTACACTTCTTTTTTTATTGGTTTATTGTGTCCCACTGCTGGGCAAAGGTCTCCCTCAAAACCTTCCAATCATCTCGGTCTCCTATTTAGTTTATTTTATATTTCTTAAACTTCGTTAATTTACAAGTTCTATAAACTTGCTTTTATAAAAAAATATAACATTAATTTTTAATATTTTCACATCTTAAAAGAAAAGATCCCAAACCTTTATTTGTTAAAACCGGTAATAAATACATTTTGATTTTGATATTGGTATAAAATTTATATCAATATCAAAATCAAAATGTATTTATTGTAGATTATTTATATTATAAATAATCTGCAATAGGTGCAAAGGCCTGTTTACTTTTTAAGAATAGATATAAAAAGATACAAAGCCTGTGTTCGTTTATCAGAAAAATAGTCTAGCAGGGGCGAGGCCGATACCTACCATATTGTTGTATAGATAACCATTATCGTGAGTGCATATTTGCACAAATAGTAGGTAGGTAAGTCCTTTGTGAAGCGCATAAACCTTTGAAATTTTCCGACAGCTGATAAGGAAAAAAAACTGAGTTTGTGCTGATAAGTTTTGCGACTAGGGTTGGTCCTAGATAAATATAAGTATAGGTCTAACATACCAAACATTAATGAGGGTAAAAATAAGCTATTTCTATAATTTGATGTTTATTCTAGAATTTTTGAAAAATATTATGTTTACTGCCAGAAGACACATTGGCATAACTAAATTTTTTACAGTTTTTAATTCCTTCAGTCACTATCTAGTTTTTTAATATAAGTGTAGGTCGATATAGATTTAACATGCTAAAAATGTATGACAAAATAACAATACTTCTAGGTCGTGACATAAGTAGATAAGCCGTATTTATAGAAGAGACCGAAAAAGCACAAGTGGTTGTGTCATATTCTATTGTAACAACCTAGTCTCATGGTACACGAAGAAACAGACAACAGTAGCACTTTCAACAGCTGAGGCTGAATATGTAGCAGGGGCACAAGCCGTGAGTGACATAATTTATATAAAAGGCATACAACACTACTACTTTAGATAGAACTTCGGTTATCGAGCAGGTAAGTAGTTGACTGTAACGTAAAAACTGTAGATGGAGCCACGGTCACGTTAGTGCCAAACAGTCCCTAAGAGTTATTCGTCGAGTGTGATTAGGATCCGATGGCGGGTTTAAATCCCGCTCGGCTCTTAACTTTTGGGAAATTTTAAAACTCTTAGTGAAGTATTCAAATGTTCAAATGCCCTGAGTGAGCGAGTTCTCGAGCACAATATCGAACTCGTCGAGCGGCTCCAGGATCTGCTTGAGGAATGTGAGGAGGCCGCGCTTCCTGACGAAACTCTGCTCTTCGTACATGTCCGCGGTGACGCGGGTCATTGACATCGGGACTAGCATCCGGTGCAGCCAGTGCTCCCTGATCAATCAAATCAAACATTTTAATTATATCAAATCAAATCAAATCAAAAGTTATTTATTTTTATGCCACACAACAATAATAGTAATAGACAAGGATGATAATGATACAAGAAAAATGACACAAAAATTGTCCGTCACTCAGCATATGCTATAGTAGCGAGCACCTAACGCTGGTCTTTCGTGACACCAGTAGAGTGCGACACAGCGCAGTAACTCCGACTCACCTTCGTTATAGAAGTTTAATTCATTTAGATATCATTATACATTATGCACAGTCAATTGAATCAGGCAAGCTCTTACAGTTTCGGAGAAAAATGGCTGTGACATACGGACGGACAGACAGACAGACATGACGAATCTATAAGGGTCCGTTTTTTTTTAGTTTTCGGCTATTTAAATTATCGTCATCATCAACCTAGATCAATCTACTGTTGAACGTAGGTCTCTCCCAAGACGCGCCACTGAACCCTGTCTTCGGCTCTCTTCCAGTACTTGCCAGCTATATTCCGCAGATCGTCGCCCCACCTTTATTGATTTACTTTATTTGATCTGAGATACTAATATATAAGTGCTAAAGACTAAGGGACAGCCAGAGGCACGTCCAAAAATAATAATTTTGCATATTTTAACCCACAAGCAGGTTTTTGAGAGTGTAACCTACATAGTTTACCAAGAGATCTGTGAAGATTACAATTGTGACTTTTATTTTATTTCTTCAAATAAACATCCTTTAGGTGACCGTCACTTGGCTTTTGGACGTTTAACTACATAGGGTGACCTTTATATGGCTAACTATATCCTATTTTAGCTTTGAATGTTAAAAAAAAAACTATATTTTTTTACAAAACCAAGTCTCACAACTTTAAGCAAAATGAAATGATAATATTCGTTCCTCTTTGTCAACTAAACATATAGGTTAGTGGCACTGTAAAAGATTGAATGCCCTATTCATCAACTTCAACAAAAAGCTACTACTGTTTATGAAAACTTCAACAATGCAGGCTTTCAATTCAGATTGAATACAGCCCTGTAAGAACTATTTCAATTAAAACATTCAGTCTAGTCATGAAGAAATTTAGCTGTTAGATTACCTTTTTGTAAATCTATTTCTAGCTCTGACTTGTGCATGTACTCACCTGATACCACCACCGTTCGTCTTGCGTGCTTTAACACAATTTGATGGACTCTTCGATAAACCAACCGACTTTTAAGATTGTGTTTTCAACGGTTTTACACTATGTTGTACTTACTATGTTGCCTAAAATAAAGTTAACAGATTATTAAAAATAAAAAGTCATATGCACTTAGTCTTCTAGGCTTAGTCGCGTGGTAATACCTAGACTCACCTAGCTTTTAGACATTTTCAAAGTAGGTACATAATCCTTGTAATATCATTGATTAATTAAATTTTTCATTTTAAATGCTATATACTGGTAGTAAATAAGTGACGTCGTAGTTGCTTCCCTTATTCAATCTCTAAGTATTAATCAAGCAAGCCAACTGGTGCGACCAATATGCTAATTACTACACTACACAGTACTACGCACGAATGCAAACAACCTTGATTAGTACGATACCTACCTGTCATAGCTATGGCATAAAAAAGGAGATATTTTGTATACCTTGCTAATAAAATGCACAACTTGTTCCCAACTTTAGAAGTATATATTCACCAATGTTATTGTTCTCATGGCATTGCAAACAGTATAAATGCCACAAACATTGCGCAAGAATAGCTCCGAAGCCTTCGCCTTCTAAGCAGGCTGTCACATAAAAATATGACTTATAGAAACAAAAGTATTTTCAATGTGACAGGGCAAATAGAAAGTTCAAAGGTGTATCACACGAGTAAATTCACAAACAGAAAGATAATACTAATCTTATTGTTTGATTACCATTCTTTTCCTGTGGCTGCCTCCTCCTGCTATTAGTACTTGTGCCCTCCACGGAGACACGCTAGGCTCAATAATTTTGTTTTCCAAAAGGCTAGATATCTCTTTGGCGATAAATTGTTGATCTTCTTCTGAATGGCGTCTCGATGGGATGGCAATGGGTTTAATGGATGATGACAGATTGGTTCATTTTGGCGAAAAATAAAAAATAACCGTTTTTGCAAAAAGTAGGTAGGTAAACAATACGGTCAGTTTTGCGCGATGTTTGAACTAAGCTTGATGTTTTAATATCAACTCAAACAACCTAAGCATCTGCTTATGTTTGTCAATACCAAACGTTTGCACTGTATAAGGAAAAATAAGAACAAAAAAATCTTTGTGCAAAAAGTTTTGCATCAAATAGGAATCACGCTTTTTGGCCGCTCAGATCAGTTGGGGTTATGCTCTGCACTGCCTTCTGCACCGTAGGTCGTGGGTTCGATCCCCATCGAGAACAAATATTTGTTTGGTGAACGCAGATGTTTATTTTGGGGCTAGATAGTGTTGTTGTTTGGGGCTAGAGAATTAGTTATATATAACTCATTCTCCATTCTGATTGAGTTTTATTTTTAAAGATACTTAATTCATCATTTTCCCCGAGAACAAAGTACTCTCTTCGACTTCCAATAATCTTGCTCATATTACATATTGCATTTATTATGTTACATGGTGAGGTCAATGGTGGATACATAATAAAGCCCGCATAGCAATACTTGGAGTGGAAACGGGCCGAAGTTGAGTTCCATCTACTGACCGGACCGATGAATCACTTTATCGTATTTGTATGATCAATGTAGCTTCTCTCACGAGTTTCTTTTTTTTTTATTCAGCCAGGTCTGTCCCACTGCTGGGCAAAGGCTTCCCCCCGTTCTTTCCACTCATCTCGTTCTTAAACCAAAATCGGCCACTCCCTGCAGAACGCGTCGGTCATCCCGCCAACGCTTCCTGGGTCTGCCTCGGCGGCGATTTCCGTCTGCCAGGGACCCATTGCACTCTGTGCTGGCTTTGGTCCATCTTTCGGGTTTCATACGGCAGATGTGACCTGCCCAGTCTCAATAAGCCCACAAGTTTATAATAGGCCAAATAGTTTTATGAAACATGAACAAATATTGTTTCAGTCCCAATCAATCATTCACTACCAAGTCTGAGTACACATTGATGATGTATTCTCCAGATTTTTGCACATTGTTAGTGTTCCTACCCACGCCCACATAGGTCAATAACCTGCGAAAACTACATCATCATAGGATTTCTATGAGAATATTGCCCCGGACGAATTTGGTTGTCATTTGAATATCAATCGTCCAATATAAGAGTCAAAGACAATATAAATGAAGACACGCATGATTCAATAAACTTCCTACGAGGCTTATGATGATAGATGATAGAGGCATTTTGCTACAGAGTTGTTACACGTCATAGATTTGTTTTGCCCATTATTAGTAGGTTTACCCATTTATGAACTAGATGGCGTTCATAAAAGTGTCACTGTCCTAGAACGCGCTAACGTTGCGTTTTGAGATTTTGGTGACCTTTCAATTATGAATTTCATACATGAAGTTTTGCATTGACAATTTGACACTTGAATTTTGGTTATTCTCATACCAGCGGCTGCAGGTTGCTTCGCTCGCCCCGTTCCCGTTACTTCTTCGGGATAAAAAGTATGTCGTTCTCCTGGTACCTCCCAACCAATTTTCATCCAAATCGGTTCAGCAGTTCTAGAGTTATTAATAGTAGTTATACTAACATGACTTTCTTCTATATTTTAAAGACTAGCGGCCACCCGCGGTTTCACTCGCCCTGTTCCCGTCACTTTTTCGGGATAAAAAGTTATCCTATGCCCGTCTCGACTCCTGATTCTAAGCTACCTCCCCACCAATTTACAGTCAAATCGGTTCAGCCGTTCTTGAATTATAAATAGTGCGACTTTCCTTAATGTATAAAGATAGATATAGATCCGATCTACCACCTATCTTCCATAAACATAATTATAAAGAGTGCAGCACGAGATAATAATTTTGGCTGCCTTTTCTGGTTAATAATGCAGACAGCGATGGCGATGCAGACATTTCTTCTTCAGCCGGCCGATTGTCCACTATGTTTCTTGCTCTTAAGTGGCAGGCGTTATAGTTACTTAGGTACAAACCATGGCGAGGCTTCTATATTTGCAGCCACTACAAGCGTCCAGCTTCCATGATTTTTTGAGTTTGATTGCGTTTCGTCCACAAATTCACAACAACTATACAACACAACTTTAGTCAGCACCTTGTAACATGTCGCCTAAATTTAGATTGACGTTTCTAAAATTAAGCGCAAATTACCTAAAATATTGTACAACCGAATAGCAAAATGACGGATTTACGTGTTTTTTGACTAAATTGAGTAACTATCCTAATTTTAGAGCTGTCACTCTAAATTTAAGTTTACGATGCTGCCAACAGAATAGGAATAACAATTTTACGAAATTTTAGCTCGAAATTAGCTAAATTTTAGGATTTCTAAACAACAGAATTGATACCATTAACTCATGTCATGATATATTAACCACTGACTGGTTATTTGACTATCTGCCACTGGCAGCACTGGGTGCAACTTTCCAAAAAGCAACTTTCAATACAAAAGGACTTGATGGAAAGATTTTTATCTAAACCCTGATTTAGAATCTAAGGCCCGTATTCCATTTGCAGCGCAAGGATCACATAGAGCTATGTGAGTCTAGGTGCCAGTTCAACGCGACTTAGCCTAATGACTGTTGAATTTGTGTTATTTTCCTTCCTTGAAAATAAATCTCTTCGAGGGGCAAAATTCGAATCTTGCCAGGAGCGCTCTTAGTCTTAACCCTTACTCCAACCAAATCTCTCAGCTTCTATACATAATTTACCGTCTTTAAACAGTAGATGATTCAAAGATTGATTATTTAACTCCAGTCATTTCAATATTCTCAAAATAAACCGACTTTGGTTTTTGAAAACTCTAATATCATATTCCAAAGCCAAAAACGTTATGGAAGTCCCTGCGTACAACATACTAAAAGAGTCCGCAAAACATAACTCTGAGTGTGAAAAACGCGGAAAATGTAAAAACAATGAAATAAATAATAACTACTTCCAGTCATTTTTTTAAATGTTTTCCGCCATCTGTCATGCGCATCTCTTATGTGGACTTTAAGTATGAATAATGGAGATCATACATTTTAAAATGGTGAATATCTCATTTGTAACGACATGGGCACTAAAGCTTTGCGTACATCTAGCGCGATGGCGAAAGCAATCAATGAAACGCTGCCAAATACAGCAGCAATATAATGACAGCGTTTCACTGATCGCCATCGTCATCGCCTAATAAGTGTGCGTAAGCCTTAAAGGCCTGCGCACACCTAAGTCGCTGGCGATAGCGATCAGTGACCTAAGTGAGCGCAGGCCTTAATATAATAATTTGAATAATTTTGTGTAAAAAGCAATTATTTTACTAATTAAAATCAGGTAGGCTAAAATCAAGTAGTCCATCAGTGTTTGAGCACCTTAAACCGTACTGGGAGGGAATTGTAATGAAACAAATAAACCCTTGAACTAGGTAGCTATATTCATAAAACACAGGCTTTGACATCATTGAAAATGCAGAACGCAACGTTAGCGCGTTCTAGAAACGTTACAATTTTACTAACGCCCTCTAGTTGTATTTTATGAACTAATTTAACTTAGAAGATTAAACATTCCGCCCACGAAGGATATTTAGTGAAATATCCTTATTTACCTACTCAAAAGAAATATCTCTTGTTCTAACAATTTTCAGTAAAATGGGTCAGAACTTTAACTGCTTACTACTTTTTAACATTTTTTATTTACTTTTATTTTTACTACATCTTAAACTTTTACTGAACTAACTTATACTTAGGTACTGAACTAACTTATACATTTTTAGTGAACTTATTCTTACACTTTAAACACTTTTACATAAACTTATACGATATCATCGCATTATACAACTTATACATACATATTTAAGAACTAACTGGCAACACACATAACTTTGAGGTTGGCCGTTTAATCATATTTTTACTGGTCTGTAGAGTGACCACACGGGTTACGTTGTCTGGACCTGGATGTTTCTGCACTACACGACCCATTAACCAGCGACCAGGTGGCAGGTCATCTTCTTTTATTAGAACCAAGTCACCAACATTTGGTTCAGGTATTTTTGCTGACCATTTGTAGCGATGTAAAAGATTCCCCAGATAGTCATGAGACCATCGACCCCAAAAGTTCTGCAATGATTTTTGAAGGTTTTGCCATCTGGACAATAAACTAACACTTGAACTCATAAAACTACGATCTGATACAGCGACAAGCGGTTCACCTATCAAGAAATGACCTGGCGTTAAGGGATATGGCTCATTTGGATCACTATTTACTATGGCTATGGGACGAGAATTTAAGCAAGCCTCTACTTGACTGAGCAGCGTGCTCATCTCTTCGAAGGTAAGTGTGGAGTCGCCAATCACACGTTTTAAATGGTATTTTGTAGATTTCACCCCTGCTTCCCATAAGCCTCCAAAATTAGGCGCGCGTGGAGGAATGAAATGCCATTGAGTACCATGCGACTCACAATATTCAGCTGCTTCTTCTTGAATTTTAGCAAGTTCTACCAATTCCTTAGATGCCCCTACGAATGTCGTACCATTATCGCTCCATATGTCGGAACAGTGTCCCCGTCGAGACACAAACCGTCGAAACGCGGCTAAAAACGCATCAGAACTCATGTCACTTACTAGCTCTAAATGTATGGCTCGAGTGGCCATGCAAATGAATAAACAAATATAACCTTTATATGATTTGTTTCCACGTCCTTTGGATGTTCTAATTTGAATTGGGCCAGCATAATCTACTCCACTATGCTGGAATGCTCTAGCGGGTGTGCATCGAACTAAAGGAAGTGATCCCATGAACTGAGTCTTGACTGCGGCAGTTTGACGTATACATTTGACACACTTACGGATATGCTGCTTGACAAGACTTTTCACACCAATGATCCAGTACGCTTTTCGTATATAGTTCATCATCAACTGAACTCCTCCATGCAACGTGTTCTTGTGAGCATCATCTACCACTAGCTTCGCTAAGTGGGACTGGTGAGGCAGTATTACTGGATGCTTAGTCTGTTCTGGCAAGGTTGAATTGTGGAGCCTTCCGCCCACTCTGAGAACACCTCTTTCATCAAGGTAAGGACTTAATGATTTTAGCTTACTATTCTTTGATACGATCTGTTCTTTGGACTTCAAATCTTTAATTTCTTCTGTGTACTCTTCAGCTTGTGTTCCCTTGACACAGCCTTCCCATGCTTCTTCTACTTCAGCTTTCTTTATGTATCCTTTATTTTTATTTAGAAAACGCCTGCAATAGGATATCACTCGCAACATGCGTTGCAAAGACGAAAATCTTTCGAGAACTGTCGTTGTCGGAACTGAGACTACGTGAACTTTTACATTCTCTTCTAAATTTACATTTTGATCTCTTGTTCTTTTGTACTTTATAATAGGATCCTGAAGGAACTGAGGCCCATAAAGCCATTTATCCATTTCAGCCAACAACGATGGCGGTACTCCTCTAGAAGCACAATCAGCTGGATTGTGCTCTGATACAACATGATTCCATTGTGAAGAATCCAACGTGGTTAAAATATCTGATACTCTGTTCGCTACGAATGTCTTCCATCTACTAGGGTGGCTGTTAAGCCAGGCTAGTACGATGGTGGAATCTGTCCATGCTTTGACCTTATCTTTCTGTATGCTTAGAACTTCCATCACCTCTTGAATGAGCTTTGTCAGCAACACCGCTCCACATAGCTCTAGCCTTGGTATGCTTACTTGTTTGATAGGAGCTACGCGAGTCTTCGCTACCAACAATGATGTATGTACTTCACCAGATGGTCTAAGTACCCGAAGATAAATGACGGCTGCGTATGCCAATTGAGAGGCGTCACAAAACCCATGCAGCTCTACGTCAATATCATCGGATTGCGTTCCAAGCCATCGAGGTATTCTAACTGCGGTAAGTTGCGGCAGTTCACTACGGTAAGTATCCCATTCATGCAATAGATCTGTCGGTACTGCTTCGTCCCATCCTATGCCTGATAGCCATAACTTTTGTATGAGCATCTTAGCTATTATTACTGTAGGAGCTATCCATCCTAATGGATCGAACAGTCTCGCTATATCTGATATTATCATTCTTTTTGTTACAGGTCCGGAGGTCGTCGTTGGAAGCTGCACCGAGTATCGGAAGTGATCTTCGTTGCGATTCCAGGTAAGTCCTAGTATCTTTATCGTTGTATCTAATTTGAAATCTACTTCTCTCTCCTCTTGTTCTACTTTGTTCTTTTCCTTTTCGTTCTTATCCTTGTTCTCATATTTGTTTATTTGTTCTAATAGTTCTTGATTATTACTATTCCATTTTTGTAGTTTAAATCCTCCTCCTTCTAATAACTTAACCATTTGTTTGTACAGGTCTATACCTTCTTCAATGTTGGAGCATCCAGACATAAGATCGTCCATGTAGAATCGATTAAGTACGTTTTCCGCCGCTATAGGAAGCTCTTTTCCATCATCATACACTAGCTGATGCATAGCTCTCACAGCTAGATATGGGGCAGGAGATGTACCAAACGTCACTGTTTTTAACTCGTAATCCTTTATTTCTGCGTCTGGACTATCACGCCATACTATTCTCTGGTACACAGCGTCTTTATCTGCTACTCGCACTTGGCGATACATTTTTACAATATCTGCCACGATTGCAATGCTATGAACTCTCCAACGAAGAATGGTATGCCGAAGATCTGCTTGTAAGGTTGGTCCCACCATAAGAGTATCGTTGAGGGAAACACCCATATCATTTGAACTTGAGGCATTAAAAACTACTCTTACTTTTGTAGTTGTCTTGTCGTCTCGCACGACAGCGTGATGCGGTAAGTACACGGCTTCTTCAATTTTCTTATCGTTCTCCTCTACGGGTTTCATGTGGTCTAAATGTAAGTATTCGTTGATTACTTCTATGTACTGTGTTTTTAATGAGTTGTTCTTTGCTAATCTTTTTTCTAATGACTTTAATCTGTTCACAGCTATGTTCCTGGAGTTTCCGTTTCTGCAGAGTGGTGTTTCATCTCGAAATGGTAAGTTGACTACATATCTTCCACTTTCCGTTCTCTTCGTAGTCTGCTTAAAAAATGCTTCACATTTTTGTTCTTCGTCAGTCAACATAGATTTCCTTGGCAGCTGTTCTTCTATCTCCCAGAACTTCTTCAGTAGTTCGTTTTCACTGCACTGTGCATGGAATGCAAATGTAACATTTGTTTTGCTATTTTCAGGATACATCGGTTGAACTACAGCTCCTGACAAGATCCAACCTAATGAGGTGTTTTGAGCTACGAGTGTTCCTGTTGGACTCTTCTTCACGCCTTCATTCATAATGCAACCATAGACATCTGCTCCTAGTAGCATATCGATTCTCTGTGGCGAGTTGTACTGCGGGTCTGCTAAGGGTAAGCTCTCTAGCTCGAGCCAATTCAATGGTTCGATCCTCCGTTCCGGCAGGTAAGAGGTAATGCTTTTCAGAACATATGCTTTGACAGTCATTTGGAACTCTGGATTTGTACGAGATCGAATCGTTGTGTGCACTATGTAATTGGCCTTGATCTTAGTCTGCTCGTTTCCTAATCCTGATATTTTTCCATCCACAGATATTTTCTTCAATCGCAACAGCTGAGCTGTATCTTCAGTGATAAAGCACGCTTGCGATCCTTGATCTAATAGTGCTCGTACCGTTTGAAATTCACCAGACTTCGCTTCGGCTTTTATTAGAGCAGTGGCTAATAAAACCTGCTTTTTAATGGCTACTTGACCGGTTGAGAGGCACGATACTATTGGTGATGGAGAAACATCTGCACTTACTTCTTTTCCAACGATGACATTTGGTGCAACTTCTTTCTTATCATTTGAATCCATTGAGATATGCAACAACGTATGGTGTCGTCTATGACAAATGCGACATGTAGTGGGCTTTCTGCATTTATAAACGTTGTGATTGCCGCCTAGGCAGTTAAAACACATTTTGTTTTTAGCTACGAACTCTCTTCGAGTATTTGTGTCCTGATCTATGAACTGTTTGCAAAATGTAAGCTTATGATTTTCAGAACAATACTCGCAAGGCATGACATTGGTAGAATTTGGTGTACTCTCTGAAGTTGTTAGAAATGATCTAGGTGCTGCTCGCTGACTAGAACCGCCTGTACGCGGTGCTGAACTCTTTTTCGCAGGTTCTATGAACTCAAGCGCGCGGAACCTACTCTCCATAAAAGTTTGTAACTGTTTGAATGTCGGCAAGTCATTCTTGTTCTGGTCCGGACTAGATACCATCAATTCCCATTGCTTTCTTGTTTCGGGGTCTAATTTAAGGCAAATAATATGTATGACAATTATGTCCCAGGTGCTAACATCCACGCCAAGACTACGCAAAGCGTTCAAACAATCCGTACTAATATCTAACAAATCTTTTATTGCCGATGCTGACTCATGGCCGATTACTGGTTGCTTGAACAATTTGTTCAGAATTGAATTTGATAAAAACCTTTTATTATTATAACGACTGTCTAAAAGTTCCCAGCAACGTAAATAATTATTTTCGGCGATCGGTGTATGTCGTATCAACTGCTCAGCCTCACCAGAAAGGTGTGCTTTTAAATAATGTATTTTTTGAACATTATCGAGTGAACTATTTGAATGAACTAAAGACACAAACAGATCCCGGAAGGTAGTCCATTCGTCATACCTACCTGAAAATATGGGAATCGATATTTTCGGCAACTTTGCTAATGAAGTTGAGCGAGCTGAACTACTTTGAACCTTATTCGCTTCTATTGCTGCAGGTGCCGGACTTAGATTTTGAAGAACTATTTTAAAGTGCGCTTTACATATGGCATAGTTCTCTTCGGTTTGTTCGTAAACATCATTCGTAGCATAAGTTGACGCCTCAACATCCTCTATCTTATAAGTTTCATATATTTTCGAATTTTGTTCTCTAAAACGCAACCAATCTTTTTCTAAAGTCTCAAGTTTTGTTTCTACATAAAACGACGTTACTCTATCCTTTGGAGATTTTCTAAAGTTAACTAAAGCCTTTTGAATTGACTTGCTGAGATGGTTTTGAACATTAATCAATGCATCCATTTTCGTAAGAACTTGAATTTACTATTTAATTTTAACTTTAAAAATCTGCACAAAGTTTTTATTTCTACCCTCTAAAAATGATCCGAAACCCAACAAACTACCAAAAATTTACAATTTACGAATAAAGTCACTAACAACATTCAATAACAACTTCGCTTCAATAAATGTCTTTTCTTTGTAGCACCAATTAATAAAACAGTACTCACAGTTTTGCACCACACACATCACCTCGATCCACAATACTGGTTGCTCTGATGATCTCCGTCCCGTCGGTCGATAATGATGTTCTGTTTCGTGGGTGCGGCCTGCACTCCAACTCACGGCGCTAGTCGGTTCTCCCGTCGTCTCGTCAATCTCCTTCTTGGCGCGGCGACAACTCCACAGCTGATGCACGGGGCGGGGGCGGGGGGGATTAGTACTGTATCACCCGTCCGCGGTGTCCGCTCCTCTTCTGGTTACTTCAGGGCACTCCTGTCCGGAAGTATCCCTCGATCTCGGAAGTGGGGAAATGGTTTCCGCCACTCACGTTCCACGGTACTGCACTGAACTACGCAGCGGGAATATGGTTATCCCGCGCGCTCTGCACTGTGACGTCACTGTCACTCACTTCACTGCGATCCAAGCTGATGATATTCTAAGAGATACGGTGGCATAGTTTCACCAACCGCACTCCTCGCCGTACTTTATCCGCTGCGATCCACAGCGAGTACAGCGGCACTTATACAAAAAGAGGCTGGTCGTAGTACTTTTCAAAATTGCCTATCTGGCTTACGAAGGACCAATGTTTGAGCACCTTTAACCGTACTGGGAGGGATTTGTAATGAAACAAATAAACCCTTGAACTAGGTAGCTATATTCATAAAACACAGGCTTTGACATCATTGAAAATGCAGAACGCAACGTTAGCGCGTTCTAGAAACGTTACAATTTTACTAACGCCCTCTAGTTGTATTTTATGAACTAATTTAACTTAGAAGATTAAACAATCAGCTAAATATAAAGTTTTATGAATGAAAAATTAATTTATTCAGAAATGCGCTGATGAAAACTTGGGTAGCGGCTCAAAATGATGTAATTCCCCTAGGAACAAGTCCTTATCAAACCGTGAGCCCTGCAATCCGTATTTCATTACTTACCTCGCTTACCAGGCTGCACGGCTACAATCTTTATTCCATCAATCACCGGCCATGAGTTTTCTTTGATTAATGAACCGGTCGCCCTTCTCAAAGTTTCTTCGCGATTTTACAGAGATGAAACTAGGTTTACATACTTTTTACAGTACTTTTTCGTTTTATCGTGTCTATACATATTATATACATTTTCGGCAAGTTTTATCATGCGCACTTGATACTGAAAAGTTTGCGGCACTCTTCATGGTGACCAAGCTAGTGAAAGGCAAGGATTGCGGTGCCCAGGCCAAGAAAGCGTTGTTTGAAGCTATTGGATTTCAATTTCTGAAGAGGCTGCTCACTAACTCCAACCCTGAAGATGACTGCCCACCTTCTGTCTACAAGTCGGTGGCACTCTCCGTCCTCACAACATTTTGCAATGAACCTGAACTATCAACACATCCAGACATGCTTGCCAACATACCTGTATTCCTGGACATAGTGCAGACATCAGACAATGAAGACTATGATGATAACCTCATCATTGTCAGTGAAGCATACACATGCCTTCAATGTATTGCTGAACATGTAGCTGGTCAAAAAGCACTGATAGAAGTAGGTGCAATCAAAAAGATGTCCGAGATATACTCTCACCAAAGCTTCCAAACAGATGAAGCTTTGAATATTCTTGTGAAGTTGACCAGCCGGCATGGACCTGCTGCTTGGGGTAAAGATCCTAAACCATTTCATGCATTGGTTAACAAAATTTCTTTGGACTTTGCCACTGATCAGTCGGAAAGAAAATTTGAGTTGGCTACCATATTAAGTGCATTGCTATACAGCTGCAATAAAGCTGTTGTCGTACCAAGTGCAACAGAAGAAACATGGCCATTGAGCATCTACAAAGCTCTACATGACATCCTCACCAGCAAAATTGGTAAGAATCAAAGAGACCCTGCCCTCAAACTAGCCGCTAATATTGCAGACCTCCTTGGCATTGAGTGGACTATGAGCGATGAAGAAAATCCAAAGAAGTTTTTCCTGTTATTATTGCAGCTCTGTGCCATTGAAGTAAGAATGCAACTAGAAGACAGAAGCTTCAAACAAGCATTTGCTAACAGTGAGTTAGTCACGGCTTGCTTTACTGTTCTTGAACTATCAATCAATTACATGGCTACAGATCAGTTAGACTTGGAGCAGAAAGAAAAACAGTCTGTTTACACTAGCCTTAAGGGTGCCTTCAATGCTGTTGTCTCAATACTGACAAAAGTTTCCAATGACAAAAATAGAGAGAAACTCCCTGATGCAGAGAAAGTGTTTATTTGTGCCATGGTAAGGGTCCTCGTAGCTTGGATTGCCCAAGAAACAACTGCCATGAGAGATCAAATCTATGCGTTGCTGCCATACATATTTTCTCTTGCCAATGATTCCTTCCATGCATTTAGATCAAGAAAATTGGCTGAAAAAAATAAGTCTGATGGTGAATCTATGGATACAGACAACTCTCTTCTCGGACAGCTGGATCTGTTGCGTTTGATGTTGCCTGCCCTGTGTCATTTAGTTGTAGAAGACAAAGCTAGAGATATTGTCTTGAACCTGAAGCAAGAAGACATCCTGTATGAAGCTATGAACTTTCACTGGTCAATAGTCCACTACAAAAAACCTCTCGTACCAAAATCCGAAAGAGGTAAACCAAGAACCCAACCAGAACCTGAACTAGACCCTCAAGTATTGGAGGATATGAAAGACTCCAGGGCTGCCATGGTCAGTCTTTGCAATATTTTCATGAATCTGACAGTATTGGCTCCAAAAGTAGTTGAAAGCAGTATGCTGTTCAATACTTTACTGAAGTTTATATTCAACAACTTACCGGAGTTAAAGAATATTCCTGAAAACCTGGTACTACATGGCCACCTCGCAGTGCTAGGATTGTTGTTACTCAAGTCTCTTGCAAGCAATGTGAAGAAGAATGATTTCTCAATATGCCGATACATTACATCCACCATTCGATTCCTTTGGGATGCCTACAATATTGATGAGTCCAATGACCCCACAGCTTTAGTTGTTTCCCTCTCTTACAAAGAGCACTGGAATGAAATAGCAGACTTGTGGTTCCTGGGAATGCAGACAATGAGCGGAGTCCTTACCATTGTACCATGGATTTCAGAGTTTGCTATTGAGAGTGGATGGGCTGAAGGTATCACGGATATGCTTGTTAAAGTCAAGATTGGAACCCTGCCTCCTAATGTAAAATCAGCTTTTGAGGACTTCCTCTGCAAATTAGTGGATGCAAATGAAGATGTGATCCCGGTCCTTAAAAAAGCCGGAGCCCTTAAATGCTGCAAAATGACAGTAGTAATAAAAGCAATTTATTTTTTTACCTAGGAACTTCGATGGTACATGAATTGTTTGTAAAAAAGTGACAGAATTAAAAAATATTTTGTTTAATTTTGTGCAATTTTTTTATTTCTTTTGTGAGAAATCAAGGACCCCCAAACAAATTTTTATGTGGGGGCCAAGGAACCACTGGTGGGGATAAAAACCTACAACGTCAAAATTATTAAGGAAGATCGGTTTTAGACTCGTTAAAGTCATGTGTACACACTAGTCAAGGTATCTGACCTTATCTCGGCACAAGCAAGGCTAGGAAAGGTAGCGTTGCAGACAGTTATGACACACTATTCTGTCTCATGGAATTCATAATGTTTTGTTTATGAGCATATACGTAACGGTATATGCTCTAGATATTTTTTAAAGTGCCTCTGATAGTTGCGTATTTGCATCGAAGCCAGGAATTAATCTATTTTTGCGTAATTTAAATGCTATCTTTCTCACATTAGATCTCCAGTCTCGCCAAGTCTGATGTATTGAATTAGAACTTTTAATAATTAACATGTAGGTATATTTATACTAACTAAATTAACTAGGTATTTGAAAAGCTACGATAGGAGTTACAGTATGAAGAATTCGCATTACCTTCCATGTTGCTCAAAATAATCCCAGTTGCATGCTTAAATCCACAACCTGAATAAAGATAGACATTTCCCGTACCTGCTGCCATTTACTTGGAGTCTTTAGAGCACCTGAACTGAACTCAGAGTTGGCATTAAGTTTTTCTGTAATCTTTAGCCAAGCATTAGTTTGCCGAATTCTGCCTTCTATACCTATAAATTTTCCGACAGCCAATTCCTTATCTTCTTCAAGAAAATGCAATAACATGTTTAGTTGCTCCGGGCTTAAAAACGTAATGTTTGTAACCTATTCATTCACTAAGATCTAGGTGTTATACTGAATTCTTTGTCGTACATATCAACAAAAACAAGCATTAATGTAATTATTTTATTCTCTGGTAAGCTTTGCTAAGTTCGAGGCTAGATAGCATCGTTTGAAATGTCCGCCAATATGTTTATATCTTTCACCCGTATAGACGCCGTCCCAGTTCCCTTCAATCCCCCTCCATCAGACGCTACTATTTGTATTGAATAATCTGGCGTTCGTTCCCGATCCAAACAACAAACTGCCGTCTTAATAACCCCTGTTTCCGTTTCTATTTCAAATATAGGGGAGCCTGTTTCTTCCTCAATTACATTTTTCTCTATCGAGTACCAAAGTTTTGCGTTATTACTTTCAGCGGGGTCGTCATAGTCGATTGCGGTCATAGTCATAACAACCATGCCAGCCGTGCCGTTTTCAGTAACATTTCCGAAGTATACCCCTTGAGGGAAAATAGGAGCATTATCATTGATGTCCTTAAGATTAACTTGGACGTCTGCGTATCCTACAAGACCCTCCCCTCCTTCATCTTGGGCAAACACTGTGAACCTCCACTGTGGTCTTCCATTAGGCTGGTCACGGTCCAAAGGCTGCAAAAATACAACGCTATAAATATTTTTAAAGACAATATTATAATAAAACAGGTTTATGAAGATTGCAGATTGAAGATTTATATACGAGTTTTATTTAAGACGCATGATACTTTGCAGGTAGGAAATGTTTACAAATGAAAAAAAGCCTTTAGAACTAACTTTAACAACTCTATAAACTTAAAATATTTGTATGTACGAAAACAAGCTATATATTATATGCTAATTTAGTTTCACGAAATTCAAGTGCAATCCAGTTAAATTCCTACTTGAGAAGAAAGTTCTATGATCCCACCTTCTGCTATATGCATAATATGAGCCATCCGCCTATTTCGTCACTTTATCAAAAAGTTAAACATTTAGCCAAAATTTAAAGAGTTTCCTTCGACTACTGATAAATAACTTTCTTGAAGGCAATCCGTCAGTATCACGAGCACGCGGCGCGAAGACGTATAGCTTATATTTTTACGAGTTTTGGACATTTTTATGTGACAAAAACATTTTGGTATTTTATTTGTTTTAGCTAATCAATGTTGGCCTAAGGCCCAAATTATCTATTCATTGCAGTTAAACATTTGATTTAGAATTCCTTCGTTATTATTATTAGCCGATTCAGTAGTGCTTCGACGCATAAGATTATGTCTCGCTGGTAGTAGTTTTTATGACACCTACTTATCTAAGCTTTTTTATCTTTTTGATTTGATGCAAGTGCTTCAATGCTGTTTTGACAATAACTCCAAAGCCCGCAGCAAGCTTAGCCGTAGATTGAGTATTGTCGCCGCGTCATCTGGTACTGAGTGACGCAAATTTTTCCTTCAAATCCTGATGTCATTGTCCTACTCCAACGAGATATTTCATTTATTGATTGATGCGTGGTATTAAGACACGAAGATTGATTTAACGTCCGATACCAGCTTCCTGTATGCGAAACCATGCGGAAGGTTAACCAGAAGACCCTGGCTAGTCTATTTTTGGTCAGTGACGTTTCCGCTTACATCTATCTACCTAGGCAAGCACTTGTTAGCTTGTGTCGTGGTTATTTTATTACTACTCTATTATTTTTAACTTATAAACAAGTGGGCAAGCACCAAGAAAATCACCTGACCTCATAAGCAACAAATTGACTTTATATTAATGAGGAGACAATGTAGGCCAAATATTGTGCGTTATACTAATTTGCTATTTATTTGAAATCATGTGATTTTATATTAAAAAAATATGCAATACAATATGTGCCAGTGTTTATCTCCACGGTATATAAAATCAGTCAAATAGGTACTTGATGTAGATACTTTAAATTGGTTTAATATTATTTTGACTGCATTTATTCCCAGAACACCTGTGTTTTAAATTATTAAAATTAAATTAAAAACTATATTTAAAATTATAGATACAGTACGATCAAATAACTATAATTTATTACATATTCTTAATATTTAGCATTCTGAGACACTTCCACAGTAGAGACGTCCAGCAGACTGCAACAGTCTTCAAAATGCTGTTGGTCCTGTCCCGCATTCTGTTGACTAGTGAGGCAGTTTTCTTGCGCACCAGGGCATGAAAGCCATCCGTGTCGTACTCCGCAAGCATACCTGACGGGATAAAAGTAGCTTTTATGCTAATCCAGGTTACTAACTTCTTATTATTAAATCAAACGCCCAGCCAGCTAAGTTGGTTGACCCTACGTTCGGCCATAAGCTACAATGAGTTTATTTTAATTTTTTATAAGTATTTTACCCGATAGATCAAGTTGTCGGCGTCTAGTCGACCGACCGTCAGTGCGTTCATTCTAGGAACAAACATTTTTTGAATTTAAATTTCCTATATTTACCAAAGTACATAGGTATACCTATCTTCTTACATTATAGGTAGAGGTCCCAAGAACAAAAAACCATTTTTAATATTCCTCGACCCGAAATTAGATTGTAGGTGTATTAAACTATACATAAACAGAATCAAAATTTTTAGCTTAGATTTCATTGTTTAGTTTCCCATCAATCAGCCAAAAAGCCTACATTCCGTAACAGGAAAACAGCAACTGCTTTAAATCTATTTATCAACGCAATTTTGTACAGTTCCTTGCCTTCAACATTGCATTGCAAACGCACTTGCTTACCTTCTTTGCTTGCGTTTGCAGAGAGCGTGCTTGGAGCGCTGCTGGTACAACCCATGTTGCATGGAGTGGAGATGAGAGCACTGGGCCTAGGTTGTGTCAGTCATTAGACAGGTTTGCGCGTGCAGTTGGAGCGAGGACCGAGCGCGCAGCTTACTACCCTGCCTCGGTCACTCAGCTCGACTGGCCGCTACTCGCTCGCTACCCGAGATCGTATCGTTACCACCTATTATGGAAGGTGGGTGCCCACTAAACTGACCTCGCACCCCCATCGCGTTTTTCCAATTAAACCAACGTAACACATTCTTTTACTTTGACGCGCAAGTTTTTTGTGAAAGAACTTACTTCTGTTTAGTTACCTCCTTGAACTACGTCAGAAGCCATTTTAGCTCACTGATCAATGATCTTGAATGCCTGTAGAATCTTTGCTATTCGCCCAATTAGATAATACACTCAAACAACCTCTTGAATAAATCAAAAAAAATTAAAACGTTTCAAAGTGATCCATGTGATACAACTGAATGTACTTAGGATTTTTGAATATGTATTTGTTTCATATTCAGTTCGGAAGCATTTATTGCTGGCTCTACATTACATCGTTACCTCCCCTAGGAGAGCGCTCAATAAGAATCGGTGTACTTTTAGTAGTAACCGCCGAGGATCAATCATTTTTAGTCGGACCTATGAGGACAACCTGACAGTATTGTTGCTTCGTGCGATACCTTACCGCTCTTTAAGGCGTCCTAATAGGCGTAGTTCAGTGTTTGTAAGCTGTTGAAAGCTTGAGAATAATGCTGAAATCTTGAAAATACCTAAAGAACCATCTGAAGCAAAACGCTCTGTTAATACAGTATCTGCTTATAATTTAGCCGCTTTCAGTGTTTGGTGCAGGACCGGTTGAATCCACGCTCTTAGGATCGGAAGGTGCGGCCGCTACCACTGGTTACCACTGGCCCACCAGTGGTCTCGTAGACCAGCGTTGAAGGCAGCCGATGGAGCGACACGGCGACGTGGTGTCGGGTGGCGCGGCGGTGTCGATGCCGGGATCGCATGCTCCACCGGCTGCTCCGATTACCATGCCCTAGTACCTACTTCGGCAATCATGCTTCTCTCTTAGTTACCATTGTTGCATGTCACCTTGCAAGGCGAAGAATCATTATTGTGACACATCAGTAGATAGATAGATAACACTTTATTGTACACAAGGATATTTTACAGTCACAGCGGTATTAAATAAAGAACAATGGGCGGCCTTATCGCTGAAAGCAATTTCTTCAGGTACCTCTCAGACAAGCTATAGCGATAAGTGTAGTTACGTGTAATGTCAACTTACCTAACTATTTAAGTATACAGTACGTACACACTGAATTACTAGTCTAGAAAACTCGCGGACATTTTTATTCTGGTTTGGGATTTTATACAGTCACTTGTTGTTGAGTGCTGTCGTGTTTACTTATCTAAAGATACACTCAAAGCTGCTACATATTTGACAAAGAATTTCTCCTTTGAGTGATAAAACAATATCTAGGTTTTCTTACTATAGGGAATAGGAAGAACATTATGGGGTGACATGAAGTACATACTTCTGAGAAATTAAGAGTTCCAAAATGAATAGGTTCTGGTAGGTTGGTACATATGAAAAATCATTATTGATTTCTTCTTATTGACGCTAGTTCTTTCGAACCAGTGTGGTGTAAAGATTGTAATTCGCTCAAAGAGGCTCCTTTCCTGGAGAAGGAAAACAGTATAGTAGAACCTTTGTTGAAATAATTTCCAGGACTTGATTACTTGAGGGGCTTGGATAGATGCCACTCTGGAACTAGGAAGTGGTGATTGGGAGGGAATCCAAGCAACATGTAGATTTTAGACTTAAAGGCAAAGTAGGGTTTACAATGCAGGTCAAACACCTGGGTCAGGTGCACCTACATAACATTTCTCATTTTGGACTAAAAAACTTGTCCAGTCAATCTTATGTGTAAATTCAGGTTTGCATTATGGAAAATAGGTATGTACATTAACAACAAAATGATACCTACAAAAACCTATCTCAGACAGAGTTAAATAACTTCCGTAACAACTGTGAAGCAAGGACACAGCAATTATCATCTGCCATGTAATATGATCACAGCAGCTCAGAGTTTGCTAATGGTTTCACACTGGCCGCCAGCTAACAGCTCAAGGATTTTTTCTTCTTAACTAATAATTTGGTGATAAGCGATTCTACCTGGCTAACCAATTCCATCATCCGAAACATTGGGTACTAGGTATATACATTGTTGTATGCTGTCTCATTTTCCACCTATATTTTTCATTGTTACTTTACTTTTGTGTTAAAATATTAGATAAGAAAAAGCGTGAAATTTCAGCAACTTCACGTAAAAACGATAAGGTTTATCACCTTTACAATTCATTTTAAACTCGCTATTTACGCAGAGCGTGAAAAAAATCGATATTTCTTCCAATAAAAACAAGACGGCGACCACGCCACTACGATTCTTACAAGATCGTAAATCTCACCAAGGACCTTCCCGACACAATAATCAATACATTAAATAAGATCAGACGCAGTGCTTCAGTCATGGAAAGCAGAGCCTAATCCACAGGAAAGGCATGGTCAATACGTGTAAATAGAATTGTAGGGTCCTTCTTATTACATAGTAGGTGAAGCCGTTGGCAGGAAGCAGTTGATAATATAGGTACAACAATAATTAAAAACAAGAATTCATTACTTACATTTCATTTATTTTGTAAAATTCTTAATTTAGGATCACCTTTACAAGTTTTCACATTTTTGCTATTTTTACATACAAAGTGTATTTTTACCAAAATCAAGTGGTTAATTATGAACAACAAATGGTTCTCACAGCTGATATTTAATAGCTCTGGAGCTTCACACCTCAGAAAATTTAATACAGTATTATATAAGCGCAGTTTAATTTTTTTACAATGCATATTATTTTTAAAATGTATGTTGAAACAATCAATGGCCAATTGCACAAGTTTCAGTAAGTTATCACTTGGCATTTTTAATCTAATTGAATTGGTACAATCATATGTCCTATTTAAAATTAATATTTGTTTCGGATCATCGAGGCTAATGTCTTGAAACAGACTTTCTGTGCACCTCTGGCAGTTGTATTTTTTTGTGGCGCACCTACCTAGGTATCCGGCAAAATATGTAACTGAGCATTCCTCTAATGTGACTGTCGGTGTACCAGTAGTGGAAGTTGAGGCCGCTGCCATTTCTTCAGTAAGATTGGAAGAGGAGATTGCAGTGGCTTCAAACTCAGATTGCTCGGGTGTCCAGGTGTCATCACAATCAAAGCTATCTGTACTTTTATCGTCATCCACTGGTTTACCAATGGGTAGTTGTAGGTATTTGCCACCTTCATCTTCACAATTTTTTGATTTTGATAGTTTTATACATGAGTTTACCAAATTGCTTCTGAAAATAGTACGTAGTACTTTTGCAGTTGGGTTCCTATTGTATCCTCCTTTTTGCCAGAACCGAGCAAATAAGTTCTCTATTATATCTTGGTTTAGTTTTCCTGTTATAATGTAACTATTTTTTTCCATAGCTTTTTGATTTTAATTGTTTTTCTGGTGTTATTTTGAGTTCTGTTGTGTAATTTCGGTGGTATTTTAAACAACATTACTTGAGTCTTAGCCAGAGGCGTATTTAAAGATTTAACGCCCCGGGCCTAAAAGGTATGCAGCCCCATACATTTTCGAAAAAAATTTTTTTTTATTATTACGCACTACCAAAATAGGTTCGCTTTTAAAACTTAGATTAGTTAGTTAGACTTTTCAGACAGCAGCGGTGGTGGCAAAATTACGAACTATTATTGCGAGGACAAAATTAAATATTTTTGCGTGAAAGTTTTTTTTTTTTGGCTTTTTAAAATTGCTTCAGGGATGTAAAGTCAGATATAGTCAGGGTCACGGGGCGGCAATGGCTTAGACTGGCACAGGATCGAGATAGATGGCACAAACTATGGGAGGCCTATACCCAGCAGTGGGTGAAGTCGGGCTGTGGATGATGATGATGATGATGTAAAGTAAAAAAAGGCGCACGAATCTGAACGAGGGGCGGCTGCCGCCCCTCGCAGCCTGCCGCCCCGGGCCATGGCCCTCTTGGCCTAAGGGTAAATACGCCCCTGGTCTTAGCTCGATTTTGATCAACAATTATATATGAACCTACAAAATTAGCGATTGATTCTGAATTAGCTCCCAAAGTAAAACATAAAAAATAAATTTCATAGACAATCCACACAACACTATCTAGCCCCAAACTAAGCAGAGCTTGTACTATGGGAACCAGATAGCTGATATAATACTTATGTACATTTTTTTGTAAATATATACTTAGAATACAGTATAACACCCAGACAGGGAACAAATTATTACCAAGTAGAACGCCCAAAGAACCCTTGTCAGTCAGATCTAGAAAGAACCTAGCGAAAACGACTCTATCATCCAAAACGTGAGACGCAAGTTTCCTTTGTTATTAAAAATACAAAAAGTCTGCGACACAAAGACCGAAAACATAATTTACGATCCCAGTAGAGCCTAAACGACTTTAACGAACATTTAATCGCTTCAGTCTCGGCGACTTTATAATACTCAGGTTTACTCAACGATAAACACAAAATGCTTGTAACACAAGGCGCACATCCAGCGGTTACCTCCGAAGTTCAACTGAGTTATATAATAATTATAAGTTTAAAAAACTAGAGAAACCGACTTCATAGCCAAACGGCTAAACCGATTTTAATGAAATTTTGTTTGGGACAATGTGGACGTAAGATTAACCTTTAAATAAAAAAATATTTTTTCAAATCGGCTCACAAATGACGAAGTTATGCGGTAACAAACATAAAAAAAAAAAAAAAAAAAAAAAATATACAACCGAATTGAGAACCTCCTCCTTTTTGATAGGAAGTCGGTTAAAAACAACTGAAGTATACAAAAAATACAAATATATTAGTGTTTTTATTGATTTCCAAAATATACATTTAATAAAGGATAAAATCTTCATAAAAACGAAATAAATATTTTCAGACAATACTGCAATCACTTTTTATAATCGATGCGTGGTGGCGTCGCAGCAGCACCTCGGAACAGCGAAGAGACAAACCTGGACGCCAGCTGATCACTTTCCTGCTGGTCGCTAACATGGCTATGTGGGCCATAAACACACTTGAGAAGGTATATAGGTACCTAGGTTTTCTCAAAAACAAGCTGACCACCTCACTGACCACTGACAAAAGACTGCTAAAAATATCGCAATTGACCATATTTTGAAAACAGAAGTGGTTCTATATAAATATCAATGCTCGTTCTTTGGTTCAGGAATTTCTTCATCAGTTACCATAGAGGTATAGAAGTCCGGTTGCCTACGAGTCCTAGCAGGATACCTACTTGCCTGCTGTTCCACAACTGGTTCTACTCGTTCTGGACTTACAGAACCTTCCGATTCAGCTGAACCACAGTTGTTTTCGTCATCATCACAGATAAGAAAGAGTTTCTTGAATTGCCACATTTCTACATGTTACATTCTAATATTCTAACATGTTCTAATGTTACATTTCTATGTTCTCTTATTCATTCAGCGAGATTCTTCGTCCCATACCTTTATCTTCCTAAGCATCTTGTAATGGAACTCTTGGTGGGTGAGTCCAACTCGTACTTGTCCGGATTATTTTTACTAGTTTAATGTCCACGTTAGCGCGTTGTTCTTACTTTGTTTTTCTGTATTGATCTTGTAAAGGATATCCGTATTCGCATTAAGGCCTGCTGTCAAATTTCTTCCAAGGGTTATTGGGCTTGTTTTTCTTAAGTACTTGTTTGGGGGTTGTCATTTAATAGGAGACCGTTGGTATAGTTTTTATCTATATTTCTGTTTCCAAATACCTGGCTGTGGCAGTCCTGGCTTTGGTCCTGGCTATAGCAGTCGCTTAGTATTGACAGGGACCTTGGGCTGTCTGGAAACCCTTCCACCAGAGCTGACTCTAGCTCATACTTGGTGCTCTAACAAAACAGGTCTGGACCACCTGGTGTTGCTCGGGAAATCTTTAGTTGTATTGGAAGCACTTCGTCCATCAAAAGAGAGGCAAGTTGTCAATGATAATGAGCCCAGCGGCAGCGGTGATGAGTTTACAATCTGACAAATCAAATCAAAAGTGTATTTATTCCGTGGAATCGCAAGAATCACTTTGAAACGTCTTAAAGCTAGGTGAGTCTAGGTGCCAGTTCCACGCGACCAAGCCTAGAAGAACAGGCAACAAACTACGGCTTGGTTAGAGTCTTATCTCGATAGCATATAAATAATACATACTTGTAATAAACAATAAATAATATTCTACGACCAAAATTAATTTTGGTGTCACGTCTCAGGAGACCTTTCTACGTCAACATTGATTTATCGCGGTTCGATTGAAGGATGTGTGTGTCGGTAAATTCACCTAATGTCGAAGGCGACCATGCGCAATGACTACTTAATTTTGACATTTGGTAAATTTCAAATGTGGAAGTTTCCCTGGTACGTACTTGTTGTTGTTTATGGTGCACCCTTTAGAAGTTGCTATTTCAAGAAATTCATTGCGATTTTTTTTTTTATGACTTTGACTGATTGAGCAAGCTGACAAACCCTCGAGAAGAGAAAATAATCTGTCATGCTACAACAATTGAAGTTAGAAAAACTTGAGAAACCGATTCCATGGCCGAACTGCTGAATCGATTTTGATAAAATTTCAATTCAAAAAAAAACCAATCGATGAATTTATGCGTTACCTATAAAAAAACGGGCGGCTGACGACGTGGGACAGGATAAGCACGCAAGTGGTCGTTAGCGTACCTCTTGTGTGTTGAGCAGCGTCTTGCAGACGTCGAGAGGCGTGGTGGCGGCGGCGGCGACGGCGCCCGCCAGCGCGCCCGCAGCCGCGTGCGCGCGCGGGTCGTAGCGCCGCAGCGGGTTGAGCCGCGCCGTCGCCCACTCGTACGCCACGAAGTGCAGCGCCTGCAACGAACCGACGCACGCCGCGTGCTGTACAGTACTGTGCACGGTGGTGGTGGTGTGGTGGGTGCGAGGTTAGAGCTAGGTTAGGTTAGAGTGCGCTACACTACCTGGAAGGGCACGTTCACGATCGTTCCTTCGCGCCCGCCCAACGCCGCCCGCCCCCGGTGCGGTCTCCTCTCGGACGAGTCTAGTTCTACCCATAGTTTCCTTTAATTATGGAAAGGTGAGTTCTTGAAAAAACAAAGAACGAACACACGAATAAATCTACAGGTTGTATGAACGAAGGTTTTACTAATGCTGAAAAATGTCTTGATAACCAAAATTTCAAAGGCTATAATTTAGTTAAAAGAGATGTTTCATAATGCGCTAGGTCTAATGTACATTTGTATGAAACATGCGGTACATAATGAAGATTACCACTAAAATACTACATTCACTAATTTATAAACAAATACTTTGCACAAAAATAGTTAAAGTTAAACTAGTGGTTTAAAAAAACAAAGTATGTATTTGCAATAAAAAAATGTGCATAAGTACTATATCAGCTATCTGGTTCCCATTGTACAAGTTCTACTTAGTTTGGGGCTGAATAGTGTTGTGTGAATTGCATATATTTTAAAGAGAAAATACTAGAAGAAAGTCTAGCAAATAAATTGAAGGCCAGAGGTGTGATAGTGAAAGGTGAAATACTCCCTGATTTCAACCATGAGCACAGCTTAGAAGACTCCAGTGATGCTGAGTTTAGTGAAGATGAGCTCTTAGAAGAAAGGTTTGTTATTGATCCTTCAGATTGACCGCAAATAATCAGTACCAGAAATAGATGTGTTGAGTGAAATTAATATTAAATAAATTATAGTTAAAAAAACTAAAAAAAACCCTTTTATAACTAATTGAACTAAAAAGTTAAAAATAAAACTGTATTAATCAATTGAAAAATTTATATTATTGTACAAAAAAGCGTGGGGTGCTTTTTATAATAACTTCAGATATAATAAAATATTGATAAAATATTTACAACAATCAAAATCAAGCCCCCCATGCTTTTTGTACAATAATATAAATTTTTCGATTGATTATTACAGTTTTATTTTTAACTTTTTAGTTCAATTAGTTATAAAAGTGTTTTTTTTTTTTAATTTTTTAAACTATAATTTATTTTTTACTTTTTACTTTTTTTTTCATATTTTTTTTTTCATATTATTGCATCGTCATCAACCTTTGACAGGTGTGCAAAGTTTGAATCAAATCTGATCGTTCAAAGTAGGACAAAATCTAGCTCAAAGAGGTTGGTTACATACATAATACATACATACAGGTGAAGCTAATAAAAGCGTTTTATAAAGTGGCCAAAAAGATTAGGGAAGAATGCCTTTGCCCTGCAGTAGATCACTCAAAGCTGTGTTTGAAACTTTTGCTTTTTTATTATTGCATAAGTCTCACTACATGAAGTGGCACCACACTGGAACTTCACGTCTATTATTATTATTTTTGATTTAAAATTTCATATAAATAAGGATAGGAACCAAGTCGTAGTTTGTTGCCTGTTCTTCTAGGCTTGGTCGCGTGAAACTGGCACCTACTAACCTAGCCTCACCTAGGTTTAAGACGTTTCAAAGAGATCTTTGCGATTCTGAATACATACACTTTTGATTTGGATTTTTTGCTCATAAATAAAGTCTTTATATCCTGCAGTAGATGATGATATATGAGAAGTGACCGAACAAAACATGATAATTCCATGATGTCTAATTTTTCACAAAAGGTCAAAAACCGGCAACTACTTTTACCTTTGCACAATTAAAGAAAATATGGGTTATAATGAATAAATAACTGTAAAAACTTATTAAGCATGGTTTTTTTTATTTTTTTTTATCAATGAGAATATCATGATTTGCATCAAACTTTCAATTCATAGTAATTTATGGTATTCTGTCGAATGCCATTGCTAACTTTTTTTTTACAAAAAGTGGAATTATCATGTTTTGTTCGGTCACTCCTCATATCTAATAATTTTTTTTATACCATACCCCCTCTAAAAAGCTTATTTTATTCACGGGAAATCGTGAATAAAAAGCTCTTTTAATCACGATTTTGGTGTTTGAATTTGGAACACACCAATAGGGTCGACCTACATATTTAGGCCTACTGGTTTTCGTACATGAGTAAACATTTAAGTAATAAAAAGTGTTGGATCAAAACTATTGATTGCATAAAAATAAGTTGCTCGTGATTTTCGATAAATAAGTTCAATGATTTTATATCTTTCAAAAGGTTCTCCCTTTTGCCCAGCAGGAGGCATTTGCCCAGGAGTGGGAAATTTTTTTGTACAACTAGCTGCCGGAACAAGCTTGGCCCACCTGATGTTAAGTGGTAACCATCGCCTATAACAAAGCATTGCCTCGTAGTTGACGCACGCCAGGAACGTGCCCTACGATGCACTTTCCTGCGTCCATCAACTTGAGGCATACAGATGTTCAGCCTCATGTGCCAGTAATTTCACCGGGATCCACACCCTTCAAAGCGAAACACAGCTCAATGCTCTCCTTGATGCTAGTCCTGGGTGTGATCTGTTTGAGGATGGCTGGATGAAAATAATGTCTGAATGTTTGAGATTCTGTGAGCGTGATTTTGTTTTATTTGAAAGTTGATTTATTTATTTTTTCGTATTAATTTTTATTTACAATCGGCACTGGCTCGCTCCCCGCTCTATTATCATATTTTTCTTTTTGTCGTACTATTTTCGCGCATGATTGTATGTATATTCGTAACGATTATATATTTATTAGAATCATAATCCCTGTTATGACAAATTATATTTTCTATATTAAAATGAGATGCCAATTACTCGCTGTTCCATTTTGTACCTTGTTGAGCCGTTTACTATGAGAAGGATCATTAAAATCAAAATTAGAAAATACTTTCTTTTAATGATATTCCTTGTACTTCAAGCATAGCGTAACAACAAACCGTGAGTAATTTCACCGGCATCCACACCCTTCAGACCGAAATACAGCAATGCTGCTTCACGGCAGAAATAGGCATGGTGGTAGTACTTCCCGGACGAGCCAAACACATCTCTACTACTAACTGTTTATTTTTTATAACATAAATAAATTAAATAAAAAGTACACAATGGCCCGACAGTTTTTTCTTGTAGAATACAAACAATATTATATTCTTTCAGCATACTATACATTCAAGGTATTCAAGGTATCATTAAGATCTTTTTATGTTACTTAACGATACTTTAAACCAGATAACTTCCTGAAAACAAAGTAGTTTAACTGTTTTCGTGACATTCCAGTTAGACAATCACTTACCTCTGTACATAATATATTTACTTAAGCACCTTTGAACAAAAGGTATCTAGCGTCAGTACCTAATCAGCTGGTCACGACAAAAAATATAGGGCACTAATTAGAATCTTTTTATTCTATGTAATTTTACGCGCGATTCAACACAAATTGCAACCTACCTACTTGTTTTTTATCTAATTTTCCAAATATCAATACCATTCTACCATTTATGAGCGATGAGAGTATAATAACTGAAATAACTGTGGTTGGCTTTGATATTGGTAGTTTGCCGTAAATAAAGACCAATATACAAGCCAAAAACATGCATTTATCACAGTGGAAAATCATACTCTAAAGTCTAATCAATTGCCCATTTAGGGTAAAAATCTGTTTGTATGGAAACCATACAACCTTAATACAAAAATATTTACAGAATCTATTAAACTTGAATAATTACATACATAATAAAAAGCAGCCAAGTGCGAGTCGGACTCGCCCATGAAGGGTTCCGTAGCACGACGAACTACAAGAACCTTTATATGTTACTTGATGTAACATAATAAGGTTCTTGTAGTTCGTCGAAAGGTAAATTGTGGTTTACGGTTTATGATGTTTGTTATATGTAATATTATGATTATGTTACTAACATAATCATAGTATTAATATAGGTTTATTTGTGTTATTGAGTACAGAATTATTAGGAATGCATTGCAGACCTCTGCCTGATCCGCTGTAGTCGCAGTACACCACTGTAACAAGAAGAAACATTTTATAAAACGCGGAAGGTCAAATGCAAAATAAAAAACTCGGGAAATTATTTTGGTATAGAAACAAAATGAACCTGTTCTATTATGGAATTACACCTGAAATACAGTTTGGTATTGTATTTTCAGTGTGAATTGAACCCGCACTTAGAAGGCACTTAGCAGACTGCAAAGTGCCATCTCTATTTGTTGTCATGAAGGTGACAGTGACAAGAGACTTTTAGCGACACAAAGTGTCAGGCATTATGAATAATTATGTAGTCCTCAATAAAGTTTTTTTTATTTTTATTTTATAATAAAAGGGATAATTGTTTTGTAAATCGTTATATGAACAGGATTTTTTTTCAATAAATTCAAGTTCAATAAAATTTATTCGATTAGGGACAATATAAAACATAGAAATACTTTCTTAACATCTTCCTTCCTTCTTTTTTCTTAGAATCCTTAAATTTAGTGATATTTATTTATAAATGTAAAACTGGCGACATCGGCTCCCATACTATATCCTCCTAACCGTTTATAGTAGTATATGTGTGCAAGCTTCCGTCAATGTTTGAGTGTTATCGGTACACACTAATTACCTATGAGTGCACACGCACACTACAATGAATAGACTACGGTTCGGGACTGCCGCTCGGAGCAAACTCCCCGCACCCCGCGAGGGGCGCGTCTTCGAATTTCCCCGAAAAACTCAAAATAGCAAAGATTAGACCGATAGTAAAAAAAGACGGCAAAATAAAGAACCCTGGTAGCTACAGGCCTATAGCACTTCTACCTACGTTTTCAAAGATATATGAAAAAGCTATGTCGAACCGAGTGTATAGCTTTCTTGAAAAAAATTCTCTTTTTGACAATAATCAATTTGGATTTAGGAAAAAACGTTCCACTACACTCGCTGTATATAAATATGTAGAAGATATCTACCACTACCTAAACGAAAGGCAATACGCGGTAGGACTCTTCCTCGACATGACAAAAGCATATGACAAAGTTTCGCATTCAATCCTACTGAAACAATTAAACGACTCAGGAATAAGAGGACATGCACATAAATGGTTCGAGTCGTATCTTAGCAACAGATGCCAATACGTACAAATTGACCATTACGATGAAAAAAATAGCGTATTGGGCGAAATCCATTCGAGCTTAAAAACCACAAATTTCACGTACAAACAGATCGCTACCGGAGATTTTCATAAAAAACGGTGAGTATTGGGTTTAAAGTATTTTAGGGGTTAAAATAACTTCCAGGGTAGCAGATTGGATATGAAAGTTTCTAGAAAAAATGATAGTTTATGTTGTTATGTGTTTAATTAGCTTGAGAATGAAGTTGTTTTTGTATTCTAACCTCAAAAATTTCATTCAGTGGCGGTTTATTTTCTATATGGGGTGTCATTGATCATAGGCATCATAGGGTTACTTTGGTCATTGCATTTTATTAAAGTTCTCTCAATTTATAATGCTGTGAGGCTGTTAATCTTGACGGATGCAATTTCTAAAGCTGTAAAAAATACCGTCACCTAATTTTTAAGATAAAATCTTTTCTTATTTTGACCAGAGCAGGTTTTTTTTTTCATTAAGTAAAAAAATGAATTTTCTTGTAACAAATTTTAACAAACAAAATGTATTCCATGTTGAGGTAAGAATTTCTGAACTTGGCCAGTTGGCTACCAGTCTTAGAGAGCATACTAACTTTGCAGGTCGTATAGAAATATTATACGTTCTAAGTTGTATGCATGTGTTTACGTGACTCCGCGCCCGCGCTGGCGCACGACCTCGTGCAGCTCGGCTTCATACACGAGGTCAGTCTTACCGACATGAACCGTCAGCTGACGTGTGCGGTGACGCGGCGTGACTCCGCGCCCGCGCTGGCGCACGACCTCGTGCAGCTCGGCTTCATACACGAGGTCAGTCTTACCGACATGAACCGTCAGCTGACGTGTGCGGTGACGCGGCGTGACTCCGCGCCCGCGCTCGCGCACGACCTCGTGCAGCTCGGCTTCATACACGAGGTCAGTCTTACCGACATGAACCGTCAGCTGACGTGTGCGGTGACGCGGCGTGACTCCGCGCCCGCGCTCGCGCACGACCTCGTGCAGCTCGGCTTCATACACGAGGTCAGTCTTACCGACATGAACCGTCAGCTGACGTGTGCGGTGACGCGGCGTGACTCCGCGCCCGCGCTGGCGCACGACCTCGTGCAGCGAGCCCTTCATACACGAGGTCAGTCTTACCGACATGAACCGTCAGCTGACGTGTGCGGTGCGGGAAACCTAGTCTGAGGTCTGTTGGATTAACCGTTTCTAACAGGTTGTATTTGATTGTTCTTCCAGGCGGATCGCGACAAGCTGTGCGAAAGTAAATAAATAAAATTACGAGCGTTTGCTAGTTTGTTTTTACTAAACTAAACGTAAACTCAGACGTAGTTATTATTTATTCCACGTTGCCACGTTAACTAATTTTAGTTTGGTGTTTACTTACTATGTTCAATAACAATTTCTAAATATCCGCAAAAATGTCACAACCCAGCTTGTTAGAAATAGTTCCAAACCAACTTTTCCAAACACACTCTATCAGCGATATTGACCAAGTCCAGAAAAAGCTACAATATGAAATCGAGAGAAAAAGAGAAGAACTTCGTGCTATGGTTGGGTGCGTATCTCCTACCAGCTTATTTACTTGCTATTCCGGCTCTTTCTGGCAGGCTATTATAGAGCTGTAAATTACGTAGATTATACTTCGTCACCAGAGTTTGCCCTTAGCTCTTACCAACATAGATTTTGTACAAAACTGTAGCAAAAAATCATAGACCTCCTGCTGGCTGATTGCTGGTCTGCAATAGAAGAGATACCTTGCTGGAAAATCAAAACGAAATTGTCTTTATTCAGTTCAATTACAAGAATCACTTTGGAACATCTTAAAGCTAGGTGAGTCTATCTCAAGGAAATCATCTATTCTCTCGAAAAGAAGCATTAAAATAAAATTGCAAAATGATCTCTGTCGGCCCGAGAATTAGGCTCCAGCCTACTTACCACCGAGTTTAGTAAAGTTCATCGACCATAGACAACTTCTGATTTTAAACCAGGCTTCAAGCCTTGCCGCATAGATTTATAACATGGTGGAGATGGCAATTTTCCAGAAGCAGTATTTTTCAAAGGAAAAGTGGAATCAGCAGCATCAAGTAAACTTTTAGAAAAACTATCTGTGCAAAGTGAAATACCTTGTGAAATATGTGGCAAAGTGTTAATATTATTCTCAATATGAGTTCTATAATCACTCCATTTGTCTTTAATTATTTTATGTCTCATTCTGGGTGGAGTTCTAGGCATTTCACATGCTTTAAATTTTGAAAACTTTAATATTATTGGGAAATGATCACTACCATGTGTGGATGGTTGTGTGTGCCAAGTAATTGAAGATGCTAAACTAGGTGAAACTATTGTTAAATCTACTGCACTATTGTTCTCTGAAGGTTTTGTTCGACGAGTTTGAGATCCATCATTTAGGATACAGAGATTTTGTACATCAATAATATCTAAGAGGTCTCTACCGTAAGTATTAGACATGGAGCTACCCCATGTCCTATGATGAGCATTAAAATCTCCCATGACCACACATGGTTTAGGAATATGAGATAACAAGCTATCTATTTCTGTGAGAATTTGGGAGGAAGGATGAGGGATATAAATAGAAACAAAGCATACATTCTCAATAATGCAGGCAACAGCATTAAAATTGCTATTATCATGAGGGAGAGGGAAATGAGAAAATAAGTATGAATTTTTTATAATAAGAGCAGCTCCTCCATACCCGTCAGGTCTATCGTCCCTAAGGCAGGAGAAGCCACTCAATTTGAACACAGATCCTGGCTTAAGCCAGGATTCTGTGATGGCGATAATAAAAGGGTTGTATACATTAATTAAATAGATAATTTCACTTTTTTTGGATACTACACTCCTGCAGTTCCATTGAACTGCGGATCGGGTGTGATCCATTGTGGTTGTGAGTGTAGAATAGAGATGATGTCAATAATTTTGGCAGCGTTGGACGGTTCTATGGTATTTGATTGTATTAATGATTTTAAAAGGGCAATTACATCAGATATATTTAGTTGTCTATCCTCAGTTCCGCCTGTTTTCAGAGCGCAGCCATTAGATAGGCCTGGGGATGGAGTATTGGTTATGTTCTTGTGTGCTTTTTGATCATAGCCTTTGGCTAGTGTTGGAGTTGGACGTGGCTTTAAAAAGACAGTTCTTCTAGAAGATGGAGGATTTACATGGTTTCTTGTGTGAGGTTTTTGAGATTGGATATTTTGATCTTTGGCTGTTGCTAATATTTCAGCATACGAACGTGACAGGGGTGGATGTACCCTGGATGCTTCGTATTCGTTCACAGATGTTTCATCATTCCATATACTTATATAGCTTTGGGCTTTCGGTACCCTAGTCTTAATCAAAATTCTGCTCGTAACTGCTTGCTTTCACAATAATCTGTAGGTCAACCACAAGCTCTGTCTGGCTCTGTCTCTGGTTTTGAGTCTGTGTGAGTGCTCACCAGTGTATTAAAATGTGACGTTTCGACGTAGGAATTATTGAATCAACACTCACACAGACTCAAAACCAGAGCCAGAGACAGAGCCAGACAGGCCAACTGGATCGCTTAAACTTCGTGTCTTATCGTAACCTATAGATGAAAATAATCTTTATTATTGTAGGGGAGCGTTGATTTTTCTTTTAAAAGTTTTTCCTTTTTTTTCTTCGCTTAGGGAAATCATTTTCCAATTTCCTTTCTTAGTGCACTCCTATGCTTTATAAGAAATATACCCTCCAAGATTCATGCTTCTAGGACTTCGGTTTAGGCTGAGCGTTGATTGTCAGTCAGTCAGTCAGTAACGTAAGAGTTTTATTGACTTCAATAGAACACTAACAACTAGCTTTTAATTTATCTACTTTTTTAGACTTCGGCCCGCTTCCACTCCAAATATTGCTATGCCCTAAAGATAAGGGCCTATTATGTTATGTGAATAATCAGCTACGTTGCTGACCGCATCATTGCTTAACATCAGGTGGGATTGCGGTCAAAGGTTATAACTGGTACCTACATTAATCAAAAATAAACCCCAACTGTCAGCTTTTTGTACACGTATAATAAATAATGTACATTATTTTTAAGCTCCAATAAAAAGCCACATTTTTGTTTAAAAATAAGACGAGAGATAATGTCATGTAGGTACATAAGTATTTTTAAATACTACTAGCTGATAGAACAAGCATATATGGCCCACCTGATGTTAAGTGGTAACCATCCATCTATAACAATGCTATCGTATTAGGGTACCCCTGTAAAGATAGAGCAATGTGTATAAATAAATAAAATAAATCAATTAAAAAAAAAAAAAACAAAGACAGAGCCTACTTACTTGCTTCTCTTGGGGTTGAGACTCTGGATCCGTGGGGAATCGAGGCCTCGCGGGTCTTCAAAATGTTGTCTAGGCGACTGATCGAAGCGACGCGTGACCCAAGGGCTGGTGCGTATCTGGCGTAGCGTTGAAAAATTGCTATTGAGCGTGGCAATGCCGCCAGCGTCTTGGGGACGCTTCCGTCTGGTACCTACTGATTTGGATCAGTTGAGCTATCTCTAAATCGTTGTCCAAAAAAAAAAGCTCATAGGTGATTTGAGGATAATTATGTACACTTTTTTGTAGACTTAAAACTCGTGTGCGTCCAAACCGTTTCATTATAGCTCGATGGTGGCCATACATCAGCATTATATGCCTTTGATGCGCATAGTAACATGCCGTGTACTATATAGTGGGCATGTGTGGTCCTCAGGCTGTCAATGGAGTGGTCCACGAACCGGTGTGAGTAATTAATCGGACCTGCCACAGACTAGCCAGCAGTACGAGCGGCGTCGGCACGTCTGATGACTTTCTCTTGAGGAGAGAACCCCCCAGATCAATGGGTTGTGTTATATTTTGGTTTTGATAGGCAATTCCCACGATAATTATAAATATCTATATTGATGGACAATCCCACACAGTAACAGCGAGCAATTAAGCAAAGTTTGACTATTGGAATCAGATAGCTAATAATAAGTATAACAAAACCTGTAGGTACGTTTTTTTTTGTAAGTAATACAATAACACCAAGACAGAGAGTACAAACATATTATATGTTCGTCACACAAATGTTTGTTCTCAGTAAGGGTCGAAGGCTACTACCAACTGAGCCATGAGGGCTGAAATAGGTGTTCAAATAGAGTCATTCGTTTCAAATATCAAGCATTACTTTGACGTCTTCTTGAAGTCTGTCGTCGATTATTGTCGTGACTCCAAGACCTTTGATCCGCGCCCGCGCGCCGTGAGTGACACTCTGCGTTCAGTCACCGCCTGGGTGGGTCATGTTCTCCGTGGCAATCTTATGCAATAGCCGTAAAGAAAGTAATAAAATAAAATTTTGATACAAAAACTTAAATCAGTTTAGGAATTAAATTGATTTGGCCAAACAAATATTCACTGCGACCTTTCGTTATATATACCTATAAAACGCAGTTCTTTAATATATTTGTTGCCTGGTTTCCGAACGATTATGAAATAGGCTTGTTAGGTATAATATAAGGAAAGTTAGCGGCTTTTGTATAGATTATATAGCATGAACTAGACATATATTTTAAAGCATGGCTTCCAGTCGTTTAAGAATAAAGCCCGTCACACATGTAGCTATGATATAATTATAAGAATATAAATTATAGCAATGCATGTTACGATGTATTGTCTATACAAATATTCAAGTGACCGCACATGCATCTATAATTATATCTAAAACTTCACCAACTTATACCGTATATAATTATTATATCACGGCAAATTAATATATATTATAGCTACGTGTGTGACGGGCCTAAGGGCGTAATCTCTTCAAACCTCGTATTAGTGCGCGATTTTGTTTTATTTATAAAATTATAAATAGTTTCGTTTGGTATGGGCTTGTTATGTGACGAGAAGAATATCATGAGTAAGGAAGGAGTAGCTACTATAAGTATAATACTAAGATGACGGATAAAAGAGAAAAGTGGGGAGAAAAAAACCTTTTGTGCCAACCACATCAAGTGACAGAAAAGACAGACAGATGATGTTATTTTTTAGCATGGCTAAGAAACGCTTATGAATAAGGCCATCACTTCAAAACGTCGTATTAGTTAGTTTTTTTTTAAATTATGACATATAAAGGAAATTTAAATATTTAAATAAATATTGACTAGACATGTAGGTTACAAGTGTTTGATAACTGAAACGACGTTGTAAAGTGATATTATTTAAGTTTTTGTTGCCTATTTAATCGAATCGTAAATGCCGCGTGAATAAGCACATAGGGCCCATATGTGCGTTGCGTTGCATCGTATCGACGTATTCTATGTCACTCTTAGTTCGACGCACTTTCGCATAGCGGAGCTTCATTGCCTAGCAACACTGGCTGGCGTTGCCCTCCAATAGCGCAGGACCTCCAATAGCGCAGCGTTCGTGCGTCGACCGGCGAAGGCTGCGCTCACTTTGGATACGTTTTCGTACGAATTCCATTCGTGCAGAAACGTACGAACATTCCCGACCTTCTGAGTACTATGAAAGCGCTCACACTGCGCGCGAGTTAGTCGTACGTATACGTACGTGCAAGTCCGACGTCCGAAATCAATCCGAACTTGTTTAGAAACATTTATTTTATGAAACGTGCTTGGAAATAATGAGCATTATTTTCAAATACATGCGAGCAGCGGCTGGCAAAAGTTGTATGAAAATCCATTACCTTTAGCTGTCGTGTTTAGCAGTCAAACAAATTACAGTATAAACTCATCTGTCCTATACTATATCGTACTTACCTAGTTGGTCATGGAAATCAATAAAGAGTTATCTATCTATCTATCTATCTATACTAGCTAGAGTCCACTTCACGCCCAAGATTGAAGTAACTGTGCTCTTGTGATATAAGCTACTATTGTTTTTACTAAAGGTACCTAGTAAGTTATCTTATTAAATATGGTATGCATGTTTAACAGTCTTTTGATCGCAGCCCACGCATTTACGAGGAGCAGTTAGAGGCTTGTATTTCTTGTACTTTATTTTCCAATCCAATATATCTTTACAGCGTTTACACACACCTGATATTTGCAACGAATTCAATTGTTTCGTTTTGTGGCCCTACGCATCCATTGTTTTGCAAAATACTATTATTTGCTGTAAAGCCACTCGAAACCAAACCTTATCTATATTAAAATAAGGATCATAATAGACTTGGGTAGTGCCGTCAGTTGTGAGTGGTCTATTGATCTGTACAAAACGGTTTTGAGTGATTTTGTGGAACGAATGGTAATTTTGGTGAGTCATGATCACTGTAGGTTGTATTGATAGATGCAATCAATTAATTTATCACTCTAAAGTGTAATTATGCTACCAAATTTGGCTGGTTACATGGGGAAACTACAACTAAAATCAAATTTAGTACGTAATTGTATTTGTGTAGGCATCAAATTGATCGTTAGAAGTAAAGTTTAGGTATTGTAATTTTGTTTTATCGTTAATTTGTGTCGCAAATGAATAGTTTTCTTTCAATGACTATCTCTCTTCTCATCGGGTCACTGATCCTTTCAAACCAGTGCGGTGAAAGGATTTTAAGTGCGCCTTAGAGATGTTTATTTTGTGCACTGGACACCATGTTTTCTAATATTCTTCAAAATAAAAATATTTTTAGCCCCGGGCTGAAAGGTAGTACTATAAGTTTGAAGCCTGATGCCCTCATAACTCCAAATCCAATGCTTCGATTTGACTGCGATTTTAGAAGTGAAAACTTCTATAAGCAGGCTTTGAGCTTTTTTTGAGAAAAAATGTTCGAGCAAAACGTGCTCAAGCATCAAAAAGGGCCCGGCAGCGGCTTACTTGCGGAAACCAGTCCGCAGACCAAGTGCGGATGCTGAATTTGTCAATTTGCCTTACCAACATCCAGTCCGTGATCCAGTGCCCATTGCCCGATGGAATGAGACCAGTTCGGCTCGTGCAGCTGCGAGTAGCAGGACCCTCTGGTAACGTTGCCATCAAGACCTATCACTCCATACTTCGTCTTCACGCCGGTAAGGTAAGCTGTTGCGGTGCAGGCGGAGTCTGCTACTTGAGCGTACTTGGCTGTTTTTTTGTTAACATAGAGACTGATGAGTGTGCGTTTAAAATTATCAGAAAACAATACATTTCCCATCGCCAAATCGCAATAGCACGCGACCTTCTTGCACTGACAAAGTAACAAACACCTTTCGCCCGCAACAAAGAAGATCGCGACAGTAACAAGATAAAACAACATACAATAGCGACACCCGCGCGCTCCTAATTGTGTACCTACACTTGTCTTGTTACACTGAGTTACGGTACAGATAAACTGGAAGAGGTATTATATAGACAAAACAAGGTGTCAAGGTATGTCCTTCCACGAGTAAGTAAACAGAGCTTTGAATCTGTTGTAGAAGATTTATACAATGTACGGCTAACTTTTTACTTAAATCTTACGTGACACTGTGGTGCTTGGTTTTGCAAATACGGATTGAGAAGAGAGAGAGACAAATAAAAAAAAATGTGTGGCGACCGAGCCTAGAAGAACAGGTAACAAACATCGGTCTACGTTCTCGCAGATTACCTAAGTTAGCTAAATTCACAAGAAAGACAATATACATTTCACCATGCAACCATGATTAAGAGAGCACTGGTGGTCTAGTGGTAGCGGTCCCCCTTTAGATCCACAGGTCGTAGGTTTAATTTTTGTATCAAAAAAATTATCTGTACTATGCCAGTCCAGTACTCTCAAACGGTGAAAGAAAACATCGTGAGAAAACCAACATGTCGGAGAACCTAAAAAGTTCAATGTGGCAAGTTCATGAAAAGAGCCTCTTTGAGACGCACTTATAATGCTTTTACCACTGATTCTTTCGAGCCAGAGTGACACAATAGGAAGAATAGCAAAAAAAAACAAAGATGGTGCTAAGTGCTTTTTTTGCTTTGCGGTTTTCCCTCGGAGCTTCGACAACCCCTGCAAAGTAAAACTAGTTAAATTATAAAATAAAACATCGCTCAATGAAAACCGGAACGGTGCAACGGTTTTAGTATATAAATAATAATAGTACATTGTTACCTGAGTGTTGAAAGTCACGTTTTTTGAGTCCCGAGACGGGTTTGAAACCTAGTAAACTCATTCCCCTGTTCAAATCTGGAAATGCAAATGACCCTGCTAACTATAGACCTATCTCAGTATTGCCTACGCTAAGTAAAATATTTGAGAAAGTTATTCTTACTCAGTTGTTATCACATTTTAACCTAAATGGGATACTTCATAGCCACCAGTTTGGATTTACGAAAAGTCGATCAACGACTGATTCTGGTATTCTACTCTTAAAGCACATATATGATGCCTGGGAAAACTCACAAGACGCGATTGGGGTATTCTGCGATCTTTCCAAAGCTTTTGACTGTGTAAATCATGCTACATTAATATCTAAACTTAAACATTACGGCATTCTAAATCGCTCTATTGACCTAATACAATCGTACTTGACTGATAGAGTCTTTAAAGTTGATGTGAGCGGTGAGAGATCTTCTGGGTCAGTTATTGACATGGGGGTGCCACAAGGTTCGATATTAGGTCCTTTCTTGTTTCTAGTGTACGTAAATGACCTCCCTTTTTTTGTTAAAAAACTATGTGAAATAGTACTATTTGCTGACGATACCTCATTAATTTTTAAAGTTGATAGATTGAAGGCTAATTACGATGACGTTAACGCATCTCTGTCGCAAATACTTAACTGGTTTAACGTTAATAATCTTTTACTTAATGCTAAGAAAACCAAGTGTATTAAGTTTACCTTACCAAATGTGACTCTCCGGCCAACTAATATTATACTTAATAGAGAGTCACTTAACCTTGTAGATTCTACTATCTTCTTAGGACTTAATCTTGACAAAAAATTGCAGTGGGGACCGCAAATCAAAGCACTTGCTGCCAGACTAAGTTCGGCTGCATATGCAGTTCGGACTATAAGATGGCTCACTGATGAAGCTACAGCTAGGCTAGTTTACTTCAGCTACTTCCATAGTGTTATGTCTTACGGTATCCTTCTCTGGGGGAAAGCAGCTGATATTCAAACTATATTCGTTTTACAAAAAAGGGCCATACGTGCCATCTATAAAATGAAATCACGAGACTCATTGAGGGAGCGATTTAAGGAAATTAATATCCTCACAGTAATTTCACAATATATATATGAAAACTTACTGTACACTCACAAACACATCTGTAGCTTTCAGAAAAATTGTGATTCACATAATATTAACACTAGAAATAAAAATAAACTTTATATTCCCAAATTTCGTTTACAGAAGGTAAATGGGTCTTTTATGGGGAACACTGTACGCTTCTACAATAAACTTCCGGAAAATGCAACTAAGCTTCCAATTCGGAAGTTTAAAGCCTATATTAAGAGTAATTTGATAAAGAAAGCGTACTATACTCTAGATAGCTATATGAATGATAAATATGCGTGGCCCGATGTCCCGGTCACTCTACCCATAGGAAGCTAGCATGTCAATTTGCAATGTCTGTACCTACTATTTAATATCTTATTTTTATATCTGTGTAGATACTTTATTATAACTTTGAAGCGTAGCATGTGCTGTCTTTGAAACTTTTGCTTTTGTATAATTACATTGCATACGTCTGACTAAGTGAAGTGGCACCACACTGGAACTTCACTGCTATTATTTTAGACTATTTTTGATTTGTAAAAGGATCATATAAAAAAACGGTAGGAACCGAGACGTAGTTTGTTGCCTGTTCTTCTACGCTTGGTCGCGGTGAGCCTTGTCATAGACAAATGTAGGAAACGTGTCCGGACAGAGGCTTGGCCTATTACGAAAATATACGAAAGCGAAATTAAAAAGCCTGAATATGAGGGTTTTACGTTCCCTCCATTTACAACGGTAAAGAACAAGTTTTACCTGTGTCGTAAAAAATCTAAACAAAATGAATAAATTACAACACATGTTAATTAAACTCTATCTAGCAGAAGGCAGAGCCTTAAGTTGTTGGACGTAGGGCAGTGCATCGTAGGCTACGGTTCCCGACGTGCGTGACCTACGAGGCAATGATTTATTAAAGGCGATGGTTAACATTACAAAACTTTAATGAGTCTGGTTTCCCCTTATAAATCCCATATCTTAAAGCAATCTTTATCCAAATAGACTAAACAATTTATCAAAAATGACAAATAATGTGAAAAAAATGAAAAGTATTTCAAAACTTTAATAAGGCTGGTTCGCCCTTATAAAAACCCATTATGTTAAGCAACCTTTTTGCAATTGCGTTGTGTTGAAAATACACATTGAAAAGATGACAAATTTAAAATTGAATAATGCCCAATGATTGAATACTAACATACTACTAGGCGTGCAATATTAAGGCCCGTATTCCGAAACAGCGCTTGAGTCTGAGTCGAGCCTCAAGCATAGATTTTATGACAGTTCTCCATTGAAAAGTGTCAAAAATCTGTGCTTGAGGCTCGACTCAGACATAGTTTCGGATTACGGGCCTAAGAGTTACATAAATACATACATTGCGTGGAAACAAACAACGCCAAATCGCCCAAGTTGTCTTTCAAAATATTCGTTCACTCCCCTTGCTCGATCAATAATGATGGCTGGTGATCGAATACGATAATTCTCACTGGTTTTCGTATTCCCGCAAGAACCGCATTTTGTATAGTGTAATTAAGTTATCCATTCCGGTATCCTGATCGCCGGCCGAGACCGGGCCGCGTCTACCGGTAGAGATGCAGCTTGCGACGCAGCACGCGGCTCGTCGCACTCACCGCACTCGCCGCACTCACCGCACTCGCCGCACTCACCGCCGAATCGGAATCGTACGACTCGTGATCGGTTGCTGCGTCGTAGAGGTCGGATGGCGCGTCATCCGTCCTGGCGAGGCGCAGCTTGCGCAGCAGCAGGCGGGAGGAGGCGCGCGTGCTGCACGCGGACACGGCGCTGGCGCCCGCGCTCCACGTGCGCATGCGCCGCGCGCCGCCGCACACCTGCGACGCCGAGCACGACGCCGCGCTCACCAGCCGCCGCACGCTGCCCGCCAGCGAGCGCACCGAGCTCGAGCACAGCGAGTCCTCATCCCCCTCCCCCTCCTGCCCCTCCCTCTCCCTCTGCCCCGCGGCGGCACTTACTTGCAGCGCGGAGTCGGCGCGCGGGTCGGCGTGCCCGACGCGGATGAGCTCGCGCGTCAGGCAGAAGTCCTCCGCGCCCGACGTGTCGATCAGAAACGTTTCCACTATCTCCTCCTGTGGGACGGACGACCGCATTATAAAATCGCGATCTTGCTTGTGTAATCAGGAGCCTAATTCTCGGGCCGACCGAGATCAGATTGAACACAGTTCAACAAAAACATGTTTTTGATCGAAATAATGTTTTCGTACATAAAACTTACGAAAACTAGTTACTTACGCAAAACAAGATAGTTGCTTGTGATTTCGATAAATAAGTTCAATGATATTTTTTAAAAGGTGAGAGTGTGCGAACGAGATGTTGTATAACAGTTTTCATCGTCTAGGGTGAAGCCCCATTAGTGCGTTGCGCTGCGTTGCGTCGTCGCAGCGTCGTCGCTGCGTCGGTTTCCATATATTTTTTACGACATGACCCATTAGACCGTAGCGTCGTCGCGCGCGACAATTCAACGGATCGACGGACGAGAGACGAAGCGAGGGGGAGGGGATGCGCTGCGTTGTCGGAGCTCCGCTGCGACGACGGACAGTGATTCACTGCTAGAGGAAGATAGACGAGCGTAACGACTAGCTGCGACGCTCTTGCGCTGCGACATCGTGCGTCGTCGCAACGCAGGTGTGGCATACAATTCGCTGTTCCGTTGCGACGACGCGACGCAACGCAGCGCAACGCACTAATGGGGCCTCGCTCTAATACAAACCAAATTATTATCGACTCTATATTACCTTTGATAAATTAATTACAACCAAGATAATGTACTGGCTGTCTAGTTTGATAAGATACTATAATGCACTGTTTACTTATAAACAAGCGCACTGTATTCAACCAACAGAACAAATGAGTTTGTTAACACTTATCCCGAACGTTTTGAACCGAGTGGAATTTGTACCTACGACCATCCTCCAGGGTGAGAGGCGAAAATAAAGATGGAACTTTCTATCTCTGAGTACTATCACCCAACAGGTTACCTTCTCACAGAGAAGTCGAATCGCTAATAATTGCCTGATTCGTTTTTGCAGGCGTTTCAGTTCATTTATTAAATCTACAAAGTATAGAAGGATAGGCACCGATTTCTTATAAACTTTATACGATTTCTAGATGCCTCTGCCCTGATGCTGCTCATCTACAACGGGTAGGAAATAGGTACATAGATTTTTGTGGCATCTATAGACGCTGGAACTGGAGAGGGCTTGTGCACTTATCTAAGGTGTATACCCACGAGACGTGGCCGATGTTCCAGACGTGGATGTGAACGAAAGGACAAGCTTAAAATTACAGTTTTCCTCCAGTCAGTCCGTAGGAAAGATTGGTCAATAGATGCGGATCTGCTAATGGTCACCCTCAGACTAAAGACTAAAAGCAGGGCCGGCCTCAGACAAACAGAATTCATTAATTCTTCTGTTATACTTTTAAAATCTCTTCGCTTTATTTAGGTTTTATTGCTACATAATTTACTGTCTTTGGTGGGTACTTTTACCTGATCGGTTAACAAGTGATCAGGGACGCCAATTCGAGAGTACCTTATTCAGTGAGTTGTTAAAGCTTTTGGGCATAAAAAAAATTCGTAGTAGTCCTTATAGACCTCAGGCCAACGGAATAATTGAACGTTGGCATAGGAGCATGAAACAAGCAATAACAGCTCGTCTTACACTTCATACGTCATGGCTAAATGAACTACCTACAGTTTTATTAATCGCCATCCCCATGCGCAGGCCTTTAATCTGTCGTGTAAATAAATTATAGTTTAAAAAACTAAAAAAAAACGCTTTTATAACTAATTGAACTAAAAAGTTAAAAATAAAACTGTAATAATCAATTGAAAAATTTATATTATTGTACAAAAAAGCGTGGGGTGCTTTTTATAACGCTTTTATTAGCTTCACCTGTATGTATGTAACCGTCCTCTTTGAGCTATATTTTGTCCTACTTTGAACGATCAGATTTGATTCAAACTTTGCACATCTATCAAAGGTCGATGACAATTCAATAATATGAAAAAAAAACAAATGAAAAAAAAACTAAAAAGTAAAAAAAAAATTATAGTTTAAAAAACTAAAAAAAAACGCTTTTATAACTAATTGAACTAAAAAGTTAAAAATAAAACTGTAATAATCAATTGAAAAATTTATATTATTGTACAAAAAGCGTGGGGGGGGCTTGATTTTGATTGTTGTAAATATTTTATCAATAGTTTATTATATCTGAAGTTATTATAAAAAGCACCCCACGCTTTTTTGTACAATAATATACATTTTTCAATTGATTATTACAGTTTTATTTTTAACTTTTTAGTTTAATTAGTTATAAAAGTGTTTTTTTTTAGTTTTTTAAACTATAATTTTTATAATAACTTCAGATATAATAGACTATTGATAAAATATTTACAACAATCAAAATGAAGCCCTCCACGCTTTTTGTACAATAATATAATTTTTTCAATTGATTATTACAGTTTTATTTTTAACTTTTTAGTTCAATTAGTTATAAAAGCAGATAGTAAGCAGTTGTTTATTGTTTCTTTCTTTGCGATCACTTCGGTGTAGAATGATCTAGCTGAGACACGAAGGGATCCCTTTTTTTAAAGTTAAGAGGGTAACCATAATGTACGGCTAGACAACACCTAGGTTAATAGTTTTCGACCATATTGGCAACTGATTTCAATGTGGCCAAAATGATTTTAAAATAAGTTTCAGAAAAGGCTTTTGCAAACTATAATTTGATAACGAGGACCGGCGCTGAGGGGTGGGGTTAGGAGAGAGAAAATGTTCCTGAGATAAAATAATCGGAAAAAAAATGTAGGAAACTGTTCATCTCCACAGAAAACGGATTTAATTATTCAACAGGGACTAATATTCTAATTCAGCGCACATAACAAGTTAGGGAAAAAAGTCATTTACGCCCCAGAGCAATTTGGAGTAATTCATTCAACACCAAGTAAAATTGTGTCGTGTACGCTAAGATTTACGATAAAGGCATTCGTTTTATGGCCCATAATTGATGCAGATACCATCTTTGCACCATGAAATTGCAAAGAGGGTTTTTTAGAACGTAACTTGAAACGAATCGGAAAAAATATTATGCCATTAAGAAAATTAAAATAAAATTCGTTCAGAGAAAACATTCATTAACAAATGACGACGAAATCATTTTTTGATTATTTTTGGTTATGGACGCAGCTTTGACTTCGCTAACGACTCAATTACGACTGTAACTAGGCACTTTACGAAATTAATAATGATAAAACGTTATGCTTGAATAAAATTAACCTGCCTGAGCCATCGAATATAAAAACTTAAATTTGAAATAAAAATATGATAAAAAAGAAGAAGTCTCTCTTTTTATTTTGTACTCACTTTCTCTTAAATATATTTATTCTCTTCTGTTGAATAGGACGTGTAAATTTAATAGGTGGGCTGGTTTTCTTGGCGTGTCTTACGCCACAAAATAACGGGGAGGGTCACATGATACACGATTACTGTGGCGATTTATTACTTAATACATTAAAGTAGCATTAAAAGATCAAATTCATAAACTATAACTTAATACGCCAATCAAGTTGAGGCTCATTTTTATAGAGAAACTTTAGTGTTACTGCTACCTTGAACTTTGGTGGCGTTATAATTTTATTTCATAGGAAAATGACACGGGGGACCAATATAAATTGGTCATGCCACAAGTAACATTTTTAACCAGCTTCAAATAAAATAGGAGGAAGATCTCAATTTGGTTGATAATATTTATACTTAACAACCGAATTGAGATCTTCATCAATAACAACAACATTCATAACATTTAACATTTGTAACTCAAAAATTCAAAACTTTGTAATTGATAGCCGATAAATAAAAGATTGGCCCCATAGAAATTTCATCAAATCTAATTACCAACCGACTTCATCGCCAACGGCCATGGAGTCGGTTTCCCAAGTTTTTAAAACTGTTCCTATATACATTCTATAGTGTACATGGGTGACATTCGTCTTTCCTCAAACCAGACAATAAAGTTAATTTATTATTTAATATGTAGATTTTTTTTTTATTATAATTTAAGCTTAATGTTTTTTTTTGACAAAGCCCCCCTATACAGCTGCAACACAAATTATGTTCAGAAGTATTATTGTTTTTTATGTTATACCTATGACGTAACTGAGTGTTCTTCAAGTCCTTTGGTTTTAATAAATTAATTGATTGTGCAACTGCTGTTATTACCTGTGATTCAGTCAAGGTCTGAAGCTGATACTGTAAACTAGTCCTCTCTGCTATCATTCCATCGTAGTTCTCAATATAGGCTTTTTCTACTGACACAAAAGCGTTTCTGGAATAAAAATAAACAATTCATAACGGAGTTTTTTTTTTTTTTTCTGTTTTATCTATTTATATGTATATTTTTCTTAGCCATAATCAGATTTGTTCTGGGTTGATGTGGTGGGGGTGTGTTTCCAGCAAGACAACACCGTATGAGTAGAAGAATGTTTGGTTAAAGAACCTAAACATTCTTCTAATATATTTCTAATTTTTTTCTCCTTAGAAAAAAATTAGAAATATATTTTGCATGCAAAAAAGTTGCAAGCATCAAAAGACAAAATATTTAATGTAATAATGGTTCTTTCTGAGTGTTGGGCAACAAAAGGAAATGATGAAAACAAGGTACATGCGGCAGAGATGCGAATGTTGAGATGCTTCTTTTTGTTTCTTTTGTAGTTTTGTAGACATTTCTTATGATTTTGATGCCAAAAAGTTGGATTTAAGAAGCGTTTCGTTTGAATCAAAAATAGAGCGATTTGTTTAGAATTTTATTTTATTCGAATTTTTAGCTATTGAATTTGAAAAAATCCTAAATCCCACATAAATTTATAAAAAGGTTGCTGCTGGGGCGTCTAGATAAAAAAAATAAGATTAAATAATCTCTCATCCCTAAAATTATTTATTTTTTGTTGCGAGTTCGTGTATCATTTTTATTTTGGTTGCGCTTTGTGTTATTGCGTTGAGTGGTAGATAAGAACTTAATGATTTATGATCCGATTTGAAAAATACTTTTTATCTGCAAGGTAAAAATACATCCAGATTGAACCCATATAATTTTCATCATAATCGGTTCAACAGTTTGGCTATAAAGTCTGCTTCTCAAGTTTTTAACTTATACCTACATACATAAAATCTCATTCCCATGGAGGTAGCCAGAGATCACGGATTTCCACTTGCTACGAACCTGACACACCTCACGGAAAAAACGTAACGGTTGGATTTAAATAACTTATTAGAATACGGGCCTTAAAGCTAGATGAGTCTAGGTACCAGTTCCACGCGACCAAGCGTAGAAGAACAGGCAACAAACTACGTCTCGGTTCCTACCGTTTTTTTATAGGATATACACAGAAGTCTGCTGTGATAGTCAATCTTTCAAATTCTTGTTAAGTTCTATGATAGCATATCACATCACACAACGTGCTATATAAAAGAACTTGATGAGTGACTGACATACAACGAAAAGCCTAAAACGCTAGCCTAAGTCATAGCGACCAAAAATTTGGAGTATTTAGAAAATTTTAGGTATATTTTATTTATTTATTCATTTTATTTTATTAAAAAAAATGCAGTTTGGACTAACAGTTAGTGCCAAATGCTAGATAAAATAACAAAAAACACATAGCAGTAAATAGGAGGTAGTCTAAAAATAAATACAATTTTCAACATAAATAATCATCATAATGAAAAGAAAAAAAAGATACAAAAATATAATTTCCCAGTAAAAGTACACACATAATGTGTATAGTCACAGTGTAATAGTTGTATCATGAAATGCCTTTTATAAAATGTGTTAAAGAATGAAAAACCTTTCTTCAGTGATCTGTTAAAGGTATCAATACATTTTTAATTGTTTAGACAACAAAGTGGCAAAAATATCCATTGACCCAGTTTTATGCAGCAAAGAAAAATATATCTTAATCCTGTAGCCGTAAGGTACAGATTCCAAAGTTTTCGTGTACCTGTCAATAATCTTTTTCGGCCACTAATGGCCTGGGGGTCGTTTAGGCCCGGTTTACACAGGGTAAGCAAACGTGAGAGTTCAGAGGCTCTAGCTGCTGCTACTTTTATTTTGTATACTAAGGGTGACAAATCAACATCAAGCTGTGCTGTGCTTTGCTTAGCTCAGTGTAAAAGTAATCAGCAGCTCGTGAAGTCGTTTGTCTCCCTAAAAACCATAGCACAGTTCGGCACAGCGCGGCTCAGCACGGCGGGTAGCGCGCCTCGCTCGAGACTGCTGCGTTTTTAAACAGAGCGTAGCCTCACCCAGCGCAGCACAGCATGGTTTGTTTGCATCCTCATTAAAATATTGAGCGCTGGTGGCCTAGTGGTAGCAGCCTTCCGATTCTAAGGTCGTGGGTTCGAATCCAGTCGTGTACCAATGAGTTTTTCTGCCCAAAAATTTATGTACACTATGCCAGTGCTCTCAAACGGTGAAGGAAAACATCGTGAGGAAACCGGCATATCGTAGAACCTAAAAAGTTCGAAAATATGTGTCAAGTGCACGAAAGGAGCCTCTTCGAGGCGCACTTAAAATCCTTTCACCACACTTGGTTCGAAAGAATCAGTGACACGATAAGAAGAAGATTAAAATATTAGACGAGCGAGTTGACCAAACATCGCACAGCACAGTACAGCGCAGTACAGCGCAGCACAGCTCGATGTTGATTTGTCACCCTAACGGTAGATATATCGTCATGCCTTCTATCATAATACAAAGAATTATAGCAATTTTTGTCACACGCATAAAATAACTTTCTCTCTGAGGTGCAATCGAAATCCTTTCCACACACTGGTTTGACCAGAAGACACGATAAGAAAAATAATAACATCTATTTCCACTAAAAAGTGACTTGCAAAGGTTTCCTCGTTTTTCTACCGCATATCAACAAATGGTTTTTTTCGTAGACGCGGTTTGATTTGAATTACATTCTTGAATTTAATTTGTTTTGTCAATAGCGGTAGCAGTTTTTCACCACTGTTTCCCTGATACAGAATTAAATGTAACGTATTGAGTTGCAATTCTATACCTGCACATTTAGAAAGAGACTAATCATTTAAAAAAATGTCTACGTCAGATTTGTAGAGCGTTGATAGATAGTGAAAGGATACTAATTTAATGGCGTGGTAGTTGAGAAAAATAAGCTTAACTTCATAAAATCAAATTATAATTCCTTATTAGAAAAAACAACCCCATTGCCGGCATCAGAGCGGCATGACCCCATGACAGATACCATCCGTCCACAGACAAGATAAATGCGTAAACATCGAGAATAAAGCTTGGAGGAAGGATCAGTATAGCGACTATCAAGTGAGAGCACACGACACAGAAAAGAGATAGACTATACATTCTATCGCAAGCTTTCACTCGGCCAAACTGACTACACTATGGCGACCTCGCCTATTACAGAAAGAATAATAACATTACATACTAATTAATAATTTTAGAACCATACCTACTGATAAAGATCACAATATAAAAGTAGATATTATTTTAAGAGCCTATTCATTCCAACTGCCCGATAACAACTTAATTATAAATAGGCATAATAACTAAAATAAGTTTATAGGTTTACCGACATAACTGTTCTAAGCTTCGTCTCTCTTTCTCTTTAGCATTGTATCACTTAATCTAACAAATTACACCGTTGTATGCCAACGGATCACTTTACGTCATTGAAATCCGACGGATCACTTTAATATCGTTGCGTCCAACGAGTCCCTTTTAGCTATCTCTGTCGCGTCCAACAGATCATTTAGTCTTAAACTAACAACTAACACCGTTGTAATCCAACGGATCACTTTATTTGTTGTATGTAATACAACGCATCACTCTATTACCGTCGCGTCCAACGGATCACTTTATTACTGTCGCGTCCAACAGGTCACTTTACTATCTCTGTCGCGTCCAACAGATCATTTAGCCTTAGATAACTAACAACTTACACCGTTGCAATCCAACGGATCACTTTATTACTGTCGCGTCCAACAGGTCACTTTACTATCTCTGTCGCGTCCAACAGATCATTTAGCCTTAGATAACTAACAACTTACACCGTTGCAATCCAACGGATCACTTTAATGCTGTTGCATGCAACAGGTCACTTTAAAATAATCTCTTTGAAATAATCACATTTTAATATCTCTATTAATAATTTGTTAAATTCAACAGTTCTCTTAATATAGTATCTCTCTCTCTCTCAAATAATTATCTCTATTATTAATTTGTTAAATTCAACAGTTCTCTTATTATAGTATCTCTCTCTCTCAAGTAATTATAAACCAAATTAACTTTACATTTTACAAAATAAATATTTTCTTATAACTTAAGTATCTTATTTTAAATCACACCTAGTTGTAGGTACATGAAACCGCTTCGAGATCGCTTAGTCAGAAATCACTCATAAGGCACATTTTAGTCTCCAATGCAATATAATGTAAATCATATTGTTAATTATGTCACCTGTTAGGTATCTCTCTTATTATGAAATTCTCATATTTTAAACTTAATTCACTCATGACACATGACTTTTTTTTTTTTTTTTTTTGTAACCCCAATTGCATCTTATGTCTCATTATGAAGAATCTGATGGTTGGCTACGGCAGTCTTTAACAAGGTGCCCCCACATATTGCATCCGCTACACTTCTGCGCAGGTTTGGAGCATTTCAAACTAATATGACCTATGTCCCCACAATTAAAACATTTAATTTGTTTTTGAAAGCCCCCTACAGTTACCCGTTCGGCTCTTGCAGACACTGTGCTGGATGACAGTGCCAAAGACTGTGGTTGCTCAATTACCTGAGTAACAGCAATTTGTCTCAAATATGCAAATAATTGTTCAGGATCTGAAAATTAACCAGCACATGCTCCCATTCTAACAAATTTATCTTCAATTCCCTGTACCAGGCAACCAACCGCTTTGGATCCAGTTATCTCACATTTGTTTAATAAAGCTATTTTATCATAATAATACACATCTAATGGTTGACCAATTTTGCAACGAACATTCAACATTTTGGTCAGTAGGTCCCCATAATTTTCATTTGAAGGAAATGCTAACTGTAATTTACTCTTCCATTCATCCCAGCTAAACATTAAGGATGGTAAACCTTGATACCAACGTTTTGCTAAGCCAGAAAGTTTTGGCAAAGCAAAGTGACAAATCTGTGTCTCATTCCAATTGTAAATTTTGCTACATTCATTTACTTTGTGAATCCATATTTCAATGCTTTGGGTACTATCACTAGGGTCAAACTCAGGCACAACATTATTCATCATGTTTGGGTATATAGGAAAACAAGGAACACTAGCCAAAGAAAGACTAGCTTCATATGGTGCGGTACCAGCACTACTGTTTTGGGTAGCACTTCTGCTGGTTTGAGAAACACTATCATTTCCCTGTATAATCGCATCTTGAGGCAACAAAGGAGTCATTGCAGCCGTATCACTTTTTGTATTTTTCTTGCAACACTCTCGAGAGCTTGTGTGCTTGGTATTCCTAATGCGACTATGATGCCTCGATTCATGGTCATTCTTTCTATAATTATTTTTAGAACTATTCGTGACACTAGAAATAGAACTATCTCTATCACGTCTAGACCTAGAACGTTTTCGTGACTTTCGTTTTGAACCCATTATTCTTCAAAACAATATATTATCAACTTAAAGAATTTTAAGTTTAACTAAAATTGGTTACTTAATATGCCTGAAAAATACATTCACTTTAACATAAATTTTTGTCTCAAAATTCAAATGACTTGGAGCACTCTCTTCTCTCTAATCTACAAGTAAATCAAAATAATGAGCGGCACTAATTTTGGTTACAAACTTGTTAGCTCAGAAAACTAAAATTATAATTTAATTTTCAATTATTTGCCCAACTAAAGACTAGTCAGATCAGTACCTGCCTACTTATAACTTATATACCAGATGCTTAAATTGTTTAAATTTAGAACAAACACAAATAGAAAAAGATAACGTACTGAGTAAACAATTTGTGGCCCAGCGGCCCAGTCCAATATTAAATGTTTGTAATTGCTAATAAATTCTGTTTTGTTTTAAAATATTTAACAAAAAGACCTGTCTTACTATATCTATAATATTCTAATTATAGTTGTTGACTTTTGTATTCTATAAAGCAGAATTAAATTAAATCTTTCCGTTACTACATTTCCAACCAAAGTTATTTTGTTGAACTTATATTATAGTTCTTGATATATATAACACTTCACTTGATTGGACACACTTTTTAGATATAAATACTTTCTCTGAGTTATTTAGGTAATTAGGATAAGAATAAGCATATAATATGATATGCTTAAGCACTGAACCAACAAACCAAAGTAAAATGTTTTGGTCAAAAGTTGTTTTCAAACACGTTGTTATTATGCACACACAACAAGTACAGAGAGGCAACACCGAGTTTTTATTGTTTTCGCACTATTTCCCAGTTTTAGTCTCAATCACAGTAGATAACGTAGCTAAAATTTTCTCAAGATTGTTCGAAGGCACTGACCTCTGGGTTCCGTACACCCCGCTTCTGATTGAAAGGATACTAATTTAATGGCGTGGTAGTTGAGAAAAATAAGCTTAACTTCATAAAATCAAATTATAATTCCTTATTAGAAAAAACAACCCCATTGCCGGCATCAGAGCGGCATGACCCCATGACAGATACCATCCGTCCACAGACAAGATAAATGCGTAAACATCGAGAATAAAGCTTGGAGGAAGGATCAGTATAGCGACTATCAAGTGAGAGCACACGACACAGAAAAGAGATAGACTATACATTCTATCGCAAGCTTTCAATAGATAGATAACTCTTTATTGATTACTATGACACATAATATAGGAATACAGTATTTAGCTATGCAGTATTTAGTTATGCAGTATTTAGCGTTGTACAGTCATATATGTACACCGAATGATATACCGACTGTACCGAATGTATGATTTTGCTGCTTATTTCTTCGTTCACACGGCAACGAAGAAATAAGCAGCAAAAAAATAAAATTGAAAGGCTGTACATAGCTAAAACGATAAATAATTGAGTATCTTTATAGTGTAAAATTAAGTGACGGACTTAAAAACGTGAAAATTTATTTTTTTACTTCAAAAGTCTAATATGCTATGATAAGAGTCGGTGTAAAAAAAATTACGTATACAGGTTTGCGGTTAATGACCCTTTTCTACAGTCTTTTGTTCGTGTAACCACTAAGATATATGAGCACATGCCTACCTACCAACAGTGTGTTTTTTTTTACTAGTATTCTGTGAAGAAATCAAAAATCAGTTTCTTTGTTCGAATAATTTTGTATAAAAATATTCAGACGGCTTTCATGTCCAAATAAAACAACAATAAAACTAGGCTTTTCGGCTTGATTGCCCAATTGAGCGCAAAATATTTCTGCAATTGGTCTGGTAAACCGTTTTTTTGCAATAAATGGAAAGATCAAATAAATACGTTTTGATACAAAACAATTTTTTGTTTATTTTTCGAATCCCGTACCTACCGGAAACCCGCCGATTGTTTCCGAACAAAGCTAAACGCATCTTAAATAACTTTTTTATTATAGCAAAAAATAAACTAAAAATAATTTTGTATGAAAACGTAGATAATGATTGTTCCATTTATTATAAAAAAAGCGGCCAAGTACGAGTCGGACTCGTCCATGAAGGGTTCCGTAGCAACAAATAACATAATATAAAAGTTCTTGTAGTTCGTCGAGAGTTGCGGTTTACAATTTATGACGTATAAAAAAAACTACTCACTAGATCGCGTTCAAACCAAATATCGTTGGAAGTTTGCAGTAAACATAGAGTTTTGCATACATCTACATACTGCCGCGAGTTTTGTCAGTGCGATATTTGACAGCATTTCACTGATCACCACCGCAGAACGCTCAGATGTCCAAAAGGCATTAGTAATGCATATACAAAAAATAAAGCCCAAAACAAAAGAGTTCAACAGTCGTCAGAACTCAATAAAAATAATGGAATAACCAAGTTAGTAATTAAATTAATTAGATTTATGTGAGTCCCGAAATGAGAGCGAGTGTTAATTTGGCCAGCCATTGATGTCATCCATCTATCATGCAACATCAGCCTAACTAACCGAGACTGACAAATTATTATAGAGCAGGAGTCAATTATGAAACTAGAAATAAACAACTATTACTTCATCCGTAAATCTCTTTTAATAAGGTCAGTGCATAACCTAATAGTGCGTTAACGGTTGTTGGGATTAAGTTGTTGAATATTTTTTTTTCCTTACAGGGGAAAGATGGGGAACTTTCAAGTTTTGTTTTTAATGATATTTCAAACATTTATCAAGTTAATAATCAACGGCTGGAGGCGTTCTTATGGTGTCATTAGACCGTTTCTGGAATCATTAGGGCGGTCGCGTGTCTTGTCTATTGAGTCCGAATATAAATCGGAGATATTGGTACACATTTGGAGTGAAATGTCTCTGGCGCGGTATGCGACGCGGCGGCGTCTACCGGGTGGCGAGTGTGCGTCTACGCGGACCGATTTGGCACATCCGCCACCGATTGCCAGTGCAACAACTCCTCTCCACCGTAAATAACATCAGATCCCGATGTCGTGTCATCCTCTTAAAAATACCACACAGCGAAATTTTCGCTTTGTTTATTTGTAAATATCATTGAGTTCCGAGCCAACTCGAAATACCACTGAACCCGTAATTTTTCCTATTTTTACAACCTTCACGTAATAGGATGCCGTAGTATCATCGCTTTTGTTTGTTATCCATTCGATGACTCGATCCGGCTTCTGGATACCGATGTTACAGAAGATTTAGTCTGTAGGCGTAGCTGATGAGAACGACAAAATGTGTTTTGACAACTTTTCGGAGAAATTCTTGTTTTTGCAAAATTCAAGTCTAGTAGCTTATTTTTGTTATCTTTGCCGTCAGAAGGATTATCCATTTGATGTTAGCGTTATAAACCTTGATTTATATAGCACTCAGAGAAAAATTAACATCTAGAGTGCTAGGTAAATGTTCAGTAACGAATGGGTGTTTAGTAAAAAACGATAAAAGAGACTCGCAAGCGAGACACCCAGACTAATGTACAAGACATATCGGTAACAGGTACCTAACCTACTTGTGTTTCACTTCCTGTTGGCTGCAGTCCAGCCAGCAGACAGATTCTTATTTCACCAACTTTTCATTCTGACACGTCGTTTTGCTACATGAGCATTGTATTGTAACGATATCTTTTATGTCTTGGCTATGATTGTTTTTCCAATACTCTTTAATGGTATGGCTTCGATGTGTTGGTACCCTTCGCCGTGACGCGCTGACTATTGCTGCTTCTTGTAAAAATATGTATACCCTGGTAATGTAGAAAACCTGGTGTGTATTTCATTGTTTACAAGTGGCTACCCGTGACTTCACCCACGCGGGAGTTGTTTCCCGTTCCGGTATTTTTTTTGGGATAAAAAGTTGCCTATTGTTAACCCACGTTACAATATACCTACTTAGTTCAAATTATATCTAAATCGATCTAGTGGTTAGGGCACGACAAACTGTATGCACAAAGCATTAGAGAGTATTCGGCCGAGTATACAGTACAGTCTCCACCATGCCTGAAGGTAAGCCTATCATATACCTGCCTAGGTAGGTAGGTTAGGTGTTATGGTCATATACCTACTGCAAAAGCTAGTCAACTTATGGAAGGTATAATTATGTTCTTGGCAAGGAAACTGACGAGCGGAGCAGCAGAAGCAACATGGAGGATAAATAGCAAGAAGGTCGCACCTTACTTAGCATTAGCTGCAACCTTCTCGCTATTTATAAATTTATACTGGCTGACGCCCGCGGCTGCGCTCGCGTGGTCGCGTTCTATAGACTTACAGCCCTACTAATAAACGCAATTTAAATTTAATCATTGCTTAAAGTTAGCCCTGTCACTGTTTGTCATTACCCAGTGGTAAGAGATGGCAATAGTTTAAGCACTGTTTATCTTTTGACATATTGTTATAAGTAAGGCCATTAATTATTGGAAGAGCTCTACTACAATATTTACTTTACAATAGACCTCATTCTTCATACGTTTCCCTTCAAATGTTGAATGTTAGGCTTTCTGAGTAAACCTTCGACCATTCGTTTCGTCTATTACGGTATTACGGTACGGATGAATCAGTCCAAACGTACGTCCTTTTTTCCAGGAAGTGACAGATTTTTTTTTTGCAGTACAGTATACGCGACCTGTACACAAAATCAAGGGCACTCACACATATTTGGTTACATTGTCCGAACTGATAACATAAGAATTATATGTCCAGCTGCTGAGTGATTCATCGGGAGTACTAGATATTTCGACATAAAACATTATTAGAGTCCTCGCAAAATAACTTTACACGCGACCAAAACAAACAGCAGTGATAAGCAAAATTTAGAAAGCAGTAACATCTGCTTTCAAGGTAAGAGCGACGTTGAAGGCCCGTTTACACTGCCGGAATTAGTATTGGCTCGCAAAACTTTTAAATTAGAAAGAACGATTCTATAATAAGTCCCCATCCATACATCCTCCATATACCGACTTTCCTCGTTTTTTCAAGTTTAAGTGGTAACCATTGTCTATAAGTAGCATTGTCTCGTAGGTCACGCAAATCAAGAACATGCTCTACATCGCACTGCAATGCGTCCATCAGCTTGAGGCATACAGACGCTCAGCCTCACGTGCCAGTAATTTCACCGGCACCCACACCCTTCAAACCAGAACACAGGAACGCCGTAATTCAATTCAAATACGTCGCATCGCATACGTCTCACGTAGTTGGAGTGGCATCACACTGGAACTCCACTGTATTATTATTTTTGTTTTGTAAAAGGAACATACAAACAAACTGTAGAAACCAAGCCCTAGTTAGTTGCCCGTTCTTAATGTCATAATACAAACATCATGAAAGTTAAAGCATATACACAACCCAACACAAATAATATACTTATACACAACATCAATGTCAACACAAATGACACATGACCATAAACTAAACCATAATCAACAACACGTTAATTAACTTTAAAAACATAAACATTACAATTTACATATGTATTAATTATATTATGTTACATACATAATTATATTATGTATGTAACATAATATAATTGTTACATAGTTAGTTGTTAGATAGTAACATAGTGATATAATATGGTTCAATAGTTGCCCGCAATTATTGAACCTCGACCTGGCATCCTCCTATAATTCGGGTTACGACAAGCTCGTTGCAGTAGCCGCAGCGACATACGTTCCGCTCGCTCCCGACTTCCTCATTCCCGCTCCGCTTACGGATGGAATGGGGGCAGCCCTATTTCGAAAACCATCTTTTGTGTCATTCGGCTTAGAAGCCTAACTACAAGTACTTATCATAAACTATGCTGCTGTCTTACGAGTTAAATAAAAGAAGTTATTTCCAAACAATATAGTCATTATTGATCAAAAGGATGCTGGATCATCAGTGACACATGTTCCAGCATTTATTTCCATCTCTTAAACAAGCGGAAGTAGTTTAAAAATACTTGAGTAATTATTCTAAGGAACTTTATTTATATGATAGCATTCAACAGTGCCCGCACACTCGCCGCCGCCGCTTGCTTTGCTTTCGATCGTCGATTGAACGAGCGTTTTCCGCTTAATTTCACGTGTGTGTACTGGACTTGATGGATCGGTTCGCTGTTTCACATTCTAGCACTAGTTTGAACTGGTTTTACAATCAAATTGTCAAATAATATTATTTCGGGTTTGGCCGTAACGATAAACTAAAGTTTAAGTCTTGTCGTGAACTGGCCTTTTAAACCAGTGTGGTATGGTGAAAAGTGTTGGGTTCGCAAGCCTCGTATGAATATTTAGAGTTACGCTGAGTCACAAAACAATAAAACTCTGCACTCGAGCTTCGTTCCCACGCACAACACGCTAAATGTCAACACGAAACTTCGTTTATCATTTTGTGTATCCTCTGACTCTCTCTCTCCTATCTCGCTCTTGTTTTGAAATTGGTAGAAAATGTGCGAACAGCTCAGAGACAGCTTGTCACCAACTATGTACACTGTATTTCAAGACAAGTACGACTTTTAATAACATTCTTTTAAATTAATATCGTTTTTACAACGAATACTCGTAAATAGAAGTATTTTTACTTGCATTGATGGAACTTCAGAAAATATACAAATAAACTTCATTTAATTCTGTAAAATAACATTAAAAGCTGTAATAAATAGTGAGTTGGAAGGTAAGCCAGACAAACACCAGAACGTATACCATTCTTGAAATTAAGTAGGTATAAAAAAAAAAAAACCTAACAACCTACTGTTGCTTTTGTAACTTAAGTCGGGGTGCCCCGAATTTGAATAATATTCGTATGAATATACTCATTATAAAATTGAATAAATGTACGAATAAATATAATTTATTCATCCAGCACCCGTACAAATAGTCACTTCCTAGAATGATTGTTTCCAATAAAAACGCGTTTATGTAATTTCCCAAAAAACTGAAAATGGCGCTTGGACTCACTATGCATAACTGTATCCAACTGAATCAGCGCATTTAGATTATGATTCTGATGGAGAAAAAAAAAATGCTAAAAAAATCGTTATTATTCACTTTTTTCGTGATTTAAATGCTTCGACTTTCAGCCAAATGCACGTTCTGTAAATTTTTTTGTTCGTCTAGCAACATGGTCCAACAGTGGACTCTAAGGCTAACGATTATAAATATAAGGTACGTTAGCAACAATGATATAATTTCTACATCTCAGGCCCGTGGGAGCGGCCGAAGCCGGGTGAAAACCAGTTTCACTGTTTTAGATAACGCATGGGAAGGTTAGGATAATGCATTGTTTGTGGAAAGTGTAGGAAAATATATAATTAATATTATATGAGTATAAGAAGCGTGGCGCTAAGTGCATTTGCAGATAGTTTAATATAAGAAATTCAGCCGCATTTGCTGTTAAAGATCTTGGATATTACTAGTAGATGGTTACACAAAGGCAGTAAGTGAGCTATTGCGAACAAGATCTTATTTTGCACCCGAGATATTTAGACGGCGAATATAGTTCGAGGGGGCAATAGCTACTTACCGAGGTAAGCATCTGTCACTCACGCTGCTAGCATTTTCATTTCAGTTTCAAGAAGTAATACTAGGAAACCTTCACGATGGAAGATCGTAGCGTGGAGGAGACTCCTGCGTCTCAAAGGCTCACGAACGATGACTTTAGAAAACTCCTGATGACTCCAAAAGCTACGCCGTCCGGGGGCGTGCACCCGGCCGGTTCCGTGAGAGAAGCTATGGCTAATGCTGGGTAATAAAATAAACGTCTTACTAAACATACAAACTACTAACTACATACTTCGCAGAAATTTTGGGGGGCCTATGTCCAGCAGTAGACTTCTTCAGGCTAATCATGATGATGGTGACTAAACATACTATATATGTTCAGTAAATAGTGCTTAATCCTATGCTCATTGGATGCAGGACTTTTAAAACAGTAATTGCAGAGAAATTCAGTAGTAGTAGAGCTATTTTTTACATAGCTAGGCTTGCCTAGCAAAGACCGGATTTTATGCTTGAGTTCAAGGTTTATTCTCTCAACAGCCTGTTATACTTTCCGATGAGTACACGAGTATTGATAATTTAATTTAAATTATTAAACTCGTCTCATTTTTGAGAAGTACAATCACCATTCCTATCACATTTTCGTGAAGCAGCATTGCTGTGTTTCGGTTCGAAGGGTGTGGGTGCCCGTGAAATTACTGGCACGTGAGGCAGAACAAGTATGCCCTAAGTTGATGGACGCAGGGCAGTGCATCGTAGGGATCATTCCTGACGCGCACGACCTACGAGGCAATGCTTTGTTATAGTGTGGGTAAGTAGAGTACCTTAATGTGCATAGGGACTGTATAAATTATAAGTTACATTTCCAGGTCGATGCCTCCACCAGCAGAAAACAAAAGCGAGCTACGTAGAAAAAAAAAGTCTTACTATGCCGCTCTGAAAAAGCAGGAAGATACAAAATTGGCAGAATTAGCAGAAAAATACAGAGACAGGGCTCGAGAGAGACGAGACGGAGGCAATGAACTAGGACCAACTGACCCTACTAGCACATTACTATGTAAACTTCCAACGATATTTGGTTTGAACGAGATCTAGGCAGTAGTTTTTTTTTATACGTCATAAATCGTAAACCGCAATTTACCTTTCGACGAACTACAAGAACCTTTATATTATGTTACTTGATGCTACGGAACCCTTCATGGGCGAGTCCGACTCGCACTTGGCCGCTTTTTTCTTGTTGGTATCTACTCCACACTACGCAGTATTTCCTTTCCCTTATTTGCCCGTTTTATTTTTATAAATCTCCAATTACGCTGAAACACTTTCATGGTATCATTAAAATCAAAATCAATATTTATTCAGTAGAATCGCAAGGATCACTTTGAAACGTCTTAAAGCTAATATATTAGTTTAGAAGAGAGATAAATTAGAAGTACATTGTAGTTCTTCGTTCATTTCATAATAATATATCCTTTACAATTTCGTTCTCCCATCCTAAATTGCTTTTTAAATCTGCGATAATCTTATTGGAAATAGAAGCCTTTTCAATAGTAATCCTACTTACGAGTAGGCACCTAATCTAGCCTGTAGCTGCTACCTATTATGTACTTTATCACAGTAATAGGGGTCTACTAGTTCATACCCTACATTTTCTATAGGTACTACCTAGCCTTGCGTTTGCGGGTAGAATTCTACTCTGTATGTCTTAAAATGTACCTAGTTAAGTACGTAATTCTCGTTTACATTATGATTACCGCCAAAGTGTCTTTGGTGTCTTATTTTTTTGGACATGATTGTATTAATTGTAGGTACTGTTAACCAGTTTTGGGAATAGGACGTCCCTATTCGAATCAAGCAAGAAGTTACATCTCTAGTGGAGAAGAAGCTGAAGAAGGAGAATATAGCGTCGTTACGTGTGGTTGTATTGTTGGCTGTGTAATAAAGTAAAACGGAGTTGTAGCTATAATCAATGAAGAGTTTTCGTCTGAACAGTACGTTGATAGATAAATCTTACCTAATCAACTTTTTGCTCACTGAATACACGGTTCATGTCGGCAATCTACTTACTAACCTTATCCTAGGTTACTTTCTTTATATTATGTGAATACCTAACCTAGACGTTGCCATTTTCTTCATTACCTACTTTATTTTCCTCAGCAAAGTTCCTTCTACCTAAGTAGGTACTTTACATAAGTAATCCTAGCAAAGTAGGTAGGAGGCTGAACGTCTGACGTCAGAGATAAGCCATCCCAGAGGTTGAGAACTTATCAACAGAATTTGTAGTCTCGGTACAGCTCAAACTTAGACTTTGCGTTACCTGATTACTCAGCGATTCTCTAAATATGATTTTTTCAGCTAGTATCGTACCAATATCTCTAAAATGTTCATTGATAAATTTTGCAGAACTTTGAGGGTTGTTTTTAATATTGATTAGTTCACTATTATTAGGTTTTTGCTTATTGAGGTATGTGATATTTTTTATACAGTTCCATAATGATTTATTATTTGTTTTCGCTTTATCTAATAGGTCTCTTTCATACTGTATTTTTAATTTTTTTATTAAGTTGTTGACATAGTTCCTGTAACGTCTATAAGTAATTTTTAAGATATCGTTTGTAGGATCATTTTTTAGTTTCTTCTGTAATTTGTTTCTATTTCTAATACATTTTAAAATTCCTGGTGTAATCCACGGTTTAATGATTTTTTTACTATTAGGTATTTTAATGGTAATAGTGTGCTCTTGTAAGCATTTACTTATGACGTTGATTAGTTTATCGCACAGAATGTTCGGATCTTGTGTATTCTATGGCCTCCCCCAATATACGTTTCGAGGAAGAAAGATTCTGAGCCCTCTCCACCCATTGACTTCCAGCGATCTAAACAATGTCATCGGCCCATCGCGACGACCTACATTTAATTTCATCTTCCAGAAGCGTACAGTGTTCCCCATAAAAGACCCATTTACCTTCTGTAAACGAAATTTGGGAATATAAAGTTTATTTTTATTTCTAGTGTTAATATTATGTGAATCACAATTTTTCTGAAAGCTACAGATGTGTTTGTGAGTGTACAGTAAGTTTTCATATATATATTGTGAAATTACTGTGAGGATATTAATTTCCTTAAATCGCTCCCTCAATGAGTCTCGTGATTTCATTTTATAGATGGCACGTATGGCCCTTTTTTGTAAAACGAATATAGTTTGAATATCAGCTGCTTTCCCCCAGAGAAGGATACCGTAAGACATAACACTATGGAAGTAGCTGAAGTAAACTAGCCTAGCTGTAGCTTCATCAGTGAGCCATCTTATAGTCCGAACTGCATATGCAGCCGAACTTAGTCTGGCAGCAAGTGCTTTGATTTGCGGTCCCCACTGCAATTTTTTGTCAAGATTAAGTCCTAAGAAGATAAGATAAGATATTTTAAAATAAAATTCTACAGTAGCAAAAACAACAAAACGGGGAGTCCCTCTAATGGAACATCAACGTTACATTGGGCTCATATTAATGTATGGGATAGGTGGGTGTAGGGACATTAGGCTAAAATGCACTATGTACAAATGCTTATAAATTGTATGTATTCAGTTAGTTTAATTAAATTTCAACCAGCATAACGAGTTTATCAAACTTAAAATCATTAAGCCGAACATTTGTTAACGATTTTAACGAATTGAATCGTTTGTTGAGTGAAACTTGAGATTGAAACTTTTAATACAACGAATCCGGCTCAATGACACTTTGAAACTTCGTTATTTTTAAGGCTTTTCCAGTTATTATGAGGCAGAATTATTGTTTTCTCTGGATTCGACGGTAACTTTTGCTAATATCCGGAAAGTTGGTTGAAATAATATTTGTTTTTTTTATTCAATCATGATTCAATATAATAAACAAAAACAGTTTCATGACAGATATGCCATCACGTAGTTATTCTTACTTTGGTTTCTTAATATGCATTCTTTTAGTTCCATAGTTAAACTTTACTGATAAAATAGGTAAATAAAATCATAAAATTTGTTTTTTTTTCCGAACAAAAAAGCGTGAGGTGACAATATAAATAACAATTTGGCCCACCCCGTTTGTATGGACGCAGTCAGAGAGGAAGCTGGCTGCTTTAGCCATATTGGTCCAAGCCGGTCTATGTGATGATGATAATATGTAGTCGAAAAAGTACAAGAAAACCAAGAAGAAACCCGAAATACTATGGAAAAATTAAAACAAGTTTAGTTCCGGTTTCGATATGTGTCACCAGTTATCTAAATTGCAAAACTGACTAAGTTGAAAAAAAAAGTTTCGTTAATTTTTTTTTTACTGCGGCGAAGGCGAGAATGAGAATCAAGGATTTCATCTGAAAAGAAACATAACATATTATACCATGGTATTGTTCAATAAGCATAATATTCGTATTAATGGTCAATAGGCATGGATCTTTGTTTATTTTAAATATTTTAGCATGTATGTTTTGTGTTATATTTTGTGACTCCTAAAATGTGTATTGAGGTTGTGTAAATGATGTCTGAAATAAAGCTTTTATTGTTATAATTAGAATTAAAAAACAGGTAAGTGTTTAAAAAAAATAATTGTTTATGTTTTAGGCTACACTAAAATTATCAACAGGAAATATTTGTATTTTCGTATGTTTGTTACGAATAAACTCGAAAAGTACTGGATCTATTTCCAAAATTCAATCACCATTAGACAGAGAGCTACATTATCCCTGAGTGACGTAAGTTACATTTTTAGTAGCGACCTGCCCGGCTTCGCATGGGTGTCATTAGGTAATGTCAAATGGTCAGTGTGCGAGCGTGACACTCACTGTGTTTCACTGACTGCATCGTCTTAAGCGTATATCTTATAAATTCATTTGAACGCAACCAGCCTTACCCATATTGCATTTTTAGTTTATGATATACCTACAAAACGGGATTCGATCCCGCGACCCGCGAATTGCTTTGCGCTACTACTAGACCAGTTTATGGCGTAAATAAATTATGAATTTATAAAAATACAGATATACATTCTTATATGCGTAAAAACCATAGTGCTTGCTAGCTTCAACTTATCCTGTTCAATTAGCTAGCAAAACTCGTCTTTAAACTTTGGAGGAAAAGATCGTTATTGCTACGGGTGACTAAATGAGGTACTAGATGTGCGTACATCTAGATCCGTTTCCATTCATTACATTAAGTTTCAAAGCCATTATTTATAATGATGTAGGAAGCTATTCTTAAACCATACTAAGGTCCGTATTCAGAAATAGTCCTTGAGTCTTAGTCGAGCCTCAAAAATAGATTTTTTGCCAGATCTCGATTGAAAAATTACAAAAATCTAGCCTTCTGCGCCGTAAGTCGTGGGTTCGATCCCCACCGAGAACAAATATTTGAGTGGTGAACACAGATGTTTGTTCTCTGTCTGGTATTGTATTCTAAGTATTATTTACAAAAAATGTATATACGTATTATATCAGCTATCGGATTCCCATAGTACAAGATCTGCTTAATTTGGGGCTAGATAGTGTTATGTGGCTTCTCCACAAATTTTATTTATTTATTTATCTCTGAGGATAAAATTCTTCATAGATCTCGGATTATCTGACGTCAGTTATCTGCAAGAAATAAGCGTAAAACTTATAGGTACTTGGTGCCCAAATATTTGGTTAAATATCTGTAGGTATTTGACAATACATTTGGAATTAACGCAATTGAGTAGTAGTAGAGCTCTTTGTGAAGGGCTTGTCCGGGGAAGTACTACCACCATGCCTATTTCTGTCGTGAAGCAGCATTGCTGTGTTTCGGTTTGAAGGGTATGGGTGCCGGTGTAGGTAATTACTGGCACGTGAGGCTGAAAATCAGAACGCCTCCAGTTGATGGACGCAGGACAGTGCATCGTAGAGCACGTTCCTGATGTGCGTGACCTACGAGGCATTGCTTTGTTATGGCGATGGTTACCACCTAACATCAGGTGGGCCATATGCTTGTTCCATCAGCTAGTTACATAAAAAAAAACGAGTAATCGAATTTGAACCTTGACATGACGGCCTAGTATCAGTAGTCCAGTGATTTAGTGCTATGATTGGACTGATGAGACATTTTAGTGTCATCAGTCCAATAATGCTGATCAACGGACTAATGAGCCTTTCATTCCGATATTTACACATTTCGACTTTCCCAAAAAAGAAATGCATCAGAGAATACCTATGATTATGTCAAATATAATCTATATGAAGTTAGAAACGGAATTTATGACTTTTTCAATAAGAAAACCTCCCCCGAAAATTTATCTCTATCATTAAATCTCTATAAAAATCTATAAAATTTAAAGTACTGGTAGTCTAGCAGGAGCTATCTCGCCTTCTGAGCCTAAGGTTGACATCATTTATTTTATTTTATTTTTTTTTTGTTTCAGGTATGTGGCGCATTTCTTTGGACACGGTTTTACATTAATTATGTACTAGAAAAGGTCTAATGCAATGTAAGTTACTGCTATAGTTTATTATGGGTAAGCAATATTCATTAAGGCTAGATTTTTCATACTAATGAGATTTTTTTTTTTTTAATTTGGAACGTATAATCTTCCAAATCATTTGAATTTCATCAAAATTGGCTTAGCCGTTTTGTTATAATTGTGTTTCTTTTTTTTTATGTTTGTTATCGCATAATTTCGTCATTTGTAAAGAATCTTTTTTTTTTATCTGGAAAGTCATATTTTCATCAGAATCAATTTCAATTTCAACAGCACGAATATTCTCTGTCAAGTCAAATCATACCGATATATCGATATATCGATATTTTTTAATAAAAATATCAATATCGATATCGATATTTTCAAAAAACATCGATACGATATATATCGATACTTTATTGCATTTCCGACATCCCTACATGCAATGCAACATGCAATACATACACATGCATGGGCATGGGCACTTGGGCAGGCAGTGGGCACCGTCGGTGCTGCCATCTCGGTTTTTGAAAAGGGGCAGATCTAGACAGGCTAGAAAGAGCCAGATTTATAGGAATATAAATTATTTATTTGAAACGAATTAAAAGAAAGTGTTAAATCTGTCTTTATTTAAGTTATTATATTGTTAAAAAAAAGAATCTCCATCGAAATTATCCAAAACTATAGCTGCCGAAGCAGAAGAAGATTGTTAGGTAATTTTATATTTAATTAAACATGCCAATAAATATATTCTATATGGGTTGCCTATCAAATTTCAGTCCAGGATATGATTAATTAATAATTAAAAAAAAAATGATTTTTTAACTTTCCACCGGTTTGTTTAATAGACAAATTCTATACCAATCGAAAGTATAGACCCCAAAGAATATGCAAACGTTAGGTTGCCTATTTTTTTCCGGTCACAACTCTCGGGTAGCCAGCAGGTATAAACAGGTAAATCGATACTAGCATTTTGCACCGGTATGTTTATTGAATTGGCAACACCGGGCGCTGTGTGGAAGACAACGATCTGCGATGGCGATCAGTGCAACGCTGTAAAATATGACAGCGATATTTGATCGCCTATAGATATGCGCAGGCCTTAAAAGTTATTAAGTGGAAACTCGACACTCAAAGAAGAAGAATAAGCACAAACACACCTTTTAAATGCAAAAACATCTTGATTAAAAGGTTTACAAAAAAATACCGGTCTACCGCACCGGGTTGGCATCAAAACTCAGGAACTTGCGCCCACTCCGATTTCGTGGGCTGATCTAACGGTGGGGGAAGGGAAATCAGGCAGCTACTCAAAATCGCGACAAAAATCGGCGGCGGGGGAAAAAGTTATTTGAATTTTTCAGATAAGAATCAAAGGAATTGCATCGAGTTTGCTCTAAAAGCAAAACCTATTCGAAGGTGAGATCAAAGAAATGCATGATTCAAAATAAATGCTTTAGATTTTTTACGCCTAAGTGCCTTTATACTTCAGCCTTATTTATTGATAAGGTTTTTTGAGTTACTTTATATATATTTCACAGGTACATCCCAAAGCACCGGATACAGTACAAAGTATGGTGGTTCGTGACGTCACAGCCTTTTGAATACGCCATCTTCGTACTTATCATGATCAACACGATCACCTTAGCCATGAAGTATACTCTTGGAAACAGTTGTAACCGTCTGCGCTAGCCTTTTCTGCATAGCCTTAAAACCTGCGCACATCTATGCGATGGCGATGGCTGTCAAATATGACAGCGATATTTGTCAGCGTTTCAGCTGATCGCCATCGCCTAGATGTGCGCTGGCCTTTACAAATGAGTAACTAAACGAGTAAAAACAAAGTGTTTCTTTGCACAGGACGCGACACTGAACCAAGCATCACCAGTGCTACGATTGTCACGGGCGGGGGAAACTGCTTGGGGGGCGCTACCGGGCGAGCACTGGGCCGTCTTCAGAGCTAACAGCACCACCTACGAACCTGTGGCGTGGGCACTGCGACAAAACGAGTATGGATCTGAGGGTAAGTGGCTTAAGACAGGCATCTGATTTTATATATAGGATGCGACTTATGATGAACTAAGCGTTGGTAGTTCTACAATTGCCCCCCTCCACCCTTGATCTTGACCGTATAAGGATGTAAGGCAGGCATTTGAAAAGGCTTGTCTCGAGGTCAATTGTGGTAAGCTTCATAAAAACATTGTGAAGATTGTGAAAAGCTGGTGAATGAAGTTTAAATAGTTTTTCCTTAAAAAGGTTTAGAAGAATACAATTTCTAAGCCACAATCCACCGATAATTATGTGTGCTTCATAATAATATCAATTTTAAAACAATAATTAAATTCTTTATGCAGATGACTCACATGGTGTTAGTAAAAATGCAGAAATAGTAGGTATAAAAAAACGATTTAGTACTCTGGTTCCTCAGTTTGCATACCAGATTTTGTTTTTCAGCCTTCAGCAGAGATCAAGAATCTATAGGTAGCTAACCTGTTGAAATTCGCGGCTCAATAATACTTTGTAAAAAAAAATTGTGAGGTGGATTTTGTCATGAAACTCGGGAGGTTCAATATGCACGAGCACGTGCTAACTATACCAAACTAAAAACGAAGCATTTAACTCAAGAATGGAACGTCTACATTGGAGACCTGCGCTGTTTCTGAAATATTTTAAAAAGAAGCCTAACCCTGCTGCTTTCTTTTACATACTTTTAAGATATAATATATTGTCTAGAAATAGGTGTGTGAATTTTGAGGACTGGGAAACTAAAATAATAAATAAAAATAAATATTCATTTTAAAAATTATGGTTTTATTTCAAAATTACCAGTAGTATAATTAAAAGTATGATTAATATTAGGTGAGACCACAAAGTTATTACTAACGAACAATGTAGGACTACTATCTAATGACGCATTATCGTCGGAGGTACCTTTGGACGTGACAATGTTAAGCCCTCTGCTCGTTAACCTTGATTCGATATCAGTCACGCGCATTTCAAGTTTTTTCACGTGAACATTTAATGAAGCAATTAATTCTGTATTAGCGATAACGTTATCGAGCAAACGACTTTTAACTAATTTAACCAGGTCGTATGGGTCTGGTACTTTAATTACAAGAGCTCTAAGATACAATATATTATACCAGAGTTCAGAATCTATAGAATCGCCATATAATACAGTACCAAAAGTATATTTAATATCTTCATGATAGGCATGCAAAAATTTAGCCCAGTCATCCCACTTTCCAACTGTGTGAGTTTCTGTACCATAGCAATTGTTTGGTGCCTTCCTCCATAACTTTTGTTCCATTCTATCTCCAGCGTAGCAGTCCCTAGATGTAGGCTTCACTTTAGGTCTTACTGGGGTTATATATGTTATATTAAAGATTTCCGGATCGTCTCGATGTATTCTCATCGCTGTCGCCCGCACTGTCGATAAGAGCTTCGGCCAATCGTCTCCTGACCGAGCTATCTGATTCAACTGATCGGTTACGTTTATATCCTGCTGCTGAAAGCCTGTCAGACCTACGGGTTCCAGGCCCCCGCCCTCCAGGTGAACGTAAGACACGGGTACGTATTTTGTCCGTATGTCCGTTGCGTACGGGGGTAGATCTACTGCTCGTGTTTGCCGACGAAGAATTGCAGGTGATGTCGATTCCGCTTCCTGATCCCTTTCTGAGGACATCCGTGAGTCTTGGCTCGGTGGTTGCAGCGATTCCAAAATGATGGTATCCGTATCCGGTGAATCCACGAGCTGATTCGATGAAAAACTTGACATCGTCAGGCCACTCAAAATTGTCACCACCAATGCACATACTCTCAATGTCAAATTCAATTGTACATGAGGCATTAGTAACAGTATAAATGGAACTGTTTAAAAAATTTGTATTTTCACTGCCTGGGTTCAGCGCGGGAGTAGCCAACAAACCGATGTGTACCTGTGGTTGATTCCGAAAGTTTCCAGACTGGCCACTGTGAGGATTTATAAAGGTATATCCTTCCACTGATTGGTAATAATTGGTACTGACTTGTGATAAGTAATTAAAACTCGGAGTTGCAGTATTTCTCTGAACTCGAATATTATCGGCTTGACCGCTCGGTACACCAATCTTTAAAAGTGTCGGAAGCGTGTGCTTATATATAATTTGCTTGTTGGTCACGTCATCTGCGAAGCCGTCTGCGGCGTTGTACTGTATTAGCATATTTTTTTTGCCAGGTTTTACATATCCATTTGATGGCTGGTACGTGTACGAAACAATGGGCCCTTGCATCACCTTGTTTACCATAGCAGTGTTAAGTACCTTGTCGACTCTATAGTTTATGACCGAGTCCAAACCACTGTATTCGTTGGTAGTTTTATTGTACAGATAACAGGCGTACCAATTTAAATGCCTAGGTATTTCTAACGCTGATGGCGGAGGGCCGTACAGAGCAGCAAAATATTCGTCCAAGGTTTTGTTGTTTAGAGTTTCAACTACCATGGGCTCTGTAGATTTGAGTTTAAATGATCTATTTTCAATGTAAAGTTTATTATTTAATCCAGTAACATATTTTAAAATTGGAACATATTCAGTAGTAGCGGTTCCTGTCAAAGATGTACCGTGATCGAATGAAGTACGAGTGCCTATTATACTAATATCACAATTTATTTCATTTTTTAATTTCCCCCACGAGATTTCAACAATGAAAACTTGCTCGACTTTGCCAAGTAAAGAGTAATTAAAAATTAATTATAGCCAAAGTGGGTAACAATTGCTTCCGAGAGAGCGGAGAGGTATTGTTCTTGTGCAATTTGTTGCCAAAAGGCTATGACTCGACCCTTACTTTAACCGACGGAGAAAAGAGCACAGAATATTGTAACTTTGAAAGAGGGAAAAACAAAAAGTCTAAATTCATCACTTTTATTTCGTATTACCACAAGAATCATTCTAAAACTTGGATCTAGTGTGAGCCTATATTATTCAAGAAATGGTCACGGATTGATAGCTATGTCTGCAAGACGGTCTGAGCAACTAATCGCCGAATCTAAGTAATTATGTTGACTGTGCGTATGCCCACTGTAGATGAATAGATGTAGATAAATAATATTATTTCCCTTGTGAGCCTGAACACAAAATAAATACGGCACAAACCTTCATAATTCATTGTTTAGATAAGCATACAAACCGAAAAGTTTCTAAAAAACGGTCACCGTAATAGTGCACTCAGCGCTTCGCTTATAACGGGAGTTAGTAAGAAGGAGCTCAAAGGAGAATAGCCAAAAGAACCAGCCATTACGCAAAAGTTTCGTGTCTCGAACTTTGGTTTAAAATTTGTTTTTGAAACAAAATTCAGTCTTCACTAAATTCGCAAACTTCAATTAGATAGCACCCAAGGGACGGAGGAGGAATCCTAAACATTTGACCGAGAATTATAAATATTCGAACATCACAAACTTCACGATTAGTATACAAATACATATACTTGGTCTTGTACTTTAATGTATTTTAATCGAACATTACACGAAAGGTGCCTGTTTGGGTCGCACTTAAAATCCTTTCACCACACTAGTTCTTGTGAACTAATGACACACAAGAAGAACGAGGTGAACATTCTGTGAAAATAATAAAACACCGCACTGAATAAGGAGGCTGTAGACATGTTACTACAGCAAACACACCTTTAAAGTCTCATTATAGTCGTTGTTTTTTTGCTACTAAATTTTCATTCAAATCTATGATTGCTCTAATTATGCTTTAAATATTGGCGTTTTTAGAATTCGCAATTTCTATATGAGGATGCTGGAGACATGCACATTAGAAATTACAGGCTTCACCTTATATTAACTAGGTATATATACTTTATGCATTCTTTTTTTTCTGGCTAAGTGCAGTCGTATTTGAACCCACGGCCTTAGGATCGGAAGGAAGGGCTGCTACCACTAGACTCTCTCGCTCTGTACATCCGGGTTTGTTTGCGTGCAATTTGTGTTAATGACGTGCATCGGATGCCTTCAATCTTGTTGCAATGCTCTGTATTTAGTAACGAGGGAAACTTTAGTCTAATTTGTAGTTTTGTATTGTATTGTTGTTATTGTTAATCCTGGAAATGTGTAGGGTAGGCCTATGACCAGCAGTGGACTTCTTCAGGCTATTGTATTGTCACAGGTCACGCACGTTAGGAACGTGCCCTACGTTTCACAGACTTACGTCCACACTCTATCGACGTACTTTTTCGTAGTTGTAGAGTCTTTGTGTATGGCTCGTCCAGGGAAGTACTACCACCATGCCTTTTTCTGCCGTAAAACAGCATTGCTGTGTTTTGGTTTGAAGGATATGAGTGCCGGTGAAATTATTGACACGTGAGGCTGAACATCTGTGGACGCAGAGCAGTGCATTATGACGTACTCGACGTGCGTGATCGGTGAGGCAAATTTTTGTTATAGGCGATGGTTACCACTCAACATAAGGTGGGCCATATGTTTTTTCCATCAACTAGTTGCATAAAAAAAACGTTTTCCACGCGTGTTTGCTTACTGCATTGCAGGAAGTTTTCTATTTTTTCGCACAAAAGCTGTTGGAAGTCGGTCCCCAGTACACGCTAACCGGTACATGTATACTTACCGGATAGTCCCCGTACCTTTATCCCGGGTATTGTTTACATTCGTGCATCCGTATTACCCAGTTAACAAAGCCATAGAGTCGTTGTTTTTTTTGCTGCTAAATTTTCCTTCAAATCAATGATTGCTCCAATTATGCTTTAAATGTTGGCGTTTTCAGAATTCGCAATTTCCATATGAGGAAGCTGGAGACATGCACATATGGAAAATTGATGAGATAACAACTCGTTTGTGCACCAATTTCCAAAGAATCGCCAAAGTTCTCACACACAATATCAATGGTAGAAAGAAAAAAAAGTGTGATAAGAGCAATAGCTGGCCGCAACGATGGCCACAATTGCGTTCGTTTGAATAGCAGAGATTTAAAAAAAAATACTACATAGAAATTTATTTAATTTTGGTAAAGCAATTTATGTCAGTAATTAAGAACTTAGTTAATTAATTTATTATCAGTTCAACGTAGTAATACAACTCGAAATTCTAAAATGTAATTTTGGTTCGCACCACTTCTCATTGTAGCAAGTTTTTGATTGTGAATTAAAATTGCCAACATACTATGTAAGCGCACTCGGTACTGCCAAAAATAGTAACAATAAGGCACTTGGGTACACAAGTCATGCTTGTCATTTTAATTGTTATTTACATGCTTTGAACGAAGTCTTTTTGATTGAGAGAACGTATAAAGATACTCGTATACATATTAAATAAAAATAAAATAAATTAATTAAAAAGCATTTCTTTCTAAAATTTCGTGAAAATTGTTGGCGCAGTTTCCGAGATCCTAAATACAAGATTTTCTCGTTTAAAGGTATAAGATTTGCGGATAATGGGACTGATTACAATAAGAACTTCTTAGTACCTGCTATTTTTTTTGTAATATGTGAGTCTCTGGTGTGTAGACAATCCACACAACACTATCTAGCCCCAAATTATGCAGAGCTTGTACTATGGGAACCAGATAGCTAGTATAATATAGGGTTACTCATTATTAGCTACAAATACTCAGGAATTAGGTTCAACAAATAAAATGTATGTGTGCGAATTCAAAGTAAACAGGCTTTTGCATCTTTCTGATTTATATAGCGTCAGGGGCAACTGGTGTTCACTCATGCCCCTACTTACGGGACGCTACAGTACCTGGGACAGGATTTTAGATGGAATAGGCTTGCCCAGCATCTATACCATCCTGACAGCTTAGTGGGCCTAATCCACAGGAAAGACATGAGTGACCTAACTGACTAAAATAGAAAACCCTAATGTTCCCTCACACACCATCTAATAGCTATAGATATAATTAATACCTATAGATATTCATTATGAGGTCACAAGTTTTTTGTAAATTAATTATTTGTTCATTTTTATATTTTAAGTTAGGATTAAGGCACGTTAGTTTGTTTAACATTTATAAATTAATGTTCCGCTTGAACGGCTGCTTCAAGCAAGTTTTTTATAAGTACAACTCTTCCCAAGTCAGCACACAAACTCAGCGGTGTGACGAATTAGGATGACATAGCTTCTGCAGACCGTTTACCTCTGAATGAGGCAGCAGTGGTCGGTTTGAATTCAATTCAAATCAGATCAAATATTTATTTATTCAGTACAAGGGTCACTTTGAAACGCCGTAAAGCTAGGTGAGTCTTGGTGTCAGTTCCATTACTTATAACAATCTCTCAAAAATTTACCAGTTTGTCTGGACAGAATAGAAATAAGAGCACTGGGTAATTTAATGACAAATAGTGACAGAGCTAACTTACAGCAATGTCCCAAACTTAAAGTCAAGCTCGACGGCTCGTTGCGAGTAGGTGCGAAGGAAATTACTTATTTTTATTTCATCGAGCCGGCTCGAGGCGAGCCTTCGAGTTTTTCGGTATTTACTCGTTATGGAGTAAAACTATCGAGTCCAAGAGGGTTGAAAACTTGTGCACCTATAATAAATCCTAGTACCTAAATGCATAGTAAATAATCTTTATGCAAACATGAATGATAAAACCTAGCCACTTATATCAGTTTGCAAAGCAGAGTCATAAATTAATCATGTACATGCAATTAGTGTTACACCATACAAGCTTTAGATTTATACTAGTTATTTATCCAATATACAATAATTATATTTAAAAGTTTAAATGCATAATAACTGAATTATTCGATCTAGTATTCTATAAAGACGGAACAGATGTAGGTATCATTATCTGAGTCATTTTCTTGTATTGATGTAAGAGTGGTCGCTTTTTTCTTTGTAATTTGAGATTGAGATTCATCGTCACTGCTATCTGAAAATGATATTTAAATAATATTATTCCAAAACCATGGCCTACAGGCTGAACAGATAGAAATAAAAGAGTAAATATTATGATCAAACATTTATTCAGAATTTGTGCTACACAAGCTTGATACAAAAATACAATAATAAATATCAACACCGACTTAGCCAATGAATATGCCTGCTAATGCATAATAAATTATACCTAAGCCATAGCATTATAATTCCCATGTTATAATTTTCTTGCAGATCCCCTCAGTTACCGATATTATTGGAGCTAGCGCGTTGAAGAAACTTGAAAGCCAAGCTAAAAATTTAGAAGGAATTTACATAGAGGTATGCATGGCATAGTGCACATAATTTTTTCGACAGAAAAACTCATTGGTACACGGCTGGATTTGAACCCACGACCTTCGGATCAGACGGCAGGGCCGGTACCACTAGACCACCAGTGCTCTCACAATGACAGCTAATATAATATAGCTTATATTTGTAAGGGGTTACCTGTGATAATGGTGTAAACGTCTGCGGATCCAATATCACAACTTCTCCATCCTCCGTGCCCACAACAAGACAGCTAACAGCATATCTATCAACGGAGCTCATCCTCAGCACAGCCACACAGGCTATCTCCACAGGGGCTTTCATCGGCAGGTCTGGCACTTGCTCCAAGTACTCAAGCTGTTCGTCTGCTGATAGGTGGAGGAAGTGACGAGTTTGAGAGGTGAGAAGCTTGGGTGGTATGGCACTCAAGTTTTCTGATATTGTGTTGATGCCTTCTATGGTTTGGTTTGCTGGGTCGAGCAACGTTTTCGTACCTAAGGAAACTTTTGATTAGGAAAACTTGTATCAATCAAAGTATCTTTTTTACTAAACTGTGCGCAATGTGATTGATTGCACACAAATTGGGGGTTTGTGAAATTTTGAAAATGGTTTTAGTTGTATAATATATCTTTCAATATGTCAAAACGTGCGAATGAGAGCAAGCATTAGCCCTTCTATTCGCCTAACTTTAATAATAATAAATATTTGACTAGTTTACTATAAACTTCAAAGCCCTTTAAATTATAAACATCCTTAGAGAATTAAAGTTAACTTTACATGGATGGTATCATAATAATTTAATTATAATTTTATTAAGGATGAAATCTCTCTAACAAACATGATAATAAATGAAAGAAAAACCAGGAAATCTTAAATTAATTTAATTATTTACAAAAAATGGTTAACTAACTAGTTACTTGAAATTAGTTGCTTGAAATGGGCTCCATTCTCTTGGATACACAAATTTATTCTTTTAACGAATTCATTTCTTTAAAAGAATAAATTTATTCCTTTCAAAAAAAAAATTAATTTAAAAATTATTTTATTTTTAATTTTAGAAATTGCTTTCTATCCAAAAATAAAGGAATGTTTCCTTTGAGTAAAATTTTCTATCTGCAGTATTAAGAGTACTTTCCCTCCCTAGGTAGCCTTCCCATAAAATTGGTCTAATAGAATAGTGCCTCTGCTATTGCTGTATTTTACTGACAGGATGACCGTTTGACTAATTATTATGATAACTAACATAGATTAGTCAAAAATAATAATGAAAATAAACCTAATATAATTATGGACGTACCGTAGGTCTTTCTTTAGTCTATATCTTTAATTTATTTTTGTTTAGACATCTTCAAAAGATGGAAGTATACATTTATTTCTGAAATGACAGAGGCTTTTCCCCTCAGTCAAAACATGAATTATGTTCAAGAAAAATGAAAAAAAATCCTTCAGGGTAGGCAACGCAACGATAGCACACTTGGTTGTTGGTTTCTATGGGTGACGGTGACCACTTACCATCAGGTGGGCCGTAAGCCTGTTTGTCTATTTCTTGCATTTAAAAAAACTTACTGTGGCTACGTTTAATAATTAAACCAAAACGTAGTAGATAAGTTTTACATGATGAATAGCTGTTTTTTTTTTAATAGGAATATTATTTCCCTAAGCGGAGAAAAAGAGGAAAAACTTATAAGGAAAATCAACGGGGCGTAACGGCTACGGGGCGAGCGAAGCCGTAGGCAGCCGCTAGTTATTAAATAAATAAATAATGTGGTCAATCCATACAGCACCTAGAGAATACAGTATAACACACTAAATCATACGCTCAAGTCGATGTAGGGCGCCCGAGCGCCTCATCTTTCTTCGACCGGCTACAGAACAAGTGGGATGGGAGTTCAAACCTACTTTACCCATCTGTAGAACTGTAGGTGTAGCTCTGACTTGTCAGATAAATGAATTGAGTCTGTTTGTTTGTTTATATTTTAAAATATCAATAATTGTATACATTATCGTCTTGCCTCAATATGGTTTTATCTAAGCCAGAAGTTAATTTGTTCATATTTCATATTTCGAGGAAAACGTTTTTGAGCCTCCTACTCCTACCCACTCTTCTCCATGCAACAACTCCCCTTCCCGCCTTTCTGTAATCTTTCAAATCACGTATGTTTTTTTTTTCAAGTCAATGTAATTTTTAAAAATTATTTTTTTTTATAAAAATAGTTTGACCATAAAGTTCTAATACAAGAAGTTCCACGCACAACAACCAGTCTTCGTACTCTCCGCGTATGGTGAATCCGTCGATTCTGGCCGTCAAGGGCTAGACATTCGATGAGCGTTGGCACGATAGATGCCTGGTTTCAGGTCCTAAATGTTGGGAACACTGAGAAGCGGTATCTTAGCTACTATTAAAAAATAATTAGAAAAGAAAAATACACTATGTAGATATATAATACTAAGTACCTACATAGGTATACTAATAGTACCTAAATGTTGTAACTACAATAATTAAATGTAGGCTTAGTACTGTATGTTTATAGCAATAAAAGCAAACCAAATCTCAATGTTTGTAAATCGTAAAAAGGTTGCCTGGTTCGAAAGTTTTCCACTCTTTACGGCTGTTTTCACATGAAACGCACTACATTAAGGCGTTTGGTACCTCGTATGTAGGTCGATGTGTTGCGCTGTAATTATCCAGCACGCTCTACACACGGTTACAACATGAATTTCTATTTCATGAATGAGTTTTGCATAAAAATTGTGGATGATATCACGTCAAATGTTTGTCCTAAACACCGACCCTTCAGAGGTTTATGTCGGTGAAAAATACATAAAATCCAAGTTTGAAAGTGGCATTGAATAACATATTCAGAAGATATCTCGTCGGTATATCCTGCTTACTTCCGCACCATTTGCCATCAAGTGTATTCAAAGCCTCGATGCCTAGAAGTTATCTCATAAAGGTGAATGTTAGTCCGACGCAATTTGAGAAACTTAGCTCATGTATTCATGGTTATGACTTCCAGACACACTGTTTATTACAAAACCTATACACTGGAGCGTATGTGCCAATATAGCAGACAGGGCTGGGCAAAATACATACTTTGCTATAATTGAAATACAAATCAAAAAATACTGTATCGCAAGTACTTAAAATACGAAATACAAAATATCTTTAAGCAATGTATTTCAAATACAACATTCAAAATACAGTATTTTAGCTAATATTAATTGAAATGCAAAATACATTGACAATTTAATTCATTTTTATGCGTTTTGTTGGCCGATTTTGACGTACAGTCGTAGTGTACATTATACGTAACAGGTGCATGTGTTGCCAACTCTAATAGCTGATTTACCATCATTACACTCTCGCCACTGATCGCTAAACGAAGGCTTAATATGTTTTAATGTTAAAATGTATGAAGCCTTCAATTATTTGAAATACTAATTACAAAATACCTCGGCGTCAGGTATTTGAAATTACAAATTACATTTTAAGGCAGTAAGTAACTGAAATACTAAATACGTATTTGTATTTTAAATACAAGTATGTAATTCAAATACTGCTCAACCCTGATAAAACACGTGTCGAAATCTTGTAAAATTTTTATTTTTGTGGTATTTTTGTTGTGTATATTACAATATTATTAAGACATTTATTTTCACCTTGTGGGTTGCTTTGATTATGCATGAATTTGGCAAGAGTATATGTACGTGTGAAGATTTTCAAATAGGTTCATTGTGTGCTCATGATTCGTTACATTACGAAACATACCTGTGTTATTTGTGTTTTTTATTTTTGTATTTTTTTGTGCCTATTTATTATTATGTATTATTATATTATGTTTTAGTATTATGTTTGTCAGTGTTCCGTTCTGTGTATGTTATGTTAAATAAATATATTTTCTTTCTTTCTTTCTTTCTTTCTTTACCTCCTACTTGCATTAGTTTAGTATTATTTTTATATATTATTGGAATCTACTTCTTGCAATGCTATGTTATAGGCGATGGTTACCTCTTAACATCAGGTGTGCCATTTTCTTATTCCATCAGAAACTTTCATAAAAAAAATCTTACAAAAATTACACCAAAATACAAAGCAAAATACAAGATTTTTTAATATATTATTATTATTATTCTGACATACCTAACAATTTATTTTCATTCAACTTTATTTTTACTTTTGTGTGAATATTTGGAATATTAACCATGATTTAATTTATCGGGTATCCGGTTGTTTCTAGAAATAGTATTCAAAACCATGATAGTTTCAAAAGTTATATATTCTTGACAAAGTAGCTTTTTTATAACCTTTAAAAGACTTACTTCCAAAGCCAAAACTTTTCGATCGTCTTTTATCAGATGTTTTCTGGGTTGATGTGGTGAGGGTGTGTTTCCAGCGTAGCGACACCGTTTAAGTTGAGGAACTGGTCAGGTTCTCTGGTCCAGGTTCAGTGTTTGCCATCTCTTTAGACGGTTTACATTGTCTTAAGTGTTCAGCAGATTTTTCGTCAGATCATTCAGTATTTTCTTTTATTTTTACTTTACTTCTTTTACTTTTATTTTGTGCTGTATATGTATGCTTGTTGACTTTCTCTCTGACGGTTGGCATTGAAAGATGACATAGATTAAAAAGGAGTGAAAAAATTTGCAGCTAGCGGGGATGTATGCCAAAATATCAGAAGGTAAGGGATTGTGCTTTTTCTCTGGTCATACTGCCTCATTAGCTGCATAGTACCACAGCCCTTGCTTATTTTATTTTAGTTTTGATTCCCACAGAGAGCTTAAATATTCTGTGATTAACAAAGGTTTATGCTCTGGATACGTCTAGGTATCTGGGGATACCTAGTATCTAGGGAAATAAAGTGATTACCACTGCCACGCTACATAGATGACCAGTCAGCCCTCACAGCTCAGAGTTAAAATAAAAAATATTAAAAAGTAGTAGCTCTGCCTTCTGCGCTGTAAGGCGTAGGTTCAATCGCCACTGAGAACCAACAAGTCTTAGTTCTAAATAGTGAAGTTAGGAACTTTTACTTAATCATAATGTAAGCGAAAATAATTCATCAAAGATATCAAGTAAATTTCTTATTAATATTTAATTTTGTTTCTATTTTCAGGTGAATTGCCTACCGACGCAATAACTACAGCAAATTTGGTGTCAAACATGGACATGTTGTTTGATAGCATGAATGCTACGACTTCGGATCTGAGAAGAGGAAAACCTTTGTCGACAAATTTAAAAAACAACACCAAGCATCTCGAACTGTTTTCGAACATGAAGAATTTTTTTAGAAACCTGAAGTTTTTGGAGGCCAGAAGAGCACCTCCATCACAAGAAGGATGGGTGTGGACGTTAAATGGCCTGGAGCGGATCTGGAAAAATTTAACCCATAAACATAAAGATATAAAAAGTCTCGCAACAAGAAATTTAAAAATTAAAACACAGTTACGACTGATCAAGTCAGTGGGAAAAGCTAAATGATCGCGCAGCGGTAACATTGGTAGCGTTTTCGTTTTTTGCTTGCGCTCGAATGGTCGTTTATCTATAAAGGCTGTTCTTCACAACACGATATTTATCTTGAGCTGATAAAGCACAGCCTGCAGTTTTCAATCGTTACTAGCCTTATATTCAGCTATCGTAGTTAAATTATATAAATGTTGATATCATTACATTAGAGTTCTTGTTACGACTGTGAGAGTATCGAAGACTTTTTGGATGACGCCGAATTTTCATTGCTTAGTTTTAATATAACGGTTACTTAATGCGGGTAGTTTTGATTATAATATAACTTACGGCCCTAAATTATGTATGTGAAGAAAGCGTAAGATATAATCCGTTGATACATTAAGCCCGTACACACGTAGCTATAATATTAATATGGCGTGCTATAATATAAATTACGGTTAAGTTGAAGACGTCATAGAAATATATATTTTAGCAGCGTGTGCGGTCACTTGAATATTTGTATAGAAAATGTATCGTAATACCTACGCCTTGCTATAACTTATATTATAGCTACGGGTGTGGGCTTTATGTTTTGAATACTAAAGAAAATTCAACGGGATCCAAATAGATTTGATTGGTAAATTCGGCCGCCAAATTGTCAAATTAATACAATGTATACTTGTTTAATATCGGCCTTACACTTGTACTGCCTTTAATCATGTTGTATAAAGTTATACGCGTTGTTATATGATGAAATCAGGCGACAGCAGGCCTAAATATTAATAAATTTTATTTAGATATGTAAATAAAAACAATATATCTTTTCTGTCCGTTTTGTATTGAAGTATAAAGTTTGTTGGTTTTGAGGTTTTCCCTTGGTTGTTATTAAAATAAAATATTTTTTAAATTACATGACTTGTAGTTTATTTGTCGGCTTGTTAGACTGATGATGTATATAAAAGAAAGTCGTGTTAGTTACACCACTTATAACTCAAGAACGGCTGAACCGATTTGGCTGAAAATTGGTTGGGAGGTAGCTTAGAACCAGGAGAAGGACAAAGGATACTTTTTATCCCGAAAAAGTAACGGGAACGGGGTATTACGGGAACGGGCGAGCGAAGCCGCGGGCGGCCACTAGTATCAAATAAAATTGCTCTTTCAACTCTTGAAATGTGCTCGAATTTTGCTCCGGTTGGCTAACTAAATACCTATACCTACTTCTCAGGTACATACGTTGGTAGTTATGGTTCTTTTCATTACGAACGTGATGTTCGTGCAAGCTATACCTTGAAGCAATTTTATGGTTAAACTGAAGCAAAAATCGAGTCCTTTTGATACCAATAAACTCACCTTGGAAAAGAAAAAAACTGCATTGACTCAACTAACAATAGGTCTCGTGAGCTTTACTGGAGCGCGTGCTTGAAGGGCCGTACCGGTATCCATTGGAAACGTCGAGAAAATAAACAAAATAAGGTAATTAACGCAATGAATGTGGTCTTATATACTCGTACATAATACTGAATCTATTACATGGAATAGATTCAGTATTATGTATATAAGACCACATTCAAGTCCACTGGAACATTCAAACGTCAGTGGCACTACAGTCCTCTTAATAATGTCGTCGCATAATTACTATTGAAACATTAATATCCACGTTACCCAGACATTTGCATTTTAAACTAAATTGCCTACTTTAATGGCACGCTTACGAATGGGCGTGAAAATGAAGAATTAATGTTTGTAGAGAGGGTAGTATTTTTAAAGGGGTTGTTTTCCCAAACTATTTTTTATCAGTAAGGGCATTATTCTATTATGAACCCTTGTGAAATTACTGGCACGTGAGGCTGAACATCTTTATGCCTCAAGTTGATGGACGCACTTGAATTTTGTTTAGGTTTAAATGCCCAGATTGGTTTCATTTTCAATTTTATCAAAATCGGTTCAGCAGTAGGTTCCGTGCATCAAGTTATATCAATGCACACCTATGCATGATGTGTACGAAGTAATGTGGATTGTCCATTATTTGATGTCGGATTTAGCAAGACTCCGACTTCGGGTACCTACAGCTGATTCATGTATCTCTATTCATGAGGAGTAGTGTAAAACCCGCCCTCAATATGATGCAAAGATTACAAAATGGATATGCTAATAATATACTTAGCTAGGCTATAATTTGTTGGTGAAATATTTTTACTGAAATGTTAGTTGTTGAAACTTAGCTTAATGTTGTTTCTGTATTAACTGAAATTACCTCACTTCAAAGTAAATTCCAACCTTTGGCCTTTTAATGTTAATGTAGTTTTTAAGTTTGGACGTACAAGCAATAGTATGTCAAATGTGTCTGTAAGAATGAAATATATGAGACGAACCATAAGCCTTCCTTAAACATTTCCAGGAAGAACGATTCTCAGCCATTTTCATCCACCAACTACTCACGATCCTTACAATGTCATCGGTCCATCAGGTTGATAGCTATAACTGTTGTGCCTATAAATTGTAAATAGCATTGGCAGTTTTCTTTTCCAAAAGATTCAAATTCTAAACCAAAAGTAAACACTAACTAACTAAATAACCAATAAACTAAGCAGCTGCATAATATTAGGTGTAAAATTCTAAAGAGCTAATGACACGACAAACAGAAAAAACAGCCAAGGAGAGAGTTAGTGATCGTCTACTAATTATATTACTTACTATTACTCTCAGTCTCAAGAATTGATTATGAACAAATAAAATATCGATTTCATGGGTAACACGTGCAATAGTCACGTTTATGTGAGCAACGTGACGCATGTTTAGAAAACCAGCGTGCTATCGTTTGAACAGCTGGAACTGCTCCCATTTTGTGTGTGGTGTTAACAAACAACTAATTGAAACGGGAATTCAGAAGAACGTAAATTCTTACTTTCCGAGACAAACAAATCTTTTCCCAGTCACGAAAATCGGTCGTAATTTTGACATTGACTGATTGATCAAGGAAATTGTAATGTTGTCAATGTCGTATTTCAGATTGACGTTGACTTTTTCTTTATTTACAGTATGACAGCGACTTATCTCCCGAAAGTTCATAACCCGAATCCAGACGGTTTAGTATTCTTCCTCCAAACTCACACACACAGGCATTATTCTTCTTTCGGGCAGTCGTTACCCGACTGCCAAGGTCATATAACTTTGTTTGAAGCTGTGAAGGATTTGAACTTTTTAATGTCAATTTCTTCATGTACAGGGGTATTTTCTCTTCTTTCTTCCTCACTGTTATCAAGTGTTTGTTCATCTTTAACAACTACGGGTCTACTTGAAGCATTTGTAAAATTACTAATAGACAAGTGCACTGTTGGGGTCAATGCTAAGTTCAGTATTACATTCAGAGGTTTCATGCTCAGTGCATCTTGTGTTACCTGAAGAAAAAAAACAACACCATATATTTAAAACCTCACAATAATCTCTAAAAAAATTAAAGGAGGAATGGGCCTGTTTTACCTCAGTGCCGTTTATTAGCAGATCTTGTAGGATTCTGTTGGATTTGCGAGCCATCTCGGAGAACATATGGACCCTCTGCAGCTGATAGTGACAGACATAGCATACTGTGTTAGGCATGCCATATTCTGATTCTGTGTCAGACTGAAACATACACAAATAGTATTAGTCATTGTGCTGATCAAACTACGTGGGCTAAAAGGATGAAGACGAAAATGAGGTGTAAGATAATGGTGTTTACTAAGAGTGCGGCCTGAGGCATCCAGCCTAACTCCTCCAAGAAGCACAGAAGCTTTCTGAGCGATTTGCCAGCTTAAAAGAGTATCCTGGGGTTTCATAAGATTTATTTACTTTATTTTATGTCTTTTAAGAGTTGCTAGACACCTCTTTATTATTGCGCTATGTTTTAACAACTTGCATCTTAATGTGGACTATGTGAAGGCTGCAGAATTATGTCAACGTTTTCGATAGCAACTTCGCAAGCCGTTTTGAACTTAATAAGTCTTCCCTTCGGACTTTTTCCAGGTTTAATGGTGACAGTCACATAATAAAACGTATGGTCTCCTACCTCGGTGTATGTAAGTTTCCCGTAAACCTCCAGGTGGATTCTGCTTAGGACCAACAGCCTGATGTCGCCGACTAGACAGACTCTGCACAAAGTCATTGCTTACTCACACAGGCACACTTGCTGTTTTCTGTATAGTTTAGCTACTCTACAACAGATGGCGCTTCTTGTTTAAATTGTATAATTAGTTATTAAGGTACAAACCAAGTGATTCGATTCCATCGAATAGGTTGTTCATTCGCAATCGCAATCCGCCAATATTGTATTTAACATGCGCCGAAGTCACGTTGAAAAATGTAATATCGTCTTTACTGTATAGTTTCAATAAATATATTCTTTAAGGGTTGCCTATCAAATTTCAGTCCAGGATATGATTAATTAATAATTAAAAAACTAAATTGTTTTTTTAACTTTCCACCGGTTTGTTTATTAGACAAATTCTATACCAATCGAAAGTATAGACCCCATAGAATATGCAAACGATAGGTTGCCTATTTTTTTCCGGTCACAACTCTCGGGTAGCCAGGTATAAACAGGTAAATCGATACTAGCATTTTGCACCGGTATGTTTATTGATTAAAAATACTGGGGTCTATACTTTCGATTGGTATAGAATTTGTATAAACAAACCAGTGGAAAGTTTAATTTTTTTTTTTTTAATTATTAATTAATCATAATTATCCTGGACAGAAATTTGATAGGCAACACATATAGAATATATTTATTGGCATGTTTAATTATATATAAAATACGTTTCATTAAATAACCAGCTCCGTGAAGGTCCTTCTATAGCGGGATCTTAGACTATAGAGCAATGAGAAGCAAACGCCCAACACAATCTCTTTCCACAGCAGTAAATCCTTCTTACTGAGCATGTATGATATAAAAATAGTAATTAAAAACGGCTAAAAACATGTAGGTAAGGTAATTATGATAATATATCGGTCTAACAGCAGATTCTCGGTGAGCTCGGGTTCTGGATTAATTACAGAGCCCAAACAAATCAAATCTGGCTTAAAGAAACAATTTAAGAAAATGTTATATAAAACCAAAAAATGTATGCGTAAGGCTAAACCTAAATGCAAAAGAATGGCTATTGAAATTGCAGCAGCCGCGGCGAAAGAATTTGCTACAAACCTAAATATTAAACCTCCTCGAATGATACCTATTCCGAAAACAGGCGGAATTTTGCCATTAATATTATACCTATAGGTATTCGCAGGATTATCTGCCGCTGGAAGTTTGGCTGGAGGCGCCGCTGGAATAGCTAAGGCGATAAGTGATTATAAAGAGGCTAAAAAGAAATTTGCAGAGCTAAAGAGACACAATGAAAAAATGGAAGCATTATGTATTGGGAGAGGGTTACGCCTTAAGCCCTATAGAGATGGTTTAGGCATTTATGTTTCTCAAGATAAAAAAAAAAACTAAAAATTAGGCTACCTGATAGAGCTTTGACAAATATTGATATTATGAGACACGCTGATAATATACCATTCTTTAGAGGGGTTTTTATGAGAGACGAGCTGCCTAAACGTCCTAAAAAAAAAGAATGCGGTATTATAAATTTAGATAGTTCGCAAAGTCTCGGGTCTCATTGGGTAGCCTATGCTAAATATAATAATTACATTGAATATTTTGATAGTTATGGAAACTTAAAGCCTCCGCAGGAGTTTGTAAAATATGTTGGAACTGGTTTTAATTATAACTATGTCAACATTCAGCGCGATCATCCTTACAACTGCGGGCACCTTTGTATCAAATTTCTACTATCTTTCTGGCAAAAACATGAATTTAAATAAAATGTAATATTGTCAGAAATCTGTAATCTCTACCCCCATGGGAAGCCGGCGTGATTTTATATATGTGGTATGTATAATGACCAGAAATGGCCACTAAGCTAACTTACTTTTATTTAACTAGACACAAAGTCTGAATTGCTGTGATTGTAGATCGGATGATCATACCATTATTTAAATTTTTTTGTTGCGTTAGAAAATGTTTTTAGCTGTCTGACTGTCTTGACTTGACTTTATTTATTATACGTACAGTATACGTTCAAAGCGCTGAAAACTGCGGAACAATTTCTCCTTATGAAAGATCGGATCGTTATTCAATAATTGAAATTCGAATATGAAAACTCGTGACTGTAATAAAAACATTAAACCAAAGAGGTTAGAAGCATAGCAGAGTCAAAGTCTGAACATTGCATTTTTTTTTATGCTTACAAGTTTTTCTACCAAGAAGTTTTCATTTATTGGTTTTCTAAGCTATACAAACTTTTTGGTAGGTAAACTTGTTAGGATCTGCTTTTTTTTGTTAAACTGTCTGCAATGTCATTTCACACAAAATGTATGCTTGCGAATCTTGCGATTTTAGGTTATCATGAAAATAATTTGGAAATACATATTTAAAAAAAAATTGTATTGTAAAAGAGTTTTCAAGGATTGCTCTCACAGTGTAATAAAGAATGGTGACATTCGTAAGTTTAAATCAGTAATGCAAATATTTTGAGGTTATCAATTTGGTAACATTGGCTAGCACGCATTCAGAAAACACTTTTGTATTCTATACTTTGTAAGCGTGATAGGATAACTGACACGATAACGATTATAATGTTAATCCTTTGATAACGCCTCACAGTTTTGGTGATGTCATCATACAAGGTCGAATTAATATGTTAGGTAATGAAAATACGATTTTCTCTAACATTCTCGGAAATTTGATCATTATTTTGACTTCGAGTTAAATCAAATTTGCTGTACTAGCCAAAACATGCAAGCAGTGGCCGACAAAATTTGTATGAAAATCCATTACTGTCGTGTTGAACGGCCAGTCATATTATCTGTCACATAATTTAAAAATGGAACGATTTTTTACTCCGAAACAACCCAGGTAACTTTTAAAACACTATTTAAATATCGAACTGGATCGTAAAATTAAATGCTGTTTATTGAAATAATTCAATATGAAACAGTTGTATGTAAATTAATATATTCAAGTATGAATAGTTAATTCAAGTTGTGTTTGTAATGCTATTGTTGCTTAATTCTAAAACCGCTGATGTGATGAACTGAGGGCTGATAATACATTGTAAGTTGTCTACTGAGTGAAACTTTGTATAATTTATACAATTTGTATGTAACACTCGGCTCAGTTGCATGAAGTCTATGAACAATTGATAGATGTGTTAATTATCAACGAGAAACTCTGTCATGCATCATTATACTCTAGAAAAAAACTGTCCAAGTGTGAGTAGGACTCCTGCCATAAGAAGGTTCTGTGCCATTACGATGTTACTTTAATATTTCCGGCATTATCCTATCATTTTTGAATGCTACACTTATTTTTTAACAGACTTCAAATAATTATGAACTTATGAACCGATGTGAAAAAAAATATCTGAAAGGGGAAAAGGTAGGTACTTCCATAAAGTCGGTTTCTCAAGTTTTTAAAACTTAATTTATTTTCAATCGCGTATAAGTATAGTCACTTCTGTTACGTGCTTTGTTAATTTTTCTAAATAACTTATACTGTTTACCGTAGAAAACTGGACCTTGTTGACACGTATGTACAGACAGACTGACAGAGTACGGACAACACAGTGCAAGATTGTTAGTGTTTTCCATTGTTAGCCACGAAACCCTAAAAATATCTTTCATTTGTCGTGAGAATAATTTCTTCCTATGGACAATGGCGACGGAGATGTTGAAGCAACAAAGAATGAAGTTTAGAATGGGCTAAGGCGCGAGTTTTCATATGATTGCGTCCTATGCCGATGCTACTAATTTATGTATCGAATTTTTATTTTAAACCCTTTTTCGAAATCTGATGTTTGGGGAGGCGTTGGATGAATGGTTTGAACGTTCCAAATAATTCGAGCAATATTTTGCGGCGAAAAATGTTGAGAATAATGGTAATAACTGCGGACATATTTGCAATTCAAAAGAATATGATTATAACCCTGGCTCTATTGACCGTTCAATCCATGGCTTCATTCTGTGAACCGCTACGATGGTAGAGTTTGTTGCCTTTGGTTTAAGTGAGTGGTGTAACTTCGATTGATACCTATGGCAATACTCTCGAAACACTGAATCGGGGCCTATTTGGCATATTTTATTTGTCATACAGCCCTTTCTAAGCTTATTTGGCAAGTTTTAACTTGATCATTGATTTGTTCTTTTAATTTAGACAGGTTAAGAGTTTTAAATGATTCACCAATGATATGATTATATAATTATACGATTGAATATTAAACCAACTTGAATATATTAGAGAGGACCATTATTGGTAACTGGAATAGAGTTGTGGCTCAGAGCAGGAGCATTTCATGAAGCTAACATGTCAATTTGCAATGTCTGTGCCTACTGTTTTCGTATCTTATTTTTATGCAGCTGTGTGGGTACTTCATTATTACTTTAAAGCGCAGTCTGTTTTTAAAATATTGCTTTTGTATTATTGCATACGTCTCACTAAGTGAAGTGGCATCACACTGGAACTTCACTTCTATTATTTTAGATTTGTAAAAGGATCGTATCGAACAAACGGTAGGAACCAGGCCGTAAATAGTTGCCTGTTCTTCTAGGCTAGGAACTGGCACCTAGACTCACCTAGCCTTAAGATGTTTCAAAGTGACCCTTTCGATTCTACTGAATAAATACACTTTTGATTTGCTTTTGATTTTTCAAAGAAATAAATAAATACTTAGTTGATTTTATTTTTTTAAGTATTGTATAACGCTAAAGTTGGTCTGTACATGAGCAAATGAATAATAGAGTGGAGACCGCGCTAGAGAGAGCTTAGTGTAGGACGCCCTCCGGCAAGGTGAAGGGACAATCTGCGAGAAGTAGCTGGAGAGCACTGGAGGAGAAAAACCAAAGACCGTGCGCTCAGTGACCCATGACTTGGGAGACACCTACGCAACTTTCTTTACGTTACTCGTTTTTTTTTTCTTTTCATTATTTTTCTTTTAAGTACTATTCTGTGTTGTTTCTTTTATTTGTAAGTATTCTGTAACTACTTTAACCGCGATGTGACCCACTTGAGACCTTGGCAGGATACTAGGGTTGTACTCTATAGATTTTGGTAAGTATCATTCCTATTTGTATAAAATTAAATATTTTTCTGATCAATAAAATATTTTTTTTTCCTTTTTTTTCTATCTATGTCCAGCAGTGGACTGCTATACTGACGGAAGACCAGCGTTAGTTGTAAACCTACCAGAATTATGCTGAGTCAGAGCCCATTTTTGCGATACACAAGCCCACATGGAATAGGCATGAAGACAGTAATCAAGTATCGCCAAAATATTTATCTGATCTAATAGAAAAGGATTCAAAGATTTTGAAAAATGTATTTACTCTCTTATTAATGTCGAGATTAATAATTTATTTGTTAAAATAAATCTACAAAACACAACAATCCGCCATGATAGCTTAAACACCGGTCAGAGCGAATTACGTCACGGTGTTGTAAACGTCATTCTGATTTAGTACAAAAGCACCAATGTTTACTGTTGATATACTGCACCGTGATCGTTTTTTTCTAAACTGAATAGTTTGCGCGAGAGACACTTCCAAAATGGAAAAAAGTTGGTCCCCTCCCCCTCTAACTTCTAAAATAAGAGAATGATAAAGCTAAAAAAATATATGTTGTACATTACTATGCAAACTTAAAACGATATTTGGTTTGAACGAGGTCTAGTCAGTAGTTTTTTTTTTATACGTCATAAATCGTAAACCGCAATTTTACGATTTATGACGTATAAAAAAAAACTACAACCTTTCGACGAACCACAAGAACCTTTATATTATGTTACTTGATGCTACGGAACCCTTCATGGGCGAGTCCGACTCGCACTTGGCTGCTTTTTTAAGCTGATGTACGATACATAAATATTTATTCGGATTTAGGTACGTATGTCATTGTGTTAATTTTTGCTATCATAGTCTGGTGTTCAATGCCCACAATCTTGTTTTATGAAATTAACTATTTAGGAAATTAATACTGCTTAGACTATAGAACTACAGAGTATAATTGCCATAGTATATTATACTAAATCAGGAAGTTTAAAACTAAAATGTTCAGTCATGAGAGTTTTACAATACAGACGTACCTACATACAACAACTCGATTTAGATACTTTCGAAACACGTGTGTAAATACATTAAAACAAAATTAGGACCTATGCATTAAAAAAATAGAGGACATTACAGTTATTTGCAGCATTTTGACTGTGAGTCTTTAAATAAATTATAAATTACAATCACATACCTTTGTGCCGTTCCACATCATAAGACGGGCGTTAGGAACAAGCTCCACTCCAAGCTCTGCGGCTAACATCTCCGAAGTGACAGCTACAAAGCATATCTCTCCGAGAACGTCGAACTCGCGAGCCTTGGTAGCCACTTGGTACCATATGTTGTAGTGTTTAGCGGACACTGTGAATGGAACAAATCCTACTGCTACAGCCTGGAAAAGGAGATTCGGTTTTATAAAACACATTGTCGATATAATAATTAGGTAATTAAGAAGCGAGGTCCAACACACGGCTCAGGGAATTTAGTCTAGTTTATTTAGTCCCTCTACATCAGTGTCACCAACCCAAGGTCTTACTCCGCTATTTTAAGAAGTTGGGCTGGCTCGGATGAGATTAACAGGGTGAGAATGCACCCACTGCTTATCTCATCCCATCGCACAGGGTGTGATGTACATCTTCAAAGATGGGTTTTAGGTAAGTTTATCTACCCTGTAAATATGGCGTGAATACCGTAACTTACATCACAATATGATATTAAAGTAACTAGTTCCTCTGCTGTAGTAACTCTTTTTAGGGGTTTCATCATCAGCTCCAAGAAATTAACCATAGTGTGAGCATCTCTGGGCCCTGCAATATCTAATTTTCATCAAAATCTCCGGAGCTTTTGTCTCGAGTGTTTACGTAGAAGCTCAATAGATGGCGTTCTCCGTGACACTAACTCGCAAGGAGTTTAATACTCTCTATGAGAGCTAACTCGTGATTTTGACTACTAAGCAATAGATGGCGCTAAAATTTGTAATTATTTAAATAACTTTTCTCCTACGTCTTTTCTGAAAATGAATCCTAGCTAGATCGATTTATCGCCCCCGAAACCCTCTGTATAGGTACTTAATTTCATGACAATCGTTGGCTCAGTTTCCGAGATCCTAAATATACAGGGTGTCCCAGAAAGTATGGTCAAGCGAAATTCCAGAGATAGAACACCCTTTGGGGTACCCGAATCACCCCCATGTATGTTCCGCGATTTCTTATAGTTTTCGAGTTATGAATTTTTTTCCGAATTTTAGAAAATTTTCCACTTGAACAACTTAAAAAATTCTAAAAAAAAAAAAGTAGAAAACTTTCTTAAGATTTTTTTTTTGCCACTGAATACTGATGAGTGTTGCTTTTACGCATAAAATAATTGGCGACGTAACTTTGATAAAAACTATGAATATGTTGGTGTAAAGTCAGAAAATTACATTCGGTGAATTATGACTTTAATTTTCAACTATAAATTAAAAATTTTAGCAAGTGATTCCATTGTTTTAAAATAAATTTAAAAACTTTTACAAACTCCCAGCTTTCATAACCATTAAAAAAAAATAGAACATTAAAAGAATTAGTTAACGCCAAAGAAACCAGAAATATGGCCAAATTAAGAACAAAATTAAGACAGGCCCAAGAAAAAAATAAGGCAAATAGAATAGCTTTCATACGATTAAAGGGTAGGCGATGCAAAAGCTAAAGTTTCAAAGACAGCACACGCTACGCTTCAAAGTAATAATAAAGTAGTACCTACACAACATATAAAAATAAGATACGAAATAGTAGGTATAGATATAGCCAATTGGATACAGTTATGCATAGTGAGTCCAAGCGCCATTTTCAGTTTTTTGGGAAATTACATAAACGCGTTTTTATTGGTAGAAGATTTGCATTTGCATCGTCAGAAAGTAAATCTATGTACATCGAAGCTTATATTTGTAATTTAACATGTTACAAGAAAAAAACACAAAAAAAAGTTTTATTTTGGAATATATCGTAAAAAATGCACTTGGACTCCTAATAAATATGATGAGACAAAATAATTATTTATTCTGGAAGATTAGCTTTAAGTGCACGTGGAAACGAATTAATATGATGTACTCATTTTGCAAAATGAGTATAAGTATAACTTAGAAATGTTTCCTGGACTATTTTCCTATGTTTAATAAAAACCCCTTGAATTTCCGTATTTACTCAGCATCTTATATTAGATGTTACAGAGGATTGAAAAAAATAAATAAAAAACTATTAAAATGGCACTATAGTATGTCCAGAAAATAAAACAATATAATTATCATAATTTAATAAACAATAATAATTTAAAACAAGATAAGGACTATCTCAGATATTATCTTCAGCTTTCAGACAGACAGAATAATGATTGATGATATTATTGGTAAACACCAACCCAAACCCAGAACATATAATCACATTGTTTTTTTGCGATTCTACGCAATTAACCAATGAGGAATTCTGAGTAAACAAATTGTTTAGTAAGAAATCTCAAAAAGCCACGACGTGTTCAAAGCATTTCAAAATCACTGAACTTTAAGCAGATGTCTGCCTATCCTAATGGAAAAGTGTCCACCACAATCACCGCAAACGGTTTTTAAATCAAGGATTTTATTTTTCGTATGCCCAGAGTAAAATCTAGTCTTATTTTTTTCTGCAACATGACTTCTAAAGTAACATTTTGTGATATAACTTAACTTAAAACTGTTAAGGTTTTTAACACTATTTTTATAAACAACGTACCATCTTTTAGTTTTGTGAGTTTTGACTCCTGAATTTCGGCACGTTCCATGCTTGGTCCATGAACTGAGTTCAAAGTGAAAGTCAAATGTGTATTTATTCCATAGTATCAGAAGGATCACTTTGAAACGTTTTAAAGATGTCAGTCTAGGTGCCAATTCCACGCGACCAAGCCTACAAGACCAGGCAAACTGGGCCCGCTGCCGTCCGAGTCGGACACGCCGACGGCGGCCGCGCCCGCGCCGCGCTCGCGCTCCTCGCGCAGAGAGTCCTGGAAGGAGCCCGCCTGGTACTGCGCGTACTTGCGCACGGTGGTGTGCGAGCGATGCGAGGAGCACGCCCACACGCGGTGGCGTCCCGTCTGGTCCCAGTTCTCGTCGGCGCTCTGCATCACTTGCGTGCGCACCTCCATCGTGTGCTCCGGCCACGCCTCCACCAGCGTCTTGGTGGAGAAGAGGCCGAGGTCGAGCTTGAGCGCGGCGGTGAGGCCGCGCACCACCGCTATCGGGTGCTTCAGGCAGAAGTCCTGCAGCTGCGGGGAGAAGGCGTCCCGCTTCGCCTCCACGTACACGAAGGGCGCGGGGGGGGACAGCTGCTCGGCGGTGAGGCGCGGGGGGGGAATGGGCGGCGGCTCCGGCGGACCGAGCCCGTCGCCGAGCGTCGACCACGAACTCGACGGACCGGCGTTACCTCCCCACTAATTTTCTGCCAAATCGGTTCAGCCGTTCTTGAGTTATAAATAGTGTAACTAACACGACTTTCTTTTATAAATATAGAAGATATCAAACAGTACTAGTAGTAGTATAGTGTACTTTATTATTATTCATAAACAACACAAAATTAAGATTCTTGCCATATCTAGTTTCTAAAGATTTTTTTCAGTTTTTGTAAAAATCAACAAAATGTTGAATATCCCAAGACAATGTTGATAACTGTATATCAGCTATTAGTAGCTATCTGGACTTAGCGTGGGATAAGGGCAGGTAGATCTTGATATCTGGTCGCCAGCGTACAAACTCTGCTTAGTTTGAAGCGTCCTACACTACGCTTACCTAAACGCGGTAAAAATACCCGTGTAACAGTTTAATGTGTGTTATGATCGCAAAAGTTTAAAAAAGTACTATTGATAAATTTTCCTTAGCTGTCCGGCTTTTCGCAAAACCGGAAAACCGGGTTTGCACGCCCTAGTCAGGACGTAATGTCAGATGGGAAACTGATGGGTGGCTGAACTAATTGATGCCCGCGACTTCATCGACTGTCTCCACGGGTGGTGATTATACACTTCCTTGTTTCGATATTATATTTGTAAAGAAACATTTCTTTTCTTTAGAATTTAAATTTTGCCGCGCTTTGCGTGTAAGGATGTCGGTAAAAGAATTGAACTGATATGTTACGATGATAGATGGCGCTGTTGATGAATGCGACGCTCGGAGCGCGCGAGACACGGCCTGCGCACTGCTAGCCTCCTCCTTATATACAATATGCATTGCACAATATTACTTACATATTCTATTCAAACAACATTTAAAAAATACAGACATACCCATACAGTTAGCTAGGTATTTAATAGAGACTAATCTATTAGTAAAAAGAAGTAAAATAACACCTTTGCATCTATTGTAAATGATTTATATAGCGTCAGGGGCAACTGGTGATTACTCATACCCCTACTTACGGGACGCTACAGTGCCTGGGATAGAATTTTTAGATGGAATAGGCTTGCCCAGCACCTATACCATCCTGACAGCTTAGTCGTTCTAATCCACTGGAAAGACATGGTCAATACGTGAGGAGCCACACTACCACACTGGAACTGCTTCACTGCTATTATTTTAGATATGTAAAAGGATCATATAAAAAAACGATAAGAACCGAGCCGTAGTTTGTTGCCTGTTCTTTTGGGCTTGGTCGCGTGGAACTGACACCTAGACTCACCTAGCTTTAAAACGTTTCAAAGTGATTCTTGGAATTGAAATGAATAAAATTTTATTGAGTTTGAGTTTTTTGAGTTCTATATTTGACAGTGATCGCCATCGGAGGCACACAGTTTTGGGGATTTTCATGCAGCAACCTTTTCAAAATATCACCATAGCGGTTTCATTGGTTAGTTTGGCATGGCTACAGTGTTTAACATACCTTCAATATTTTAATTTGATTCTTCAATCTCGCTATAGTAGCCTCTGCATCCCCCGCTCTCGCCTGAAAACAGATAATATGATTGGTTACCAAAGCATTGCTAACATCCATCCTGTGGAATGTTTGTTTTATTTACCTACATGATAAGCCTTAGATAACGCATTCAATCTGTAATGATATTTTATGTGAATGAATAAATAAATAAATAAATGATTTTGTAGATCTACTGCATTTACCTAGTTAAATACGAGCCTTAGAAATTAAAACCTTGACTAAAGCGCCCCACAAAGAAACCTACCCTCCTACTGTCTTTGCAAAGATGTCACTGACACACTGACATACCTACAGTAAGCTCCCTGCAAACATGGGGTTGCAACTTACAAGGTGAATGAACTGAAGGGTGCAGGCACCAATTATTCATATTCATGCCTTCACTGAGAAAAATCCCTTGGAAGACCCTTTAGAAAGGGTGATAGTTAGGCACTTATATGATTACACAGTCTTTGTGGAAAAATGTAGGTACCTGTGACATAGCTGTGATAGACTGCAAAAAAAGAAAGCAAATATATTTATTTGTCCTACGGATAAATTAAATTAAATTATTTCTGTTGTAAATAAATTCTATGTTTTTTAAATATTGTTCATAGTTTCAAAAGTCGTATCCAAAAACACGTTAAATATACCTAGGTACCTATGTTTTAACTTGATAATATAAGTTTAAAAAACTTGAGAAAGCGACTTAATGGCCAAACGGCTGAACTGATTTTGATAAAATTTCTATGAGACCAATCTGAAAGTATAACCTTTCAAATAAAAAATAAATTTTCAAACCGGCCTACAAAATAAAATGACTAAATTATTTATGTTATAATTATACCAAACTTAAAAAAAAAACAAATTGAGAACATCTTCTTTGTTATTTGAAGTCGGTTAAAAAGCAAAACTACTAGCCACGTGAGCGAAGTCACGAGGCATGGCTTGTTCATACATTTTATTTACAGAGATTGTAATAGGTGCCAGTTCCAGGCTCCTAGAATAATTAGGCTTTGTTTCCTGCTGTTTTTTGCATGATACTTTTAAAATATAACATTATGTTCACATTCAGAAAGTTTTCGTGAATATCTCAAGATCTCGACCGACACAAGTTGTGGAACATACATAGGTAAATGTATATACCTGAGTAGGTGCATTACTAAATAATCACTATCAACATTGGCATGCAAGAACTTGCCAATACGCGATCAGCGAGAGAGATGGGATGACTCCTCCCTCTGTCGCGGAACGAATAAAGAAATGTATATAACTATATAATGTAAAAATATATGTTCATGTAAAACCAATCCAATGTGTAGAGTTAGGTGTGACAAACATTCAGCTTCCTAGTCGTCCTCGCGTATTGGAAAGTTGAACCCTCGTACTCACTATTATAATGTAACAGCAAACTAACTAATGTTGCTTGTGTAAAATCATCATCATCTTTCTGCGCTTATCCCCCGCGAGGTGGGGGCGGCTCAACAAGGATTCTTATTCATCATCCTAGTGCACACTCCTACTCCTTCCTTACTCACGTCACCTCACACACAGGCCATACAGAAAACATAATAACATAACTTTAAGATAATAAATAGGGGATGCGGGAATCCAACCGTTACACGATAAAAATAATCACCCTATGGCTTTATCATACCGATCGAATGGCTTCGTCATAAGAATTAGTTTTTGCTAGATTACAAATAGTGTCAGAAATTTAATACAAAATTATTATCTAACATTTTAATACAAAAATATTCAATGCTTTTAATTCACTCCAAAACGATACATCTATTACACAAACATAGAAATTCAATAACAGAGCATAACATAACCAAACAATATCATAAAAGTAGGTAGAGCGCGCGAGACACGGCCTGCGCACTGCTAGCCTCCTCCTTATATACAATATGCATTGCACAATATTACTTACATATTCTATTCAAACAACATTTAAAAAATACAGACATACCCATACAGTTAGCTAGGTATTTAATAGAGACTAATCTATTAGTAAAAAGAAGTAAAATAACACCTTTGCATCTATTGTAAATGATTTATATAGCGTCAGGGGCAACTGGTGATTACTCATACCCCTACTTACGGGACGCTACAGTGCCTGGGATAGAATTTTTAGATGGAATAGGCTTGCCCAGCACCTATACCATCCTGACAGCTTAGTCGTTCTAATCCACTGGAAAGACATGGTCAATACGTGAGGAGCCACACTACCACACTGGAACTGCTTCACTGCTATTATTTTAGATATGTAAAAGGATCATATAAAAAAACGATAAGAACCGAGCCGTAGTTTGTTGCCTGTTCTTTTGGGCTTGGTCGCGTGGAACTGACACCTAGACTCACCTAGCTTTAAAACGTTTCAAAGTGATTCTTGGAATTGAAATGAATAAAATTTTATTGAGTTTGAGTTTTTTGAGTTCTATATTTGACAGTGATCGCCATCGGAGGCACACAGTTTTGGGGATTTTCATGCAGCAACCTTTTCAAAATATCACCATAGCGGTTTCATTGGTTAGTTTGGCATGGCTACAGTGTTTAACATACCTTCAATATTTTAATTTGATTCTTCAATCTCGCTATAGTAGCCTCTGCATCCCCCGCTCTCGCCTGAAAACAGATAATATGATTGGTTACCAAAGCATTGCTAACATCCATCCTGTGGAATGTTTGTTTTATTTACCTACATGATAAGCCTTAGATAACGCATTCAATCTGTAATGATATTTTATGTGAATGAATAAATAAATAAATAAATGATTTTGTAGATCTACTGCATTTACCTAGTTAAATACGAGCCTTAGAAATTAAAACCTTGACTAAAGCGCCCCACAAAGAAACCTACCCTCCTACTGTCTTTGCAAAGATGTCACTGACACACTGACATACCTACAGTAAGCTCCCTGCAAACATGGGGTTGCAACTTACAAGGTGAATGAACTGAAGGGTGCAGGCACCAATTATTCATATTCATGCCTTCACTGAGAAAAATCCCTTGGAAGACCCTTTAGAAAGGGTGATAGTTAGGCACTTATATGATTACACAGTCTTTGTGGAAAAATGTAGGTACCTGTGACATAGCTGTGATAGACTGCAAAAAAAGAAAGCAAATATATTTATTTGTCCTACGGATAAATTAAATTAAATTATTTCTGTTGTAAATAAATTCTATGTTTTTTAAATATTGTTCATAGTTTCAAAAGTCGTATCCAAAAACACGTTAAATATACCTAGGTACCTATGTTTTAACTTGATAATATAAGTTTAAAAAACTTGAGAAAGCGACTTAATGGCCAAACGGCTGAACTGATTTTGATAAAATTTCTATGAGACCAATCTGAAAGTATAACCTTTCAAATAAAAAATAAATTTTCAAACCGGCCTACAAAATAAAATGACTAAATTATTTATGTTATAATTATACCAAACTTAAAAAAAAAACAAATTGAGAACATCTTCTTTGTTATTTGAAGTCGGTTAAAAAGCAAAACTACTAGCCACGTGAGCGAAGTCACGAGGCATGGCTTGTTCATACATTTTATTTACAGAGATTGTAATAGGTGCCAGTTCCAGGCTCCTAGAATAATTAGGCTTTGTTTCCTGCTGTTTTTTGCATGATACTTTTAAAATATAACATTATGTTCACATTCAGAAAGTTTTCGTGAATATCTCAAGATCTCGACCGACACAAGTTGTGGAACATACATAGGTAAATGTATATACCTGAGTAGGTGCATTACTAAATAATCACTATCAACATTGGCATGCAAGAACTTGCCAATACGCGATCAGCGAGAGAGATGGGATGACTCCTCCCTCTGTCGCGGAACGAATAAAGAAATGTATATAACTATATAATGTAAAAATATATGTTCATGTAAAACCAATCCAATGTGTAGAGTTAGGTGTGACAAACATTCAGCTTCCTAGTCGTCCTCGCGTATTGGAAAGTTGAACCCTCGTACTCACTATTATAATGTAACAGCAAACTAACTAATGTTGCTTGTGTAAAATCATCATCATCTTTCTGCGCTTATCCCCCGCGAGGTGGGGGCGGCTCAACAAGGATTCTTATTCATCATCCTAGTGCACACTCCTACTCCTTCCTTACTCACGTCACCTCACACACAGGCCATACAGAAAACATAATAACATAACTTTAAGATAATAAATAGGGGATGCGGGAATCCAACCGTTACACGATAAAAATAATCACCCTATGGCTTTATCATACCGATCGAATGGCTTCGTCATAAGAATTAGTTTTTGCTAGATTACAAATAGTGTCAGAAATTTAATACAAAATTATTATCTAACATTTTAATACAAAAATATTCAATGCTTTTAATTCACTCCAAAACGATACATCTATTACACAAACATAGAAATTCAATAACAGAGCATAACATAACCAAACAATATCATAAAAGTAGGTAGCAAAGAACTAAAACTTTTACCCTGAAGAAATTCAGACTAGATGAAATAAGTAGCTAAGTATACAAAATCCATGAATAGCAATTTTCAAGTTTTTACGGAATGAAGTAGGTATAGAAAGTCCTTGGATACCTACCAATTTTCAAGTTATGACGGAATTTTGACAGAAACCCCATGTCCTGTCAAAATTCCAACCAAATCGAGATCGAATGTAGGTAACCGCTCTGCTCACATTTGTATCAGCTGGAGAACCAAGGAGTGCAAGTGACGTCAGCCAGCATCGAGCCGCAGAACGGCCAAACGAACACTATCAACACGTTCTGGATGCAAAGCGACGTGGATCTCTCGCGCGGACTGGACTTCTCTGACCGAGGACCGGTGTATGCGCGCTTCCTGCATCTCAACCACAGACCATTCAGATACGTGTAAGTTCTATAGCATTCAATTCAAATCAACTCAATAAAATTGCATTCAATACGATACAAGAACCACTTTGACTAGGTGAGTCTAGGTGCCAGTTCCACGCGACCAAGCCTAGAAGAACAGGCAACAAACTACGGCTCGGTTCCTACCGTTTTTAGGGTTCCGTAGCCAAATGGCAAAGACGGAACCCTTATAGATTCGTCATGTTTTTATATGATCCTGTTACAAATCAAAAATACTTAGTCTAAAATAATAGCAGTGAAGTTTCAGTGTGGTGCCACTTCACTTAGTCAGACGTATGCAATGCAATAATACAAAAGCAAAAGTTTCATACAAAAGCAAAAGTTTCATTTCATTGATTCCCAACGTAGGTAGTCCAGGTGGACCCCCAAGGGTTCACCTAGACTCGACGAGGGTCTAGGATGGCGTGACAAAGAAATGGGGGTTCACAATTCGTAAGCGGGGATCCACGAAAATTTATCTGGTTTCGATAGTGAAGAACTAAAATGTTGGCTTCACCTATGAATTATTTAATTAACCAACGACTCCTCACTTTTTTTCTTAGACTGTTTATCCGTGGTAGGAACTTAGCCGCAACGCAAATTTCCATAGTTAGATCATAATTATCTGTATACATTTTGTCGATTGGGAATATAGTAAAAAAGCAGCCAAGTGCGAGTCGGACTCGCCCATGAAGGGTTCCGTAGCACGACGAACTACAAGAACCTTTATATATGTTACTTGATGTAACATAATAAGGTTCCTGTAGTTCGTTGAAAGGTAAATTGTGGTTTACGGTTTATGACGTATAAAAAAAAAACTACTGACTAGATCTCGTTCAAACCAAATATCGTTCAAAGTTTACATAGTAATGTACAACATATATTTTTTTTAGTATTATCATTCTCTTACTTTAGAAGTTAGAGGGGGGGGGACCAACTTTTTTCCACTTTGGAAGTGTCTCTCGCGCAAACTATTCAGTTTAGAAAAAAACTATATTAGAAACCTCATAATCATTTTTGAAGACCTATTCATAGATACCCCACACGTATGGGTTCGATGAAAAAAATTTTTTTGAGTTTCCGTTTATGACGTATAAAAAAAAAACTACTGACTAGATCTCGTTCAAACCAAATATCGTTGAAAGTTTACATAGTAATGTACAACATATATTTTTTTTAGTATTATCATTCTCTTACTTTAGAAGTAAGAGGGGGGGGGGACCAACTTTTTTCCACTTTGGAAGTGTCTCTCGCGCAAACTATTCAGTTTAGAAAAAAACTATATTAGAAACCTCAACATCATTTTTGAAGACCTATTCATAGATACCCCTCACGTATGGGTTCGATGAAAAAAAATTTGTTGAGTTAGGGACGCGCTTTAATTGGCACTTGGTATTGACTATAGTCAGTTGAGCTATCTTTCGTTTGTAACTGTCCCCAGATAGCTCAACTGTGTAACCTTTTTGTATCTCTTACCTACGTAACAGCTAGGTATAGGTAGGTACCAATCAGTACTAAGTAGTAGGTATAACAAATCTAAGCATGTACCTACCTTGTATAATTTCCCACAAACGTTGTAATGTTCTCGAGCGTCAGGATGGAAGCAGGACAGAATTCTACTGGGCTCCATTTTTAACTTCAAATCCTTGATGATAATTCGCAGGAACCATTTAAAATAATACACATCGATTCTTTTGTCTTTGTACTCGTGCAATACCATCTACCTTTTTGAGCGCTCTCAAAAACCTATAAAACGATACCAATATCAAATATAAAAAAAATGAATCCGCCATCTTGGATTAAAAAATGAATGGCAGATTCGGAACCAGCGCCCTCGAAAACTTATTAAACGATACCAATATCAAATATAAAAAAAAAATGAATCCGCCATCTTGGGTTTTCGATTCGCAATCAGCCTGACCAAAAAAACTTGGAACAATACCAACATCAAATTTGAAATACGAAAATAATCTATACCTACATATTTTTACATATTTATATTTTTATCGATTTTTTTTTCCGGAACAGAGCGCCACTTTTCTTCTTAGAATATCTTTCTTTTCGCTTTCCCATTGTTCCCTAAACAGAGTAAATATTTATAGGTACATCACATTTTTTTGAGCAATAAAAAGCATAGATAATAAAAAATGGCTTACCTCACTTTACCTGTTTGCAGCTGTGTGTACATACACATAAGATCGCGTTTGCTAGTTGGCTCGCGTCGCCTCGCAAAGAGACGTGCTCCCAGTCTGAGCTCTCGTGGTGGACTGAATTTCCGCGAGCGTTCGTCGCGTATATATTCAACTTCGCGCGTCCATAGTAAATTTGTATGGCGGATTTGAGATGCTTTTTTAAAAAATTCATAACTAAATAACTAAGTGATTTATTAAAAATCGAAAAAGGACTAATTGTAGACTAAACATTTGAGATTAATTCGAATTAAAGTTTGTTCATAAAATCAACAGTGTAACATGACATTTTTTAATAACGCCGACATACGATTTGTCAAATTTTACCTATCTGTGTTTATTTAATTATAGATAAATATTTTTTTTTGTTACGGAATAATTGTCAATACGTTCAGTCTGGTACTTTATACAAAGTTTTAGATTCATTATTGCAAGTATATTCATAATATCGATTTAACCGTGACTATCGTTTTCAACTATTTTGCACGACTCGCTCTTGGGATATCAAAGTCTTCTCTGAAATAACACAGAATAACTGACTACGAATAAGGAATTCTGCTACCACCAGCAAAACAATACAAATAACTGGTCAATATATCTTTCGGTGACAAACAGTGACAGGGAAAATTTTCAGCAACTCATCAATTAATCTTACGTAACGAAGTATGGGGGTAGAATGCAAATTTACTGAACCGTAAAAGTCGTAACACAACTTTTGAGCACAACCCTTCAGTATCTTTAAGTTCAGAAGACGAAAGTGAAGCGACGTAATTTCCTGTGCGGGTCTAAATGGCCTGGCCCCGCCGTATCGCATCGATAAAGACCCGTATCACACAGCTTGAGAGGGTTAAAGTGCCTTATTGTTATTGGGCAATTTCACTGTAATTACCTAGGTACACGCACAAGGACATGATAATGTCGTGTTTTCATTAATAAAACTTGTTTATTAGGCTTTGTAAAATGAGCTATGATCCCCGACAATAAAGAAACTATTTAAAAATGGTGTCCTCACCTCAATCATTATCTCTCTCTCGCACTCAATAATGTACCTACGTGTAAAGTATGAGAGGGAGCGGAATTTTACAACATTCATTTTTTATCGTTCGAATCCAAAGTTTTTGTTGTTTTTATTAAAAGGCCCTTGGTCATGAACATTTCCTTGCATTTCTTACATTTGAACAATGCCGCTGTCAAGTTCTCATGTGCTTTTAAATGGTTATCAAAACTCTTTTTATCCTGTAGAAACTTTCCACATATACTACATTTATAGCCTTTTTTAGAAGCTTTCCAGCATTCTATCTCATGTCTAACGCACAGAGTTTTAATTCTAAAAGTTTGATCACAACGGAAGCATTTAAAACTGCTTTTTATGTTGTGTTTCTCAGCGTTATGTTGTATGAGATATTCTTCAGAACCTAAGTCAGTTTGACATTGAAAGCAGAATGTCTCAGATATTTTTTTTTTAACTTTATTTGGAGGTTGTGGTTTTGGCTCTGGTTCTACTTCCCCATCAGGTTCATTTATCAGATCTTGGAAGAGTGCGTTTATTTCGTCGAGCTCCAAATCAGGCACAGGCCGCTTTACTCATTTACAAGGAAGCAGCCATGATGAGGTCGTCGCAACTTAGACAAAACTGTACCCCACTTTCCTCTCTATACCTCCCCTCTTCCTTTAAACTAGATTCACACAATATGGATTCCAATTCTCATTAAAATTCCATAACTGGGACTCGATTTAGACATTTTTGTTTAAATAACCTAAAAAAACAAAATTATTTGATCATTTACGTCAGTATTATCAAGATCTTGTTGCATTCTATCATTTATTACCTATGCTAAGTGTAGGCACTTACTTAAAGTAGGTACCTACAATAAGTTGTCACTATTTTATGTCATTTAGGATAGTTCTCTACTTGACAGTTTCATAATGATTTTTAACATATCTTTAGTGTTCGTTTGTTTACAAATTAAGTGCACGAAAGGAGCCTCAGGTGCGCACTTCAAATCCTTTGACCACACTTGTTCAAAAAAACTAGCAACACGACAAGAAAAATATCAAACTGAGAAGTTCGACAAGTTATTTAAACTTTTTTTTTATGACAGCACATGGTAGATAAGATTAACACGAACAATTTAGATACCCAACAAACAAGAAACCGAGTTGGTAAACAAATATTAACATTAAAAGAAATGAAGTGATGAAGGAAGAGTACAATAGTGATATGGACATTGAAACGCTGTCTCTCACCTCTGTACATTTTGCATAACAAGTATGGAGGAAAGGTCGTCAATTTCGCAGGTTTTATGCTGCCAGTGCAGTATACAGACATGAGTGTTTCTGCATCTCATCTGTTCACGAGGAAGAGTGCATCTATTTTTGACGTGTCTCATATGTTACAAACAAACGTATGCGGTAAGGACTGCATAGAGTGGTTTGAATCTATGTGCCCTGTGGATCTGAAAGGTATGCCGAATGGGTCAAGTTCTCTGACTGTATTCCTAACCAACCAAGGAGGTATTATCGACGATTTAATAGTGACGAAAGTGAACGAAGAAACGCTCTACATTGTATCCAATGCTGGTCGGTTAGATGTTGATAAGGCACATATGAAAGAAACCTCTGAACAGTTTAAAAAGAAGGGGAAGGACGTCAACATTAACTTCTGGGATGTCACTGATAGAGCTCTTATTGCGTTACAAGGACCAAAGGCAGCGTCGGCATTGCAGGGTCTCACCAATTTAAAATAACCAAATCGTTTTGATGGAAGATATCATTTTGTCGACCTTAAAGCCGGAAACATTTATTTGAATCAAGTTGAACCCTCTATTAAAGGAGCATAATTACTTTCAATAGTTGGTACCTGCTTAAGTTGAAATAGTTGCTTTTTTGACACACTCATGTCTTTGTTTTTTTAAATTACAGTTTCAGTTTTTTTTGGGGATATATTTAAATTCTTAATACTTAAAAGAATCGTAAGTGCGTTCCTATTTGGCACCAAAGAGATTTGAAAAAGTATGTACCGTGCCAGAGGATTATGTTGTAATTACGTAACCCATCGGAATTTAATCTATGCAATATTTTATTCAGTAACCGGAATTTATGCAAAAACGATGTTTCTTTGTCAAATTTGCGTTTACCTACCTCATCTTAACCTCTATCAGTCATTGCAAATTAATCTTATTGAACTGACCAAGGGCTGGTGGGTATCTGGCAAGGAATTAGCATCTATTCAGCGTGGCAATTCCACCAGCGTCTTGGGGACGCTTCCGTCTGGCACTGATTTGGATCAGTTGAGCTATCTGTAGATTGTTTGTAACGTTCTGCTCAACTGTTCTTGTATTTTGTAATTACTTGTTCCTATGCACTGTAAGTTTATTTGTGTAAATAAATCTTATTGAACTTAACAGATTGTTTTGATATTTTCTGGGGTCTCCGATAAAATTCCTTTTTCATTATTTGGTCTCTGGCCTGATATAAATATACAGTACGAGTAGGTAGAAATCGGGGGCGCGAGACTATACCTAATCATTGGCCCTAATATCTAACGTTTATGGATACGATATGATATCAAAAGTCACGTCTAGCCCCTTACCGTGACGCAGTTACAACAGATTACGTCAACTGTATTATTGACCGATCTGCGATTTTACGTGGCCTACGTAGGAACTATATAACTGGTTCGGTTCAGTTACAACAGCTCGTTATAGCTAAGTACCCAAGTACTTACTGCATGTACAAAGAATAAGGAAATCTATTATCCTTGAAAGTAGACAAAGAAAAACGCGGGAGTTAGTACCTAACTTAAGACAGTAATACCAAGCAAAAGCGGGTGCTTTTGCTTGGTACTGTCTTAAGTTAGGTTAGGGGGTTAGGCTTAACTAGGATGAACCCTTTATCTAATAATAATTCTGTGGCCTCGCAGAAAATAGGACAAACGACTATGTACCGTGGAGACTAACGCACGGTCCTCTATCGCAGTCATATAAGCCGCTAAGACATTGCCATCTCTGTTTGTTGACATAAAAATGACAGTGACAAGAGACTTAGCATTCCGGCATTATGGATTAGGGGGATTATGTTTCCACGGTACGTAATATTGACGTTTCTGTAAAATGTAGAGCAGCGAGATACCCTCAGAGCAGCAAACACGCTTTTGCTTAGATACCTAAAGGCCTGCGCACATCAGGCGATGATGATGATCAACTGAAACGCTGTCAAATATCGCTGTCATATTTGACAGCGTTTCAGCTTATCGCCTAGATGTGCGCAGGCCTTAACAAAGATAGAGAGGTAGTGAAATGAAGATCGTTCTATGCAAACGAAATCCTTTTAGGCAGAACAGACGCGCGCAAATTAGTGTTAAAAAGATAAGTAATTGATAATAATGAATATAACATATTTTTGTGCTAAGAAGTTACTGTAGTACTGACTGTATCTTCCTCTTTCAGAAGCTGTCGTTATTCCATCTACCCTCAGTGCATTATTATTCTTGAGCTGCTTGAGAGTCGTAACCTTAATTTTCTACAGAAATATGATATATTTTAGACATAATAGTAAAGTAAACAGGCCTTTGCATCTATTGTAGATGATTTATATAGCGTCAGGGGCAACTGGTGATTACTCATGCCCCTACTTACGGGACGCTATAGTGCCTGGGACAGGATTTTAGATGGGATAGGCTTGCCCAGCACCTATACCATCCTGACAGCTTAGTCGGCCTAATCCACAGGAAAGACATGGTCAATACGTGCGGAGCTGACTAAGCCACGGGTTCCCTCACGATGTTTTCCTTCACCGTTTGAGAGCACTAGCATTGTGTACTTAAATTTTTCGACAGAAAAACTCATTGGTACACGACTGGGTTTGAACCCACGACCTTAGGATCGGAAGGCGGGGCCGCTACCACTAGACCACCAGTGCTCTCATAATAAGACATAATAGATACTTCTGAATATGATAGAAGAGATTTTGAAAATTAGTCGTCATGCATATTGTTCCTACTGATGTCCGTAAGCAGATGAACAGATTTCAAACTTTGAATAATGCGTAGCTTGGAATAACAAATAATATACTCTTTTGATCCGGGTAGGTACATACCGCGCAGTATGTAACCGCAGGCAGATGCTAGCATAAAATAAAGTAAACAGTTTATACTTAAGTAAATATTTAATTAGTTAAAAAATATGGTCTCTTAATTTAAACAATAAAAACATAGGGTATAATTAGTAGGCCCGTTTGGAAAAACAACGCTTGAGTTTGAGTTGAGTCTCATTGTTTCTGACACTTTTCAATAGAGAACTGTCAAAAAATCTTTTATCGCTTAAAGCTCGTCCCCCTCGACTCAGAATCAAGCATAGATTTTTGTCAATTTTAAACGGGGAACTGTCAAAAAATCTATGCTTGAGAGTGCTTGAGGCTCGACTCAGACTCAAGCACTGTTTCTGAATACGGGCCCTAAACTAATAATTTGTGCAAAGTAGTCGGCAAACAATGACTTGTGTGCTGTGGTCTAACACCGTCCGATACCTTTCACTGGTCTTGGCTGTGGCTTGAAGTTCAAGGCCGTACAAGAACGCATTTAGGGTAGAGTCGAACGCATTTTATGTAGGGTTTTTTTTTTCTAGATATAAGGAAATTAGTATCTTTTAACATAAAAAAGGTAATTTATAGGTAAAGGTAAAGGTAGGTATTTAGGTTTGTTATCAATCAATCAATTTATTATAAAAAGCACATGTGTGTACGTATGTACGTAAGGTTTGTCTATTACTGCCAACTGGAATCTACTCCCCTTTAAAGACGCAAATGAGTAACAAACACGAAAACTAGAGCAAATATTATTGACACATAATATAGTTATATTATGTACAGGTATATATACTTGTATTGAGTCCCCAAAGAGTACCAGGTAAAAAAAAATAACCCCACTCCTTCTTAACCCTTCCATTCTGCGGACTTTTTGACCTCCCCTCGTACAAACTGAGCTGTAAAGTCTGTCAAATAGCATAAAATATTTATGTATGCAACGAATTAGTTAAAAGTACTTATACAGGGTTAATTTAAATACACCAGCAACCTTCGAGAACCAGGTTCCTAGCATCATCAGCAACAACTTTTGTTCTACGACTTTTGATAATTAGCTACTTTTTATTTCCATACAAAAATAAATATTAATTGAAATATTCGCTTGAATGTTTCTAACTCTATGCGCGGGGGGCGCGCGGTGCGTTGGCACCTTTGAGCTTGCCGCTCAAACGCCGCGCCCGCGTCGCTGGCGCCGCCAGTGCCCTGTCGTCAGTCGTCGAGGGGCAAGCGCGCGCGGTACAAGTCTCTGTGCGCCACGATATTTTGTCAACCGATGTTTTTACGGATTGTGCCTACCTACTACCATCGCGTATCGGTACTCCAATATCGAGTACACAGAAATGGTTAAGATGCTTGCTAGGTGTGATGATAATGTTTCGGAAGATGAATAAAAACAATGGTGTACACTGTGTACAGTGGTGGCGAAATCACAAGCCGAGGCTTGTTGATAGAAAAAATAATTTGGGCCTTTGGTCAAGTGAAATCAAATCCGCAAGTCTTTGTCTTGGTTGTGAAGGTGACTATTTTGAACGCTATGTGCGCGATACTCACCGCCACCCACAAGATTTGAACCTGCGAGGTAATATCGAATTTGTAAATATTATTTTTATCGATCATTTAATTATTGAAAATACGCTGATTCCACTTTTTAAATACGCCTACACTAAACAATGATAAGTGAATAAAAGATATCTAGTTATCTAGCATTGATATTACTTATATAAAATTTAAAACGTTATGAATGATGTTAAACATAATACCTACCTACCAGATCTCAATAGGTACCTATCTGCATACCACTTATTTGTTTTTAATTGTTTAATGTAGCCAGCCCTTAGCCTGGTCAAGTATGCAGGGATTGTGGACTCAGTACAGTACATACATACCTACAACCTATGAAAAAGAGAAAAATGAATAGAGCGAGCAATTGATATTAAATAGGTAGGTAGGTATGCGCGCGCAAGCGTGCGTCGTCCTTGATTAAACATAGAGCTACAAACGTCACAACAGTTCAATAAAAACTTAAATAATTTCTAATGATTGTACCTATTGAGTTATTTCAAAAGTCGTAGAACAAAAGTTGCTGCTGATGATGCTAGGAACCTGGTTCTCGAAGGTTGCTGGTGTTATAAAATTGACCCTGTATACCCAATTACTATGGAAACTTCCAACGATATTTGGTTTGAACGAGATCTAGTCAGTAGTTTTTTTTTATACGTCATAAATCGTAAACCGCAATTTACCTTTCGACGAACTACTAGAACTTTTAGAACTCTATGTTATATTACTTACTGCTACGGAACCCTTCATGGGCGAGTCCGACTCGCACTTGGCCGCTTTTTTAGGGTTCCGTAGCCAAATGGCAAAAACGGAACCCGTATAGATTCGTCATGTCTGTCTGTCTGTCTGTCTGTCCGTCCGTATGTCACAACCATTTTTCTCTGAAACTGTAAGAGCTAGACTGATGAAACTTGGCGAGTAGATGTATTCTGTAAACCGCATTAAGATTTTTACATAAAAAAAAAGAAAAAAAAACAATTAATTTCGGGGGTCCCCATACTGGAAACTGAAACTCAAAAAAATGTTTTTCATCAAACCCATACCACAGATAAGATAATACTATACTAGTACCATACGTATCCGGTATCTAATCAAGTAACATAATATAAAAGTTCTTGTAGTTCGTCGAAAGGTAAATTGATGTTTACGATTTATGACTTATAAAAAAAAACTACTTAGGTACTAGATCTCGTTCAAACCAAATTTCGTTGGAAGTTTGCATCATATATTTTTTTTAGTTTTATTATCATTCTCTAATTTAGAAGTTACGGGGTGGGGGCACACATTTTACCACTTTGGAAATGTACGTCTCTCGCACAAACTAGGTATTTAGTTTAGAAAAAAACGATATTAAAAACCTCAATATCATTTTTGAAGACCTATTCATAGATCAAATACGTTCTAAAAGTTTCTTTAATATGATGCGGTCACTATATAGAGTAGGATTCTTGTATTCGAAGCTGTATTGAACTTAATTGTCAAGTGTTAAGGCTTATTTTCCGGTGACAGCTGCATAGACGTGACGTAGGTTTGGTAGGTAGGGCGGGAGATCTCCCAACACCCCCGGGATTGCGTACGGTACACTAATTGAAATTATTAAAAGTGAGATAGCGTCTGCATTGTCACATAAAAAAAAAATATGTTACACGTCATCGTAGCCTTTGACCTACTTGAGATTTTACAGGTCCCTACTCCCTAGTACCTCAGTGAGTCCCTGTTTTTTTTGTCTTTTCCCATTGTTAATATAAATAGGTTTATCTTTTATAGGATTTTTATAAGTAGGCTATGCACCATAAGATTGCGTGACATCTAGAAGTGATTTAAATTAATCAGGAACTTCAATTGCCTCGAGCACATCGGTCAATTGCCTTGGGACGAGAAAATAAACGTTGGACTTTGTACTTGCTGCTAAAATAGCAAGAATGTCTGGTGATTCACCCTTTGTTTTGGGACCTTTGTTTCCTATCAACTCTTGATAAGGATTATCTGTGATAATGCATTTGGAAAAGAAAGGTTTTTGTGTTACTCTATAAGTCACGAACTTATCGCTTCTTTTAAAAAGGTATAAATTCTGCAAATTTCAGTTTTTTCATAAGTTTTCAAATAACAATGGGTCGCGGCAAACCCGTGTGTGAAGAGCTCCGAAAGCGAATAGTTTGTGGGGTCGATGCTGGCAAATCGAGTTACCAAATATCTAAAGACTGGATACTTCCCAGGTCTACAGTCCAATCTATCATTCAGCACTATAAAAAAAATAGAACGACTTCTTGTTTGAAGAAAACTGGTCGACCACGCATCACAAGTGCAGCTGAAAACAGAGTCCTGAAGAAAATTATCAAAAATAATCGTCGTGCTCGAGCTGGAGAACTCACGGTGCAATGGAAGGACATGATTCACAAAGACGTCTCAGTTGATACTTGCAAAAGAGTCCTAAAAAGAATGGGTTACGGATTTTACACCGCTAAGGAGAAACCACTGTTGACTGCTGTACAAAAGAAAAAGAGGTTCAAGTTTGCCCGTGATCATTTAAATTGGACTTCCGATCAGTGACGCAGTATCATTTGGAGTGACGAGTCCAAATTTGAAGTGACAGTTGGCATTGAAAGGGAAAAAGTGATTCGGAACAAAAATGAGGCATTTCATACTGATTGCCTTAAACGCAAAGTGAAGTTTCCGGCGTCTCATATGATATGGGGCTGCATGTCTGCACAAGGTGTTGGTAGCATGCAGTTTGTGGATGGTTCTATCAATGCTGCAAGGTATCAAAACCTTTTGGAAGAGAACTTACTGCCCTCTATTCCGTCACTTAAGCATCAAGACTCCTTTATCTTTCAACAGGATGGTGCTTCTTGCCATACTGCAAGGACAACAAAGACGTGGCTACTAGCGAAAAGCATTCCTACAATGGAATGGCCATCTAACAGCCCGGATTTGTCGCCGATCGAAACCCTATGGTGGAAAATGAAAAAAGTTCTTCGTAAAAATCCATCAAGATCGAAGAGCGACTTACAGGCTAAACTCTTGGCTGTCTGGGAGTCAATTACGCCTGAGGAGTGTGCAGCGTTGGTTGCAACCATGCCTCTTCGCATTAAAGCTGTCATTAAGAGCAAAGGCGATACAACTAAGTGGTAGACGAACTATTTTGCGTGAGTGACAAGGGTAGACGAATACTTTTGCGTTATGTTTTTTGGGATATTTTTTATTTTTTTATTTTATTATAAAGTCATGAAAGAATTTCAGTTATGTCAAAATAAACTTTAAAATGTTCCTCAAATTGTGGTTTACTTTTTATTAAACATTCTTAATTATTTTACCAATATATTTACTTTCATATTTTAAGCTTTGCACTACTTTCCATACTAGACGAACTATTTTGCATTGGGGCTCGTATTTATGCGTTTAAAAAAATATATATCCATCCGTGCGAAGCCGGGACAGACAGCTAGGTAAATATGAATTGTAATTTGACTACCTTCACAGCTCTGTTGGCAGTAGCTCTGTGTGCTCTGTGTGTGTCTGTTCAAAGTGATTCTTGTATCATATTGAATAAAAAAATTATTGATTGATCTGCCTTCTGCACTGGAGGGCGTGGGTTCGATCTCCACCGAGAATAAATATTTGTGAACACATCTTGTTGTAGTTGTTACAATCTATTTATTAATTATAATTATCGATTATTTACTCAAGTACTAACATCTAAACTAATAAACGCATTTTAAATTTAAACATTGCTTAAATTAAGTTAAGCAATGACTGTTTGTCATTTAAGTACCGATAACCTTCTGACATATTTTTATAAATAAGGCAAGATCTTTTTTATCAATTAGCTAATCTAACACGTATGTGGCCCACCTGATGATATGCTGTAATAGTAAATAAATAAATATTGTGGCCGATCCACACAGCAGATAGTGCTGTGTGGATCGGTCACAATATTTAGATTTTAGCCCCAATCTAAGCAGAGCTTGTACGATGGGAACCAGATAATATATACTTCTTTTTTGTAAATATACATACTTAGGATACAATATAATACCCAGACAGAGAACAAACATCTGTGTTCACTACACAAATATTTGTTCTGTATGGGGATCGAACCCACGACCTACGCCGTAGAATATAGTTTCATCTTCAGTGGGCTGAAGATGTGTGTCAAACTTAGCGCTAGAAGGTGGTAGACCCGACTTTAGTGGGTGTGTGATGTGTGTTTATAACCATGCCAAAAGTGTGATAGGTCAGATTGTGAATGAAGAAACTAGCTATATGTGTGTGATGGAGTAACTACCTACTAAAGATATCTACAATGTTGTATAAATGTTTTTATAGCGTTAAAGATTTCATTTAAATTATTTTATATTTTGTTTAAGAATTATTATTCTGAATTGATTATTGTTATTATTCTCACACTGATTTATTTTAATTTAACTTATATTTTCTACTTTTTGTTTGAATTTTGTATATTGGTCGCTGATGAAGTATGTGAGCCACTTTTTTACATACCCTATGATCTTATTATTGTACCATACTTCTTGCAAATAAATATATTTCATTTCATTTGTACCAACTGTCGAACTACTCAGTAGTTACTAAACTACAGATGCAGAGTTATTGGTGAAAGAGACTCATTTCCTGTAGGTTTCATTTGCTCGAACTAGATATAATGTAACTATGTTACTCAAGGATAATTCATCATTAAAGAGGCGAAAGAAATTTATCAGTCCAGTAGTTTTTGAGTTTATTCGTTACAAAAATACAAATCTGTATAATAATAATGATGATGAAAGGAAATGGTGGAAGAAGACATGTTGTGCCGACCCCACATAAAGTGGGATAAGGGCAGGAAGAAGAAGAAGAAGAATGATGATGATAAAGTTACCTACCTAAGTACCTATAAGTACATACCTACCTATTTGCTGAGAAGTCCCATTATCACACAGAACGCCTACCTACACATACTTAAGATTAAGTATTATGATTACACGCTCCTTTGAATCCACCATCAGGTAAGCTTGTTGGCAGAGAGCATTGGTGGTCTAGTGGTAGCGGACCCGCCTTCCGATCCTTAGGTCGTGGGTTCAAATCCAGTCGTGTACCAATGAGTTTTTCTGTAGAAAAATGTATGTGCCAGTAAAACATCGTGAGTAAACCGGCGTGTTGTAGAACCTACAAAAGTTCGAGCAACTCGTTCGTGTCAAGCGCCACGCAATAAGGGCCCAGTAGAGGCCTTGACGAAACCAGCCCGCACATTAAGTGTGGATGATGAATTTGCCGGAGCTCGTTGGCATCAGTGCCTTGTCTACCTTATCTGATATGTACATCACAAATAAATGCAGAAGAAGAAGGTTGTTAAAATCTGCCATATTGTTATGAAAACATTCATACAAATCAATGTTTTTCAAGATATACATTTGCATTCATTACAGCAGCCGCCTACTTTCAATCACAGAATAAGTTTATTGAAAGCTGTGATTGAAAAATACATTGATGTAAGATTGCATTATATTGGCAAAAAAGAAACGTTTGACAGCAAAAAAAAATCGAAGAGACAACTATACAATCATTTAAATTTATTTCAAGGCAATTAATATACATCCATGATTATGACTATGTAAATATTATATCAAAAAACATTTAAAAAGGAAGCGTTTTCTTGTTCTTTCCCGATTGTGTCTGTAAATATAAAGTTCTAAAACATACATATTTTATATCATTCTAGTCAAAGCAAAAAAAATAGGAATAAAAGCTACTCCATTTATTCTATGTTCTGTTGCCATGTAAATCATACATAGTGGTAGAAAACTAAAATTTACTTCACACGCTACAATAGAAATGATTTAATTTTGCCAAAAAGAACAAAATGGAAGACGATAACTGATAACTACAGTATTATCTCTATAAATATATTTATAATATTCTCTTTAAGAATTACGCCAGTCATTGAACAAAATTAAAGAGAATAAATTTTTATTTACAAATAAAAATAACTTTAGGAATTTCCACGTGTAGGCAATTTTCAAGGCCTATTGCTCTCGTTCTGAGACTCTTGGAAATAACTCCCATAATTTGGTTTGTATCCCCAACATCATTCCATTTTAGAAATAAATTTGATGCTGGAATACAACTCATTACATTTAAAAGGGAATGTTGGCGTTGAATATTTGTTTTGAACCACTTGATTTAATTTGAAAGTATGTATAATGTGAGTTTTATTAAAATTGGTTAGTTGATCAGCGTCCACAGTATTTTTACTAAGTAACATTAGATAATAAGTCTGGAATTAATCGTTCAATATCCGAATTTTATCATATTAGGTACCTACCCTCCCTCCTTACTATCTGTTACCTGGAATACCTATATCCATAAAAAGTTACAATATCAAGAAAACTTGATCGTATAAGTGAAAGTTAATAATCAATCGTATCACTGGTTCTTTCTTGATCGCCGCTCAATAGGCCAACGATTAGGAGTATAGTAAATCGTAATAAATTTCAATTCATTTTGTTAGACAAATTCTTACGATAACGTTATTTTATTTCCGAAGTTTGGCTTATATTATGATAATTCTTTGTTAAATAAAACAGTCTGATAAAAACTTAGAGATACTGAAATCGACTCATTATGATGAAATTATAATTATGATAACAAACAAAAAAAAAATACAATCGAATTATGATACCATGAATTATGATTATATTATAGGGTATCTACCCTATTATTTTAAAATTAAAATTTTATTCTAAAATAGTATGTAATTATTTATTGAAACTTAAATAATTTGGCGGTATTTTAGTTTATTTAACTTTCACCTTTTAATCGGAATCGGTAAAAAAAATACTTTTGAAGCAGTGTTTGAAGATCCTAACTTAAACCTAGCGAGTAACTTTTGGGTAGGGATATTTACCTCATAAAGTATCTTACAGTTTTTTCTCCAACCCTTTTCGTAAAAGTACCTACAATTATTTATAAAAATGTTCAGACTACATATTCGTGGGTGGTCGTAATTTAAGCCCGATATGCATCTTGTGGCGTATGTTTTAATCGTAGTTCATAGTTACTTCCGGCTACAATTTCATGGCATTCCGAAAAACCAAAATCACTTCCCGGCGCGTTCTCGCTCCGGCAATGTTGTATGAAACGGTGTGCTGTTTGAATTTAGAACTCTTTCATCTATCGTACACAATCATTGCGTTCTCGTGGCTGTATAGCCACAGATGCGTTTACCTGTCGGCACAAACTGTAATAGTAGATTGTTATACAAGGGCAGTAAGTGAGCTTTTGCAAAACAAGATCCTTTTTGGCGCCCGTGCGAGCGCAGCTCGCAAAGGGCGCTAATGGATCGAGTGTACCCGAGATATTTAGATGCCCGAGCGAGCAAAGCGAGCGAGGGCAAATATAGTTCGAGGGTGCAATAGCTACTTATGACCGAGGTAAGCATTCTACTTTACATCATTCATGCGAGGTGAATTTTTAACTAGTTGATGGAACAAACATATGGCCCACCTGATGTTAAGTGGTAACCATTGCCTATAGCAATGCATTGCCTCGTAGGTCAAGCACGTCAGGAACGTGCCCTACAATGCACTGCCCTACGACCATCAACTTGAGGCATACGGATGTTCAGCCTCACGTGTCAGTGATTTCACCGGTACCCATACCCTTCAACTCGAAACACAGCAATGCTGCTTTTCGGCAGAAATAGGCTTACAATACAACACTAACACATACGGGTATGACGAAATGTTATTTTAATTTGAGAAAAATAAAATTACAATAATAATATAAGTATTATTATAATTATACTATTAATTTTATTAAAATTAATTGTAAAATATTTGTACCGGTAGATATCTGCTAAAACAGTCGTAGACGCACACTTATGCACACATCTGTGAGCTACTATATCATTTCAGTAAAAAGTTTTCATATCATTTTGTAAGAAAAGAGATTGTTTTACCAAGGAGGTTTGCATAGCTCTTGAACTGTAATGAACCATCACCAAGGAGGTTTGCATAGCTCTTGAACTTTAATGAACCATTACGTATCAAGCATAGTGTGACGGTAAAAGTGATTTGAAAATGGAACGCATTTACAATGCACTGGGCTGCACACGCCTACTTTCACAGCCTCTTTGTGCTAAAGTAAATCCTATTTACTGAGCATGTATGATGTAAAATAAAATAAAAAAATTGGCGGTAAAGCGGAGTTCGTTGATAATTGGTTAATAAAAAATAAATTTATTGTGTACTATTTTTTTTTATTTCCTTGCATTTTTGAAGTGAAAACTTCTTTAGCGGCGTTGGAGCACTTTCTGTAATGGGTATAAAAACTTAAACTCGCGTCAGGGCGTCAGGATCACGTGACCTTATCGAAAAAGCGTAGGACGGATTTTTTGCAGAAATGTACCCTAAGACTACAACGTAGAGTTCATAATAAAAATCGAAAAAAAGCGTAAGACGCTACAGATACGCTAGTAGTTACTATGACACGGTAACGTCACAGAATAGATAATAGTTAGTAGCAAGCATACCAAGGCGTTTTTCGTGACTGTAGTAGGTATAGGTACATACCTATTATAGATTTTATGAACTAGCGGCCGCCCGCGGCAGGTAGTAGTGGTCATTGGTACAAGATTTTATAGATCTACTGTATTTATTTTTCGAGTGGAGCATTGCGGCGAGCGAAGCGAGCCGCCATGCGACCATGGGAACAGCGCGGCGAGCGAAGCGAGCCGTGCTGTGACTCCCCCCAAGCCCCCCAGAACCCCCTCCTCCTGAACCCGGGGGGAGCGTCGCGGCGAGCGAAGCGAGCCGCCACGTGACCACGGGGAACAGCGCGGCGAGCGAAGCGAGCCGTGCTGTGACCCCCTCTAAGCCCCCCAGAACCCCCTCCTCCGAAACCCGGGGGGAGCGTCGCGGCGAGCGAAGCGAGCCGCCACGCGATCACGGGGAACAGCGTGGCGAGTGAAGCGAGCCGTGCTGTTACCCCCCTAAGCCCCCCAGAACCCCCTCTTCCTGAACCCGGGGGGAGCGTCGCGGCGAGCGAAGCGAGCCGCCACGCGACCACGGGGAACAGCGCGGCGAGCGAAGCGAGCCGTGCTGTGACCCCCCTTAGCCCCCCAGAACCCCCTCCTCCTATGTCTGCCATTTTACTTCATTTAGGACCTACTTGTAGGTCGCGCGACAAGGTCCCTTCTAGCGGTTCCGACCCGTTGAGGATTTGGCTTTACGTAAAATTTAGGGTTCCGTATAGGGTTTTGATTGGGGTTATACTATATTGAGGAATTTGATTAAATGGTCGACATTTAGGGTTCCTTAGGACTTTGATTGGAGTTTCAACTACACTTAGAAGCTTGATAATGTTAAAATTTTTAGGGTTCCTTAGGACTTTGATTGGGGTTTTACTACATTGAGGAATTTGATTAAGTGGTCAACTTTTAGGGTTCCTTAGGACTTTGATTGGAGTTTCAACTACACTTAGGAGCTTGATAATGTTAACATTTTTAGGGTTCCTTAGGACTTTGATTGGAATTTCAACTACACTTAGGAGCTTGATAATGCTAAAATTTTTAGGGTTCCTTAGGACTTTGATTGGGGTTTTACTACATTGAGGAACTTGATAAAATAAACAACTTTTAGGGTTCCTTAGGCCTTTAATTGGACTTTCAACTACACTTAGGACCTTGATTATGTAAACAATTTTAGGGTTCCTTAGCACTTTGATTGGAATTTCAACTACACTTAGGAGCTTGATAATGCTAAAATTTTTAGGGTTCCTTAGGACTTTGATTGGGGTTTTACTACATTGAGGAACTTGATAAAATAAACAACTTTTAGGGTTCCTACGTTAATAATCAAGTTTTCACTTCTGCCGGCACTCCCGGAGTGCAACCCGTATTTTTTTTAAGAAAAGCACTATATATGCCTCGGCCGAAATGGCAATTGCCTGTCTCGTATCATTAAAGTCCTCGCCTGCGGCTAACACTGTTACCCAGGGCTGCCAGATTCAACGTTGAAATAAAAAAGTGGCAAAGAAGGGTTCCGTAGCAGCAAGTTACAAGGTCTTGTAGTTCGTCGAATAGTAAATTGTAGTTTACAATATATGACGTATTAAAAAAAGCTACAAGACCTAGTTCAAACCTAGTTTCGGTGGAAGTTTGCATGGCAATGTGCATCATATTCCATTTTTTTTAATTTTGTCATTCTCTTAATATAAAAGTTTAGGGGACACACATTTTTCCACTTTGAAGTGTCTCTCGCACAAACTATTCAGATAAGAAAAAAATGATATTAAAAACTTGAATATCATTTCACAAGTAAATATTTATGAAGTCTTTAAAGAACATAGTAACTGACTAACCTTCATCTTCCGTAGACGATGCGCTAAAGGACTTCATATAATTGGCCATAATTTGAAATGCATCATTAAGTAGTCCCTATTTATTATGAAAGCAATATTATATTCAATTTATTGTCGGCAATTATTGAATTAATAGTCCCTATTTATTATGAAAGCAATATAAATTTTAATGGTATTTGTGTTTTAGTTAGGTACTAAATAAGTCTGATGGAAGTTTTAAAGTGTCTCTAAAGAGAGATAAATAAATTTGATGGTGTTCGGATATTAAGGACTCTAACAAAATCACCGTTGGAGTATCAATATAGTTACGTAAAATAATATCAATTATTTTTAATAATGTTTTTAAAAGCTCCCACACTGAATCATCTATTGAAACTAAATCCCCTACTAATAAAGGAAACAAGTGAACAAATGCCATCATTTCTGATGCTGACATTTTGAACTTGCGTTGAGTCAAATGTTCTCGTTTTATACAAACAGATATATTATTTAGCTCGGTAACAGAATAGTCAAATAATTTTAAGCGATTATTTAAGGTGCGGAGATCAAAAATTTGAATTAAAATACAACCTCAACTTATGAAAGTAGATACATTGGTGCGCCCTTACAGGGTATATGTCTACCTTATAGCTCAATAATACCTAAGCTAATATAAATGTAGCATGTAGGTATGCAATAAATAAATGAAATTGAAATTTGAAAGATTAGAGCTAGCGTACTGGGACGTGATGATTGTCTGAATAAAACAAAATAAAACATACTTATCAGAACTACATGAAAGATTCAGGCCCATAGTATCACTTAAGTAACCTGAAACGATGACTCTCTAGTCTGAATCGAGACTCAAGCGCAGATTTTCACTGAAAAGTGACAAAATCAAGCTTCCATTTCGATTCCGACGCAGTTTCATGATATGGGCCATACATTTCAATATCCATCAACAATTCCAAATACAAAACATAAAACATCAAGCCAGCGACTATAGTGGAGCGGTAAAATGCATGCGCGCGCGCCGGACGAGCCGCCAGCTGTAAAAAATAAACAAGACAAGAGAAAGCGAGAAAATGCCTGGTGCTGTGTCGGAGTTTATCGACGATATCGAAGATTTAATATCTTCCCAAGACATCACGCCCAAAGAAAGATATGCTAGCCGAAAAAGTGTGAGCGTTCGGTCCAAGAAACGTGAGAACAAAGTTACTGAACCTGTTGAAAAGATAATATTGGAGAGTGTTGTTCCAGGTAACCTCTCAGTTTTGTAATTTTCATTTATTTTACGATATTTCTAACCACGATATCATTAGACTTGTACTTGTGTCTACAAATAGCACTAAAATTCTTTTGGACTTAATGTACCTACTTATAAAATAAACGAATTTCTACTGTGCTCTATGACTTGCGAGCTTCATTTGGAACATTCTAAAGTTATTCTTGTATTTGATATAGTGCGACGCAATCGCTGAGTTTGTTCGTACGATCAAGTATTACCCACTTCCAGACAGTTGCTGGGCCTCTTCATCAACCCGGAGATCATTAGATGGAACATCCTCTGCTCCACATATGAGAAGATGCTTCGTGCCACTCCCTACTTCAACCTTGCTGAAGAAAAAGGCGTAGAGCGCTGGAATGATTTGAAGAATCGAGTTGTGGAACATGTAAGTTTGCTTATTGCACACATACATTTCGACACACACACACACACATAGACACGTCAAACCGAAAATATTTGACTTGACATTGACAGTTAGAAGTAAGTTTGCTGTACAATTTGCAATCGATCGAGTGAATCGACCGAGAATCGATGATGCTCCGCCCTACGGATACCTTAAAGTGTCATTAACTAATGAACCATTAAATTATGTCTCTGGGATGTACCTCTAATTAACAGATTTAATGAGAACCTTATTATGTTACATCAAGTAACATAATATAAAGGTTCTTGTAGTTCGTCGTGCTACGGAACCCTTCATGGGCGAGTCCGACTCGCACTTGGCTGCTTTTTTTTCATTTGTAGACATGAAAAAAAAGCATTAGTAAGACTGCATAATAATATACAAATCAACTATTAAATATTGTTAAAAATAATAGTCAATTAAACAACATATAAGTAATGTACCATAATTTAACAATATTATATTTATACTTTAATAATAACTCATAATGATTATGAGTTATTATTTATAAGCTTGTCAAGTATGTTCGTATATCGTAGGTAGCTGTCGAGGCTTCTACGATGAGGTCGTCGATGAATTACTCAAAGAAATCATCCATTCTCTCTTCGAAAAGAAGAAATAAGATAAAATTGCAAAATGTTCGAGATCGGCCCGAGAATTTAGGCCCCAGTCTTGGTCTTCAATCTTGGTCTCCGCACGAACCACTAGTTTAATTACTAAAGTGCCAAAATACGCACAACAAAAGTAAATAATTACTTTAATATTCCACATTAAAATGAGTAGAAAAGTAAGGTTAATATTTTTTCTAAATTAAAGAAAGTATCTTCGCTCGCTCCATTCCCTCCGCTGGTCACTGAATTGTATACACAGATTGCTTCAAAATGTTTTAAGCTACAATTCAAATCAAATAATTATTTATTCAATGGTATTACAAATATCACTTTGAAACACCTTGAAACTAGTTTCAAGGAAGAAAGGAGGTTAGAATAAAATAAGGAACACACATAACAGTAACAAAAACAGAAAACAAAAATAAAATGGAACTAAAAAAAAAGTGCAGAGAATGGTCCTCTTTTGATTACCCTTACGACATTTAAACAATAGAAAGTTTAAGAATATGTAAGTTTCTGATCTTCTTTCTTTACAATTAAGAAGAGCAATGAGTCCTCAGTTTAGTTCTATTCAGTGCACTTTAAAATGTGACTCTGTTTTTGTTGGCTCCGAGATGCTAAAACTTTAAAGTCCCGGGTCACGAGAGTCATGTTTTGATGTTACTTTTTGACAAGTAGATGTATGATGCTTCTTTAGACCAGACTTGGTGTTATTTACACACTATATTCTTCAATATTAGACACTCAACTTTGTGAAAATAAATGTTAGTTAATATTTAGAGTTCCCTTTAAAAATAGGGTATAAACTCAAAAATTATGAGCTGATTCTCTATTTTACTATTTTTTCAGCGCTTTCCATAGACTGCAATTCTCTGATACTACCCGGATTGTTTCAAATTGTATACATTATAGTAGAGCGAACTGTACCTAGGCTACAGGCCGGCATACCATCGTACAGTTCTGTGTTAGTCGTGACTTCGCCTCTAGCCAGAAAAATTCTATTGTGGTTATTGTACCAAATTCTTTAACATCAATGCATCCATCTCATCGCTCGTCATTCATTTCTATTGTCTATTCCCTTTTTCTACACCTCTGCTTCGCGTGCTTTTTTGCAAACATGACGGCTGCATATTTGTTTTCGGCAAAAATAAATTTGAATGCACACAGCTGCTTTCAAACGATGCATTGCAGTCTTCTTCTTCCTGCTCTTATTCCAATATAAGTAGGTTGGGCACAACATGTTCTAACCCGTATTGCTCCTCCGCTAAATTGGGACCAACAGATGTAAGGTGGTCGGTGATACGGCCAGCTATAATGCGCTCAAGCATTTTGCCTATTTCGTCGAGTAAAATTATAGGCCTATAGCCGGAAGGCAAATCAGCGGGACGCCCTTCCTTTCGAAGTAGGCACAGGCGACCATCCTTCCACACTTTGGGAAATTGACCCAACGCGAGACACGAGTTAAAGAGTTCCACAGCTCGGCCTCCCAAATGCTTAAGGGCAAGCGCAAGAACGCGGCCAGGCACACCGTCTGGTCCAGGAGCTGTCTTCTTTGACCGGAGATGGCGGATCGCACTGCCAAACTCTCCATCAGTGATCTAAAAAGCCGGATCGGACACGCATGTGCATTGACTTAATTCTTTTAACGACTTCCTTCATACACTGCCTAAGTGCCTTTACGATGTCTAGAACATTCCGATTCTGATTGGATCCCAGGCTTTATGATAAATGGCAGTTTGAAAGGGATGGGATAGGACAAGTGCGAAAGAATAAAACTGATAATAAAGAATTATGAACAATAAAACAGAAGTCAAAATGGTGTGGTTTATAAAACATTGAAAGGATTCTCATTTATAAACTACTTTGAAGTTATGTATACGAATAGCAAACAACCACTCAGTAACTTTTTATAACAAAATAATAACAGACGGATGTCAGGTTTAAAATAACCCCTTTTTTGTGTAACTGAACGCATTTTAATCCCTAAGTCTTGCACACATCTAATCATTCTGCGGTGGCATAAAATATTATTATTAAAAATTTACGCTTATTTTTCAATAAATTGACACTAAAACTGATTAATAACAATAGTATGCCACCATTTAAAAAATAATTCCAACGAATGGCGCCATCAATAACCGAACTGGAGAAACGTGAACCCCACTCGGTCAGCGACCTTATTGCTCTTGTCTGCATGCATAATTCAGCCATTTGGCCGTACCTCGCACTTTGATCTAGTGCGCTGCCTTGTACTAGGCCTGTGTCACGTCAAAATTTAAATTACCGATCAATTTGAAATGAGCTCGGTTATTTCGACGTTAAATAAAACTTGATTTCAGTTGAATCTGTAGACAACGATTGTCTATATTTACGGAATACGCGTCTGAACTTGCGTTTGCTTTATGTCGTTCATGTCGTTAGTGAGGATTCGCTTGACAAAGCAAAAGCCTGGTTTCTCCATCACTATGAAGTATGATGCCGCGTGTTGACAGCCACGCAACTTTTTTGCACACAACCAATTAATATTCTTCTTCTTCTAAAATTTAAAAGCTTAGCTCTTGTCAGAGTTTTGATGCAGTTTTCTCCAACTAAGTCTTTCGAATGTGGCCTCCTTGACTTCCTTATACGACATGACAGCAACCTTTTCTTTTTCAAACACAAAAATAAATTAATAGAATAAGACAAAAAATATCGAGGTTATCACGACTTTAATCCCGAGACATCCTCTCAGCTTTCTTAATACCACACTAAATACAGTCAGCGTCAAATGTAGATTGGCGTTTCTGGTTTGTAATATTCAAACATTTCTTAAACCAGCTCACTTTCGATTGAAGTTATTTTGAAGCCAGAACTATTTGCAAACTGAAGTTGCTTTGACAAATCAAATGGAATTTACTTACTGAAATTATGCCAATCTACTTTTGATGCTGTCTGTACACGTAATTGTTCATCAACTTTTGTTGTCAACTATACGTAGACTTACAACAATTTTGACATTGTATGGTCGGGAGTTGGTATACTTCAACTGGAAGTGAAGTATGAAAAGAAAATACTCTGACCGGTAGGACTTGACCTCTAAAGGTAAGAACTACTGCCTGTGTTGGGACCCACGTAACCTTACCATCTTCGCTTGACTTACGATTAAGTCGACGTGCCTTCACTACATATCCACAGCCATTTGGAACTTCTAAATTTTCAGCAAACTCTTCCATCGACATGTCGACGGGAACATTTCTTACCAGACCCATACGGGTTATATTGAAGGTTGGGATAGATGCGACATATTTATATTGGCTAAGTACAGAAGCATTATCTAAGAACTTGTTTGCGTCGTTCGCCCCTCGACCTTTCAAAATGAACTCCGAAACTCGCCGTTTTAAAACTCAAAGCTTATTTACAAAAATCATACACCAGTTCGACCTTTATATCTTTGTTCATTCATTCATTTCATTCCCCAACTCAACTCGAGAGGGTGTATAATGAGGAGTTCTTAAATAAAACTTAAAATCGTGTCATAGGAGTATCCCTGCTTACCAATGGATATTTTTACTTTATCATAGTAGAAAATGCATGGAAGTAAAACACCACCTATTACAACTAGACCTAGGGTCCCCCCCTTAGCAGAAATAGGTAGAAAAAAACCTTCTTCCTTACAGATATGAGATATGTGGAACTGGGGGAAAATGGTACCTTATACTTTTACTAAAATAAATTAACCTTGCTAGTAGTCTCATCTTACTCGTAGAATAAAAAAACTGTAGCGGTGAGACACTGTAGGTATCTGACTGTTTCTCAGTCAAAAAGTTAAAACAAAACATATTATTACTTAGTACCAATTGGTTTTAACTTATCATAAAACTAGATATTGTTATGGACGCTATTACATTTTTGACACTCTCGAATTCGGCTTTCTGCGCCAGCACACAACAGCAAAGTGACCACGAACACACGGGTGTTACCAGACTACTACAACGATAACGTTGCCGTCGTTGTGGTTTTATGGTAGAATGTCAAAATGAACGATAACGTTGCCGTTACAAAACAAGATCAGGAAACAAAAAGGACATTACGCAGGTGCCTACATTTTTTTAATATTGTGCTGACAAAATAGACAAACAAGCTTACAACTTATCTGATAGAAAGCATGCAGGTTAGCTTATGGCTACCTGCAACACAAGAAGAAAAGCAACTATACAAAACATTGTACAAAATTATGCCTTTTATCTACTCTACTCGTAGATAACTAAAACCTAATACCTACGTCTAGTAAACTATCAAAGATATAAGAAAATCAGAAAAAGCTAAAAGTCAAAGCATTTTGTAATTTTTATGAAGATTATTTATGTGACAATTTTGATTCCTGACATTAATTATAATATGCTGGTATGCATATTTTTTCGTAAATTTTATATTCTTTGACATTTTTAATTTGTTGTTTTAATTTATTTTTGTAAACTATTGCATGTTTTAAATAGCTGATTATGGCTGAACTATATTAATTTTAATTTGACATGTACAAATGTACATACCAACCCATTTTCGCAATAAATGAAATATGATTATGATTTCCATTTTAATAGGAATCAAGGCTCAGCTGGTAGCCCTGCCTTCTGTTGCAGAAAAACGCCTGTGTAACAAATAAGAACATTATTTTTATTAAACAACGGGATTTACCATGAAAATAGTGTTAAAAACCATGATAGTTTCAAAAGTTAAATAAGAACATGTTTAGGAAATATTTTTTTATTGATTTTATAGTGTTTGCTACACTTTAAAAAATCACAAAGATTTTTTTATAATGTCCCAAAAGTTAAGAGCCGAGTGAAAAAGCAAGATGACTTCCTCGTCCATTCAACTGAATTAAACTTCGGCTATCTAGTATAGGATCCCGCTATAGAAGGACCTTCACCGAGCTGGTTATTTAATTAAACGTATTTTATATTTAATTAAACATGCCAATAAATATATTCTATATGGGTTGCCTATCAGCCCTTTTGAAAGGACCGGCAAGCCGTTTAAGGCAGGGTCTATGTTGGTGTAGCAGCCGGATTCGTCTACATTACATTCCTGCAAGAAAATAAAAATAAAAGTTAAAATAATGGTTCTCGAATAGCGATGATGAACCGGAAGGCGAAACAAAACAATCAACGATATAGTAAAAATCGTCGGGTGATAAGAAAGATGATATTGTAAAGATCGACGGGAGATAAGAAAGACGATATTGTAAAGATAATCGGGAAATAAGAAAGACGATATTGTAAAAATCATCGGGTGATAAGAAAGACGATATTGTAAAGATAATCGGGCAATAAGAAAGACGATATTGTAAAAATCGTCGGGTGATAAGAAAGACGATATTGTAAAGATAATCGGGCAATAAGAAAGACGATATTGTAAAAACCGTCGGGTGATAAGAAAGACGATATTGTAAAGATAATCGGGCAATAAGAAAGACGATATTGTAAAAATAGTCGGGTGATAAGAAAGACGATATTGTAAAGATAATCGGGCAATAAGAAAGACGTTATTGTAAAGATAGGCGGGCAATAAGATAGACGATAGTGTAAAGATCGTCGGGCAATAAGAAAGACGATATTGTATAGATAGATCGTTGGTCGAGAAGAAAGATGATATTGTAAAGATCGAAGAGCTAAGGCAAACAACGTTCTGCGAGATCATCATTTGGACATGTGGCCGCTATTAGCATTTATATTTGAGTGCTTGCGTGGCTCGTAAGGCACGATAAGCAGGCAATGACGGATGCCTAAGAGCGGCTTTAAAACTTTGGCACCTGTCTGCACTATCTCATTTGAATTTATTATGCCTCAAGTGTTGATAATAATTATAAGTTTAAAAAACTTGAGAAACCGACTTCATTGCCAAACGGCTAAACCGATTTTAATGAAATTTGTTTGGGACAATCTGGACGTAAGAATAACCTTCCAAATAAAAAAATAATTTTCTAAATCGGTTCATAAATGACAGAGGCATGCATATACAAACATTAAAAAAATTATTAAAAAAAAATGGCAACACCGATTTTAATAAAATTAAAATGGGACCAATCTGGAAGCAGTACCTTTCAGATAAAAAAATATTTTTTCAAATCGGCTCACAAATGACGAAGTTATGCGGTAACAAACATAAAAAAAAAAAAAAAAAAAAACATACAACCGAATTGAGAACCTCCTCCTTTTTGATTGGAAGTCGGTTAAAAAGGACATACCACATGCATATTGTTCTTCAAAGCCACTAGAAAGTCGTCTGGACCGTGCTAAGGACAGACCAAAGACTAAGGCTGAGATTCATAGACCGTACTTTGCTTTACAGCAAAGCAGTCTTCGCAAAGTAAGCTTTGTTTATCGAAGTTTCCTATCAATATTTTGAATAAAGAAGAGATTGACAGAACTATGAAATATAATTTTGGTTGAAAGTTGAACTTTCCATCAAAGTAAAGTCAAAATTCGGTCTATGAATCTCGGCCTTAGATTAAGAAACTCCCCCTTTAAAGATATCCTCATCTTATAGCTAGGTACTCAGAAGTATTAGGGCAACCTGCCATGCCGTACTTTTTTTTTGGCCAACAACTGATGAGTAAAACTGACCCTCGCGTCGTTCTCAAATATCGCTCCTAATACGAGCTCATTGATACTTGCAATTTTTTGCATAAATCGATAGTAGGTATCTCCACTTCAGATTGGCTGATCTCCTCAAGTCAAGCATTTCCCGCTTGTATTTTCAATAATGCAAATATTACATACAATTAGCTATTTAGATTTTACAATAATACACATTAACTCACTGACAACATTGATTTGGAACCGCTTTAATATAAACTTCAAACAGTATACTAAAGTGTTATTTGATTCCAACAACAAATGGAAGATGAGGATTGGTCAAAATTTTAGATGGAATTCAGTTTTCGCTCGAAATAATTAGAAATGGGAAATTCACGCACGCCACGCCGCGCTTACACAAAGCTCGTATTATATATATAAACACATTATCATGCATAAGTTATTAGGATTATTAATTAGTTGACATTACCAAATCCAAACTTACATCGGATGAAGCAAACATTAATTGAATTTCATTTTAACCTTTACATTCAAATTTAAAATGGGAAAAAGCTTGAAATACTTAACATGACCAAAAATAATATAAAAAAATAATACCAACAATATCGTAAATAAAGTTTTTAATAAAACACAATTTATAAGGAGCTTCTCAACGTGATGCTGATTAGCTTTTAAATAAACTAAAAGAAGTTGAACTAATTTCAAGTGGGATTAAAATTGGACGCATTAATGTCCACAAATCTGTGATTTTATTGTATGTGGCTGTTGAAGAAGTCTCCAGTTGGTGGATGGTGTTATGCCAGATGTCGTATTTCAATAACCGAAAAAAATATCTTAAAAAAAAATGTTTTATTCGGATGTCAACAAAGAACTATGTTTTGCTATTGCTGTCACTATTACTATCACTAGAGTCACTATCACTCTCGTAATGAGTTATCACTTGTCTATTAGTGTTCACAAACAAATCATCATCATCATTCTTAATTTCTTTATCATCCTCAAACTGTTTCGGCCACCTATCATTCTCTTTGTAGTATTTTATGGAGTCCTTGTTCATTATTTTAACAATTTCTGCCTTGACTTTATCACCTTCTGCGATAGGCTCAACTAGGATGTAGTCGTTTCGTTTCACCCATATGTTTTTCCTGAACTTTGGTGGCATTGAGACTAGAAATTCTTCTCCGGTAGATGTAACCACCTGTAAAACGGTGGAATAATATTTGATTAGATATCACAACACTCTATAGACCTCACAAGTTTTATATGATGTCTGTCGCCATGACTGCCATATTTTGCATGGCAAAAGGCAAAAGGCAAAAGCGTACGATCCCAATAACTTGAGAACAAGATGGCGTTTGCTGATTAAGCATCAAATTAGTTTAATCCAATTAATTGTTATTGCAAATTATTATACACAATTCGTAAACGTTGCAGGAAACATCATATTTTTACAACTGATGGAACAAACATATGGCCCCACCTGATGTTAACCTGATAAAGCATTGCCTCGTAAGACTCGCACGTCTGGAACGTGTCTTATGTATGATACACTGCCCTGCGTCCATCAACTTGAGGCATACAGATGTTCAGCCTCACGTGCCAGTAGCTTCACCGGCACCAAGACCCTTCAAACTGAAACACAGCAATGCTTCACGGCAGGAATAGGCATCTGAACCAGAGACGCACAGGACAGAGAAGGCTAGCAGAAAACGCCTTCATTTAATTTATTTTACCCACTGCCCACTGGGTATACCGAGCAATTAATCACCGGACTGAGATGATGATGATGATAATTAAGCCGCATGAACAAAGGTATTGTCTAATTTGTAAATGTAATGGTTCGAAATCGTTATTGTAGGTTCCTACCTGACGTCCTGGGCCCTAAAATATTGTCCATACCTACACTGCCTCCGCAATACATGCCTGCACGCTCACATTTCAGCAGGCTAGACAGCCTTGGCCGGCTAAGTGTATACTATATTGCCCATTACTACGACTGCGTCCGAGGACAAATTGCAGTAGTTTCCATTCCACCAAATAGGCTCACATTTTACAAGCGTTTCCACTTGTCGCTCGCAAATCACGTTGCATATATACGGTTCACACTTAAGTCTTGTGCACATTTAGACGATCTGCTATGGCGATGACGAAGGCGAACAGTTTTCACGAAACTATAGACAGGTGGATATTTTCGGGATAAGGGCAGGAAGAAGAAGATTGAGGTGCGGCATACCTACGGGTAAAGCATTTTTTATACGATTCAAGTGACTGGACCCAGTGTCTCAGCTTCTAACCTAGTTACTTAGTTCTATAGAAGCGACTCATTATCCAACTTCCAAAAAAAGAAGATATCACAAATTGGGTTGTATTTTTTACAAATCAGTTAGATTTAAATTTTACAGTGTGGAAGGGAATCTACTGTGTCCGTAAAATGACTTTAGTGCACCGTTTCCTTCTTTAATTTGAAAAGAGAATCTCGAAACGATACAACTAAAACTTTGGGGGAATAAGATCTGCACTCACATCCCGCTATATTTTGTATTTGAAATCTAATCGAGACCAGCATGTTGTTATAATTGTATCAATAAAGCCAATTTATGATAAGGTGGGATTTTTGTTTTTTTTTAATTGGTGGCGAAGTTGACAAATTGACTTTAGCGAGATTAAAGTAGGTACATCTATCTGCCATAGTCTTGTAATATTTACCTTGTTGATACAAAATTATCAGCTTTTGACCAGACTGCAAAGATTGTAGATAATATACTTTTGTGCTTTGGACAAATCTGTGACAGAGGTAAAAAGATTATTCAAATTTACAGAGTATCAGAAGGAGTAAAAATACCTTCATCTGACATACCAACCTTAGTGCATTAATATTTTTTTTTTGTCGAGATGACAAGAATCCCTTGGAAACTTTATAAACTAGGTGCTATTATAGTAGTTAATTTTTTAATTAAATTTCATCTAGTATACCTAACATCTTTGAAAAACTTCAAAGTATGGTTTTAAAAACCTAAAAGTCATTAAACTACTGTGTGTGTGTTGGTTTGTATGGGTGTTATATTGTATTCTAAAGTATTTACATAAAAATATATAAAATTAGCTACCTGTCTTGTTCCCATAGTACAAGCTCTGCTTACTACTAGTAGACTAGATAGTGTTGTGTGAATTGTCTATGACATTTATTTTATAAATAATAGAAAAACATTTAAATCTTGTCTATGCGCGCGTGATAGATAATTGGCCTTTCTCATGATAAGATACAGCCTAGTAGATATTTGATAAATGAACTCTTGACTGCAAACTGTTTGCGTCATTCCACTGCAGTTAAGGAACTTGATTAGATGTAAGCGAGCACATAGGATCAATTGGGGCTTTGGTATGAGGCAATAGCGCCGGTCCATACTTACTGTTGCATAATCTATGACAATCGATAGTAAAAACTAACCCTTCTAAATGAAACGTTCTCAGGCTTATCGCTAGCACAGCCATCAGATAATCCTTGATGTCCATTTGCAGCCCTCGTAAAAGGACCATATGGAACAAAATGACCCCACTGAGGCCTCTGCAGCGATTGTTTATTTATCGCTTCATCTTGTATGTCTTTCCATCGGATCCACAAACTGGCTGCAAGCTCCTCACGCACGTACAAGCAGGAGTTGGGAGGCTTTCTTCTTGAGGACATTGACCGGAGTGTGCGATGCTCAAAGAGGGATTATCAGCGGTCGCACAGTTTAACAAACAATCGTTGTTATAAGTCTTGCCGTCAGATCCGCAAACTGGCTTTAAATTCCTCACGCACGTGCAAAGAGGAGCAATCGGTGACTTGTCTTCCTGAGGGCATTGACCGGTGTGTGCGATCGCCAAAGTAGGATTCTTCACGGCAGCGCAGTCTAACCCGCAAGGGTTTGCGTATGTCTTGCCATCCGTACCGCAAACCTCGTTCAAATCGTCGGTGCATATGCAGGGCACTTCCACTTTAACTTTGTCTGTGCATTGTCCTTCGTAAGCTGTAGCTATCTTCGGATTTGTGGATAGTTTGCATCGCAGCGCGCAGGCATTCGAATACGTAACGCCGTCATTACCGCACACCGGCTTATATTCGAAGGTGCAAATACAAATTGGTAGAGCTGCGACATCATCGGGGCACGCACCATCGCTGGCTTTAGTTAGGTTCGATTTGGAGGTGAATCTCGCGCATTCCAGCTTGCAATCGTTGCTGTAGGTCACTCCGTCTGAGCCACAGATGGGTCTGTAGTTGCGAGCGCAGACACAAGGCCGGAGTGCGCTGGTGGCGTAGACTTGTAAAGCCACTAGGGCTATGACTGCTGTGGAAACAACAAAAAAAATCTTATTGCATAGCTAAATACCGTCGTTACATTTAAGTTGAACTGTATCTATTAATTTTAATTTGACGCAAAATTAACTACCTACTTATTTCTATTTTGTGCGGACTTTACTAAAATTAGCTCATCTTTAAATAATTAATTAGGTACATATACACCTATAGTAACATATGTTTTAAACTTTAGAAGCGATTGTGGATTTCCGTATAGATTAAAAATAAATGTCCAGGAATTACTTAGGGGTATTCCATAGAATACAGAATTCACGGAACCATTGATAAATCTGAATGAAAAAACGCCACAAGCGACAAAAGTTTCGCAATTACCTCAAACTGGAACAACATCGCATGTTTTTTGATAACATTAGTAAATATAAATAATTATAGACGTTCACAGCTAGGGTCAAGGTGGAGTGACATTCAATCTATACGATCCAAAGTGAGCCTTGTGATGATATTAGTTTGATAGACTACAAAATATCATTTATAAGTCTAGTATAAGTAGGTAGGTACTTATACTAGACTTATAAATATTTTTATAGAAAACCTTACATATAGAATTGTCTTAAATATATCTACTATATAAAGTAAGTAATCAAATAAAAGTTAAAGATTATTTATTTGCATGAACACGTGTTAAAATTAATATGGTGAACAAATGAGTTGTCAATAACATGCCGATTTCAGTGTTTCGCATTTATCAATTGCTATGAAATTATTTTTTGGCGCTACTTTTCATTAGAAGTTCGCTATAAGTCTGAAAAAAGAAGCGTCCGACGTCTAGTAATACAATGCTGTCAGCGTCGTGGACCGCAGATGGAAAGGGTAGCCCAAGATAGTGTGCAAATAAATAAATAGTGTGGACAATCCAAACAACACTATCTAGTCCCAACCCAAATTAAGCAGAGCATGTAATAGCCCCTTCCCACGGTTTGTGATATCGCGCACGGAGGGGCGGCGGCGCCCCGGGCGGATCAGCTCGCACGACACACCATGGGAACGGTCTCGTGCGCCGAGGTGCGCGGGTTAGAACACCTACCCAGCATTAAAATAATAGCCTTATGATTTAAATTTGGTTTTGACTTTTATTATGATAGGTTTTTTGTACCTAGTAAGAGTATTAATCATCAATAATTTTTATTTCTGAACAGTATCATGTGAAACACTGCCCGAAGCGGATCCTCTTGGACTCCCAAATATACATTACCGATGATGACCACCGGCCCGTAGTGGAGATGCCTCCCACACCTCAGACAGACTGCAACAGCAGTGAGAATTGGGATGATGTAAGAAGCGTTCTAAACCACTTGCTTTTAGTCTTAAGGCCTGCGCACACCTAGGCCGCTGGCTTCGGCGATCAGTGAAATGCTGTCAAATCTGACAGCGTTTCACTGATCGCTACCGCCAGTGAACTTGCTTTGCACTTGCCTTAAACTTGCATCATATTGAATTGGGTTTGAACTAGGTGTGCGCAGGCCTTAACAAATAATTGCAGCCACAATTTGACATGTGATATTATCAACCAGCATGCAACCAACTTAAAGAGGATGACGAAACAAGCCACGAAGATCAATGGAGTGGACCCCGACTACGCAACCAGAGATCTCTACAACGCCATTGCACGGGGAAATTTTCCGCGATGGAGCGTAAGTGTGCAGGTGCTGAGCCTCGAAGATGTCAAGAGCGCTGGCTTTGATGTGTTTGACGTTACAAAAGTACTTCCTCTGGATAAGTATCCACTAAGACCCGTAGGATATTTTGAGTTGAACAGGAATGCCAAGAATTACTTCGCTGAAATTGAACAACTAGCGTTTAGTCCAGCCAATCTGGTGCCAGGATTTCTTGGGGCTCCTGATAAAGTGTTTGAAGCGAGGCGACTAGCTTATAGGGACGCACAATACTACCGATTGGGAGCCAATTTTAATCGTATTCCTGTGAACTGTCCGATGCAAGGCAAGCAATTGGATTACAACCGCGATGGTAGAGCTCCTGTCAAAGACAACGGAGGAGGCATTCCCAACTACTACCCGAATACCTTTTACGGCCCGGCTCCATACAAAGATGACAAAAGGCCAGAGTTGCTAGAGATCTATCAGGATGACCCAAACAATTTCGAGCAAGCCGGGGAGCTTTATGCGAATGAGATGACGAAAGAGGAACGCAGTCGTTTGATAAGGAATATTCTGTATAGCTTAGGAGGTGTGATACAGGAGCTGCAAGACAAGGCTGTGAAGTACCTGAGTATTATTCATCCAGACCTTGGAAACAGGGTACAACAAGGTCTACTTGTAAATAGAACAAGCTATTACTATGAGGAAGACTAGAGAATTTTTTTTTCTTGAATAGAGCTTCTAAATAAATTGCAGACGGGTGTATCAGTACACCCGGAATAAAATACCGTACCTAAGTATAAATCGTATAATGTAGCGTCCTAAGTACCTACTACCTCCTTATTTATTTTTCTTTTCATAAGTAAAGCAGATGACGAAAAAAGAACGCAGCCGATTGATAAGGAATATTCTGAATAGCCTATAGTAGGTGCAAATTCAGAGCTACAAGACAAAGCTTTGGTGATATAAAGGAAGGAACGAGGCCGTATGTTTGTTGCATGTTCTTCTAGACATGCTCGCGTTGAACCAGCAACTAGATTTATGGCGATTCAAAGTAATCCTTATAATTCAGTTAAATAAAAAACACCTTTTGGCAGCCAGCATGGTAAAATTGCGACATCATGTCTATAATGGCAGCGACCCTCGCTAATGGAGGCATCTGCCCGGTCACCGATGAAAAAATACTTCGTCCAGATTCAGTGCGCAATGTGCTATCCTTGATGCACAGCTGCGGAATGTATGACTACTCTGGCCAGTTTGCATTCAAAGTGGGACTCCCAGCAAAGTCGGGAGTCTCGGGGGCGATGCTCATAGTCGTGCCCAATGTTATGGGGATATGCACCTGGTCACCTCCGCTGGACCCGCTCGGGAATAGCTGCAGGGGTCTGCAATTTTGCGGTACTGAAAACCTTCAACTAATAATTTTAAAACTGGTGTTACACCACAGGGCAAAGGGCTCTTTATCCAGTTGGAATGACAGGCACTTAGATGGCATACACAGGCAGTAATAGTTGTATAGTAGCAAGAAGTGCATCTCTCATCTCAGCCAATCACATTATTTATTTCATTTCCAAAGATCTGCCCACAACTAATACTTCTATTCTCTAGTATTGTAACCTGTTGTATGGTATTAGTAGATGTTGTAGAAATGTAGCTATATATTTTGTCATGTAGCTTGTGCTGTCATTTTGAATGTAACTGGGCAACAAAAAGGTTTTACGAATGAACTTTATAGCATAACTTAAATTGGCTGGTGGTTTTCTGTACTCATTCTGTGTCCTTTACCTTCTGTTGAGAACCGATGAGAATGTTCTATACTTGCATGTTCATTGAGTAGGCAGTGCTCTACAATAGCTGTATGGTATGGACTTGAGTGGAAATGCTTATGTTGTAGTTAATAGACATGGTTATGGAACATTATAACATATTCTTCAGACAGTTACAATGTGTGTACAGAAACAACCTCACCTAAAGTGTCTATTGTTTGATTGAAAAGAGACAGCTAAACAGTGAACAGTTGTTGAGTCTTCATTAGCTGGGTGCAGCATTTGATGTTGTTCTTTTGGTTGACAGGGAGAAGATGAGGAGGAGCCCAAGGGCAAGAAGGCGAAAGTGTCAAACAACGCCAAAGGCAAGGCTCCTTCGCCCAAGAAGAACGCCAAGAAGTGAGCTGGCAGGCCCGCGCCCGCGGCCGCCAGGCGCCAGGCGCGCTAGTTGTCAAAAAATGGGTATTCCTACTAATAATTGTAGATTCAGAACTATAACATTATGATGTGACGCTGGATGTGTATTAGTATAGGTATTTAAGAGAAGCGTAGGATGGCCGGATCAAATTATAGCGGTCAAAGGAAGTCCGCAGATTGAGCAGACAGTGGAACAGACACAAAATAATTTGTGGTCTATAGAAAAGGCTACAATCCTCCATAACTATACTCTTTGGGCTACAATTCAACTTTCTGATCTATAAAAAAATAGACGCATTCATACTGCTATTGCCTGTGGATCAGGCTGTGCTTTGATTCATCGGTCTTTCATGAAATAGATATTTGAACATATTATAGTAGTGATTCGAGTAGCCTTCAAAAGTGTTCCTTCTCTAGACTTCCACGTGATACTTCTTAATGAGGCACCCTGTATATTTAGATAATTCTGGGCGCCACACCGATATAATAAATTGAGGTTTCGAACACAACAAATTAGTGGGTCTGATAACACGGACACAAAGATTGTGAGTCATGATGATGTTAGTCAAACCAAATTCTAACGGATAACTTTATATTTGTTTTTTCTCGCACCGCTTTAAAATGAATATTAATACATTCTTGAAAAACAACAGAATAAGGAAAGAACTAGATATGTATAAGTTAAGTTGGACTGAATAACAGGAAACAAAATAGAACTAAAATTAATTTATGTTGCTGAGATATAGTGGAGGCAGACGAGACATAGACGGAAGCTGTGTACAGAAAGAGTTGCACATAGCCATTGAGCATGCCATTCTCATTAAACTTACTTATAATAAAAGTTCGAATCCAAACTTCGAAGTCGAACAAAGGTTCAAGACTTCGAAGTTTGGTTCAAGACTTCGAAGATTGGTTAACAGAGTTCAAAAAGAGCTGGATAAAACACATTGATAGACAACAACCGAATGGTGACGAAGAAGCGTCTACAGAACATTAAACTATAAGAGGTAAACATTGTACATACCCAATTGTGTAATTACATTATATTGTAATTTCACATTTAGTTCATTAGTGTATTAACGGTAATCAACGTGCTCTCCAGCAGGTTGAGCGTATGGTTAAAAATAACACCAATAATGAAACACAGGGGAATGTTTTTCATCTCACCCGTTATAACACACGCGAAATGTGTTAAAATAAACACCCAAACAGAGTCTTTTAATAGCGCGGACGCAGCGCGACGATATCGCTTGGGCATCAATTCGCAATTCCAAATTTAAAATTAGTTAAGCTCTAGATCGTTTCTAGCGGTCTGCAGATAGCTCAACTGTTTCGTGTGAATTTTATCAATTTTGTTAGTTTCTTTGTGTAAATAAAGGTTTTCCTTGCATAATGAATCAAATTTGCCAACTTATGAAGGTGTAGGTACTAAGTAATTAATGGCCACTGAATGATATGAGAAATAGGATTTTGTGCAAATAAAATAAAACTATCGTGCTTATGCAGGGAAGTAATAAGATAAGTCATTATTTTTTTTTTTAATTTCGTTCATTCACAACTTTCGTGTGAAACGTAAAGTCTCGATTCCAATGCTAAGAGAAATCGCTTAGATCGAGAGGGAATCATTAACACTGCCTACATGGCACACTAACGGCACATTCAACAGGTTAATTAAAGCTGTTTTAGTTTCGTTAATCGGGGGAACCTGTGCCGCGTCCCAGGGGAGTATTTAGATGGTAAGTGGGTACCTACCTACTTAAACTTACCTAACTCCTTAGACAAAAAAACTATAAAATTCGGTGAAACTGTTTATCTGGACTGGAATATTAGAAAATGCTTATGTGAAGACAAAATTAGAAAGAAAAAAAAACATGGTTTTGAAACGGGGACCGTTTCGGGGACTGTTTCGTTGTACCTAGTACCCGGGCGAGACTCAAAAAAAAAGAAATTTAATCTATTTCCATTATTGTCGCTAATTTTGATTCGAAAACGTATCAAATGCTTTTCAAATTTGGATTCCTTAATCGTTGATCAATTTACTGGAGATAGGTATGAACAGAACAGATATAATAAATAGGTATCTCAATAAAAAAATCCAAGTCTTTGTTTTGTTTGTTAAAAAACAACAAGTGAATGTTAAAAAACTTGAGAAACCGACTTTATAACTGCTGAACCGATTTTGATAATGGGACCAATCTTTCAGATAAACAATATTTTTTCCAAACCGGTTCAAAAATACCGTATAAAATATTGTATAAAATAACAAACATAAAAAAAATACAACCGTATTATGTAATATTCTGATTTGATCGAAAAAGTTTCTGATGGTTTTGAAAACAAAATACCATCATTTTGTTTTCAAAGCCAAGTAGGGCCAACTTGTCTTTGACTGACTTGACTTGACCAAAAAGTATTTTATCTATGTAATATATCCTCATTACTCGACACTGGCAAAATTGATCCGAAATGGACAGATGCCATTCATTAAGAAGAAGAAGAAGAAGAATAGTGCTCACCAATGTATTATACTGTGTGTGTGACGTTTTGACGTAGGATTTATTTAGTCAACCCTCACAAAGACTAATAACCAGAGCCAAAGACAGAGCCAGACCGAGCTTGTGGCAGGCTTACAGAGGATATAATACGAACACGTGCGCCAATAATAATGAAAACAGAAGTATTCACACATGACATACATTACGATCAAGGCAATGTGTTGTATCTATAGTCGGATATCTAATTAGACGAAGCCAACTGACAGTAGCTAATGTCACTTTGTAAAATAATGTTGCCATATTTAAGGCCTGCGCACACCTATAGTTCGCTGGCGGTAGCGATCAGTGAAACGCTGTCAAATATTCGCTGTCAAATCTCAAATCTGACAGCGATATTTGACAGCGTTTCACTGATCGCTACCGCCAGCGAACTAGGTGTGTTCGGGCCATTAAAGTAACAGTGATGCGTTCAGTCCTCGTTCAATCAGATGAATGAACAATGAGTGCGAATAGTTAATCATTTCAAACTTTATAAGAATATTCTTTTTTGTAATTTTTGTTGTAATTCGGCTTATAACCTCTAGTCTGATTGCACAAATGTTTTTTCTGCGCTCACGCTGTTTAGTTATTGTTTTTGTTGAGTTTAGCAAACGCGCAAACGATATGGATCCTCAACCAACCACGTCAAGTCAAGTTCGGCACTTCTATTCATTCAAAATTTTTTTCAATCATTCACTTTGTCCCAACACAGTTTTTATTTCATCAAAAACTGACAACACAGTTAACGTCAGTTATCAGTTGACTTCGTATAATTTAAAATCCGACTATAAGTAGGTGTTTTTTATTTGATCACCTAACTCGATAATAAAATAACCTAGGTAGGTAAGCACCTACATAAAAGCACCTACATAAATACAAATTTACATAATACAATACTAACCGAAGATCTCTGAAGTAGATTACATGCTAAATAATAGATAGATCGATAAAACTTTATTGTACACAAGGAAACATTATAAAAACTATATATGCCTTATCGCTGAAAGTGATTTCTTCCAGGCAATAACTACTCAGGTATTTTATTAACTACTTAGGTATGTTCTTACTCTGTGTATAAGTTCTGTTACAAATGCTGGATTATCTTTGTTTTAAAGCCCTGCACAAATCTAAGCGTTCTGCGGTGACAATGAAACGCTGTCAAAAATCGCTGTCATATTTGACAGAGTTTCACTGATCGCCACCGCAGAACGCTTAGATATGCGCAAGGCTTACATTGGAAACTTTTAGACAAAGTCTCCAGGAAATTCAGCTATAGACGTTATAGTGAGACCTAGTCTCAGACAACCAAGTGTCAAGCGCACGAAAGGAGCCTCTCTGAGGCGCACTTAAAATCCTGTCACCACACTGGTCACATTTAGAGAGTGTGACTTACATTTAGAGCTTAGAGACATTTGATCAATGCCAGTCGGGGTTAAACTGTTATTGGTAGAGTCTGTTCAGAAAGAGAGCCGTCGTGGCCAAATTGTGAACTAACGTTTCGATTTTTATATGGCAGCTCATCTCTTTCTTTCCGTCAGCATTTTGCATCACAAAAATTAAATAAAGCAATAGTACACTAGTTGTGATAGGATAAAAACGCAACAGACGCGCTATTGTATTGCCCACTAAACAAAAAAGATAATTAAGCACAGCAGCATAATTATTAATACGGGTACTGCGGGGGGAGGGGGGGGCACCATTCTTGAAATGAAGTAGGTATAAAAAAAAAAACCTAACAACCTACTGTTACTTTAGTGACTTTTAACGGAGTGCCCCGAGTTTGAATTTGGATTTTTGAAAAGTCAAAGTCAAAGTCAATAATTTTTTATTCATTACGATGCAAGAATCACTTTGAAACGTCTTAAAGCTAGGTGAGTCTAGGTGCAAAACACTTTACAGTCGCTTAAAAGGCGTAGTAAAGTTAAAATTTGGGTTGCCTTTAGTATTGTTAGGGAGGAGGAGGGACCGGGGAAGGGTCCTCTCTGCACTGACATGCACCATTCTTGAAATTAAGTAGGTATAAAAAAAAAAAACCTAGCAACCTACTGTTACTTTTGTGACTTAAGTCGGGGTGCCCTGAGTTTGAATAATATCCGTACGAATAAATATAATTTATTCATCCAGCACCCGTACAAATAGTCACTTCCAATTCTAACACTCTCGCTGCTTGAGGGCGCCTCCCTTGGCGGGACAGGCGCAGGCGGCGGCGGCGGCGGCGCCGGCGGTGCGTAGTCACGCTGCGGCGCCACACCCGATGCGGGCGCGGCTGGAGTCGAGCTGACTGCTGCTTGTCTGTATCGCCTCCACAGGAACCACAGGAAAACTAAGACGCCTGCTGCTAATACGCTGTATGATATAGCGTATTGATGCACATCATGCGTAGTAAGGGTCCCGTCTTGTTGAGCTGCTTCTTTCATAGCGTTGATCTTGTCACCGAGCTGCTGCAGCGACGTATTGAGATATTTATCTTGGAATGGTTCAACTAACGGTAAGGTTGTGTTAAACGTATGATGTTGAATTGGAGCTATGTTAGTAAGTACTAAGTCGGGTTTGAGTGTGAGCGTATGTTGTTGTAGGTATGAATAAAGAGTGACGTCACGACCTTTTGCTATGCACTGTTTATAAAGTTGGATGAGCCCGGCCTTGCTGACTCGGCGGACTCGTGTTTCATTATCGCATATGATCGTTAACGAGTACGTATCACATGCGAAATATAAATAGAATGACGGGTTATGTAACTGAACCCATTTATTCTTGCAGCTTTCTCTCTTGATCTTGCAGGTATCCATCTGTTCTATTTGACAAAAATTTTCTTTTGGGCCCAAATGCTTGACGGGGCCTTGTAGCTGACAGAAGAATGTTTCGTCTTGATATTCACAGCCCTGAAGGTCGATGCTTGAGATTGGTATATAAGAGTCCCTCATAAGGTTGGTTGCTATGAAATCGGTGACTAAACTGATGCTGATCATGTCACTACCGATTTGTAGAGGTACTGGTATCAAGTGATATAGTTGGAAGCTGTCTCTGCTGATTAAAGGCAAGCTAAGTTCAAATATGACGTAATCACTGCTCATTCTTGCTTTAACTTTCAGTAGCTGGTAAACTTTATAAAGGTTGATTTGTATATTGTCCACAGGTAGCGTAAGCTCTTTCGATATGTGACTAGAAACTATTTGAAGCTCGTCGTTTAGCTGCTTTGGGGTTAACAGATGTAAGTTTATCTTGCCATGATAAATATCTGTCAAAGTATCGATGAGTGTCTCCTGTATCTGCTTCAAGTTTCGGATCATGTTTGTAGTCGCCATTGCTACAGACAAACGTTAAATTATTGGGGAATTCTTATAAATGGGTTGTTTAATTTTATGGTTGGGCTGGTGTAAAGTTTGGACATCGCGATAGTTGCGATTACGTGATGGAACTGAGCACGACAGACAAACGTTAAATTATTGGGAGATTCTTCTAAATGTACGGTTGGACTGGTGTGACGTTTGGACATTGTAGTAGTTGCGATTATGCGATGGAACTGAGCACGACAGTCGACAGCCAAAGCTTGATGATAAAATTTGTATAAATGTTGGTAGACCTAGTTGGCCTGATCCTTTGTTTAGACATCGCGACGCCAACTCGCAATGGAACTTAGCATGACAGCCTGACCTATGGTACTGTACTATTTTGTAAGGATTGTTTAATAGTTTTTATGTTAACATTATTCATGTGCTTTCAGATTTCATATCAGGTTATTTAGTACTTTATTGGCCTATGTTATACCAGGATCTTGTACACACTAGCACCCTGACTCGCAGGTGAGCCAGTGGGTTTGGAAAATACTTGGAGATACTTCGGGGACGAAGTATTTTGCAGAATGGCCGTGTCGTATCTAGTAGATAATAGGGGCTAAAATTTATTCAAAATAATAGATTTATTTTATTTTATTGGTATATTTTTGAATATTATCCATTATTCATTGTAAAATTGAACCGGAAAAAAATTTTCAAATTCTTTCATCTTGGTGGTCTTGGTGTGCGGACTGTACCCGAAGTCGGAGTTTTGCTACCACATTTCGTTACCAAATGTTGTTTTCGTTTCGCCTATTTGTCTCTCTCTATTGTATGGAGCAAATATGAGACGGCAAAAATACGTTGCGTAGTTAGAGTTGTTGTCTCATCTTTTCTCCATACAATAGACAGAGACAAATAGGCAAAACGAAAACAACATTTGGTAAAGAAATGTTGTAAATGCACTGGGACTTCGGGCGCTGGTTTCCGCTATTTGGCCAAATTTTGCGTGACGCTTGACACCACATTGACGAACTTTTTATAAGTTCTTTGACATGCCGATTTCTTCACGATGTTTTCCTTCACAGTTTTAGGAGTACTGGAATAGTGGAAAACATTTTCGGACAGTACAAATCAATGGTTCCAATTAAATTGATGCAGACAGACAGTCTTCACAAAATAAATGGTGGTTGTGAGTAACTGTGAGTAATGGTAAAACAAGCATCACTTTGAAACGTCTCAAAGCTAGGTGAGTCTAGGTGCCAGTTCCACGCGACCAAGCCTAGAAGAGCTCAGTTGCCCCTGACACTGTCTGAATCATCTACATTTAATGCAAAGCCTCATTCCTTGCTATTGTTTCAAGATTACAAATCATACTTTTTGTTTTAATTCTATAAATAATTATTAAGTAACTTCCAAATACCTTGAATATCCGTCCTTTCACAATAAACAGTTCAATCAACGTTGGCGTATGTTCTATCGCAGCATCTATATAAAACAATGCCTTGTCTGTCTGTCCCTTATGGTCGAAATGCTGGGCGGCGTAATAAAATACCCAGAGTAAGGCACTCGCGGGTTGTTTTTCTTCACTGGGATCTGATGAGAAGGTACCATTCTTGGGTAGATTCTCCATGTATTGGATTATTAATCGCTCTATTATATCCGCTTTCGCTTTGTCCGCGTATAATGTACTGGAAAATGAAGAACAAATTATTAAAATACGATGAATAGTCACAGATATCTGACCCGACACTTGGTTTATATCATAGTTATAATAGTACTATTGGGATGAGATTCAACCAATGAACCCTCCCAGAACTCCTAATAATTATAATAAAGAGGCCACTAATTCTACGCAGTTCCCGAGTCCCAGACTAGAGAAATGATGCGTTCCAGAACCAATAGGGATGTCCCACGGAAACCAATATCAAAACATTTTACCACTCTCAGCTTATTCGATTAGTCGACAGTAAATACAAAATAATTTCAAACAAATAAAAATGTGTTTTAATTGTTACATACAAATCGGCTTTGGATCCCCCCTCTGCCATACCTCTGGGGATAGAGAATCAAGTCTTTTTGGCTATGATTCGTATACAGACAGACATACACACAACACGCACACTAAAGCTGATAGCACTATTAGAAAAGAAGGCTATTATGGTGGTTACCTCAAATCAACAAACAATGGCGGGATGCCTTTGTGCAGCCCTTGTCTCAGGTACTCGTCCACTAACTTTTGGTTCCATCTTTGTCTACATACACTATATTTACACTGAAATGGACAATAAAACAAGTTATTACATACCAACTTACAGTGGCATTATTAATAGTTCACTATTTATTAAACAAAACAGGAAAATAAAACAAATGCTAAATAACTTAAAGAATAAATAGCTTTTTAACAGTAAACACACTCTTTTTTATAACGCTTTTATTAGCTTCACCTGTATGTATTGTTAACCAGTTTTGGGAATAGGACGTCCCTAATTGAATCAAGCAAAGAGTTACAGCTCTAGCGGAGAAAAAGAAGAAGAGGAAGGACATAATATGGCGTCGTTAAGGATAATTGTATTATTTGTGGTAGAAGAATGACAGCAGTACACATAAAACTCCCTTGGCGTACGTGCCTCAAAAATATCTTGCATCGTCGCTGGCGTAAAATATGAGCTCACAGTAAAAAGTTGATGAAACCCTAAAATTGCAAAACCGTGTAGGGAAATGCTTTAGTCTGGCTGGGTTGTATGTACAGTTTACCTCTGGCGGCGACGGCTGTGGCCACAAGAATGGGTGTCTGTCCAGTACGGAACCGACGCAAGGCTTCCTCGCGCTCGCGCTGGGAGCGGTCGCCGTGGATCGACGTCACCGGGTAGCCCTGATGGTCCAGGTACTCTTCCAGCTGGTCCGCACCTTTGTACAACAAAACGTTATTCAACTGCGTAAAAGAAACCTTAGGCAAAAATTTATATGTAATGCATTTTTTTATTTCTGTCTTGCGATTAGGTACTAAGTGAGAGTTGTGTATTTGAACTGCATATAAAATAAGTATTCAGCCTTTTAGCATCTATTTTAGATAATAAACGTAAACCCTTCAAACTGTGAAATAACACAAGTACGTTTTGTAATGTTTCTTCGGCCACCCAGGATCCCAGATCAGCCTGGGACGTAAGTCATCATTCCAATAATATGCTTATCTATATAATAACTGCAGCTAGCCGCTTCAAGTAGTTTTCAATGTATCTGTTATGGACCAAGTGGTTAATGCGGGCATTATGTATAATGCTCGAGCATTATGCATAATGTCTAGCTCTATTGGGCAAAGTGATAATTTCTTCATTATTTATCACATTGCCCGGTCATTATTATATTGCTACATGACCATTGGGCAATTTGATAATAAACACTTTAAAGTCGTAGAAAGCCCCTCCCGACGTTGCTCATCAATATCTGCATTAATCTGAAAAAATAACATGCATGTAGTCGCCTGAGTCACTAGGTTGATTTCATTTGGTTTGGCAGGGCTGTTTTCAGGTTATATTAAAAACTACATAGGCTTGGCCTTAGGTACCCTAACTACCTAAAGTGAAACTGTCCTCGTCAAACAATGAATTAGAGATATCATTACAAACTAGGTCAAGTTTTTGTTGGTTCAATGATTTCGTTTATTGTAATTAGGTGACTATGTAAATTCAGCAGCCTAAAAACTCAAGGACAAAAATTGGAAGTTCTTGTTAGTTACTTGTTAGTAATGAGTTGAACTGAAGACTTACATCAACATTATCAACGGTCTGAACATTCGTTTCAGCGGAGCTCGTGGATAATTCGGTAGAGGGATCGTCTGCTGATGCACTGGGCGGAGAAGTGTCGTTTGCCATGGTTAGAAACTGTAAATTGTTAATTTAATGAATGCTCATTTGGTACCGCTTATATTTTTATAGATACAAATACAACGAAGGCATTGAGTGTAAGAAAATTATTTTTCTTCGACTTGAAAAACTCCAAGAAAAACTCAGCTCGCTCGATTCTATCATGTAATGAAACTCCCAGCATAGCTCTCTCCATAGCTCGTTGCGTAGTTTTGAGCTTGTGTATGAGGTCAATAGTCAGCGACCACGTCTCAGTTTCATAAACCTCAATTACCTCTCTTATTATTATTAATTGACTGGCCTCTCAGCTCAGTTGGTAGCAATCTGCCTTCTGAGCCGTAGGTCGTGGGTTCGATCCCCACCGAGAACAAATATTTGTGTGGTGATTACAGGTGTTTGTTCTCTGTCTGGGTGTTACATATTGTCGTCTAAGTACGTATTTTTTTAAAAATATGTATATAACTATTATATCAGCTATCTAAATATTTGTGTGGTTAACATAAATGTTTGTTCTCTGTCTGGGTGTTATATTGTATTCTAAGTATGTATTTATAGAAAAAAAATGTATTCAAATATTATAATATCAGCTATCCAGTCCCCATATTACAAGCTCTGCTTAGTTTGGGGCTGGGTAGGCCACGCCTGCACCTGCGCTGCCGCCAACACTTCCCCACTGGTGGACACGCACACAGGCGCCTGTGGGATCACAGCTGACACCTCATCGGACCACACAATCGAAAATGTAAATACGAATGAATGCAGTTATTGTTATCGCCAATACGGTTTGATACACACGGACTCTGAGAATGACGAGCGCTTACATGAAATGGTTCGAAAATCTTTTATGTTCGAAAGCATTGGTGTTCACAATAAGCCGAGACAAAATAAAGACGAAATGAAAGCCATAGAAATCGTAGAAAAATCTGCAAAATTAATTGATGGAAAATGGGAAAAACATCGACGCATAACATGATGCATGACGGAAATACATTTAAAATTTATTTGTATACCTGTGCTCAGAAATCCTAACAAGCCCTTGGCCATCTTATTAATATATTTATGTATTAGCAAATATTAATAAAGGTAGTACAACCTGAGTACACCAACCAAATTCTTTGTATTTCGGATCAACGGTTTAACAGTTAGGTACCTGCGTTACGTTACGCCCGATCAAACATACACCAACGGTTCATCCAGTCATGCGGATGTAATTCGATTGACGTACAGCGCATGGAATATTCCCCTGTATCTCGTAGAGGTGTCTGCTTTAGATTTGAGCTCTCCTTGGAGCTGGAGACGGGTCTTCACGACGTCCATTGGGTTGGTTATGATGGTCGCTCCGGCGCCGGCTAGGCCGCCGATGACAAAGTCCATTATGGAAAATAAGTCTGTTAGTTAAAAAAAACTAAAAACATAAACTGAATATGTGACTGCTCCTGCCATCTATTGGCGATTGTGAGCAACTAACTGCAAGCATGTCCAGCAGATGGCGTTGTTCAGTAAGAATAAACCAGTAAAGATAATAATATGACTCTTATGATTTCATAAAAATACAAATTAACGAAAAAAATTCCGAGCGAAGCTCGGTTACTAACTAGTAATTAATAATGCGGACAGCCCACACAACACAATCTAGCTCCAAACTAAGCAGAGCTTGTACTATGGGAACCAGATAGCTGATATAATACTTAAATACTTTTTTTTGTAAATACATAGGTACATAAATACAATAATCCATCAGCTAGCAGTATAAAATACCTATTACCACGGTAAATAAATTTACTTGCTGTGCTATTATGTAGGAACACTCCCATTGTCAAACCTAATTTAAATTTTCAGCTGTATTCAATGGGGTAGAACACGCAAAGCTCTTTTTAGATGGCAACACCATCGCTCGATGCATAAAGCAACCGCGCATGCGTGGTTTGTTTCAAGGAGTTTGGTAACAGCGCAGCAAGAAGTTTGGAAACTGCTTTGGAAATCTGTCAGTCGGTTGCATGCATCAATCGATAGTGCTGCTATCTAAAGTGAACGAACGGCAGTTTTCTTCCCCATTACACTAGGCGGATCTTTACGTCTCTATCAGCAGGCCGATCATGTTACTTTTGTTGCAATGGTTTCAATCAAAATCTTATTGAAACTGTCAATTTTCGAACAAATACGTGATCGCAAATTGCAATAAGATTTTGATTGAAACCATTGCAACAAAAGTTACATGATCGGCCTGCTGAACCTGTTCACTTAGGTAGGTGAAAACAGAACGACACTAAAAGTAATGTATTTTTGATGAATGCCAAGGATACAAATAAAATTGAAATAAACTAGTAATCAACTCTAATTATTATGACACAGAAAAATCTCTTTTGTACTTTAAGTTATGACTCGCACAATGTCGTTTTACGCTTAGCTGTTATCAAATTTTACCGATATTTATACTTAGATCATGTTTGCTAGTACCTAAATTAAGGATTCGATTTTTATTTAGATTTATCAATTACTTTTAAGATGTAGTGGACAGAATACTTCAATTTCGTAAGTTTTAAAAGCTTACTCTATTTTCTTTTAAATTGTTTTCCTGCTACACACTTCCGGTGAGTTTTTGAAAGAGCTTCTAAAAATATTAATGTTTTAATAGTTCCTCTATAAAGTGTCCTGTCTCTTTCTCCGACGAAGATTTTGTTTATCTTCGTTTGAGGTTTACTCTCAAATAAACTGTAATTTTAGGTAAGGAGCTAGTCCACTTAGTTATAACTTTTTAATGCCAACATAATTTTATAGAAATTATAGAGGACTAAAAAGTGCCCAAGTTGCTTGTGTTTTCGTCGACTCAACTTGGCGGAATGGTGCACAGAAAAAGCATCTAAGTTTATCCTCTGTGGGGAACGAACCAACAACCTTCAGCGCAGACGGCAGTATCCACTGAGCTGTGAGGCTAATCGTTTTAAAAGGCGTCGAAAGAAGGCAGCGAATTTTGAGCCAAACCAGTTTAATGAGGGTCGAATTTAAATACGAAAATAAAGCGGTTCCCACGGAGTCGGTCGCGGGAACGGAAGCCTCGACGATGTCGCGGCGACACGGCGCGACTGCTCATATCGCGCGATCATCGCTTGACGCCTGCGCCTGCGCCGCCGCGACCTGCCTCTGCCTCCTCGCCGCCATAACCTGACCCTCGCCTCACACACGAACCTATACAAGCGATGAATCGAACAGAGCTCCAAACATAACGGACACCAGTTGTGTGATCGGACAGTTCTCCATGATACTCAATTAATGAATATCGAATTTCGCGCGTTTTTTATATTGTACCTATTTGCTCCGCCAAAATTTTCAACAAAAATTGATCAGTCGCTTTGGAGACATCCCGTGGCCACCAAGGTCGCGAAATTTAACTCCTATATATTTTTTTTTATGGGGGTACGTCAATAACCCTCAGACTATCATGCAGTTGAAGGAAAATATTCGCAATGAAATACAGCAAATTGAGACGAGCCTGCTACAGCGCGTGGGACGTAATACGGTGGACCGTTTCCAACAGTGTGTGCGCCTGAACGGACAGCATTTGAACGAAATTATTTTAAAAAACTAAAATCCGCATGATTTTTGTGTACTTTAAACTTTTTAATAAACCTATAAGTTCGTAAGTTTTTGTTTCATTAGCTTTTAAAATTGTAAATCCGCCACCGGACACCCTGTATAAAGGTGTTACAGTAGGTAATGTAAGTTTCAAACATAAACCCTGTTAGGGCACCGCAACTTATAAGAACTTTGTGTCTTGGGAGAACAATATTTATTTTATTCTTCTTTCATAATCTGAGTTTATAGCCTTGCATTAAGTTTTTGTCGTCATAGCATGGGTTTCATACTGCGGCGGCTAGGTACTTTAACCACAGAAATCAGACTGAAGCGCAGGATTTCGGTGTCGCGTCGCCAGTCTTCTTGAAGATAGAGGTGGATGGAAGAAGAAAACCTGTTGTGCCGACTCCATGAAGCGTGAGGATAAAGGCTGGAAGATGATGATGACGTCGCCAACCGTCTATGGAACAGACGTCTCTCCCCGATCACACTGTACGAACCTGTAGCTTTGGTGCAAAGTCAAAGTCAAAGTGTATATAATTGCTGAATCACATGTACAAGGGTTGTTAGAGTAATAATTTTGACATCCATTCACGATTTTAGCAGTCAAACTTTTTGTAGTCAAAGGGAAAACGAAGGGAAGGAAGACATCTTTCAATATCAGAGTGCGGAGAAGTGGTGAAGAACAGAGGCCTATAGCTTTATGTTGTGTGCCAAAAAGCTGCTTCAGGGTGAATAGCAACTACCCCTGCACTAAGTTATGCCTGATGTGAGCAGTAAACGCATGTTTTGTTTCAATTTCAAAGGTATCAACAAGTTTGTGAAAGGATATTTTTTAAGTCTTGGTGATGCACGCAGTGCAATGCTACATGGCTCTTTCTTGGTGGATGTGCAATTGTTATACTCTTTTAAGCAGAGTGAACTGCTCAATATTGGATGGGCAATCTGATTGTTTCTGCTGTTGACAGGTGGTTTGAGCATGAGCATCATTTTGTTTTTTTGTTCTTTACCAAAAAACTACCCAAGTTTTCAAGCAAGTCGAGTTGAGCATCATTTTCTTATTCGTAGTCGTTTCACTTTTGACAGAGTGGTCGTGTTTGTCATGACGGGGCAGTCAGTGGCTCGCTTAACAATGTTCCGCTACTCCTCTCTCACCGCTGCTCTTCTGGCGCATTCGCCAGCATTATTTTACTTATTTGAGTTTTGCTCAAAAGGGTCCAAGTTCTCGGGCAAGTCTTGGAATCGTGTCTGCATGTATAATAGGGCAGTATATCTCGAATGTCGGTCAGATTCGGCGCCGGGTCGAAGTTTGCGCAACACTAGTTCGGTTATTGTCACGGACACGGAATGTAGAGCGCGTGGGACGTGAACCCACCCATTGTGGACATGCGTGCTTACACTTAGATATTCACAGGCAATTGTTTTTAAGCATCAGTAGACACTCTATTTAAAATCACATCGTCATTGTCATCAACCTGATGAAGTCCACTGCTGGACAAAGACTTCTCATATACATATTTTTTTATACAACTTGCTGATGTAATAAGCATACAGCCCACCTGATGTTAAGTGGTAACCATAGCCTATCTATAACAAAACATTGTCTCGTAGGTCAAGCACAATAGCTCTGAATGTCAACATGAAGAAATTCAAGCAAGCGCGGGTAAACGGCGGGAGTAACTATGACTCTCTTAAGGTAGCCAAATGCCTCGTCATCTAATTAGTGACGCGCATGAATGGATTAACGAGATTCCCACTGTCCCTATCGCTTTGAGCAAGTAAAGTAAAATCTCACCAGAATACAATGATATAAACCAACACTACTTGACAGCAAACAATATTCGTTTCTCACGATGTATGACAACAAGTCACATCGATTCTTTTGTTCGCAATATCGCGAGGGTAATTATATAACCTTACATTTTGCGAAAAAACTTTAATAGATACAGCTATTGTTTTTTGGCACGAACACGAATAATTATATCATTCATAATATTACTCGTATGTCATTAAATTTTTATTCTTGATAGCCGCAGGCATCAACGATTGAGCCAAGCCCTAAAGTGAGGGAGTACCTCTGAAAATGACCATGTGATTGACGTGACAACATTTTTTTCCAACAGCGCATCAGAATTAAAAACAACGTTCATGATCTCTTGAAGTTATTTATTTATTAAAAACTAAGCAAAATAAACAACAAATAATATATCAGGAGTTACAAATAGGTAATCATAAGACGAAGGCCAAAATATTGTCTCAACTAGGAAGAGCTACAGAGAGTACCTACCTGTACAATAAAAACGTAATGAACACCAAAATCTTCAATGTTATAGATTAGGAAATAATAATCAATAAGAATTAGACAAAATACAGAAAGCGAAAAAGAAATGACTGATTACCTACACAGTAATCCATCCTGCTCTAGTATACATATAAATCAAAAATGATGTTGAGGTTTTTAATATACATAGGCTTTATCATGTTTTTAATATAAAATAAATATAAATGTACATCGTGTACATCATGTGATGTACATTATGTACTGATGTACATGATGTACATTACCATCCAAGCTTCTACCGAACATTGGTTTGAATGAGATCTAGTAACTAAGTAGTTTAATTTTAATACATACGTCATAAATCGTAAACTGCAATTTACTTTTCGACGAATTACAAGAACTGTTATATTATGTTACTTGCTGCTAAGGAACCCATCATAGGCGAGACCGACACAACCCTATGTGGAATGTAATCATGTAATAGGTATAACAATAAAACAGTTATTATAAATAAAACATTAAATAATGCACCTAAAACACTTTTATTTTATTTTACCCAAATACATAAAAGTTACATATACTACTGCTTTAATAGAGAAACCAGATAAGTGATAGCATATAATTTATCTACCATCTCTTGTTTAGTAAGAACAAAAACAATCAGAACTTCTTTAAGGAGAAAGTTATAGGCACTGTACTAGAGTACTAGAGTTGCAACCGCTCCGATATCCTTAATTAGGAGATTGGTGAAAAGCTCCTCTATCTACTTATTACTTTTGGGTGCGAGAGAGCACTGGTGACCTATTGGTAGAGTTCCAGCCTGCCGATCCTAAGGTCTAAATGCAGTCCTAAGGATTTAAATGCAGTCTACTGGCATAGTGGCACTGTCAAACGGTGAAGGAAAACATCGTGAGGAAACCGGCATGTCGTAGAACCTAAAAAGTTTGAAAATAACTATTGACACCATAAGAAGCGCGAGTTGAAAATTTTGAATAGTGAGCACAGGTTACTGTACCTACCTACCTCTAGACGCAAGGCAATATTGCAGTAGGTCGTGCGTGGGATCTATTTGGGGTCCCATCTGTAGTAAAGTAAAATAAATCGAAGAAGAAGCATTGATAGCATAACATATTTACGCAATTAAAATGTTTGTTACTTAGGTCAGCACGGTGAAAAAAACAATTTGGATGGGCTACCAGTTGGCAAGGGTGGCCGCAATTTATCGATACCCTTCGACTCAGCGACAGTTAATGGGGAGATAAGTAAGTAAAAACTCTTGTGCTACGTAGTCTTATTCATTTTAGAGAGGTGGTAAAGGTCATTTAAAAAGTTTTTGTAAAAAATGACGACCCCGCTAAACTGCTCTAGGATTGACCTGTGGGAAAATATCTTAAAAATTGTTCAGCGGTTCATGGTATTCATGATATTGTATTGATTCTGCCTGCACTGTAAAATGTAAATACGACAAAACAAGGCTTCTTTTCATAAATCGCATTAGCTGCATACCTATTGCCTACAGCCCTAGTTATAATGACTGAGGATTACAACGATATGATTCTTGTTTTGTGCTAAGGTTGTCTTAGGTGCTGCTCATTTACCTACCTACCAAAATACTGCTTGCTACCGATTAAAACAGATTGACCATAAAATACCAGCGCATGTGTTACTTGAGACAGTACAATTACTTAGATAAGAACATAAAAGTCCTTATAGGCAGCTTTTATCAATTTCTCAAAAGAAGCAATAAGTAGTTCTTTTACGAGTATGTAATCTTGCGTTTTAAGTAGGAATGAGACTCGGCGCGTAAACAAATTACTCTTTAAGTTATTTCGACAGCCTTAAAAATCTTTAAAAGCTTGGAGTGATAAAAAGAGATTCGCAATCTGCGACACGATAATTACCAACCCCCGTGTCGTGCCTGTGAGGTACGGAGAAAATCGGAAAAACTAAAAAAAAAAATTTTCATCGAACCCATACGTGTGGGGTATCTATGAATAGGTCTTCAAAAATGATGTTTAGGTTTCTAATATAGTTTTTTTCTAAACTGAATAGTTTGCACGAGAGACACTTCCAAAGTGGAAAAAAGTTGGTCCCCCCCCCTCTAACTTCTAAAATAAGAGAATGATAAAACTAAAAAAAATATATGTTATACATTACTACTATGCAAACTTTCAACGATATTTGGTTTGAACGAGATCTAGCCAGTAGTTTTTTTTTTATACGTCATAAATCGTAAACCGCAATTTACCTTTCGACGAACTATAGTCGAAAGGTAAATTGCGGTTCTTGTATACCAGAACCTTTATATTATGTTACTTGATGCTACGGAACCCTTCATGGGCGAGTCCGACTCGCACTTGGCTGCTTTTATTTCTAAACTAAATAAAAAACAAACGATATGAGACCCCCCTCTAACTTCTAAAATAAGAGAATGTAAAAACTAAAAAAAAAATATGTTTATTGATAACGGCTTTTTAAATAGGAAGCTAATTAGTGTAATTGGGTTTTCAAAGAAAATTGACCTAATCGTGTGGTCCGCCGGCGCCTTTACGCATTATCTAATGATTATTGCAAATCAACAAAAACTAGATCTACTCATAATTTAAAGGCCGTTGTCCTCTAAAGCAACCATACATTATGCTGACTGCATAAAGCATACCTAAGATAAATATAATATATTGTGGACACACAAAACCATCTACCAGCTATGGGAACCAGATTCATAGCTGATATATTATGATATTGATGTAACGCTATAGTAGACGTGGGACCTAAAATACGTGACAATTATGTTTCGCATTTTTTACGCCGCCATTTTTGCTAAATTAGCGGTAATTTTGAGGATTACACATTTTATTGTGCAAACGCAATGGCACGACTCACGAATAGTTTGCTAAGCACTTTTTATATAGAAACTGTTAAACGAGTTCGCATTGCAACCTCATTTGTTAAAACATTTTAAATTTCGAACATTTTGTTGATTACTTTTTTCTTTTTGTCAGGAATGTTAAGCTGCGCATCCCCCGCCGGCATGCCGCCTGCACCCCACGCCGGTCACCCCCAAGCCTGGGGTTCCTTACTTCAGCCTCCACAAGTCGTAAGTTTCATATACATACATAATTTTATTGACATCTTTTATTTGTTTTTTTTTACTGGGAAATTATATTTATGTACCCTTGAAATTTTGATATATTGACTATGTATTTTGAAATTTGTATTTATTATTAGACTATTTTTTACAATTTATTGTTATGTGTATTTTGTAATTGTTTAAAGAGTAAATCTCTTGGTAGTTTAAAAATATTATTACCGTTGATTTGATTACCAGTAAGTATTCAATATATTTTTTCTTCCCAGAAATCCGAGCCAATGGACGACGGAAGCTTTGCCAAAGAGCAAACTAGCGGATTCTACTCTGAAGGATTTCACAGCTCATCCCCGTCATCTTCCAGCAAGGATTCTCATGGCCACTCTCCCCGCAGCGTGGGCAGCCCCAACGAGCCTTCTCATTTCTATGACTCCATGCCTTTGAAAGCGAAGGCAAACCTCGGTTTGCATTTAGACGCGTTCCGTAACGGATTGCCCTACAGTCTTCTCACACCACCCGGCTTTGAACCTCGTCCCAACGACGGGAGGGAACATTCACCGGGTTATGATCAATACTCGCCCAGGGGCCTAGCGCCTCCTACCCATGTATCCACTCCCTTAGCTCGCGCTGACGCCACGCCGCCTAAATCACCCAGAACACCGTCCTCACCGGACAACCATCTTAGATTCAAAAAATATTGTCGAATTCACAACCAGAGCCCCCAAAAACCTATTAAACGATACCCATATCCATTTTTTGAGAAAAAAATGAAGCCGTTATCTTGGATACAAAAAATAATGTCGAATTCACAATCAGAGCCCCCAAAAACCTTTTAAACGATACCCATATCCATTTTGAAGGAAAAAAATGAAGCCGCCATCTTGGATTCAAAAAAGAATGTCGAATTCATTATTAGAGCCCTCAAAAACCTATTAAACGATACCCATAATCAATTTTTTGCGAAAAAAAATGAAGCAGCCATTTTGGATTCAAAAAATAATGTCGTATTCATTATCAGAGCCCCCAAAAACCTATTAAACGATACCCATATCCATTTTTTTAGAAAAAAAATGAAGCTGCCATCTTGGAGTCAAAAAATAATGTCGAATTCACAACCAGAGCCCCCAAAAACCTATTAAACGATACTAATATCCATTTTTTGGGAAAAAAAATGAAGCCGCCATCTTGGATTTAAAAAATAATGTCGAGTTCACAATTGTAGCCCCCAAAAACCTATTAAACGATACCCATATCAATTTTTTGAGAAAAAAAAGGAAGCAGCCATTTTGGATTCAAAAAATAATGTCGTATTCACAATCAGAGCCCCCAAAAACCTATTAAACGATACCCATATCCATTTTTTAAGGAAAAAAATGACCTTAGCCGATCGCGACTTCGACATCCCTGCGGACATAGACATTCTTATCGGAGCGGAATACTTCCACGACATCTATGACGGTCAACGCATAAAACTAGGACCCGGGCTACCTACCGCCCTTCACAGCGTCTTCGGGTGGATCCTGACGGGCGCAATTGAGTCCAATGTAGGTATACCTCCTCCCAACACCTCCTCGTTGTTAGCTGCGACCCGCACACTCGACGAGCAGGTGAAACGATTTTGGGAAGTCGAGGAACCACCGCACGCCCCGATTGCGGTACCTGAAGACGAATTGTGTGAACGTATGTATACGGATCTTACATACCGGGAACCTGACGGTCGCTACGTTGTACCTATACTCATCAAGGATAGAAGCATTGGGGAGTAGAGGATAAGGCTGGCGGAGTTTGAGGTTATAGAAGACTTAATAAGAATAAGAATAATTACGACAATATCAATAGAGAAAGCGTGTTTTATTGTATTAATCCCAATGCAGAAACAACCAGTTACATTTGATACACTTTAAGCCATTTCAAAGTGATTTTTGTGATACACTGAATAAACACATTTAGACTTTAGACTTTGCTGGTGGACATAGGCCTCTTCTAATATTATAACGAGAAGGTTCTATAGCGCATTAGGACCCGATGGACACACGACTTTGTAAAGATCACAGGAAGTCGGTGGACTAATGGCTCAGAATCGTTCTTTCTGGACATGTATAGAGGCCTGTGGACTTCTTCAGGGTGATGCTGATATTTAATGAACCATACATTATCATTTGAGTGGGAGGCCCTCGCTCCGAGCGCTTTTCAAATTAATTTAACAGCCCACTGAATACTCAGAATACGTAATGGCTGAATGGAATGTAATGTCATGTACTCACTGATGCTTGACTTCCATAGTACTGGCCTTGCGTGACCAGAAACACCTGGTCTCCGGGCGGATAGGCCTCCTGAGGCGTGCTAAATTGGCCCACATCTTCCATTATGTACGCCGATACATCTTTCACAATGGCCTGTAGATGACAAGCCGTTACCAAATCCTCTGGCAGGCCCGTTCAGCTGGTTCCCATTGAGTAAGAAAAATATATGATTAGAGTATTTTATTAGCTATTTGGTAGAATATGATATGGTGCTGTACAGAAGTTGACAACAATATTATTTAATCATTGTTAACGAGGTACGTGGCCCGGTGACCTTATTATAAAAAGAACTTCGTCAACTTCTGATTTACATATATTTTCTCTCATTCGTGTTTATATTCAAAAAGACTAATAAATTTTCATCTAAAAAAATTTTTTGAAAAATAAAAGTTGGCTAAAAATATCACAAAATGAGCGTGACAATCTGTCAGACGAGAAAGAACTTAGGCCCGTATTAAATGAATAATTGTATAGTGATTGGTTACCTGCACTTTTGTTTGGTAATTTAGATTGAATACAATTTCCGCCCATCAGGGTCTAATGGGGTCAAAGTCACGTGGATAATAAGTATTTTCTTTGTAGTCAATCATCATCATCATTTTCTTGTCCATAACGCACTTCATGTGGGGTCAACGCAACAGGTTTTTGACGTTATTTCAGCAGTCATTCCTTTAACCCATGTCATCCTTCACACAATCCATCCATCTTTTCTTTGGCCTATATCCATCCACATTCATATCTAGCACTCTTCTTTATGCCCATCCCCTGATTTGGATCTGTTGAGCTATCTCTAGATATTGAAACGGTCTGCAGATTAGTAATTATGTATTAAAGCTGTTGTTTTAGTGTATTCGAGAATTCAATAAATAAAAATACACCATAAAATTGGCAAACAAGTAAAATTACCATGTTGGTGTCGTCACCCGCGCCTGTGCCCTGTGGAGTCAGTGATGGTGGGGTTCATTAGGAGTTCGGCGAATATACGAGTTTTTTTTCTTGTCTGAAAGAACCAGTTCAAACCAGTGTGGTGAAAGAATTTTAAGTGCGCCTCAGAGAGGCTCGTTATATTAATAATACATATTATTTACATACAAAAACACGAGTACTAGTAGTTCGCCCCGAACTGAGATCTCGTGATGCGATCCAAATGCTCCGAAAAGTTAGCACAAGGTAAATGTTAAATAGAAAAAAAAATGTGCCACTATCATGCATTGTGTTTTATCTACTTTGAGGAAGTATTTTTGTCCAGATTCACTGTATGGCCTTGCCTCTGACTATCCTTCACTAACTTTGTATTGTAAACAAGTTTTAACTCAATTGGCCAATTGAGTTAAAACTTGTTTACAATACGTTAGTGAAAAAACATTTTCTGGCACTGCGACAGCCACTGCGACGGCACGCTCGCTCTGCTCTCTCGCATCTTGAAATCTGACACATTGTAACACACGGGTCTGCAGAAGTGGAAGTCTCTGTTCACGCGCTTGGAGTCTCACCAGAGAGAGAGGGTGGGATGCGGGGGCTGGTTGCATAGCGGAGGGGCGAGGACGACGCTTTACCGCCTGCAGTGTGGTGGGGGGGAGCTTTGCACCACATGACAAAGCCTCGAAACGTGCGTTCACTTCGTTCGTCTGCAACACAAGTTACCGCAACAGATAAAATGAAATAGAAGGTAGTTGGAGGTCGCTAAAGCCTCTTTTATTAGGGTTGGTGGATCTTGGCGGGTTTGAAGTTATCCAACAAATGGTCAGCAGTTCTATCTACATTTAACAAGTCGTAGAAAACTTAAGGCCTGCGGACATCTGGGCGATGGCAATTAGCTGAAACGCTGTCAAAGATGACAGTGATATTTGACAGCGTTTCAACTGATCACCATCGCGTAGATGTGCGCAGCCTTTTATTAGGTAAAGACAACAGCAGTTCCCAGTATTTAGAAACAGCAGTGATCACCCACGACGACTCGAGGGAACAACATAGGCGACTCTCCATACAAACGTAGTCCCCTATTTCCTCCCTGAATAATGCTTCTAGCATTCTTCTTATATAGCAGATCTGGATTTTATGAGACAAAATGGTTACTCATTTTGTCTCATAAAATTCAGATCTGCTATATACGTGCTCGTATGTTTTCCTTTTTTTCAGAAACTCATTGATAATGGAAATATCACCTCCAATTCATATTTCATATAAATCATAATATGAGGGTCGCATTGAGTATAATTATGTATACCGTATAAAAAAAAGCCCGTGAGATGCGTTATAACTTTCACAACACTTGTTATTGTAATGTTCATAAATTATTTCCATGGTAACGTTCAAAGTTCTTTTACGTAATATAATAATGCAAGGTATTCAAAGTAATTCTCTAAAATAAAGAACATGATGTGCAAGTAAAATAATACGAAAGGAAAAATATTATTAGGAATACCTATCTAAATAAGGTTCACGTTTCATTTAGATTTGTAAATGGTGATAATGGTGCAGGCAAGAGGCTAACAAATCATTTTTATTCATGACTCTAAGTCTCACGAAATTAAACAGTAACAACATAATTTGCAGCCGCTCTTTGATGTTAATTCATTTAAATACAATGGAAGCTGTAAAATGTAGAATGTTGGGTATTTTAGTTATTTTGTTTCCATTGTTATTACTATTGCTATTTAAAGTTAATTGTTTTGTTGATTTATTCACTTTTAGAAAAGTTTCAGCCTTAAAGGACCTTTTTTTTTTTGTGGTTGTAGCTAGAAGCCCGTGTGCCGGGAGCACTAAGGCCCGTATTCAGAAACATTGCTTGAGTCTGAGTCGAGCCTCAAGCTCAAGGTTTTTGACATCTTTCAATGGAGAATTGTCAAAAAATCTATGCTTATGGCTCGACTCAGACTCAAGCACTGTTTCTGAATACAGGCCTTAATGTGGCTCGTGCCACCAGTTTACCAATGAAAGTTTTTTTTTGTAGAAGGAGAGCAAAAGTTCCACTTTACATAGCACTCCTTCTGAGTTTTGCTACACTTGCCACACCTTTGCGCTGTAAAGATTCGTCTTCAGGGATTCCCAAAGTGGTCGATATCGACCCCTTGGGCTCGATATTGGTTTCCTAGGGGTCGACATAAACGAAAACTGATTTTGGGGGTCGACGAGGTCAAAAAATCGACCCCTATTAAATTAACACAAGTTCTTATTTCAAAGTTTCAAGATAGGTAGGTAGGTACTGTATTGTTTATGTTGTGTTACGTGTACTAAGAATAATTAATATTTTTGTAGGAAATAGCATTGTTGTAGTAATGTAAAGTCTCAAATTCGTATAACGTATCTACGTTTATTTTGTTACAATTTGATGAGAAAATGAAGTCAACGTTACTCACTTAACGTAAAGTGCAAAGTTTTCCAATTGGTACCTTAGTACCTAGCTATTTTGTATCAATAGGAAAAAACTAAAGATAAGCCCCCTTATTCATATTAGTCTGCTAAATTAAAGCATTGCTAATTTTCACTCTGTCTTCTTCTATTGACCAAAGTCGAGAGAGACCTATGCAAAAAGAAACTTTTCTAGATAGATTATTTTATTTGTGTGGTGAACGATGTTTGTTCTCTGTCGGGGTGTTATATTGTATACAATAAACTAAGTATGTATTTACAAAAAAAATGTATGTATTAATCGTTAATCAGCTATTTGGTTACCAAAGTGCAAGATCTGCTTAATTTGGAGCAAAATGTGATAAGGATTAAAATAAATATAGTCTATGTTACTCAGGGTGAATGTAGCTTTCCAATAGTGAAAACATTTTTGAAATCGGCACTGTAGTTTTTGAGTTTATTTATTACAAACATATAAATCCTTTGCACTCTTGTATAACAAATAACTATTCTGGTGTTATTTTGAGTTCTGTTGTTTAATTTTGTCTATTGACTGACTTGACTAAAAACTGTTTTGTTATGTAATATTATATCCTCACTTGACACTGGCAGAATTCAGATTGCTCAGAGATAAAAAATAGCCATGAATAATTTTATAGTCTACCAAAATTATGAACTAAGGTACTGGTTAGGATCAGATGAGCTATCTCTAGATCATTTGGGCTTTGGGCGTTCTAGGCTTGGTCGCGTGTAACTGGCACTTAAAGACGTTTCAAAGTGATCCTTGTGATGCTTCCTATTCCTACCGTTTTTTTTATATGATCATGCATATGATTTCATATGATTTCATGCATATACCTACTTACTCATTTGTTTTTTAAAATATTGGCATAAATATTGGCATTGTGTGGGAAAAGGTGTGGCATTAGTAGATGTTACCATCAGCTCCAGATGGATCCTCACAGCTGCTCACTGGTAATATGCATTTTCATTTATCACTAAACTAACCCGAAATATAGGCAATGAAGTCTGAAAAGGAAACCTCCCTAAGTAGCAATTTGAATTACAGCCATACTTATAAACGCAATTCAAATTTAATCATCGCTTAAAGTTAGCTTCGTCACTGTTTTTCATTAGGTGAAATATACTTCACCTAACTAACGTTATTCGTTCGTAACTTTAATTATACACACTAACCACTGATACCACGCGTACAATAAATTATGTTATTAAGACTATACAATTACCTCCCACTTATACAAGCCCACATAACACATATATTAATAAATATATTATTATACATATTACTCATATTATATTATACATGTGTGTCAACACATATAACAACATATACACATATAATACACAAATATAAGTTAATAAAAATAACCAACAACACTTGCTAATAATATACTATTAAACCTATTATAATTAATATATAATAGTCAACAAGTACTAATAATACATAATACAAATATAATAAGTATACATAAATATAATATATTAACATATAATATATGTGTTAATGGTTGTGATATATATGTATGATATAGGTATGTAAGTGATGTATAGTGTAAGTATTAATAAGCGTGATACTGTACGTATTGTGATTAATATAATATTATTTATTGATAATATATATATATTAGATTTGTAACATATAATAAATTAGGTGTTATTATGATGAATGTGTGAACATGATACGTTAATAACGCATGTAGTGATGTTGACTCACGATTTTTTTAGTAAGCCAACATAACAGATAAGGCAAAAGGTTAAGGGTAGATGTAATATGTGTTTTCTTTTCTTTTAAGCCACGGTAATAATGATAATGATCACGCTTGATCGCCTAGTGATATGAACTTGGACCGTGGCCGTGGGAACAAAGAAACAGTCGTAAAGACGTCTGTCTGCCTATCCCTCCGGGAAAAGGGATTGACGCCATAATCATAAAGTTTTGGCTGATTGACAAACTATAGGTACCAAACCAAAATAGAAAATTCTTGTTACATGACGACATTATGGCATTACGTTGCGTAGTGGGTGTTAAAATAAAAATAAACACCCTCGGTTGTTCAGAGCTCAATGTCAGCGTTCCAGCTCAAATCGGTCCCAATGACAAAATATTGCGACGGACGGTACGGTTTAATACAGAACGAAATGTCGATGACACGCGCTGTGCATTCGCGTCTCTGCTGGTTCATACCAGCTGGTATCATTACCAGGATAATAGTTGTGTATAAATACATGCAAGCATTATATTTATAATTAATTTTATATTTCATTATCAACAAAACCATCTTATGAAAGTAAAGCACTATTTACTTTCATAAGACGAGGATTGTGCAACGAAAGGACGGTTCTAAAATACCCCAAGTGGATGAGCGCCGTGCAAGTGTAGCGTATGTAGCTGGCGTGAGTATCCAATCGGGTACTTGGGCACGTTTAGCTAGTTCCATCGTGGAAACTATGCAGTTTAGACACTGGAGAAAACCTCGATATTTCAAGATTGATTCCTTGAAAGCAAACCATTGGCACGTGAATATGTAATACCTAATTTTATGGGAACAACATAAGTTCTGCTCTTATGATTTCAAGAGCTTTGTCTTTATAAGTGACCATAAAAAAGTAAGTATCAGATTGGATAAAAAAAAACTCCGTTTTCCTTCGGTCAGTGATATAGAATCGGTGATATCTTCGCGCTGTGCTGTCATCACGCTCATTTTCTGAAGACGGTTCTTTGATGTTTCTTATTTGCTGGTTTTAGAACTGAAGATGTATCTGAATTTATTTCAATATGGGTTACGAATTAGCAAGTTGTTTGTTGCCGGTTCCGTCACACTGCTTGCCAGTTACAGTGCATAAATCTTGATTTCCTGGACAACGTGACTACTAAACTTCTAATGTTGTATTAGCACTCAGTCACGAAAATAACGTTAGAGTAGGAATGTTAATGGTTGAAATAAATTATTGTGACCTCAAGCACGAGGGATAAGGGACAAACTAGGAAAATTCCAGAGGAATTTACTTTCGGGGTTTAACTGCCGGATGACGCATGGACTGGCCAAGAAGGATCGACCTACATATCCGAGAGATCTCTGGTTTATTTCGATTAGAAAGTATTGTGGGTTTTCTTTAATATCACGAGCGATAATTTAGGCGTGTTGTGCTTTACGTTATCATGAAAGTCCTGGTGAAAGAGTTTTTATGGTTTATGCAGTCACTGGCCGACCGACTGAGTAAGAAGAAATCAAATCAAATATTTCTTTATTCATTGGCATCGAAAGTTGAGCTATCTGCAGACCATAACAAACGATCTAGAGATAGCTCAACTGATACAGATCAGTGCCAGACAGAAGCGTTTTTTTTTCTTAGTTTGATGGGGGTGCATTCCCTTATTCTCCTCTAACTCTCTAAGAGGTATATGATGAAGTGGGTTTAAACTGGGATCACAACGACCAAGAATAGACCATTTCCTCAGAAGTCCATTAATATGCATAAAGATAATTTAAAATAGCAGTAGAAATCGTTCAATGTGGAACCTGACCATATCAGACAGTAACTGATTTTATATTTTAACTAACAATTATTGTTTTACTGCCGCACATACTTTTGTACTTCAGTCATAAAGGCCATCGTAAAGTGTGTTATAGCCTCTTTGAATTGCATAACCTTATTAAAAATGATAAAGTTAAATGGACTAAAGCTCATTTGAATTGTTTTTTCCGTTGAATCTTGTTTTAGTAAATTACTTTCTTATAATGGCCTTATATACTTATAAAAATATGTCAAAAGATTAACAGTGTTTAAACTATTGCTGTCTTTTACCACTGGGTAATAACAAACAGTGACAGAGCTACTGTAAGCATTGATTCAATTTTGTTTTAGAAGCGAGAAGTTGAGATTGATCAAAATTATGAAAGAGATTGGAAAACTTGAAACAGCTCCTGATTTTTCAATCTCTTTGGGAATACTTAGTGAGGTCTGTAATGTAATGAAATAATTGGACTTCCCGTATGTGAAATACAAAGTTGACACTGCGTAACTACGTTATATTTTTTATCTGTGTGCAAATTTTAAGATCGTGTGCGGGATTGTCAATGTGTGTGTTTACATGAATAGGATTTTGCTATGCGCGTGTGCCATGCGTGTTTACCTCGTCCCCCGTCAATTTTGGCAGAAAATATTGTTCGTAGATTTAAAAGATGACGCCTCCATTTCTAATTCCTCCAAGTTATTTGATGACATCACTGTCAGATTAGTCATCATTTATCAATTAAGTCAATGTCACATGAAAAGCAACAGAAGCAAGATATGAAAAATATGGAAGAAAATATTAAAGAAGCCATTAATAAAAATATTGATGAGAAATTTTGTCACATTGAAATGAAAACTAATCAGTTGGAACAGAAAATAGAGCAGCAACAAAGAACAATAGATTTTTTGGACAAGCAAATAAGGAAAAAAAATCTGGTATTTTTCGGAGTTGAAGAAACAGAGGAAAACTATGAAGATTTGTTAATGTTAATCCTAGATATTATGAATACAAAAATGGGAGTGCTGTGTCAGAAATGGGAAATTGAGACTGTTACCAGAATTGGAAAAAAAGACGGTAGAACCAGACCAGTAGTGGCAACTATTTCTACGACAAGCAGAAAATTAGAGCTTCTCCGTAGTAAGAAGTTACTAGAGAATACAAATATATATATTAAAGAAGATTATTCTCCTGTTGTACTACAGAAGCGGAAAGAGCTCCAAGAAGAACTGAAACGAGAGCGCGAATCTGGAAAGAAAGTAGCGTTACACTATGACAAAATTGTCACGTTACATACACAAAAATTGGTATATCAAACATCGGGAAGAACAAATCCTTGCTTGTTCCAGCAGCTCAGTTGTATAAAGAATAAAAGTTAAATCTTGAATTGACGTGTCATTAATGAACCAATACTCGTGCACTATTGGTTCATTAGTCAACGAAAGAAAAGAAAAAGAAAGAAAATTGTTTATTTATACAAACTGTACACGACAAGACATAAAACTAACAATAAAAAAGTAAAAAATACAGTGTTAAACAATACGCAGAGTTCTGGTGGGTGTGTGTGTGTGTGTGTGAAATGCTGCCATGTACGGTCTGTATAAAAAGCCCTGAGCTCAGCATGGACTGAGAACGAGTTCTCAGCGCAAGTTGAAAATTGACGATCATTTTCATACTACCACTATACAGCAAGTCGTGCCTTGTTAGACAGTTTCCTGCTGCTCATAAATGTGTAACAAATAAACTTGTAAATTTTTGAAATTCGGAGAAAAAGCCAACTTGTGATGCTCACTGTGCTTACAATAGTTTGCTTAAAATCTACTTGGACCACGCACCAGCAAACGTTTGCTCCGACTTACAAAATAAACACAAATATATTTACCACGTAATTGTATTTAATGCGACTTTATTGTTCGCCGGAACGTATGCGGCTGTGTATTTTTGTTATTGTGCCCGTAAATCGCCATGTTTACTTCGCTGAAAGCAACCTTCTTTACATGTACATTTCCTGAAATTGCAATGGGAAAACTTGCATTCTTTCCGACTCATAACTTGCTGCTATTTTAACCGACTCCAACTAAAAAAGGAAAAGGTTCTCAATTCAGTTGTGATTTTATTTTTACATTTGTAATTGCATAACGTTGTCATTTATATTTTGAAAATAATCTGAAGCTTCCTGATTGGTCCCATAGAAATTGCATCAAAATCAGATCAGCTAGCACCTACGCCCACCTAGTTTTAACGTTTATTTGAAGACGTTTCAAAATGATCCTTGTGATACTATTGAATTTGACTGAGCAGTTTGGTTTTTTAAACTTATTTATCCACAATGTTGTTAGTGGGCATGTGCCAAACATAACGTGACTGTCTACCCTTTCTAAGTATCCTCAAGAGTCTCTTGGATCAAAAATATTTGAAAGGATATTTTTGATATCCTCCATTATAACACAAAGCGCAGTTATAACAAGATACCCTCAAGTCAATATCTTTTGACACTCATTATTACTTCGTGCGAGAAATAAAAGAGCCGAGTTATGTTTTTTTTTTTTTTTTTAATGTTTGTTTTTATCACATGTATTCCTTTTGTACTGAAAAGCAATCTATTACTGAAGGAAGAAAAGTTCCAACCTCTTTCTTGTAGAGGTGGAGCTACTATTTTAAATAATAAAAATAATATACGATCTTAACTATATCACCCAAGTTTTGAAGTATTTTTCAGAAATAGGTATCGCAAGCTAACATGAAGGAAACATTCTTCTGTACAGGCTCCTAATAATATGCAAATGAAATAACTGTCAAAAGAACGTGGAAATAGCTCCGAGTTGGGTTCTCGGTGCGCGCGAACTAGTTTATTACTACTGCACATTCTTTTAAAGTTTTGTTTCGTAAAAGACTATAAGCGCGGTGATAATAATTTGCTAAAAAAAGAACAATTTAATGATTTATTGGATTAATGATTAACGCAACACCCGCAAGTATTTATAGCTGAGCGCTTCCGTAATTCGGATAGCACATTAGGCTTTAAAAGTGTCGATACCGGTGCTAGCAATGACAGCGTATGGTGTCCTAAATACTCCCTGGATTTGAAAGAAAGAAAGAAAACTTCTTTATTTGCAGACGCTACATTTAAGATACCTACACCATATATAATGCATATAAGAGATGGCGAGCCAAGAGCTGCAAAACGGTCCCTGACTCAGCGTGAAGTCAGTTGCCTAACAACTAACGCTGGTCTTCCGTCAGGGCCTCGTAGTATTATGCCACGGACAACCTAAACCACATTATGCATAACTACGGATTTCAAACCGAGAGACAATAAAAATGTTTAGCGAAATAGCAAAAGTGAGTAAGAATAACTAGAAAGGCATCTACCAAAGCTTTGACAAGATGAAGAACTGACAGCAATAGCTTCTGAGACTATTTTCTTAAGAATCTTCTATAGGATTGGTCGCGTGGAACTGGCTAGCTGAACACGTTTCAAATTGATCTTTTTGATTCACATAAATAAATGATTTTGACTTTCACTGTACAAGACATTTTGTGTCCCACTGCTGGACTGCCACACTCCCACATGGGCACAAGCTTTGGTAGCACGTAGTATGTGAATGAAACACACAAAACCAACTCTAGCTTCTACAAAAGATGCAATCGAAGAAAATATTCTCAGAACAACTAACAAGAGGAAAATATCAAAGTTCCTAACGACTTGTTTGTTCAAATCAAAGAAACATTCAGTTTCAATCCTGTCAGATCCCGAGGGGTAACGCGCTTGGGGGTAACTGTGGTACTAGTATAGTATTATCTTATCTGTGACTGTGGTAACTGCGGCCCGGAAACTAATCTTTTGACTTGCAGTCTTGTTGATAACGACTTACTCGAAAACTGATCTAAATAGAAATAGAAAACATTTATTTAACGTCACAAAACATGGTAGGTACACACAAAAAATATATCAGCAAGTCTTGCCGAGAATCAAACTACTCTAACGTTCACAATTTACGATGGAAAGACACCGTAGATTCATAACCTATTCTACTTCTTGGGCACAGGGAGCTAGTTGGTACCGGCTATGGCTAGGCATCCTAATCGATCTGTCATATCTTCAGTATCAAGAGAATTCAATAAATGGGTACACTTCCCAAAGACCCCCGATGAGGCAGTATCTGAAGATTGGGGAAGGTTTTTCAAGAGCTACCGGACCTTCCACAAAACGGCATGAACAGTCAACTCATAATAGGATGAATATAAGTGCAGTATATTAAATCAATGCTCTGATAAAAGCTTGTCTTTTTAATCATTATCATATAAATACAAGAGATTTCATTACAATTCTTACTATAGGTACTTGAAAATTAAAATAAATAAAGTATTTTTTTTATTTCTTAGTCGTTTTATCAATATTTCCACCTGACGTTGAGCTGTAGTTTATTTCTTGAGCTCCAGAAAAATAAAACAGAAATATGTTGTTCAAATTTTTACAAGTCTTTTTATCAATATTTCTTCCTGACGTTGACTTACCACAAGGTAAAAATGGCCGTTGTCGTAATATAGCGTGGCGTGATGTCTTGAAAGCACCCTGCATTCGAATATTGTGTTTGTAGGGCTAGGGGTGGTCCGGTACACATTGCGTCCAATCTGAAACATAAATTACATTATGTCAATTTGTTGAACTGCAGAGTGCAGTTTTAATAATGAAAGTCCACACTGAGAAAGTTTCCATCGCAAAAATGTAAGCAATCTTTTAAACAGTTTGATTGAGAAAAGTATAATGAAGGCCGATAGCAAATGCGTAACAGACTTCACTGTACACCGTGAAACTAAAATTCAACCGCAGAGCAGGCGACATTTGCAGGGTAGGGTAAGCAAAACCCAATGTGTTAGTTATCTTCTCTCAACGAGACGACGGGAAATTCAGTGCGCCGGGGTGCAGGACTGTGACGTATGCGAGACAAGAGCGGGCCGGTTCTAGTTTACCCCTAATGCAAGCTTGCTTGATAGTTTTATTTTGCAAGAAATTACTTTTGGATTTTATTTTTACACAGGTGCAAGAAACACGACGTCCCGCTCGAAAAAATATACAACAAAACTCAACGCGATAAGTTTCGCTGGGCTATCGATATGGCGGGCCCCGATTATATTTTCTAAAGTTTACTTTAGCATTAGCTATGTTCATTTTATACAAATTTCTGTGTTTATATCGTTCCACTTCAATAGTCAATATAACATTGTATGTAATTTATTTTGAATTACATACTCATTCAAAATTGTAGTGATATTTATTCTATTTTTTTTATCATAAAGTGTAGTGTTGTTCCTTTCATAATAGGTTCCAAATTAGAAGTCTGACACTAATTGATTTTGTTTAGACTAAAAACATCTCTTTAGTTCTATTAGTTCAGTAAGTTTTAGTACTTGACTGGAGTAGGAGTAATAGTTAAAAGTAATTTCAGCTGCCTGTTTTACGTATATGTTGAATTTTATAAATATTATAGGTATTTTCGTTTTACCACGACTTTACTATCTAAAAATCATGAGTTAAACTCCTGAATGGAGTTGTTCAGTTTGGCTCTTTTGGATTTTACTAAAGAAATGACTTGAGCTGTGAAAATAAAAAAAATAAGGATATGCATCGTAATACGCGCAACTGTAAATATTAGCGAGGTTCCAGATCAATTTAGTGATCATTATCTTGAATGAAACTTCTACTTATGAGTAATCTTTGATCAGGTTATTAAATAGTTTATTTTTACACCGAAAATATATACTAAAATGGAATAAGTTTGTGTGAATATGCACAATGTACTTTTACTATGTTGTAAAGTAAGAATGTTAGTTAATTTTGTATATTTAAGAAAATTGGGGCAAAAGCCGTCAATGTTAAGAAAAGGTACAATGTTAGGTCAAATTCGTATTATTAAATTAAATAATATGTGTGTGCGTCTCGTGTAAATAGTAATTTTTTATGAAAATTGTGAAATGAGATTATCGAAATAAATAAAACATTGACACTAATTTTGTATTTTTTAAGTTACCAAAAAGCCTATCCAGCTTCACCATCTTCGCAGTGATAGTTAAAGAAATCTTGATTTTCTAAACCTTCTGGCATATAAGTCAATCCGGATTCATCTTTATGCGACGTGTTATAGCCGGCGCCGTAACCTGTTAATAAAGAGTAATTATTAATAAACGAAAATTATCTTTACAGAAAGTATGGCCGTGCGATTTTTTTATTTGGGAGTTTATTTACTTTTTCTATGTAATTTGTCTAGTTATTCCTGTTCGGATATCTCCGACAGATATCTTTGGCGGGTTACTTATAAAGAATCAATTCTAGAGCTCCTAAGTGTAATTTTGTCGTAGAATCTAAAAGATTCGAAAATATCTGTCAAGTGCACAAAAGGAGCCTCCGTGAGGTGCACTTAAAATCCTTTCTCCACACTTCTTTTCGAAAGATCCGGTGACACTATATGAAGAAGACTAGGTACATGAGATATATTTCTGATAAAAGTAAATCATCTCGTCCACGGAGCGTCGAAGTATGTAATGGCATATAGTTCTAACCAATATTGTTACTATTCATCATCATCATCATCAGCCCGAAGAAGTCCACTGCTATTGTTATGCTGTTTTAAAAATAGTGGTTGTAGTATCACTGATAAACATAATGGTTTCCAATTGTTTAATTTCTTGATACATCAGTAAACAAAAACATCCTAGTACTTTAGCACAATTCTTGCTGAAAGCAAAAACCGTAAAACCGTAGTTCCTACGTTTTGAAGCAGGCATGTTCTTCCAGATGTTGTTACTCCATGTCAATCAAACTATCCGGTTTGCGATGTTGGTTGGCAAAAATATTTTTTATAAATACTATGTAAGTATAAATAATGTACATGTTTTGCTTGACACCAACGTGTTGCTCGAACTGTCACGCCGGTTTCCTCACGATGTTTTACTGGCATAGTGCACACACATTTTTCTACAGAAAAACAACTTGGTACACGACTGGATTTGAACCCATGACCTTATGCGGATCGGACGGCGGGTCCGCTACGTCTAGACCACCAGTGCTCTCTGCCAACGAGCTTACCTGATGGTGGATTCAGAGGAGCTGGTAATCATTATAATCATATATGTAGGTAGGCGTTCTGTGGGAAAATGGGACTTCTCAGCAAATAGGTGGGTTACTTATAGGTACTTAGGTAGGTAACTTATCATCATCATTATTATTATTATTAAAAGCCTGTTGTGTCCCACTGCAGAGCAAAGGCCTCCCTCCCTTCTCACCATTCATCTCTTGTTTGGGCTACTGTGGATCATCATCATTATTATAAATTGTACAGATTTGTATTTTCACTTCCATTATTCTTCATTATTTACGGGAAATACCAAACTAGGATGGAACGTTGTTTTGATGTGGGGCTTATGTAAGAAGGTAAGCTAATTGCGTCGTAAGTTTTTATTTTACATTCTTTTGCAGACAGTTTTTAGGTTGGTTTCCCAAACAAACAATACTTACCACATAAAAGATTAACTTTCAAAATGAATAACTTACCTATATTATTAAAAGAACTCGCATCACTCAACTTAAGAACCAAATTTCAGCATGACGACGATCTAAAACACAATCTGCGAGCATGAAAGACGGAATACGGTTCCTAGTCGAATTTTAAACGCTAAATGTAAACGTGAAGGCTTGAAGGGTGTGGGTGTTTGTGTGCTGGTGAAATTACTGGCACGTGAGGCTTAACATCTTTATGCCTCAAGTTGATGAAAGCAGGGCAGTGCATCGCAGGGCACGTTTTTAACGTGCATAACCTGCGAGGCATTGCTTTCTTATAGACCAAATATAAAATGTCTCATTAACTTCTTGCCAACCCTAAGTTTACTGCAAAATTGTAGAAGTCAAGCAAAAACTAGAAATTAAACAAAAAAGCAACATTACCTGCTAGTAAATATTTCCCTGTATACGGTTGATCATGGTACATTTCTTAAGAGCACAAGATTATCGAGAATATTTAGAGGCACATAACACAGCACTACGTTTCAATATGGATATTATTATTAACGAGTTTCCAATTTGACTAGTAGCAACTAGCAACACAATGGATCGTTCTATAAAGATGTTGCGCAGTTGTAAAAATCTCAGCCATTATAAATTTGACACAGCAATGACTTGCTTTAAGCGGCATGAAAGACCTGCGCATACTTAGGTCGCTGGCGATGGCGATCAATGAAACGCTGTCAAATATCGCTGTCAAATTTGATAGAGTTTCACTGATCTCTATCGCAAGCGGCTTAGGTGTGCGCAGGCCTGAAGCGTGGTCATTAACCGCACCATACAAGCAACGAGTCACATTGCGCAATGAGAGAACCGTGACCTTTCAATACATCTTCATTATTACATAAACTCAGTAAGTATTTTGCATCGAAACAGCGCACATATTTCTCGTATGTTTTTAATTAATTATCTAATGCACCAAAACAAGTTTGTACAAAAGGAAAGCTTAATGGTAGACAGCATTTTCTACCAGCTAGATTTGACAGCTGAAAAACAGAGAGGTCGGCGAGCATAAAAAAAGTAGAAAACAGTTTTGAGTATGACATACCTAAGTAACATACTTACTATACAAAAAATACACCTACACAATATTCAATAAATAAAAATACTGGTTTTCTCAGAATTCGGTCCTTAGGAACGATCGCTTAAATTATCCTGAATTATCACGAGGACTTTTAAAAGTCGTCGTGATTTACGGAGTAAGGACAGATTTGGTTTTGCTAATTCATGAACATCATCAGCTTTAAGACGACCACTGCTGGACACAAGGTCCCATAATATATTTTCAGAAACAACGGTGTTAAGCCTTCTCCGTCCACCGACACCCGATCCCATTGTGGTCGGTTCGTGAATTGCGCTAATTGGTTTATATATACTCGAAAGCATTTGGTAGGTGTTTCTTTGAAACGTTTTAAACCTAGGTGAGTCTATATCTGTCAGTTCCAAGCCTAAAAGAACAGGCAACAAACTACGGCTTGGTTCGTACCGTTTTTTTGTATGAGAATCCAGATCTTTATAAAATATTTGAGACAAACATTTTGTCCGAAAAATGTTTACATTATCATGACGCCTTCGTGACGTCGAGCCGCATCTGTGTTTAGCAGCACCAACTACAGTTACGCAACACAACGCTATCTTATCAGCTACGGTCGCCGAGCAAAAATATTGTCACTAACTTCTAAACAGCTATGACAGCCTGGTACATCATGCAGAATAGCTGCTAAAATTTACCGTTTTCAGGGAAATTTCATGAAAATTATTCAAGAAATGATTTAAAACCAACTAGGCTACAATTTTTAACAAGTCGTTATTTTAATTGTGTGGGTAGAATAATACGTTGTAGCCGACTCTCCTCTATTAGCCGTCATTTCAGCAGTCACTTCTTTCTTACCCATGTCATCCTTCACACAATCCATCCATCTTTACAATATTGAAACCGACCTCAAAAGAATATTTATTGCATTGAAATGTAACATTTTCTATAGCGCGAAACGCCTATATGTTTCGCGCTTTTTGTATTGTGAAATACTCATAGCCAAACGCAAGTTATACATTTGACTTAATAACACATCACTCATATGACTTGACTGGACTCTCAGCTCAGTTGGTAGTAGCTCTGCCTTCTGCGCCGTAGGTCGTGTGTTCATTCCTCACCGGGAACAAATATTTGTGTGGTGAACGCATGTGTTTGTTCTCTGTCCGGGTGTTATATTGTATTCTAAGTATGTATTTACAAAAATAAAGATATTTTTATGTTTTATATCAGGTTCCCACAGCACAAGCTCTGCTTAGTTTGGCTTAGCTTTAGCGTTGTTTGGATTGTCCACAATATTTACTTATTGAAATATGAATGATGTCTAAACTAATGTCAATAACACTTAAAAAAAAATTGTACTAACCTAAATAATGTGTAATAATAATGAGAGAAGTAATCGAGACATAACTCTTTCCATTAAACTAATGTATGCTTTCGGTAGAACCAGTGACAAGACTAAAGATCTTGACAAAGTTTGTATACTGGCTCTTTTAGACCAATCCAAAAAGGTAAAAAATAACTCTAGGCCAATTTTTTTGTTACAGATCTAAGCAGAATACACTCAAGTGAAAGTTAATGTTGCAGTCAAACCACCACCTCCAAAGTTTCCAACAACTCAAGCTGCATATAAACGATTATCATAAATTACTTATATAATACTTAACACTTACCCCCGACACTTTATTCAAATTACCTGCACTTATTGTTTACGGCTATGCTTAACAGGAATAACTGCACTTATGCCGCAATTTCGATGGGACTAATCTGCAAAAAAAAAAAAAAAAAAAAATATTGTGGACAATTCGAACTCGGTTAAAAAGTGGATAGCTTGAAATGTTTAAATAATAATGCAGAAACTATGCTTGAGTCTATGTCGAGTCTCAAGCAAAGATATTTGACACATTTCAATGAAGAGGACACAAATTGGTTTCGTACTAATATCGCGTGGAACTAGCACCTAGACTAAACTAGCTTTAAGACGTTTCAAAGTGATTCTTGTAATTGAACTAAATAAAGACAATTTTAATTTGATTTGATTTGATCTAAATCTGCCAAACGATAGTTTAAAACGCTCGGTTCAAACGTCGAAATCAAAATCAAGAATACCCAGGTATATCTAGGTTCTATCTAGGTAATACTGGTTATACATATAATGATATCAGATCTCAGTAAGAGGCGAATAATTTGTATTCTATGCCACAAGTGTCCTTATCTTGTTTTCAAACAATAATCTAGATTGCGTACAGATAGAAGCTGTCGGTAGACTATTCATTCCATCAGAACTTATAAGGAACTGTGGGTCCGACCATGGTTCTAAATATGGGTTTAAGTGTAGGTGTATTATTTTGAATCACGAATAATAATAATCCTCATTAATTTTAATAACGGTTAAAGTTTGGTGATGTCATTATCTGAATTGAAACGTTGGCCAAAAATCCACGATTTCATTAAAAACTGAGGCAGTTATAGCTTAATTTTCAATTGTAATTTAGTTTGATTTTACTTCAGCCCCTCCTACCATTTAGATGTTTAGATATTTAAAACGTTCTATAGCATTGTACGTTTGTTACATAGTAAATGAAACAATTAATTACGTAAATGCACGGTTTACAGCGGTGCGTCACGAAGGTCCAGATTATTAAAATGCGATATGAATAACGGCGCTCTTTCATAATGAAAAGAGCTTTGAGCAAACATTCAATAAAATTAAACAGAAAAGTCGAAGACAACAAAATAATGTTTTGCGGGTAGTTAATACTCTAGGGCGGGAACTAAGCTACCCACCATTGTCACAGCTTACACAGAACAACTGGTGAAGTTTGCATTCGCAAACTTTCTCATTTATCTCTTACAACTCAAACCGGATGGCATTAGTAAATTGTGCAAAAGCGCACTAGGTTACTTTTATATTTTTGGTTTAGTGAGAGATACAAGATACAACAAAAGAAAGAGGGGACGACAATTTAAAAGATGGGAGAACCAGATAAATCTTATTGCATGGAAAACATGGACGCGGATAGCGAGAGATAGAGCGGAGTGGAAGAGCTTGGAGGAGGCTTTTGCCAAAAAAGGGCAAACAGATAGTGACATGTCGTCACGTATCGATGTGGTAGTGTAAATTAAATTTAGTTATAAAAAAACATATGTAATTAAGGCTTAAAATAATAATAATTAAAAATAAAGGTTACTTTTATCAAAATCTTGTCAAAAACGGAGTAAAAAAGTAACCGCTCAAGCGAAACTGCGGGCGGCCGCTTGTATATTAAGTAATGTATTATCTCACAGTGCTCTTCTCACCGGTATGGTGGTAAGCAACGAGCAAGCACACACAGCTGGCACCAGCACAAGAAACGTGGTCAACTGCGCATTCACTGACATAGCTGCTTGGCTGTCTGCCGCCGCCCGAGAGCTACATCATAGCTTGGTACCCCCAGTGGACTTGGTGTTGCATGCTTTTAAAGAAGACATGAAGAGTAAGTATCATTCATACCTTACATGCATGTAAAGCGGTGTTAAAAGGTGCACAGCTAACTCATGCAAAAGCCCCGATATCCAGACCCACCCACGGGGACTTCCACGAATAGATACAGGCGTCATAGACAACAAATCACAAGCCCGTGTAAATCCTACTAACGAAGCCATATTGTTATGTAATAATTACATTAGCCAGTGGGTATATATGGCATTATATACCCACTGGCTAATGTAATGGGTATATAATCCCACATGCAGTTTACATCTGCAATGTAAAATAAAGGACAATTCACACAACACTACCCAGCCCCAAACTAAGCAAAGCTTGTAATATGGGAACCAGATAGCTGATATAATACTTGAATACATTTTTTTTTTGTAAATACATACTTAGAATACAATATAACACCCAGACAGAGAACAAACATTTGTGTTCACCACACAAATATTTGTTCTCGGTGGGGATCGAACCCACGACCTACGGCGCAGAAGAAAACAAATAAGAACTCCGGAAGATGTTAAGTATCATTTTCTCACTCTTAAACTCACTTACCACCACTGCAGAAGATTGGTTCATAACAAATAGAGATCTGAAGCTTCGTATACTTACAGATGATAATATATTTTTAGGTGGAAGATATACCTAATTCAAATTGTTAAAACGATATGTACATCTATTACGTAACAGTTATTTTATACTTAGCACATGAACGTTAATATCTCCCTCACAATATTATTATAATAAAAACTTCGTGAAGGTCATAATTTAACTCAAATGCATTATGTATTTAGCATCTGGCCATGGCTCCAATCGTGTGGCCTGTCCCTTAAAAAGGATAGGTATGTTACTGTACTTAGAATAATTACAGATCATTGCTAATTTGGTAGGTAGGTACTTACTTTAAAAAGTTTCATCCAAATCTCGATATCGATGAGCTATATACTTTGGTATTTTTCTACCTACCACTTACTAGGTACCTACTTAGGTGAAAACTGAAGTGTAGAAATGATAAAATTAGAGTGCACTGTCACCATGAGAAGCCTGCGGAAATTGAAAAAATAGTCCGATGACCTATTTTTTTACTTTGAATTTACACCATGTTTAACTTTTATTCATATCCATTATTTAGTCCTATCATAAAACGTGAGTTTATTATAATTTACATACTTATGTGAAACGTTCTCCCTAATGCGAGAACAAAGATGAGATGCGCAGTAAAATTAATCTAACATTTACTTACCTTATGTTTACCTTACCTTTATAGAGCTATACAAAAGTGATTATCCTTTATATCTACATTAACAGTAAAAAACAGAAATATTGAAAAAACCTTGCGTACATTTTGAAAATTAATCATATTCTTACCAATCAATCAAACTGTAAAAAATCAAATATGCAATTCAATTTATTTAAACGGTAAGTTGCATGTTAAATACAAACAAACGCATTGAGGCAATACTCGTAATAACATAATAATATGACGAAAAAAGTAATTCACCCAACTGTCACATTCGGGAATTGAGCCTCTGAGAAGATCTCTATTGTTTGATATTTAAGAGTTTGCAATCTCAAATTTAACTAAAAATCAAACGAACGAGATTATTCAAACGAAGACAGATCAAAATTATATATTTTTTGAATGGTTAGTACTGACTGACAGATCAACGAGCAAAAAACTATTCTAGGTTTTACACCTTGTATAAACTTTATTTTCATTGGTCTTAGCCTTGCGTACATCTGCAGATCGCTTCCGCAATGGCGTTCAACTGATACGCTGTCAAATATGACAGCGTTTCAGCTGATCGCCATCGCCTAGATATGCGCAAGCCTTTAAGGCCTGCGCACACTTAGGCCGCTGGCGTCGGCAATCAGTGAAACGCTGTCAAATTTGACAGTGATATTTGACAGCGTTTCACTGATCGCTACCGCCAGCGAACTAGGTGTGCGCAGGCCTTTACATAAACGAAAAAAACCAAAAGAGTGTGATACTATGTACACACACACACAAATTAAAAGATGACAGTTACTGTTACAATAGGGAATAGACCAACAAAGAGGTCTTACAAATTATAATCAACTTTTTGCTGCAATCCTAAAAACAAAATTCTATATTTGAATTTGTTCGAAATTCAAAATAATTTCTAACCTACAAACGTCGTCGCCTAAAAAATCCCTTGCAAAGGTGATAGATTTTTTTGGCCAGAATTGTATTTTAGAAAAATAACGTTACCGGTCAGTGCCTTACACAATTTTGGACACCGAAAGTCAAAAAAGTACTAAATTAAACAGCAGTTGGAAACTGAGCCAACGATTTTCATGAAATTAAGTATACAGGGGTTTTCGGGGACGATAAAACGATCTAGCTAGGATTCATTTTTTGAAAATGTCCCCCTAATCGTAAAGTAAATAAGCAACTTTATCATAAAATCATAACTCCTAGCGCTATCTGTTGATTAAGTCATGAGTTAGACAAAACTGATTGATAATTCTTGTTATAGTTGCACTTTTCAATAAACAAACCTTAGAATATTATAAGATAATAATTGCACTTTTCATTTTCGGTCTCTACATCCATCAGTAGGTAGTTTACCAACCCATATTGTGTCTATTTACGTTTGTAAATAGCCATTATTTTTTCCACTATAGATTTTAGAAATCTTTCCAGAACAGCCATGAATGCCTGTAAGAAATAAAATATTATAGATTAAAACAACTGAAATAAAATAACTATTGCAAATAGTTTTCATTATTTTCAGAACGGGAAATAAATATATGTCTGGGTGGTGCAGGAATTTTAATAACTGAAATAAAAAATAAATCCTGAGGCCCTTTGATGTGGTGTCCAGCTTCGTCAAACAGTAAAAGGAAAAATGTCCAATAACAAAATTGTGGTAGGACCTACTGTACTACACATACTGTACCTACATAGTATCCAATTTTGAAATCATGAAGCCATCCCTGTTACATTTTGCTGCTGATTAGCTACAGATATGATAGATGCCAGGGGGCTAATTCTCGGGCCGATCTCGATCATTTTGAAATTTTATATTATTGCTTCTTTTCACAACCCTGCACTTTTTCTACGTCTTCCGTATATCGTAGCTGTCGAGGCTTTTACGATGAGGTCGTTGATAAATTACTCAAGGAAACCTGCCATTCTCTCTTCGAAAAAAAGAAATAAAATAAAATTGCAAAATGATCGAGATCGACGCGAGAATTAGCCCCCAGATGTTGTGCTAAGTGTCTATCTATGAAACAACTCGTACCACAAACATTTCCATTGAAATATGAATTCTAGTTGTACCTACTCCTTGAAGTGTCTCGAGATATGTATGTACACAAGGATACAGCTCAAGCTACTTATAGACAAAGAAAATTGACGCTTGCTTCTAGACGACAAAGACTGACGAATCAGAGACTTCGGATAACAGGATAATTAATTCTACCTCAAGCCAGTCCAATAAAAATATCCATCCAACTTAACTAACATTGACCTTTGTACCCACAGGTGGCCACGGTACTTTCCTGGTTACTTTGAATTCATTTGTACACATTATTATGTACATGTATTATCTGCTGACCGTCTGGGACGAAAGTTTCAAGAAATCCGTTTGGTGGAAGAAATATGTCACGCAAATACAAATTGTAAGTATTTTAGGTACCTGCATACCCTTAAATCTTGAGCACTGGTGGTCTAGTGGTAATAAATTAATAATCCCTTATGGATGTTTGTTACTCAATAACGGTGACTGAACGGATTTGGATGTGAAATTTGACACAGATATAGGTCTGGAAAAGCACATAGGCTACTTTTTATCCCGGTAAAATGTATGGTTCCCGTGGATTTCACTTTGTTCTTGTGTTCATTAAAAGTAGCACTATTATTACTGCACAATAACTTTAACATTACACTAACTCAAAAGGTTTGATTCTTTTGAGCCTTCTCACTTTGTCTGTGTTATCGAGGAGCTGGATGGCCTCGACATTCACGTGGTGATGAAGTCTTTTCTCGTGAGCTTCTGCGAATTTCTTAATTAATTTATCAACGAATTCGATCTGGAGGTCCCGGTGCAGATCTTCGTCTCTCACGTACCAGGGTGCATTAACAATGCCCCTTATATACGTAAATGAAATAAAAAAATTAAACGGAAAAGAAATAAAAATGTTCCAGTGCGAGTATGTAGCAAAAAAAGTTGAGGCCATGTGTGTTGTTTGTTGGAAAATTTCAAAAAAAAGCTAGAAATACATCGGGAACCGTGTAACAGAAATAAGTGTTTTATTTGAACCAACCCCCAACGCTGAGCTGTATAACAGGGGCAGGTGAATTATAGACAGGAAGGATATTAGAAATCGAACATTCCTATTAGCCTGTCCCTCACAAATATTACACTGCTTGTTGTCTGGGTTACCACGGGAGCAGTCTAGTTATAATTTCAAGGTACCTACTTAGATACGGACGCCGAGCACTCCAAACTCCAATACCTCATAAATTATGGCCGCTAAGTCTTTTGCCATCTCTTTTTGTTGACATTGAAGTGACAGTGACAGGAATATTTAATAGAGCCGTCTCAAAGTTTTAGGGATTATTAATCTATACATATAAAAGAAAGCCGTGTTCGTTACACTAGATATTCATACCTCACGAACTGCTGAACCGATTTGGCTGATGAAATTGACGGGGAGATTAGAGCTTAGAACCAGGGGACGGACATAGAATACTTATTATTCCGAAAAAGTAACAGGAACTGTGCAAGCAAAGCCACGGGTGACTGCTAGTGAGTGGGTAAAATTTTTTTTTTATTATGGTTCAGTATGGGTCTGGACCGAACCAGAAGCGAGAAATAATAAAAACCCTCCTGCGGGATGAGAACGGTTCGTCACTGGCAGCGTTTGACGCTAGTTTATGTTCTCCAGGAAAGAGCCGAGGCCATATTTCACGTTCCGTGGAGAGCCGTTGTTCAACCCCTTCACTTATTCAGTCAGGCTTTTTGTGAAATTGCCGTGCAAAAGTCACTGCATCCTTCAGAGCAAAATGTATGAAAAGAATATACGAATCGCACAATGAACAAAACACAGAGTATATACATTGGCCTTTCAGCTCAGTTGGTAGTAGCTTTGCCTTCTGAGCCGTAGGTCGTGGGTTCGATCCCCACCGAGAACAAATATTTGTGTGGTGAACACAGATGTTTGTTATCTGTCTGTGTGTTATATTGATATTAATTTATTAATTGCTCACATGTACATAAAAATAAATAGCATTTGTTCTTATGGTAGCCTAAGTCAGTACATGCACCCTGTTGGGCACTGCAATGTCATAGCAGGTTTATTCTAAGTATGTATTCACAAAAAAAATAGTAGTATCAGCTATCTGGTTCCCATAGTACAGATTCTGCTTAGTTTGGGGCTTAATAGTGTTGTGTGGGTTATCTATAATATTTTATTTTATTTACATACAAATATATCTATACAATATATCTATATGTATAATATAAAATATAATATCATTTTGCGTGTAGCAATTACTTGATTAGTGTATAGCTTCAACTATTAATTTAAAATAACATAGATTTAAATTATGAAAATGAAAATAATGGCAGAATAATGCTGGCGAGCCAAAGCCGAAGGCCCGCCAGAGAAAAAGAAAAAAAAAACCGGGAAGGCGGCAATTCAATCTTCATTTTAAAAAAGTTTAAGAAACATCTTGCAAGCGTGTGCACTTAAAATCCTTTCACCACGTAGGTTCCAAAGAAATAATGACACTAAGGAATCACAACAAATTAACTAGCCTTACTTTAGTTGGTATTTGTTATAGCTTTACTGTGCTAAAATGTAATGTTGCTCATTAGAGTTAGGATTAAAATTTGTTAACCGCATGTGACCGAGACGTATATATTCTGACATAAATTCTACATACTTAGCCCCAAACTCAGGCTGCCGTTCCATCCTACGTTCCACAGACAAAAACCTACGTAATGATACGTTTTGAGGGGAAAACTTTTCTTTTGAACTTATTCATGACTTCAATAAAACGTTTGATGTTATGTTTAACTTGTTTTTGAATATTGATTTGAGTTTTTGGTAAGTGTTCTCTTGAACAAAATGTCTTTGATAAAGTTTCTGACATTTTGCTATTTTCATTTCTTCTTTATAACATCTGAGCATAAGAGGCATAACGGTTTCCAAGATAAACTTAAAGTTTGTCTGAGCATAGCTGGAGTCGTTACCTAGCGACAAATTAAGGCGACAGTTGAATATAGCGTGAATACACTCGTCTAGTACATCCATCATGTCTTTAGTTACTACGTACTTCACGGAGTGTTTCGATCTGTTTTGATGTCCGATGTCGTGACACGTAGTAAGTTCCGAAACTGAAGTTGTAGTTTTAATGCGATTTTCTATTTGCGAAAACCTTCTAGCTAGAACATCGGAATCCTATAAATAAAGTCGATGTTCCATTGTTTAATCTTATTGTTTACTTTAAGTTTGCATTTAGTCTTTATTCTGAGTTTGCTCGATATCGAGACATTGGGTGACTAGAGGTTAAGTTTGTTTTAAAAGAGTTCGGTGTCCAAGATCTCCAAGGAGGTTGGAATACTGCATTACTAACATGACTGACGCTCCCGACGCTCAAAACGAAAAAAAAAATCACACATTAATCCGTATAATGGCTCTCGACACAAAATAACATTGAAAGCACGCTACATATTTTTTCCTCAGGGCTCCGTTCAGTCCTCACCTTCGCTTAATGGTCGTTCATACCACACCGAGCCTAATTTTTCATAATATTCCATTTGTTATACACGGGTGGCAGGAAGAACGATTCTGAGCCATCTCCATCCACCGACTTCCCGCGATCTTAACAATGTCGTCGGTCCATCTGATGAGTGGGCGCCCCACGCTTCGTCTTCCGGGCATGCGATGGTTGCCACTAGCTAGCTGTAAAAAAATACAAAATTGCCTAGTTTTAAGACATTTTAAAGTTCTCCTTTCGTATTTATTGACAGATGTTTCTTTTCTCCTTAGCGCAAAGGTCGCGCGGGACGCGTCCGACCCGGCGTGTGCTTCACTCTGTGCTCGCGCGCTCGCTTCCACAAGCTGGAGGAGCATCTCTCAGATTCAGATTATATTTATTGCTTGAAATACATGTCGAAAAGATGATAAATTATAATAGGTAATGTACAATGTATTCTGCTTATGTCTAGGCATGCAATATTGAGATTTACAAGTAATTGTCATAAAATTTATAAATTATTAAATAAAATTAAAAATTAAACCATTAATAATAATCAAGGACAAAACATAAAAAGAACATAACAAACAAAAAAAGAAACATAAAAAGAACAGCAATACTTAATACAAAATGTCAAAGAATATTAAAATAAAAAGTCAGAGGTGACTACATCATCAATATAAAATTAGGTAAGTACATAATACAATTAACTTTTTAGGAAGGCCTTGTCATTAAAAAAATCGTCAATTTTATAACATCTCGGAATAATAACGCTAATTGTCGAATAAAAAATGTCAGCCAGAATAAGGCGGGAATGCTTAACCTTACTCACAAAAATTCACTTCTTCCATTTTTAGACGTGAATGCCTACTATTTAAGGCCTGCGCACATCTAGGCGATGGCGATGCGATCAGCTGAAACGCTGTCAAATATGAGCGATATTTGACAGGGTTTCAGCTGATCGCCATCGCCTAGATGTCCGCAGTCCTTTATTGATTAGTATAATGAAGGTAACCAAAGTTAGATGAAATGTCAGCCAGAATAGTTTGTCTGTGATGTTATTGCAAGCTCTCGGAAAGCGACTGATCTGACAAGAACCAGACAGACTAAAATAGCGCTAGGCTGCAGATTAACTTGGCAACTGAGTTTCACTCCAAACGTTCAGTTCAGAAGTTCGCCTGACTTAACACCCGATACGAGGCTAAGTTATCTGAGTTAGCTTAGTGTGGATTGGTCAATAAATTTGTTAAGATTGTCAGAAATAAAATGAAACAAAATGAAATGTTATTAAATGAATTCTATACGATTATGAATTATTTTATTTCATTATTTGAATACAATACAATCATTTATTTTAATATGTAGGTATGATATTATTATATTATCAAATAGGGTTAACAAGACAAAATGTTAAGTATAAATGTTGATAATAAAATTGAATTGAACGTTACATAAACAATAAAGACGCATTACTACTAATGGTTGTTGATTCAGCTTGCCCTTATAGTCTAAAGATCCCTAGAAGAAGGACCTTCACCGAGCTGGTTATTTAATGAAACGTATTTTATATATAATTAAACATGCCAATAAATATATTCTATATGGGTTGCCTATCAAATTTCAGTCCAGGAAAATTATGATTAATTAATAATTAAAAAAAAAAAATTTAACTTTCCACTGGTTAGTTTATTAAACAAATTCTATACCAATCGAAAGTATAGACCCCAGTATTTTTATTCAATAAACATACCGGTGCAAAATGCTAGTATCGATTTTCCTGTTTATACCTGGCTACCCGAGAGTTGTGACCGGTAAAAAATAGGCAACCTAACGTTTGCATATTCTATGGGGTCTATACTTTCGATTGGTATAGAATTTGTCTAATAAACAAACCGGTGGAAAGTTAAAAAAACATATTTTTTTTTTAATTATTAATTAATCATATCCTGGACTGAAATTTGATAGGCAACCCATATAGAATATATTTATTGGCATGTTTAATTAAATATAAAATACGTTTCATTAAATAACCAGCTCGGTGAAGGTCCTTCTTCTAGGGATCCTATACTATTAGACAATAGCTCCGTCGCATTGAAGAGGCAGACCACCGTCAAACAACTTGCTCGCACAGTACAGCTTATTGAAGATTATGTTTATGAAAAATCGTAAACAACAAATCATTTCGACCCAGACAGTTTTTTCTACCAAAAAGTTTATACCTACATACCTACGCAAAAAACTTTTTTTTTTCCACTCAAATTTGTTGATTGCTATTTTTGAAATTTCCAGTTATCTCTGAGTAAAAAATAAATTTCGCTGATCACTAGTTATCAACTGGCGCCAGTTATTTCCAAATTTTACAAAAATAAGTTCAGTGATTTTTCAAAATGGATAAATGTAGCGAGACGTTTCTTGAAAAAGCTGTCAGCGCTCAGTTGACCAAATATGTCGAAACGTATAACATATTGCCTTCACTTCAGTCTGGGTTTCGTAAGGGTCGGGGCACGACGACGGCTCTTCTCGATGTCACTGACAATATACTAGCGCAGCAGGATAAAGGTAATTGTACAGTTCTTACCCTACTTGATTATTCGCGTGCATTCGACTGTATTAATATACCTCTTCTTCTTGCTAAGTTGTCTTATTACGGTTTAGGTTCTGACTCTGTCGCGTGGTTCAAAAGTTATTTAACCCAAAGACTTCAATCAGTAAAACTTGCCAAAAATGACGGTTCCACGCTATTTTTAATGCAATCATTGATGGATGGACCCGGTTCTTTGGGTTTACCTCGACCGAATAATCTGTTCATTTTGTTTTACAGTTCTAAAGTCGATGCAACTATTATCTGCAGCTCGTAAACCACAAAAACACCAAAATTATTATATTATTGTAAAAAGGCAACGCAAAAAGGAGTGTTTATTTTTAATTGATGAGTGAATAACGGAAGACTGCATCAGGTTGGTACTTAAATGGTTGTAGAGGACTTTCTCATTAAGGACTAAAGCAAGGCAAACACAGGTTTAATGTGTGCACCACTTTAGCACTTGGTGAAAAGGTGAACTGGTTCAAACGATGCTAGTATTTTAGTCCAGTAGAAAGTATATCTCACATTGCACTGTTTTTCCTGAAGTATTTAGTTACCTCTTAGAGCGGGGGCACACGATGCGTTGCGGCGGCGGTGCGGCGCCGGAGTGGTGTCGCTGCGTCGTCTTACATAGAAATATCTGTGGCATGTCACACGATGCGCTCCGGCGCCGCACCGGACTTGCAACCACCAAAGACGAGGCGGGGAGGGGTGAATGCGTTGCGACGTCGGAGCGGCACCGCTCAGTTGTTTCCAACAATAGACGTCTTTTACGATCCATTTTCATTAACAGACTGTCCAACGGTGCTACGGCGCCGCTGCGACATAACAACGCATCGTGTGCCCCCGCTCTTAGAGCGGGGGCACACGATGCGTTGCGGCGCCGCACCGCAAAGATTTCACCGTGTCAGTGGGCACACGAGCGGTGCGGCGCCGTAACGTTGTTATGTCGCAGCGGCGCCGTAGCACCGTTGGACAGTCTGTTAATGAAAATGGATCGTAAAAGACGTCTATTGTTGGAAACAACTGAGCGGTGCCGCTCCATTTCAATGTTTGTTTGTTGACCCTGGTGGTCGTTGTTGCATGCAGATTGCGCCAATTCACTTACGTACTACTTATTTGCAAATTGAAAAGAAAATTTCATTTTTGTTGGTAAATACTAATTTCCCCGCTTGAAAAATGGGTCAAAGAAATCCAGATCAAAAGTGTATTTATTTTTAAGTGTGTTATAAGTTTGAAGCCTTAGCGTATGTGTATTTTTGTTTATTTGTTTTCTTGTTTGTAACATTTCCATACGTAATTATCCTAATGGACAAGATCACAAAAAATCATAACCTATACCTACTAATATTATAAAGCTGAAGAGTTTGTTTGTTTGGTTGAACGCGCTGATCTCGGACTGATGTTCCAAATTGAATTTCATTTTGTGTTGGATAGTCCATTTATTGAGGAAGGCTATAGGCTATAAACGAAGACCCATGCAAAGCTGGGGCGGATTGCTAGTAAGTTAATTATAAGCCCAATGACAAAAAAGGTACTTATAAAAAAGGTACTTGACTGGCCTCTAGCTCAGTTGGTAGTAGCTCTGCCTTCTGCGCCGCAGGTCGTGGGTTCGATCCCCACCGAGAACAAATATTTGTGTGGTTAACATAAATGTTTGTTCTCTGTCTGGGTGTATTGTATGCTAAGTATGTATTTACAAAAAAAATGTATTCAAGCATTATATCAGCTATCCGGTTCCCATATTACAAGCTCTGCTTAGTTTGGGGCTGGGTAGTGTTGTGTGAATTGTCCACAATATTTAATATTTATATTTATTTTATTTTATTACTTATGGCTTTCATAATAAGGTATTCATCATTACCTCTCTGAACCTGTAAACGTAAACAGGGGGACAACAGGGCATTTAGGCTGAGCGCAGACTTGAGTAACGACAGTCTTAAGACAGACCGCTTACAAAATGTATAAAGACGCTCAAACTTCAAACAAAACGTCTCATAGACAACATTGTTTATACCTACAAGAACTGTCTAGCGACAAATCTGACTACGATTGTCGGTTTCTCTTTTGTTTGTATGTGGGCGCGCACATCAAAGACAAATAATCTCCCACCAAATGTACCACAAACTTGGAGGAATTAGAAATGGAGATGTCAATACAGGGCTTTCCCCTCTGCTAGATTCTTAGAGTATGGATTATGAATTCTTGTCTATGCCTCACGTATTAAGTTGAAATGCCGCCACACTGGAGTTAAGTATGGCTTAGTATTAAATGATTTAATGGACAATGTCTTATTGTACACACCATACAAAACAGTGCCACAGCCTAGGTTCTAGACTATCACCTAAAGTCTAGGCTAGGTGATATGTTATAAAACTTAGCAGTGGTCGAAAAACAAGACTTTAAATCAGGCCCGAACATTTTTTTTTTCATCTTCTTTTAAAATAGCTCTGAATAGATTTTTCTTATGAGGGGCGCCCTCATAAGAAAAGTGGAGCAATACCGTCAAACATCTACGACTTCTATAAACCTTATTACTACTATATAGGTTTGTTGCTAACCTATGCTTTTTCCCATTGCTTCTATTGTTTCGGCTGTCCAATTTTTGCATTGAAATCTTCCATGACATGTAAGTATGTGACAACCTACCATAGAAACTTTGGTTCTTCTAGACTAGACCACTGCCGGACGTTGGTTTCTTCCAAGACGGGTACTGAGTTTGGTTTTAGACTCTTCGTCTTCACCCACAAGTTTGGCTGTCTCTATATTTTTGTTTCTATATTGGTGGGCCACTAAAAGCCCCTCGACGGAAATAACACGCTGACTCGCAGGTTCCAAGTTCAGTCAAGAGATAATAACAGTAGCAAAATTATGTGTGACACATTTTTTATGTATTGGAGCGCCTGCGGTATCTTGTATGATTTAGTTTAGTGCAAACTCATCCTTACGCTGCTAAATCCAATCGGTGATATTATCGTTGATACAAAAAAAATATAGTTTAAAAAACTAAAAAAAAAACGCATTTATAACTAATTGAACTAAAAAGTTTTGGTGAACATATTTTTTTTACAAGCACTAATAGTAATACTACTTACAGTAATTGAGAGTAGTACTTGTATAAACATTTTAGTAGTATAATGGAGCTCTTTGTAAAAGAACCCGTCTAGGAAAGTAGGTACCAATTACCTATTTCTGCTTCCAATAAGTTTTGTAAAGTTTTTTGTGGAAAACTGACAATATTTACATAAAAATCTGTTACTCCTTATGTGGGTTGTACGAAGATGAACAATTAAGTTGTCTTTTCTAGAGAAGCTTGCGTGACAAATCTAAAAACAAAATGGTTCATTACTAATCATTAAATCAATGCTTATGTTAGCCATTAACACACATGATTAAACATTTTGTTACTTACTTCACATGGAAACTTCGCCATCTTCTTGCCACAGCCTTTCTGAGCCATGTGTCGCAGCACATGAGACTGTCTGGTGAATTGTTTGGAGCAATGATCACATTTTATTATTGGATGTTTATGAGCTTTCAAAATGTGTCCCAGTAAGGTATCCTCATCGGGACAGACAACAGGACAATATTTGCATGACAAGCAGCCAGGGCTTGTTGAATGCTCTTGCAGCAAGTGCAATTCATAATTTTCCTTTAGCTTGAAGTTTTTATTTTGACAAACTTTACAATTATAGATCTGGAATTTTTAAAATTATGTTTAAGTACATGAAATACCTACATAAAAATGACAATATCTTTGATACAAAAAAAGAGTTATCTAACCTTGGATTTCTCTTCAGGAATAACCAACTCTGCCTGATCATCAGTATCACCTCCGTTTGTACAGTTCCCACTATCATCATTGCTCCAGCTTTCCACCTTAATCACACGGTCATCTTCTCCAACTATAAGTATCAACTTATCTTTTAGAGTTTGTTTTTTAGCTTTGCTAAGGTTCAGCTTCGTTGACCCTGGAGGGCGTCCTCTTCTTTTTGGTGGCATTTTCTATCAGGATTGTTTGTACATTTGTACAACAAAGATAACTTTTGATATAACTTTCACCCAGGCCTGACGCATTTTAGTGTCTTGTGTTTGTGACTGTTTTATTACATGCCGTTCTGTTCATGTCCCTATGTCTGGATTTAGTATCTATAGCTTGGTTCATCACTCTAGTGGCTTCAAAGGATTCTGTTTAAATATTTCATCGGAACAGCGCCTCCGACTCGTTAGTACCTAATCAAATATTTATTTGAAATTTTCTAACCATTAGGGGACTTTTATCTTTTCAATTAGGGGTACTGGGATTTTCGCGACTATTGTTACAAAGACTCTTTACGATGGATATTAATTCTCGGCATATTTTTGAACTTTTTGAATTTCAGCCGCATAATTATTTTCCCGGTAAGGGAAAAAAAATTGAACCAAACTGAAAGAGACAAAAACAAAGACATTTTGTTTGTTTATTATGGATAGGAATTTAATACAATCAAAAGCGGTACGTGACTATACTTTTTTAAACACAAAAGTTGGGATTGTTTAATAATTTTTCTTTCGTGCTTATAGATTCGTCATGTCTGTCTGTCATTTTTCTCCGAAACCGTAAGAGCTAGACTGATGAAACTTGGCGAGTAGATGTATTCTGTGAATCGCATTAAGATTTTAACACAAAAATAGAAAAAAATAAATAACTATAAATTTTGGGGGTCCCCATACTTAAAAATGAAACTCAAAAAAAATTTTTTCATCGAACCCATACGTGTGGGGTGTATCTATGAATAGGTCTTCAAAAATGATGTTGAGGTCTCTAATATTGTTTTTTTCTAAACTTAATAGTTTGCGCGAGAGACAAGGGAGGGCCCGCGGGATGGCTACTCGCAGTCCACTCGCAAAAAAATAGAACACGCTTCTATTCACTGTACTACACAGCCCACTAATCAGTCGCTGTTCACACCTTTCACTAAGCACCTGCACTAATCACCTGCACTCGCACTAATCAAAGAATGGTTCGGACTTGGTGGTGTGGGCTTTTACAATGGAATTACTAGTGCTAGTTGGAATGGCATCTTTAGGCTTTGCCTTTTTAAGCGGAGCAGTTGTTAGCTGGGCTTCCACAGCTGCGGCACTTTTCAATTTCAGTGATCCTATTTCATCTGATGATCTCTTGTGTGGTGAACGCAGATGCTTTTTCTCTGTCGGGGTGCTATATTGTATTTACAAAAAAGTATATAATTGTATTTTATCAGCAATCTGGGGGCTAATTCTCGGGCCGATCTCGATCATTTTGAAATTTTATTTTATTCTAAATAAAAATCCGAGTTTAGACCCCATTATTTATATTCAATATACATACCGGTGCAAAATGCTAGTATCGATTTACCTGTTTAAACCTGACTACCCGAGAGTTGTGACCGGAAAAAAATAGGCAACTTAACGTTTGCATATTCTATGGGGTCTATACTTTCGATTGGTATAGAATCTTATCTTATACCTTTAAACGAGAAAATCTTGTATATATATATATATATATATATACAAGAAGATATATGGATATCGTACAATACATATAATAACATATTACAAAACATTAATAATATTATGTGCCACACAACATACGATGTGGTCTATATTATATATATGTATAAAGATTATAATTATGTTGTGTACGTTATCAATATGTAATGTGTAAAGTAATATGTAGGTACATATGTTTGTTTTTAACATAAAATACAGTTATTATTTGTAGGTATCGTATCATGGTAAAAAAAAGATCACCTGCAATGGCGATCAGTGTATTTCTGTAAAATGTAACATAGTGCACACAAATTTTCTATAGAAAAACTCATTGGTATACGACTGGATTAGAACCCACAACCTCAAGATTGGAAGTCGGGGCTACCACTAGGCCACCAGTGCTCTTGCCCTCAGAGCTTATACCTAATGAATAAATAATACATAAAATTTGTCAACTGCAAATAATCGATTTGAAACAGGACATTAGAAAAAAAGAAAACCATCGCAAAAAAGATATTATAACTCAATTAAAATAATTCAATAATAATGGTTACCGCTTAACATCAGGTGGGCCATATGCTTGTTCCATCAGCTAGTTGTATAAAAAAAGCAGCCAAGTGCGAGTCGGACTCGCCCATGATGGGTTCCGTAGCATCAAATAACATAATATAAAGGTTTTTGTAGTTCGTCGAAAGGTAGATTGCGGTTTACGATTTATGACGTATAAAAAAAAACTACTGACTCGATCTCGTTCAAACCAAATATCGTTGGAAGTTTGCATAGTAATGTACAACATATATTTTTTTTAGTTTTATCATGCCCTTATTTTAGAAGTTAGAGGGGGGGGACCAAATACACATAAGACCAGTCGACAAACAACAAAGTCACTATTAATTTCGGCCGCATTCTTGGCTGATGCATCATCTTATGACGCACTGTTACCTGCAACAAAATAATCTACATGTATTTTCCACGTGAATATCGGTTAAGAGAATATTTATTGTCCTAAGAAATAAAAACATTTCACAAAAAAAAGACGACATTACAAAATAAAAGTATTACAAACCAAGATTACATTTCTACCTGCAAATTAACAAAGTTATATTAAATCGGTAAAAATTATGTTTTCTTTACCCGTAACCAAGTTAAGAGAACAATCTATATTTAGAACGGTAGAATGGAAGAAAAAGACATGCTGTGCCAACCCTACCTATTGTGATAATAGCAGGAAGAAGAAGGTTTTGAAGTTATTCGTTACAAACATATTTCCACTTTATTAATATTAGTATGAAGTACGATGGCGACCACCACAAAATGCAGTTCCATGCGTTTATGAATTCTCGAATCCTAATGCTCGTATTTGTCGTAATCCGTACTGCAATTTCGGATCACGTTGCAAACTGAACCATTTGTGCACCTTATCTCGTAGCGATAAGAGCTAAATTGGTTCAGGTTGCAATATCCGTGCTAACAGTCTTTTTCGCTTGATGTGCAATTTCTAGTTGGAGTTAACAACAGTTTCTGACGCTATCGAGGCTGAAATTAGCAGATCTCGAATTCAATATCACTTCTTGTATTTATCATTTTCTATAATCTATTATTTTTTATTAGAACTGTATTTTTTCAATATTTTATTTGAGTAAATAAAAACTTTTTGAAATAACTGAAATGTTTGACCAATCCAATAAAAGCTCCTGCATCCTCGCAGAGTTCCTGTACGACGGAGTGGTGCACGAGACGTTGCCTTTCAACCAGGTAACCCCACTTAAAACTGAGGAGTGACAGAACAAAACATGATAATTCCACTTTTTGTAAAAAAAAAGTTAGCAAAGACATTCGACAGAATACCATAAATTACGTCGCCCTTTAAGTTGGTGTGGTTCAAATCGTGCTTATTCCTACAGTAAATCGCCTTTAAAGTTGAAAGTTTGATGCAAATCATGATTTTTCCATTGATAAAAAAAAAAGTAAATGAATAAATAACTGTAAAAACTTATTATGCTTAAAACTTATTGTACAGAAGTCGTGGCCTTTATGGATTTAAAAAACAAAATAAAAATAAAAAATATTTTTTATCGCTGATTGTTGATTTAAAGTTAAATGACCTATTATTGGCCTATGCCTAGTAACTAATTATGACTAATACTGGTGTGCTAAGTAAAGAGCATCTAGTAATGATCATAAATTTTGGTGAAATAAAACAGCAAGTATTAGGGTTTAAGGAAAAACTAACCCAATGATTAATAATCGATATTTTCGAGCATGTATGAAGAATGTTATTAGAGTGAATGAAGCGAAAAAGTTGTGTCAGGATCGTAGTAAGTGGAAATCCATGGTCTCTGCCTACCCCCATGGGAATAAGGCGTGATGTTATGTATGTATGTATGTATGTATTTTCATAAAACGTTTAGTAATTTGGGCCGAATGGTAACATTTTTGTAAAATTATATCACCTTTTTTATTCCTTATTCGAAACAAAATGAAAGACAAAATGAAAAAAAGGAAGGCAGGAATAAAACGTGTTTTTCCTTAACTACATACGAGTAATTGTGAAAAGTGTTTAGATACGTGGAGTAAGGGCCAAACACCAGAATAATGCCATCGAGATGATCTCACTGAAAGCATTAATTGTTTTATTATTTTGACCTTGTTAGCCATGATATGAGTTTGAAAAGAGAAAGTAGGTGATACATGACATGATACATGAATCACAATGTTTTGCTCGCATAAGTTTACTTGACTTTATTTTATTATTAAAATGACTGATTGAATTTTGTGGCTGTTTTCTTCCGATACTATCAATAGTATTTGAGACCTAACTATGTTTATGTCATTTTAAGAATGAAAACCCCTCGTGATTTTTGACTGAATCTAACTTTATTATTAATAGCACTAAGTAAATTCTTCATATAATAAATATCTTCTTGATAACTATTATTATCAGGCATTGTGTTAAACTTTAGAGTGTAAAGTATAGAAGCGAGATTTTCTTTACAAACTTAGTTAATTCAAGATTTTACTAAATACAGAAAAGTAAAAATTGCTTCATTTTGTCTCATCTAATCTATAATATTACACGCAACGTTGACTGTAATACATTAAAACAAACACTGTCTTACGTAGGTATGTATTTATTATTATATAGCATTTCTTGCGGATTCGTATCTCTGAAATTATAGTTGTTCTTTCTAGTTGGTCTTCTTTTTGAACATAGTCCTTCTAGCGTACTCGCGTCACTCACTTATGGAGTGAAGATATCGAGAGAAATGGAGAAGCTTTAACAGTTTCTCTGGATATCTCGAAGGCTTTTGACCGGGTTTGGCATGACAGCCTATTAAGCAAGCTTCCTATGGATTATCCACTGGCTTATGTGTTTGGGTATCAGACTTTCTGAGGGACCGATCAATTCAATTTATCCTGTGCCTTACATTTGAATTGTTAAGACGACTAAATATATTTAAATTTATAAAAATATTTCTTACGCTTATATTTAAATCGAATTAAATTTTAATATTTAATCGTCGTTAATTCCAAAAGAAAATAGTTTAATGTTAAGTAAACTTAAATTTAACATTCCGTTTTGTGGCGTCCATTATTATAAGAATAATATTTTATTCGAGTTTTAGAAATAAAAAAGGAAATAATGTTAAAACACTTTTATTTTTGTACACAACATATTTAATCAATAACCATAATACATAACAACATGTACATCTAATACGCTAAATAAAATAGATAAGGAGCTTTTTCAGATTAGCGTTTTAAAAGAGCAGTTTTCCGAAGCGCACTTTTAGCCGCACGTGCAACTCGTACAAGCATTGACGTCAACGTTGAATTATGGCGGGTTTACATTAGAGAAGCCGAGCACAAATTCGAGCGTTCGTGCTCGACTGTGTTCCGCCTATATTGTAGGTTTTTTATTGTCCCCTTAACCCTGTGGCCAATAAAATTGGAGCCTAGCTGGTATGCCAGTATTATTCCGGTGTGTACCGGAATAAGCCCGTTGACAGCTAGGCTACGGCATTTGGAAAAGCACGTGAACGCGCCTAAGAATAGACGACCGAAAAAAACGCTAATTTGGAAAGCGCTCTGAAGGTACCGAAGTGGAATGCCAGTAAAGCGAATAATTCTGGGAAAGACCCTAAAATTATGAATAGAATATTCGAATAAAATACATTGAAATACAGTTTAGCTTAGTTTAGAAAAAATGCCAGACTCAATTAACTGCTGTTAGAAAAGAAAACTGTAGAAACCTAAAGAACCTCATTGGTCTTTGTAAACAAGAGATGATCAGACTGAATTTGAAGAAACAACTTGACCAAGTGGATGTTGAATGTATTGATATTTATAAAAAAATGGTAGCAGCAAAGCAGAAGAAACGACCTATAACCAAGAAAGAGAAAGAAGATGCATGGAAAGCAATCAATGATCAAATCAGGCTGAATAAAGAAATTAGCGTTTTACCACTTACAGGGCCAAATTCTAGCTAAAATAAGTATTGTAGTTGATTATTTGAGTAGTAAGTTTAGTTATTATTTATGTAAGTACCTTATGTACTGTCTAAAGTGTTGATGTTACATTATGCATTTTGTTATTTCTATGGTCATAAATAAATTATTAATGTGCGTATGAGTACCTCATATCAGTAAAATGTTAATTATGTACATCAAACAGGTAGGTACCAAAATTTGTACTGATTGTATATAAATATAATCAAGCTGAAAAGTTAATAAACTAGTTAGAAATACCGTCGTTATTAGTTTCAATTCCAAAGCTTCTACAAAGATTAATTGGTACAATTTCCAAAAGTATGGGAAATGTGTAGGGGTTGCTTATTATGTCTAGCAGTGGACTAGAAATAGGCATGGTGGTAGTACTTCCCCGGACGAGCCCTTCACAAAGAGCTCTACTACTACTTAGATACTTACAGATATTTTACAGATATTATATAAACGACATTTATAATGAAATTATAGGTAATCTTCTACTTTATGCATATAATTATTATGAACATTCCAAAATTATTGTAAGGTATTCGTACCTGGGTTTTTAAAGGAGTACCTAGGTGCTTTGCCTACCTACATAGATTAAATTATTGGTTATTTAAGTATTTATTGTTACACGGAAAAAACGGAGCACTAGCAAAGTACCAATTTGGCTTGGTTATTTTTTTTTTGACTACTTATAACTAAGACTTATCTAAATCGCACAATAAAGCTCTGTTAATAGTAAACAAGCCGGTTTTGCTGTATATTCTAGGTAATTCTAACAGAGTACTTGATAGTTTCAAAGTGAGTGCCTCAGTTATAGTAACCTATTCAGTTTACGTTTGAATATAGATAAGTTTTCAGATTTATAAACTGACAAGTTGACCTATCTAAGTTTAGACTACTCCTACTCGGTTAAATTTGTATAGATTGGTATGATTACAAATAACCAAGACTCATTTAAAACGTACAATAGAGGGAATAGACGTATGTTTGTAGTAAACAAGCTTGTTTTGCTGTATATTCTTCCGAGTAAATCATTATTTCCCAGTGAGTATCTTTGTTAAAGTAACCGTAGCAGAAGTTTAAAAACCTATGCTTCTTCTACTACAACTATAAATGCGAAAGTTTTTATGTACATTATGGATGTTTGTTGCTCTTTCACGCTCAAGCCAGTGGACCGATTTGGATGAAATCTTGAGCAAATATAGATTGTATCCGGTATTGAAACATAGGCTACTTTTTTCCCGTAAAAATAACAGAAACGGGGAATAACTTCTTTAGCGATGGCACTTATCACCAATAAAGAACCCTTCGAAAATTCGTGTATAGGTCTGTGTGCATGTACCTACTTTTACCTACACAACTGACAGCGCAATGCCGTACATAACAAAACTCGACGAACATACAAGAACTTATATATTATGTTACTTGTTGCTACGGAACCCTTCATGGGCGAGTCCGACTCGCACTTGGCCGCTTTTTTAGGGTTCCGTAGCCAAATGGCAAAAGCGGAACCCGTCAACGGAATTCGTCATGTATGTCTGTCTGTCTGTCTGTCTGTCCGTCCGTATGTCACAGCCATTTTTCTCTGAAACCGTAAGAGCTAGACTGATGAAACTTGGTGAGTAGATGTATTTTGTGAACCACACTAAGGTCTTTACACAAAAATAGAAAAAAAACTATATTTTTTTTTCATCGAACCCATACGTGTGGTATCTATGAATAGGTCTTCAAAAATGATGTTGAGGTTTCTAATATGGTTTTTTTTAAACTGAATAGTTTGCGCGAGAGACACTTCCAAAGTGGTAAAAAGTTGCCCCCCCCCCTCTAACTTCTAAAATAAGAGAATGATAAAACTAAAAAAAATATGTTGTACATTACTATGCAAACTTCCACTAAAAAGAACCTTTTTATTATGATACTTGTTGCTACGGAACCCTTCATGGGCGAGTCCGACTCGCACTTGGCTGCTTTTTTATCCCTACATTTGTTATTTACGACTGTGGGTTATAAAACTTTAAACAAGTAAATTAGCTATCAACAAGCAAGTAACACAGCAATCAATAGATAAGTGTTTGGCTATTTAATATTTTAAACAAGTAACTTAATTGGAACAACCGAAGAAAATGGTTATTCGTTGACATGTGAATTGTGTAAACTCGGCTAATGCGTTTAGACACGCGTGCAATTCAAGGACAACGGCCATTTCTTTTCAACAAGTTCTTGGGTGCGGACACGAGAGTATCTGCTTTTATAATAAACAGTGTGAGAGCAGTGGTTGAGTGAGTTAAGTGAGATTGGCACCTAAACATAGAAAATTTGCAGCGCTTTACCAGTTTGTCATTCATCATTTTTGATAAAACTGCATTAAGTACAAAACGCCCGATGGATGAAGACGAATGGAATCTCCTTACTGCTTGGGGCTTGGAGGAGTATATCGAAGTTTTTCAAAGTAAGTATTACCACGGTGATTATTGTAGTTGGCAGAACTCGTTGCTATCGTGTGTGCTAATTGGTGCTTGAAGCCATTACTTCTACCTACCTACATTAGGTGAAAGACAAAGAATTACCTGGTAGAACTTTCTGCAAAAAAGCCGTAGTTCTGTAATTATATGTGCCATAATACCTACCTAACTTAAAGGTACCTAGCACACTATGCGTGGCTTGCCACAGCATCTTTACCGGCCGGGCAGCCGCGCCGCGCGCCGGGCAAGCCGCCGCGCAGTGCGCCCGCGGTTGGCTTGGCTCACTAGGTATAGCAAACAAAGTGTGGTGCGTGCAGCTGAACAAGCTGATTTTTTATTTATTTATTTATTTATCCTTTTACAGAAAAAAATCCTGCTTTGAAGGACAACATCTTTGAGCTGGCTAAACTGCGCACCAAGACCAAGGACAAACCACTTATCAGCATGGTAATTTATTAATTTATTTTTTATATTATTAATATTTCTTCTCGGTGGGGATTGAACCCACGACCTCCAGCGTAGATGGTAGATCTACTACCAACTGAGCTGTCAGGCTGTCAAACGAAAAATGCTCTCATAAGTTTGAACATAGTATTTTATTAATTCATCCTATTAGGTAAGTAACTACGAGTACTATATCTATTAGCGTTTATAAATTATATTTTCTAATTTTAGGTTCAGAGGAGGCATCAAATATAGCTTGTTTGTTGCTTATGCCATATCTCGTGGCTGTTACAAGTGTTCGGCTGAAGAATAGTCGCAAAAAGATTTGGCGTCCTTCGAAAGCTGAAGCAACTGCTAGTTTTGTACAGCATGTGAAAAACGATTCGGATATCCACAGTGCAATAGCAAGTAAGCGAACAAAGTTTCAAGAATATAGACTTACAATGCAACCTTTTATCATGATCGTAGGCGAATCTCTTGACAGTATAAATAACTACTTCGTGGTTATAGATAGATGAATTCATCAACACCCTTCCAGCTATTTGCAAAAAGCACAAACTTCGTATTTATAATATAAATGTGGTAAACATAATTGTAACTTACCAGTATGGTGTTTACAAAATAGGGGTGGGTATAATTATAATGTTTATGATCTAAGTACCGATCTCGCATATTGTGCATTTATATGAGAAACTGTATATTTTGCTAAGACTATGTAGGTAAAAGAATCTTCATTTACTTAAGTTAAAGCCATCATCATCAACATGATGAGTAATTTAAATTAAATAACTAAAAAAAAATTAAATGTTTTGTTATCATACAAAATACTTATGTATAAGTACTCGTTAGACTTATGTTTGTTAAAATATTTTTAAGTACCTATTTCATAAGTTAACAAACTATATTTATGATAAATATTGGTTAATATAATAATTGAAAAAGTTGAGGTAAAAATGACTTTGTACAAATTAACAATGTAAGATTAACTACTCTCGAATGTAACTTTTTATGTTAATTAACGAATAACATATTTGATTCTTCTCTGAAGCATACATCGTTATTTAGTATCGTGTATGTACTAGCTATTAAGAGCGCTTACATCCTTCTATTGCCTTTAAGCTTTTTTTAGAAATAATAATGTTTCTATGTGAGTAACTTAAAAAAAAGTTATATTAGCATTTATAGATATAGGACATCAATCATAATTAGCTTTTTAAAGATGGTTACAAAAAAAATCATAAACATATTAATTTACATATATTTTTTTATTAAAATTTTATAAAGATAGCTGATAGATGTAAACGCTCTTAAAAATATTATTTTTAGTTGGTTTAATTTAGAATTTTAGAATTTATTAACGATTGTTGAAGAATTTAAATAAAACTTTATTATTTCATATACATTCTTTTAACTTTGAAGTACGGTCTGTGGGCAAATGAAATATGATCGTTCAGTCCTTTTTTTAAAAGGGTGATTTAACTTTTTCGAGTTCGCCAGATTAACGATCTTTTTCAATTCCCTACATATCAACTTTTCACTAGCGTCAAAATGAAGAACTTTTTTACTTCTAGCCTACTTTAATTGGAATTTTAGCAATGTTGTTTTTTGTTCTGCTGGTTTATTGGGTTGATTAATACTGCTAAATACTTAGCTGCTGGTACCATTTCCGATTGACAACAATATTATACTTAGTTATGCTACAGATTTTAAGTTTGAACGTGCATTGTACCCAAAGTGTTTCATTTTTGTAATGTGTGCATTTGTTGGTCTGAAATAAACGATATTATTATTATTATTATTGTACTAAAAGCAGCTATCAAACTTAAAATAAAGCTTATTAATATTCATGTCACTTGGAAATGGTAGGTACCTGCAGCTAAGTATTTAGCAGTATTAACCCAATAAACTTGCAGAACAAAAAACAACATTGCTAAAATAGGTACAAATTAAAGTAGTCTAGAAGTAAAAATATAGATGGGTTGTAGCTAGAGAATACAATACCGAGCATGTTTTTCAATCCCGGGCTTACGGGATTTTTGAAGCCTTTTCCCGGGATCCCGGGCCTATCCCGGGATTAGACAATATGGTTTCTAATTGGGCTAAAATAAAAAAAAACATGAGTAATTAAAAAAAAAATGTCTTAAATGTCTGCACAACACAAATCAGAATAATCATAAGAAAAGTGTGTTTTTTACACAAACCAAAAAATACTATACTTTTGCAAGAAATTAAAAAACAGTACAAAATAACTATTTAGAATTTCGAAAATATAATCGCAGAAATATCAAAGCATCCAATGTTTGACTTCCGAGCCTGCTTCGTAGTTTATTGCCAACATAAGGAATTGCCGAGTGGGGAAGTCCCTTCTCTAAGTTCTGCGACAAACATATTATTAGGACTGTACCTGTGTAGTAAATAGTGGGTACCTACGTTAATTATTATTTTAATACACAATTAATCTAATTAATGTATTAAATAATTAATTAATTAATCTAGGTAAGGTTATTTTCAAGGCGCAACGGACTACGGAATACAAACTAGACTTGTTTGTGGCAATCCCGAAAATCCCGAGATTAGCCAAGTACAGTCCCGGGATTTTTAGGGCCAAAAAACGGTCGGGATCCCTGGATCCCGAGATTCGGGATCCCGGGATTGTATTCTCTAGTTGTAGCGAACCCAATAAACCTGCTTAGGAACAACAAACTAGATGGGTTGTAGCGAACCCAATAAACCCGCTTAGGAACAACAAACTAGATGGGTTGTAGCGAAACCAATAAACCCGTTGAAGAACAACAAACTACATTGCTAAATATACCGATTCAAGTAGGCTAGAGGTAAATATGTAGATTGGTTGTAGCGAACCCACTCAACACGGCTGAAAGCGCTAAGAGTAACTTTGCTAAGTATACCTATTTGAATTGGTTAGAAGTAACAAAGTATATTGGGTATGGCTATCCAGTGGACACGATTGACAGCGCCGAGTAACTTTGCTAAGTATACCAAAATTTGACAAAGTTACTTTGTTAAACATAGAAACGTTCATTAGCTGTGTTTACAAAGTTGATTTGATAAAATCGACGATTTAAGCTAAGATGCTTGGTTATAATTAACAGAATTACTCGATTCACGTTCACAATTAGCTTTGTTGTCTTTATTAAATTAAAAGGTTGGAAGCTACCTAGCCCAGGTTATCAAATTTTAACCAACTTTCTAGATTAATATTACTAACTTACAGTAGCAAAGATGGCTTGTCTAGCATTAGCAATACACTTTGCAGGTTCCCTCCGAAACGAGTTGCTTTGTTGTAAATAGCAATAAGTTATTTAAATCCAACCGTTACGTTTTTTCCGTGTCGCCGTGACCAGTTTAAAATACCTACTGCATTATAAAAATGCCATTTTACGTGTCTCTCTCTCTCTCTCTTTTGTATGGTTAAATTATTATAAGACAACAACAATACGTTATGTATCAGCTAGTTTTTGCTTTTGTATTAATAATAATAATACTTTTATTTCAGACAACTATAAAATGTACATTACAAAAATGAAACACCTTAGGTCCATAGTTAATAAATACCTTAGAGACTAACATACATAAAATAAAATAAAATTACTTATTATTGCATACGTCTCACTAAGTGAAGTGGCACCACACTCGAACTTCGCTGCTATTATTTTACATTATTTTTGATTTGTAAAAGGATTATGTAAAAAAACTATGAGAACCAAGGCGTAATTTGTTGCCTTTTCTTCTAGGCTTGGTCGCGTGGAACTGGCACCTAGACTCACTTAGCTTTAAGACGTTTCAAAGTGATCCTTACGATCCTACTAAATAAATACACTTTTGGCTTGATTTGAATGAGTTCTATAAAAAAAAATTATCGAGTAAAATTCCAGCAGGAAGGTTAAGGTTTTAAAGAAATAACCACAAGATCTAATTTTTAAAGTCATGCGCTCAATAACGCCGTTAAGCCTCATAAGATTTAGGTTAAACTTTGAATAGACAATTTGTAGCCAGCAATTAGTAGGTATAAAGTTCAACCACACGAACAAACCAGCAGACGGAAGCGATTTTCTATCAGTCATTATTACCTTTCATGCTTAGCGTCCTCCGGGTAGTCAATAGGCGAGGTGTGGTCGATGCAAAGCCCTACCGGGTCCTGGCGCGACCCTCCCAGCGATATGGAGAGACGGCCTCGCGCCGCGAACTAAGGATATTTAATGGGGTAGTCAGTCAGAAGGATTTCTAAACTATTTGAACCATGACCATATTTAACAAATAAATTTAGGTACATTTTAGTATTTTTTTAAATCTTATCTTATACTTTTAAACGAGAAAATCTTGTAAATATATATATATAAATATATATATATGTATATATATATATATATATATATATATATATGTATATATATATATATATATATATATTTAGGATCTCGGAAACTGCGCCAACGATTTTCATGAAATTATGTACCTATACAGAGGGTTTCGGTGCTGATTAATCGATCTAGCTAAGAATCATTTTCAGAAAATAAGTCCGTTCGTTAAAAAAAAACTAAAAACATTAACTGAATATGTGACTGCTCCTGCCATCTATTGACGATTGTGAGCAACTAACTGCAAGCATGTCCAGCAGATGGCGTTGTTCAGTAAGAATAAACCAGTAAAGATAATAATATGACTCTTATGATTTCTTAAAAATACAAATTAACGAAAAAAATTCCGAGCGAAGCTCGGTTACCAACTAGTGTTTATTTTAAAGGTGATTAGCTAAAAATTACTACGGCTTAAACAGGGAGTTAAGAATTTTGTCACGGGCTTGAACTAAACTAAGGCGCTTTTTATTGGATTCGGTTTGCAAGTTAAAATGCATTTATAAATTCAATTTTATTTGTTGTCTAAAAAAAAACATGATTTAAATGTTTGAAATAATTCTTAGAGAAACTTAATTCCCAGTTGGTTTAAAAATGTTCATTACAAAATAAACAACATCGGCTATACGGAACTGGCACCTAAGACTCACCATAGCTTTAAGACGTTTCAAAGTTATTCTTGCGATTCTACTGAATGAATACACTTTTGATTTTATAGATTATGAAGATTTTAGCGAAATGGCTGCCAAAAACTGTCGATGAAACCATAAAATGTTTGCAGTGTGCAATGAAATGCGGGTGGAAATAAATCAGTGAGCGTAAAACTGCCACGCGAGTGAATCCCATCGAAAGCATGTCAACGATGCATCATGCGCTTGTATACAGAGGCACAACTGTGTATACTCACCTACAAATCAGCATATGAGCAATGTCAGTTGACAATGTATACTTATATATTTCTTGAGAAACCGTTTTCAGGGCCAAACTATGTTTTTTTTATGTTTCATTAGGACCAATCTAGAAGTATTACCGATCAGATAAAAAATAATTGAATAAATCAGTTCATACATTACAGAAGTAGGCAGTAGCAAATATTAAAATAAAACGACTTAACCAATTTTTATGAAATTTCTATAGGACCAATCATATGAATTTTTGGTAATTATAAAAAAATACAACCGAATTGAGAACTTCCTTCTGTTTTATTTGAAGTCGATTCAAAATAATCAAATATTGCCAGTGATCGGCACAGGCACTGCATATTTAACACAGGAATAATAAAAAATGCCATAAACCACTACTACTATATACTGCCATTTCTTGGATTATTTTAGCTTCGACAGATATAGTGTTACAGTCCGTGAAACAGTCCGAAGCCAGGGCCCAGCCAGGGCTAAATCTTATCTAAGTAGGAAACTCGGCTTATTCTAGAAATCCCCTGCGCAAAGTATTTCTAGATTTTTCATTCATTACTGCATATTTCAATTCTACGAAATAGGAAATGACAAAATAGATTCTGATGTATCTATGCCTTACCTACTTGATTCACACTTTGTAAAACTCGTGGTGTATCTATTAAGATACACCACGCGTTACAAAGTGTGAAGCAGTAAATAATATATGACATCCATGTATTTACTTACATATTGCTTACCGTCCTTGTATACGAGTACATAATATGAGTCAGACTCGCTATGTCAACATTAAGTGGGCGGAAAGGCCTTTCAGCTCAATATGGTAAAACAACATTGAAATTATCTAGAAAAATACCAAATGCATAGGTACTTTACTTTTTTCAAGAAAGAGTACAACGAGTTTTATCAAATGAAGTGAAAAGGCATTTAATGTGGTAATCTCTTGAGACCACAGAAGCACGAGAAATAAGTAACTTTCTCTAGAGGCATTTAAAGCTACTAGCGGGTAATATTACTCCGAACAAAACAATTGCTTTACTACCGCGAGCGTGAATCCATTCAATGCTCTACTTTGAGTAGATCATAAATAGTCAAAGTAGAGTAACGAATAAAGTAAATTAATAATCTAAAGAGTTTATGCCAATAAGTATATCCATAAGTAAATATTAAATAACGATGACTTAATTTGCGACACAAATATTCAAAATAAAGATTCTCGAATCAAATATAGAGATTACGTATATCTGCGAGCGTGGGTATAATTTAAGTCGTATATTTTGACCTCACCTGTCAAGTTCTTCAGTTACATAAAACACTATTTGAAACTTAACACTATATCACAGATCGTTACATTCGGATGCACATAGTTTTGTGGCGCGATACGGTCGCGCGTGTAGCACTGTCGAAGCGGACTGGTTCAGCGGCGCCTACGCAGGTGGGGCGCCGCAAAGCCTTGCGAAAATCCGCACCAAGCAAAGCAAACACAACTTACCCACAGATTCTATAACAGTCTGCCACAGATGCTCCAGCAGTTAGTATATTTCTACCTGCTGCACCCACTCTTCATGCAATAATGTAAATACCTGTCTATACCGTGGAATCGCTTTGAATATCAATAATGTTCAATTGTTTCTTCCAACTCCTTTGTACGGAAAATCAACAAATCTTATAGAATTTCAAAAGGTGATTCGTGCGAGTATGTAGGTAGATATTCATAGATAATTTTTAATTTATTAAAATTATTTAATCCAAGTTCTTTAAGTTCAGATTCAGATTAAATTATATTGTCATAAGTACCTACTTATGAGTTGGTCTGGTACCTTTTAAATTAAGTAGGTAGGTACCTAGGTAGGTATATTAAAACTTAACTTTCGTATTTTAATTTCCGGAAACAAACCTTTTAAAAGTTTAATAATCCGCATTTTTCTAATACCACAGTTTCGATATTTATTTGCATAGCGTTATGCAAATATCGAAAATAATGTAAGGTTATTTATATTCCGCAAAATTCCACAAGAAATGTCAATGAACGTAGGCAACGAAGTTAGTGCCAAAAACACAATATACGTAGAGGCAGAACGTGTGACGCGAATTTATATGTATTATGTACAATAACAAGTTCAAAGAGTTGAATTATATTTTACTAGCTGCCTCCAGCGGCTCTAATCACACGGTGCCTGAATAAAAAGTAACATGTATAGGTGCTTTTTAGTCCATTTTCATTTCACTCACGAACAATATTCCAAGTTTCATTCAAACCAGTCGATCCGTTTTGGGGTGTGGTTGAGTCGCAAATATCCAAACAGAAAAGTTTTATCCAATCTGTATTTTATTACGCCTTTTCTTATCTATGGTTGGAAACTGTTCGGGCCTGTGGTGGAATGATGGTCGAACTTTAGCTATTTTTTTATTTTCCGCACCGAATGCTCTGAATCTTAGACCTTTTATTTTTCTCTATAATCAATGAAATCATCAGCATAATCCATCCATTGGTCTACTCTACCCAGGCTTCTGTTCTCAAGTGCACGTAATGGTAATGTTTGTTATTTGGCACGTTACGATGTGCTAAACAATAAACAGATCTTGAATAAATTGCAAAAATAGAAATACGACTAAGTACGATAGACTATGCTTATAATGTAAAGATTTTTTTAGAAGAGTTTGTGATGCCATGTTTGATAAGAGACCGTGCACCTGTTTCCATGTTCTCTGGTTAGTTAGGGACTAGATATTGTGCGGATTGTCCACAATATTTCATAAAAATAAGGATACAATATTATATTCTTATTAATTTATTTATTTCAGATTATACAAATCCATAATGTAGGTACACAATAACATAACACACAATTAAAATTAAATTAAAATATAATGTCAAAGATACATAAATTAAATTATAAAATTAAATAAAATTATGTCTAACCCCATTGTGATCTTCATCCATCTATCTTGGATGGGACAATCCAGTCGGAAAACAATCATCTGCAGGATTCCGTTGCAGCTGTCTCGGGTGCGCTGACACAGGGAGGCAACTTTCTTTCGAAGAAGCGCGTGAAACCCATCGACCCTTGCCTCCGCAAACATCCCCGAGGCACTACAAAAGCGAGGCAGCCGCATCATCATCCTGAAGATGTTATTGTACTGAATCCGTAGAGTACTGGCAGTCCTGCGGGTGTGATTTAACTATAGGCTGCTAGAGTAAAATGAAATACATATGTTTAGTAAAGTTAGAGTTTTCATAATGAACAAATATTATTTCATTACCCTAAAAATAATGTCTTGAACTATTATTGGTTCACATTAATGGTTACCATAATCACACAAATAGTGCATCTCTACGGCAGAACTACTAAGCTCTAATTTCAGTAATTAATGTCTGAAATTCCCAACAACATTTTTTTATTAATAGATGAAAACTTTACAATATTTAATCATACTTACTTTTCAATTTGTTCATCTAACCATCAAAATATTAACTACTCGTCTAGGTAGGTACTTTTTCTTTCTTGACTACACTTTTGACGCTGACAGTACTATCTGTAAAGTTATTGATCGTGTATCTTAATATGGGCAATGACTCAGAATCACCTTGAAAATTTGATAACTTTGCTTGAAAATACTGTATCTTAGCTACCCACCTGCCTATCGATGCGTGTACTGTGGACTTATATTTCATTGGATGTTGGGTGTAGAGGTACGATAAAATTTGATACAAAAGGACTGGTTTTAAAATAAAATTGGTTTTGTTGTTGAACCAGTTTGTTGTATCTACCTAATCAATTTGATTGGTAGGCACTAGTTTTTTTGTTTTTGCCATTTATATTTTTGTTTTTCGAAGATAAAAATTGCCGCAATAGAAGTTTAGTTTTCTTAAATCAAAAATCAAAAACAAAAGTGTATTTATTCAGTTGGATTAAATAACCACTTTGAAACGTCGAGTCTCTGTGCCAGTTCCACGCGACCAAGCCGAGACGCAGAAACAGGCAACAAACTACGGCTCTGTTCCCTACCGCTTTTTTATACGGTCCTAGATATAACAAATAAAAATAATCTAACGTTTATGAATTTTCTTGTATGTGTAGGTTTTCGAATAAACACCTCTTTCATTTACCGATAGAGACGAACTCTACGCAGCCTACGAGATTGAGCTTAGATTTTCGTTAGAAAATCGTTGGTAAATTTTAGCATATGTACAGGTCCTCAAAGAGCTCTGTCGACATACTGTCATTATAACGCATTTATAATAACAGTATGACGTCAGATATCTCCAGATTATAATAATTTGTGAATTCTTGAGTTTCGTGCCTTTTTTGAATGGGTATAATTGTTATAGGAACCTTCTCGGACTTTTTTTATTTGCTTCAGCTTACCTTTTACTAATTTATTTTACTTGTGCTATTTTGTAAAGGAACGGCCACATCTAGGCGTTATCCTGCGATATTTGACATCGATTCAGGTATCAAATATCGCCAGCATACTGCTGGGTATAGGCCTCCCTTAGTTTGTGCCATCTACCTCGATCCTGTGCCAGTCTAAACCATTGCCGCCCCGCGACCCTGTCTATGTCGTCAGTCCATCTTGCTGCAGGGCGCCCTACGCTTCTGTAGCCGGTTCTTGGCCACCATTCGGTTGTTGTTCTACTCCACCTGTCATCACCACGCCTAGCAATGTGTCCTGCCCAACTCCATTTGAGCTCCGTAATCCGATCTCCGACGTCTTGGACCTTCGTTCGTCTATGTCACATGCTTTATAAATATTAATCTCTATCTGTGCCCTGCGAGGCTTTTCTTGCTTATTGAAGCAAGCCTTGACCTACTTAAGACCACAGATGAAATATAAGTTTCTCGCAAGCTCTGTGCAAAGCATCCCAGCATACTGTCAGCTTTAAATGAGCTCGCGTTGCTTGTTGAAGCATAACAATGGACGCTTTTCATTCTTGTTTCTCTCTTATTGTGTGACTGGGATTGTTTGTTCTAAGTAGGACACAGAATCAAACGTAGACGATTCTTGATTTATTTGAAATTTTTTTACCAGATATAATTTGTAGGAACTATAATTAGAAGATACTTAGTAGAATGAACATCGAAACCACAATAGCCTTTTCACTTCATTTGACCTCAAACCTAAACGCATATCGGCTAAATCACGATTTGAGGCCTGCGCTCATCTAAGCGATGGCGATAGCGATCAGCTGAAACGCTGTCAATTATCGCTGTCATATTTGTAAGCGTTTCAGCTGATCACCATTGCTATCGCTTAGATGTGCGCAGGCCTTTAGGAAAGTATACCTAATAATATTTGTGTAACAAATAAACTCAAAAACTACTGGACTGATAAACTTCTTTTGCCACTATAATGCTGAATTATCCCCGAATAACATAGTTACATTATACCTAGTTCGAGCAAATGAAACCTACAGGAAATGAGTCTCTTTCACCAATAACTCTGCATTTGCAGTTCAGTAACTACTGAGTAGTTCGACTGGTGGGTGGAACAAGACAAAGGAAATGAAATATATTTATTTGCAAGAAGTATGGTACAACTATTAGATTATAGGGTATGTAAAAAAGCGTATACGTATACTTTGTCGGAGAACAATATACAAAATTCAAACAAAAAGTAGAAAATATAAGTTTAATTAAAATGAATCAGTGTGTCAGAATAATAACAATAATCAATTCAGAATAATAATTCATAAAGAAAATAGAAAATAATTTATATGAAATCTTTAACGCTATGAAAACATTGAAGATATCTTTAGTAGGTAGTTGTTAGAAAATGTTGGGTGTCAGAAACGTCCATTACGATTTGTGTTTTATTTTTTGTAATCTTTCACTCTGGTGTACCTATTATACAAATTACATAATAAACACATCATCATCATCATTATCAGCCTGAAGAAGTCCACTGCTGGACATAGGCTTCCCCTACACATTTCCAGGAAGAACGATTCTGAGCCCTTTCCATCCATCGACTTCCCGCGATCTTAACAATGTCGTCGGTCCATCTGGTGGGTGGGCGCCCTACGCTTCGTCTTCCGGTTCGTGGTCGCAATTCGAGAACCTTTATAAACACATATATCACTTACATAATTATAAACATATAACATTAATTAAATATAAACATAAAAAAGTTACAATTACTAAGAATTATAAAATTAGTTGCTTATGAATAAAATAAACTTTTTATTTAGTATTTATGGTTTAAATATTGGCGTTTTTAGAATTCGCAGTTTCCATATGAGGAAGCTGGAAGTGCACATTATATAAATGCAATTACTCCTCGTAGATCTTACGTAGCACACGACGTAGACCACAAAACTCATTGTAGATCTTCTCTCTTTTTTCCTGGTGCAGTGTTCCATACAGAGCCAACAAGCTCACTCCTGGCCTCAGTTTACAAAACAACTCATAGATGTATTTGACTTGCTTGCAGGTAGCCATGAACACCAGGACCTTTTGTTTCAAATGGTTTTTGATGAATGACCATAATATGCCAAGTTTCTCATCAATCTCACAAACTATGTAGCTCTGCTGGAGGAATTCTGGGGTAACAGTAGCTGCTTGCTCATGAGGAGCTATGTATGTAGGGAACTTTAAGCTGAGCCGAGCAAGGTCCTTCACAGACTTTGTCTGAGTAGCTGAGAAAAGAAGAGTTTGTCTTTCAGGAGGCAAGTTTTCTATAATAGCATTCATAGTGGTCTCAAAGCCCATATCCAAACATCTGTCCGCTTCATCCAGCGTTGCCTACCCTGAAAGTTTTTACAATACAACAAAATATGTTTGCAACTATTGTAAAAACTAATTAGATACTATTTCAATAAGATTAGACATCTTCTTCTTCTTAATTAATGGCATCTGTCCATTTTGGATTAATTTTGCCAGTGCCGAGTGAGGATATATTCTTCTTCTCCTTATTTAAGAGCAACGTTCTTTCGGCGTAATGTATGCATTTTTCTCCAGATATTTCTTTGAGGGCAACCTCCTTGACCTCCTTATACGACATGACAGCGATCTTTGCTTTTATTTGGCTCATGTAGCTTATCCTTGGTCTTCCTCTTCCTCTCTTTCCTTCTACCTTTCTTTCGATGATGTTTCTGATAAAGCTGTCATGTCGTACAAGATGGCCAATCATCTTTCCTCTTCTGTTCTCAACAACTTCTATGAGGATATATTACATAAATAAAATAGTTTTTAGTCAAGTCGAGTCAGTCCATAGACAAGTCGGCCCTAATTGGCTTTGAAAACAAATGGTGGCCGTTTTTTTCAAAACCTACAGAACATTTTCGATCAAATTAGAATAACACATAATACACTTTATGGGATGTGGGTAACATTACTTGAGGTACATCTGTATGCCTCAAGTTGATGAACGCAGGGATGTGCATCATAGGGCACGTTTCTAACGTACATTATAAATTCTTTACTTTTCCGGTTTTATTATAACTTGGCAAAGGAATGCAATTTCATTCAGCCACAACCGGGTATTGTCGAAAACAGGGCGAGGTTTCAAACTTTGGTTCCTGAGAGACGTCTGCCGGCATATTGCTAACGTAATATGCACTCGTAACTACATAACACCTCTTCGGCAAAGATCGACGAACTTCGCGGGTGTAATTGTTCCAGTTCTCACTTCTGTTCTTTGTATGCCAAATTAAGCGTTGAAGTGTGTGAACTATAGTGTATTTTTTTTTTAAAAGATCTAAATCAATAAATTAAACTTCTATCGACGGTGAGTAGCAATTGCTGCGCTGTGTACAGCGCAGCAATTGCTACTCGACCGTCGTGCTACAGCACTCTACTGGTGTCACAGAAGACCAGCGTTATAGGGGCGCTCGCTAAATAGCATAATTATGCTGAGTGACGGTCAATTTTTGTGTCATTGTTACTTGTATGATTATCATCATTGTATAATTACTCCATACTATTATTGTTGTGTGGCATGAAAATAAATAATTTTTTACGGAACAGCATGGTTTTCTTCCAAAAAGATCTACCACTACCAATCTAATCGGTTTTGTTCACGATATTTCACAAGCCATAGATGGAGGAGAAGAAGTTCACGCTATATATACAGACTTTAGCAAAGCTTTTGATCTGATAGATCACATACTGTTGCTAGAAAAGCTCTCAAAAATGGGAATTCATGGCTCATTGTTGCGTTGGTGCTCATCGTACCTTGAAAATCGGTCGCAACTAGTGAGTATTCGTGGGTATTCATCCAGACCTAAAATCGTGCCCACGGGAGTTCCGCAGGGATCGCATATTGGCCCTCTATTTTTTTTAATATTCGTAAACGACCTTGCTAAAAAACTAAAATGTAAATTTAAGATGTATGCCGACGACCTTAAATTATACGCACGTATTAAAAGTGACAGAGACACAGAGCTTTTACAGCAGGAATTGTTAGAAGTTGACGCATGGTGCTCTGTCAATAAAATGTCTTTAAACGTCAATAAATGCTATTACATAAAATTTACTAAAAAGAAACAATCCTCAACTGCCAAGTACTACCTTGGAAACAGCGAATTGAATGAAGTAACGAATATTAGAGATTTAGGAGTAATCATGGATAAGTCACTTCATTTCAGAGATCATATAGACAAAACCGTTAAAAAAGCGTCTCAACTTTCCGGTTTTCTCTCTCGGCAGATTAAGTCATTAAAGATCCAAGTGTTATTATACCTATTTACAATTGTATAGTTCGCAGTGTTTTGGAGTTTAACAGTAGTGTTTGGTCTCCTGGTTACGAGGTTCATTCTAGCAGATTAGAACGAATACAAAGGCGTTTTTTGTACCAACTGTCATACGCAAATAATATGTGCAAGAATTTACCTTCCTATGAAGCAAGACTTACCCATTATAAAATGAAATCCCTCAGTTTTCGCCGCAAGGCATCAGATATAATATTTTTGTATAAACTTTTACATGGTTTAGTAGACTGTCCAGGGGGCTAATTCTCGGGCCGATCTCGATCATTTTGAAATTTCATTTTATTGCTTCTTTTCGAAGGGGGAATGGATCATTTCTTTGAGTAATTCATAAACGACCTCTTCGTAAAAGCCTCGACAGCTACGATATACGGAAAACGTACAAAAAGTGCGGGGTTGTGGAAAGCAGCATTAAAATAAAATTTCAAAATGATCGAGATCGGCCCGAGAATTAGCCCCCTGATGTCCTACAACATGTTCATTTAGATGTCCCTAGATCAGGTAGCCGTCTAATAAATAGAAAGTCTTTTAAGCCGCCTCATTGTAGAACGAACGTTGGGCTGGCTCACAAATGACGAAGTTATGCGGTAACAAACATTAAAGAAAAAAAAAAATACAACCGAATTGAGAACCTCCTCCTTTTTGATTGGAAGTCGGTTAAAAAAGTAACTAACCTGCTGATTAGTCATATTCCTAAACAGCATCCACAGCTCAGCGATATCACAAAGGAAGGTCAAGTCAGAATCCACCACAATCACTTGGGTCAAGCTAGCTGGTAGTATATCAGGAAACAGTAGTTTCACAAGTGCATAGATCCCGGAGTAGTGGCTGTTTGGTATCCACCTGACATGAGAGAGCCGGCTCTGAGCGTTGTAGCAGGTGTATTTTACTGAAACAGATATTTAGTCTTTTTATATAAACACTAGCGATCCGCCCCACAATGCCGGGCCTATTTATATTTCGGGTTGTATACCTCGGAGATTCAGGTGCTTTTGGCCTTTTTCCTCTAGACAATTTATATGAGAAGGACCGGTTGGTATTGTAGCGGTGATGGGTTTGCAACTTGTCAAGTACAAAAATGTAGGGTTGTGGCATGTTTTGAAGTGCTTGACACATTAGGGTTTTGAGTACTTTGTATGTTAATGCCAAAATATTTGAGGGGATAGCCTTTATTGGATTCTGTTTTAACATATAATTAACTAACTTTTTTTTAAAAGTTATCTACTATTTTCATGGCCAAATCGCTGAACCGATTTAGGTGAAATTCCATTGGAACCAATCGGGATGTATAAAGATACCTTTCAGATAAAAAAAATTAGTTCTGTGGGCTATCTGTCAGCTGATAAAAAAACATTTCTAAAAGCAGTCTTGTTTATGTATGTTTTAACTTGCACACAGGCCATATTTTTTAATGTTGATGAAAATATGATACACAGATTCTAAGGCTCGTATTCCGAAACAGCGCTTGAGTTTGAGTCGAGCCTCAAGCATAGATTTTATGACAGTTCTCCATTGAAAAGTGTCAAAAATCTGTGCTTGGAGACTCGACTCAGACTTAAGCACTGTTTCGGAATACGGACCTAAAAGTTCATAATTTTTTGTTGGTGATTTTTGATTGCAGGAATATTTTCCCCAAAAAGAGGGTTTGCCGTGTTACCATTTATAAGCCGATTTTGATACTATTTGGCCATATGCTTGTGTATAATTCAATCCTAAACCAAAAATAAGTTTTTTGTACTTACCAGAAAAGCAAGGCCCAGTGCATTTACAACATTTCGTCTACCAAATATTGTTTTCGTGTGTGCACGTGTATTGCTCTTTTGTATGGAAAATTGATGAGACAACAAATCGTTTCGATCGTTTCTACATAACTTATTTTTGCTGTCTCATGTTTTCTCCGACGAAATTTTGTAAATGAAGTGGGACTTGCCCTTCTGGTGACTGTCCACAGAACGCGTGCTCGCAAAAGAAGCATTTAAATGTGTTGTGTTACCTCGTTAGGAGAGTTGGGTACTGCGTCGCGCTGCATGATGGGATGCGCGAGCGCGGCCAGCGAGGCCAGCACGTCCCGTGCGGCGGCGGGATAGCGCGCGTCACCCGCGTCCCCGCACGCGCGCGCGCCGCCCAGGCACGCCTCGCACGCCTCCAGCGCGCTGTCCGACACCAGCTCGTTGCAACTGCCAACACAATCATTGATAGAGTCTGTTCAGAAAGAGAACCGTCGTGGGATTGGAGGGCGCTGCTGTGCTTAATCACCTTTTTTGGATAGTGGGCAATACCATAGCGCGTCTGTCGCATTTTGATCCTATCACAACTAGTGTACTATTCCTTTATTTAATTTTTATGATACAAAATGCTGTCAGAAAGAAAGGGATGAGCTGCCATATAAAAATCGAAACGTTAGTTCTCATCTCATTGCGTATTTAAATATATTTTCTAAACAACACAATTTACAAAAAAAATTGCCTCGAGCGAAGCTCGGTCACCAAATCCTAGTACATAATTAAAATGAAATGAAAATGGCTTAATCTTTTGCTACTTTGGAAACCGTATGGAAGTTATGTTTAGTCTATATAGATAGTGCAATTCACGAAGACGCGCCCCACCAATTTTCGGTTGAGGGGATCGCGGGGTGCGGGGAGTTTGCTCCGAGCGGCAGTCGCGAACCGTAGTCTATTCATTGTAGTGTGCGTGTGCATTCATAGGTAATTAGTGTGTACCGATAACACTCAAACATTGACGGAAGCTAGGAATAATGAGAATACTAGAGCAGTTTCATACAGTAGAATTGAGCATTCTGAATCGATTTAAAAATATAAGAAAACTGGATCAGCCCTAGGATATTGAGAAGACTACTTCAGCCTGAAAGGCCTGAAAGGCCTGAAAGGCTGAAGTAGTCTTCTCAATATCACACTACTCCTCTGAAAACTGATTTTATGCAGGTGCAATTATTCATAGACAGATAAAAACTTTGTTTGCGCAATATAATTGAAAGTCAAACTACAGGGAAAAATAAAAACAGTATCAAATTGTTTCGCTCATATCCTTATTTTTAGGATGGTATAGATAGAGCATGGGACAGGATATAAGTAGGCACTATAATAAGCTAAGTTTCTAGACTACCACTTAAACATAACACTGACTAGTCCTATGTAAATAAATACCACATAAAATTAAATAGAGTTTTCGTTTAGGCATAAAACACACTATATCGCACGCATCGCATTTACGTACGGAGAAACAAACGTCAAAGTTTTGTTCAAACCACAATACGCTGCGTTTTGAATAGACTTCAGTCATTAATATATAAATGCTATCTAGCCCCAAACTAAGCAGAGATTGTATGATGGGAACCAGAGCTAATCTATTGTAGCGGCGCAACTATGGTGATCACTCAACCCTTATTTGCAGGATTTGCGAGACAAGATGGGCTGACTAAGCTGTAAGTATGGTTTAAGTACCTACGTCACCATTAAAATTCTACATGATCCCTGAGTAACAAAGGCTAATTCTTTGTTATGACTTTCATGCACTGACGTCCGACCGCAAATCGCTGCGGTGCTGTGTATTATACGCCTTATTTTAAGGAAGGCAATAACCGCGTTATGAGAAACATGACCTTTGAAACTGAATCTTTACATTCAATTAGATGAGAAATATTTGAGGCTTCTCAGAATTACTTGGAAACCTGCAAACGCCTGTAGGTATTTGAAATAATATAAGAATCACTACCTATTTTAGGTAAAATGTTTTTTTCACCGTTCAAATTAACCGTTTCAAAATTAAAAAATGGGTTTTGATGCAGTTTTTTCCAATTAAGGGGGTACGATTTCTATACAAACTTAATTTACACAACTATGGGCGAATAAAGTATTAATGTACAATGAAATAGCTGTAATAGGCTTTTAAAGTGGTCCTTATTACCGGCCAGTTATATAAAGTTGGAGTGTTAGCCGTTGGTCGTGGCAGTCGAGGCTTCAGAAAAAGAACTAACAAACTTTTACGACTATTTAAAGAGAGGAAATTGGAAAATTATTTCGCTAAAAGCAGAAAAAGGGGAAAAATGGTTTTAAGAAAAATGATGATTGTAAAAATCAAAGCAAAGTTACAACCATGAAACTTGGACAATAATACATAATTCACGAATGGAACCTCTTTGAGGCGCATTTAAAATCCTTTCACCACACTGGTTCGAAAGAACTAGTGATACGAGAGGCAACTTAAAGTTAAGTAAGATACACCTAAGTACGATATTCAGATCGACCTGCTTATAACAGCTGTTGTCTTGTAGAAAGAAACTTTAAGCAGGTGCTATCTAGTGTAGTAGTGTTCATACCTCGTGTGTAGGTTTCCTGTGCATGCCTATTATAGTTATGTGCATTTATTACTCTGAGCCATAAACTTTGCAATTCAATACACATTCATTACAGATGCTAGAATGTAGTTACTGAATCTACATTGGACGTTTAGATAAAGGATCTTCGTCAAACAAGCTAGGACACGTATAAAATGTCAGTAAAATTTGCGAACAAATGGTAAATTTTATTGCTTAGGAATCTCTACCAGCCTACCAGCTTATAATAAAATAAGAATATTTTTTTGTATAACTGTGTAGGAATATATCAACCGTTTTGTTATACGTAGGTAAACGTATTGGTATGAAAAATATATTATGTAATGTAGGCTACCTAGGTGGTAATTATATTTTAGATTTTTTTATTTTACCTTTTTATAGCAGAAAAAAGTATCAAGATAATAAATTCGACACCTTTCACAAGTGGGGATGTAGCTCAGTGGTTGAGCGTTCGCTTTGCATGTGAAAGGCCCCGGGTTCGATCCCCGGCATCTCCAACTTTTTGCTGAAAGTTAACTAGAAGATTTCAGTTTATTTTTAAGTTTTAGTATTTTTTAAAGGTAAGACTTGCTTGATTCGTTTAGTTACTTATGCTCGGTTTCACGGATGACTAATCGCCCAATAAATTTTTGCCAGTTGTTTTTTTTGCTTTCAAAATAAGAGTTACTACCAAATAACATAATAATAAAATAAATAATAACTGTTAACTATTTCAAAACATGTCGTTGAATAAATCCATGAAAATTATTAAATATCTTCTTCTTCTTCCCCTTTTTTGAAAAATTACGAAAAACTATGCTTGAGGAGATTAGATAGAGGAGAGGAGACTTTCATAATATTTTATTTTATCAAGTTTTTTGAAAACCAAAAAGGTTTGTAAATAACTGATTTATACGATAACAGATATAAAAAAATAGTTATATTGAGAACCTCAATGTTTTTTTTTCTATAATACGCGTAATAATAAATGGCTTAGAGCAAAACTTAAACCAAATGGCATTCGAAAAAAAACAATGACGACCTATGTCCGGAGATAAGTGTCAAAAAAGCTGTTAAAATAGTACATTGTTCACCGAGAGGAGAAAGTGACCGATCGGGAATCGCAGTTTCTCTCGAGTGATACATAGTGCTTTATACTACACCTACAAAGAAAAATAAAAAACGAAATCTAAAAAACACAAATTGGAAATGGCGCCAATGGCGCCTGCAATTTTCACATGTTCTTTTTTTCAAATTGTTTATCCTGCCGGCGCAGGGTCGCACTGCCAGCCCGACACCATCCAACACACAACTATTGGCCAGTGGCCAGTGTCATTTTGCGCAAACTTTGAGATAAAAACTCACTGTAAAAACTTTTTGGCTTTTGATATTTAGGTTACCGGCGCATAGTCTTACCCAAAATTAAGAAAGAAAAACCACGTAAGAAATGGATTTTCATACACTTTTCTCTCCCGCTCAGATGCGTTTTCTCCCCGCATATTTGTTCGATATGCAATGACGTACTTTCTACCGTAAATTTGATAAAGTATCAAGGTACTTTCCAAGCAGGTGTAGTATAAATGTATTACCTCTTTATGCTGCGCGATAAGGCTCTGTAATTCAGCTACTTTCACCTTCAGTTCACCTATTTCCGTTTCCTGGTACCGAACGTCGCATTGAGACATCTCTATCGTTTGAGACATATGCGCGTTTCTGAGTAACGCTTCGTCCTTTGCTCTCTTTTCCCTGTAAAAAGAGATAGTATGAATAAACTTAGAAAAAAATTGGCACACTTTACTACTAGCTGTGCCCGTGACTTCGTCCACGTGGAATAGTGTCTTTGGGTAGCATTTTTAATTTGCAACGGAAATATCTTTGAATGTCATATTTATTTTACATCGAATCAAAATTGTTTTAAGCTTCTAGCTCTAAAAAATGAAGATACTTCCATACAACTTTTCAACCCCTTATATCCCTTTTTTCTCGTTTTAAAAAGCAGCTTATGTCCTTGCTCGGTCTCTAAACTATTCGTGTACCAATTATTAAATTTCATTTAAATCGGTTCAGTAGTTTTGGTGTGAAAGCGAGACAGACTAATTTATTTTCGCATTTATATGATTAGTAATTGAATAAATACATATGTTACTTTGTCTTTGACTCCCCTACTTCTTCGCTCTTCTTCATGCAAAGGTTCTCTGGAAAAGATCGCTCTTCAGCGATAAGACCACCTATAATGGTGCCACTGAAAACCAGCGCTGCAAGGGCTACCGTGCTCTTGCAGCGTTCATCACTCACTTTTCAATCTTCCTCTCTATATCAACGTAATCGTGCTGCATTTCATTGACGACTGAGTTCAGATGGTTCACCTCCGCTTTCTGTTCGTCATACAATCTGTTCGACTTGTCCACCTTCTCTCTTAGGATCTTGACTAGAGTTCTTTCGTTTTCTAAAGCCTCTTCCAGCTGTCTGTTCTCTTGCGTTAGTTCTTCTATGCGTTTTTCGAGGTCCATTGTCTTGTCCTGAAATAGTAAAGAAATAATTGAAATAAGTTCTACGAAATACCTGAATAATTAATTTATTTGTGAAGGCTGCAGAAACCGTAGACTGAATTAAAAAAAATACATATATTTTGACAGATGGTCGTGTTAAGCAAATTGTGTGAAGCGAGCCCAAAGTGAGGCAGCAATAAGCGTGTCGGGTGAGCAAAGGCAACCCAATTCCATAATTGAATGACATGGTTTTCAAATATGTCCACATTTTTAACTTTTAATAAAAAAGCGGGAGGTTCTCAATTACGTTGCATTTTTTCTTTTAATTTTGGATATCGCATAACTTCGTCATTTATGAGCTAATTTGAAAATGTTCTCCAAAAGATATTTCATCAAAATTGGTTCAGCAGTTTGGCTTTGAACTCGTTTCAAATTTTTTTTAAACTTCACTTGTTTAATATCAATTTACCACGTCATGTATCTTTTTCAAAATGAAAAAGCCGGCCAACTTTTTTACTTATTATAAACACGAACAATGTATTTAAAAAACACTAGCCGATGCTAGTGTTTTAGTGCTGCGGAGTGCGGAGCCGCGGGCCGATGCCCGCGGCTCCGCACATCGTTGAACACTAACAATAATTACACATATTGACCACAAAATAATATTACTTACATTATTAATATGTTAATAATGTAAGTAATATTAATACATCATAATAATAATATACATATTAATAGGTATTCAACATATACATACTTAATACTTTAGTTCATTAACATATTGTGCTACATACGGTTAATATATATGATACCACATATATAACACACACATAATATTAACATACACATATGGCACATATGTTATTACACACAGTACAATAACATTTGTACATAAGAAATTGTATGTGGGTTACATATACAAGACCTATATTGCCTAACCAAACACAACACACTACACATGTGTAACAATACACATGTGTAGTGTACAATACACATGTAGTATGTGTAATTATACTAGTTTGTGTATATAGTAATTAATTATGTTGTTATTAACATACATATTAATAATATGTATTACCATATTAGTACTAGTATAACTATATGTGTAGTACATATGGATTGTCATGTATTGTTGTTATTGTTGTACGGTAATAGTGTTTATTACATCATAATGTTATATTATTTATAGATTGGCGGAACATATTTACAGCTTTGGTATGATTGACGCGATTAGGGCCTTCCGAGTTTTTGGGGTAAGTACAAGTTCGTTAAAAAGTGGTTGGCAAATACATGCATAAAACTCTGATTTTGCTGACTGACTGACAATTAATTAACACAGCCTATATCGTCGTTGTGGTGCGAGAAGTAACTAAGTGCAAAAAGCTTGTCTCGAGATAATCGCGTTTTAAAGTTTTTTTGTTCTTAAAATGAGTGTAACTTATCAACACTTATAGTTACAAAAGAGGTTTATTCACATAAAATATAGGTAATTTTACCTTACACACTAACGTTCAACAAATTAATGTAAATAATTATATGGTTACTGAGATACATAACAAAAAGTAAGTTAATTAATTCTGGCATACACATTAACGTAATACCTTGATTCAATATTACTTAATATGATCCGTTGATGACTCTTACCGGACAACAGAATTTCATTTCATTCAATAGCTTTTTATCTGCAAAAAATCACTAAGTGACTTTAGTGAGCAGTGCAACCCCAAGACTTGAAGAATATTATAAGTAAAGTGATTGAATTAAACTACTTAAGAACCCTTAGGTGATTTTTGTAGACAGATTTTTGCCTCTACGGGTAGGGGTATAAAAAATTGAAGTGAACGCTGAAAACTACAAAAGTATAAAAACTGTTAATGGCAATGGTATTGCATTTATTAAGCGTTGTTTTGGTGGCCATGCATTATGTTCTAAGATTTAATTATTTAACTATTCTTAGCTTATCTTTACTTCTACTTTACGCACTGATAACTTGAGAAATAATGAGCTTTTATTTAATTAAAACAGAGGTATTTTAGTACTTTTATTTAACGCTGCTGGTCGTTTCTCTCAGGTATTGACTTTACCAGTACAGCAAATTAGATTTATTTCGAAATTTGTAAAAATAACGCTCAAATTTCAAAGCAATGTTTGAGAAAAAACTTATTTGATCTACTGGCCGAACTAAAAAACCGTGCCACAGTTAAAAAAGAAGAAGGGCATAAAATATAAAACAGAAAGTGTTGTGCGGTGTGGCGTAAAAAGACTTGACAATTGTAAAGTTAAAACATTACAGAAATAAGTATTACTAAGCTTGTAATCATTAGTCATTATAAGTATTACTGTTATCATTGCTATCTGATTCATAGAATACAATGACTTTAGTGCATTTTATCAAAAAGAACTGCTGTACAACAGAAAACCCTCTTTAGAGGTCATTGAACTTGTCACAGAGTAGAGAATAGTACGCTTTCATGCCCCCTTACAGTACATCCTGAAAAGGGTGTTTTTTTGGATATTTTGTATGATAGCTTGAAAAGCTTTTGAGAAAAATAACATACCTTTTTCTATTCTGATTAAAACAATTAGTTCATGGTAAATTTTACCCTCTGCAATTCAAATTCATTGGAGGTCATTGACATTAAATAACAATACAACAAGCTAAAGCCAGATCTTCATACTTCTGGCTTTAATGTGAAAACAATAACATAGCTGCGGGTAAATACAATTAAGACAAATTTAATTGAACAGCGTCAAGAATTAAATAAAAATAAAATAAGCCTTTATTACTGTTTACAATAATGTTACTAACTAAATTAACTATTCCACGGACAATCGTTAAAAGAAAAAGCTTGTCCTTCGACAAAGGCCTCCCCTAAAGTCCTCCATCGTTCTCTATCTTTTGCCATTCTTGTCCATTCGGGCGTCAAGAATTACTTGTCAACAAATAATTATTTTTACACAAAAATTACTTCCGTCACTAAAGTTTAACCAAACTACAGTTCTCATTTGTTTTACAACTCGTTTTATGCCTTTTCACAATCAGCGCTCCAGCTCAGCACATGGAATTGGCTAAAAAACAATCTATGCTTAATCTACAATAGCAATTTCTATTGTTTGGATCAGATAACACCTTCCAAGGTGCATTTCATTCATTCAGCATATTTTTGTAGGATTTTTGAAAATGAAGGTGTTGTGTATGTATGATTTTTCATCCTGGCCAATTTTGACTATGCTGGCGACATTGCTGCTTTTTATTAGGAGTTAATTTAGTATTAGCCAGTTTTGGGAATAGAACATCCCTTCTGGGACCGAGCAACGAGACACATCACTAGTCTAGTAGTAGGTAGATGTTTTGTCTGCCGTGTTATAAAATTATACAGAGTTTTAGGATTCGCAAGTTCGGCAAGTTTATCATGCGCACTTGATGTGCGGACAGGTTTTTCCGCAAGTATACCGCTGGTGGGCCCTTTTTGCGTGACCCTTGACACGTGTTGCTCGAACTTTTTTAGGTTCTACAACACGCCGCGCGCCGGTTTCCTCACGATGTTTTCCTTCACCGTTTTGAGAGTACTGGCATAGTGCACATACATTTTTCGACAGAAAAACTCATTGGTACACAAGTGGATTTGAACCCACAACCTTCGGATCGGAAGGCGGACATTATTGAATATAATTTCAGCATTATTTTGACAACATTCTTCAAGATAAAACGAAATTGCTGTTCTAGCTAAATACACCATGCTAGCGGCTGGCAAAAGTTGTATGAAAATCCATTACTGTTGTGTTTAGCAGCCACATAAATTACATAGTAAAGTCATATCCTGTGGATTCATTTAAAAATGGAACGATCTTGTACTCCGAAACCAAGGAGGTCACATTTATAAAAGGTTATATTTAAATTTCGAACTGGCTTGCAAAATTAAATGTTTTTTAAAAACAAAAAAAACTTATACTTCAACGCGAGAAAAACTAGTGTTGTTCGTTGTTTCAGCTCGTGAATATTTTTACTTTGTCGTTGAGATTATTTGCCCAGAGTCTTCACTTCTACTCGTCTCTTGCATACATCTAGATTGGATTTCCAAATGTGCCCACAGTTTTTTTTTCATCAATGGACAAAATCCAAGTGATTGTCTGAAGATTCTTACAGTGTTACCAAGGCAAAATACCCCACACTCTCAAGGTTTTCCTTTCACAAAGGTTCTATATTCAATGCCCCACCCGACCCAAATCAAGCGATAATACGTACTAATGAAAGATCCTGTAATTAGTTACATGCTATCAATTATTTATATACCGGGTAGGAGTCCTGTGGGACAGTGGCTAACTGGATTACCGGTATCAATCTGTGGGTGTTTTGTCTTGGGGGAATGTAGTATTGGTTAGTCGGTAATGAGCCGTTTAGTTCATTGCATAAGTTTGCTGGTAATTGATTACATTTTATATTGTACTAGCCGTGATTCCCGGCGATGCCCGGGAAAAATGCTTGAGGCTCGACTCGGACTCAAGCACTGTTTCTGAATATGGGCCCAACCTTTGTGAATTATGGGTACCTCAAGTTGGCAAGTTTATCATGCGCACTTGATGTGCAGGCAGGTTTTTCCGCAAGTAGGCCGCTGGTGAACCCTTTTTGCGTGAACCTTGACACATGTTGCTCGAACTTTTTTAGGTTCTACACACGCCGGTTTCCTCACGATGTTTTCCTTCACCGTTTTGAGTGCACATAAATTTTTCGACAGACTGGTGTACCAATGAGTTTTTCAGTCGAAAAATTTTCTGGATCGAGTGGATTTGAACCCACGACCTTCGAATCGGAAATCACTACCTATTGAGATGAGTTCCCATAGCGCAGGAACTCATATCGTGAGTGGTTATGCACGAGTTTCATGTTAGTATAGAAATTTAAGAAATTACGCGTTTATGCCTACACATCGTCACAGCTTAGTTTATAGCAGTTTTGCCTTCTCACTGAAGGCCGTGGGTTCGATCCCCACTGAAGACAAATATTATGTTGGACTAGGTCGGTTTAAAATAAAAGTATTTATTTACAAAGTATAGGTTATAATGTTAGCTATTTGATTCCTAAATAGTAGAAGCTTCGCTTTGTTTGGGGCTAGATTACATGAATATTGTGCGGAAGGTTCGCTAACATTTATAATTAAAGGGGCACGAGTGGTCTTAAACGAGTACTGGTGTGGCGGCCCCGCCTTCCGATTCTAAGTTCGCAGGTTCAAATCCAGTCGTGTACCAATGAGTATAACGGTCGAAAAATGTATGTGCTGGCATAGCGCCAGTACTTTCAAACAGTGAAGAAAAACATCGTGAGAAAACCGGCATGTCGTAAATCTAAAAAGTTCTAGACTCACCTAGCTTTAAGACGTTTCAAAGTGATCCTTGCGATCCTACTGAATAAATACACTTTTGATTTGATGTGATTTGTGTGGTGAGCAAGGATTTCTGTTCTCTGTCTGGGTGTATTCTAAATAAATGTATTCAAGTATTCTATCTGGTTCCCATCAAACAAGCTCTACTTAGTTTGGGCTAGATAGTGCTGTGCAAAATTGTCCACAATATGTATTTTTTATTTTATATGAAGAATGTTATGCGAGTGAATGAAGCGAAAGAGGTGTATAAGTTGTTTGCAATAATCAAACATAAACTGAATATGACGTGACTGTTCCTGATATCTATTGGCGATTGTGAGCAACTAATTGTGAGTAATTAGTTATAATATAATTAAAATCCCGCGCGAGCGAGAATGATGGTTGACCGAGGAAAATGGAGGAGGAAGACCATTCTCCTCTGTCAACCGTGTCAACACGTTGTGCCGACCCCACAAAAAGTGGGATAAATGCAAGAAGAAGAAGACTTACATCTTGAGTGAAGATATTTTTCTCCCCGAAGCAAATAGCGGTGGCTTTGATGATAAACTTCAGATCAGCTTTGCTCGGGTCTATAAGGTGCAGAGCTATCAGCAATTCGGACGGTGAAACTGAAACACAAAAGATTAAATAAATATAAATATTGTGGACAATCAACACAACAGTTTTAGTAGTAGTAGAGCTCTTTGTGAGTGGCTCGTCCGGGGAAGTACTACCACCATGCCTATTTCTGCCGTATTTCTGTTGCCGCTATAACAACAAATACTAAAAACAGAATAGGCCATACAACATATTTTTTCCCGTTTTTATAAATAAATTTTAATAAAACAAGCGGCCGCCCGCGGCTTCGTTGGCCCCGTTCCTGTTAAATTTTCGGGATAAAAAGTATCCAATGTCCGTCTCCTGGATTTAAGCTACCTCTCCACCAATTTTCAGCTAATTCTGCTCAGCCGTTCTTGTTATAATATAAACACGACATTCTCGTATACACTCATCAACATTGTCTAGCGATATTCAACATTTTGTTGATTTTTACAAAAACTGAAAACAACTTCTTTAGAAACTAGATATGGCAAGAATCTTTATTTTTTTTTGTTTATTATTAATAATAAAATACAACTGTTTGATATTATTTTATAATAAAAATTAAAGAAGGAACAAAATCTCGAAAAATCAGAAAATCTATTCGAAATGGAATATCCCTAGACAACGTTGACGTGTGTACATATGATTAAAAACAAATCTAGAAACATACATTTTACCGTGAGTGCCGCGTCCCGCGCGCCCGCCACCCGCCACTAATACTCCACTACATTGGTACTCTCAAAAGTGAAGTAGTACATCGTGAAGAAACCGGCATGTCGTAGCATCTATAAATTCAAAAACATGTGAAGTGTACACGAAAGGAGCATCTCCGAGGCGCACTTAAATTCTTCCACCCCACTGGTTTGAAAGAACCAGTGGCTCAATAAGAAGCTAGAACCATCGCCTATCACAAAGCATTGCTACGTAGGTCACGCATATCAGGAACGTGCCCTACGATGCATTGCTCTGGTCCATCAACTTGAGGCATACAGATGTACAGATGTATAACGGCACCCACACCCTTCAAACCAAATTGCAAGACCTGGTACAAATTCCTCATTTCTCATCAAGATCTTTTGAGGATGTCTGTCTGGTCGAAAGCCAAGCTATTCAAGTTGCAAAAATAACTTGAGGCATAATTTCCAAGAAAGTAATCATAATTCCCGATGTTTAGTAATTTTCTTAACTTTTCTACACAACAGTCCAACTCTGACTAATAAAATAATGCACTCTAAGTTTATGGGTATCGTGGCACGTTTACCGACTTTTTATAATCATAATTCTGCTTCCTTGATTTGTTGTTTATCCATAAAGTAAAAGCTCTTTGAGTAAGTACTTGAGTAGGAGATGAAAAGATAGATAGGTAAGCGGTCACCGTCGCCCATAGACACCAACACCACCAAAGGTGCCGTCGTTTAAAGGTGTTTTAAATTTTTAGTGCATACTGCCAAGGAATGCAAATCTTTATCGTTGTCAAAATTTCCCAAGCCAGCAAGCAATTTTCCAAGGTAAATCTTAACGACCAACCCATACAGTAGAAGAACCCTAGGAACTCCGATTTTCGATATCAAAAATGTTCGCGTTCATAATAGAGGTTATAATTTTGTTCCTTAAATTTAAATAGTGAAGAAAAACACTGAGGAATAGGGTAAATATAGGCCAAGGGCCACCCTCACTACTAGAAGACTTAAAAACGAAGAAGTTCTTTTAATAAGCATTTTAGCGGGCCAAAAAAAATTAAAAAAAAATGTAAAAGAGACAAACGAGCTTACGGCCCACCTGATGGTAAGCGGTCACCGTCGCCCATAGACAAATAAGATATACTTATAGATAGGTAATAAATGACAAATATAATGTTTGTGTTCAACAGGCAAGTTTTTAAATTAAATATCTGTAGTATCTGTCTGAAGGTGCCATAAGCACCTTCTACCTATTATTTCTTCCTTGGGTCCCCTCACCTTTCCTTTCTATTTTATTTTGTAAGATTTGCGTACATAACTCTGCGCGTCTTTTTTTGACGTAGACTTGAGAACTCCTTGCTGAGGTTCACAACCTCCTTGGTTTTGCAATACTTGGCCTCTTTTGTTTGTGTTGTACTTATATTTATTTATTTAAAGGGGCATACAATACTTCAAAATTTTTGTAAGTTACATAATATAAGTTACTCATTGTTTTTTTTTTGGACAATTTAAAATTTTTGCATTCGAATATATCATTCAAATTCAAGTCCAAAATCATTATAAATAGATAGCAAACCACAAAAACTGAACCAAATTGAGCCAATCATGCCGGAGGAAACGCAATCTAACACCTTAATTGTGGCTTTTGAAGGTTATGAAGTACAATTATAGACAAAATAAAAACTTATTTAACATAGAAAATCCTTAATAATCTACGATAATTATCTACTGAAATCTCAATACCTACAGCTATTTTTGAGATGGTATGCATTTTCTTGTCACAGTGTTAACACACGGTAGCAAGATCTCTTTTTTTTATGTGTTTTTGTTTTTTGTTTTTAATTCCTATTTCGTTTTTTTTCTGCATATAACATGTTATTTCTTTGTTTTTAAATCCCGCTACTTACTTATTTTTTTTTCTGGTTCGACTACCACCTACAACGTCGAACATTGGGGTATGCTGAAAACCAGCCCTGTGCATCATCTATGTATGTTGCACAGAATTAGTGCTGAGCCTACTCTTAATGTCAAACTGTAAAATTTATATAATGTGTTTTCTTTTTATGTGTTGTGTCTTATTTGGCAATAAACTTCTTTGTATTTGTATTTGTATAAAACATCCTTGCACTCCGAACTATGAATTACCATCAATGTTTAGTGATTTGATAATGAAATAAATCGGAATAGATCAAAGCTGGTTACGACAGCTGCCCTTGCCCTATAGTTGCAATGTTGGTTTATGCCAAAAGAAGTTGGCATGTATAATTGGCTGTAAACTTCGACAGAACAGCCAAAGATTTTAGACTTGACGACGCCTAATAGACGTCTTGTATTTAAGCATTTTATACGCAGTAATATAATGTATTTACTATTATGCTAGTAGGTACCTAAATAAGGACACGTTGAAATAATTCATGCGCAGAACAATCTGCAGATTAACGTTAGCACCGCTCCCAAAATTTGTATTCAAAGCAATAATGTAAAGATTTTATCTGAGAAAGTACAAAACCTCACAAATGTGAATGAAAAGTACTGCATATTTTACAACTCGCTGTAGAAAGTCACTGCTAAAACTGTAACTGCAAAATCACATTTCGTGTTACGACTAAAAATCCAGGAAAAAGCTAAATTGATTTTAAGTAAGTACTTGTATATTCCCACGCGAGTATTTTGAGGCCATTAGCGCTGGCGCCGCTACTGACTTCTGAACTTTTATAAACCTGGCTTAATATTCAGTTAGTAGGTAGGTAGATCCATTTTCGAAGGCCAATCGTTAATTATTTTCTCTTTTTCTTAACCTACTTGTTCATATATACAGGTATAAACATACAGGTGGGCACGGCATGGGTCCCGCCAAACATTGTCACGAGGAACAATATCGTGGACGCTGTAAGGTGAGTGTGAGTACACTTCACGTTGAGCCGTCCCTCAGAAGCGCTGAGCCTTGGTTACACATACCTACTTGTTTCATCTATTTTGTTTGAAGGGTGTGGGTGCCGGAAGATTAAGTACTGTGGCACGGTAAGCATCAATATTATGTGGGGCAGTGCATTGTAGGGCACGTTTTGCCGTGCGTGACCTGCGAGGCAATAGCTTATTGTTGACAATGATTACCTCTTAGCACAGGATGGGCCATTTCAAAGTCAAAGTCAAAGATATCTTTATTCAGTAGGAACTCAAGGATCACTTCGAAGGAAGAAATTGAATTGAATTGAAGAAATTTTATTTGACTCTACGTACTAGTTGTTTCAAAAACGTAAGTGGTCACCTTTAGATGACACCTTCATTATTAAGTGCCTTTGATATTTTTTATTTTTATTTGGCTATCGTTGTTTGTTTGAGCCTTAAAAAGATGGTTGTATTACCTGATGGATAATCTTATCGATAAATAGAAAAATTTGCCTATAATGCACCTTTACTTAAATAAAGTACAGCACAATTTAAAACAGAAAAGTAACATTAAAATCATTCAAAAGTAACCAGCACTCATCGCAATCTGGAGAACAAATAGATTTTTCAAAGTTGTATTTTTACTCTAAAGGATATAAAAGTATTGTGTGCACTTTGTTCTATTTCACAAGCGAATAACCACGGGACCCCAGACGTTCATATTTTAAATCATATCTTTTCTTTAAAATGTCTACGTTAATTCTTTAGTTGAATAAAGCATAATATTTCTCCATTATAAGTATCTTTGTATGTATCAGCTTCGTTAAATGTTAAAGCGTTAGGTACATTTCGGAAGAATCAATTAAGCTTCATAATTGGAAGTTTATAACATAATTAGGAATAAGAAAGCGTATTATACTTTAAATCGTGCCCCTACTCCTCTATTTGCAATGCCTGTAGGTATATATATACCTACTTTTTCGTATCTTATTTTTATATGCTGTGTAGGTATGTGTTATACCTACATTCCTCCAAGACTTTAATATAACTTTGAAGAGTAGCGTGTGCTAATGGTTTGTCTTCTGCGTAAAATTATGAAGTGACATTTGATTAGATAATGCGATGCACCTAAAGAATGCGCGGTGCAACATGCATCATGGTTGTGGTTTGGCTTGAAGATGGAGCGTAGGCGCTAACATCCTGGCCCCGTTGAAAATCTTCGGTTTTCAACCCTCTAGTTCATCTGAAGTAGGCAGGGCGACAAGGCGGACTAAAGGGCGGCGTACACATCCTCTTGTTGTGTTTACATCAGCTACTCGAGGGATACCATCTTCTGGTCCACAGAATAGTCTTGAAATTCGTCCAAGCCTCCAGCAGAGCGGCGGTACATCGTCTTCTTGTATAAGAACCAAGTCTCCTATTTTAGGACTCAAGGAGTTGGTTTTCCATTTATGGCGTTGCTGCAATTCAGCAATATATTCACGCTGCCAGCGCTTCCAGAAGTGTTGATATATTTGCTGCAGTCGAGCATAGCGTTGCAGATTGTTAGGGTTGCAGTCTTCCAGATCAGGTGATGGTGGAGCGGTGAGAGCTCGACCAATGAGAAAGTTCCCGGGAGTAAGGCACAGGAAATCATCGGGAGAGGAAGACAGAGGGCATAACGGACGGCTGTTTAATATGGCTTCTACTTGTGCGAAAAGAGTTGATAATTCTTCGTACGTCAAATGAGAATTACCCATGACGCGTTTGATATGAAATTTGGCAGACTTTCAGAAAGTCTGTATTAAAACTGTCGTGACTCCAATATGCGCTCAGCCTAAGTCATGATAACGGAAAGGATTTAAAACTAGTTTAAATGTGTAAGAAAGATGTGAAAATGCTAAATAATTAATATTCTAATTTCCGCTGAGATTAGGATAATTGAACGAACACAAACCGGTCCGCCTCCGGCCCGTAGGTTTGTGTCCGTTGACATGCACTTAGAGATATATGTGATGTCGTCACATGCATCGGTCCACAGGCTCGTGTTGCTAACTAAACTATGAATGCATATGTTCATTCATTTGTTTTGTATTGCTATAGAGCCCTGTGGATTTATGTTCATACCTATGTTATGTGCACTATATCTACCTTTAAGAGGTGGAAACTTATGATGATTGTTGTTCAGGCTTTTATTCTAAATTGAAGCTGAATCGTGACTCGATTATCGAATTTTAATAGATCGATTCACGCTTGAGCGTTGTTTTGAGAATGGAGCTTTTGCTGTAATGTACGCACGCACCTCCCTAAGGTGGTATGATTATGAATATGACGTAAATATTATATTGTCTCGCATTATACATAAATAAAACGATGCTTGTCTTCCATAGGTTGTTCAGATTCCTTTTACGATTATGTAAAAAATCTAGAAATCACATTTGTTAAAAATTTTGAAATTAACATGAGACAATAACCCGGTCGCAAGCTCCTTGATCTTTTAGAAAATATTCCTTTTAACTCCCCTTGCCCTTGTTTCCCACAAGAATACCTACTTAAATTATTTATACGATTCAGAATATTTTCCACAATTAAGTTTAATAACCGAGAATTTCGCCAAGGCAAAAAATTTATTAAACATTACATCAAAATAAAACATTTGTAAGTTATGTATAATTTCTTGATAATTAAAAAATAAAACATGTTAAAACAGAAGAAATTATTTTTCTTTCAATTATAAAGTTTACAAAAAAAAATATCACGGATTTCCACTTGCCACAATCTCACCTGATGGTAAGCGACGATGTAGCCTACGATGAATCAGAATGGTCTAGAAGACACCCATTCACTCTTGCCTTGAAGAGGCCCAGATTGTAGTGGTCAGGAAAAACAGTCGACGGCAATGAGTTCCATTCCCTGGAGGTTCGCATAATGAAGTTGGAGCCAAAACGCTTAGTGCGAATGGGTGGTATGCTATGGTTAGCATACCACCCATTCGCACTAAGCGTTTTGGCTCCAACAGGAATTGGCAGGTATGGATGGTACTGAGCCGTGCGTCTACTAGTCCTATGGCGGAAGGGAGATGGTGGTATAAGATCATGCAGTTCCTGACTACATTCCCCAAAAAGCAACCTATAGAATATCAATAGGCAAGCAACTTTAAGACGATGCGCTAGACTCTTGATCTCTGCCTGACACGGGAATGAGGCGTGATTTTATGTATGCATGGATAAATTTATCTGTAAACTAGCGGCCGCCCGCGGCTTAGCTCGCCCCGTTACCATTCCCGTTAAAAAAAACATATTTATTCACCTTTTACCTTCTCTGGACCTCCACAAATCATTCAAGACCAAAATCAGCCAAATCGGTCCAGCCGTTCTCGAGTTATAGCGTCAGGAAGGAAAACCCGACTTATTTTTATATAGTAGATTGAAAAATTTGCCCTTACTTTATTGATATTAAATACGTACTTGCAGCCTAGATTTCTCTACAGAATCAGTTTTATCCTTGGAAAGTTCTTCCTTCTCCATGTTCAGAGCTTGTATAATAACTTCCAGCTCCCTGATCCTCGTCACCATCTCTTGAGGAGTTTCTGGTACCTCCTGAAAGCAGTTCCAAGATCAATAAAATAGTAGCAGTAGAGCTCTTTGTGTGTTATAGTATATTGAATTAAATAAAACTTAATAAATTTCGCTCTATTTTTAGTTTTTGTTGTATCGACATGCTTATCTTGGCGATTAGCAAATCTTGGTTCAACACGTTTAGATCGTCCCGCAAGATAGACCGCAACACAATGTCATATTGTTTTGAAATTAAAAAGTTCTTAAAATGGGTCATGAAGACCGAAGTTTCTAAAAAGTTGAAGGGGTAAGAAGCTAGTAGTCAAAGTTCTGTACTGTTTTTTTATATTGGTTTTAGGGAATAATTTTGTTGTTTTTTTACTATTTTTTCGATGTGTATCTCGCTGAGGATTTGAGTGTACTGAGAGGTTTTTTAAACGAAGTCTTACCGATTGTGTGGCGCCACTACTAAGTTGATCGAAACACCTGACTTGAGCCTCCAACTCTGCGTTCTTTTTAGTCGTCGCCGCCAATTCTTCCTTTAGCTGGATTAGTTCTTCTGAAAATCAAAAATATCTTTGTAGTTATAATTTTTTGAATAAAATTACAATTAATTCCTTCCACTTTATTGGATGTTAATGTTCATCCCTCTTGTAGGGTGATGAAAATCTCGGTCGGCCCGAGAATTAGGCTCCAGATAAAGGGCCGGTTTCGCAGATTACTAATCGACCAAATAAATATTTAACAATGCTTAGCTCCAAATTTTTTGGAGCAGTATTTATCAAACAACTGTAAAAAAACTATTAGTCTAACTAACAAACTGAGCCCAAAGCTTTAGCTGGACGTTCTGGACACATTCGAATGTACATGGTGGAAGAAGGCTCAAAATATAGGGAAATTGTAGTCTACTCAGGAGTGGCACAATATAGGCTAGGGAAAAATAAAATTAATTCATGAGGACAATAGAACCATTTTAAGGTTAAAATCACATTGTCAAAGTCAAAAGTGTAATATTCAGTAGTATTAATAAGATCACTTTGAAACATCTTAAAGCAAGGTGAGTCAAGGTGCCAGTTCTACATTGCTTGGGGATATAACAAAGGAGAATGAAAGAAATGTATAATAATATAAGAATTATGAAAATGGAACATAAAACATCAAAATTTACTCCTCACACACTTAAATAACACAAAGACAACCTTAAGAACTACCCAGGAACTACTAGAAATAGCTGGATAAGTTCTATGTGTGTGTGTAAAATTGTATCATTTTATTCACATCATTGGAAATTCCCGGGAAAAATGGTTCAAGAGTATCACCCGTTCATACCCCAGTGATGGTAAGCACAGAGAGCATCAATACACAAGATGGGAAGATGTCTCAAAGCTCACAGCTCGACATCACTGAAGAAGAGTAGCAGACAACAGAACCCAGTGGAAAATGAAGGAAACCTATGCGCCGGTAGGTATCTTCATAAGGTAGGTAGACTACAGTAAGTTATATTTGACGACGTAGTGCACTAGGTACGTCACCTGAGAATCTAAATCAGTAGGTAAGGTACCTACTTAGGTACCTACAAATCCCAGTTTTTCAGGAATTTCATCGTTCGAATTCACCCGTATTATTTGGCGAACCCTGAAATTTCTACGTCGGCCGGCGTAGGTGAGTAAATTATTCTAAAATGCTTTTTAGGGTTCCGTAGCCAAATGGCAAAAACGGAACCCTTATAGATTCGTCATGTCTGTCTGTCTGTCTGTCTGTCTGTCTGTCTGTCCGGCCGTTTCACAGCCATTTTTCTCCGAAACCATAAGAGCTAGACTGATGAAATTTGGTGAGTAGATGTATTCTGTGAACCGCATTAAGGTTTTTACATAAAAATAGAAAAAAAACTATAAATTTTGGGGGTCCCCATACTTGAAACTGAAACTCAAAATTTTTTTTTTCATCTAACCCATACGTGTGGTATCTATGGATAGGTCTTTAAAAATTATGTTGAGGTTTGTAACATCGTTTTTTTCTAAACTGAATAGTTTGCGCGAGAGACACTTCCAAAGTGGAAAAAAGTTGGTCCCCCCCCCTCTAACTACTAAAATAAGAGAATGATAAAACTAAAAGAAATATATGTTGTACATTACTATGCAAACTTTCAACGATATTTGGTTTGAACGAGATCTAGTCAGTAGTTTTTTTTTTATACGTTATAAATCGTAAACCGCAATTTACCTTTCGACGAACTACAAAAACCTTTATATTATGTTAATTGATGCTACGGAACCCTTCATGGGCGAGTCCGACTCGCACTTGGCTGCTTTTTAATAATCGTGATTCAGCGTCTTCATCTTTACATGAAATGAAAAATAACGTCTGTTGATGTCGGTAGGTGTTTAAATATTGACTGGTAAAAATACTCCAGCAAAAATGTGAAAGATGTACATGCATGTACATGTTTGAAGGGTGTGGGTGCCGGTGAAATTACTGGCACGTGAGGCTGAACATCTTTAAGCCTCAAGTTGATGGACCCAGGAAAGTGAATATAGTGCAATAGGGCACGTTCCTGGCGTGCGTGACCTACGAGGCAATGCTTTGTTATAGGCGATGGTTACCACTTAACATCAGGTGGGCCATTCGCTTGTTCCAACAGCTAGTTGTATAAAAAAAATATCACTGAAAAAAAATAACGATCTTCGCTCTGGACTTGGGGAAGCTCAAAGAATCTCTTTTATTATTTACTTCACACAGCACTTTAATACATTAGGTGTTGGGTGTTGTAACCGGCCATAGGGGTAACCACGCCCTATGGCGCAGAAGGCAGAGCTACTACCAACTGAGCTGAAAGGTCAGTCAAAGGTATGAAATTAATTTAAGGAATACCAATGTATGCATCATAATTACCTTTTTTACAGAGTTCTCAACCTCAGTTAGTGAGTTTTCATTGGATGCATTTATATGATCATTAATATCATTCAATGTGTTATCATCATCAGATTTATTTCGCGTATCCTCGGCGTCGCCCGGCATCTGGCAGCTGGCTTCAGACTCACTGATGTCAAAATCATTTTCCATTTTCTGTTTGTCTGCTGCATCAGCTTCGGAGGCGGGCTTACTTAGCTGCGAGTCACCGTCGGTGAGAGCATTGTTTAGAGACTCGCTCGGAAATGTAACGGCGTTATCACCCACGTCGAACGAGTCGGCGTTGAAACCACCCGTGTTGTTCTCCAGGTAATCGCCGACGCTGCCTGTCGACAGCTCCACAGCATTCAGAAAACCTTGATTCGAAGTCGAGGACTCGTCTACCACACCGGTGTCCACACTGTTGAACTCGCCTTCCGTCAACAAATGCGAAAGGCCGTTCGAGTTTTCATTTATAAGAGGGCCTTCGTCAGTCTCCATCGCATCATCGGTCATACACTTCTGTAATTTAACAATACTTGTTGATGATCACGCTGCAGCGAGCGATACGATGACTATATTAGTTATAACCTCAACATACTTACTTGAACGTCGGTGAAAGTTTTACTTTCAATTAGGCCCCTCAGGCAACTTCAGACCTACTTTCAGAGTATGAGCAATGAAAATACATTTAAAAATTTACATTTTCACCTACAAATAATTAACACTAATATTCACAGGTAACCAACACTTTCAATTATATATTTTATATTTTTATCCTCATCCTTGCAGCTGAGGAATTAAAACTTTGTTGTTTTCCTTTATATTTGCTCCATAAAGGACTTGTAATTTTTATTTATTTTCCTACACACAGCCTATTGCATATGCTGCAGACAAGACAACCAGCGCAGCGTCTATTCCAACGGTTTCATGTGAATTTTGTTATTATGTTTATAAATAACTAGCTGATACCCGCGACTTCGTCCGCGTGGATATTTGAGTTCGTTTTTTTTAGTTTGATATGACCAACTGCTAGTTACCATTGTTTTGAGCTTGTAATTTACAGTGTATTTGAATTTGAAAGTGAGTGCTGTTGTAGCTGATTTTTTTCAGCAGTGTTTAGTTTAAGTATTATAGATGTTTCCCGCGATTTTGTCTTAGTGGTTATCATCGGTTTTTTTGTAAACATTTGTGTGTATTAAAACCTGGTGCCAGATGCTGCGGTAGTTGAAATTTTTTTAATGTTTTTTTTGCGTATTTTGTAAATCTCTTTTTCGTGATTTTGTTGAAGTGGCTAATTTGGGCTATCGTATTGACATGACTTCAGCAGTGTTTAGTTTAAGTATGATAGATGATTCCCGCAATTTTGTCGTAGTGGTTATCATCGGTTTGTTTGTGAACCTTTGTGTGTAATCGAACCTGGTGCCAAATGCTGCGGTAGCTGAAATTTTTTTAATGTTTTTTTTTGCGTATTTTGTAAAGCAATTTTTTGTGATTTTATGTTATATTAGTGGCTAATTTGGGGTTTCGTATGCGTGTTGGTGTATAATCGAATCAGATTTTTTTTATTTGACATGACCAATTGCTGGTTACTATAGTTTTGAGCTTGTACTTTAGAGTGTAATTAAATTTGAAGGCGAGTGCTGTTGGAGCCGATTTTTTTCAGCAGTGTTTTGTTTAAGTATGATAGATGTTTTCCGCGATTTTGTATTAGTGGTTATCATTGGTTTTTTTGTAAACATTTGTGTGTATTAAAACCTGGTGACAAATGCTGCGGTAGCTGAAAATTTTTTTATGTCTCAATACTCAATACTCAATACATTTATTGCATAAACATGGTTTAGTTTAGGTACATACATAGTTCTTAGGTGTAAGTCAGTATCACATGGACCCTGTGAATAGGGTAAAGCAACATGGAGGTAGGTCGAGGCTTATACACAGTAGTCGGTACGTATATATTATAATAGATTGAGAAATTCCAGGAATTATAATGTAGATAGTTTGTTACTTTATTTATATGTCACTAATTAATAAGCTTGGTAAAACAGTTTAAACGATAATGTCAAGGTCTTAAAAGTAGTCAAAGTTAGGTTTAGTGCGTAGTTATACATTTTTATTTTATTTATTTAGTCATTAGTTATGTCAAATATTCTTTAATGTCATAGTAGGCTTTGTCAATTAGGAACAACTTTAATGTTTTTGTAAAAAAGGAATCTTTTTCTATATTTTTTATTTCGGTAGGAAGCTTATTATATATTTTTACTGACATTCCATACGGGCCGTCGCTGTGCATTTTTAGTTGAGATCGCGGTGTTATTAATTTGTTTCTTCCCGGTCTTAACACGTATCTTCGAGGCATGTCATTTAAGTTTTTATAAAGGTGGGGATATTTCCTTACAAATTTACACATTTCTAGAATATAAATACTGGGTAAAGTTAATATTTTCAAGTGTTTAAAGTGTGGCTTGCAGCTTTCTCTTCGTCTTATATTTACTAGGATACGGACGCACTTTTTCTGAAGAATAAATAGGTCCTGCACATCTGTGCTATTGCCCCATAATATGATAGATTGGGAAATATGGGAGAAAATATTCGCATAATAAGCAGTTAGCGCGGTCGCCAGGTTAGTAGTCGTTTTTAATTCGCGCAAGGCGTACGTGAAGCTTGATAATTTTGATTTTAGCTTTTCTACGTGGTTTTTAAAGTTCAGATGGGTGTCGATGTTTATGCCTAGTAGGGAGAAAGTGTCGACGCATTCCAGTGGAATACCATTATGCGTCGCTTGTATGTCTATTGCACGTTTTTGAGTCGGTCTAAACTGCATAACTTTTGTTTTTGTGAAGTTTATTTCCAAATTGTGGGCCGACAACCAGTTTGATACTTCTGTGAGGGCGTTTTGAATTTTACCGGTGATGTTGTCAGTGCTGCAACATGGCATCAATAGGGAAATATCATCCGCAAAGAGAACGCTCGGTGTTTTTATACATTTAGGTAAGTCATTAATATAGATCAAGAACAATAGGCATCCGAGAACACTGCCTTGTGGTATTGAGCTGGTCACGTGGTGAGCATCGGACCTTATGTTTTTTATAACACCTACGTCATGGTCAAAGTGTTCAATTTCTACATATTGCACTCGTTTATGTAGGTAGGACTCAAACCAGTTATGTGCTAGTCCTCGGATACCTATGTCTTGTAACTTTGTTAAAAGGATATTATATTGAACTTTGTCGTATGCCTTCGACATATCTAACAGTAATCCGACCGCGTACTCTTTTTTGTCTAGAATTCCTAACACTTTATTAATATATTTATAGACTGCTAACGTCGTAGATCGATGTTTCCTGAATCCGCATTGGGCTTCGTCAAATAAGTTAAATTTCTCACAATATGAATAAACACGGCTGCACATTATTTTTTCTAGTATTTTTGACGAAGTAGGAAGTAGTGCTATGGGTCGATAGTTGTTAGGGTCGGTTTTTAAACATTTTTTATGTATAGGTTTTATTAATGATATTTTTAGCGAGTCCGGGAATGTTCCTTCTGACAAGGATTGATTTGCTAGCATTAAGTAAGGTAAAGTTAGCTCGTCCGCACATTGCCTAATTAGTTTAGGTGGCAATTCATCAATTCCGCAGCTCAGCTTGTTTTTAAGGCTTTTTAATATGACATTAATTTCTTTTTGTGTAGCTGGGCTCAGGTACATGCTATTTGTTACGCGGGTTGAGGTAGGTATGCCATTGGACGTACTCACTACTTGACCTACGGAAGCAAAAAAATTGTTAAATTCATTCGCAATTAATTTTGGGTCATTTATTGTTATGTCGTTCATTTTTAGTTTTATATTTTGTTTGTCTTTTATTAGTATTTTATTGGTTTTTTCTTTTATTATTTTCCACATACATCTGATTACATTATCGGATTTTTTTATGCGTTCAATGTAACTAAGTTTTTTTGCTCTATTTACTGCGCATTTAAGTATTTTACCGTATCGCTTGTAATATTTTTTTAATACTTTGTTGTTCGTAGTGTTTAGGTGGATTCGAAGGAGTCGTTTATTTTTACATGATATTTTAAGGCCGCGCGTCAGCCAACGATTTTTTGATTTCTTTTTGTATTTTGTAAAGCTATTTTTTGTGATTTTATGTTATATTAGTGGCTAATTTGGGGTTTCGTATGCGTGTTGGTGTATAATCAAATCAGATTTTTTTTATTTGACATGACCAATTGCTGGTTACTATAGTTTTGAGCTTGTACTTTAGAGTGTAATTGAATTTGAAGGCGAGTGCTGTTGGAGCCGATTTTTTTCAGCAGTGTTTAGTTTAAGTATGATAGATGTTTTCCGCGATTTTGTCTTAGTGGTTATCATTGGTTTTTTTGTAAACATTTGTGTGTATTAAAACCTGGTGACAAATCCTGCGGTAGCTGAAAATTTTTTAATGTTTTTTTTTGTATTTTGTAAAGCTATTTTTTGTGATTTTATGTTATATAAGTGGCTAATTTGGGGTTTCGTATGCGTGTTGGTGTATAATCGAATCAGAATTTTTTATTTGACATGACCAATTGCTGGTTACTATAGTTTTGAGCTTGTACTTTAGAGTGTATTTGAATTTGAAGGCGAGTGCTGTTGGAGCCGATTTTTTTCAGCAGTGTTTAGTTTAAGTATGATAGATGTTTTCCGCGATTTTGTCTTAGTGGTTATCATTGGTTTTTTTGTAAACATTTGTGTGTATTAAAACCTGGTGACAAATCCTGCGGTAGCTGAAAATTTTTTAATGTTTTTTTTTGTATTTTGTAAAGCTATTTTTTGTGATTTTATGTTATATAAGTGGCTAATTTGGGGTTTCGTATGCGTGTTGGTGTATAATCGAATCAGATTTTTTTATTTGACATGACCAATTGCTGGTTACTATAGTTTTGAGCTTGTACTTTAGAGTGTATTTGAATTTGAAGGCGAGTGCTGTTGGAGCCGATTTTTTTCAGCAGTGTTTAGTTTAAGTATGATAGATGTTTTCCGCGATTTTGTCTTAGTGGTTATCATTGGTTTTTTTGTAAACATTTGTGTGTATTATTAAAACCTGGTGACAATGCTGCGGTAGCTGAAAATTTTTTAATGTTTTTTTTTCCGTATTTTGTAAAGCTATTTTTTGTGATTTTATGTTATATTAGTAGCTAATTTGGGGTTTCGTATGCGTGTTGATGTATAATCGTATCAGATTTTTTTAATTTGACATGACCAACTGCTAGTAACCATAGATTTGAGCTTGTACTTTAGAGTGTATTTGAATTTAAGGTGAGTGCTGTTGGAGCCGATTTTTTTCAACAGTGTTTAGTTTAAGTATGATAGATGTTTCCCGCGATTTTGTCGTAGTGGTTATCATCGGTTTGTTTGTGAACCTTTGTGTGTAATCGAACCTGGTGCCAGATGCTGCGGTAGCTGAAATTTTTTTAATGTTTTTTTTTTGCGTATTTTGTAAAGCTATTTTTTGTGATTTTTCTTAAAATCTTTTTCCGTTTTTTCTTCTTTTAGGGAAAGAATTTTCCTATTTTCTTTCTTAGTGCACCTCTGCTCTATTAGAGGAATACATTTTCTAAGTTTCATGCTTCTAGGGCTAACGGTTTAGGCTGTGCGTTGATTTTTTTTAAAACCATTTTTCCCCGTTTTCTCCTCTTTGGAAAATAATTTTCCATTTTCCTTTCTTAGCGGATGCCTACGTCATAACATCTACCTGCATGCCAAATTTGAGCCCGATCCGTCCAGTGGTTTGGGCTGTGCGTTGATAGATCACTATGTCAGTCAGTCAGTCACCTTTGAGTTATATATATATAAGAAGAAGTAATGGTGTAAATAAAGATGTGGTTTTTATTCAGTTTATTAAATTTTTTCCTCTCGTGAGTAGGTATATGAATATTATTTATTTCTAGGTAGAGACTGTTTGAGAACCATCAGTCTTATGATATTTTTCTAATAATGTAGGTTATTTTCTATTTTGATTGTATGTAAGTTCTCTATTCCAATTTTCAAGTATGGTAAGAATTGTAATGAAATCTCTTGTATTTAAATGATAATGATTAAAAAGACAAGCTTTTATCAGAGCATTGATTTAATATATATCTGCACTTATATTCATCCTATTATAATTCATAATTCTTCATTGCACATAGAGACATTTACAAATTATCTTTTATTATGAGTTTACTGTTCATGCCGTTTTGTGGAAGGTCCGGTAGCTCTTGAAAAACCTTCCCCAAGCTTCAGATACTGCCTCATCGGGGGTTGTTGGGAAGTGTACCCATATTTTATTGAATTCTCTTGATACTGAAGGTATGACAGATCCGTTAGGATGCCTATATAGCCATAGCCGATACCGACTAGCTCCCTGTGCCCTAGAAGTATAATGTGATGAAGACCTAGAAAAATAATGAAATTGTCATAAAACAATACTTAGTTTGTAATCCACAATGGCAGAACAGTGTACTAATTTAACTTATTATTTTCGGTAAGGCCTTATAGGTAGGGACTTGTCTTATTATGCTGTTATGAGGCATATCATATCCACCAAAGGTTCCTCAGAGCCGTTAGAAGCCAAAAGTTACTTTTTGCCGGACCTTAGCTGACAACTAACCAAGCCATATTAATGACGTGCCGCCAACACGACCCAGGCTTTCGTGAACCCTTGTAAGCCCTAAAACTTGCAAAAAACAAGATAAAGTCGAGTTCAGAAGAGTCGAAATCGCCCCAAGCGACACTACGACAAAAGTATTCTCCTGTTGTGCTCGTATACTATTCATGAACGGTAGACACGTTGGTTCGCATGTAACCACTCCGTTAGCTGGCGGCCCGCCAACAAATCCGTATTAAGGTAGGACGCATTTACACCGTCATGTTACAAATGAACGTAATCACCAGTATTTAATTAGAATATGATAAGTTGGATGGAGTCTTACGGTATAGTACAATTATTATCATTTAATTTAGTGTACCCAAATAGCATTATATATTAGCATTAATACTATTATATTAATTGGCTTAATTTAAATTGTCATAGCCATTGTTTTAATTTAGTTAAGTTATTCAGCATAAATGGTTTAAAAATGAGGTTTATAAGCTTCCTCTTTGTAACTTTAGAACATGGCTCAAAAAATTACAAATTTTCTAGCTGGAATGGTGACTTCTATTTCCATATTGACGATAAATATTTGCGTTTTTATTTGCTAGATAGACTGGTTATATTGCTCATCTTGCCATGGTCACGGGGAACTGACCAGTCAAGTGGTCTCTCTGAATTTGTTTAATAAATTTATTCGTCTTTGCTCAAAACTTACACGTCATCTCTTATCCTACCTGTAGCGACCATAACTTTGTTTAATGTTACGCTTAGGTGTGACTGCAGTCTTCTTTAACCCGGTAAGCATCTACACGACACAGAGACAGTAAACAAGGTGCCACTAGTACACAGCCTCGTAAGTGATTTAAAACCATTTCATAATCGAATGTGTCGGCCGGTGTTTGGCCGCGTGCCAGCAGGGTTGCCAGTATCCGGTTTTATAGACTCTCTACCTCGCGTTATACCGAGAAGATCGCGTAAGCTACATTTTTCATTGCATTTTGGTGTCTTTCACACTAAATGCGAAAATACGTTTAACATAATTGAACAGATAACTTTTATTATAACATCGAAAATTGATAAAAAATACATTTAAACACAATTACATTATACATAACGACAATTTAGTGAGGGAAATCACTCACATGCAATTAACTCAACGCAAACAAAGTCACCAGCAAAAGTAGTATAAAGCTCTTTGCAAAATTTGTTTTTCTTGGTGCTACTTTTTATTAAAGTGTCACTTCTGGCTTTTACTACCTACACCAAAAGAAAAAAGCTTATCCTATTTAATTTTTTTTTTCTCAACTAAATTGAGCATTATTTTGACAACCTTTTTCTATATATATTGAAATTTATGTACTGGACAGGTACATGCGAACAGCGGCCGACAAAAGTTGTATGAAAATCCATTAAGGCCTGCGCACTTCTAGCCGATGGCCATTCAGCTAATCGCAATCGTCAAGACGTGCATAGGCCTTTACTGTCTTGTTTAGCGGCCAAATAAATTACACGGTAAACTCATATTATCTGTCGTGCTATTTAAAAATGGAACGATCTTTTACTCCAAATGCCAACCAAGGAAGTAACTTTTCAAAGGTTCTATGTAAATTTCGAACTGGCTTGCAAAAATAAATGCTGATTATTGAAAAAAAAAACAAATGAACACTAACACTAACGAACAATGGCGAGTGTAGCTATAGCTCTGTTGAAACACAGTGCGGGTATTTTTATAGAAAATAGGTCCTTATAGTTGGTATAGATCCTGACATAGATTGAATACCTACAGTCCCCGCCATAAAACGTTGCTCTTCTCAAACAAAAACGATTGAAAAATGAGCGGATACAATGAGATTTTAAAGAGACGTTTTATTTTGATGAAATTCTAAATACCATAGGAGCGGATACTGTTAGACATATTTTTTCGCTTTAACTTGTTAATGTTTATTTTATGTGTATAACGTTGTTTATTATATTTGTAGTGTATAGTGGCGGAATGAAAATGTTCGTCGATTTTGAACTTGATTTGTTCAACGTATCACGATCACAAACTACTTTTTGAAACTGAATATACAGAATACACCGATAAGTTAACGTCACAAATTATGTCAAAATGTGTTCATGATCAAGGCACTGGTTGGTGCAAGCGAAAAAGGTGACGAACATTTTTATACCGCGACTGTACAATAATAAAGTGTTTTTCTAGTGTTACGGCGAAAACTATCCATTGAATATAGCTAGAACTCCATTTAACTTTATTACACGGCAGAGAAAACAACTACGCATTACGACGCCATCTTTGTACGATCCCGACTAGTGATGTGTCTCGTCGCTCGGTCTCCGTAGGGATGTCCGATTCCCAAATCCGGCTAACACTAGATATCGTTATACTGTAGGTATACTTTACACACTTCTAGAACTTATAAACAACGATTACTTATCACATATCTTCTTTGTTTTTGCCCTATTTACATGCAATAAATTCTTTGACTTTGGCTTTGTTCTACAACATCAACATGCCCTCACGATGTTTTCCTTCACTGTTTGAGACTAAGCTGGCATAGTGCACATTTTTACTCCTGAAACTCATTGGTGGATTTGAACCCACGACCGATCGATAAGATTTGTAAAAGGATCATAAAAAAAACGGTAGGAACCGAGGAACGTAAGTTTATTGCCTGTTCTTCTAGGCTTGGTCGCGTGGAACTGGCACCTAGACGCACCTAGCTTTAAGACGTTTCAAAGTGATTCTTGCATCGTATTGAATACAATTTTATTGAGTTTGAGTTTGACACTACGGGCTAGTAGTAATAGTAAGTTCAGTGATTTTATAATTTACAAATGTTGAAATGTGCAAACGAGATGTTTGACAGTTGTCGGCCCATAGACGACAAGGTATGGAAAAGTAATTGTGAGAGGGAGACGATAGTATTTGTTTCCACGACCGTATATATCTTCAAACTTTTTCAGGCTGAAGATAACGATTACTCGGTAACATTAAATAGATGAATGAAATCTAGAAGAAGACGTGGGTAATAAAGGGGTCGGTGATAATGACGGCTGACAGTAGAGAATGAAAGAGAACATATTGTGCCGACCCAGCTTTGAAAATCCTTGCTACGTAATACGCTGACTTTAAGTAAGTTACCATGAGAGGTTTTCCTCTTAGGTAGAACATGAATAGCTTACAGAAAAACGTTTAAAAACTCCTCCAGGGTAGGCAACGGAACGACAGCACCTTTGGTGTTGTTGGTATCTAAGGGCAACGATGACCGCCTACCATCAGATGGGCCGTAAGCTCGTTCGTCTTTTACAAAAAAAAAAGAGAGACAAGCAAACGAAAATGGATTGCTTTTAAACGGTTTTATTTAACTTGTTACCGCTGGTTTAGCGATAAATAATAAGGTTGAGAACAAAAATCATAATTGTTTAGCCTATTTGAGGAAACTTAAACTTAATTTGTTTGTTTATGTTTGTTTATGTTTATTTAAGTATCGTACACAGCTAATTAGTTAGATAAGAAGCCTGTCCACAATATTATTGACAGGAAACGGAGACAATAAATATTTGAGTGATTGCAAGACACGTTCTACTATCGGTAAGTTATTGTTTTAATTTGTATTGTGATAGATAAAGGTTGAACTTTATTTGTTCGTTTAACGGATAGGAAAACCGATCAACCGTGCGATAGGTAAAAAGTATTTAGCTCTCCAAAAGTTTTTGTGTTCGCAACGGTGCTTGGGTACTTCAAGTGAATTGAGGAATCAATTATTGACGAGACATTCGGCTTGTTTATCAGTTACAAATACAAAGGAAATGGGGCTAGCAATAGGAAATGAACACTACAATATTTTCCATACAATCATGTATTTCAATGTAACTTCTTATTTTATTTTAATTTTTTATTTAAATTATGGATTTTTTTTCTAAGATGTTATCAGTGTTATGTCTTTAGTTTCTTATTTTTAGCTTCAACATCATTTTCTTTTTTCAGTTTGTCTTCAAGTGTGGGTGAGGTGACTATGGCTTTCTGCTGAAGTTCTAAGCTCTCAAGCTGAAGGTCATGTGTTAGTTGTTTCTGGGAGTTGCATGACCTGCAAAAGAACTGTCTTTGAATTGTGCATTTTAATTGGAATATACAAAATCTTTGGGAGATTCATTGAAGTAGTTAGGTATTGTCACGTTGCTACTATCACGATGTCTTTCTTCTAGTACTTTCTACCATATACCTACCTAGTCAGGTTCCTACCTTCCTAGAATAGACAGGATCCTATCTACATGCATAGTTTGCCTGCCAGCGGCCTCAGTCAGCAGAGCGTCAAGAGGGCGTGGGTTCGATGCCGTGTGTCCTGCTTTCTAAGGCCGTGACATGAATACCTAGCAGAGTTGTGGGTTCCCTCGACAAAGAAATAACAAGTGTTCAATCAATAATTATAATGAGATCAGATCACTAGCAAACACAATCATACAACACGACAGGGGGAGACTTATCGAACTAAACCTTTTCTAGCGAGAGCGAATATCGCGGGTCAACCATACCAGATACCAGGTCCACGCTGCACGTCTTCCAGCTTGCTACGGCAAGGGAGCGGAGCGGAGGCTGCCCGACTTTCGGGAGGCGGCGGCAACAAATCACCTTCCGGAGATCAGCTCGGCCTGCGTCTATGCAAGGCCCCAAGATGGCTGCTCGGAGCAAGTGGCTGCTCGGAGCTGCTGCTTGCGAACACGTCCTCCCGCTGCGATGGCTTGGCCCAAAGAGAACGACGCTGCCTCATTCAATGAGCAGGGTCGCGATATATTCCCGTCTGTTGTCTCGCTTGCTCTCTCGGCCGAGGCAGGCCGGATTCGTCCGATTGTCATCCCAACTGTCAGTGTCATCGATTGCGCAGCCAATCAAGGCCGTAGCTGCGTCTGCTGTTGCAAAACGGTTGCGGATCCTCCAATGAAACGCCCGCGCTGCTAACCGCCATTCGACTTCTTAGGACGCTACCTTCCAGCGCCGCCAACCGCATCCGCGACGACAACTTACAAAAACTACAATGCTTGCCATATATTAAACTAAAATATGTACCATTACAGTATCAGCCACAAATACATAACCAACACTTAATAATAATTACAAATGCATACTTCTTTACCCTAATAAATCGTCACAAATATCTAAAATAAGACTAACTTAATTTACATAGCTATACGAAATGATGAAGTATGTTTTATGTGTTGGCAAATGTATTTGTTGCTTTGGACTTAGGGTATTGGGTAAAGAAAGAATCATATCTTTAGACTGAGAGTAAAATGCGCGAGTGTAGGTATACGTGAAATTGGCCAAACATTTTTATTTATTTGATTATTATTATTCACTCCTAAAAAAAAGTAAAAAATATACACATAGAAAGATTCGTAAAAAAAAATGGTTAGAATGTAAAGAAATTAGGTACATCAAAAGAGTTGAATATGCATAGTACTAATAACACCGATCAATAATCAATCTCCCGCGTAGTCTTAAAATAACAAGCCATTAGGTTCACATTGTAATAGCTTGGCCTTAATTCACCAAGTACAAAATAGACTTGAATGACAGCACGTGTCCAAACAACTGTTATGTCACACACAAATGTCAACAAATCACTTCAGGCAATAAAGGGTACAATGAAGAGGAAACGTGCAACATCGCCAACGTATAGAAACCCTGCAGAGCTGTCAACACTTGCCGGTAACGGTACCTCGTGTCTGTATAAGCTAAACGTGTGAACACAATGTTATTGCTCCTGCTATGGTTGCTTGTTATAAGGTAATAAGTCTCTGGTTTTGGTAATGAAACAACTTCACATGCATACTAAGGAATCGGCCAATAACGTGTTTAACATTTTAGCACCACAGACCAAATAAAGAAACCTGCCAGTATAATATCATCATCATCTTCCTGCCCTTATCCCACACTCCATGGTCGGCACAACCGGTTTTCTTCTTCCACTCACCTCTACCTACATTTCAGTGCTCACTCGTTTTCTGCTCATGTCATCCTTGACGCAGTCCATCCATCTTTTCTATGGTCTACCTCTTGTATAACTACTATCCACATCCATATCCAACAGTTTCCTCGTATTATGTATGACCCTCATCCCTCCGCATGACATGTCCAAATAATTGTATCTGTTTTAGGTCACTATATCCCAGCAAAGATGAAATGCGACTGTGACTACGTTGGCGGGGAAAGCTCGTTAGCATAGATTTTAAAATTGACAAGATGGTCAGTCGTCGCGAATACGGGCCCGCGTACGTCACACGCACCTTTGGTTTTTTTTGCCCTAACTTCCCGCGAATAAAAGTTGCTTTCAAGTTTACCTTTGTGTTTTTGACTATCTTAAACCTACTGCCTATCACCATATACTAACGCCCATCACCAACATTGGTCCTTCGAGCCCGATCTTCAATGTTCCAAACGCCTCCGCGTAGTAAAATGGTGAACACCCGCAGTACGGCGCGCAATGAAAGTCAAGTAAAGGACAAAGTACAAGCGCAGAACAAAATGGAGTCTAGTGAAGTGAATTTAAAAGTTATCGATATCGGAAAACCCGGAACGAGTGCTGGAAGTTTAAAAGTAGATAAAGGAATACCTACCGTACCGTCCCAAATATCGAAATCAATAAAAACTAAAAATTCTTCTTCATCATCTGCGATACGGGCACAGAAGAAAAAGCTTGAATTGGAAGCTGCAAAAGAAAAGGCACGTATTCAAATGGAATTAATCGACAAAAAATTGGCAGCTGATTTGGCAGCTGTTGACGACCAATACAGTCCACACACATCGGAGTGCGGCAGTCAACAAGATGACGGCAAGGATATTGAGCAGTGGCTCGAGCGCAGCCAGCACGAACTGGAGAAACAGAAGACCAACGATCATGGTACACTTAAAGGCCCTCTGTTTCCGCCGCCGGATTTCGACGGCACTAATGGTCCAGTTCAGCAATTGGCCAGCGCACTGAGGGACCTGGTTGCATCAACTGCATCCACCAGCCACAACGCCAACCTACTTAGCCGCATCAGCACACCAAAAGAACTTCCTTTATTTTTTGGTGACCCTATGGAATGGCTGTCGTTTAAGAACGCATATGAGGAATCCACTAAAATATGCAACTTTAGTGGAAATGAAAATTTATGGAGGCTACGTAAGTGCCTACGAGGCTCCGCTAAGGAAGAAGCCTTTGCTTATATTTATACTGAATAAAATTCGGTCCTAAAACTTCCTAAAGAACAAAGTAAAACTGTATAATCAATTACATTGTGAATTCTATTTATTTTTTCATCATCACCATCATCAGACTGAAGAAGTCCACAGCTGAACATAGGCCTGTCCTATACATTTCCAGGAAGAACGTTACTGATTTTGTTGAATCCCTCCAAAAACCGAGGTATATCAAATCTCCTTGTTGTTCCTGACGACTTTAGCACTTTAGTTTCCCGAAAACGAAACGTATCTTCAAACCACACTTCTAGGCATTCTATAACAATCAAGACCGCAAAACGAAACAATTGGCTAATTAAAAATCTTTGAATTAATTGTTGTTTGAATGAAAGTAGAGATACGCATTTGTATATGTTACGAGTTGTTATCGATGTGTTCATTATACCCTACTTATGACGCGTATTACGAAAACTTCAGAACCCGAAGTCGAAGTTTTGCTACCACATTTCGTTACCAAATGTTGTTTTCGTTTCGCCTATTTGTCTCTGTCTATTGTATGGAGAAAAGATGAGACAACAACTACGTAACGTATTTTTGCCGTCTCAATATCACAAGATACATGGTTTATCATGGTGAGTAGGCATATCATAATTACTTTTTAACATTGCTGGCTTCACCATTTTGACCAATGATGTTTTTCAAACTCTGTGGCTTATATTTCTCCACCCACATGATTGCATTTGATGGCATCTCTGAACTCACATCTAAAAAACAACACGTTACGTAAGTGTGATTTTATTTCTTTGGTAAATAAAGGTAAAAATCAAAGAGGAAATTATAATAATTTTAAAATAGCTACACTTACTATTTGCAAGATCTATACTTGAAGTAGATGAAGATGCACTCTCTGATTTAACATTTTCTAGTTTATGGTTGTTTATGATGGGAGTCTTTTTATCATGATTTTGGTCTTTAACTTCTAATTTTATCTTTGCATCTTCTTTCACATGCTTATCACATTTTTCTTTTTTAATTTCGGAATATTTCACCTCGTCTTTACTGGAAGTCCCATTTACTTTAGTTTTATGGCTTTTTCCTTCATGATTATATTTCTTATCTTTTGAAGATTCATTTTCATGTTTTGTTTTTTTGTTGGAGTTTTCAAGCATTTCGATGAAATCGTTTTCATTTAAGATTCTAATACCTAATTCTTCAGCTTTTGCCATTTTGGCCGGTCCTGCGTCGTCTCCCGCTAGTACGTGTGTCACCTAAATTAAAACAAGATATTTGATATAAAATGTAAATTAATGTACACACTGAAACTCGATTTCTGAATCTGAACCTATGAACTGCACAGGCCACATAGACTGAACTATTGCAACATAGCCGAAACATCGGGAAATTAAATAATGCCATTTACGCGATAAATACCCGTGTTATATAAATAAAATGTTATTTATTAATTGATTCAGTATATTAATAGATTTTTATTTACTATATTCAGTATAGTATACAATCAAGTGCCATGCATCGAGATATAAGTACTACGTACTAGAGAAGACACCGTAAATTCATACTTTGTCTCGTTCAACTGCGGCGATCGCGCAGCAGTTTCGCCGCACCTCACTCAGTCGCTCGCGCGTAAGTGCCGTGATTTACATGGCGCTTATGACCTTTTTGCCGAGAATAAATTACGAAGAATAGGACAATTCAGTTATTTGACGTAGCTTCTCTAGTACGTAGTACTTATATCTCGATGGTGCCATGCTTAGTTTTATTAAATTTTAAAGCCCTTGCGGTATCTCGCGTTCCCCAGTTCTAAGTACTCGTAACATACTTATTTATAAGCTAAATACAGTAGACGACTTTATCGTAGATACAAAATACGCTTCGTGATTTGACGATTTTGCCGTATCCAGTAGCGCACACATAGCGCTACTAGATACGGCAACGGCGCGTATGCGAACACACACAATACTCAAAAGACCTAACAAAATGTATTAATTCTTTTAACAAAAGCTTACCTTCTTACTAATACCACTTTTGATGCAACCACCATATTTCTTGATTGTGTCTACCACATCTTCTCTTTCAAACGAATCCAGCACGCCAGTGAGCAAGAAAGCACAGTCTTTTAGACAATTTGCAGCACCCTGAGACAAAAGTCATAAGAATGAAGATTGTGTTGTGTTGTTGTGGGAATCGAACCTGCACTAATGAAAAGAGGATGTTTCACACAGCGATACTGAAAACTGAATCATCATCAGCAGAAGCCAGACAAAATCCACTGCTGGCATAGGCCTCCCCTATACATTTCCAGGAAGAACGATTATGAGCCCTTTCTATCGATTTTCGGTCTTGACAATGTCAAAATGAATGGGGTACAAACTAATATACCTACAGACAATTTGTAAGTACATAAAGCATGTGTTTTCGTACCTACCTCAGGCATTTCTTTAGTTCCCAAATTTTTGGGTCCCGTTCTGTTCAAATATTTCTGGTACAATGCTGCAGAATGAATTTTTCTTTCATGTCTTTCCTCATCTGTTAAAACTGTAAAAGACACTTAATTATTATACTTTTTTGCCACAGGTGTACCTGCTAGTTTTTGCACTGTTTGCTTAGGAAGTTAGCTATTCGTCCATAAACTATAATAATATTTGGTAATCTTCGACGGAAACTTCACACTTATTTATAATTTCTTCCACAAGTCCTTGGAATAAACTTAGATTTAGGTTGAAGGAAGAAAAACGGCCTTGCAAATTGCATTCCCAAGCACGGTACATATCCCTACATTTATTTTAGATCATCATCAGCCCAATGCTGGACACAGACCTCCCCTATTAATTTCAAGGAAGAACAATTCTGAGCCCATTCTACACATTCTATTTTTTTTTTGATCGAGTGAGCGAAGCGAACGCATCTTACAAACAACTTGGACGATTCGGCATTTTATGTGCGTATGTATGTATGTTTGTCCGACAGCAACTTTCCAATCTGCATTTTGATCCAATCTGCATGAAATTTGATAAGTATAGCTTGTAGCTTGAGAAATTTACTGGTAAAAAGAAAAAAAAATCACTTTGATGTTATAAGACATTGGGTTTGAAAATCAAAGTTGGGGTCTTGCTTGGCCTATGAAAACAGTACGCGCCCGTCCAGTTTTCATAGGCTCAGTTTTTTTATTTCCGTCAGGTAAAAAAGGAGCAGGAATTGTGGTAAACAAGAACTGTACATAAGTTTAATGAAATGTGCCCACAAATATAGGGGAGTTGTACTTTATGTCGCTATTCGGCCGGCGCGCGGCAGTATCGAAATGGCGTTTGCATCTGAAATCTTTTGTTCGTAGAGTTATAGTTCTAGTGAGTAAGTCCGACGTTTTAATTCGCACTTAGTAATGTAACATGCCAGGGTCAAAAGTAACGTAAAATGTTACAAAAATAACATTCTGACAATGCTGACGTGAACAAATCTATTTTATAACTTTTGAAACTATCATGGTTTTTTACACTATTTTTATGAAACAACGGGATATTTATCATGATTACATTTTTGAGTTGATTTCAGATTTTTCGGCACAGTTGAACTGAGTTTTACCGTGATCTTAGTGCATGCAACTGTGCCGAAGTATCGGAAGTCAACTCAAAAATATAATCATGGTAAATATCCCATTGTATCATAAAAATAAATCCATTTTATCAAGCAAAGTAAACTCCGTCAGCACAGTTGGCCACTAGTTCATACGAACCTTCTTCCTATTATGAACCAAATGGAGACTGTTAGCGTCATCGTCGTAGGTGTAGTATGTCGACGCGTGCCCCGCTAACGAGCGACTATCTCCGGCCCTGTTCCCACGCCGCCGCCGACGCCGCGCTACTAGGAAGCAATAAACCTACACCTTAACTGCACACACCATTACCGATTGTAACGGCAAACATGTGCTATAGATACAATCTGTAAAGACATCGCGAAAATCCATCGTTTCGAGACACGGCGATGTGTCAATAACGCCTTATCGAATTGGCATGTTGTCAGGGGAGACCTATCATAACCCAGCGCCACCTCGATAGTGTGCTTTTATGTATTTTTTGTTCAATTTTTTGATTGTAGGTCGTTTCTATGATAGCATATTTTATTGTTACTGCTTGTGCCTTGCATGCTGAATTAAAGATGGAATGGCAAGAGATTTATTTTTTATTATTATGCCCTTTCAAACCAATATCGCACTAGTCATATTCACATGAATGTTGGTTCAACATTTTGTGTACGACCTTTGATGAGCTCTTGCATAAGATATATTTTGTTATTTTTCATAATTTAACATCGGAAGATGTTATGTTAAAACTGTCTATTGTTACCTCTCAACTTCCTACACAGTTACATAATCTATGACCCCTAGGCGGTAAATCTAAGTATTATCACTAAGATATCCGAAAATATTTTGTTTTCTACGCCCACATATCCAGTTTCGACATTACTATGCTCATGACGTGTGCATGTCATGTAAAACACGTTGTTTCGGTCAGTCCCAAATCCATTATGTCGTAGGCGTCCGTAGGGTATTACATCTATGACCTTGAGTTCTACAACTCTTACATCACGCTTATTATTTTAAACGCAACCTGTGTTATCAGTTTTTAAATCGTGTTTCGTCTCTAATACAATGACAGAACTAGTTTCATCAATCGTGTCGTAATCGGTCTCTAACCCTTTGGTATTCGCCCTCGATATATCGTGTTTCTTTTATTCATATTGTTTGTAACTGTACTGTGTTTCAAGCAAGCAAGCTGATGTTTCTATAATAAATAAATAACATAAAAGTGAATATTGTATAGTTTAGTTACTATACTATGGTTGTTTCTCAATGAGCATGCTGTGTAATATTGTTATTTTGTTTTCTAGTGGTTGGGGCATTAATTATTGATATTTTCTAAAAACATCGATACGATATATATCGATACTTTATTGCATTTCCGACATCCCTACTCGGGGGGGATCTAACCCACGAACTACGGCGCAGAAGGCAGAGCAACTGAGTTGAAGAGGCCAGTCAGTGATCAACTAGGAGGGGATAATGTACGTCATGTTAATGTACACACTGTTATTACGATGTCAGTTAAGCCACATGCACATTGGAGCAATTCAAACATGATCATTTACTTTTTTGTTCTGGCACTGGATACTTATACCTAGTCCTTGATACTTTATAGGGCGGATCCGACTTGGATAGGTTAGGTTATGTTAGAACATAAAAATTACGCACAAGGCGAGCGCAGTGCCAGAGAATGTGTTTTTCCCAATAACCTCAAAGGGGCTGCCTGTTTAGTACAATTATTAATCGCTAGATAAAAATAATAATAATCGAAATATTAATCTGCGACAGTGTACATAGGCCTTTACAATTTTCCAGTGGAAAAAAAAGTAAATAACTTCAATTATAAAGGAGGAAGTTATTTATTAGTTTTTTGTATTTATTATAGCATAACTACGTAATTTATAGGCCAATTTGAAAAAAATATATCTGAAAGGTAGTACTTTTAGATTGGTGCCATAGAAATTTCACCAAATTTGATTTGGTTTTATTCAGTTTCCGTAGTTATTTTTGAGCACGTGCTAATATGAATCAATGAGTTATACAACTTCTAAAACATGCTTATTATATAAATATTTCTGCACTTGATACGCGAACACCTGCGCTTGAATTATAGCTAAATTAGGAGCACGTGACTTAAAACTAAATAATAATTATATTCCACAACAGTATGTAATTAGAAACTTTACAATCATAAAATGTTATAAAAGTAGGTAAGTATAATTATTTTGATTGAGGAAAATCAAAGTTATGAGCCATTCGTTTTGATGAAGTCGAAAAGAGTAACGATCCGATTTGCTGAGGTTTCGAAACGCAATAAAGTAATGTTCGTATTATAAATTACTTTTTGTTGTAATACAATCTAAAGACAACAACAATAAAACAAGAGAACAATAAAAACTTTCCTGAAAAAGAATTTTCACATTGTAATCAGCCACTTGAGCTAATTTACCTACTTTTGGTCGTACATAATATCTGAGAAATAGCAACTTATTGATAGGTTACATCTGTATTCCCGCGACCTTTACAATGTCGTCGATTCATACCGAGAGGGGGGCGCTCTTCGTCTTCCGGCTCGCGGCCTATTATAATACTAAATACGACGGTATTGTAAAGCATGCGATTAAATAGTATTTCAGGCCTCAAATTGAGAGCAGTCCTTGGTCATAGAAGCCTTGTACCCGTCACGGTGCCAGACAAGGTCGCAGTGGGTCAAACACACGCCCATTGTGTAGAGTTGCACCACATTATGACGTAGGTACCTAACCTACCACCTCACGGTCTCATTCATAACATTTTAAACTGATGAGCCAAAATTGTCTAGAAGACTAATTTGAAAGTGCAAAACAAATATTATTCAGGTCTCTGACGCGCCACTGGGCCTTGTCTTCGACCCTTCTCATCCAGTGTTTGCCAGCTCCATTTCACAGATTTTCACCTATCTTGCTCGAGGGCGTCATCCCCTACGATCACCCTAAAAGCCTGCGCACACCTAGGCCGCTGGCGAACGCGATCAGTGAAACGCTGTCAAATTTGATAGCGATATTTGACAGCGTTTCACTGATCGCTACTGCCAGCGAACTAGGTGTGCGCAGGCCTTAACGCGTTATCCCACTCGAGTATTCTCTTGTTCCAACGATTGTCACTTCAACGGTGACAACGGGCTGGTCATGGCTATTGGCGTTGGTTACCACTTGCGGTGCGCTATATGCTTGTTTCATAAACTAGTTGTATTAAAAAATCGGTTGTCTGTAAAGTCGGTTTACTGACGATAGTTGAACGTGACAACGTCATAAGAAAATAAGTCGGATTCTAAGTTCAATTTGACAGGTAAGTGCTAAGCTACACACACACACATTCCCTCACACACACATACACACACACACACACACACACACACAGTCCACTCAATTATATCGTACTAAAAAAATATTTACATGAAGAATGTAACGGTGATTCACTATGTTAATGAAGCGAGTGGAAGCTGCAGTCTAAGTCGTAAGGGTGAGTTTACACCTGCCCGTGCCAGCAGGAGCAGACGGTGTCTTGAGGGGTGCTACACGGACACCGGTCATAGTTCAATCACAGGGGCGAATGTCTTTGACCTATTTAATAATATTCAAACCTGTAAGAACTTCTACGCTTACAATAAATTTTCAATGTCTGTACCTACTATTTCGTATCTTATTTTTATATCTGTGTAGATACTATATTATAACTTTGAAGCGTAGCGTTATTATTGCATTGCATACGTCTGACTAAGTGAAGTGGCACCACACTGGAACTTCACTGCTATTATTTTAGACTATTTTTGATTTGTAAAAGGATCATATAAAAAAACGGTAAGTAGTTTGTTGCCTGTTCTTCTAGGCTTGGTCGCGTGGAACTGGCATCTAGACTCACCTAGCTTTAAGACGTTTCAAAGTGATTCTTGTATCGTATTGAATAAACGCTTATTGAATCTTGAATCTTGAATAAATATTGACCACAATATTTATTTAATATCTAATGCGTACTAGCGTTCATAAAAATAATAGCAATAATTTTGTGTGATGAGATCACGGTGAAGCCCAGAAGTAGATGACTTGGGAATTTCTCTGCCTTTCAGCTCAGCTCTGCTATTCCGGCAACACGGCTCGATTGAGTGATCGCTGAATCCACGTTCCATTTTCAAATTTTTCAAATAAAAATTGACAACTCACATCGAATTCAGCGATCGCTCGAGTAATTTGTGTTGCTAGAATTGCACCCCAGTTTAGTTGTCTCAGTTCAGTCTCAGCTGAGTTGGTAGTAGCTCTGCCTGGTGCGCCGTAGGTTGTGGGTTCGATCCCCACCGAGAACCAATATTTGTGTGTCAAACATATTGTATTCTAAGTATGTATTTACAAAAAAGTATTTATGTATTAAATTAGCTGTATGGTTCACATCGTATAAGCTCTGCTTACTTTGGTGCTAGATAGTGTTGTGCGGATTGTCCACAAAATTTATTTATTTATTTACTGATGTAAATAGGTATTTCAATAAAACCATTGTGCTAGCAATTATATGTATATGTATTAGGTTTTTTACCTATACGAAACACACATTATACGAACTTATTTGAGACTGACTTGTTATAAACAAATACAGGTATATTTTCATATCTCTCTCTGTGAAGGTAATATCCGCCGTTATTACTAAAAGTCAGTAACCTTAAAGCGTATTCAAGTTACTTGATTTATGACAGCAATTCAAAACATTGAAGACAAAAGCTAACAAAAGTTTAGAAATTACCCTCGGAAAATTATCTTCTAAACCATACTGACCTCTAGCTCAGTTGGTAGTAGCTCTGCCTTCTGCGCCGTAGGTCGTGGGTTCGATCCCCACCGAGAACAAATATTTGTGTGGTGAATATAAATGTTTGTTCTCTGTCTGGGAGTTTCCGAGATCCTAAATATATATATATATACAAGATTTTCTCGTTTAAAGGTATAAGATTACTTTCTATACTGGTACTGCAACTCCAACTAAGATGCAACAGAAGGACAGATCATCCCTTAAATAAAGATCCTTTACATACAATTCGTTTAGGCAAATGTTGAGTCCGCGTTCAATCTTCGAATTGTGCCAATTTGAAAATCGAACGCGGATTCAGCGATCGCACGCAGAATATACAACGCTGTGCTGCATGGCATAGAGAAAGGAACTTATGCATAGTGCCGTCTTTTTCTTTCTTTTGTGGCCAGTCATCGTCTTTTTTTTTCTTAGTATTTATTGGTGGCAGTCTTGACAGATAAAGATGGCAGCACTGTTGCAGATGCCTTCGTGAGGAAACATTTTGTTAGAGGTAACATTGCAAGTACCTATGTAGTTTTTAGATCTATAGAAATTATTAAAAAATAAAGGGATAATTTCAAATTTGAGTTTATACACCACTTCCATGCGAAAACCATGCAAACGGGCAAAAAACTTGTGTTTCTACATTGACTTTTTTTTATCGACTTCAAAAAAGCAGCCAAGTGCGAGTCGGACTCGCCCATGAAGGGTTCCGTAGCACGACGAACTACAAGAACCTTTATATTATGTTACTTGATGTAACATAATAAGATTCTTGTAGTTCGTCGAAAGGTAAATTGCGGTTTACGGTTTATGACGTATAAAAAAAAAACTAGAAAAAAGGAGTGGAGTTATTGTCCCAAGCTGAATTTAAATAAATAAAGGTGCCTCTTCGCTTGTACTCGACAAACCAGAAAAAAAGTCATCAGTATCATTTTCCATGGAACGATTTCACACACATCCACTCTATCTATGTGCAGTTGTGACAGTCCTGTCTCTCATTCAGTCCTAATCACGATATTTACCACATCATTGATATTTAGGGCAAGATTAACTCAAAGCTTATCATAATTGAGACGAACTTACCCTTTCCCCCAGGACACACGACCTTGCCAAACTCCTGATGCCGACATCCAAAGAGGTTTGTCTCATTTCCTTGACACTGCACTCCACTGAGCACCACATCAGAACTCCCGAAGTAGTCAGTCTGTAATGCCTGTTCCGCAAAACCTAGGGCTAGATGACGGCAGACGGTTGAGGCTTCGTAGAGAGTCCAACCGTCTGCGCAGATGCTACCCCAGGCGTTGTTCTATGAGAACCAGATAGCTAATATAATACTTTTTCTTTATGTCAATACATACTTAGAATACAATATAACACCCAGACAGAGAACAAACATCTGCGTTCACCACACAAATATCTGTTCACGGTAGGAATAGAACTCACGACCTACGGCGCAGAAGGCAACGCCTGGTGCTTTATCAATGTCTTTATTAAACTTAAGTCAGTTTACACTAATGACACAATGGCTTTGGTTTGTCTAACCACTACAGCCATAGCCGTTCTTCCTTCCTGTATAGACTTATTCTTAAGAATAAACAAAAAGAAGTTTGTATTAAGTCTGATCAATGTATCGTTGGCATTCTTCCTATTTTCCTTCCAAGTTCATGAAAAGACTATTCTTCTTGTTGCTATTCCTGTTTTAATTCAATTCCCGGAAGATCCGTTCATGTGTTTCTGGTTCTTGTTGGTGTCTACGTTCAGTATGCTCCCGTTACTTATCAAGGATGGCTTAGTAATGCCGTTTGTCCTCACAAATATCATTTATATAACTTTATACAGCGTTAGTATAAAGATGGTGTATCCAAAGTCAGGTTATTTGAAGTTTTTTAGTGCAAGGCTCATTAATTCCATTACAGAGCCAAAATCTGACAACAAGATGCTTATGAACCTCCTTAGTTTGAACTTTTTCTTTTCTGTGAGTGGAATGGTTTTGTTGACTTTAGCCAGTGTGTTTATAACCCCTCCTCCGCAGTACCCTGATATGTACCCTCTGTTTGTGTCTGTGTTTTCGTTCATTCACTTTGCATTATTTTTCTTGTATTTTAATTATCGGCAACTATCTTTGCCGATGTGTGTTCCTGGGCAGAAAATTAAAAAGAAATGATTCTTAGATTCCAATTTTAAAATTTTAATCCAAAGAAAACTATTTAGGTAGAGTTTTATCTTTTAAGCGGTAGAATAATAATTGTCTTTAGCAATTTTTTACTCTGTTTTATTAAAATAATTTTAAATGCTTTTAAAAAAAATGGTAGATTAAAAAGGTAGGTCTAGGTGTCTACTAAAACTCTGTTGTTTTATTTTAAGACGCAAGAATGATGACTAAATCATTGCGAAATAAAAGTTCGGCGTCCTTCCAACTGTACAAGGGCAAAAGATTAACGTACAAACGTTATTGATTCTTTATGTACTTATCGTGAAATTACCTATAACTCAATAGAGAAACGATAACCATCAAACAATTTCTCGGTTGAACATTTCAATATTTTTAAGATATACAATCATGTTTTTTTTAAACAACTAGCTGATGAAACAAGGTTAAGGTTCACCTGATGTTAAGTGGTAACCATCGCCTATAACAGAGCATTGCCTCGTATGTCATGCACGTTGGAAACGTGCCCTATGATGCACTTCCCTGCGTCCATCAACTTGAGTTGAGGTTATGAAAAATGTTAAACAACAAAGTTTTGTTAATCACATTTTATTACCGCGATAATCCCGGACAAATTATAGGGGCGCTTATTACCGAGCGGGTTTGTGATCATTATTTAACACGCAGTTGAGGTGGGGTTATGTCTTTTGTTTCAGGAAAAGGGAATTGAATGATCGTACTTTTTTGGTATTATATTTATGCTTATTTTGTTCTTACCACAAAAACGCACTTAAAATTATTGCATTATACTGTTATGTAAGAACTAGAGATACGTCAAGAGAGACTAAATACCGCTTCAGCATTCGCAAAAATTCATGGCTGGATTCTAACCCACGACCTACAGATTGGAAGACAAGGTTGGTGCTACTTATTCACTTATTCACCTGTGCTGACACACATATGACACAGGCAGTTAGTATTATATAGCATATTTTTGATTGGCCTCTCAGCTCAGTTGGTAGGATCTCTGCCTTCTGCGCCGTAGGTCGTGGGTTCGATCCCCACCGAGAACAAATATTTGTGGTGAACACAGTTGTTTTTTCTCTTTTGGTTTGAAGGATGTAGGTGCTGGTGAAATTACTGGCACGTGAGGCTGAACATCGGTATGCCTCTGTTGGTGGACGCAGGTCAGTACATCTTAGGGCATGTTCCTGACGTGCATGACCTACGAGGCAATGCTTTGTCATAGGTGATGGTTACCACTTTTTTTATACAATAAGCTGTTAAGTGGTAACTATCGTCTATATCTATAACAAAGCATAGCATCGTAGTAGGTCACGCACGTCAGGAACGAGCCATAATGCCATGTATGCCCACTTAACATCAGGTGGGCCATATGCTTATTCCATCAGTTGACAAGTAACAGTTAACAGTAATATTAACAGCATTGCCAGAATGTTACTTTTTTAACATTCTACGTTACTTTTGACCCTCTCATGTTACCTGCATGTAACGAAGAAGAATTTATATTGAGGCGTGTAGCCTCAATATAAATTCTTAATTAATTATACAACGTGTATCAAAATATGTGTAAGTACTATCCTGAAGGGGGGTGAATTTCCACCCCCCGGGGAACAACTTTTGTTCAACGACTTTTCGAACTTCGATTGGTATCTCTGAAAAAAACTGCAACGAAGTTTCAACATGAACAGCTGACTTTATACAAAGTGACAACCCTAAACTCAGCTGTTTCTTGCACTTGGGACAATGACATCAGTTTGGTCACAGATGAGGAGGGACAGAGTTGACATAATTCGTAAAAGGGAAAAACGCCTACAGCATCACAGAGGCAAATTGTTGTAAGTTATTTTTAGTTAAGTCACAAAATTATAGCTAGGATCACATTTCAATTTGAAAGTTGAAGTTACGGAAAGTTAAACATACGAAATAAACTTTACGCTGTTTGTTTGATAACACAGTCATGTCTTTTTCCAACTGTTTGTAATTTCTTGTGTGTTGATCTAATAACGTACTGACCTGACTACACACACAGCCCATTGAATGTTATAACACTATTAAACTCGAGATAAGCCTATGCAATAACGTCTTCGCAAACGTTATATATATACGGAGACCATATTGGTATTTCACTGCTATTTATGTTTTGTAAAAGGATCTTATAAAAAAACGGTAGGAACCAAACTGTAGTTTGTTGCCCGTTCTTCTAAGCTTAGTCGCGTGGAACTGGCACCTAGACTCGCCTAATTTTAAGCCGTTTCAAAGTGATCCTTGTGATACCACTGAATTAAGAAATATTTGACTTTGACGTTGAATTTGGCAGTTCGACAAACCTTAATTCCGAGGCACCCTGTATCATTCTTAAATTGAATTCAAAGCGAATTATAATGACAGTTTGTTTAAAAAGGCATCAAAAAAAGCTAAAAAACGGTTACTAAAAAGACGGTTACCAAGAATTCATGACTCATGGAAAAGATTCCTACATTAAATTAAATACAATATCAATAAAATCATTTCTTAATTTATATAAGTGGTCTAATAAATGTGTGTGTCTAATTCGTGGGTGTGTGTGTGTGTATATTGCAACTGTGCTGAAACATCGGGAGTCAAAAGACACAAAATTAAATCATGGTAAATATCCCGTTGTTCATAAAAAGAAATTTAAAAAGTTATTCTCTAATGAAGATGAAAACTTTTTAGAGAAATCTTTCCTTTCTATCGTACTGTAATCGACGTTTTGCTAGTCTTTTTGCACTGCAGGTTGTACATACTAGGTGGGCCATCTATGGGACAACGACAGACACTGTTCTTCTTATTGTTTTTTTTTTATGTAACTTGTTATTTTTTCGAATGTTTTTAAAAGACGTGCGTGTTTATGTTTTAGAGAAATGTAGGCTTTATTTATCTCTTCAATTCCCATTAATTATGTTAGCCGTCATTTCTGTATTCACTTCTTTCTGGAAGGTATGCAATGCCACGCCCGAGGACTGTGTGCCGTCAAATATGTGGATTTTGTTGCTGTTCCGCTCTGAACTAACAAATGATATCATGTAGAGCAGTACAGTGGACTGTAGACAAACAAAGAACAAACTGTTTTCATTGTAAAGCACTAGAATACACTAAATAATCACGAATTACGTAAAAACCAGCATTTCCAAAATATTTTGAGCAGCACAAAACGAAACAAGATTTTTAGTTTTCGAATTGACGTTTGATCATTGAATCATTTTGACATTGATTTGACATTGACAAGGAAGAGCCTAGTGATAGTTCGAACACACATGAAGTGAGGATATACACACACGGCTCAAAAATGCAGGTAGGCACTGGAGCGGGCGCGTTCTCGGAAGACCTAAACATTCACAAGTCCGCGGCCTTGGGTGAGCATAACTCCGTCTTTCAGGCGGAAATAAATATTTGCAAAAGATGTATTATAGGTATTATTATAATTTCGAATTAATTTAATTATCATGATGATTAAAAATTCAGATTACCTTTTGTAAATTACTGGCACGTGGGGCTGAACATCTATATGGCTAAAGATAATGGATATAAAAACATAATTAGCTACTGCCTGGCATTTTGCCCGGAGCACATCACAGCCTATAGGAAACAGATGGTTTAGTCTCAGTGAAAAATCTACACAATAGCACTTTTTTAAATTAACGCGATCTTTATGCATAATTACAAAGGTAATCGCGATAAATACCCGTGTTTTCCATATAATTTAAATTTACACAAGTTTACACAAGGTCTCAGATGACACTTAGTAAAAAAGCGGAACAATTTTTCCGGCAGATACAAGGCAATTACTGGTACCCTTCTTCTTGCTACCCTTATCCTACTTTATGTGGGGTCGGCACAACATGTCCTTCTCCTCCGTCATCTCTACATTCACTCCTCTTTTATCCATGTCGCCTTTCACACAGTTCATCCATGTTTTTTTGGTCTACTCCTGCTAACATAATCTATCCACATCCATACTCATCACTCTCCTAGTCACATGACTTTCATACTCCTTATAACATGCCCGTACCACGCCAGCTTATTTCTCCTTTTCCCGTTCCCGTTACGCCCCGTTCTCGTTATTTACATTCTTTCTCTGTTACAATATCTTCATAAATTGTAGCCTATGTGTTATTCTGATGTTTATGCTATAGGTATCATTGTATATTGGTCTTTATTTCCGAGTCTTAATAAAATTACGAAACATTCAGTTATTTTCATTTACAAAGTTATTACTAAGTAAATACATTAAGGCAAAGCCTTCTTTAATAAATGCATTTTTTAGTTTATAAACATTCTTATTTTTGTAAATCTACAGTTTTCTTCAACTTGATAAAATTTGCCGGAAATAAAGACCAATATGAAAGCCAACCAAAATTATTTCTTGTACGTGAACACTGAACATTCAGTAAAGTGTTCACATTATTTTAAATTATATATGATGCCTTACAGAGTCTACATTGCGTTGAACATATTACAAATTGCAGAGTTTATTTTAATGATAAGTTTTCACTGCTTGAGTAAAGAAACCTACACCTGACATAAATTGATTTATTTTATACTTTGCTTATTCTAAACAAAAGCATATTATGTGGAGAAAATCATCATTTTAGGGGAACCGCTGGGAATAAGCGTGATTAAAAACCAACAATGGACTGAAAAAAAAATTGGGCTGATGATGATCACCCACCCTCTTTTGGAAACCTCAATGGCAACTACAAACCGATGCGATGCACCGAAGACGGTCGGTGAATGGAATGGGCTGAGATTCTTTCTTCCTTGTTCCTGGAAAGGTATAGGGGAGGTCTTTGTCCAGCAGTGGACTTCTAATGAACCCTCTTTTATCCTCTTGCACCTCCCTCTTTGAAGAAGTAGTAGAGCTCTTTGTTAAGGGCTCGTCCGGGGAAGCACTACCACCATGTCTATTTCTGCCATGAGGTAAAGCTGTGTTTCGGTATGAAGGGTGTGAGACGTGAGTGCCGGTGAAATTACTGGCACGTGAGGCTGAACATCTGTATGCCTAAGTTGATGGACTCGGGGCAGTGCATCGTAGGGCACATTCCTGACGTGCGAGATCTAACGAAGCAATGCTTTGTTTTAGGCGATGTTTACCACTAATAACATCAGTTATAATATTTATAAAAAAATACAATCCGGTGATCACGATAACATTAGAGCCTATGTACATACCAGAGAATACAATATAACACCCAGACAGAGAACAAACATTTATGTTCACCACACAAATATTTGTCATTTTTTATTCGTAAATACATACTTAGAATACAATATAACACCCAGACAGAGAACAAACATTTATGTTCACCACACAAATATTTGTTCTCGGTGGGGATCGAACCCACGACCTACGGCGCAGAAGGCAGAGCTACTACCAACTGAGCTAGAGGCCAGTCGCCCTTATGAATAACCCTGTAGTTTTGAATGCAAACTCAAAACTAAGGTAACCAGCACTTGGTCATGTAAAACCAACGCATACATAACCCAACTTAGCCAATAGGCCAGATTCACGAAAAATAACTCTCAAAAAATACGCAAAAAACAGTGAAAACATATCAATAGTTGTCCGCTTTCCACCATAAAATAGTTTCTTTTAAACGAACTCAAAATAAGACTTTATACTAACCACGCGGACGATGTCGCGGGTGACAGCTAGTTATATATAAAATACGTTTCATTAAATAACCAGCTCGGTGAAGGTCCTTCTATAGCGGGATCTTAGACTAACAGTTTATTTTGTACTTTATCACGTGGCCCCGCTTTGACACCCTACTGATGTGATTAGCGCATACAGTCCCTTGCTACCAAGATTTTGTCAGATTCATCACAATAGTTTGTCGTTGGGCTATTCATCGTCAACATCATTGCATAGTATCACTACTACTACTGTATCATGGTATAGTTCCCTGTCGTCTCTGTTATTTTTCTTCTACTCTTTTGGAACTCTTCTGGAACTTCTGATGAAATTAAAAAAAGACCTCACAATTTTTGACTTCTATCGCGTGTTGGTGGTTGGAATTGCTACTATTATTACAAAAGGCGCGTCTCCTCCCTGGTTATTCAGTTTTGTTACCCTGTTCGTGTTCGGGATAAAAAGTAACCTGTATAAGTACCTATTCCTCCTATAAATACGCAAATCTTCCACCCTTCAAATAAATAAATATAAATAAATATTGTGGACAATTCACACAACACTACCCAGCCCCAAACTAAGCAGAGCTTGTAATATGGGAACCAGGTAGCTGATATAATAGGTACTTAAATACATTTTTTTTTTGCAAATACATACATAGGTACTTAGAATACAATATAACACCCAGACAGAGAACAAACATTTATGTTCACCACACAAATATTTGTTCTCGGTGGGGATCGAACCCACGACCTACGGCGCAGAAGGCAGAGCTACTACCAACTGAGCTAGAGGCCAGTCAATTCAAAGAGTGCCTATACCAAATTTAAGATCTCACAAGGTATTTTGTGGATAATGATGAGTAGGTACAACTATGGAATCTTCTTCTTCCTGCCCTTATCCCACTTTATGTGGGCTTGGCACAACATGAAATAAGTAATATGTACCGAAACAAATATTGTTGGAGTTTTTGTATAGCGCTATCAAAGCAAAAACTGTTTTGCACCTCTGTGCAGAACAGTTTTTTTTTGACGCACGTGGATGGTCAGAGGACAACTTGTTTGACGCGTTAGCCAAAGACTTCGTGGTACGTAGTACTACCGCCACTATAAATTGTCTTTGACGGCTTACTAATTAATATTGCATACATTTCACTAAGTGAAATAAACACACTGAACCTTCACTGCTTTTATTTTAAATTATTTTTGATTTGTAAAAGAATCATATAAAAAAACGGTGGGATCCAAGCCGTAGTTTGTTGCCTGTTCTTCTAGGCTTCGTCACGTGGAACTGGCACCTAGAATCACCTAGCTTTAAGATGTTTCAAAGTGATCCTTGTGATTCTACTGAATCAATAAACTTTTGATTTTTTTAAATAGCAAGTCGTAAAACGTGTGGTCATTGACGCACCTGTCAGCTGCGTCTTTTAAGCTTTTTTTAACCGTTTTTTGTCCAGTAGCTGACTAAATTTTTCTAGGGAGATATTTTCTTGATAGGGAATGGACTGATTTTGGCCAGGTTTTGGAAGAGTTTCAGACCTTGAGTTATTGCATTCTCGATCTGTTGTTATTTCGTTCAAATTCGCCTGACCTTGTTTTCGTACTGGTGTATTATCGTTCCTGTTTCGCCTATTTGTAACGTTACTACAAGGAGGGCAACGCCAAGATTGTTTTAGCTCTTTTTTATTGCTTATAAAGTAGGCAGGGTCCATGTTTAGGCATGCATAGTGGAAGGTTTGGGAGCATCCAGTGCATTTTAACATTTCGCCTAGATCAGTGATTTCTGTAGTGCAAGCTGAGCAGTTCATTGTATAAACACAGTTTAAAATACCTTTATAAATAATACGGCGTCGATCAGCTGATATTGCTTCGTAGTATACGTATTTGCCGGTTCGTCGAACTTGCAAATACGTATACTTCACGACAGTTATATTTGGTACTTTTTGATTTGGTGGAAAAATTTTGTTCAATGAAAAAAATGTGTAAAATGCGATTGGTGTTTATTTCATTTGAGGTAAGATATTTAAAATAAAAACTGTTCAGGAACCTAGATAAATACTATAAGAATACAGTTATTACAATAATAAAGTGAAAATCTGCCTAAACTAGTAATAATTTTGGTATTACGTTTGTATGAAAATTCGCCCTCCGCTTAAGCTATGAGGGGAGAAAATATGGGGGATATACAATCTTATGGACGAGAAAACCAAAGTACAGAGTTTTTCGAGTAATGCATAATAGCAGATACATCATCAGGGTTACTATTGCTGCTAATAATTTCCACTCCTAATTTGTGGCCATTTTTTTCGGTGATCGTCACTGTTAATTTTTCCCTCTCCTGCCCCATGAAGAACTTGAAACTCGCAATGTTTTCTTCCGTAAACTGGCCTCCTTTGCACGGAAAACACATCACGAGCTCGCACAGCCGTGCTAATCCTGGTATGCTTGCAGCTTCCTCGTGTAACACCTCAAATATGTTATTGGGAGTTATCTTCATGTCTAGAACCCCATAGTCTATAGCAAATATATCGCAATTTCTATTTAGATCCACACTTCTAACATCTCCTCTGGCTAGCTGGTTCAGAGTAGGTGAGTAATAAACTACTGTTATATGTTCTTCGATGTCTTCCGCGTTCTTTCCTGGTTTTTCAAGCATTGGCAGCATATGATACAGATTTATAGGGACTATGTAGAAATTTTGAGGATCAATAAGGTGTGTAGCAACACCATGATACACAAGGCCAACTGCAGGACATTCTTTCACTAATATATTACGAATTGAATTCAAAGTTTCTTCAAATGTAGCCATTGTTTTAAAGGCTAACGGCTGATAGAGGGGAATGGAAGGGAACACGTTGCGTGGCGACCCCACATAGTGTGAATAGATTGGGTCTTCTATTACATCAGTACCTACAGCCTAAACAAACCTGTAGACAGAAGCTATTTATAAAACGTTGATTAATTAGCAACACAACTCGTTGCAATAAAATGTGCAAGTGTTAATTGCTCAACCTATTAGCAACTAATCAGTACTGCATTGTGTAAGGTGGCACATCATTAGACAGGTTCGTTTCGTACAATATTTGTTAAATTTGATGCTCATAAAAAAAATGCTTTAGATTATTTTTTATTTTAGGGTTAATTTAAATTGCGGGTGAACACCCATTCGTTCTTCGGGTTCCCAGACTCTTTTGAAACTGTTGATATCAGAAATCTTCCTACTACTTACATCTCCTGTGTAGATTATTCTATCATCTATAATCTATGTCCTATTTATATTCTTAAAATTGTAAGGAAAATCTTCTAAAAGGTCAAATGCGAGTATTTGTATTTAGTACATTACAATAGGCATGAAGACAGTAATCAAGTATCGCCAAAATATTTATCTGATCTAATGAAAAAGGATTCAAAGATTTTGATATATGTATTTATTCTCTTATTAATGTCGCGATTAATAATTTATTTGTAAAAATAAATCTACAAAATACAACAATCCGCCATGATGGCTCAAACAGCGGTCAGAGCGAATTACGTCACGTTTACGTAAACGTCATTCCGATTTAGTACAAAAGCACCAATGTTTACTGTTGATATACTTAACCGTGACGTAATAACAGACGGCATGCGAGCGTTTTGGCGTGAATTTGAAAATTTAAATTTAAATGTACTTTTATTGCACAAAAACCTTAATTTTCTACAGAAATATGATATATTTTAGACATAATAGATACTTCTGAATATGATAGAAGAGATTTTGATAATTAGTCGGCATGCCTATTACATGATATAACTTAACTGTCAATCAAGTCAAAGTTGATACCCACGGAGGTTTTAAATTAAAACTTGTAGATCGTTTTACCGTCCGTCTTCCGAGTGTTAAGGTTGACGGCAGTCTGATCCTTAAATCAAAGTCTTGTCCAAAATTTCAAGTTCATAGAATATTCAGGAACGGTCAAGCGAGTAACAACTTGGCACATCCTCATTCATATTCAACAGTTGACCAAGCGGAGGTTTAAGTATACATAGGGACGTTTTGCTGCAATCGTCTTAGTGGTTTACAAGTTTACATAGATTTTGGATAAGAGTAGAATTCTAAAGAGAATTGCCAAATTTGAAATTCAAAAATTCTGAAAAGCTTCCAAAAGTTACAGCTGTTGTGCAAACTGCAAAGACAATAAGCACTACGTTACCAACTTCGCTGTGTTTTTTCTGTTTAGGCATTTATCACTTCTACTATAACTATAAAAGAACAGCGTCAATTCCAGCAACACAAATCACCCAAGCGATCTTGTAAATCAATGTGAGTTGTCAATTTTTGTTTGAAAAATTTTAAAATGGAACATGGATTCAGCGATCACTCAATCGAGCCGTGTTGCTAGAATGGACGCACAGTAGTGATGAAAAATTAAAAAACAAATCGTTTTGCATAAATCAAAACTAGGATCGACAGCAATGCCATAGATTCTGTGTGGCATAGAATCCTCCAGACTCTGAACTCCATGCGATTACCGTGTGTTCAAAGAATGCACTTGAGCTTCAATGGCGAAATTGCGAAAAGCGTGGAGAAGTAACAAAATCGATGAAAATGAATCATCTTCATAACTCATACCTATTATTATGTATATTATTATTATTTTGGGGTTTTCACTTTAAGTGCTCGGTTCATTGGTGCACGGGCCTAAGCCAAGTGCACCTCGGTATCTACATGAGGTGATTGAGTGATCACATCTTGTCTGTCTACATCAGTTTGTAAATTCTTACGGACTATTCGACACGTGTTTAATATAGCCGCCATCTGCATCAGAACAAAAATATGCTTTGGGAGGGCCAGTATTTTTATTTATTGCAATTATTATGTTAGATGGTGAAGGCTAAAAGTTAAAAATGGTGAATACATAATAGGCCCTTAGGTTTAGGGCATAGCAATATTTGGAGCGGAAGCGGGCTGAAGTTTTAAAAAATAAATAAAAAGATAGCTGTTAAGCCCGTATTCAGAAATAGTGCTTGAGTCTGAGTCGAGTTTCAAGCGTAGATTTTATAACAGTTCTCTATCGAAAAGTCTTTTTTTTTTTTAATTTATTTAACTTCTAAAAAATACATAATTTTATTTATTATTATAAATAGCACTAAAAAAACCACTAAGGTTTGTGGGGTAATGCTACTAGAGAGTCAAAAGTCGATAGCTTATAAATATCTTAAACATAATTATAAGCTTGAGACTCGACTCAGATTCAAACATTGTTTCTGAATCTGAATACAGGCTAAGGCCCGTATTGTATTGTCTTATTAGGCTAATGATTCTGACAAGCTCTACGATCAAGCTTTTGTTGTGGCTTATCCCAAGTCTTGCAAGATTATAGTACCCGTATGCCAATTTACTTGTACAATCACATATTAAATCATGTGGTAGACTCAGGGTAGACTGGGGAATAGGTTGTTAACCTTCAGCATAGATTAACAAATAGTTAGTATAGAGCATCAAAATGTATTATGTGCTCCGCAAACTAAGTGGTTACCTGCAGACTGATTAATAGCTTATTGTGATAACTATGGTCAGAATACGTATACTAGGTACCTAACAAGTTGTTCTTAGATTAGACTAAGAACACTTAGGTACCTAGTATTAGTAGTAGACCTTAGACCTTAGGGTAGGATTTTTCTACTACTACTAGTAGTTTATTCGCTGTTTGTCGAATAAAAAGTCTCAGTCTTATCACCATAGACAATAAATATATTTTATCTTTTTATCCTTGTTTCTGACAAGCGTAAAAAAGAGGTGGACATAATGCGACACTGACTCCTGCGCTATACGTACATTTACACTCTATTGTGTTTTATGTTGCGCTACTCTGGGCTCAAACTCGTCAACTTCTTCTTGTCGTGTTACCAGTTCTTGAACCAGTGCGGTGAAAGGATTATTAGCGCCTCGAAGAGGCTCCTTTCGTGCACTTGACACATGATCAAACTTTTTAGGTTCTCCGATATGCCGGTTTCCTCACGATGTTTTCCTTCGCCGTTTGAGAGTACTGACACATACTTTTTTCGACAGAAAATCTCATTGGACTGGGTTTGAACCCACGGATAACCCCACCCTTTGGATCACAAGGTGGGACCGCTTCCACTAGGCCACCTGTGCTCTTCAAAGTGTCATAATAATAATATGTACCTAGACCAAACAGTTTTCACAAAAAACACACCGTCTTTTTCAACGCACAGAAAGGCTGGTAGACAATGCTATTGGTATCAAGTCTTCCAAGCAATACATTGTGTGAAAGTTTAAAAAAATATTATTTAGCTTACACTGGATGATTCCCGGGATTCAAACCCACCCCTTCAGACCAGATGGTAGACCCAGCCACTACACAACTCTCTAAATAACGTCTTTAGTGTATAAACATTTGGTATCGCAAGTGTCATTGCATCCGGCGTTTTAGGGTACCATGAGGATATCCGTAGAAGAGCCAAGGTCACCGACATAGCTCAGCTCGTAGAGTTAGCAAGTTGAAGTGGCAATGGGCAGGCCATATAGCTCGAAGAACCGTTGGGGAATAAAGGTTCTCGAATGGAGACCACGAACCGGAAGACGAAGCGTAGGGCGCCCACCCACCAGATGGACCGACGACATTGTTAAGATGGCGGGAAGTCGATGGATGGAAAGGGCTCAGAATCGTTCTTCCTGTAAATGTGTAGGGGAGGCCTATGCCCAGCAGTGGACTTCTTCAGGCTTATGATGATGATGATAAAAAAACTTTCAAGACCAAAATCGTTATATACATTCAATCAGAACCTTCGTCTACATTTATGGAACCAAGACCAGGGACATCGTCATCATCCAATTCTGCGCTTCTTTTTAACTAGCTTGTGCTTGACAGAAGCGTAGTTAAATATAATAAATAAATATTGTGGACAATTCACACAACTCTACCCAGCCCCAAACTAAGCAGAGCTTGTAATATGGGAACTGGATAGCTGATATAATACTTGAATACATTTTTTTTTGTAAATACATACTTAGAATACAATATAACACCCAGACAGAGAACAAACATTTATGTTAACTACACAAATATTTGTTCTTGGTGGGGATCGAACCCACGACCTACGGTGCAGAAGGCAGAGCTACTACCAACTGAGCTAGAGGCCAGTCAAAGTTATAAATCGCTAATGCGCAAAGAAGTCCCGCAGCAGCAATTTCGGGGTCCATCGTGGTCGAGTGCGCGAACTATACTGTGAACCTAGCGTGAATGTGTAGCCGACGTCGTACGCGCGAGATTTCGCGCACGATTCACGGCGCGACTTCACGCCGTGAATCTCGCGGGAGTCTGGAGGCCGCATTAGAGGCAAACGAATGCCTTAACCGTTGCTATGGACATTTCTGCAAAAAAGCTTTCGTTTCGTATGATGAATAGCAACAGGTCGTTCTAATTATAAAAATAACAAGTAGCTGACGTGACGTTCCGGTGATTAATAACATAGTTACAAATGATTGACAAAAGTTGTTATAGTATTGCTAGACTTTTCAAAAACACGGATGCCGACTGTTTCATTTTGCGGTACCTAATATTTTACACACGCTGCTTCCCGTTCGCATACGTGACGTGGCATCGTTGATTGCTAACATAAATATCTAAGGTACGTATTCCTACCTACTTTTATTCAGGTCTCCTTCTGATTGTATCCGGACTTAGGACCACTTGGCGCTCGTCACACAGAGTTTGTTGGACTTGAACCGCGTTGAGGTGGTGAATTTGCCCTAGGTCTGCCCGTATCTGGACGGCGATTGATTGCTCCAGTCTCTAGGTATTGTCTGTGAGCTCTTTGCACCGAAGATCTGCTAATTTGAAGTCTTCGAGCGACCTCACGTTGCGCAAGCGCAAAGCCTGCATGAAGTAGAGCTACCTACAGCTTGAGCTGCTTTCTCAGGTGTCGTATCCATTATTGACCAAACAAAGTTGCAAAAATGCACGCGTCTTAGCAAACGATAGATAAAAACTAAAGAAATTATAGGAAACATCCAACTACTCTCACTGTAGAAAGAAAGATCGCTAATCGCGAACTCGAGTCCAAACAGAACAAATCGTGTGCATTGTGCGCGTTGCTTGATTACAATGTGAGTTGATGGTACTTTTTAATAAATGATTAGTCATTTAAATAAGCGTAAAACACACTTTCTGCAGGTGTAGGAATATTTTTTCGCTAATGTAAATAAAATTCCGTTTTATGAAATATTACTTGAAATTAAATTTTGGTGTAATAGAGCGCTGGTGGCCCGTCTTCTGATGCTAAGGTCGTGGGTTTAAATCCAGTAGCGTACCAAAGAGTTTTTCTGCTCAAAACTGTAGGTACACAATGCTATACAGCACTGAACATATTATTTATCAATTTATCAATTGGTACACAAACGATGTTTGCGCGACTGAAAAATGAATACATTTAATCTTTTAAAGGGCAGTATCCAAGTTTCTATCAATAGAAGTACTGGCAATGTTTGTAAGAAATAATCAGATCTTTTGATTGGCAGTCAATATTTCAAATTGAAAAATGTGTATTTAGCGCACTTTTCATGTACAGAAACTCTTATTCTATTTCTAACTAGCTGTCACCCGCGACTTCGTCCGCGTGGTTAGTATAAAGTCATAGTTTGAGTTCGTTTAAAAGAAACCATTTGGGATTTATAGGTTAAAGACTAGATTTGACTAGCAGTTTGCTTCACAATTTTTTTAATTCTAGCATTTATTTAAAAAACGTTAAAAAAGAACAAACGCATTAAAGTTTAATTAAAATAATTGACTGTTAAATTCTTTGGAAACTTCTTCAGAGAACAAACGAAACAAATTCCATTGTACATTTAAGTCATCATCATCATCAGCCTGAAGAAGTCCACTGCTGGACATAGGCCTCCCCTACACACTACCAGGAAGAACGATTCTGAGCTCTTTCCATCCACTGACTTCCCGCGATCTTAACAATGTCGTCAGTCCATCTGGTGGGTAGGAACTAAGGCCTGCCCATATCTAGCAGGATGGCCCATCGCCATAATTGTACTATCCATCGCTGAAATTCTCGCTTCGGGAATTGAAAAATCGCTCGGGAAAAAAGTGGATTCATTTTAACATTAACTGGCCGTACATTGATCGGACTCCTTTCACAGATCGCTATTGCTATCGCTTTAGATGTGACAAACATAAAAAAAGTACATGGGGTGACAAACATAAAAAAGGTGGTTTAAGAACTTATTTTTTTAAAGATTTTTATAATGTCCCAAAAGTTAAGAGCCGAGCGGGTTTCTTTTTTTAATCCGCTAAAAAGATCACGTTTTAGCTTATAGTCCAATAATTATATTTACCTGTACAATTTGCTTCACTTTTGGATGTTTGGCAACATCTCTTGCTACTCCACCATCACCTCCCCCGACAATAAGCACCTTCTCTGGATTTTTGTGACAACACAGTGGTAGGAATGAAATCATCTCCTGGAAAGTAAAGTTGGTATTTTAACAGAACTTAAAGAGAAGTGAACAAGGAAATGATTATAAAAATATTTACAGGCACCATGCAATTATTAAAAAATAAATAAATATGCTCGATTAAATACTGAATCTAGGAGTATCGATTATAGCTACATATGTTGGGTCGCATGCAGTACGCCCATGCTGATGATGAATTTATTATGAAGGTGGAGGTTCATGAACAAAGTCTCAAAACTAAAAGTCCACCCCTTCGAACAAAGAGTAAGTATTTAACCTTTACAAGCTGCAATTACATAGGATACCCCCTTAGCCACATTTTTAATAGAATCCGATTTGTGTGACGACAACCAAGCCAACACAATGCCAAGTTCAACTTTAGATGGTATCAGAAAACCGCTTTGGTGAAAAGATCTGGATTTTGGTATGAACTGCAAAGGATGGGAACTCGTGGCAACTGGTGCCGGCACCATTTAATGGCACCGTTGATCAAAAACGTTTTTTTTAAAACGACCACCTCAGAAGCGTTCTGCGAAGGTCACCTTGGTAGGAATCGCGGCTTGATACCGTGTGTTTGCCACTTATGTTTATTTCATGGCTATAACTAAATGCACTGGGACTTCGGGTACTGATCTGAAAATATTTGGTTCCTTTTGAGTCGCAACCGGTCCATTCGTCTCAACTTTAGTCAGCATGGATGTATGTATGTATGGAGGGTGGGGGATGGAGGGGATGGGGGATGCGGGTTGACTCACCGATGTGCATGGAGTATGTCGCGGACACGGTACCTGCTTCGAGCCAGCTGTGGCGATGCGGCGCGGCGGGCCCGCACGCGTAGGGCGCCGCCGCACTCAGGCGGCCCGCTTCTACACCACTGCTCTTTAGGCACTCGCATACTGCCATCTGGAACACAATGACACGACGCTGTCAGACTTACGCACGTAGGGTTTCGTACCATTATCTAGGAAAAAAATATTTTCCTATACATATTTCATATTTCAACAGAAACACATCAGTTGCTGTTGTTCAATTTGTATCAATCCAAACATGAAGTTTGATTCCGTGAACTCAGAATAGGTACTTTTCGTTTTTAATATACTTAGGAGGAAATCACACAGGCGACTCTCCATACAAACGTAGTCCCCTATTTCCTCCCTGGATAATGCCTCTAGAGTAACCATTTTGTCTCATAAAATCCAGATCTGCTATATACGTGCTCGTATGGTTTCTTTTTTTTTCAGAAACTTATTGATAAATAAAATATGACCCTCATATGATTTATATGAAATATGAATTGGAGGTGATATTTTCTTTATCAATAAGTTTCTGAAAAAAGGAAAACATACGAGCACGTACATATTATATAGCAGATCTGGATATTATGAGACAAAATGGTTACTCTAGAGGCATTATCCAGGAAATAGAGGACTACGTTTGTATGAAGAGTCGCCTGTGTAATTCCCTCTTAACTGATCTAATGAAATAGGATTCAAAGATTTTGAAAAATGTATTTATTCTCTTACTAATGTCGACATTAATAATTTATTGACGTGACAACGTCTTAAAATTCGATGGAGCCGGCTGCACGCGCGAAAAAACATGACTCATGCGGCGTTACCTCACTCTGAGGCGTTCCATTTAGTGGGCTGTATCCTCAGAATCCTCAGACGAGGCCGTGTTAATAACTAAAAAAGTATATAATGTGGTGTTTACCTGATCGATCATCAAGTAAGGCAGCTTGGAAGGCGCTTCTGGGAGTATCTTCAGCATGTTTTTTATCTCTGTCAATGAGGTTTGCAGAGACTACATAGTATTATACAGGTGTGTTTTTTCGATCTCCCCTAAGGGCAAAAGCTTACTTACGATGGAGGAATCATAAGTGAAACCCACCTACCCATAAATATTTATAGTTTTCTCCAATTGAGTCTTTCGAATGCGGCCTCTTTGACTTCTTAAATGAGATGACAGTGACTTTTTCGTAATTTTCTTTTATCTGAACATAATCCATCTATGACAAAAATCCTTGCTGCTTTGAAGTACCGTAATTTCGTTTCATTGAGTTCATCATGGTTATGAAAAACCTTTAGATGCTAAACAGATTTTATTAAACTTAACTATGAGAGAACGGTGTAATGTAGATTTTATTTTTTGATTTAAATAAAGTTTGTATGAAATAAATAGTTGGATGGATTTTATTCTTGACTGGCCTCTCAGATCTACCTTTTCGATGTAGGTCGTGGGTTCGATCCCCACTGAGAAAAAATATTTGTGTGGTAAAACAGATGTTTGTTCAAAAGTAGATGATGATGATGGATACGCAACCAAGTCTTAATAATTTAAAATAAACCATAAGTATGTATTTGGTTTTGTGCTTCCTAAGTTTACTTAACACTGCACTGAGGTAGAAACAATAGAGTACTATACTATTGGTATAAAATAATAGGCACATGCACTACTAGGTAAGATAATGCTCGAAGTGGTAACCATCGTACTACCAATTTTCGGCAATTTTTCATCATCCGCACTTGATGTGCGCCCGCACATCAAGTGCAGGTTTTTCCCAAAAACACCCTTTTACCACAGCTTATAAAACAACTACTATGGTTTAGACCCCTATCACACGGCGCATTTTAAACGCGCAGATGACGCGCGTTTACTTGCTTCAAACGAGATTTGAACGCCTTTTAAGCTAAGCACACGAGGCGATCGAGAAGCGCGCGTACACGCGTAGATCAGCGATACAGACGCGCTGTTAGCTTCCGTGTTTTGGTGAGAGGCTCCTCGTCAGTTGTACAATGGCATCGGTTGAGACAACAATGCTTACGGTGGCTATAGTACCCTTTGTACCCCTCCCTTTAGACGCACTTCAAACGAGTTTGCGTTTAAATCGTTTAAATCTGTAAAAACGCTAAAATCGGCATCTACGGCACAGCACACGCGCGTTTTTGAAACACGCGTGCGTCGCCTGTGCGTTTAAAATACGCCGTGTGCTAGGGGCCTTACTGGTTCCCCCATCCTGGTATTTCAGTGCCTCTCTAGAGCGTGGGCTGCCCTTTCATTTTCACAGCTTTAACTATGTAACAAATGGACCAATTTATCCTGGGTATAACGAATAGATATACCTAGTTGTTTTTAGAGTTCTGAATAACATAGCTCAGTGAATTTGAAATGAATAGGCAAATCTCAAATCTCAGATGTTAGTTTCGTTCTGGTGTTATTGGTATGTATAACCCGCGTTTGTGAACTTGACCTTGCTTGAAGGTACTTTTACTCAAAACCGTAGTTACCAAGTACTCACACACCCAAAACAACAAGCGCGGTTATTCCATTATTTTAATTTTTAAGTTATTTCAAGTCATAGATGATAATGAGATGACGCACTAAATAAACGGCCAAATAAGACAAGTAGCATGGCAGCAAACAACGACTAAAGAGTTTACCCGACCAATTATTAATTTTTGAAGTGAAAACTTCTAATATAGGCGGGCTTGAGCACTTTTTGAGGTGGAAAAAAAACCAATGAACTCGCGTCTGTCACGTCACATGTTTCGTATCCGACACCTCTTCGGCAAAGATCGATAAACGTCAAAACTCGGGGGGAGGGTGGATTTTTTTGTTTTTACTCCCGGAGTGCCACTTTTGTTTCGTGTTCCCGACATTATCTTGACTAGGATTACCTACCTACGATTTGAACGTGATTGTTTTAATATCGTTTTACGTATTCAGTTTTATTCGTGAATATGACGTCTGCATCTTTATTTATAAACGTGCTTTGTAACTCCTGAAACCTCGTAAAGTTGTTCGACGTTGCCAAACTTTCGAAGTTTCGACGCTTGCTCAACTTCAGCAAGGCTTTGTTCAGAGAACGTGATGAGATTGGGTTTGCTAGTATTTAATTATTGCGCACAGTTACATCCCTACTTAGAGATATTAAACACGATAATATTTTCGTCGTTACGACAAAATTAAATTCAAAAATCACTTTGAATTGAAACGTCTTAAAGCTAGCTGACCCTAGGTGCCAGTTCCACGCGGTAAAAATTTAGAGATTTGCTACGGGAAAACACGGGAGGGGTGGGGGGGGGGGAGGAGGGGGGGGGGTCCCCCTGCCCCCTGGTACCACCGGCATTACTTGCTGATGCACCATTCCTGAGAAAAACCGATTAATGTAACCTAACCTCAAAACACTTTACAGTCACTTGAAAGGCGTAGTAAAGTTAAAATTTAGGTTGGCTTTAGTATTGTTAGAGAGGAAGAGGGACGGGGGAGGGGTCCTCTCTGCACTGCCATGCACCATTCTTGAAATTAAGTAGGTATGAAAAAAAAAAAAAAAAAACCTAACAACCTACTGTTACTTTTGTGACTTAAATCGGGGTGCCCCGAGTTTGAATCTGCAATGGCTCAGCCAGAACACTCGCGAGGAGCCCTGAGCGTCGCTTCACCCGCTCAACCTTCGCTCCACTTAGGAGGTCGCCGGCTCGCTTCGCTCGCCACCTCCCCCCTTCGCTCCACTCGGCATCGCGGGCTAGCTCAACTCAGGACCTCCTCGCGAGCGTCTGGCTTCACGATTTGTATATACACTCTAGGGGTAGGGACCTCAAGACTACGTGGAGTCGGGGTGCTCTGTGTCGGTTTTGTCACACATTTCCAACCTAACTGACTCAAGTCGAGGTGCTCTGTGTAGAAAAACCACGAAACACGGAACACGGGAGCACATTCACGCAACTCGAAGAGAAACGGAATGCACAGAACAAACGAATGACACTGACACTTTTTTTTTTTACGTTCCGTTTTGCCATTGCTGTTCGTCATTTTGCACCATAGACTATTATGTGGAACAGATTTGGTTGTCAATCAGCCATTTTAACGTTCCGTTTTCGCTATAAAACTGTTTTAATGTTAGAAAATTATTTCACGAATTTCTCGAAAAATATGCAATTCCAAGTAATATTAATGATAGCGTTATAATCAGGGACCCAAACCAATTCAACATTGACCCTTTTTCCCCTCCTCCGCGCGTAGCAAATCGCTAAAGCCAACCCCAGACTGTTTTTGCGAGAGTTGAAGGTTTAAGTATGAAGACTGAATGTGAACACTCACTCGCGTCTTATTATTATTTATTATCCATTACTGCGATCTTAGCCCAAGACACATTGCGATAGCATTCGCAGTAATGGATAAATATGACGTACCTGGATCTGTTTCAGAAAAGGAGTTCGTAAATGAAGTTGGTTTTAACTTTCCACTCCATTTCCGCTGTCTAATCTACGTCGTATACAGAATTGAACGATTTCTTATGCTACAATAAACAAATATAATATACATAACCAACTTAACAAAAATATTGGCTCTACAAAATAAAACATAATATCGTCACGCAATACGGTGAGTGCAGTGGTTTTTGCGTAGCGAGCGAGTGCTCTGGCGGTGTTTATTTTGAATTGTCTTGCACATGTTGAAATTGCGGAAGCTGAATGCAGTCAAAGGCTCGCGGCGTCAGTAATAGGCTCACGTGTACCTATTTGTAATCATGTCCTCTTTCGTGACTCATCGTTAGGACATAATAAGCATAAAAAGCGGCAAAATTTCCAGGCTGCCTTAGATACGTTGCAATCGAAAACGAAAACAAGAATCTTCGGGCGAGGCTTTTTTTAATGCCACATTTTAAAGTCTGCCTTAAAATTAATAGCTGTTCAAGCCGGTATGATTCGGAAACTCATTATCATTTTCATGATCCATTCACATATTGGGATGATCGATAATTAGGAGATTAATCACTGGAGAATATTACGAGGCTCATTATTCAAATCTGAAACCTGTTAGTCATTTGATCTGAGCCAGTCATTTTTCACTATGATGAGTTTTATTAATCGCTCATTAAAGTTTGTAAAATCGAAGATGTTGCGTTTCCTAATTAACGACAGGTTCGGAAAAAATATAAATAATGCGTAACCTTAAAATATTTCCACTATTGCCATCTCTTACCAATGACGAATGAGAAACAGTGATAGGTAGTTATCAGGAATGTTAAAAAAGTACAAGAGAAAAAAAACAAATCCTTGTTTTTTTTAAAGAATGTACACCTCATTGACGGATAAAAATATTGATAACGTAAAATCTCGCAACGCCGCCGCACCACTTTTCGCTGCTACCGAGGCCGAATGCCATACATTGATCGTCTGTCGGTCGGGCGCAGGTACCTACCTGGCTTTAACTGTGGTATGTTGGTTTATTCGGCGGAAAGGTACCTAATATTTATTTTAATAGCAATAGGTAATGATGTTTTTCAGGCTGACGATGACGTTAATGAGTAATTATCAGTAATTATTATTAATTTGGTATGTTTCCGTTTTAGGCCTTGAAATTTATTATGACAGATCTCCCATCGTACGCACCCGAAGGTAAGTGGAAAGTGATCATCAAAAATCGTCTTATGTAATTCAAAAGCATCCGCATTGAGATCCAATCATCACAGTAACAATGTATCAGCGATTTATTAAAGCATTGTCAGTAAAATAAATATAAAAGGGTATTTTGTTCTACTAAGTATATAGAAATCTAATAGAAAAAAAATCCCTTTGATCTTCATATTATAAGTCATAATAAAGTTATGAAAAGAGTCCTTATTACATACATGTGCGAGAGTTGTATTAGAAGCCAATTTTCTATACACGAAAAAAGATTTTAAGTGCTCTTCAAAGAGGCTCCTTTCGTGCACTTGACTCATACTTTTCGAACTTTTTTTCAGTTTCAAGTATGGGGACCCCCAAAACTTATAGTTTTTTTTCTATTTTTGTGTAAAAACCTTAATGCGGTTCACAGAATACATCTACTCACCAAGTTTCATCAGTCTAGCTCTTATGGTTTCGGAGAATAATGGCTGTGACGGTTTGCTCAATCAAACAAGCTTTCAAGGGTTCAAATGCTTTTTATTTACTGAAGTAAACGTTTTTCATTGCCAATTATTATTTTGCGAATCAATGAAGAGTTGTTTTGTTTACACTCTAGTTGCCAGAGCGTTAAGTCTGCGCTAATAAACAAAGGTTAGTTATAAAAAATATTTCATTGTTTGCATTTCGGTTGAACCGTTCAGGCAGTAAACTATTAAATAATACTTTAACTATTTAAAAGGGTTAAAAAAACTTTGCAACATCCACAGACTAAAATAAATAACTGTCTAAATGACAGTATACCTATGTTTTTTGAAGTTATAAGCCCGTTTGCAAAAACAGTGCTTGAGTCTGAGTCAAGCCTCAAGGATAGTTGTTTTGCCAATTTTGAATGGAGAACTGTCAAAAAATCTATGCTTCGGGTTCTATTCAGACCCAAGCATTGTTTCTGCATACGACTCAGACCATTTCTGACTCACGTAAAATAAAATTATGAATGATCATTTTTTATAAATAACATAATTATTAGCCTAAAGACTTGTATACCACAAACTCTGTCTGCCTCTGTCTCTGGCTCAGGTTTTAAGTCTGTGTGAGTGCTCACCAGTGAATTATACTGTGTGTGTGACGTTTCGACGAAGGATTTATTTAGTCAACAGTTTGAATACTTTACTAGGATTTGACTAGCGGAAATGTAGATTGACAATGACAAGTTTGACCCGTGAACCAGTTGGGGCGAGTCTACTAGTACTGATAAAACCCTCAACGAGAGAACGCTTCAAATCACTCAAACCGGTGAAAAAGGCTGTGTAAGTAGTTACTCTTATTTATCAGACTTATTTTGTGATTATGTTTGTGAAATAAAAATATTTTCTCATCATCAGCCTGAAGAAGTGTCGACATTGGTCACAAAAATTATAAGCATGCTCAAACGAGGACGCGAACATTATTTTCTTATTATAACCTCAAGTTAATTGATACAGACCTGGATTTGCTTAAACATCGTGCCCTAAAGAGAAAAATGAAAAATGATGAATATAATTCAGCCGTTGACTGATCCCCGACACTTGTAGCAAGTTCCACAACTTTTGAAGGCTCACTCGTTTGTGACTCTTTAAAGTCACGTAAATTATTTTTTACTGCTACTTACTTTACTGGAGCAGAAAAGTGGTCGTAGATATCTAGAGGTAACGACCTCACCTTTTAATTCGTAGGATTTATTTAGTCCGCACTCTGTCTACGGATCTACGGATCATTGGAGTATAAAAAACGGTTGTCTGTAGAGTCGGTTTACTGACGATAGTTGATTGTGAAAACGTCATACAGCTGTCCACGCGGACGCATTGCTCACTCAAGTAGGAGAGAGACAGATGTCGAACGCTGCCGAACGCGGAGTATTAAAAATATTAACATATTTTTGGATACTCGACTGATCAATATTTGTATCAAAATTTTTATCAACAGGAATAATAATAAAAGGAAAGTATTTTTTTTATTATATTTACGAAGTCTTTTATTGTATTCGGTATGTGGATGAACTGTGTGAACTGTGTGTGTGGCATGTTGAGAGGAGTGAATGCAGAGATGACGGTTGGCAGAGAGGAATGGAGGAGGAAGACATGTTGTGCCAACCCCACATAAAATGGGATAAGGGCAGGAAGAAAAAGAAGAAGAGGAGGAGTTTGTATGGAAATCAGACCAATTCAATTTCTATGTATGAATTTACAAAAAAAAAGTATTTAAGTATTATATCAGCTATCTGGTTCCCATAGTACAAGCTCTGCTTAGTTTGGGGCTAGATAGTGTTGTGTGGATTGTCCGCATTATTTATTTAGCTAGCAGTTGGTGACTTTTTGGTATTGACCGTTGGTATTTTGTTTTTGGTAAACTGTTGTTGTGAATTATATTTAAATACCTACGAATTACTTACTTATTGATGAAATATTAATAATATTTTTCGATCTGACCACATAAATCTGTCTAATGAGTAACGCTACATCATACAAGTATACATATTTTTTTCTCAATGATAATTATACCGTTTCATAGTATTCTAGGTACGCGATAAGTATAATTTTTAAATCAGGCCGACTAAGGTATTAATAAGGTATTATTAAGATTAAAAAGTGAGCATGAGAACCGTATACCTGCCATAATAATACTTATAACCGGCGGTTCATCATCATCATCAGCCTGAGAAGTTCTCTACTGGACATAGGCCTCCCCTACACATTTCCAGGAAGAACGATTCTGAGCCCTCTCCATCCAACGACTTCCCACGATCTCAACAATGTCGTCGGTCTATCTGGTGGGTGAGTGCTCTACCTTTCGTCTTCCGGCTCGTGGTTGCCATCACATTTACGGCCTGGAGTTTACAGACTTTTAACTGGTGGTTAGAAGTCTGTAAACTCCGGGCCTTAAAAGTTTGCTTGTCGGTTTTTCTCGCATACCGGAGTGCTCAAGCAAATAGTTTTAAAGCTTTCGTTTCTTTCACCATTTAAAAGAGAGTTTTCTCAGTAAATAACTACTTTGTTGAAACTGGAACTTAAGTTAAGTAGGGACAGTCAGTGACAAATGTAGGTTGTTAGATTTTTATGTACAAATAAAAATCTAACAAATAAATTACTTGTTTGGTTTACAGGTAGGTACATAGCACAGGGCGTCCCACGGATACCTATGCCACATGGAGGGAATTTACCTTGAATATTGTAAATGGAACCTTTTACTGAAAGAAGACTTTTTGAAATAACGCGATCGTTATGCATAATTATATGGAAAACACGGGTATTTATCGCGATTAATACCTTTATTATTTCCCGACGTTTCGATTGTGTTGCAACAGCTGTGGTCGCGGGCAGAGGGCGGGATAAATACCCGTGTTTTTCATATAAATTATACACTAAGGGATCGTACCAAAAAACTCGAATTCATTACTTAATTCTGACACGCACTTAGCTTGTTTTTATTTGCTGTTTTACAGTCAAATCAGACCACGATTTTATGTGTGTTCATTTGTTTGTTTGTCAGGTGGCTACGCAGTGGTAGGTGCAGCGGCGTTTACCGGCGCAGTGACACATACCGTGTCCACCATTGTCATAGTCAGCGAGATGACAGGACAGGTAAGAACATACCAGCGTATAAAAACACAAGTTTGCCTATAAATTAAAAAAGTTCAGATAGGTAAGGTACCATTAATTGCTTCGGCTTACATTTGACAAGGTAATTTAGGGTAGCCATTTACCCCGAAACTTAACAGAAATGTTAATTTATCATGGCACGTACGGCCTATATATCATTATGTGGAGTTGTCATATTGCGTTTTTTTATTCCATTATTCCTTATTATTCGTCCTCCTTACTATACTATCTCACTAAAACAATGTGACACTGTGTTCCCTCTGAACCTAAACTTCGAATTTATGATTTTACTATTTGAAAACAAAGGGCCCATTCAAACTAAAGGATCAAAGCTCCCGCAGTGGTGCATGACACGTGACAGATAAGTGACAATGGATGGCCACAAACCCAAATTACGTATTCCACAATTTCAATGAGCTTGGTTTTCGTGCATCGAAGTCACGAAATATTATTGAGTGAGTAAATCTACTTGCGGTATTGAATAATAAAAAATATATCTAAAGAACTTCACAACTGTTGTGACTTTGACCAGTATCGTCATCTTTCAGCCCTTATTCCACACTAAGTGGGGTCGGCAGAACAGATTTTCTTCTTCCTCTCACCTCTAGGTATCATTCGTCATCTCAGTGCTCTTTTGATTCAGTATGATAAGTTTAAAACCTATTCCGCTCATTTGGAGCTATTTTTCCATCTATACATAAAATAACCCGTCAGATAAAAATACACTCATCTCTTTTCGTAAATGATGTAAGGATAATAAGAAGGTTTTAACTCAGTGAAAAGTTGATATGGTACAATTTTATTCAATGAGCATACCTACAATTGCTTAGAGTAATACTTGGTTGCTATCAAGTGTGTACAAACAGACGGAAAGCCTCTCTATGCTAAGTCTATATGCCCCACGCTCCAGTGAGCCAAGCCGACTGCGCCTGCTATGATAATTTCACTAATGCATTTAAAGCTGCATTATTCTGTCTGTTTGCGTCGCCATATAATAACTCTCATTCCTCAGTCCAGTCAACCTATCTATGACAGGGTTCCATCCATCCAACCTGCTCCATTCAAAGCTATCTCGTTTAGTATCGTGTGGGACTTCGTCTCTTTCAAGATAGCCTTTGCTGTCATCAGATTGGTTTGACCAGCTGTTGTTGTTAATTGTGATTATAGACGAGTGTTTTTTGGATCCTCTTCCATCGTTGTTGAATTCATTGTTGTTTTCGTTTGTGTCGTATGGCTTGTTGTCTATGGGTTTGTTTTCTTTGTCACTGGCTGATGTGTATATGACTGTGTTGAATTGAGAGTTTTGAGAGTTTTCGTTTGAGGTGGTTGTGTCGTTTCCGTTCGGTGGGGTGTCGTCTTTCCATCGCGCTGAGTTGTCATTGTTGTCTGAGAAACGAAAATACAATTTAAACTTAAAAAAATGAAGTAAAAGTAAACAGGCCTTTGTATCTATTGTAGATGATTTATATAGCGTCAGGGGCGACTGGTGATTACTCAAGCCCTACTTGCGGGAGCGGCTATAGTGCCTAAGACAGGATTTTAGATGGAATAGGCTTGCCCACCATCCTGACAGCTTAGTCGGCTTAATCCACTGGAAAGACATAGTCAATAAGTGCGGAGCCGACTAAAAATGAAGTAAGCGTTGCTATTCAGCGTGGCAATGCTGCCAGCGTCTTGGGGACGCTTCCGTCTGGTACTGATTTCAAAAGTTTGATACTAACAAATAAATGATGCTACTTTTACAAAGCGAAGATAAGCAAAAAGGTGACAATTCATAGTGTAAAATTGTTTAGTGATTCACAAGTAGTATTGGCTTGGCAAAAGACTGATCCAACATTGTTAAATGCGTATGTTGCAAACAGAGTAAAAATGATAAATGAATATTCAAGAGCATATCAATGGGCATACATAAAAACTGACCAAAACCCAGCTGATTGTCTAAGTAGAGGTATTCCTCCTACTGAGCTGCAATGTAACCAGCTGTGGTGGTGTGGACCATCCTTTTTCTGTAATACAGACTTCAACTTTGACAAGAATTGTAGTTATGATATACCTCGGGACTTACCAGAGGTGAATTTTGACAGGATCCTTTTGACAGAAGGCCGTGATGAAGCAGAATTTTGAAACGTTGACCACCTGTTGGAACCCGTGATCAAAACTTTCTGTTTTTTGTCGAATATACTAATATTATAAACAGGAAAGATTTGATTGTTCGTTTGAATTTAATAGGCCGCGCGCCGGCTTAGAATGGAGAATGAACGATTGCAGGTAATCATTATTTTCATAACAAGAACTCTCTTTTGTAGGTTGATTTACTTTTGTGAATATAGGTTCTTACAGGTTCCACTAACTACCTATATTCACAAAAGCAATCTCATAGAATCCAATTACGAGATATTAAAACAACTGAAAGTGCTTTGAAACCACCACTTATTGAAGAAATTGGAGAGAAGACTACACCTCTTATAAAGAAGCCAGAAATAGTGTACAGGATGAGACGTGAACCTCCAACTGGAGAGATAGAGTACCTGATAGTAGAATTCAAAATCCCATCTTCTGTAAGTTGAGTTTTATATCTTTGTAATCCCCCAACAAGTCAAGCACATACACGAAACTTGCTTATATTGAGAGGACTGATTGCAATTACCAACTTAACTAGTCTTATTATTGACATTGACTGTAACAATAGATGGCCAAACTATTAAGGTGACCCGGTTAGTACAATTACGTGACAAAATTCATATAAAAAAGTAATGTTGCAGTCAATAATAGAATACACGGCAAGTTCGGCAAGTTTATCATGCGCACTTGATGTGCGGGCAGGTTTTTCCGCAAGTAGGCCATTGGCGGGCCCATTTTGTGTGACCCTTGACACGTGTTGTTCGATCTTTTTTAGGTTCTACGACACGCCGGTTTCCTCACGACGTTTTCCTTCACTGTTTTTGAGAGTACTGGCATAGTCCACATACATTTTTCGACAGAAAAACTCATTGGTACATGACTGGATTTGAACCCACGACCTTCGGATCGGAAGGCGGGGCCGCTACCACTAGACCACCCAGTGCTCCCAGTGAAACTTGTTGTGTGGAATGTGCGCAATATTTAGTTATATTTTATTTATTGGACATGTTTGTTGGTGTTGTTTTTTTTTATGGTGCGTGACCTACGAGGAAATGCTTTGTTATAGGCGATGGTTACTATTTAACATCAGGTGGGCCATTTGCTTGTTCCATCAGCAAGTTGTATAAAAAAAATGTTAGTTGCACTATTTTTATAAACAACAGGATATTTAGCATGATTTACTTTGTGAGTTTTGACTCTCAAGTCTCAATGATAGAGTAAATATTCCGTTGTTCATAATTTTTTTTTAAAACCATGATAGTTTCAAAAGTTATGTTAGTTGCAGTAATACAAATGATACAAACTGTGGCTTAAAATCAGTTAGGCCAACAGCATGTTCTATAATTTCTCATAAAAAAGTATAAGAAACCTGGACACAATGAATGGAACGGAAGTCTGGTCGACCCATTATTTATCTACTTTATCTGCTTCCCGCCGCATTGATAGCCCAATCAAATATTTGTGACTGATAGCTAGTGGCTTGCCTACACTGATTTGAAAGTATCAATGTGAAAACTATCGAAGAGTCTAAAGTATCTTAGTGTGGTGGCTATTGAGGTGGCTACCCCACCTAGATACACAACGGTCGATTTCACCATCTTATTAAGTTATTATGTGAATGTAAAACCGCTGTAATTAAGAAAATTAGTGTTACCAAATACCCCATACTTAAGAATCATTGTTTTAACGAACTGTTAATATTAATATAATTTGTTACAATTTGGAGTTTCGATCGATTTCATTTTTTATTTATGTTGATTTTTGTTTTAAATTATTTCTTAACGTGTATAGCTTACAATATTGCATAATTTTATAAGTTAGGTTAGCAAAAGCAATTTCTTTTTTTTTTTTTTGGAACTCATTGCCGTTGGATGTTCCTGACCACTACAATCTGGGCCTATTCGATGGGTGAGATGACCAGACCGTTTATGCTCGCCGCTGCTCCAAATCCTCTTCTCCTCTTCCAATGATCCAGGACTCCAACGGGACTCTGGATTGACGTGGCTACAGCTGTCCGTTTCTTTGTTCGGCTCGTAAGGACCAATGTTTGAGCCTACGGTTTAGGTTCCTACTTGCTGAGGAGGTAGCCAGGGACGTCTTCAATGAATTATACTTTCTTTAACAATTATTTAACGTATAATTATTATAAAGCGATTATAATTACAATTTAAAAAATGTGTGCGTTGCAACGGTGAAAACGAATGCAGTATGATATCAAGTTGAAGCGAGTGAATGAAGTGAAGCTTGCTGAGATGAGACATTGAGTGATGTTATTCACCATGAAGTTAAAGATCTTGGCACTCACATTCTAGTTTGTGAGGTCACTTACATGTCCAACTATAGCACCCTGGCCTCATTCAGGAAGTTTTTCAAGTTTGATGTCATGAAGCCTTTGGATGTTAAAACAAAGTTTTACAATGCTGAGTCTGATGATGTTTATCTGGAGGCTCAAGTGCAGAACATAACTTCAGGCCCTATCATTTTAGAACAAGTCTCTCTTGAAAGCTCCCACCAGTTCAATGTGAAGTCACTCAATGAAATAGACGATGGAACATCTGTATTTGGTGAAGTAACTCTACTTCAATCACAAGAAAGCTGCCAGTACTTATACTGTCTTTCACCTAAAGAACATATTTCAAATGAGATCAAATTGCTAGCTGCAGCTAAGAATATTGGCAAATTAGATATTGTTTGGAGATCAAACTTGGGAGAAAAGGGTCGGTTGCCTACAAGTAGGTACTTGTACCCAAGAGCACTGGTGGTCTAGTGGTAGCGGCCTTGCGATCTCTAGGTCGTACATTCAAGTCTAGTCTTGTTTTTTTATGCCGTGTAGGTACTTAAATATTACTTTGAAGTGTAGCATGTGCTGTCTTTGAAACTTTTGCTTTTGTATTATACGTCTCAATAAGTGAAGTGACACTGGAACTTCACTGCTATTATTTTTGATTTGTAAAAGGATCATAAAAAAAGTGGTAGGAACCAAGCCGTAGTTTGTTGCCTGTTCTTCTAGGCTTGGTTGCGTAGAACTGACACCTAGACTCACCTAGCTCTAGGACGTTTCAAAGTGATCCTTGCCACTGAATAAATACACTTTTGATTTTGGTCGAAAAATGTATGTGCACTATCCCAGTACTCTGAAACGGTGAAGGAAAACATCATGAGGAAACGTGCGGCTTAGTCGGCTCCGCAGGTATTGACCATATCTTTCCTGTGGATCAGGCTGACTAAGCTGGATGGTATAGGTGCTGGGCAAGCTTATTCCATCTAAAATCCTGTCCCAGGCAATATAGCGTCCCGTAAGTAGGGGCATGTTACCCCTGACTCTATATAAATCATCTACAATAGATGCAAAGGCATGTAGACTTTTTTTTTACAAATGTATCAAAATGGAATACATTTTATTAATTGAAGATGAAATTGAACTGAATTTAAGTCAATGAGGGCATCACACAGGCGACTCGCCATTCAAACGTAGTCCCCTATTTCCTCCCTGGATAATGTATAATAATAATATTGGTTTTTGTTTGTGTTTTATAATGTTTCCTTATTTATGTTATTCAAGAAATTCAAGTTTTTTGGTTGATTAGCAATCATAAATGTTTTGAGCATCAGTATCAAAACATTTATGATTGAATGTTCTAGAACCAATAAAATAAACTGATTGCAAAATATTTTTTTATTATTTATTTTTTCGTAGCAACCTCAATCAACCTTTTGTTTAGAGGTGTATTTGGAGGCTCGTTTTGACAGCTACTTAAAAATACCTGACAACCCTGGCAATTCGATCGGAATCCAATCGCGCCGTGACCCGCGATTGAAATCTATTATTGATGACGAATTCAGAATGGTGACTATTTATTAGTACTCGGATACGTGAGCTTTTCACTCGACGTACGAATCGATTTGAATAATCGATTTCCCGTAACGACATTGCGATGTTTGATTGCGTTTTGCGGTGTAAAAGTTGGGCATTATTCATGAGCGGGTTCCTACTTAATTGCTGATACAAATAAATCGTACGGGATTTTACCGCATTCGAACGAATTAATTATGTTTTTTTACTCATCTATTTTTACAAGCATCGAGTTGTAATATTCAAATGTGATTATTGTACTTTAGAGATGAAATTCCTGAACCTTGTAAGCTTTACAGATGATGAATTTCTGTTGCCGCTATAACATCAATACTAAAACAGAATAAAATAAATATTTATACCTATATTTTTCATTATTTTGCCGTTTTCATAGATGTACGATGATGGTACGGAACCATTCGTGCGCGAGTCTGACACGCAATTGGCTACTTTTTTTATAGGATAAGGTTTGTGCCGCTTGTTTCTTGCTGATAACTGTTGATCTATATGAGATTTTTTAAACGCACCCACTGGTGAGTATAAAATCACTCTTTATTACGCCAGTCTTATCGATATCTTGCGAGTTTCATGCACCAGTTCCAAGCACTTACAACAATGTCAAATTGAGTTTTCAGATACTTTGTGAGATATTTCAATAATCGTTGAAATAACACAGTAAACTTTTCATTACATTATCGATAAACATTAAAGATGCGAGGAGAACCATCATTCATTATTCTTGGAGATATAATATTGATCCAAGACCCGCTGAGCCTTTTCTTAGAAAAAGAATGATATGTACAAACATTTACATAATAAGAGTAGGTAGTATTCATTCTTTCAGTAAGAATAAAAGGCGAAATGTCAAGGCTGTATTATATTCAACCCCTCGCAACATATCAGGGTTTACTTGGATTTCATGATACTTGGTTTGATGGTTTCTCATTTTTTTCAATAAGGGTTTAACAGGGGTGGGTGGTGCCATCAGAGTGACGCTATCCGTGTGGTGAGTTTATGTACATGTTATAGTCAAAGTCCGATACACAGTCTCTTCGCGGAAGGACTGGTTTATCTTAGGTTTGGCCAAAGCCATCAGGCAATCCCCGAAATACATTTCAATTTCGCCCTTTGCCTGAAGTATTTTTAGTCAAACCCAGGAGCTCCTAACTTTTCAGTCAAACGTCGAAAGTAAATTATTCTGTTTCGGTTTTGGCCTAGTCAATCCTAGAAGCGACTGCAAAACTCGGTCAAACGTTGATCTGAACATGTTTAAACAGGTTCATAATGTCTCTCGTCTTCCGACCGATTGTTTTGTCATTTCATGCCAGAATAAAGATTGATTTTTCATTTTAATTACCTAAGAAATTATTAAAACAATTAACATTAACATTAATGCCTCACCATGTCAGAAAAATGATTAATTTGCCACTTTAATTACCTAAGAAATTATTAAAACAATTAACATTAAAGTTAATGCCTCACCATGTCAGAGCTACTAGCGACTGAACTGTGAAAACATTTGATAGATAGATAGATAGATAACACTTTATTGTACACCACAAGAATAGGACATTACACATAGCGAAAAACTAAAATTTATAGCGAAGCACAATGGGCATTTTATGTGTGGATTGTCCACAATATTTATTTATACATTACTAGTGGCCGCCCGCGCCTTCCTTCGCCCCGTTCCTGTTAAATCTCCTGGTTCTAAGCTACCTATCCACCAATGTTCAGCCAAATCGGTTAAGCCCTTCTTGAGTTATAAATAGTGTAACTAAAACGACTTCTTTTATAGATGAGTCGTGTAACTATTTCAGGACTCTTACCTTTAAATTCAGGATTGATCAAATCAATCCTCCTATCCATAAAAGCATTCATGTACACATAGTCCAGACAAGATAACAGTACATGGTACATGTCCACGAGATCATCGGCAGAGTTAGAATCGGAAATAACAACTTTGAAACTTACTGTGTAACTTAGTACAACTTGTGCGGTGTGTAAGACGCTTAAATTTCAATGTTTAACGTCCTACCAATGTGTAACGCTCAGTGTGGTGTCTGAGTAAGTGACCGTTTTTGCAGAGGCTTACACTCAGTTGGAAGACAGGTTTATAACCAAGTTTGTCTTGTAAGTGTTGTACCAAAATCTTGAGTTTGGACGTAAGTCCTTTACTCTCCTTTGACATACTTCTTCTTTGATCTTATGTGCTTAAGAAATCTGTTTACCGTATGCGGCATAACAGACCTAAGTTTCGTTTTGTCTTTTTTTACAACCTGAGAGTTAGGTACCTACATAATGCTAATACCATTGCAACAGCATTGAAGAATCAATCTTATCCTTATTAAGTCGGTTGGTATAGATAGGTATTTTTTTTAACTACTAATACTATCGCGGTTATTTTAGTTTGAACTCATAGGAAATATTAATTAACTTTGTTCAATCATTTATTACCTATTATAAGTAGGTATCAGATATTGGCTGTTGCATGAAACAGCTGATAAAATATTACTTCGATGTGTCATAAATACCGAAGTGCCTACACACACACTTACACTTTGTAGGTACACTTTATATTGGCTATCGTGTGCCGCTTCGCTCGCCGGCCGGCACTGTTGCTACGATGGGGGCGGGGCGGCGCGTGCGGTTCGTGCATCTATTAATGATAAAAGTGATGAAGAAATAGCGAAAGAAAATGAGTGAGTACTTTATAAATATACTAGATGAAAATTTAATAAGTTTTAATACGAGCGGCAAGTTTTGACTGTCTTCCGACATGGTTAGTTGTAGTGTATTAAAAATCGAGTTTTATTGAACAGATCATGGTAAAATAACGAAAATTGTGATATGTGTAATAATTTCTAAGGGTGTATGTAAAGTTTGCCTGGAATATTTTGTGATTGTAAATGTATTCTGTGTTCTGTGGCAATTCTTAACCTCTCCCCAAGCCTCTCCCTGTAAAATGATGATACAAACTCTAAAATATTTATACGGTTAGAACCTGACTTCTTGTGAAGATTTTACTAGGGCGGACTGATTAAGCTACATGTTATGGTAAGATTTTGCATACATCGACGATTTGGAAACGTGCATTTTCATTTCTAGTCGCACAGGAAGTTCTCAGCACCTCGCCATGGGTCCATGGGATTCTACCCCAAGAAAAGGTCCCGCCGTCATCGTGGTAAGGTCAAGGCTTTCCCCAAAGATGATGCCAGCAAGCCTGTGCATCTCACGCCTAGCCTACTTATATCATTATTACGTACACCCACTTATCAATTCACCATTTATCTAACCCAAGCTATTATGGTAATGCATCAGATCACTTAGGCGGAACCTCGGAACTGGTTTTGGAGTCCATACATGGGTGGAAACCATTATACCAAACACTTTAATTGTTGCCCAAAGATGAATGATCTTAGAAACTTCCTGATCCAGTGATACGGATACCCATGTGTGGAGTTTTAATTGGAGCAAAAACTTCTAAAGTATAGGTTTGATTACATCATCTGAATAAATAGCACCTTTTCTGATTTGAAAACGATCATACAAAAACACGGTAGCAATATCATGCAGATTCTATGCAGGTTAATATTTAAAGATAACAAAGGGTATTTATAAATTAACGTTATAATTTTATCGTTAAAAAACTCTTGTAGTGTCTAGTAAGTTTTTTGTAGTAGCATCTCTTTAAGTTTTTTTTTTCTAAAGAATAAATTGCGCTGTCAACAAAACATACAGTTTACATCTCTAGCTCACTTTTATTCTAGACAAATTCGGTGTAGAATATTTGTAAAAGCACCTCAACAAGAAATCATGTATACTCGTTTTAAAAAAATAATTATTAGCAGCATTGTAGTTAAGATCAATCGACAAGGAATAAAGATAAAATATATTTATTGTCTATGAACCTAGGTACAAAGTGTTAGTAAATAAATCTAGTATAGTCCCACTAGGTCAGCCTAAAGGCATATAAACTTACAAGAATTCAATGACAATAAATTGATTTTAAGGTTAAGTTAGTTCTTTCTCTGTACGATTCTCATCATAAACGAAAATTACCTATGGGTAATGTATCTTACGATTTTTATCTATTTGAATTTTGGGTATAATCTAACGTTGTGCCAAAGTACACATCGCTAACAAAACGCTTCCCTACTAGGGAGGCGGTTTAAACGTCAATGTCAAAGTCAAATTAAGAAAGTTATCGCTCGGATATTCATAGGCGGTGCCCTTGATGCCATTGGCTGTTGGTTCTAAATTCAAATGAGTCTTTTGCGTTGAAAATTTTGATCGGACTAATTTTGGGTTTTACAAATGTTGAGTACCACTGCTGATTTTATACTTACCGATCAAAGAAGATTTTTGTCTCTGTCTCTGAGAATCCAAAGAAGATTTTCACCTTCATGTTGTTTCAAAATGTTTATGTCTAGTTCTGGTGTAGCTGAGTCATATAGAGCCTAAGGTATCTTGAACTTCATACTTTTTGTACCACTATGGGCGGCTATGGTGTGCCTAACGACAGGTGATTCCTGTTGGATGACGCATCAAGGCAGAGGTGCTGCACTGTTATGTAATTTAGCAAAGAATCAGACATATTTATAACTTTCCAAGAGGTATTATGGCCAAAATAGGTTATTAAAGATGAAAAATAAAACCATGGTAAAGTAAAAAAAAATACGGAGACGTAGATTGAAGGAAAGAAAATACATTGATAATCACTATGAACCATTTTTAAGATATATTAAATTTTATTGATAAAACAAGAATAAAACAAATGAAACCGAGAGCTGACGAAAAATATAGAGAGCGATCTTGTAAATAAAATATCAATTAATTTCATAATAAACTAGCTCATCAATTTATGTGTTGTTGGAATATTACACCTTTATTTTGTAGAAATCTGTCGGAGACTTTATTCCGTGATATTAGAGAATAATATAAAAACACCCCGTAAGCTGCAAAGAACACAATACAGATTTTTGGCATGTTCGAAAAAAAAAACAATCAGTTGCATGCAGAAAAAAACAGATAATATTTTCTCTAATAAATAATATTGCTTCAAATCAGTCATGGTATCAGTCTAGTTAACCTACAAGTAATTTCGTTTATTCTGTTTTGTAAGGTAAGTTTGATTTTTAAAATATTTTTAATTATAATTATTAATACAATTACTTAGTGAATGCATTGATAAAATAATGTTGGTGCCTTCGTTGATTACATACTGACGTTAGGAACGGTACAAAACCATCCCATTGCGAGGACTGGGCAAAGGTCTCCCCCAAATCCTTCCAACTGTCTCTATCCATCGCTTTCCACCATCCTCTCTCGAAAGCGTCGAGATCGTCCCTCCAACGCTTTCTTGGCCGACCCCGAGGTAGTAAAAATGTTTGAATTTTTTATGTAAAATAAACAAAAAAATAACAAAGCCAACCAGTAGTCTTATATTACCTAGCTGTGATCGCGTTCAGCTTGGCCTCCTCTACGCTCTCTGCCAAGGAGATCAGCGTCTCTGGAGGTATTGGACTCGGTCTGAACTCTTCATACACCTCCTTGTCTATTAGAGCTGATACAGCTTGTGTATACGCTGTAGACACGTGGACGAATGACCTGAAATTAAAGAATATCTTTATAGCCAACTTCCAATCAAAAAGGAGAAGGTTCTCAATTTGGTTGTATGTTTTTTTTTTTTTTTTTTTTTTAATGTTTGTTACCGCATAACTTCGTCATTTGTGAGCCGATTTGAAAAATTATTTTTTTATCTGAAAGGTACTGCTTCCAGATTGGTCCCATTTTAATTTTATTAAAATCAGTGTTGCCATTTTTTTTTAAATATTTTTTTTAATGTTTGTAACTGCATAACTTTGTCATTTATGAACCGATTTAGAAAATTATTTTTTTATTTGGAAGGTTATTTTTACTTCCAGACTGTCCCAAACAAATTTCATTAAAATCTATGGCTGCAGAGAGATATTTTTTTTTTGAATAGTAAACACGACTCTGAAAACAAAACCTAGGAAGACCGTATACCACCAATATTGTGAAAATCACGGAAAAACTGTGACTGGAGACCACAAAACATTAGTGGAGGCGTTAGGTCTAACCGGCATGTCGTTGAACCTAATAAGTTCGAAAACATGTGGCAAGTGCACATAAGGAGAGCCTCTTTGAGGTGCAGGAGAAAGGTCTCTTCCAAAACGCGCCTTTAGATAGAGAAAATACGGGGTGAGTTCTTCTAGTCTAAGATCCCGCTATAGAAGGACCTTCACCGAGCTGGTTATTTATTGAAACGTATTTTATATTTAATTAAACATGCCAATAGATTTATATTATATTTGGGTTGCCTATCAAATTTCAGTCCAGGATAATTATGATTAATTAATAATTAAAACAAAAAAAAAAAACTTTCCACTGGTTTGTTTATTAAACTAATTCTATACCGTCATCTTAGGAGATACATATTTTAGCTCTTAAATAAGAAGAAGTAGACTTTTAGAATACTTTTTTAGACCTTACAAAACGTTTTTTAGTCTCTTGGTAGAGAGCCCCCAGAGACTCCTAGCTTTTTTCAAAGGGTGGATTCCTTGTAGACTAATAGAATTCCTGTAGATTTGCGTGGAATCCGAGATAATGTGGCTGTTAAAGTTAATAGTGAATAGGTACACAAGCTACTGAAACTCTAATTTCATATTGATTGTTACAGCCGAGCTGAAGATGGACGTGCTAAGAGAAAGAGAAGTGAAAGACAATCTGGAGAGACAACTTGTCGATGAGCAGAAAATGAGAGGTGAGTTTAGATAATAGTCCGCAAACAAACAAATGTATTTTCTACATGACGGCTCTTATAAGTTCGGGCACACAGCACACATCACGCGTCCTATAAGCCATAATGGTTGGTCTATGGAAGGAAACTTTAAACACGTTGTGTACAAGATGAATAGAAATTCAATGCACCCAAGTAGTCAGATGCAGCCAGTTTCATACTCTAAAATAAAGGTGAAAAAAAAAGGTTTGTTTATCAATTGTAAAATACTTTCAAGCACTAAAACGTCGATTGCAGTCAAGCCGTAATGGGATCCTTCTTAAAACTGCATCATCTGGATTTACAAACTAAGTCCATGTTAAGAATACTCTAATTTCTTGTCTTTACCATAACATCACGCAGCTACTCAGAAGACAACAAAAAGAACAAATAGGGTGTAATTTGAATGGCTTACATAAATCAGGGATCGGGCGCCCCGCATTCGCCACAACTGTAACCATATCTCGTTACACAACCATTGTCTTCTTCCTCGCCTCGTTATTTATTTCCTGCATTAAAACTATTATTTTCTCGTGTTACCGAGTTATTCAGTCCTTCGTGCCATCGACTCATCGACGCCTTGTAATAATGCTCAAATGAGGCATGGTTTCATTCGTTAGCAAAAATAAACCAAGAACTAAGAAGAATCGTCAGTGAAAACTGGACAAAGACGGTAGTGATACGCAAGCTATAGTTACTTGCTATGGGTGTAACGCTATTGGTGTAACGCGGTCTCAGTGTACAAAGTGCAACGCCGATTACTACGCCGTAGACGTCGCACGGTCCACCCCTGTATCCGAACGTTCGACCGGTAGGGTCAATGAACCGGTAAGTACGCTAAAACGTACTGAGCTCAAAAGCTCCATACCTACAGCTTCCCTTCCAAGTATAGTTTCCAACTCATTTCATGTCCGTAGTAAACACAAACAAGTTCATTACACTCCGACCGATTTTACAGCGATTCTCCCTTTGCACTTTTTCGGTACCGAAAATAGCAACGCGTCTAGGTCAAAGGTTAGGTCTAGTACTTGCGATCTATCTACTCGCCATTTAGATCTGCCTTCCAAACGTAAACACACCAAAATGCCTACACCCACGGACAAAAGTAGTGTGACCATGTTCACAAAAAGTAGGGTGTCCATGAAAAATTTAGGACATTTTTCGACAGTGAATACTAATGTTGAAAATGGTCCCCTGAGTGATTCTATTGAGCACCAGGCTAGGTTAAGGCCCATTTTAAGTGTCCAGATTTTAGGTATTAGGGGCAAGGGGGTGTTAGATTCAGGCGCTAAAAAAAGTATTGCTGGTGCGTTGCTTTATGAACAACTGCTAAAGCACAACCACCCGTGTAGGGAGGCCACTCAACGGGTGAGGCTTGCAGATGGTTCCGCGCGCACTCGAGATATCCTTCTCACTACCTTGGAGGTAAGAATAACCCCACAAAGGTCAATAAGTTTAGAATTCACAATTTTCCCTGATGCTCAAAATAATGAGACTTTGTTCGGGATGGATTTCCTGGTAGCCGCAGGTATTGTGCTTGATTTTCATGCTGACACGGACACGGTAAGCGCCTCTAGGAACGGGCTTTTCGAGAAGTCTCGTTCCTCTCGTGATTGACTTCTTATAGTATCACTAGTTCTTTCGAACCAATGTGGTTGACTGTACTATGTAATCTGTTGGCGTTAAATTTTAGCAAGTCGAATCATAGCTATAAAGTTTAATGATAGGCATCTTCAACGGTTGTAAAATGTTTTTGCGCATATTAGACAACACTATGCTAACTAATGGATGAATACTCATGTAATTTATGCTGGCTATCATGAATACAATCCCTGTATTAGTATAATACAGCAAAATATTACAAATATAATACAAAAATATTGTGAACAATCCAGACAACACTATCTAATCCCACATTAAGCAGAGCTTGTATTATGGGAACCTTCTTCTATTTCTTCCTGCCCTTATCCCACTTTATGTGGGGTGGGCACAACATGTTCTCCTCTTCCGTTCTTTGATCAGTAATATCGCTAAGAGTTGTTTCTTGCAGACAAAGTGTGTTTTTTTAAATATTAAATCATAAAATAACACACGTTAACTAATAAGTCTCTATATTATGACTAACGATGGTGCAGTTGGTTAGCGTATCCCCCTATATCAAGGGAAGAGCGTGGGTTCAAATCCCACTCGGCTCCTAGAGTTTGAAAATCTTTGTCAATTGGGCCATATGTTTGTTCCATCAACTATAGTTCTATAAATGTATATAAAGGGTGCGTTTTGAGGAAATAGTCATCATTCGCATACCAACGTACAGTATGAAAGCATCTTCATCGTTTAAGACATTGGGCAATAATTGGGACGTCATACATAACCTTGGTAAATAACTCCATTATTGTTGCATTTAAATTATCTAATTTAGTATAAGTAACAGGTCTTCCTATACTGGACATCCATTATGCACAGATCTAAATTTTTTGGAAAATACTGAACATTATTGGAACTTCTGGGACCTATTACTTGGTAGCTTGTAAGTTTTTGTATAAATATTGTGTTATTTCTGTAATATTAATTTGACTGTTGGTATGCTCAGGGCGTGTGGCGTACGCGGGGAGCGAGGCAGTTGCGGGTTGGGGGGGGGTTTGCTGTTTGCTGACAACTGCTGAATTGCTGTTGTTGCGGTGCATAAGTTATGAGTAAACTTTTATTTTATTGACAAACCGAGACACGCATTTCGTAAGACAAAACATTACAAAATCGCATTCTGCGATCATTAAATGTGACACTTCACCGCATCTTTGCTATGCATTGAATCGACGAAGTTATCGTTCTCAACACTGCTCATGTCCCGTGAGTTTGTGCATTGACGAGGCGAAGAGTTGCACTTTTTTGATAAAATAAATTGATGAATAAAAAAACACGAGATCCAGATGGAGGGTGGCAGACAGCAGACTAACATGTTCGTTTGTTTGGTTTAGCTAAATATTATCGTATGTAGTTTTTTTACTAGCCTATATCGTCCCACTGCTGTGCAAAGGCCTCCCCCAAAGACTTCGAGTTTCCTTCAATTCTGAGTTTCCTCCATTTCCTTTCGAAGGCTTTAAAGTTTATATTTCTTTTCGTTTGTCGTTTAAAGCTTGTTTATTTTTTTCTGGTTTAAACTTACCGGCAGCAGCAGTGTACAGCTCATGAACTCCATCTGACGCCTTCGGTAACCATAACGCCATTACTTTTCGACCGATAGACACCGGTATTACCTGCAATTTAAATATTTAATTTTATTTATGTCAAGTTATGCCAAGTAGTAAAATCCGCGCAAGATAACTCTGCGACCGGTGGAAAATTTTATAAAAACTGGCTTAATATAATATCCCAATGTCAAATATAAATTTGCATTAAGCGCAATGCAAGTTCGAATTCCCCATTCATGGTTGTGATCGGAAGATTTATTTTCAGTCCATTTTTTTACCATCTGCCACGCGCAGAGTTATCTTGCGCGGACTCTAGTAGTTTTTTGTATTTGTTCTAGGCTTAGTCGTATGGAACTGACACTTACCTAGCTTTAAAACTTCTTTTGACTTTGAATAAAATAGTTCGCAAAATCCACACTTGGTTCGAAAGAATCAGTGACACGATAAGAAGACGAAGATAAAAACATCTAATTTATAATAATTCGAGTTTAAAAAGCTGCATAAAAATCATAAAATTATTACTTTCTTTATTTGCCACATTGAAATAATAAGTAATGATTTGACCAAGCTTTTGTCTGCAACAAAGATGAAATTCTAAAATTGAAACAAGCAAGTATTTCTGTAGAAGGAGAGGTCACTGGCATGACTCAAATTAAAATAAAGCGCCAAACTTGCAGACGCAAAGCGGGAAAAGGGATATACCTAGTAGGTAATAGTGATGCAATGAGTATCGATCGATTTATTTATCGATGATATTTGTCAGCGTTTTTAGGCGCTCACAGTGGGTAAACGACATGCGTTTACTTTGATTGCGGGCTACGCAAGCGTCAGTGTAGAAACTATTCGCATGACCGCAGGCTGATACAACAGGTGTAACTCATTTACTCGGTTTCTACAAGAGAACCATCCTGGACCAAGGTTACCAACTAGCCTGATTTCTAGATCTTACTAAATTATGTGCAATCCTTTGTATTTATTTGTGAATTAAAAGTTTTTTTTTATTTGGACTGTTTATTTGCAATCACACACATAGGTGTTTATTTCCAGTGTGAAACCACCATCCTCGCACGTGCGTTGACTGACCTAATTGAGACTTTACAACACATTCGAAGCAAACAAATTATGCCAGTTTCGGAGAACAAGTACCTACCGACATAACGGTTGAGATTAATTGCAAGAGAAAAATATTTCAACTTTTTTGGTTTCTTTGCTTTTTGATCCTTTGTTGAAGTTGAAAAACAACTTTGCTGCTAGCATAATACAGACTTAAATACGTTGAGAAAACGGATTCCGTCTTTAGAGAATCTGCTGATATATTTCATACTGGATTTACATGAAGTATTAATGTTTTTTATTTTGAAGGTGACACTGATTGTTTTTGAGTCTGGAATAATAAATGTATGTTATGATTCCCAATTCGTTTGATATACCGAAATAACTTTTATTATACGTATTTGTATAGGTAGATTTATGACCTAACTTAATTTGGGAAACTGGCTTAGATGGCTAATGAAGAAAAAGTTTTTAGGATAGATTGTATTTCACATAAGCTTGTGGAAAATTAAAAAGAAGCTATGACTGGCTCAAAAAAAAGCAGCTAAAGCATCTAATCTTTGAGCAAAATCCAATGACGTCGCCAAAACGTTTCAAATCAATTTCAAAGATTCCATACCAAGCTGAAGCATCCACTCCCAAAATGTCATCGACAACTCATGATTTATGATCTCGAAATTCTTGAGCGTCTGCATCGAAACCTTTACTTTTTTCCTACCAGCGGTTACTTTGTGAGCATTTAACGCTGATTAAACTGTAAAATTACAAACGCAACGGCTTTGTGACAGATGCGGCTGAGAATAATAACATTATACACACGAAGCTTTGATTTTTTATACCAGTAGCTGTGTCGTGCGGCCTCCTTTGTAGAAGAATCCACTTAGAACACAATGCTTACAATGGAGTCTTTGGCAAATTGTAAGATACACTTAATTATTTGCATTGAAGTCTACCGGTGCGTGGCGATCTTTGGTCCAGGGTAAAGGCCCTTGAAGCTTATGAAAACATGTAACAATAAGGGTGTATTGGCTGTCCCATCTGCCAGCCAGTACTCTAAGTATACTGTTGGAGCTAGCCAACATTCTGCGCTTGACGGAAGCTATTTTATTACGCATTATGGCGTGAAAGTCATTGACATGTGCGTCAGCAAACATGCCCGACGCACTGCAGAATCTTGGTAGCCCCAACAATACCCTAAACATGTTATGATGTTGTTGATTATGATGATAATTATGATGTTGAGTTCGTGGCCTTTTATTCCGACAAAAATTAACCAATTTTGGTGGTTTACCATCGCTTAAATTATTATTTTTTATGCAGCAAAAAGGTTCTGTTTAATTTCTCGGAAGTGACTCATCTGACGGATGTAATGCTGTTGGGATTAATATTCAAGTATTTCATTTATTTTCTATATCCAATGATGTTGGTCGAAATAAATTTCCACGAAAGTGTTTTTGTTAATGGACTTATTACTTTGAAATTATGCAACCAAGCATAAAAAATCAAGCAAGAAACATAGCGCTGAGTACCTAAGTATTTCCTACCACTTTAAAATTAATTGATTCTTTGGCGGTAGCGATCAGTGAAACGCTGTCAAATATCGTTGTCAAATCTCAAATCTGACAGCGATATTTGACAGCGTTTCACTGATCGCTACCGCCAGCGAACTAGCTGTGCGCAGGCCTTTATGGTTGTAATCAAGCCAATCTCGACAGCACGCAGTGTTGCCACGCACACTACAATGAATAGACTACGGTTTGCGACTGCGGCTCGGAGTAAGTTCCCCGCACCCCGCGAGGGGCGCGTCTTCGTGAATTGCACTATCTATAACATCAGATGGGCCATAATGCTTGTTAAATTAGCCAGTTGTAGAAAAAAAATAACACATCAAGCATTATCTCTGTATTCCCCACTTTCTTATCCCAGTCATCTTTCACACAGTTCATCTTCTTTTCTTTGCCTATCTCTACCAACATATCCATTCATATGTACAAAGAATCTGTGTGATGAGCAACAAATTCGTCATAGATAATTTCAATTATTTTCCTTCGTAATGAATATTCTAACATATACCTGTAAATACAGCAGGTTCATTCCCTTCCTCTGGAGTTGTAACAAAGTAGCAGATATGCCCTGAAGTATGGCACGGTGTGAACAAACATTGCACATTCAGATTCCCAATGTTGAATGTGGTGTTGTGTTCCACTTTTTTAGTCAGGGCTCCAATGCGGTCATCTCCTCCGTAGACTGTGAGGCCTGGGTGCTCTTTGACTAGACCTTCATTACCTCCCGCATGGTCCCTGAAACATTTATGGTGAAATTAATCTGTAAGATTCATATAACAATTTCATGGTTCATGTCATTGTGTGGAAACCAGCATGTCATTGAACCTAATAAGTTCGAAAACATGTGTCAAGTGAAGAAATGGAGCATCTTTAAGGCACACTTAAAATCCCTTCACCACACTGGTTCATTCTTCTTCTTCTGCCCTTATCCCACTTTGAGGAATACATTTATGTGGGGTTGCCACACCCCACATAAATGTCTTCCTCTTCCATTCCCCTCTTCATCACACTGGTTCATAAGTACCAAATAAGAAGAAAATAGTTATGTATTATTTATTTTAAACTACAGTAATCATCATGGACACTGGTTGACTTTCCAATGAAAAGTGGAATCGTTTTTGGCTACTAAAGCTCTATGCAAACATGTTTGAAGCTTGTAGTCTAGAAAATGGTAAGTTACCAATGATGGTGAGTAGTCAACACGGTAGTGAGCTTTACGCCATGCTCCTGCACAGCTTTCAACACCGTCTTTGGCTCAACCGGGTCCACTATAGCCGCTTCATTAGTGGCCTTGTCCACGATCAAATACATGTAATTATCTTGGAGGGCTGGCAATATCTTGACGTCCATCGTTTTGTATTGGTGGTGCACTTGTGAACTGTGAGCCCCGCTCTGGTTGCGGACAAGAGCTACCTTACCTACCTAAAGTATGGTTTGTTATTTTTAGGCCATCGTTAACCAACACTTAACCGCTCAATCCACCGCTGTTTAACGGCCGGTTAATGTGCTGAGTGAACTGGCCTAAACCTGAGATAAAACTAGCGTGTAATTGTGTTCATTTATTTGTTACTATTAGATAGCCAATGTTACTTTGTCACTACTTATCTTATGCGGCCATTTATTACCTTCAAACCGCAGACTCCGAGTAACACAGTCAGCGACAAAAGCTGGATAACATGTATATTTTAAGGGCTTTGTCACTTATTTACCTAACCTATCTGAAAGTTAGGTATTCTTCTTCCCGTCGTGTGACTAGGATTTTCAAAGCACCTCAAAGAGGTCCTTTCGTTAACATAATAAATTCCATGTAGATGTAGGTGTTAGATAATCTAAAATGTTTGCATCACTACACTTCATTTTACATGTTCTTTACACTCAATTTGAACATCAACTTATGTGGCTGACTGTATAATTTTGGTCTCTTCTATAGATCATGTATTGAGATGTTGAAGTTGGTTATTGATTAATAATGTTAATATCTAAAAAGATATGTAACAGATTTATTACTTAATTTTTGTAATTTGTAATGTTTTATTTTTGTTACCAATAGTTTTGGTTATTGAATTGATTACGTGATGGTATATTCAATATTATTGTTTAACAGTAATATGGTGTACCTAGAAGTTATAGGCCTATTTTTTAATTAGTTTTATACTATTGATATATTTTCATCATTAAGATTTTCAATTTTTATATAATCTCATATCTATATTTTAGTTAGCTATGCCAATGGTAGGTCTACAATATCATAACATCTAATTGTATTAAATCATCTACCTATGTACAATCGTCTGCATAATATAAAATTACCATATTGTTTTAAAAATTAATTTTTATGTGAAAATGATCACATACGTAGACATCTTAGTGCGGCGACAGTACCGAAGTTATAAGTTTCGCACGCACATTGAAATAATATTATTAATGAATGTGTGGTTCATGTTATGCAAAATGTTATCAGAAAAAGCGAAATTCTTAAAAAAAACAATGGCAAACAGGATATTGTAAAAACGATAAACCCGTGAAGGGAAGGTCATAACGCGATCAACCTGCGTCCTTGGTTGCGGGCACGATGGCGATCTCACGCTTACGCTACTTGTAGTTGGGCTCACGTAAGATTGGTGGAAGAAGGGGGGGGGGAGTTATTTTTACGTGACTATATCTATATCAGGGATGGTACACATCAGAGATGTACTAAATCACTATACAGAACTCCTGACTGGCTTAATTCAAAATGGTAATGAGAATCAGAACTATGAGGATAATATTTAGTCTAACGCCTTGCGCACATCTGAGCGATTTGCGGTGGCGATCAGTGAAACGCTGTCATATATGACAGCGGTTCACTTAAGCCTTTAAGTGAACCGCTTTAGTAGTATCTTGTTTTCCTTAGTCTATGGTAGTATGCAAATCTTGTATAACTGTACTAAGGGAGTGTACCTATATTAACTGTTCGACGATATTGGATTTTTAATCTACAAACGATAGAAAACCAATAGTTTTAATCTATGTATACGATAAAGGGTTCTTCATCATTAGAAAATTATATTTATGCAACAAGTTAAAAAATATTTGACAAAATAATAATCATATTTTTTTGAGTAAAGAAATATAGATAACACAAGGATACATCATAAAAACTAGACGTTATAAAATAAAGTACAAGGGGCGGCCTTTTGGCAGAAAGTGTTTTCTTTCAGGCGAACCTTCGTATGGAAAGTAGTTGAATAAACAGATAGACAACAGTTCGCATTACACCCCTATTTTATTTTAACAACCAGAAAAAAATTAAGGACTTTCTGGTAGTTTGTGACTACTTTGCTTTTATTTACTTACTGTGAACATAAATAAAAAACTCAAAATGCAAACTCAAAGATGTATTTATTCAGTAGTACAAGGATCACTTTGAAACGTCTTAAAGCAGGTGAGTCTAGGTGCCAGTTCCACGCGACCAAGCCTATGTAGGAACCAAGCATATATTATATCAGAATAATAGACTATCACAACCTAATTACAAAATTCGTGTAGGTTATGGCAGGTGGGTAAAGTACCTACTCTAATTATCACAACAAAGATAGCCAAAGATATCTAACAAAACTTCTATCTAATCTTTATAACAGATAGTTATTTATATTTATAACACTCGTTAGTCACGTGTAGAACACCTAAGTCTACCTGCTGATTAGATTTTTTTATTTTTTTCTTTCGTGTTTTATTTTTAAGTACTGTTACCACTCGCAAACAAAAAAATCTGCATCGTTATATCAACTAAATTATTTATTTCATTTTATTATTTTACTTCAAGTGACAGGCACTGCACTTGAAAATAAAACCTTACTATAAACCCTGTAAAAAACCCTGTATTAAAACCCTGGTTAATTTTATTATTCGACTGGGAAAATTCGCATTTTGTAGTAAAAATTTGGATACAGTTAGACGGAAACTATAATAAACAAAAAACGTCTATAAAACTGATAACATCAGATTTTATTGCAAATTCCGAATAATAAAATCTAAATCAAGTTTCTATATAACCATCACTACATAATTATGACTAATCCTCTAACTCATATACATTTTAAAAATAAATATTGTTACACACACATGGGGACAATAATACTTGAATTATTTTTTTTGTAAGTACATACTTAGACCAGACATAAGACATAAAATATAAAACCCAGACTGAGAACAAACAGCTATATTTTACAAATATTTTTTTCTCAGTGGGGATCGAACCCGCGGCTTACGACGCAGAATACACTATCAATGACTTTTCATTTTCCTTCTGAAATTCAAATAAAAGCCATTTTCTTTAAGTTGAAATTCTTATTGTCTTCAGAAACTAAGTTACGATTTTAAATCACAGAGTGATCTAGCTATTCTCCAGTTGCTGTAATAACTTTTGCCAACAGAATATCACCTAATTCTGAATTTAAATGAAACTAGGGCGTAGCAATAACTTACTCGAATAGCTAATTTACGATTAAAATAATCGATTAAAACAAAATGAAGAGATTTTATTGGTCGACGCGACGGGAGGCAACGATGATATTCACCAATTCGATTAGCTATATATCTCCTAATGGGTGTTTTACATCATACATGCTCAGTAAATAGGATTTACTTTAACGCAAAGAGGCTGTGTAAGTAGGCGTGTGCAGCCCAGTGCATTGTAAATGCGTTCCATTTACAAATCACTTTTACCGTCACACTATGCTTGATACGTAATGGTTCATTAAAGTTCAAGAGCTATGCAAACCTCCTTGGTGATGGTTCATTACAGTTCAAGAGCTATGCAAACCTCCTTGGTGAAACAATCTCTTTTCTTACAAAATGATATGAAAACTTTTTACTGAAAAGATATAGTAGCTCACAGATGTGTGCATAAGTGTGCGTCTACGACTGTTTAGCAGATACCTACCGGTACAAATATTTTACTATTAATTTTAACAAAATTAATAATATTATTGTAAGTTTATTTTTCTCAAATTAAAATTACATTTTGTCATACCCGTATAAATGTTGTGTTATTGTTGTAATGTAAGCCTATTTCTGCCGAAAAGCAGCATTGCTGTGTTTCGAGTTGAAGGGTATGGGTGCCGGTGAAATCACTGACACGTGAGGCTGAACATCCGTATGCCTCAAGTTGATGGTCGTAGGGCAGTGCATTGTAGGGCACGTTCCTGACGTGCTTGACCTACAAGGCAATGCTTTGCTATAGGCAATGGTTACCACTTAACATCAGGTGGGCCATATGTTTGTTCCATCAGCTAGTTAAAAATTTACCTCGCATGAATGATGCAGTTCAAAGATCTCTAATAATATTTTTAAGCTTCATATTGACGTATGAACAAAAATATGAACACTGAATGTATTTTATTTAAAACAAAATATCACATGGTAGGGTTGTAAAAACTGCGTGTTAGCAAAAACCAGTCTCTTATCTAAATATGTCAATGGTCGCCATCTTCGACTCTCGTGAATGTTTTGGTCGTAGTTTCGAACTTTGACGCCTATTTCCTATGTGCTATGCAATTATTTGACGAAAATAGTTTCGCTGCATTATAGGGGTTAATAATTCATTCGAGCGAAGGTTAGTAAAGATTTTATTTGGTATTTTCATGAAAAGTGTTTACATCTGGATTTTCTTATGCTTTACCGTTCTGGTTCTGTCGCCAAAGTTATCTACAGTGTATTTCATTCAGTTTTTCACAAGTGCTGGTGAAATTCATATATTTATGTCATAATTACCGTAATGAGGAGATATAAATACAAACCTCATTTTCGTGTGTACTTCTAATTTTCATATCTTTGTTACTAAGCGGGCCATAAGACCTCATGTGCTGTATTTATATTATTGTTTCATGGATTACAACATCTATGTCCCTTCAATTTCTTGTTTTAGGTTAGTGTTTACTTATTTTGATGCTAGAGCAGCTAGAAGGAGCGCAGACCCACGACAACCTATGGAACTCTGTGCAGTGCCAACTGTTGAAGGAAGGCAAGCCTCACGGCTTCCTCCGCATGTACTGGTGCAAGAAGATCCTGGAGTGGACGCCGTCTCCTGAGGTCGCATTGAAGTATGCGATATATCTGAATGATCACTATTGCTTGGATGGTGCGGACCCTAATGGTTATACGGGTAAGACTTCATTTTATTGGCTTTAAATCTCACTTGCTTCAGCATTGTAAAAAAAAAAAATGTGTGATAAACTTTGATATTTCTTGTCCTATTGTAATTATTTATTTATTGGAAAACCAACAGCAAGAAATAACTAATTACATTCATAGTATAGAAACGAGAGAGCCAATTAAAGGTTTTCACGGGTACAAATTATAGTGCTACTAAGAATATTTCTTCAGTATGGGTGGGTGTACTTAGGAGAGTTTGTCAAGATCTCAGCATGTGAATTGTGCCTACCCCTATGGGAAACAGGCATGATTTTATATAATAATGATTTTTGATGTTTATAGATTTTATACCATAAATCAAATCAAAATTGTCTTTATTCAGTTCAATCAAAATCCAAGAATCACTTTGAAATGTCTTAAAGCTAGGTGAGTCTAGGTGCCAGTTCCACGCGACCAAGCCTAGAAGAACAGGCAACAAACTACGGCTCGGTTCCTACCGTTTTTTTACATGATCCGTACTTAAAGTATCCGATTGAATCTCAGAACAAATATAATAGCCTTCTTCAAATTAATTTCTTTTAACCCGTTTCAGGCTGCATGTGGTCAATTTGTGGTATCCACGACCAGGGCTGGTCGGAGCGACCCGTGTTCGGTAAGATCCGGTACATGAACTACGCGGGCTGCAAACGCAAGTTCGACATCAATGCGTACATTGCCCGATATGGCGGCAAGGAACACAAGTACGTTCCATCCAAAGATACTATTGAATCTGTGAACAAAGACGAACCCAGCGTCACAAAGGATGTAAAAGAAAAAGAAGGAGTGTCAGTACAAAAAGAAGAGGGAATCATTAAGCCACTAACATCTCCGACCACCAGCGTTGAGCTAGAAGCGAGTGCTTAGTTCTTTTAGTTTTGTCGCCAGGCTAAAAAAATTGTGGAGACAAAATGCTCTCCGGCGGATTATGAGAGGCCAGCGATCAACTATCGATATATTATGTTTTATTGACACAGAATCTTTATCTTTTGTAAGTTTTTTGAGCTAAAAAATATTTTGTGGAATAATTGTGAAATGTGCCACATTACCACATGATTGATTTAGCGTTAAGACAGACAGAAAACTACTGAAGCATTTATTAATTGATAGATTTGATTATATACTTTATAGACAACGTTATCATAAGATTCCAGACAGAGAACACACATCTGTGTTCATCACACGAATATTTGTTCTCGGTGAGGATCGAACCCATGACCTACGGGCTCAGAAGGCAGAGCTACTACCAACTGAGCTGATAGGCCAGCCAATATAAAATGATTGCGTTGCAACCAATTTTACTAAAAGGCCCGTAAAATTTTGTCTAAATAAGTAAACAGGCGTTTCATCACTCAATAGACTCAGTCGAAACACAGTGTCGTTAAATGAAATGGGTTGGCGAAGTACCACCAAAATGATTATTCCTGTATAATTTAAAGTAGGTAAGGTACAGTACCTACTAGCAATTTACATCTAAAACTTTCAAAATAGAATATTGTGTTTTTATATCACTGGGTCTCTCATAACCTTGCATTGCATTTAACTTTCTTTTGGATAAGTACTTACTCTGTGGAGTGGGTCGGTGGAGGCTTATTCTGAGCCTCCACCGACCATCTCTTTTCGCATGTTTACCTTTTTAGGGTTCCGTAGCCAAATGGCAAAATATTGATGTGAATGGTGTCTATAAAAATAACAAAAGCATCGTAGAGTTTTACAACATTTTTGCTCCACGATATTAAACCTAAAGCGAGAAGCGTAAAGTTCATTTTACATTACAAGCCGATTTAAGGTGACGCACGCCAGCGAATGCTCCAGATTCGCAGACAATGCCCCAATTTATATCCAACTCACTTACTGGAGTCAGGGCGACACGGCAGTTGAGTAGGAAGGATACTAGTAATATTGTATCCCTACGACTACGACTTTAACTTTAGCTTACGTATCCCTGCGAAATTGTTTTGTCAGAAAATGAAAATGCTTTGTTATAGCTGATGGTTACCAGTTAACATCAGGTGGGTCATATGCTTGTTCCATCAGCTGGTTGTTATGACAAAACTTTTTTCAACAAGACCAACAAGATGCCACGAGATGCCTTCTAAAATGTAATCTAACTGTCTTTGGAACAGATTGATTTGATAACTTAGTCCCGTATGCATAAACAATGTTTGAGTCTGTCTAGCCTCAAGCAAGATGCTTGACTGTCGACTCAGACTCAAGCATGGTTTCTGCATAGGTACGGCCCTAAAGGCCTGCGCACATCTAGGTGATGGCGAAGGCGATAACGTGAAATGCTGTCAGATATGACAGCGATATTTGACAACGATTCAGCTGATCGCAATCGCCATCGCCTAAATGTGCGCAGGCCTTACAAAATTAGAAAATGTGTGAAATGTGTCAAGGGTATGCACGAGAGGTGCCTCTTAAAGACGCACATAAATCCTCTCACCACACTGGTTCAAAAAAACTTGTGACATTTAAGAAGATATTTGTCTGATGATCAAAGTAATGAGGTTGCTGTTTCTTTTTTTTTCAAAATTAATCCTTCAACTATGTTTGTAAAAAACACAAATGAATAACGAATAAACTTAAATGAAGTTAAAAATCATTGACTGTCATTGTTAGTGATGCTGTAAAAACTAAACGAAAATAATCCAAAATAATGATTCAGCAATCGTGTTGGCAAAAAGACGTGTCTATAAAAGAGTTATTAGCACAATGTAATAAAGGTAGTTTTATGTACGCAGTGCTAAAAAACATCGGGACCTGAGCTGTATGAACTTTTGCCCCAGATCCTTTATGTTCAGAGTTAGCAAGTGTAAAAGCGCAATCATTGCAAGTGGTTACAATTAGAAGCAGTTGAAGTTCGAAAATATGTGTCAAGCGCACGAAAGGAACCTCTTTGAGGCGCACTTAAAATCCTTTCACCACACTTGGTTCGAAAGAATTGGTGGCATGATAAGAAGAATGAACAGAGAGCACTGGTGGTCTAGTGTAAGTATCAACTTTTTTTGGCGACGCAATACCTACTTTTTGAATCGTAACTTTAGGTTGGCGTAGTCTGCAGTATTCGTAGTCGAACACAGGCAGGTCGCATGATTCACGTTGAGGTCAGGATATCCAGTTCGAGTGAAATGTATGAGTTGCATCGTATTCCAAGCGATTATGCCATCTTTATTTTTAATGCAATTTTATTGCCATAAATAGAATTTGACATCCACTTTTGAAAAGCTTTTAAATTTATTTCTAAGGGTTAAAAAGTGTGGAAGTGCAGTTCCACATTTTTCTAACTATGTGATTATATTATTGAGAAACAACAGCAACATCCATCACTATACTTCCTCTTCATCTTATAGTATCACTCCAAAAAAGAGATATGAAAGTACAAAAAGTTCGAAACAGTGTGGTGAAAGGAATTTAAATGTACTTCAAGGTGGCTCCTTTCCAGTTTGAGAGTATAACTGACATAAAACTCATATTCTTTTAGATGGAAAAATGGATGGAAAGTGTATGTTTTTCAACTCAGGACCTCAGAATCGGAAGGCGACACTGCTACCACTAGTCCACAAGTGCTCTTATGCTCACCCAATTAGCAGGTATGAATGAATAACTGCAACCCTATTCGTATAACAGTCTTCGCTTCGCTAAAATTGCATCCAGTTAGATAGCTCAGTGAGCTAAATAAAGAAGAAGCGACGAAGCAATATTAGCTCGTCTATTTTTCGCTCCATTGAACATCCGTTCATTAGGCGAGCTTTTCGTTTTATTACGATTTCTCTGTGCAATTCGTTTGAGTTCGTTTTAGATTTTTTGCTTGATTTTTATATTGTCATTTAGTATAACGGAATGCCCAGTTACTTTCTATATCATAGAACAGCCTATTTTTTGTATTTACTTTTGTTTTTGTTAGGACTGTTTATTATATACTACACTACTACACACATACAGTAGTAACAACCAGACAGAAGAACGTAAATTTATATACATAAACACGACTTTCTCTTTATGATTGAAAACAAATTTATCCCGCAGGAACCATACATTTTACCGGGATAAAAAGTATCCTATGTGCTATTCCAGTCCATAATCTATATCTGTGCCAAGTTTCATTCATAGAGTGCTGTATTTGTTTCTTTTATTTTTTATGCAAGGCCTAATAATAGCACCTTAGTTCTATTTAGGTGTAATCATCTACATAACCACAACATTATAAGTAATACCTAAAATCATTACAATGACGAGGACATATTACCTATTAGTAATAATTTATATAGTGTGCGGTTTTGCCCGACATTTTGAACTAATTTGACAGTTGAGTAGTTTTGATACCGCGGGTCGTGGCCGCACTGACTGCGTTTTGTATTTAGAACGCTGATCGTCGGATCGTACCAGTCCGCGCTATCTCTGCTTTGCGCTTGTAATCTTTTTAGAGGGTGAAAAAAGTTTATAGGTTTTATTATTATATGCGCCAGTATCGATGCTTTCCCAGCCGTTCATTGCAGCAAATACATAAACACCTACTTACCAACAATAAATAATGGAAAATCGTGACTTGATGCGTATTTATTTGAATATAAATAGTAAGATTAGGATACCTAGTCTTACTATTATTACTACTAGACTAGGAAATTGATCGCAATTCGAATTGAAGTCAGCTTTATCGAGCGATCTACATTGCGTTCGTTTAATCTTTACTACACGAATTTCTTCCGAGAAGCCTTATGCAGAGGAAATTAGGTTTTATTACGACAAACAAACATTATCTGGAATTTTGAATCCACTTCACCTTTTACCATCATAACGGTTGGTAACCTTCCTGTATCTCGTTAGGAACACGTGTAATTGTGATTGTTTTTTGATTAGATACAATATTTATTTAGTATATCGCGTCATTACACTTGTACGTGCTCAGAAATGTGCATTTTCTTTGTTTTATTTTTCCAAATATTTGCTTGGTTTCGTGAGCTTGATTGTTATGATATTAGAATAACCTAAAAATTGGGACAAGAGAGGAATGCAAAAATATGAATATAGATAGGGGCAAGTTATTTACTCAGTTTTTTTTATAGATTAGGCTGGCTGAAAAAAGCTCTAACTATTTGAGATTCAGCCGTTATTTCCATTAAACATGTCCAACACATGAAACATCACATTCATTATATTATTTACAGCCTTTTTATCATAATTATTATTATACTTAGATATTAATAGGTACTTGGTTCGAAACAAAACAACCAATGACGCGATGAGAAGATGCCTTTGTATTATGTAATGAAGGTGCTATAGGCATGGTGTAAAAGTAAGGCCACATAAGCGAGCGTTGCAAACTGCGGTGGGGAACTGATCGCGCGAACCATATGGGAACGGAACAAAAAACAAACATCACGAACACTTGTCTTGTGTCCTCATCCATATTTCCTACGAGTTTTCCTTCTTTTCTTTTTTTTTAAATAGTGTTCGCTATGTTTTATAATTATAAGTTACTCTTATATTATTACAATGTAACCATTACTAAGTTATGATACCCCACAATTAGAAAGGTTAACAAAAGTAGTGAGATTTCAACAATTATAATACTTTACTGAGAAAGAAGAGATAATAGAGAGCGTGTGAACAAACTGACAAAAATGAGATAAATGTCCACTAGAAGTTAAATTGTTATTATTATTTATAACAATGCAATTTAAACAGGCAACCATATTAAACAGGTTTTATTAAAGCTATCAATTTATCGCACAGTTATTTTAAAAAATCAATTTTGAGAAGGAAACCTCACTGAGAAAAAGACCACCAGTGATAAAATCGAAGACATTTCCTTTTGTAATAAATAAAAGAAGTAACAATAATCCAGTTAACCATTCCTACCGCGCCGAAATCACTAAAGGCCTACGCACACCTAGTTCGCTGGCGGTAGCGATCAGTGAAACGCTGTCAAATCTCAAATCTGACAGCGATATTTGACAGCGTTTCACTGATCGCTACCGCCAGCGAACTAGGTGTGCGCAGGCCTTAAAGCCATGCGTAAATGAAACGCTGTCAAAGATCGCTGTCATAGTTGGCAGCGTTCAAGCGATCGCTTCCGCAGCACGCTTAGATACTCGTATATGCTCAAGACTAAAAAAAGGAATTTCCAAATCCCATTGCATTTTAGGAAAAAAATCCCACGTGAACGAAGTTGCAAACGGTCCAGTCGGACATATCGCTGTAATTTAGCAAAGCGAAAGTACAAAATTAAATGCATTCTAAAATATCCTCTCCTATTTATTCATACTTAATTTATAAATACAGAACTGTCTGTTTGTTTACTTGGTTTTTACGGTGGAACTACGGTACATTTCACTAGAATTCGTATTTTAATAATTTGAAGATGACACGAACTGCATAATGCTAGAAGAGGTTTTCGAATGTCATCCTGGTAAATTTTTTTTAACCTGGCGTAGATCTACAAGGGTCCTTAAGACTCAGCGGGGCAGTATTTGGCTGCTGCCTGCACCTGCACTCGCATAATACCTATCAAAATACACATACTCACGCACATTTGAGGATTCTCCTGTGAAACCCTGCCTTGCGGTCCTAGCTTGTGGCTGATAAAATAAGTAGTGCCTATCAATAGAACTCTCAAAAACATAACATAATGCTCCGCAGTGGGGTTCGAAGAGTCAGACCCACGCGGTTGGGATGCGTGAGACGGCATCTCATTGGGTGAAACGCTGGGCTGCAAACGAAAAACTCGTAAAAAAAAAAAGAAATATGAGATAAAGTAATGGAACAAGCTGATAGCTCACCTGATGTTCCTTTTGAGAAGACTGTCCCATTTGGGTAGATTTTACCTGGTGTGGCGGTTGTCTCATTTGAGGTGACTGTCCCATTTGGGGTGATTGCTCCCATCGAGAAGATGGCCCCATTTGAGAAGATCGTGCGTGTTGTCCCTGATCATAGTGCTTCGCAGACGAATCAGACCTACTCGGTTGGGATGCATGAGACGGCATCTCATTAGGTGAAACACTGGGCTGCAAAGAAAAAACTTGTAAAAAAAGAATTATGAGATAGCAGCGGCCACCCGCGGCTTCACTTGCCCTGTTCCCTTTACGCCCCGTTCAGCCGTTCTGGCGTTATTGAGTAACAAACACCCATCCGAACTTTTGCATTACGAGCCGTGACGTCTGTCTGAATTTTAAGTATCTTTTTTTTTTTTTAATTTATTTATCTTCTAAAAAATATATAATCTTATTTATTATTATAAATAGCACTAAGAAAACCACTAAGGTTTGTGGGGTAATGCTACTAGAGACTAGAGAGTCAAAAGTCGATAGCTTATAAATAAGTACCTATACAGAAAATTTTCTAATAAACAGGAACTAGGTAAGTGCATGTAAGTAATAATTATTTAGTTATTGGTAGCTTTCTATATTAGTTAAGAAGTGAGATTTTAATGTTTTTAGAATTGATGCTGTTGATTAGGTCAGTGGGTAATTTATTCTAAAGTCGAGTTCAAGTTATTTTTTCATTACATACCCTATGACATAATTGAACTCATATTTTTCATTTCAAAAGGTGCTTGTCATTGGTTTACGCAGCTATCGTAAAGTATCTTAATTGTGATAGAGCAGGGGTTCTCAAACGGTCTTTGCCACCGTTTTAGCGAGAAAACAGTCGTTTTTTCGCTAAAACTTATCGCCACTGCGCATAGCCCGGCTGGTACATCACTGCCCCACCTCCTGGAACGCATCTGAAACAGAAAAACACTGAAAATTAGAAAAAATAAAGACTACCTACAATTTGTTATAATTTGGCCAGGCGCATCGCGTTTCTCTGCATAGCAACGTGAGCTACCTAAGTTATTTGATATCTTTTAATTTGATTTAACAGACAGATTGTCGCGTGCGATACATCAAAATTTTAGTATAGTGTTTGCGAGTCTATTGACCGTAGAACTAGCTACATACAATTTGAAAAAATTTGACTTTTCTGCCAAAACTTTTTGGTACCTATTTGTTCGTTTTTCTCGCTCATTTTGACAGATTTTCAGTTTCTGATTGTTGAAAAAGCTGCGGTTAGAGAACCAGTTTGTTACCTGTGTGGTACATTTTTCGTTTTCTATAGCAAAAAGTTAAGTTTTTAACTGATTAGCGTTTGAAAACGAACTTTTTGACCCAGGTATAGAACTATCTTCGATTCTGTTGACAGCTACTTAAGGTGAATATAGCCGTGCGATACACCATTAGAAGCGGCCTGCGAAGCCCTACACATAGGACTAGCACCAGGGTTCACCCGTCATACAGAAACTTAGAAAAAGTGTAGCGAGGGCGCCAATGGAGCTTGAGGGACTTAAAAGACTTTCACCCGAGGTAAACACTGTGCTTTTCATTACGAATACAAGGAAAGTAAAAATAAAAACATGAAAGAAAAATTAGTGAAAATGAAGATTGAATTGCCGCCTTGCGCCTTCCCGGTTTTTTTTTCTTTTTCTCTGGCGGGCCTTAGGCTACGGCTCTTATTCAGCCATTATTTTCATTTTCATAATTAAAAAAAACGGTAAATTATTTGCTCAAATCTATGTTATTTTAAATAAATAGTTGAAGCTATATATTAATCAAGTAATTTAGAAGATATATTATTTATTTAATACTATCTTTATGTTATTTAAATTTAAATTTTACATTGCGCTCTTATCAGACTTTTTAAACTTCTTACCGTTGTAATGGGTTTCTAACCTACTTGCTGAATAAAAAGTTGGAATTTGGTTCAACAACCTCCTTCCAGTTCGAAAGACTTTAGAAAGTTGGAACATGGTTGAATAAAATAGAACTTGTTTTTTTTTATAATTTGGCAGCTGTCAGTAGAAACGATTCTCCCGAGGGCTGAAAGTATTACTTTCAATTAGGCCCCTCAGGCAACTTCAAACCTACTTTCAGAGTATGAGCAATGAAAAATTGATTTTCGAAATCCTCTCCGCTCTGCCTGCGACTGGGACGAAAATAATGTCCTAAATAGGACGAGAGCGATTTTTTGAATCCAGAGCAAAAGTTAAAGATTCTAATCCAGATTGAAGTGAAGTGGATCCCGAGCCATAGCGAGGGATTCGAGAGTAGAATCCTGAACGTAGCGAGGGATTCAAAGTATGTGGCTCAACGCTCGATGTTAAATAATTTTGGTGTGATACATTCTGCTATTTCATCACCCTCTATGAGAAAAATTAATAAGAGATGCTTTTAATAGTGACGAATTTATATTTACTAGCGGCCGCCCGCGGATTCGCTCGCCCCGTTCTCGTTACGCTCAGCTCCCGTTACTTTTTTGGGATAAAAAATATGTCTGACTCCTGGTTCTAAGCTACCTCCCCACCAATTTTCAGCCAAATCGGTAGCCGTTCTTAAGCTATAAATAGTTTACCTAACACGACTTTCTTTTATACATACCTATAAGATTAAAAACAAATCCATCCCACGGGAACCATAGGTACATTTTACCGGGATAAAATGTGCTATTCCAGACTATAATCTATCTCTGTGCCAAATTTCATGTAGATCCGTTCAGCCGTCTGGCGTTAGTGAGTCTCACCAGTGTATTATACTGTGTGTGTAACGTTTCGAAAAAGCTATGTACTTCCCAAAATGACAGAAAAAAAATTCACTCAAGCACCTAAAGAAGTTTTCACTTTACTCTTATTTATAGGGTTCCGTAGCCAAATGGCAAAAACGGAACCCTTATAGATTCATCATGTATGTCTGTCTGTAGGTCCGTCCGTATGTCACGGCCATTTTTCTTCGAAACCGTAAAAGATTTATATGTCTTAAATCGTAAACAGCAATTTACCTTTCGACGATCTACAAGAACTTTTATACTAAGTTACTTGTAGCTACGGAACAAATGGAGGAAGTTTAGCTTACAAATCTTACCGGGTTGTAAGCTAAACTTCCTCTAGTAGCGTAGTTTAGCTTTCTAATCGGTAAACTAATACATTCAACGAAAATTACTATTTTAATCAGTCGATTAAATATTGTCAACCTGTGAAAAAATTATCGATTGGACCCAAACACAGCACAGTACATAATTTACTATAATGACGTGTAAAATAGTACATTGTTACCTGAGTGTTGAAAGTCACGTTTTTTGAGTCCCGAGACGGGTTTGGCGCCAGAGCGTTAGCGAGGGCGCCAATGGAGCTTGAGGGACTTAAAAGACTTTCACCCGAGGTAAACACTGTGCTTTTCATTACGAATACAAGGAAAGTAAAAATAAAAACATGAAAGAAAAATTTGTGAAAATGAAGATTGAATTGCCGCCTTCCCGGTTTTTTTTTCTTTTTCTCTAGCGGGCCTTCGGCTTCGGCTCGCCAGCATTATTCAGCCATTATTTTCATTCTCATAATTTAAAAAATGTTAAATGTCAAATCTATGTTATTTTAAATAAATAGTTGAAGCTATAATATTAATCAAGTAATTTAGAAGATATTTTATTTATTTAATACTATCTTTATGTTATTTAAATTTTACATTGCGCTATCTTATTAGACTTTTTAAACTTCTTAGGCCCGTATTCCGAAACAGTGCTTAGGTCTGAGTCGAGCCTCAAGCACAGATTTTTGACACTTTTCAATGGAGAACTGTCATAAAATCTATGCTTGAGGCTCGACTCAGACTCAAGCGCTGTTTCGGAATACGGGCCTTACTGTTGTAATGGGTTTCCAACCTACTTGCTGAATAAAAAGTTGGAATTTGGTTCAACGACCTCCTTGCAGTTAGAAAGACTTTAGAAAGTTGGAACATGGTTGAATAAAATAGAACTTGTTTTTTTTTATAATTTGACAGCTGTCAGTAGAAAGCGATTCTCCCTAGGGCTGAAAGTTTTACTTTCAATTAGGCCCCTCAGGCCTAATTGAAAGTTATGTAATCACATAACTTTCAATTATGCCTGAGCACAATATGTAGCACAATATGTAGTGGATAATATTACTTAGCAATATTATAAATATACCAATAATTGGCAACATTTGGTTACATAATTAATTATGTGGGGAGTTTTAGTAAATTTGAGTACTTAAAAAGCATTTGTGTATTGTAGGTGTGGACAGTGGCAGACCTTCTGCGAACTGAGCCGTGTGTCGTGGGCTCGATCCCCACCGAGAACGAATATTTGTGTGGTGAACGCAGATGTTTGTTCTCTGTCTGAATAATTATGAGCTATTTTAACGATTAGGTTCTTAAGTAAATCAGTCAGTAGAATGCTTGGATTAGTAGGTAATCATTATCTATAAATGTTTTTTTATAAAGAAACCAAAGAATAACAATCAGTTAGAATGTACGCATTGTTTAACATTTTGTTATCGTTAGGAATAAGAATGAACTATTCGTAATAATAGTTCCTCCATACATTTTTGAATTTATCGTTTATCGGTTTTTATCGTTTTTATTTTCGATAATTATCGCTGGCGAAAATGAGCCGATTACCGATAATTTATCGATTATCGGATTGCATGCGCTAGTCGCCACTCGCCAACCGAGAAAATCTTCATTTTGATTTTGAGTTTGTTTTTGTGTTATTCAATAAAGTATTTTGCTCTTTTGTTCGTGGTGCATAATTTTTGCTTTAAAAATGTATAGGTGAGGTATCTTTAGCAAATGACGTCTTACGGCTAAAATGGTCTTGAGATTTACAAGTTTTGAATCTCAATTTCGGCACGAAAGCCTAAATGGCCGAATCGAATCGTACTTGACTGGATGACTGGGCTATTTTTTTGATATCATAAAACCAATGTCATCCTTATTTTCTAAGGACTGTACCCGAAGTCGGAGTTTAGCTACCACATTTCGTTACCAAATGTTGTTTTCGTTTCGCCTATTTGTCTCTCTCTATTGTATGGTGAAAATATGAGACAGCAAAAATACGTTACGTAGTTAGAGTTTTTGTCTCATCTTTTTTCCATACAATGGACAGAGACAAATAGGCGAAACGGATACAACATATTTTGGTAACGAAATGTTGTAAATGCACTGGGACTTCGGGTACAGTTCCTAATATTCTGTTCATACAATGTACTATCAGACTTTTTAGGTTGCATGAACTCTTCATCAAGATCAACGGGCTTACTCCACATTTCACTCAGTATCTTAATATACGCCTTAAAACGTTGCCTTGTTTATCAGCTAGCTTATCGTTTCGAAGGGCCGACTTATCTACAAATTATCTAGCCAACAATATAAGCCGAAATGAATCATGCCTGAATATTGATACTTACCTCATAGGTGTTTGTTCGTAAACCTATTTGCTTTCAACATACGCACCTATTTTAGCAAAGGAACTCTATATTATGCAAAAAAATCTAGATTCTTCTAGATTAAGAAATATTAACCATTGTTCATCTACTTTTGTCGTGCCGTACCTATGATGATGAAAAAGGCATATTATCTGCTGCAATATCCGAATATTTTTTTAAAGATATTTAAAAACTCCTTGCTTAAAAACCCATAGCAAGGAGCTTCAAAGTCTGATGAAATCAAACTTCTCCTTTTTTGAAGAGCACGGTTGTGTTCTCTCTGCATTTCCGATAATAAGAATCCTGTTCTATCCTCCTACTGCTAGGTCTTCGGTAATGGTGACAACGGCAAGCTTTATTAGGAAACAACGTATTTAAAAAAAAAGCGGCCAAGTGCTAGACGGACTCGCCCATGAAGGGTTCCGTAGCAACAAGTAACATAATATAAAAGTTCTTTTAATTCGTCGAAAGGTAAATTGCGGTTTACGATTTTTGACGTATAAAAAAAAACTACTTACTAGATCTCGTTCAAACCAAATATCGTTGGAAGTTTGCATAGTAATGAACATCATATAATTTTTGTATTTTTATCGTTCTGTTATTTTAGAAGTTAGAGGGGGGCGGACCAACATTTTACCACTTTGGAAGTGTCTCTCGCAAAAGCTTAAACTAACTTTAACTTAAGTTTAGAAAAAAACGATATAAGAAACCTCAACATCATTTTTAAAGACCTATTCATAGATACCTCACACGTATGGGTTTATTGTTTTTTTTTCTACTTTTGTATAAAAATTTAAATGCGATTCACAGAATACATCTACTCGCCAAGTTTCATCAGTCTAGCTCTTATAGTTTCGGAGAAAAATGGCTGTGACATACGGACGGCCAGACAGACGGTAATTTAAAAAAATCGTGGAAATGCAAAAAAACCAATACTTAGGCCAGAAAAAACAATTATTATATTTAAAGTAACTACAAAATCTTCTTAGGAACACCTTAATAAAAAGTCGGAAAGAAAACAGCCTTATTACCTAGCAACAAAACATAAATAATCTTATACACTAGTTGCTCCTCATTTACGATTCATTTAAAATTACTTATAATTTTAATTTAGAAAGCCACATGGACTAGAAACAAAGTTTTTTTATTTAATATATTGTACAGTCAGTTACATAAGTTGATTAGCAGTTAGAATTTAAAAAAAAAACATTTAAAAAAAAAAATCATTTACAAAGGTTTGTTTACCTTTATATTACTGTATGTATAGCATGTGAGTCAGCTTATTTATTTTTATTTCTTTTTTCATTCAAGTAGAATTTATTTTTATACATTAGCCTCTAGAGGATACATCATTTGGCCACTTAAAGAAAAAAAAAGATTCTACGCGATCTGGTGCAGGTAGGTACTTATGTTTACTTTACGTACAGTACTTACTTACTTACGTAATTCATAATTAGGGAACTACTGACTAACTTTATAATTATTGTAATAGAATCGCAGCTAATCAAAAGCTTTTGTGGTTTTTAAAATTGAATAGAATACAATTTTACAGCGCGAGGCAAAACCTTATAAAGAGTGGATTCAGATTCAGTCAAGTTCAGGTTCTCCAAACAACGTATGTTTATTGTTATGATTTTTATATGGATTTTTGTTTTAACTAATAATTACGTTTTTTATTCATTATAATTTGTATGTTCTTGGTATTATAACTCTATAACAAAATGAAATGCTTTATTTTATTTTTTTAGCCTGGGTCGTCCCACTGCAGGGCAAAGGCCTAAATGTTTTATGCATGTTTATATTTTTTTCATAAATGTTTACCTTTTGTTCTGGATATGGATTATTTATACATTAATATTTATTGCAATGTATTTAGGTACACTGCTATTTTCGATTTTTAAAGCACAGAAATAGGTGGATTTCTGTATCAGTGGTATCGTTTTAGATGGCACAGACTTAGGGAAGCCTATAGTGGGTGAAGTTGGGCTGTGGATAATGATGATGGTCATTCAGTCTTCTCAGGATCCTTTAAACTAAAGAGATTAGGAGGAGTTTAGGGCACGATCAATAATAGCAAACCATGAAGGTCCAATTATGTTAGAACTGGTTTGCGGTATAGTAGTCATACGGTAGGTCGGAATCAGTCCAGGAAGCAATGGACTCAATCAAAGAGAAATTAAGGCATCCGGTACTTTGAATCATAATTTGGAACAGCTCAAGAATACTGATTTCATTTAATATACTGGTAGCGGCCTTGCGTTCCGATCATAAAATCGTGGGCTCAAATCCAGTCGCGTACCAATGAGTTTTTCTGCCCAGAAATATAATGTGTAATGCGAGCACTCTCAAACGATGAAGGAAAACATCGTGAGGATACCGGCATGTCGTAGAGCATAAAAAGATCGTCTAGATGTATCAAATGCAGGAAAGGAGCCTCTTTGAAGCGCATCTAAAATCCTTTCACCACACAAAAGAACCAGTGACACAATAAGAAGATTCAACACACTTACGTACCGTTACTCTACAACATATATTTTTTTTTACATTTCTTAGGCTGCTCCGAGGTCTTTATAATTGTTTAAAAAATATTGATTGCAATAAACAGTTGTAAATATTACGTCAATGCATTTAAAAACAAATTCGTTTCAAAAAACACATCGAGTTTAAAAAAAATCGGTTGCCTGTAAAGTCTGACGACAATGACGACGGTAGTTATAGTAATTCTACATAAATCTCGACCTACATCTGACCGATCAATACTATTTCAAAATCCTTGGCAATGTGGAATATCTTAATAATAACATTGTACTGTGTAAATGCAACAAGAAAATAATATGGAAGTTAGATCACGGATCACTGCCAGTTGTTTCACTACTTTTTTATGGGAAATTCTCATGGCTATGTAATCTGGTTGGCAATGTTAAATGCTCACTTAAATATTCTTAACCTAAGGAAATTTTCTTCACTCTAGTACGCAGAGGTCCGCTCAACATCAGGCGGGCTCTGCGTTCTATATAAACTCTTATGTATCTCTCTTATCACTAGTATTATGACGACATGCTTAACTTAAATTTTGCGGAAATCACAACCAACTGCCCGCCTGAACATCAAAGAATGAAATTTAAACAAATATTGTGGACAATTCACACAACACTATCTAGCCCCAAATTAAGCAGAGCTTGTGAATGAACAACTGGTAGCGATCACATATTATGGGAAGAGAAAATACTTATACTTTAAAGGGTCTTATTAATAAACCTGGCGTAGCGTTGGACTAGTTAATCCGTGTTTTGTCACATTTGCTCGAGTTGACAATTGCATGTCAATGCAAGAGACAAAACACGGATTAACTAGTCCAACGCTACGCCAGGATTATTAATAAGACCCAAACAGTATGGGAAGCACCACCAAGGAAGTTATTGCGGTAGCGCATCGCCTCTTAAATTAGTCAAAAAGTAATCGTAAACTAAAGACAGTCAATTTATAAAACTGGTTTCTTAGTAACGCCGATCTAGACCAAATGAACGAAAGAGTATCATCTCTCTCCTTTCTCTCCCTCGCACGTACACCATGTGTCAGTACTCTATCCCATTCACTTGTATTTTTTATGATTTCCAAAATAAAAATTATTAAAAAATAAATCGTCTGTTTACAAAAAGTTTTACTTCCTGCAATCACACTAAAATAAGCAAAACAGTGGCACTGCAAATTCAACCTTATTGCAAGGTTTGTCTGGTCCACTAGAGAGCTGAAATGCCCTGTTTTCATCATTTAAAATAGTTTAGGTAGATTTTAACTATATTATTGTTATAACAGTAACTGTATTCGTATAGTATTTATCTAGGTTCCTGAACAGTTTTTATTTTAATCTACTTACCTGAAATGAAATAAACACCAATCGCATTTTACAAATTTTTTTCATTGCAAAATGTGATTGGCGTTAATTTCATTTTAGGTAAGTAATTTAATATATTGATGATAATAGCTTTGCATAGCGTTGTTTATAGCGGGTGATCGTGGTAGGTGCTCCATTGGCGGTTGGTATACCTTTAGCTCGCAGGCTTAAGGTTATAGCACATTATACCGGCACCGCAACAGCACCGCTCCAAACCAGCAATTAACTTGTCATTCAATTTAGAGCATTAAATCGTGTGTAGTATAATATATTTCATAATGTCAATATGAAAAAGCCAACGGCGGGCAGTCAGCGCGCTTGCCGCTACCACACAACTCGACTCGCAGCCCGCGTGCTGCAAGCGAGCGGACCTTGTGCGCACAGCGCGCCGACGGCATGCTTATTACGCGCCGACTCCGAGTCGGCAGCTAAAGCCAGGCGAGTGTTCAATCATAAATGCCATAATAACAATATTGAGTTCGCGGTGACAACAAGCTTGCACCTCGCGGCCACCGCGCGGACTGTGAGCTTACACGTCGCGGCCGGCGCGCGGACTGCGAGCTTGCACCTTGCGGACAACGCGTAGTTAGCGCGCTGGCAGCTAGCCGTAGTCTAAATTCGAGGCGAAGCCGTGCTGCAGCTGCGCAGTTGCGGTGCCGGTATAATGTGCTATAACCTTTATCGGTTTTAGCCCGCCAATAGATCACCCACAAATCACAATCATAAGAACGGGCAAAGCTCCAAAATAAAACACAAATTGGGAATCGTAATCTTCATGCATTTTTTTATTGAGACAGTTCTATAAAATATTTAACACTACCCCCCCAACACACCGTGACCTTAGATAACCTTTTCTAAAATATTGAACATGGCAAGATTTATTATTTCACTGGGGTTCCATCAAATAAACTTACATAAAATCTTACTAAGTGTATTTACGGACTAAAACTAAATTGCCTACGTACTTTATTGATACTTATCAAAATATAATTAAGTAAATATTAGTGAAAGCTTAAAACATAGTCAAATTATTGTAGATTAGCCATAGGTACCGTACTAAGTACATAAATGGATTGAAGAAGGTTACCTACATTCGATTTTGAGCCCAAATGACGTTCAGTTAGTAGGTACACTCAGCGACCAAAGTAGGTTACCTAAATGATCATTAAGGTTTTTAGTGTGATCACTTTGATCAAAGTTTGGAATTAGTATTTGAAGATAAATTTTAGACTTTTAATAATTATTATTGCAAGTTGCCATTTCTTAGCTAAATCCAGAGAAAATAGGCAGTGAAACTTGTCGTTGATTAGGTATATCAAACTAATGATTAGCAGGTACCTACTTACTTTACCTGAGTACTTTTTATACTGCTTAGTAGATTCTATCTTGCTATATGTAGGTATATAAGCTATGTTTTTTTGTGATAGATGATACATAATAGTATATGAGGTAGCAATGTAACTATTTAGCTATACAACATGTCAACTCGATTCTAAAGGCCTGCGCACACCTAGGTCGCTGGCGTCGGCGATCAGTGAAACTGAGCTTCGACCATGACGTAGCTATGACGTAAATAGCTTACGTAAGGGGATGTTACCGATAGATATAAGTAAAACTAAGCGTGGTGGAGCTACAAAAAAGGTTATGAATGCTAAGTCGCAAAGGTACTTGCAGCTTTTAATTGCTTAGTCAGAAAATAATATACTACCCGTGATTCTACCGTGCTAAAGTAGAGTCCCACTACCCCCTACATTATGTACATTAGCATGTTGTTCTTTTTTAGGGTTCCGCACCCAAAGGGTAAAACGGGACCCTATTACTAAGACTCCACTACCCGTCCGTCTGCCACCAGGCTGTTACTCATGAGTTAGACAATTTTCACAAATTATTTATTTCTGTTGCAGCTATAACAACAAATACTAAACAAAAGAATAAAATAAATATTTAAGGGGACTCCTATACAACAAACGTGGTTATTTGCTTGTTTTTGCTTGATATTGATAACGGCAACAGGTAGAAGCTTAAAATATTCACAGAATATTTAGTTTAATGACTTATAAAATAAAATAAAACTTATATCTAAGGGGGGCTCCCTCTCCAACTAACGTGATCAACAACAAAGTTCGAGTATCACCTACCTATTCAGTGTTATAAGCACGACTCGATACAAAATTCAAATCATATAGGTAACCTTTATTCTTATTTCATCTTTATAAAAATCATCGGTAATCAATCAGGTAGTCTACTCATCATCTTTTTATTAGGCAATTTGTTCCCAAATTTGAAATATTCACTATAATACAGTTTTATAACCGTTGCGGGTAGATAAACAACACCCAAATCGGTAGCATAGCACTCACCCCAATGACCTTGGCCAGCGAGGGTTGTCCCCTACCCCTATTGTGCATTAAATTAAACACTCAATGGCAATGACGATGCATTTCAACGAACACTCAAATGATGTCCGTAAATGGAAGTTTTAACTATAAAAACTAGTTATATAAAACAAAAATAAAAATTTCTTCAAAAATTCACGGTCAGTTTTATTAAAAAAATTAAGTCAGTATCGAAAGTATCGAAATTCCCGGGAATTCCCGGTTCTGAGCCCAGTATCGGGCGAAAATTCCCGGTTCTGAGAATGGTTCCGATACTGCATGCCCTAGTACCTACCTAATATAAATTTTACAAATACAAATAAAAATAAATTAGTGGTACATGGTAACCTAGAGATCAAATTAATCAAGCCGAGAGAAGTTTTTGGTGGTGAAGCCTAAACCGATTTGCTGCAGTATTACACATTCTTCTATGTCTATGATTTCCTACTTTTTTGTTCTTACACATCAAGCACCCGCTCTGTAGTTCGCTGTGCTGTCAATAATTACCTTATTTTATTTATTTTGCCGTCCCACCGGGTCGCCGACAAAGCCCGGCGGCCTGTTTAAAAAGAATAGACAAGAAGACAAAAAGTTGCCGACATAAATTATGTCGGCGACCCGGCGGGCTCAGTGTGTATTGCGCTTTACACTCATGTCAATGCTCCAGTGTGCCCGCGACCACGGCTATTGCAACATAGCCGAAACGTAGGAAAAATAAATAAAATAAGGTAATTAACGCAATAAATACCCGTGTAATAGATTCAGTATGCTGTATGAGAACACTACAATATTCTATTTTAATTTTCTTCAGTGGAATACAGATAGGTTAATTGCAGCACTGGGAATTTGGTACTTAGCGATTAAGGTTTAATTGCTTTCCACGATGAAGGTATGATTTGGGAATTAGGATTATTATTGTGTCGGATTTTAGATGATTAAGTCGCTTGAAGTCATTATCTAATTAAGTTCTTGTTTGCTCGTGTTTAAGGAAGTTTCATATAATGTTAAGTTTGGCAGTTTTGTGACTCATTTAAAAGTGCGTCCGCGCACCTTACGGTACGGCACGTGATGTGTTCACAAGAATTAACTATACCTATAAGTTAGGTATTATATGCATTTCCGATACACAAAGAGCAGAGCTCGTCTGTACGTAGAATAAATTATTTAATTCGATTAGTGAATGTATCATTTTGAATGATGTACCTATTTCGACTAGGACTGAGGTGACAGAGAAACTACCACAGTGAGATAAGGTTCTATGTAATAGGTGTTTGTTTGTCAAGTGTATTATTTTTATAATCGCGACGCACCTCAGCGACCACGACGCCCAGCGTCTTACCATCACACGTAATACCGCGCCGTTACCTACGTTTGTATTAAGGCGATCGTTTACTGCAGCTAACAAACTTAATTTTTCAAGCGCCTTGGAGTCGATTGACTGGGATTCGGTGGTGGAGAGAGTGGGGGGTGATTGCCATGCGCTTGCCCATACCCTGGTGTCCATCATTGTAGGTAAATTCGATGCGTGTTTTCCAATGAAAAAACAACCAAGCATCCATAAATTGAACACATGGGTAGATGACGAGATACGTAGCTGCAAAGAATACTGCTCTTCAGCCTTCCTAGATATCCAGCAAGCTTTCGACAAAGTATGGCATGAGGGCCTACTCTGCAAAATTAAAACATGTCTACCTCACACTTTTTACAACCTTCTCAACTCTTACTTAAAGGATCGTATCTTCCAAATCAAAGATGGTGAGGAAACATCTGGCTTCTACGATATAACTGCAGGCGTCCCGCAAGGCTCGGTCTTGGGGCCCGTTCTTTATACTATCTTTACAGCTGACCTTCCTAAAGAACAAGATGTAACGATAGCCACCTATGCTGAAATCTTTTTAACGACGAACCTCAGCAAAAACTTAATCGAAATTGATCCTTTGGGAGCATAAATCTGCCTCTTTTTAGTTGATTTTATTCAGCTTGACAAGATCCCCAAGATTTAACAGACATCGGGAAACATCCCAGACGACCCGACGTCTAATTGGGAATCGCAAGAATGCTTCGACGACGTCATGTGACAAATAAAAATTCCACAATTTGAATATATTGGCGGCAGACGAGACGGCTAGACTCTGTTAAAAGCTCCACAGAAATAGATTAGGTTCAGTAAATAGATAGCATAGTGAAAGTGAATCGCCCCGTTTGCACTGAAATATTCGATGTGCAACGCGCGACTTGCGGCTCACAGCGACTGCCGCCGTCATCCATGCTCCACAACTTGAATTAAATTAAGAACAATATTTACCCTCGCTGCCGAGATAAATGATATTGCACACTTAAGCCCAAGTTAATGTTTAGTGACGAGTTATGTACCCACATTCTTAGCGTAAGCCGGCGAGCGTGGCTGCTAAAGAACGGCGAGAACCGAACACCTCAGCGGGATTCTTAACGAGGCGCTCCGAGCAGACGAATAGCTCAGCATTCTTGTTATTTTAATTAATACAGCTTACTCATTGTACGGAAAATGCGAACGAGTTGTCGCGATCGAAAAACACTTGACACGGATTGTTTATAAAATAGGGTTGCTTTAACGCTCGGCGAGACAAGCGGTAATGAAACCCGGGCTCGGAGGCTCGACAAACGTCATTACTGGGCCACGCATAAATATGCAAGGCAGGTAACGCACATTTTCATGCGACGTCGCAAGAATTTTATCGCTCGTTTAATTCTGTAAGAGAAAAAATGGGATTCTTTTTGGCGTAACATGAGACGGGCGGCCGCGTGGGAACCGAAACGCTGGCCTCCTGGGCGGGTCGCACCTAAGTGCAGCCGAAATGTTTTATTCTGATATTGCTTTCGGTTAAACGTTGTGTAGGAAAGTGTACAAGGACGTAATCTTATCCATCACAGGCCTTATTCGTTGTGCGCTAATGTGGGTGCCCTGTGAGAGACGCGCCTATTAACGTGTGTTTTATTCATCGTCCCTTTTCCTCCGCTGTACACGTCCGCTTCAATTGCCTGGGACCTTTACGGCATAGTTCTCTTTTCTTAATGTCCTTGTTAATTTTGCTTTCATTTGTCTAAGTGTAACCATCGTTTAACGTTTTCAAGAAAGCTTCTTTATTTAAATAATAAAAATACTTGAAAGTGAAAAATGGCGCATTGGCTAATATCGCTACTTTATACTTGAAAAGCGACTTGGTTATTTGTCAAGCTGCAAACTGGCTTACTATCGACAGGTCAGAATTAAGGTGGGAGCTTAGAATAAGCTGTTCGCCTTTAATGCTACTAGATAGTGACCCTCGGTTAGGAAAAGCTAGTGAGAAGCATTAGTTTTAGGGCTTTTTCTTTGGCGTTTAGTGCATTATTTATTGAATAAAATATGATATAGAATACGAACAAAATACTGTTCGCTAATAGTTTGTCTCATGATAATGACGATGCCTGCCTCTTTCTGTTTTTTTTATTCATTTTTTCTTGACAGTACACACTGAAAAAATTCCCACCTTTTTTAACTCAATTTAAAATCACTGCTAAAACTATCTCCTGCAAAATAGTAACAAAAGCTGATGCACAATACAAGCTTGAGACATAGAACGCTCTGGCCATGGTCCGAGGGCGGTCGGCTAAAACGTTGATAACGCTCAGTGTCTCACAGGCCACTGGATATGTTTACGACTGAAGCACAAAAGCAAGCTGAGCTTTGCGTTACAAAACCTGTATAGTTAGTTCGTAAAGGTGTGAGTTCTAAAAAATCTGCGTGTAATGAAAATTCTGTCTCGTGTTAAATCGAATTAAATGATTGTTTGATAATATGCATAAAAAATATTTCCATAGATTTATTACGTGCCTTATTCGAGTTTTTACCAGCGTTTTATTATTGTCATCGTTTTATCCTATTTACATTTACCTGAGTCTGAGTATTGCTTATAAGTAAAATAACCTATGTCAATAGCTCTCGAATCATTCTCATATTGTTTATTTCGATTAATATTTTATATAATATACGCTTTATGATTAATAGGTAATAGCATTTTGTTAGATGTACTAGCTTTGTAAACATAATAAACTAACAAACGTTAGTTGCAAACGTGCAGCATGCTTCGTGGTACTTCAGTCCGCCGCAACCAAATCTGCAGCCAATTCAAAATTTATGTGTACACGATGTCACATCCACTAACCCCGTCATAACAATATCGACTGATCAATGACCCATCCAGCCAACAATCCACGTCTGCAACACAGACAGACATCCGGCGCAGATATTTGCAGTCAAAACAGACTTAAAACATAGTACTAAAAGAAGTAACACAACTACGAGTGAGTGTATAAATAAATATTGTGGACAATCTACATAACACTATTGAGCCCCAAACTAAGCAGAGGTTGTATTATGGGGAGTAGATAGCTGCTATAATACTTAAATATATTTGTTGTAAATACATACCAAGAATACAATATAACACCAAACAAGAGAGCAAACATACACCTCACAAGTATTTGTTCTCCGTGGGAATCGAACCCACGACCTACAGAGCATATTCATCAACCACTCTTATGTGCATCAAGATACGAGATCTGTTTGTTAGATATTACACTAACACACACTAACACTACAAAAAAAATATACAAAGTTTACTTACATAATTTATTTGCTACGTTTAATGTGTGCGTATGTTTAAAGAACGTAAATCTATATTTATAAAAGAAAGACGTGTTAGTTACACTATTTATAACTCAAGAACGGCGGAACCGATTTGGCAGAAAATTAGTGGGGAGGTAGTTTAGAACTGGGAGAAGGACATAGGATACTTTTTATCCCGAAAAAGCAACGGGAACGGGGTGTTACTGTAACCTGAAACCACTGTAAGTACATATTTCAAACAGAAACTTATGCTAATAAAAATAGGGTTGAAGATTTTACATTGACAAGCTGTTTTAAACTTTAAGAGCTGATTCAACGTCAACAAATGATCTACGAACCTTCTGAAACAAAATTGATGAAGAGATGCGCTAACCAATTAGAATAGAGTAGAACAGAATAGAATACGGCACATACATGCCAAGAGGATGGATGAAAGTCATGTGACTAGTAGAGTATGAATGCGGATGAATGTTTGGGTAGAGGTAGGCCGATGAAAAGATGGATGAACAGTGTGAAGGATGACATGGATAAGAAAGAAATGAATACAGAGATGACGGCTGATAGAGAAGAATGGAAGAGGAGAACATGTTGTGCCAGCCCCACATAAAGTGGGATAAGGGCAGGAAGAAGAAACAAACAGAATAGAATAAGCATTTATTTGCTACACACAAAAAATATTTTGAATAGCCATTTGTGCTCAACGCTCACCTGATGAAATAGGAATTTCTAGGGATCTGTTAGGAAGCACTTTAGGGAATATGGCTGTATCGATACCTACAGGTTCTTATCGAATTACTGGTTCTTCGAGCCAGTGTAAAGAAAAGAAAATAGGTACATTTATTTGACAAAAAGGCGTACACGTAAGACAAATACATAAAAACACACAGAACGGGTAGCTGACCCACCCATTGAGTAGACCGCCCATTGTACATTTGTATGTTTTAAATTATTGTTACTTGTTTTATCATTGTTAGTTTTAAGGTGTGCAATAAAGAATTTTCTATTCTATTCTATTCTATTTTGACCACAAGCAGAGAATGTAGGTACAATAATAGCTGTGTACCTACCAATGTAAATACCAATAAAAACTCTTGGAAACTGAATCCCTGCCAGTCCCGTAGAATCTGTGTACGGTAATGTAAAATTTAATTGATGAGATTAGTGTAGTGGTGTATAAAATGTACAAATACGTACATTGGTTTGCCAAACGCCTACGTAGCCGGTAGGTAGGTATAGGTGTAGTGTAGTCAGCCTAATCCATAAACATGTTGCTTTGTGGCTTAATCCACTGGAAAGACAAGGTCGGTACACGTAGAGCTGATTAGCCGCAGGTTTTCTCACTATGTTTTCTTTCACAATATCCTAAGTCAAAGTATACATATACTTAAATAAATATTGTGGACAATCCACACCCAAATTAAGCAGAGCTTGTACTATGAGAACCAGATAGCTGATATAATATGTACTTATATACATTTGTTTTTATAAAAATCTTCTCCGAATTTAAAATGTAACACCCAGACAGAGAAAAATCTGATGGTTTCTCTGTCTGTTTATTAGAATATGTGTTACACATCTGTGTTCACCACACAAATATTCTTTCTCGGTGGGGATCGAACCCACGATCAACAACGCAGAAATGAAATGAAATGAAAATTTATTGCTTAAAATGTGGTAAGGGATTAGATGTCAGTAATTAAATTATTGATTCAGCACATTTTGAAGGCAGAGCTACTAACCAACTAACAAATATATCACATCGGCTAATGTCGGCTTCATAGAGCGTAGTGTGCGTCAGAAAGAGATAGCGTTCTACGAAAGCTGAACCAATTTGATTGAAATTTCTATGGGACTAATCTAGAAGTATATTCTTCTTGAACTATTTTTTAGATGGGTTTTGTTGCAATCTGTTTTTTATCGCAATCAAAGTTCAAATTCATGTCAAAATTCACAGATGCAACTAGGTTTTGATTGCGACAAAATATACGCAATCGCTGGTGATGTTGTCAAAAGACGATCTTATTAATTGCAAAAAATCGCTAATTTTAAACAAATAGATTAGGTGTAGGAGACTAATTCTTTACCTAATACTATGCTGTAGTATCTCATGAATTCGTTTGCAAGCGTTCCGGAAAGTCCGTAATATGTAAGAGTACAAGGCATTGTTGGCCTGCGTCTCTATGGTAGCCACAGGCGCGATCAGAATACCCCTGTCTGATTCAAGCTGGACGAAGTGGACTGCGGAACGTCCCACTCTTGGATCATGTATGGAATGCTAGTATTTATTTCACTATTTTGAAGAAACCTAATTACATTCTAACAATATAACACTTAAATAACATAAAAATATGTATTGTTGACCTATTCCACTGGTTTTTTAGTAAGGACAGTTAGATTTTAAGTCTAAACAAAGAGATTTTGTTGGAGAACTTCGCAGAAAAAAAATAGGTGGCTGATGAAATTAGCAAGGTTTTGAATGAAAACTTATCAAAACCGAAACCAATTGAATGTAAAAACATTAAAAACTTACCTGTTCATCGTTACAATAGCACCAACAACAAAATAATTCACTTTTTACCCTGTAAACCGCCAAGGATTTCTCAGCATAATATTGCTTATTAGCCTACATTGTATTATTTGTAGATTGGTAGATTGTATGTGTTAGATTGTGATTATATTAAGTTACATTATTTATATAAAAAGAAAATAAAAAAATTGAATATAACGTGGACGGTACAAACAAGAAAAGTCGGGATTGATTTTCAAATGATTTAATCTGGGATTTTTCATAAAAAAACTAAAGCTTAACTAATTCAAAAACTACTGAATTTCGGTAGAACATTTGGTGGCTTAATTTGTTGCATTTTAACCCTACTATGACGTCCTGTTACTAATACGTCGAGTTACCAGTAACCCTGTGTACATTTTTTTGCAAATACATAAAATGCACACTTAAAATACAATATAACACCCAGACAGAGAACAAACATCTGTGTTCAGCACACAAATAATTGTTCTCGGTGGGGATTGAACCCACGACCTACGGCTTAGAAGGCAGAGCTACTACCAACTGAGCTGAGAGGCCATTCACATGTCTCGCATGTCGAGATAATTGATAGAATTTACTTTGTTTTCTTGTTATCACACAACATGTTTAGCAACATTCATTATATTTACCACGGTTGCACATAGGATAGTCGAGATAGGAAAGGGTAAGCATAGGTCATTTGCAATCTGTCGGCCCCTCGAAAACAATCGCACTAGAGAGAAAAAAAAAATACGCTGTTCGGTTCCGCTTGGTGTTTAGCGTTTATGAATGAAATTATTTTTGCTTGTTGAATCATTTCTCAATATTTGACTAAAAATTGTGGTTATTTTAAAATATTTTTTTATGACTTGAATTTTTTTTGCGTAGATGTGTTCAGTATCAGCAGCCAATATCGTCATTTTTTTTCTGGTAATTACAAAATAGTGATGTATTTTATGGGTGCCAGTTATTAATTGTTATCAGATTTTGTGACCAATCTATACAAAAACAAGGTGAAAACATTTAGTATGTTTATGAATAAAACAATTAGCTTTGTTACTCGTCGTTTCGAAATTTCCCGTAAATTCAGAAAAAAATTCATAACTCGAAAACTATACAAAATCGCGGAACATACATGGGGGTGATTCGGATACCCCACGATACGAGGGACCAAATTTTTTTTTGGACGTCAATGTTTCGGCCACCCTGTATTGATTCGGCCACTCTGTATAGGTACAGTCAGTAGGTCTACCACAAGCTCTGTCTGGCTCTGGTTTTGACTTTCAGTCGGTGACTAAATAAATCCTACGTCGAAACGCCACACACACTACACATACACTGGTAAGCACTCACACAGACTCAAAACCAGAGCCAGAGAAAGAGCCGGGGAATGCGGGAGGTGCGGGGGGAGATGCGGGAGGTGTGAAGGGGGATGCGGGGGAAGTTCGGAGGGGAGTGCGGGAAGAGTTTGGTACGTCAAAAAGTAACGTCGCCCCTTATTTCTAGCCCTTCAATACATCCTTCTCCAGTAATAAAATGGTTTCTTCTACTGTTAGATAACATTTGAAAGTAGTCATTTTATAGCAATGATAATTAATGGGTAGGATAAATATCTGCCTGCAATATTTACCTACATAATTAATACATAAGATCTTAATAAATAATCCACAAGAAAGACATGGTCAATACGTGCGGAGCTGACTAAGCCGCGGGTTTCCTCACCGTTTGAAAGCATAGCATTGTGTACATATTTTTTCGAATAGATAAGTACACATCTGGATTCGAACCCGCGAAGTCGGAAGGTGGAACTACTATCACTAGACCACCAGTGCTCTTAGTGTCTCTGTCAATTACAGTGTCTCAGTCTCAGTAATATACTGAGTTAGGTGAGTAAAGCCATAGGCAAATGCTAATAAACCCAATGAAATGTAAAATGACTAGATTATGGTTCCGTAATGCAATATTATCTTAGACCTATCACGATCCATAACAGGCTAACTTGGTGTTTGACAAAGCGCTGACCGTAAATGACGGTCCTAAACATTATAAATTAATATATTGTTGATAATTTACACAATATCTAGCCCCAAACTAAGCAGAGCTTGCACGAAAGGAGCCAGATATAGTTTTTTTTTTCATTTAGCGGGCAAGAAAACGTTTCATCGGCCTACCTCTACCCAAACATTCATCCGCATTCATACTCTACTAGTCACATGACTTTCATCCATCCTCTTGGCATGTATGTGCCGTATTCTATTCTGTTCTACTCTATTCTAATTGGTTAGCGCATCTCTTCATCAATTTTGTTTCAGAAGGTTCGTAGATCATTTGTTGACGTTGAATCAGCTCTTAAAGTTTAAAACAGCTTGTCAATGTAAAATCTTCAACCCTATTTTTATTAGCATAAGTTTCTGTTTGAAATATGTACTTACAGTGGTTTCAGGTTACAGTAACACCCCGTTCCCGTTGCTTTTTCGGGATAAAAAGTATCCTATGTCCTTCTCCCAGTTCTAAACTACCTCCCCACTAATTTTCTGCCAAATCGGTTCCGCCGTTCTTGAGTTATAAATAGTGTAACTAACACGTCTTTCTTTTATAAATATAGATTTACGTTCTTTAAACATACGCACACATTAAACGTAGCAAATAAATTATGTAAGTAAACTTTGTATATTTTTTTTGTAGTGTTAGTGTGTGTTAGTGTAATATCTAACAAACAGATCTCGTATCTTGATGCACATAAGAGTGGTTGATGAATATGCTCTGTAGGTCGTGGGTTCGATTCCCACGGAGAACAAATACTTGTGAGGTGTATGTTTGCTCTCTTGTTTGGTGTTATATTGTATTCTTGGTATGTATTTACAACAAATATATTTAAGTATTATAGCAGCTATCTACTCCCCATAATACAACCTCTGCTTAGTTTGGGGCTCAATAGTGTTATGTAGATTGTCCACAATATTTATTTATACACTCACTCGTAGTTGTGTTACTTCTTTTAGTACTATGTTTTAAGTCTGTTTTGACTGCAAATATCTGCGCCGGATGTCTGTCTGTGTTGCAGACGTGGATTGTTGGCTGGATGGGTCATTGATCAGTCGATATTGTTATGACGGGGTTAGTGGATGTGACATCGTGTACACATAAATTTTGAATTGGCTGCAGATTTGGTTGCGGCGGACTGAAGTACCACGAAGCATGCTGCACGTTTGCAACTAACGTTTGTTAGTTTATTATGTTTACAAAGCTAGTACATCTAACAAAATGCTATTACCTATTAATCATAAAGCGTATATTATATAAAATATTAATCGAAATAAACAATATGAGAATGATTCGAGAGCTATTGACATAGGTTATTTTACTTATAAGCAATACTCAGACTCAGGTAAATGTAAATAGGATAAAACGATGACAATAATAAAACGCTGGTAAAAACTCGAATAAGGCACGTAATAAATCTATGGAAATATTTTTTATGCATATTATCAAACAATCATTTAATTCGATTTAACACGAGACAGAATTTTCATTACACGCAGATTTTTTAGAACTCACACCTTTACGAACTAACTATACAGGTTTTGTAACGCAAAGCTCAGCTTGCTTTTGTGCTTCAGTCGTAAACATATCCAGTGGCCTGTGAGACACTGAGCGTTATCAACGTTTTAGCCGACCGCCCTCGGACCATGGCCAGAGCGTTCTATGTCTCAAGCTTGTATTGTGCATCAGCTTTTGTTACTATTTTGCAGGAGATAGTTTTAGCAGTGATTTTAAATTGAGTTAAAAAAGGTGGGAATTTTTTCAGTGTGTACTGTCAAGAAAAAATGAATAAAAAAAACAGAAAGAGGCAGGCATCGTCATTATCATGAGACAAACTATTAGCGAACAGTATTTTGTTCGTATTCTATATCATATTTTATTCAATAAATAATGCACTAAACGCCAAAGAAAAAGCCCTAAAACTAATGCTTCTCACTAGCTTTTCCTAACCGAGGGTCACTATCTAGTAGCATTAAAGGCGAACAGCTTATTCTAAGCTCCCACCTTAATTCTGACCTGTCGATAGTAAGCCAGTTTGCAGCTTGACAAATAACCAAGTCGCTTTTCAAGTATAAAGTAGCGATATTAGCCAATGCGCCATTTTTCACTTTCAAGTATTTTTATTATTTAAATAAAGAAGCTTTCTTGAAAACGTTAAACGATGGTTACACTTAGACAAATGAAAGCAAAATTAACAAGGACATTAAGAAAAGAGAACTATGCCGTAAAGGTCCCAGGCAATTGAAGCGGACGTGTACAGCGGAGGAAAAGGGACGATGAATAAAACACACGTTAATAGGCGCGTCTCTCACAGGGCACCCACATTAGCGCACAACGAATAAGGCCTGTGATGGATAAGATTACGTCCTTGTACACTTTCCTACACAACGTTTAACCGAAAGCAATATCAGAATAAAACATTTCGGCTGCACTTAGGTGCGACCCGCCCAGGAGGCCAGCGTTTCGGTTCCCACGCGGCCGCCCGTCTCATGTTACGCCAAAAAGAATCCCATTTTTTCTCTTACAGAATTAAACGAGCGATAAAATTCTTGCGACGTCGCATGAAAATGTGCGTTACCTGCCTTGCATATTTATGCGTGGCCCAGTAATGACGTTTGTCGAGCCTCCGAGCCCGGGTTTCATTACCGCTTGTCTCGCCGAGCGTTAAAGCAACCCTATTTTATAAACAATCCGTGTCAAGTGTTTTTCGATCGCGACAACTCGTTTGCATTTTCCGTACAATGAGTAAGCTGTATTAATTAAAATAACAAGAATGCTGAGCTATTCGTCTGCTCGGAGCGCCTCGTTAAGAATCCCGCTGAGGTGTTCGGTTCTCGCCGTTCTTTAGCAGCCACGCTCGCCGGCTTACGCTAAGAATGTGGGTACATAACTCGTCACTAAACATTAACTTGGGCTTAAGTGTGCAATATCATTTATCTCGGCAGCGAGGGTAAATATTGTTCTTAATTTAATTCAAGTTGTGGAGCATGGATGACGGCGGCAGTCGCTGTGAGCCGCAAGTCGCGCGTTGCACATCGAATATTTCAGTGCAAACGGGGCGATTCACTTTCACTATGCTATCTATTTACTGAACCTAATCTATTTCTGTGGAGCTTTTAACAGAGTCTAGCCGTCTCGTCTGCCGCCAATATATTCAAATTGTGGAATTTTTATTTGTCACATGACGTCGTCGAAGCATTCTTGCGATTCCCAATTAGACGTCGGGTCGTCTGGGATGTTTCCCGATGTCTGTTAAATCTTGGGGATCTTGTCAAGCTGAATAAAATCAACTAAAAAGAGGCAGATTTATGCTCCCAAAGGATCAATTTCGATTAAGTTTTTGCTGAGGTTCGTCGTTAAAAAGATTTCAGCATAGGTGGCTATCGTTACATCTTGTTCTTTAGGAAGGTCAGCTGTAAAGATAGTATAAAGAACGGGCCCCAAGACCGAGCCTTGCGGGACGCCTGCAGTTATATCGTAGAAGCCAGATGTTTCCTCACCATCTTTGATTTGGAAGATACGATCCTTTAAGTAAGAGTTGAGAAGGTTGTAAAAAGTGTGAGGTAGACATGTTTTAATTTTGCAGAGTAGGCCCTCATGCCATACTTTGTCGAAAGCTTGCTGGATATCTAGGAAGGCTGAAGAGCAGTATTCTTTGCAGCTACGTATCTCGTCATCTACCCATGTGTTCAATTTATGGATGCTTGGTTGTTTTTTCATTGGAAAACACGCATCGAATTTACCTACAATGATGGACACCAGGGTATGGGCAAGCGCATGGCAATCACCCCCCACTCTCTCCACCACCGAATCCCAGTCAATCGACTCCAAGGCGCTTGAAAAATTAAGTTTGTTAGCTGCAGTAAACGATCGCCTTAATACAAACGTAGGTAACGGCGCGGTATTACGTGTGATGGTAAGACGCTGGGCGTCGTGGTCGCTGAGGTGCGTCGCGATTATAAAAATAATACACTTGACAAACAAACACCTATTACATAGAACCTTATCTCACTGTGGTAGTTTCTCTGTCACCTCAGTCCTAGTCGAAATAGGTACATCATTCAAAATGATACATTCACTAATCGAATTAAATAATTTATTCTACGTACAGACGAGCTCTGCTCTTTGTGTATCGGAAATGCATATAATACCTAACTTATAGGTATAGTTAATTCTTGTGAACACATCACGTGCCGTACCGTAAGGTGCGCGGACGCACTTTTAAATGAGTCACAAAACTGCCAAACTTAACATTATATGAAACTTCCTTAAACACGAGCAAACAAGAACTTAATTAGATAATGACTTCAAGCGACTTAATCATCTAAAATCCGACACAATAATAATCCTAATTCCCAAATCATACCTTCATCGTGGAAAGCAATTAAACCTTAATCGCTAAGTACCAAATTCCCAGTGCTGCAATTAACCTATCTGTATTCCACTGAAGAAAATTAAAATAGAATATTGTAGTGTTCTCATACAGCATACTGAATCTATTACACGGGTATTTATTGCGTTAATTACCTTATTTTATTTATTTTTCCTACGTTTCGGCTATGTTGCAATAGCCGTGGTCGCGGGCACACTGGAGCATTGACATGAGTGTAAAGCGCAATACACACTGAGCCCGCCGGGTCGCCGACATAATTTATGTCGGCAACTTTTTGTCTTCTTGTCTATTCTTTTTAAACAGGCCGCCGGGCTTTGTCGGCGACCCGGTGGGACGGCAAAATAAATAAAATAAGGTAATTATTGACAGCACAGCGAACTACAGAGCGGGTGCTTGATGTGTAAGAACAAAAAAGTAGGAAATCATAGACATAGAAGAATGTGTAATACTGCAGCAAATCGGTTTAGGCTTCACCACCAAAAACTTCTCTCGGCTTGATTAATTTGATCTCTAGGTTACCATGTACCACTAATTTATTTTTATTTGTATTTGTAAAATTTATATTAGGTAGGTACTAGGGCATGCAGTATCGGAACCATTCTCAGAACCGGGAATTTTCGCCCGATACTGGGCTCAGAACCGGGAATTCCCGGGAATTTCGATACTTTCGATACTGACTTAATTTTTTTAATAAAACTGACCGTGAATTTTTGAAGAAATTTTTATTTTTGTTTTATATAACTAGTTTTTATAGTTAAAACTTCCATTTACGGACATCATTTGAGTGTTCGTTGAAATGCATCGTCATTGCCATTGAGTGTTTAATTTAATGCACAATAGGGGTAGGGGACAACCCTCGCTGGCCAAGGTCATTGGGGTGAGTGCTATGCTACCGATTTGGGTGTTGTTTATCTACCCGCAACGGTTATAAAACTGTATTATAGTGAATATTTCAAATTTGGGAACAAATTGCCTAATAAAAAGATGATGAGTAGACTACCTGATTGATTACCGATGATTTTTATAAAGATGAAATAAGAATAAAGGTTACCTATATGATTTGAATTTTGTATCGAGTCGTGCTTATAACACTGAATAGGTAGGTGATACTCGAACTTTGTTGTTGATCACGTTAGTTGGAGAGGGAGCCCCCCTTAGATATAAGTTTTATTTTATTTTATAAGTCATTAAACTAAATATTCTGTGAATATTTTAAGCTTCTACCTGTTGCCGTTATCAATATCAAGCAAAAACAAGCAAATAACCACGTTTGTTGTATAGGAGTCCCCTTAAATATTTATTTTATTCTTTTGTTTAGTATTTGTTGTTATAGCTGCAACAGAAATAAATAATTTGTGAAAATTGTCTAACTCATGAGTAACAGCCTGGTGGCAGACGGACGGGTAGTGGAGTCTTAGTAATAGGGTCCCGTTTTACCCTTTGGGTGCGGAACCCTAAAAAAGAACAACATGCTAATGTACATAATGTAGGGGGTAGTGGGACTCTACTTTAGCACGGTAGAATCACGGGTAGTATATTATTTTCTGACTAAGCAATTAAAAGCTGCAAGTACCTTTGCGACTTAGCATTCATAACCTTTTTTGTAGCTCCACCACGCTTAGTTTTACTTATATCTATCGGTAACATCCCCTTACGTAAGCTATTTACGTCATAGCTACGTCATGGTCGAAGCTCAGTTTCACTGATCGCCGACGCCAGCGACCTAGGTGTGCGCAGGCCTTTAGAATCGAGTTGACATGTTGTATAGCTAAATAGTTACATTGCTACCTCATATACTATTATGTATCATCTATCACAAAAAAACATAGCTTATATACCTACATATAGCAAGATAGAATCTACTAAGCAGTATAAAAAGTACTCAGGTAAAGTAAGTAGGTACCTGCTAATCATTAGTTTGATATACCTAATCAACGACAAGTTTCACTGCCTATTTTCTCTGGATTTAGCTAAGAAATGGCAACTTGCAATAATAATTATTAAAAGTCTAAAATTTATCTTCAAATACTAATTCCAAACTTTGATCAAAGTGATCACACTAAAAACCTTAATGATCATTTAGGTAACCTACTTTGGTCGCTGAGTGTACCTACTAACTGAACGTCATTTGGGCTCAAAATCGAATGTAGGTAACCTTCTTCAATCCATTTATGTACTTAGTACGGTACCTATGGCTAATCTACAATAATTTGACTATGTTTTAAGCTTTCACTAATATTTACTTAATTATATTTTGATAAGTATCAATAAAGTACGTAGGCAATTTAGTTTTAGTCCGTAAATACACTTAGTAAGATTTTATGTAAGTTTATTTGATGGAACCCCAGTGAAATAATAAATCTTGCCATGTTCAATATTTTAGAAAAGGTTATCTAAGGTCACGGTGTGTTGGGGGGGTAGTGTTAAATATTTTATAGAACTGTCTCAATAAAAAAATGCATGAAGATTACGATTCCCAATTTGTGTTTTATTTTGGAGCTTTGCCCGTTCTTATGATTGTGATTTGTGGGTGATCTATTGGCGGGCTAAAACCGATAAAGGTTATAGCACATTATACCGGCACCGCAACTGCGCAGCTGCAGCACGGCTTCGCCTCGAATTTAGACTACGGCTAGCTGCCAGCGCGCTAACTACGCGTTGTCCGCAAGGTGCAAGCTCGCAGTCCGCGCGCCGGCCGCGACGTGTAAGCTCACAGTCCGCGCGGTGGCCGCGAGGTGCAAGCTTGTTGTCACCGCGAACTCAATATTGTTATTATGGCATTTATGATTGAACACTCGCCTGGCTTTAGCTGCCGACTCGGAGTCGGCGCGTAATAAGCATGCCGTCGGCGCGCTGTGCGCACAAGGTCCGCTCGCTTGCAGCACGCGGGCTGCGAGTCGAGTTGTGTGGTAGCGGCAAGCGCGCTGACTGCCCGCCGTTGGCTTTTTCATATTGACATTATGAAATATATTATACTACACACGATTTAATGCTCTAAATTGAATGACAAGTTAATTGCTGGTTTGGAGCGGTGCTGTTGCGGTGCCGGTATAATGTGCTATAACCTTAAGCCTGCGAGCTAAAGGTATACCAACCGCCAATGGAGCACCTACCACGATCACCCGCTATAAACAACGCTATGCAAAGCTATTATCATCAATATATTAAATTACTTACCTAAAATGAAATTAACGCCAATCACATTTTGCAATGAAAAAAATTTGTAAAATGCGATTGGTGTTTATTTCATTTCAGGTAAGTAGATTAAAATAAAAACTGTTCAGGAACCTAGATAAATACTATACGAATACAGTTACTGTTATAACAATAATATAGTTAAAATCTACCTAAACTATTTTAAATGATGAAAACAGGGCATTTCAGCTCTCTAGTGGACCAGACAAACCTTGCAATAAGGTTGAATTTGCAGTGCCACTGTTTTGCTTATTTTAGTGTGATTGCAGGAAGTAAAACTTTTTGTAAACAGACGATTTATTTTTTAATAATTTTTATTTTGGAAATCATAAAAAATACAAGTGAATGGGATAGAGTACTGACACATGGTGTACGTGCGAGGGAGAGAAAGGAGAGAGATGATACTCTTTCGTTCATTTGGTCTAGATCGGCGTTACTAAGAAACCAGTTTTATAAATTGACTGTCTTTAGTTTACGATTACTTTTTGACTAATTTAAGAGGCGATGCGCTACCGCAATAACTTCCTTGGTGGTGCTTCCCATACTGTTTGGGTCTTATTAATAATCCTGGCGTAGCGTTGGACTAGTTAATCCGTGTTTTGTCTCTTGCATTGACATGCAATTGTCAACTCGAGCAAATGTGACAAAACACGGATTAACTAGTCCAACGCTACGCCAGGTTTATTAATAAGACCCTTTAAAGTATAAGTATTTTCTCTTCCCATAATATGTGATCGCTACCAGTTGTTCATTCACAAGCTCTGCTTAATTTGGGGCTAGATAGTGTTGTGTGAATTGTCCACAATATTTGTTTAAATTTCATTCTTTGATGTTCAGGCGGGCAGTTGGTTGTGATTTCCGCAAAATTTAAGTTAAGCATGTCGTCATAATACTAGTGATAAGAGAGATACATAAGAGTTTATATAGAACGCAGAGCCCGCCTGATGTTGAGCGGACCTCTGCGTACTAGAGTGAAGAAAATTTCCTTAGGTTAAGAATATTTAAGTGAGCATTTAACATTGCCAACCAGATTACATAGCCATGAGAATTTCCCATAAAAAAGTAGTGAAACAACTGGCAGTGATCCGTGATCTAACTTCCATATTATTTTCTTGTTGCATTTACACAGTACAATGTTATTATTAAGATATTCCACATTGCCAAGGATTTTGAAATAGTATTGATCGGTCAGATGTAGGTCGAGATTTATGTAGAATTACTATAACTACCGTACTACTTAACATACAAGGTAAGACATGCCAGTGCCATTCGTCACGATGTTTTTCTTCACCGTTTGAGGTTACTGGCATATTGCACATGATATTCACATTTTTAGACGGAAAAACTCATTGGTACACGACTGGATTTGAACCCACGACCTCAGAATCCATAGTTATCGGTTCTTCAAACTTGACAGGTCTTCACTTCAACTTGCTTATTCTGCGTGCTACTTCAGTAGGTAATCTCAATTTTTCAACGGAACATAATATGCTGCTGAAAGCGCATGCTATAAAAAACTGTGAAGATACATTTGGTTAGAAACCGAGTTGTGAAGCTACTTCTGACGCATGTACCAGTTTACTGTAATGTCATGATAATTAACTGCTAATAATCGGTATTGGTACCTTGTGTCACACGAACTTGCAAAATAATGATACATTTGCGATGTCCGTATTTCCGCAATTGGGTACCTTTAAAATCAACTACCATAATTATTATTGGGAGAGCGAGGCTGAAGATCGCAACGGCTGGCCAAAAACCGTGGCTGTCGGCGTTGTAGCTCACGATCGCGCTTGGCTCGACCTTTAAGTACTCAAACGAGAAAAACGACACCAACGCGCCGCAGACCCTGCAATATCCCCCGGTTCTTTCATCTGCGGTAAATGCAGCCGTGCCTGCCACTCTCGTATCGGTATTTTTAGCCATGGACGAAAGTGTTCCACTTCTGGTTCATGTGCTGACTGACACCACCTAAATCATCTGCAATAGATGTTACAGACCAATGATGATGATGGTGATGACCTCGATACAATATAGCATCAGTGATTATCGAAAGATTCTATAAACTTCCAAACCCACTGATTGGTAATTCATTGGAAACTGTTCTTACCCTGGACTCATTAATGCATTTTTCTCCACTCGGGATCCTTTTCGCCCAAGTGCTTTTAGGATGGTTGGTTCCGAAGATTGGAAAGGCGGCTGGCCCAATGGCTTTAAGATTGAAGCATACCTTGGTTCCAGGGATTGAACAGGATGTACAGGTCCTGGTTGAATTCGTAAAGCTCCCTGGCTGTGGAGCTCTTCAGCCGTGTGACCACGCGGAGAGACCAGTTGCCGATAGGCAAGCTTACCGGGGTTGACACCTGGATAACAGAAGGCATGGTAAATAACTAAGGAGTGCTGGGAATGAGTGGATGAGACTCGCAAGGGATCGCAAGAGTGATGAAATACTTAAAGAGGAAGCCTCTACCTACCTAATACCTACTCAGTTGAGTAACTCAAGAGTGGTTTGCGAACCCATAGATTTCTTTAAATCCTTTCTGCCGTAACAAATAATAGCGTAATGCAAATTAATTCAGCATGCACGCATCCTCATTCTTTTTAACATCCTATAAACAAAAGACTTCGATGTAATGGGTTTCCAACCTTCTTCGTGCAAACCAGGAACTTGGTAAACTTTTTGATGTAATTTAGTTTAGTTTAGTTTATTGCAAAAAATGTTATGTAACATTACAGACATATTTTATGCAGCGGTTGGCAAAAGTTGAATAAAAATTTATTTGCGGCCAAGTGAATAAAAAAGCTCATTAGCAGTCTCAAGTGTAATTTAAATAAATTATAGTTTAAAAAACTAAAAAAAAACGCTTTTATAACTAATTGAACTAAAAAGTTAAAAATAAAACTGTAATAATCAATTGAAAATGTATATTATTGTACGAAAAGCGTGGGGGGCTTGATTTTGATTGTTGTAAATATTTTATCAATAGTTTATTATATCTGAAGTTATTATAAAAAGCACCCCACGCTTTTTGTACAATAATATAAATTTCAAATTGATTATTACAGTTTTATTTTTAACTTTTTAGTTCAATTAGTTATAAAAGCGTTTTTTTTTAGTTTTTTAAACTATAATTTATTTTTTACTTTTTTTGTTTTTCATATATTTTTTTTCTTCATATTATTGCATTGTCATCGACCTTTGACAGGTGTGCAAAGTTTGAATCAAATCTGATCGTTCAAAGTAGGTTTTTTTTATTTTTTTTTATTTCTTTTCATTTTTTTTTAATTTTTTTTTCATATTATTGCATTGTCATTGACCTTTGACAGGTGTGCAAAGTTTGAATCAAATCTGATCGTTCAAAGTAGGTTCTTTTTTATTTTTTTTATTTCTTTTCATTTTTTTAAATTTTTTTTTTCATATTATTGTATTGTCATCGACCTTTGACAGGTGTGCAAAGTTTGAATAAAATCGGATCGTTCAAAGTAGGACAAAATCGAGCTCAAAGAGGTCGGTTACATACATACATACATACATACATACATACATACATACATACATACATACATACAGGTGAAGCTAATAAAAGCGTTATAAAATGGAACGATTTTTACTCCAAAGCATGGCAACAAAGGAGGTAACTTATCAAAAATTTTATTTAAATTTAGAACTGGCTGGTGTAAATTTCGAATTAAATGCCGTATAGAGAAAAAAACAAATGAACACTTCAACACCAGAAAAAAATCTATTGTTCGTTGTTTGTCGTAATTTTATTCGACAAAATAAGTTCATGTAGTATGCTACAAAAAATGTATTTCTTCGCATTATTTATAAAAGTACTATACAACCTTTGACCACAACTAGGCATTGATTACGTATGTGGGCCTCGGCTGACTGTAATGTATGTATAATATGCATCACGACGGTATTTGTAGCTCAGAACAAATGCGGCAAACAGTTGCGAACTGCGATGGCGGTGGCAGCAATCAGTTTCACCATAAGGTTTTGTATACATCCACGCAAACTGCCGTGAACTTTCACCAACTGTAATTGTCCGCAGCGAACTAATATACATACATTACACAGTACACACATCAAAAAAGTCTAAGCAACATGCATCATGTCACAAATTTTACCAATTGTTTTAATCAATTTTTATGTCTTTACTCACTCAAGGTGCGTAGGTATGAAAACTTTTTAGATCTTACTCAGTTACTTGGATAACTGTGCATTTTCGGGAGCGTGTAAATTGCCAGAGTGGCGTGGGAGAAAACTGCATCCCGTCCGATACTTGATTGTGGTTTTAGTATTTTCCCGGGATTCCATATTATATATATGACCTGCCCGTAATGAAGTCCTTCATTCGGCTCCTGATCCAATAGTCTCAAGAGAGACTGGGGGGTCAGGTACCGAATGAAAGACTCTTAATCTATATACATACCTACCTACCTACTAAAGCTGTGTTTTTTGTGTTGCGTTTATATACTAACATAGCTTAAGATAGACTGTAAGTTTTACTAACACAAATGGACCACATAGTTGTCTGATAAATAAATAAATAATAAATAATAATTATTCGCATGACCGCACTATGCAGGGGTACCGAAGGCTTGCTCGGCATGGGGGCAGTTCTAACGTCACACTACGAAGGTACGTCAGTATAGTAGTGAAATATTTTATAGTAGGGTAGACCAAAAATTAATCAAGGAGTTTGGATTACCAGTGCGTGCGTGAAAAAAAGTTAGGTTACAAAAAGTGATGTTCGTGTCAAGAAACAGTAAATAAGTTTAATTGCGACTGTTATTGAGATTTATGAGTTCGATTAGTTTCCTCAGGAGTTGAAACCAGAGACATAGACAGAACCAGACATAGCTTGTGGTAGACCTACAGATGAGTAAATATTTGAATATTGTATTATATTTGATATAAAAAGAGCACTGGTGGTCTAGTGGTAGTGGCCCCGCCTTCCGATCCGAAGGTCGTGGGTTCAAATCCACTCGTGTACCAATGAGTTTTTCTGACGAAAAATTTATGTGCACTATGCCAGTACTCTCAAAAACGGAGAAGGAAAACATCGTGAGGAAACCGGCGCGGCGTGTTGTAGAACCTAAAAAAGTTCGAGCAACACGCGTCAAGGGTCACGCAAAAAGGGCCCACCAGCGGCCTACTTGCGGAAAAACCTGCCCGCACATCAAGTGCGCATGATAAAACTTGCCAAAACTTGCCAACTTATATTTGATATAAATTAGGTAAAAATAGTTAGGTATAGTATACATAATTAATGATGTACTCACAAACGATGAAGAAAAACATCGTTAGGAAACCGGCATGTCGTAGAACCTAAAAAGGTCGAAAACATGGTGTCAAGCGTCACGCAAAAAAGGCCCGCTAGCGGCCTACTTGCGGAAACCAGTCCGCACACCCTAGTGCTGGTCAAAGAATTTGCCGAATTTGCCTACTTCCACTCGAAAGACGTCGAACAATCTTCCTAACAAAACAGCACCTGTAATTCAGCACCTTTCAAAATCATTTGCTATTTCAACAGTTAGTATTGTATTTACTGCACAGTACTGCAGTAGGTATGACATGACAGTTTCTTTCTAAAGTTAGGTTTACATTTACATGATGTATATGCGTAGGTTACGTAGGTACTTACTGAAATTAGATGCTTAAACAATTTATGTCAGCTAAACAATAGCGGGGTCAAGAAGACAATGAAGCCACACAGTAGCTATTATATTCGTTTTTCCAACTCAGGAATATTATAATAAGTTAGCTAATATCGCCTCTTTCCTTGTGCCTTACACCTGATGAGGATCATGCCATAAGTTATTTAGTAACACATCATATAGAATTTCTTGTATTTGGCTTATGAAATCTAGTTATCTAAAATTTCCAATTGACAATCATTCATGCGCACATACACAGTCATATTTTACCTAGAACAAATACTAATGTGAGGAAGGACGAGAAGGTATATACACTATCTTAATGCCAGTAACATTTTCCTCGTAATGGCTCCTTAAGTCTCTTGTCACTGTCCCTTTCATGTCAATAAATAGAGATGACAACAGACTTATTGGTCCGCTAGGCAGTGTGGCTAAAGTGGTGGGAAGATTTTGAGTGCGCCTTAAACATTTTTGCATTTACATATAACTCAGATTACATTTTAGAGGTATACCTAGCGCCTGTTGTTATAGTTAAACTAGCTATTATTACATAACCCATTTATCAATCCATGTAGGATTTTTTGAAAAGGCTTAATCTAAGCAGCAATTAATTTTGTCGTTGATAGTACATAAAAACCAAACGAACGGAAATAAAACCTTGTAAAACAAACAAAGCATCAGTGCTGCCACCTAGCGATGCGCGTGATTTGGGTGCGACTAGATACCTAAAGCTTTCTCTGAATTTCAGGCAAGACTATACGCACGTGTAGCTTTCTTTCTTCTGTGCATATACTTCAAGTTGTCAGTCATGTAACAGTTTTTTATATTTAGCGTCCAACCTCGGCTTTACTGGCGTTGTATAGAAAATAGCATACAATTTCAAGCTTATTCACGTAGAAACAGATTGCCGCTATGCCCACCTGCTTTGACAAAAACTTATACGAAAGTTCCATACGTAACGTTACGTCACAGAAGCTCTGTGAAATCCTTATTTCAGTATACCGAACTTTAGTCTTTATATTATGTACGCTTTTTATCTCAGTAAAACCAACTATTTCACATAGGCATTCAGTATTCTGTTAATAAGTATTAATTGGATCATTGCAACCCTATTCCCCACGCAATCAACATCTCCAAGACAAAGGCGAGGCAGTCGATCGCTGCGTAAATCACCGTACACTATCGGTCCATTATTAATTAAAATACGTATAAGGAAGCCCGCACCTGTCCCAACGGGCAGACAAAGGCACGCCCCGGGCTGGCAAAGCCTTTTGGGTCTAATCCGAGACGTATCGATACAAGAAACCTTACGTGGAACTTAACGAACTTGTGGTTTCAGGTAGATCTTTGAGCATCGAGTGTTTTGTTAGTCTCAGCTTGCCTTCTATTACATATTATCTACTAGTCAGTTTGACTAAAAACTGTTAGTGGCAACATCATCGTAGGGCACATTCCTGACGTGCGTGACAATGTTTGAGTGGTATCGGTATTGGTCTGAAATTGCAAAAGACAATGTAATTTTTGAAATTTTTTGGAAAATAAAATATAGAGCCTATGTCCGTCTCCAGACTCTTAACTATCTGCGCCAAACTTCATTCGATAGGTTCAGATAATTATTCACGTTGAAAGATGGTATTGGATATCAGTTTACTTAAATAAAACATACACGGAAGGGCCTAAAACAAAAACTAACCAACAACGTTTATCAAGTTTTTGCGTGTCTATGTGAGCTATTAACCCCTGTTTATCACCACCTGAACCTAGCACCAACTTGAGCAAATATAAATATTTTTACACGTTTGCCGCCACCCCCGCCTCTTCACGAACAAAATCCAAAATGGCGTAAATGTAAAACGCACATCGCCGCGCCACTTGAAGCGCCGTTCTTTTCCCGCCTCGGAGTGTCGTTGCCTGCATTAAATCTTAATAAAACCCTTCATGCATCACGACTGGTGCCTTTGATTTCTCACTCGGCAAACCGCGTCTGGCTGTATCAAAGAAATTCACAACTCTTTTCAATGGGCGCCGATATAATGCTTTTATGTAATCCTTCTAGCAATCCTAATAATCTTCTTTTTCAAATTAAAATTCAAAACTTCTTTATCTAGTTGTATCACAAGTATAACTAATGTCTTTAAAGCTGTCTCTGAAGGTGAGTCTAGGTGCCAGTTCCACGCGACCAAGCCTAAAACCAATTTTAATTTTTTAAGTTGGATTTATTCTTCATAACATTTTATTTTCACATAAACTAGTTAAATTTATTAAAATTCTCAAAGTTTCCCAGTAATCTACAAATCCTTGTAACGTTTCTCAAATTCTATAAATTTACTGTCAAGAGATAAGCCAACCTTGCGGAAAAAATCACCGAGATCCCGTGATTCACCTGCCGCCGTGTTTTCTCGTCAAAACTCTAATTTAATTTGGGGCTTTTGAGCGTCCCCGTGGTAACGAGAGATTGAATAATTTGCATTAAATTTAGCGTTTTTTGCGTTAACTCGCAGGTTATGGGATTGTCTTTGGTACGTGATACAGGAAGTTTTAACTCTAACACGACTTTCTTTTATAAATATAGATAATTAAATTTATATGAACCGACGACGACTCCTCTTCTTCTTTTTTTATTATTTTTATAGTGTTTACTACACTTAATGAAATCATGACAACAATGATTTTTATAATGTCACAAAAGTAAGCTGAGCAGGATTTGAACCCGCGTTCCCCTTGGTACGGGGTTGTGCTGACCGCTGCGCCATCGGATCCTTATCCCAATCGACGAATAAATAATACATTTAAATAATTTTATAGTGTTTTTATCCCGCTCGACTCTTCACCTTTGGGACTGGCCTCTAGCTCAGTTGGTAGTAGCTCTGCCTTCTGCGCCGTAGGTCGTGGGTTCGATCCCCACCGAGAACATATATTTGTGTGGTGAACATAAATGTTTGTTCTCTGTCTGGGTGTTATATTGTATTCTAAGTATGTATTTACAAAAAAAAAATGTATTCAAGTATTATATCATCTGGTTCCCATATTAGTAAAGTACACCCTGTATTGTATATAATCAATACAGCAATACCATATTTAGAGAGTGAGAGACGTTTGTTAATAATTTAAATATTAATGCAGAAAACTAGCTTCAGCTTTATATTAATTTCAAACATATACGCCTAACATACATTTTTTGAAGGTTATCTGAACATTCTTCATTTATTTTTCAGAAACAAAACGCACTGCCAAGAAATCATAAAAATCCCAGTCTACCCTCAAAACCTAACAGAAAGTGGAATCCATCACTCCATAGTTCCCAAGAAAGGTTCCAGAATAAAGTACTGATTCTTTCGAACCAAGTGTGGTGAAAGAATAAGATGAAATGTAAAAATGTATACTTTACATTTTCACTTTTGGCTACCATTTCATCTTATTCTTTGCATTTATTTTCTTTGTATGGACGAATCAAATATTTTTTTGTATAAAATATGACATTTATACAGTGCAAAAATGATATTATGAGGCTAGAAATAATCTTAACTTCACTGGGTTCGATGAAATTGAGTGCAAAGTTTGCCAAAAAGACCCGGACCCGAAAGGTTGGGCCGGTAAACTATAACTTTAAGCTTGGCAATCTGCTCCCTTCCAACCTGACAAGTTACGCCGAACAGTAGCATGATACGGTTGATCTATAGCAAATCTGATTCTCAGAAATCACATTTTGAACTGAATGCTCATAAAGATTTTAATCAAAAGTTAAGAGCCGGGATTTGAATCCACGACCTTCCCCTTTGAACGGGGCTGCGCCGACTACTACGCCATCGGATACTAGTCTAACTCAAAAAGTGATAAAAAGTGGGCTCAATCATAAAAGTCGAAGTAGAACGTTCCTATTCGTCTATTCAGTTTCAAAAGGTAGAATGTGATCGTGATACGTTGAACAAATCAAGTTGAAAATCGACGACCATTTTCATTCCGCCACTATACATGTCTAGACAATAAGTAAAAATAAAACACCCCAACTACAAGAAGACTGTCGAGAATGCTAAGGAGTTTGCATGAAAGAGGTTGCAGCTGAAAGACGGCTGTAGACCGATCAGGTTTGGAGACCACTTATAATTACACTAAATGTAGCAATAGAACGTATAATATGGATTAAAATAAAAAGAGTACTTAAAAGTACTGAAATCTTTACGTAAGATAAAAAACTTAATCACCAAATATTTTTGCGAGTGATTTTCTGAGCTCACAATTTCAAGAAAAAAATCCTTGCGAAGGAAGCCGCGGGCGCTCAACGATGTCATGAGATTCTCAGAACAATCTCGTCTGGAAAGGCAATAAGCGTGTACAATTCCAACGAGACATATTTATAGGTAGCTTTCAACGATTTGCTATGAATGTTATTTTCGAGAGAACAGTCAAGTTTCAAGTTGTTTTTAAATAACTTTTGTTGCGCTGTATTGCTTGAACGGATAAAAAAGATAAATAGATAAAAATAAGCAAAGGACCTAATAATTAATGACTACATACAATGTTTTAGACCATAGTTAAAAGCCTTTGCATCTATTGTAGATGAGGGGCAACTGGTGATTGCTCAAACCCTACTTGCGGGACGTTACAGTGCATCAAGATTTTAGATGGATTAGGCTTGCCCAGCATCTGTAATGAGAGGTAGGTAGGTACAAAGCTAAATCTTAAAATGTTTGACTTTATGCATGTAATGGTACTAGTTATTGCTACTTACGTCATAAAATGTTTCAATCTCATCCTGTCTTCCATTATCAACGAATAAAATATCCATTTACGATAAACGTAGATTTATTCTATACAAGAATTTTGATTCTCCTCTTATAAGGCCCTGACGTAAGATGTTTTTTTCCCTTCAAATTCTTCCTTTTCACCTCCGTATCAGTTATAACTTCGTCGTGCATATTGGAGTGGACCAAATGCTCATCGTACGCCGATTGGGAGACGAACTTAATGTCGCATTTCTCGCAGTAAATCTTCATTATCACTTGCGTTTCTGACGATGTTCCCTAGAATAGAGAAAAACTATATAAATAAATAATAAATAAATATTATCGAAATAATATTATGTATGTATTTACAAAAAAAAAGTATTTAAGTAATGTATCAGCTATCTGGTTCCCATAATACAAGCTCTGCTTAGTTTGGGGCTAGATAGGGTTGTGTGGATTGTCCGCATTATTTATTTTTATTTAATCCACACAACACTATCTAGCCCCAAATTAAGCAAAGCTCGTACTATGGGAACCAGCCCTAGACAGAATACAGTAGAAAGGCGATCATGCGCCGTTTGTATGGGAGCCGATGTCGCCAGTTTTACATTACCACTATTAAATTTAAAATATCACTAAATATGAGGATTCTAAGAAAAAGATAGGAAGGAAGATGTTAAAAAAGTATTCCTATGTTTTATATTGTCGCTTAACTTGTTCGGAAAGTAATATTTGCGCTGCTGCAAGGCATTTTTCACTTAACGACTCCCGAAAAAACTGTTGAATTTGTATGGAGATAGGAGCATATGCTCATGTATTTTGGCGACACTTTTGCGGCCACATGGCCGTTCTACTTTGTTCTGTGGTGCCCTACATAGCTTTCAGTAATAGGCATGACGACTAATTTTCAAAATCTCTTCTATCATTTTCAGAAGTATCTATTATGTCTAAAATATATCATATTTCTGTAGAAAATTAAGGTTTTTGTGCAAAAATTTAAATTTTCAAATTCATGCCAAAACGCTCGCTGGTGTCATGGCGTCTGTTATTACGTCACGGGTATGTATACCAACAGTAAACATTGGTGCTTTTGTACTAAATCAGAATGACGTTTACAAAGCCGTGACGTATCGCTCTGACCGCTGTTTAAGCTATCATGGCGGATTGTTGTATTTTGTAGATTTATTTTAACAAATAAATTATTAATCTCGACATTAATACATTTTTCTAATCTTTGAATCCTTTTTCATTAGATCAGTACCCAAAGTCCCAGTGCATTTACAACATTTCGTTACCAAATGTTGTTTTCGTTTCGCCTATTTGTCTCTGTCTATTGTATGGAGAAAAGATGAGGCAACAACTCTAACTACGTAACGTATTTGTGCCGTCTCATATTTTCTCCATGCAATAGAGAGAGACAAAAAGGCGAAACGAAAACAACATTTGGTAACGAAATGTGGTAGCAGAACTCCGACTTCGGTTTCAGATAAATATTTTGGCGATACTTGATTACTGTCTTCATGCTTATTACCGGTAGTTCCTTGTCGAAGTGTCTAATGCGGCGATGCTGCGTGAGCCCGGTCTCGCTGAAGAAGGAGGCGCCGCACAGACTGCAGATGTGGTTGCTTCGGTGAGACATGCGCATGTGAGAGTAGTATGTGCTTCTGTGTCTGCAAATTATGGATCATTTCAAATACAACATATTCAGTAGCATCACAAGGATCACTTTGAAACGTCTTAAAGCTAGGTGAGTCTAGGTGCCAGTTCCACGCGACCAAGCCTAGAAGAACAGGCAACAAACAAAGAGATATATGATTTATTCCATAGTTACACTTTGAATGTAATTAAGGCCATGAGTTGCATATCTCCCACTTCTTTAAAATGTGAATACAGTCACTAGCATGTCATTTTTGAGTCACTCAGTAATGTTCTATGTGTTCACCAACTTAGGTTTAAAGCAATAGATTTGCAGATCCTTTTTGTTTTGTAAATACCTACTTAGGCCCGTCTTCAAAAAGTTCTCGAGTCTGAGTAGAGCCATTTTTTGACAGTTCTCCATTGAAAAATTACAAAAATCTTTGCTTGAGGCTTGACTGAAACAGTGTTTCTGAATACGGGCCATAAAATACAATAATAACACTCAGACAGACCACAAATACCAGTGTCCCCCGCAAAAATATTCTCGTTGGGGATCGAACCCACGACCTGTGTAAAATATTGGGTTTAATAGAATAAAACAAACAAATGTTCCGTAATGAAGATATTATATTTCCAAGAACATGTTGGTATTTTTTTATCTCAGCATAACTTCTGTTAATACAACGTGAGAAACAATATCATTGTTATATTATATACCATTATAATAACAAGTATGTAACTAATATTAATATAATTATTGTGATTTCGTACATTCATCTACACACTTTAAAACGATACAAAAGTTCGGCTGCAACGTGTCGCAAAAAAAAACAACAAAATAGAATTTGAAAATTCAAAAGTGGAAGGAATCAAGTGAAAGTTTTGTTACGATACGTTGCAGCTTACTTACATTCTGCAATATATCAAAGGTACACATACATTCTACATACCAGCATTCAAAGCCTTTGTTATAATATCTCTATCAGTGACAATAACGCTTATAGAGAAGAAGGTAACACTAGGACAATAGTTACAAAAACAATTTCAAACTATTGCCATCTTATGCTCGAAGAATATTGTGGCAAAAATAACTTTAACTCATTGTCCTTAGCGAATAGAATCTTAGATAGAGAAGAATACATAATATTGAGAAGAATGAGATGTTTCGATGTTCGTTGGAGAGAAAGAGGTGTTTAAAGTTTATAAAAAAAGGCTTACAACAAGCTTCATTTATATCTTAAAATTTCTTAAATATGGAATTTCATAGACCAGCGGAACTTTTGACAGAGCTCGATTTGGCAGAGAAAATCTCACAATGGAGATGACAACAGACCACCACCACCTTATGCTCAATTTGACTGACAAAATCTCGATGAAGACAATCTCGGCCAAAAACTGGGTGTTTGTCACAAGGCCGATCATTATCATTTATTTAAGCATCAGTACAGTTAGGTATTCAGCTTCAGTAGCCACATTTCTCTGCCGCTCTAGTTGTGGTATTAATGGAATTGTTTTCTAATTGAACTGCTTTTCTTCTAGGTACCACATTTGCTGACTCATCATGTCTCTACAGGAGGTAAGTGATTTTTATTATTTAAAACTGTTTTACCGAGCGTTCAAACAGATTGTGTTCTATACGATGAAATATATTAAAATATGCTCGTTATGGTGCCACACGATGAAATCGATATGTTCGCCGTTTATTTGTCGCGAGTGAAGTTTGAATTTAACAATTAAAATAGAGAAAAATTGAATTTAAACACGACCCGACCTAGCCGAGGTCCAGAGTGTTGGAAAAAATGGTAAGTATCTCGTTCGGCTTACGTTTGTTCGCTATGATTGTTGTTTTTGTGATGGATTATGTTCAAAACGAAGACACTGGCCCGTCGGGAAAATGGCGAACAGTATCTAAATCTGTATAAAATCAAATTTAATCAGACCGATGTTAGTGAAAAGTTGTCAGCGCTCAGCAGAGAAATCGTCTCTCGGCTGTGCCGTTCTCCTTACGGTCATGCTGAGCTAGGTGAAACCGAAGCGCCATCTGTGGCGATTTTTTGTACGCAGTCCGTGTGCGCTTGAGCGAGCATATCGTTTGCCCTCAAGCCATCTCGCGCCCCAGACGTCCCCTTTTCGCTGTTCGCTTGATTTCCGTGGGCCGGTGCGACCCCTTCTGGGAGAATCGCCCCCCCGGAGTGTCGCGACAGCGCAGCGGTAGCGTCTTCACGCCGCTCGGAGCGGTAGATCCCCCCCTACCTCCTGTCCGCCCCGCCCGTCGTGTCTGTCGAATCTGATAAAAGTGTTTTATTTAAATTTCTTTGGTTGGCGATTCAAAAACGAGCATAAAGTTGTATTTGTGTCTTATTAAATGAAATTTATAGTTGGGATATAGTCGCTGATTGACCTCGGTCAATGGAAGGATAACAGGTTCGCATGAATGCTAAAAATGAGTCGTTCTATCAGCCGCATCCCGGGAATATACGCGTGCCCAAGTTTTGCATATCCATTTTACATGCTCTTTTTAGATCCGCAGGTAGACGCTCAACTCAAGAGCTTTCAATGCAGTGAAATGTAAATCGGAAACAAATAAAAAAATATACGATATCGGATGGTTATATTCGGGAAAAAATTATATCAGCTATCTGGTTCCCATCGTACAAGCTCTGCTTAGTTTGGGGCTAGATAGTGTTTTATTTATTTTTATTTTATATATATGCCTAAGCCAGCACTTATACCATCTTTGAACTTCTCGAGGTCATTATAATCTTCACTTTCGAGTCGCGACTCGTTACTTACCTTTCTCATTGTAAAAACACAGTTCGTATATTGCACATTCGAGGGTTGACCCCTGTGCGAGTTTAAATGTGGCTAAAATTGTCACCCCACGAGGCTGTACTTGATACAGGCACCTAATTTGAGAGGGCAGGTTTACTAAAATTGTATCAAATCTGTATGATGGAACACAGTTAAAAACACTTAACCCCCGCGAGAGGCAGTTGTAAGATTAAATTTTCTCTTGTGAGAACCACTACATTTCAGAGACTAGATTTACTTACCTATGTTCACAGAGTTCCACGCGATGGAACACAGTTTCGCTTTACGCCTAACCCCCGCGAGGGGCGGCTGTTAAGTTGATCGAGGTTCTCTTGCGAGAATCCATTTGATTTAGCGAGACAGTTTCACTGGAAGTTTAGAGAGTTCAACTCGATAGAACACAGTTTATAAACGCCTAACCCCCGCCAGGGGCGGTTGTTAGGTTGATTGAGTTTCTCTTTTCAGACTTAACAGGAACAAGCCAGTTTCACTGGAAGTCTATAGAGTTCCATTCCATAGAACGCAGCTAGTTCACAAATGCCTTACCCCCGCGAGGGGTGGCTGGTAGGTTCTCAAGACCAAAAATACTTTGCTGCTAATAAAGTAAGCATCTGTTTCCGGATAAATTTCATGGTACGAAATTGAAAGTAATCTCAAAATTTGCCGCCGCGCATTGTGGCAATGCTTACGAAAATTGCCTTGAACAAACTAATAGCTACAATAGTTTAAGCAAACATATTTATTTAAATAGGGAAATATTACGAAATGATCGTGTTTCAAACGCCATTCGACGAGTATCACATGTGTTTGCATACCAAAGGATATTCTACGGTCAATAGACTCGCAAACACTATACTAAAATTTTGATGTATCGCACGCGACAATCTGTCTGTTAAATCAAATTTAAGGGCCTACATCAGGTGAAACCGAAAATGTAAAGTAGCATTTTTTTTCGTTGTATGGACGAATCCATTTAATTTTTTTGTAAAATATAACAATTAAATGGTGTAAAAAAATTATGTTTCGGCTAGAAATTCTCTTAAACTCACTGGGTTCGATAAAATTGAACGCAAAGTTTGCCAAAAACTCTCAATTTTTTTTGGATTTGAAATGGTTTTTTTCCGTTGCTGTTAGAGCCATTGCAATGAAAGTTTTGTTCCCGTATACCTAAATAAATACGTAAAAACCTGATGTTATTGCACTTTTCTTAGTTGCCGTAGTTTTTATAAAAAAATAAAATTTTCAAAAATATATATAGGTAGGATTTCCTAGCTACTTCTCTCAGTACAGCCCGCGCGGCCGACGAGGTGAGGTCTATGTCAAATTTCGCGACATGACATTTCATCTCTGACTACGTAAAATATACCCTAGATTAAATCATAGCTACTACTGGTACTATAAATTTGCCACAGTGTAACATAAAACAAATTGTCACAGTATAACGAAATGACATAATACCATCTTCATCATACATTATGATCGATAACCTGTATTCACATCATCATCAGCCTGTAGAAGTATATATTTTATGTAGCATATAACTTATCTAGTACATTCTAGGGCACGTTCCTATCGTGCGTGACCAGCGAAGCGCAATGCTTTTGTTAAATACCTCCATTTTTGTAGTTGCATAAGTAGCTATCTTCCTATCTACCCAGTGCTTTCCGTCATCATCATCATTAAGTAGAAGTCCACTGCTAGATATAGACCTCCTTTATACATTTCCATGAAAAAACAATTTGCCGATTTCCCACGATCTTTAGAATGTCATCGGTCCATTAGGTGGAGGGGCGCTCTGGTTGCTTAGCACCGGTTATATTGTCGTAGCGACCCGCTTTTTGATTCTAAAGGCGTGTGTTCAAACCCCGTCATGCACAAATTAGTTTATCTGCCAAAAAACCTATGTGCACTATGTCAGTACACTCTAACGGTGAAGGAAAACAATAAATGAAACCAACGTGAAGTAGCAAAACTTTTGAGGCACATTCATAATCCACCACACCAGCTTTAATTTTCTATTGACATGACAAGAAGAAGACTCAAAAACTAGTAGCCGATTTTAGGCCTTTATAAAAATAGTGTCGATTTTGCAAAGAGTTTGGGAGCCCATTACAATGAAAAGGAAGTATATATATATATATTATGGACAATCTACACTACACTATCTAGCCCTAAACTAAGCAGAGTTAGTATTATGGGAACCAGATAGCTGATGTAATACTTAAATACATTTTGTTTGTAAATACATAGGTACTTGGAAAACAATATAACATCCAGATGGAGAACAAATATCTATGATCACCACACAAACATTTGTTCTCGGTGGGGATCGAACCCACGACCTATGGCGCAGAAGGCAGAGCTACTAATAAATGAGCTGAGAGCCCAGTCATAACAATAATATCATGGGTTTTGAGTATTTTTGATTGCCGTCTTTTAAATCTGGAGGTGTCTGTAATGTCCCGAATTCTGGAACTTTCTGTCAAAGGCTTCATGCACGGTGCGCTCAAATACCCAAATACCAAAATACATGTGCCTATTTCTATACACGCAGCAAGGAGTTTCCCAAGATTTTGCGTTTGACAGAACTTTGAAGAGTCAGTTGGGGTTGTCGAAACTCTTTGGTATACCTAATATTTTTAAATGCCGATAAAATACAATAATATAAGTCGAATAGACAGTGTTATTTCACAATGCTTCACTGATCTCCACCGCAATGAGCACCGAAGGCCTAAATGAGTGCAAAGCTTAAAGCCACCCATAAATAATTTCCATTTCAATTCATTTATGAATTGAAATGAAAATTATCTATGTTATGAATTGAAATGAAAATTATCTATGCATGTAATGTATTGTATTATGTATATCAGTTATCTAGCACCCATAACACAAGCTTTGCTTAGCTTGGGGCTAGATCATGTTGTGTGAATTGTCCAGCATTATTATTATTATTATTATTATTTATTTCCATAGGCATGAATTCTATGCACTAAGTTATGCTTACTAGATTTACATACAGATCTGGAAGTATAACCTTTTAGATAAAAGAAAAAATTACTAAATTGGATCATAAAATTAAATGACGAAGGTATGCAGTAACAAACAATAAAACAAAACGGCTAAGCCGATTTTGATGAAATATTACTTTTCAGAAAAAAAAAGATTAAAAGGGAGAAGACGAAAGAGAAGAAAAAAGATAAGAATGTTATTGTACAAAAAAAATTGCCCCCCTTGCCCCCCAGGACCCCCCCTTTTGTGAGCGCTACCGGATGCCGTCGAGATAGGGGGTTTTCGATTGGGGTTTCGTACAGAGGGTTTCTTCCTGAATTGAAAAAACAAAAAAAACACCCCCCTCTTGCCCCTTTTTTCACCCCCCCCTTTCGTATCTTCCAAGCGGAGTGACTTGCAAGACTTTTTTTTTTGGGTCATGTAGGGAAGGTGAGATTATTTTGAAAGCAAAATAAATTTTGCCCCCCTCCCCCCTCTAGACCCCTTTATTATTTTTGACCCTTTTTTTCGAGTGGAGCATTGCGGCGAGCGAAGCGAGCCGCCATGCAACCATGGGGAACAGTGCGGCGAGCAAAGCGAGCCTGCTGTGACCCCCCCCCCCTAAGCCCCCCAGAACCCCCTCCTCCTGAACCCGGGGGGAGGGTCGCGGCGAGCGAAGCGAGCCGTGCTGTGACCCCCCCCTCAAGCCCCCAGAACCCCCTCCTCCTGAACCCGGGGGGAACGTTGCGGCGAGCGAAGCGAGCCGCCACGCGACCACGCCCACCCTACTGAAATTTAGAGAAATTTAGAACCCCCTCCTACTGAAATTTAGGGTGTCTTAGGGGTGTGAAAAAATGTTCACTAGACTGACAGTTCAAAATTCAAAATGGCGGCTGTGCCACTTCCGGTTTTGCAAAAATCGTCCGATTAAGGTCGTTCAAACGGTTCATTCGACTGAGGACTATGATTGGAGATTGAATTTTAGGTTTTTTAAGGTGTTTGATTGGATCTTCACTTGGTTTAGGGTTCCGCCCCTGTGGGAACGCATTGAGGACGCGAGCTGCTTGCAGCTCGCGATGCACGCGACCCGGTAGTCAACGTTTGGGTTCCTTCCAGCGGTTTCGACCCGTTAAGGGTTTTGGCTTGACGTACAATTTAGGGTTCCGTATAAGGTTTTGATTGGGGTTTTACTACATTGAGCAATTTGATTAAGTGTTCGACTTTTAGGGTTCCTTAGGACTTTGATTGGAGTTTCAACTACACTTAGGAGCTTGATAATGTTAACATTTTTAGGGTTCCTTAGGACTTTGATTGGGGTTTTACTACATTGAGGAACTTGATAAAATAAACAACTTTTAGGGTTCCTTAGGCCTTTAATTGGAATTTTACTTCACTTAGGACCTTGATTATGTAAACAATTTTAGGGTTCTTTAGGACTTTGATTGGGGTTTTACTACACTGAGGAACTTGATTCACTGATCGACTTTTAGGGTTACTTAGGACTTTCTTTACTACTTTTTGGGGTTTTACAAGTGCAAGTGTAATGTAAAACTGGGAGGGGAGTAGCACACCGACACGTGAGCTGCTTGCAGCTCGCGCACACGAAAAAACTAGTTAAGGGGCTGACGTATGGAAAATTTTCATACAAACGGAATACCAAAATGATTTCTAATTTAGACAGATTTATACTATATTATTGTAATAATTGTATTTAAATAGTATTTATCTAGGTTCCTCAACAGTTTTTATTTCAAATTACTTACCTAATAAATAATAATAAATACTTACCTAAAATGAAATAAACACCAATCGCATTTTGCACATTTTTATGCTAAACTTATCAAGTTTTCTACCTATTGGTTTCGTACTAAAAACAACAATATCTTACGTGTTTTTTGTTAAGGAACCTAGTTTATATTGTCTAGTTACAGAATAACAATACTATGTGAAGAATACAAAAAGTTTTCAGTCATCATTTTTGGTATTACGGAACACGATCAAATTCATGGCATTTTCGAACGGCTACTATTGCTATCGCGCACGCACGGTGCGGGTGGCGGGGTGCAGGGGGAGGAAACGCTTGAAGCACACGGGACACTTCGGTTGTGTGTGTGAATCGCTCGGACTTCGGACTAGTTAAATACCTACACTGGCATAAAACATAATGCTTAGATATTTGATAATTGTTAGTTTAGGAAGGGTACTAAGTGAAGATGGGAAATACTAAGTACCTAGGTAGGTTGTAGGTTGGGTAAACGAAATCAAGGTGCAGCACTAGGTCAAAAAGTCTGCCGCAATTTCGAAAAAAGCCAACATTTCGACTAAAACAAATTATGAACCATTAATTTCTATACAGGGTGGAATTTTGTAATGCCACCTGGAGGGAAAGTACTCTTAATACTGCAGATAGAAAATTTTACTCAAAGGAAACATTCCTTTATTTTTGGATAGAAAGCAATTTCTAAAATTAAAAATAAAATAATTTTTAAATTAATTTTTTTTTTGAAAGGAATAAATTTATTCTTTTAAAGAAATGAATTCGTTAAAAGAATAAATTTGTGTATCCAAGAGAATGGAGCCCATTTCAAGCAACTAATTTCAAGTAACTAGTTAGTTAACCATTTTTTGTAAATAATTAAATTAATTTAAGATTTCCTGGTTTTTCTTTCATTTAATTTATCATGTTTGTTAGAGAGATTTCATCCTTATAATTGACTAACGATCGATGCAATAAAAGTACAAGGTATAATTTTTCTGATTTTAGCCGGTTCAATTCCCGGGTGTGAGAGAATTTTCGAAAAACTTTGAATGCAGTTTGCTTTCTATTCAAAAATAAAGGAATGTTTCCTGTGAGTAAAATTTTCTATCTGCAGTATTAAGAGTACTTTCCCTCCAGGTGGCATTACAAAATTCCACCCTGTATATGAAGTATTGATAAAAGGTCTAAGAAAAATTACAACAAATTATTTTTTTTCTTTATTTATTTGTAGTTCAAAAAACTGCTACCACTCAACGTCCGGTGGAAATATTGATAAAAGGACTGAGAAATACTTGAACAAAATAGTTTTTTTTTTATATAACTGGAGCTCAATAAACAGAGTACCGCTCAACGTCTGGTGGAAATATTGATAAAAAGATTGGAAAAATTTCAGCAAAATATTTTTTTTCTTTATTTATCTGGATCTCAAAAAACCGACTACCGCTCAACGTCAGGTGGAAAGATTGATGAAAGGACTAAGAAAAATTGCCACAAAATATTTTTAGTCTTTATTTATCTGGGGCTTAAAAAAACTGCTACCACTCAACGTCAGGTCGAAATATTGATAAAAAGACTTGGAAAATTTTCAGCAAAATATTTTTTTTCTTTATTTATCTGAATCTCAAACAACCGACTACCGCTCAACGTCAGGTTATAATATTGAAAAAAGGACTAAGAAAAATGGCTACAAAATATTTTTATTCTTTATTTATCTGGGGCTTAAAAAAACTGATACCACTCAACGTCAGGTAGAAATATTGATAAAAAGACTTGAAAAATTTGAACAACATATTTCTGTTTTATTTTTCTGGAGCTCAAGAAATAAACTACAGCTCAACGTCAGGTGGAAATATTGATAAAACGACTAAGAAATTAAAAAAAAACTTTATTTATTTGGAGCTCAAAAAACTGCTACCACTCAACGTCCGGTGGAAATATTGATAAAAAGACTGAGAAATACTTTAACAAAATAGTTTTTCTTTATATAACTGGAGCTCAATAAACAGAGTACTGCTCAACGTCTGGTGGAAATATTGATAAAAAGACTTGGAAAAATTTCTGTAACGTTCACTAGAAGTTGCTTCATGCAATCAAAATTGAGTTCTATATAGTAATTGTGATAAGACATAAATATTTTTTTTTTCAGTTTGTTTATAATCATTATATAAGTATCCACCTATAGTAGGTTAGCTTGGTACACTTTTTTCGCGAGTTTTGTGCGAAAGCCGAGGTCCATGTAATTGTAGGTCGATGTTCGCAATCGTTGGTTTTGCGAATGTAAATAAGCAGAATAAAAGCAACCTAATTGCTCAACGAATAAAGTATATTTTTAAATGCAGTCACATTATTAGACTTTCTGTACTTTGGTAAGTGAGCCGCTTTGCGTGTTTTTTATTGCTGTGTGTGTGTGATCGATGAGGTCTGGAACCGAACCGAACCACACCCCACCTGATGTTGAGCGGACCTCCACCCATGATCTTCAACTGTAACGTCATGACTGGTTTTGAACCCACGCCCCCCAACCGCTAGGCCGATGAGGTCTGGCGAACCACACCCCACCTGACGTAGAGCGGACCCCACCCATCATCTATTACTGTAACGTTATCACTGATTTTGAACCCGCACCCTCCAACCACTAGGCCAATGAGGTCAAGCAAACCACACCACACCTGATGTTGAGCGGACTCCCACCCATCATCCTCTACTGGAACGTCATCAACCACAACTCCATCGCTCCGCGCCGGGGTCAATGGCTCTCTCAACTCAACTCGGAGTCAATGGTTCTCTTTACTCTTCTTCAATTTGGTCCAGAACCCGCTCAAACCCTACCTGATGAATAAACTCACTCGTATCATGTTAGAGAATTTCCTGGTGTCTTTTCTAAGTGCGTAAATAGCTACTCTGAAGGTTCTTTATCGGTTCAGGAATGTTGTTTTTTTTTTCACTTTATTCTTGCATTCAGAGCATGACCAATCCTTGCTTATTGAATACTAGAAAAGCGAAACAAGCAAGCAATAAGCTTAGAGGGTTAGTCAGGTAATGCAGCCACAAAAAATAAAAACATAAAATTGTAGGGTGCAAAAAGTCAACTCTCTTTGACCAGATTTGAACTCCCGCCCACCTCGTCCTCTCAGTGTGAATCCGCACGCCCTAGCCACTAGCCTATCTGACGCTTAGTAACGTTGACGAAATTAGGCAATGCATAAAAATCGTTATCAGTGGCTGACGCACACGCACAAGCGCGGCACTATGGTTGGATTCACGTATAGAAGTAGCGCGTCACACGAGCGCCTGTGTGTGTATACTACTATTATATATTCCGTGGCGCCCGCATCAAATGAATAGAGATAGCTATATTCGGAGCAGTTTTTGCTCACGCCTCGAATTGAAGTTGCGAGCTGTGTACGTCGGCCCGTTAATATTTAGGCATCCGATTTAGGCGTCGCCTAGGTTTAGTGAAAACGGGTGTTAGTAACGTTGACGAAATTAGGCAATGCATAAAAATCGTTATCAGTGGCTGACGCACACGCACAAGCGCGGCACTATGGTTGGATTCACGTATAGAAGTAGCGCGTCACACGAGCGCCTGTGTGTGTATACTACTATTATATATTCCGTGGCGCCCGCATCAAATGAATAGAGATAGCTATATTCGGAGCAATTTTTGCCCGCGCCTCGAATTGAAGTTGCGAGCTGCGTCCGTCACCCTCTTAATATCTAAACTTAAACATTACGGTATTCTAAATCGCTCCATTGACTTATTACAATCGTACTTGACTGATAGAATCCTTAAAGTTGATGTGGGCGGTGAGAGATCTTTTGAGTCAGTTATTGACATAGGGGTGCCACAAGGTTCGATATTAGGTCCTTTCTTGTTTCTAGTGTACGTAAATGACCTTCCTTTTTTGGTTAAAAAACTATGTGAAACAGTACTATTTGCTGACGATACCTCATTAATTTTTAAAGTCGATAGATAGAAGGCTAATTACGATGACGTTAACGCATCTCTGTCGTAAATACTTAACTGGTTTAATAATCTTTTACTTAATGTTAAGAAAACTCATAAGTTTTATGAAAAAATATTTTTTGAGTGTCAGTTCTAAGTATAAAAATCTTAATGCGGTTTACAGAATACATCTATTTACCAAGTTTCATCAGTACATATAGCTTTTACAGTTTTGTAAGTACCATACTTCAAGCAAATAAATTATTTCTTTTCATTTCATTTCATTTTTTTGAAAAAAAGTGACTGTGACATACGGATGGACAGACAGACAGACATGACGAATTTATAAGGGTTCCGTTTTTTACCTTTAAAAAATACAAGTGTTCATTCACCGACTACCGACATTTATGAACTTGCAACTCACTCTGGTTTTGCATAATATGAGGAAAATCTCTTCTTGGTGGAAGGTTTCTTTTATTAAATCTGGGGCTATTTGCTTGTTATACTATATAAATTAGACTACTACTACTACACTACTTTATAAGTTAGATTTAAAATGTAGCGTTCGTGGTAGTTTAAAAAATACCGCACAGCTTGCCATTGTTATCACCAATCCTGGATGAAAAATATGCAATGGAAACTCTGCGACGGGAATCAGCTAACATAACAATTGGGTTATATTTATTTACTGAATATCTGTCTGTGTTTTTGTCTAACGAAGCGTATTCTAGTCAACACATTGTAATGTCGTGACAAATGTCAGACCCAAGCACAGAATAAGTAATAGTTGGTATCAAATACATGAATTCACAGCTCAGGTCAGGCAACGCCATCTTTATTTTAAATTTTTCCAACTTTCCGGTCGTGTTTTGTTTTTAGACCAGGGTATAGCGGAGGCTTAAAGATATCAAATAACTTAGGTACTAGCTCGCGTTGCTATGCAGAGAAACGCGATGCGCCTGACCAAATTATAACAAATTGTAGGTAGTCTTTATATTTTCTAATTTTTCAGTGTTTTTCTGTTTCAGATGCGTTCCAGGAGGTGGGGCAGTGATGTACCAGCCGGGCTACGCGCAGTGGCGATAAGTTTTAGCGAAAAAACGAGTGTTTTATCGCTAAAACGGTGGCAAAGTCTCACCGCGACCACACTTCTTCGACACTTGCAGTCCTAAGGAAGCTGTCACCTGTGCAGAGTGAGTAGAAGAAAGATACATGATATCCTGGCGCTAGCCAAATGAAATTTTCAGGGTAATTTTTCCATAAATGGAAGTATTCTATTTAGTTTCAAACACGAAAGAAAGGTTTTGATGGAACTTGAAATAGAACCCCATTTCTTCTGAAACATTTTTTTGACAGAACATCATTATCAATAACAGGTTTCTCATAAATAGCATATTGAAATAGTATATTTTGGTCTCATAACATTTTCAATTGCTCGCTATAAGCTTTGCTCGCTTCCTTGACTAGGCGCATACCTACTATAAAACCTAGTAATGCCATTAAATAGAACACCGCCTGTGAATGACTCGCCAGTATCTGCTTTTAAAACTCCATTAGCGCACTACGCCTCGGATCCCAATCTGGCTAACTCACCGGTGGCAGTACAAGACCATGGAATGAGTGCAGCATCGTCGCTATGCAATATACCTACGCGACTCATAAAGCGTAAACGAGAAGAGCTATCCAGACCTGAAATCCTGGACCTATTTTCACAGCTAAGAAACGAACAGGATACTAAGTTTTCTGCTATTTTAAGCTCTCTAAACGATGTCAAAGTGGCAATTAACACCTTGTCTAATAAGCATGACGAAGTGCTAAAAAGACTTAGATCATGGTGACAATATTTTATCAGCTAAAATGTTTCAACGTATTTCATTATTTTCAGCTGTAGTCTTGCTATCCAACTTTCGAAAGTTCGTGAGTCTGTGTTGATCATTTCGACTGACCCAGCACACAATATTTCTGATGCCTTTGATCAGAAGTTTTCTAAAGTGAGTACCATTTATTTTTATTTTACTAAAGCAATCCATAGTTTATTGCCTATTCCTCTAGGCTTGGTCGCGTGGAACTGGTACCTATCCTCTGCTAGCTTTAAGATGATACAAAGGACTGCTTTGTGATACAAATAAATAAATAAATTTTGAATTAGAATATTCTGGAAGATCTTGTTGTATAATTCGTTAGTTCGAACCAGTATGGTGAAAAGACATTTTCTAGAAAATAATTTAATTACTATAGATGTGGAATACTAAATTAACTAGAGTTCTAGAGTTGTCTAGAACAGGCCATTTCCAGGGGTTTATAAAACTTTAATTTTTCTAACCTATTTTAGGTAAATGGCAGATTTTATTGGAAGTCCAAGCTGCCTACCCTCATACGGGTAAGTACATAAAAGTGCCAAAAATTTCCAAAATGGTACCCAAAATACTAGATTGAAAATGCACCAAAAAGCACCTTTTTTACTTTCACACCATGTAATTTTTAAATTCAGCTTTCCAAAGATTATCTGGAAGAGAGCGCTGACAGGGATAAGACACTTCAATTTAGCTATTACCTATGTTTCATTAGTTAAAATGTCTTTTTAAAGTAAAGAGTTTTCTATACCGTGTGGTGATTGCGTATCTTTGTTGCAATCAAAACTTAGTCGCATCTGTCAGTCTGTAAAGTCGGTTTACTGACGATAGTTGAACGTGCCAACGTCATACAGCTGTCCACGCGGACGCATCGCTCACTCAAGTAGGAGAGAGACAGATGTCGAACGCTGCCGAACGCGGAGGCCGTGCGTGCCTCTTTATCGCTCGTTCCGCGCTCTCGCTTGCACTTCAAGCTGCAGTCGGCTCCATCGAATTATAAGACGTTATCACGGTTCATAATAAACGATTTGTGAAATGCGTTGTCAGCATGATTTTGAGTGGCTTGGCTCTTTTTCTGGCTGGTTGTACATTCTATGTTGATGTTTGAAGTTTCGGTTTTTGAAATTGCGGAGCAATAAGCTGCCATGTCAAGTCATGAGGAGGGATGAAAGTAATTTGAACAGGTGAGTGAAAAGTATGGATGTAGATTCAAGATTCAATAAGCGTTTATTCAATACGATACAAGAATCACTTTGAAACGTCTTAAAGCTAGGTGCTTTGTTTGCGTGAAGCCGTTTCCACTGGGGGTGCAAAGTTTACACCTCAATTTGACTTACAAGGTTACTTGTCGTTGTTTGGTACCCACATAATAATTTAGGAGTGCCTATTAGATTTTTTTTATTATACTAAGTGCGTGGTCGTGATTCGTAATTCAACGGCGCCGTCGAGACCTATCAAAATCGAAAGATAAAATAATTTCGAAAAGAAAAGCTCGTATGGCAAAAACCATTTTAGCGGTGGGTTTGGCGTGTACGGTTTTTCATTAATTGTTAATGTACCTATCTTTGTGATCGTTCATTCCATAACCAAAGGTACGGAACAAGATCAAAGCCAAAGTGAAATATGTATTTATTCAATAGTATCACGACGATCACTTTGAAAGGTCTTAAAGCTAGGTGAGTCTAGGTGCCAGTTCTACGCGGCCAAGCCTAGAAGAACAGGCAACAAACTATACTTTGGTTCCTACAGTTTTTTTGTATGATCCTTTTACAAAACAAAAATAATAATAGCAGTGAAGTTCTATAGTGTGGTGAGTGCAAACAAGTGAGTAGGTATACACCAATCACGAATTTGGTCAAGTATCTGATAATGATCACGTGTGCACCAACTTGATGCGAACTAAGCTGATACCGCTTCATTCAGTCGCCGACGACGACCGGCGCGGGCGCCTAATGACGTCCACTCTTTGATATTAATCGCGATCTCCGCTTGGAACGGCCAGACCGATCGCCTCCTCAAACATTCCAGTCCAGCATCCAGTCTCTGTATATATTATGCAGCGTAACATTGCTGATTCAGTTAGCTCGCGATCTGTGTACACGCATTACGTATCCGATGTCCAGCAAATGCTGTAAGGAATCGATGGGATCATTGCAAGAAAACAATAGTATGGATCAATTGAATGGACATTTAGTGTCGGCCACGTGCCCCTTCAGTGGTGAAAGTGTCGAGTTGAAGAATGATAATAACAATACAAAGTCGGTGAGGACAAGTCTCCGGATAAAAGTGCCGCAGCCGATAAAACTGAAGCATCAAATCAATCTGGATGAGAACTTCGATACACTGCACTCTCGAACTGAAGAAGTCACAAACTTAGTAAGTGTTTCTATCATGAACTCAAAAAGAGGGTCGCGACTCGTGGTTAGCTGAGACTTACAGCTTGACATGCTGAATCGTGCATTTGATCAAACTAAGCAACATTCTCCCAGTTTTATATTAGAAGGGTGACTGCTAGTGACACTGTCTGATCAATTGCTTGCTCACCTGATCGACTGCTTGCTTCAAGGGGTTTCAAGTTCAACTCCCTCTTTTGATACGATACGGCCCATTCCATGAAATGTCTGCGCTACAGTTTAGTGTCTGCATAGCGTTTATTTAACGTGTCTGTCTGCTGAAAAGTTGGGCTAGACCGAATCGAATAGGAATTCCAAAGTCCTTTGAGAATTCGCATGAATTACCTTAAGAATTTAGTAGCTTCCTAACCTATGGTATAAACGGTGCTGCAGATAGTGAATATAATTGAAGATGTGAATAACGGTTTAAAATGTTGTAAGTTGCTTTACCACTTACCTGCTTTTCAACTTACAATACTTCTAACTTTTCTCACTCTTCTTAATTAAAAAGCTGATTATAATTTTATAACACGAACGTATTCAAACTTTGTAAATTTTCAACATTATGTATCTAAATGTTGTCGTCGTTCAATTTGGTAAGGTCATATTTTTCAACTTTTTGATTGTGCAACCAGTATGCTTTCTACGGTGATAAGGTAAATAAAGTTCAATTTCATCAAAAAGCCCGCCAGTTGCTTGGACCATCAGCACGCGTTTATTTACTTAGATAGTGAAAAAGTAAGTAAAATTTAAAATTCTTGGGTAAGACCGGATATTTTTATTAGATGTAGCTTATGTTTGGAGCCACAGAGGTGGTTTTAGAATGTAGTCCGATGTTACCCCGTCAAGGTCCGATCTTTCCCGTGTTTTTATAAAAATAACTATAACTTTAATCATCTATTATTCGACCACCGCTCTGCTTAGAGGGTTATGGAAAATACCGTTTTAAAAAACCAACTTTTATACAAAATTTAATAGTGGGTTAAAAAATTTTTTAGCAACTTGCGATTGGTTTGCTAAAAAACCGTCCAGTCTTTATTTAATTACATCTGTATGCCTCAAGTTGATGGACGCAGGGAAGTGCATCGTCCTACTTTCCCTACATGTGGCATATCTGTGGGACGCCCTGTATACATATTATGTTCTGATTCAAGAATCAGTGTCACTCAGGTCAACGCACAAGTTAATACTTATACAAATATTAATATTTTTTACGGCCTAATTCACAGGAAAGACATGGCCAATACGTGCAGAGCTGACTAAGCCATGGGTTTCCTCTCGATGTTTTCCTTAACCGTTTGGGAGCTTTTTGTCTGGCTGAGGTGATGTTCTAATTTGGTGATGTGTAATACGTCCTAAATCAGTTCATATATGACGGAGGCATACAGTTACAAACAATAAAAATATTGGCAACACCGATTTTAATAAAATTAAAATGGGACCAATCTGGAAGCAGTACCTTTCAGATATATTTTTTTCAAATCGGCTCACAAACGACGAAGTTATGCGGTAACAAACATAAAAAAAAAAAATACAACCGAATTGAGAACCTCCTCCTTTTTTATTGGAAATCGGTTAATAAAAAGGATTTTTTTTTATTTTTGTGTGTATGTTTGTAATAAATAAACTCATAAATCACTGTGCCGATTTCAAACATTCTTTCACCATTGGAAAGCTACATTCACCCTGAGTAACATAGGCTATATTTATGTGCTTAAAAAATAAATGTCAAGCCGTGCGAAGCCGGGACAGGCCGCTAGTATTATAAAAGAAAGTCGTGTTAGTTACACTATTTATAACACAAGAACGGCTAGACCGATTTGGCTGAGAATTGGTGGGGAGATAGCTTAGAACCAGGAGGCTGTATCTATAAGACATGCAACACGACTTGCTTATGTAAGTATGAAACAAGATACGAGAAAAGCCACATACGAGAGCTAGTAGGTAAACCAATACCCTCAAAGTGTTGCAAAAGTAATATAATACTTTGGTTAACCAACACCACAGATAATAAAGTAGAAGGCTTGCACTGTCAGATTTCTAATTAAGAACTGTCATAGCTTAGTGGTGGGCTGGTCAAAATGTGTCAAATTGAGAAAAATAACATCTTAAATACAACATGAATAGCTTCAAGAAAAACGTTAAAAAACTCTTCCAGGGTAGGCAACGCAACAACAGCACCCTTGGTGTTGTTGGTGTCTATGAGCGACGGTGACGGCTTACCATCAGGTGGGCCGTAAGCTCGTTTGTCTATCTTTTACATAAAAAAAAAGAACTGAATTGTGAACCTCCTCCTTTATTTGAAGTCGGTTAAAAAAGGAACAACGGTAAAAAAAAGTTAGTTATAAATAAACCATACCATCGAAGTAGGTTAAATACCACTTCGCTTTGAAAGCCTTTGCTCAAAGGATTTTGCAGAGTAATTTTATACTCACTTGAAGTTGAGACTTTTAAAGTCCATTTGCCTTGTCGACTTGACCTAATGCTTAAGACACTGCAAAGAGAGCTTAGCACCCCTATGTAGAGTGTAACATAATACCCCTATAAGTTCAAAAGGGGGGTATTCCAAAAGATTCGATGACGTTATAAAATTTTTTTCGAAATGCCTTGTTTTTATAACGCTTTTATTAGCTTCACCTGTATGTTTGTATGTAAGCTTGTATGTAACCGACCCCTTTGAGCTCGATTTTGTCCTACTTTGAACGATCAGATTTGATTCAAACTTTGCACACCTGTCAAAGGTCGATGACAATATGAAAAAAAAAAATAGTTTAAAAAACTAAAAAAAAACGCTTTTTTAACTAATTGAACTAAAAAGTTAAAAATAAAACTGTAGTATTGAATTGAAAAAATTATATTATTGTACAAAATTACACCAAAACGCTCGCTGGTGTCATGGCGTCTGTTAGTAAAGTTATACACTTATGATTAAAATTTGTATAGAAAGGCGTAGAAAAGTCCGTTCTTGAACCACCCACCCAGCCAGCTAGTAGCTTATACCAGTGCGTTTTTAAAACGTAGAACCTCAATCACCAAGTGTGATGTTTTTAATACATGCAAAGTTAATTCAAAAATATTTCCTCTAAGTTAAGACATGGGCTACACAAAGATTTTATAAGTTAACGCAAATCCCAATATAGTCGCTGAGAAATAGTACTCAAATAAATAAATAAATATTGGGAGACATTTCACACAGATCAAAAACTAAGCACACCTTGTACTTGGGAAACCAGATACGAGTGTGTAACGTAACATTCGGTGATTCTAAAGCCGTTTGTCTATTCATAAATACAAAAAGCACCACCAAGGCAGTTTGCGCCAATTACAGTTTATAGACCAGTAATTTGGTATTGTAAATGTAAGCGGTAGCCCTAGAAACGAACTGAACAGCACTCAGATTTTTGACGGTTCTCCATAGAAAAATGACAATTCTATTCTTGAGGCTCGACTCAACCCAAACACTGTTTCTGAATACGGGCTTTAGTGACCTAGGTACTGACTACTGAATATGCAAGCTCATCAAGGCACAAATAGGTACCTTATCTACTATTGACTGCAATGCAGTTTAGCATCCTGTGGACGCTTTTGATCTTTTGATCGACACTGATTTGTATTGACGATGGCAACTTTCTGCAGCTCAACTGTTATAGGTGCTAATTTATCATCATCATCTTAGCCATTCACTGCTGCTGCTTACTTCCTTTCGGAGTTTTCCACAATACAGCCTGTTTCTATAGCCTGTTTTATAAGTATTATCTTTGTAGCTTTGTAGACTCTGTTTGAATATTCTTAAAGACCAAACAACATTGTTTAATTCCGGCATTGGCCAAGTGGTCCTGGCTTAAAGAGTAAAACCCTCCATCATCTACTTTGAGGCGACTGGAATGCTCCCAAATCGTGGTATATAGTACAAAATAAGAGAGGTCTAAGGTTCCCAGCAGAGGGCAAAGTCAGATTGTAGATGATGGTCATTAATTGAACTAAAAGCAGAACCTAACCTAACCATGTAGCTTTTAAAACTATCATGTTTTTTAACACTAGTTTTAAGACACAACGCCAACCGTCAAGACTGTTTTTTATCTGGAATCTGGAACCGGCGGTGGTACGAATGTGTAAACACAAACTACCAAAAAGTGTGGCATCAATTACGCGTTCAATACCGTTAATGTTGTTTGTCGAAATCTAGTAAAACGTGAGAATGAAACCGATGGTAGTGTCGAAACCAATAAAAGAGTGCGAAAGAGGGTAGATCGATTTGTCTGCCAATAACATTTTTTTAACTCGTAGACTTCAGTTCAACCGTGATCATGGTGCATGCAACTGTGCCGACTGCCGAGATAATAATATCGGGAGTCAAAACTCACAAATTGTAATCATGGTAAATATCTCGTTGTGTCATAAAAAAACCTAACCACTCCTTCTTCTTGTTTCAGGTGAAATAGTGCAGTGAGTGCTAGTGATGTGGTGGTGTTAGTGAACGATGTCGCCGCAGTGGCGCTGGTGTCAAGCTCTGCTTAGTTAAGGGCTGGGTGGTGTTGTGTGAATTGTTCACAATATTTATTTATTATTTTTCAGGGTGGCACGCAAACAATCTTTCCAGCCGAAGACATGGACATCTACAGAGAAGCAGAACAATTAGCACATGAAGCAAAGTCATCCAGACAGTTCACTGACCTCAACAAGTTTACTCTCAAATGCATGATCTGTGATAAGTTCCTCACGGGGCAAGTGGAAGCCCAAAAGCACGCGAAAGAAACATCTCATACGAACTTTGGGGAGGTTTAGCGACAGCTTTTGATTTCGTACGGGAGCCGATAGCCAGATTGCCTATCGACTTGATACAACGATGAGACCTATGTATGGCAGTAGGGCCGCAAAGTGGTGCTCATTTCGAAACAACTAGAAAAATTCGCGAAAATTGACTGAAAGATCAAATAAGGCGTTTTAAAATATTTAAAGGGTCAGCAACGCGCGAGTGATGCCTCTGGTGAAAAAAAAAAAGATTTTTTTATGTAAGTAGCTAATGGAACAAGCATATGGCCCACGGATGTTAAGTGGTCACCATCGCCTATAACAAAGCAATGCCTCGTAGGTCACGCACGTCAGGAACGTGTCCTACGATGCACTGATAAAATTTCTTTGGGACCAATCTGGAATTACATTCACTTTCAAATAAAAAAAAAAAGGTTCATAAATGAAAATGACGAATGTTATGTCATTTGTTTTATTGAGCCGGTTAAAAAGTATAAGCTGCTGTTCATGGCTTCCTTTGTGTGGTGCTCTTTCCAGAGCCCGTGAAACAGTGAGACTACATTCTGTATTTTTTGTCAGTCAAGTCAATATCCGTCTAGAATCCTCACCCAGGTTTCTTATAGTGCCTCGTTAATGGGCATGAGCCCTAAAAGTTGCCCCCGTATATAAAGTTGCCCACTGTATACAAAAACCTTTATATTATGTTAATTGATGCTATGGAACCCTTCATGGGCGAGTCCGACTCGCACTTGGCTGCTTTTTTGTGTAAATCTTTTACAAAACATAAAAAAATAGATTTGAAGTTTCAGTGTGGTGCCACTTCACTTAGTGAGACGTAGGCAATGAAAAAGACAGCATATGCTACGCTTCAAAGTAATAATAAAGTACCTTCACAGTACATACAAATAATATATGAAAATATTAGGTACAGAAATTGTAAAATCAAAGTAAAGAATCACAAGAGATTCAATCGAATAAAATACTATGAATAAGACGGTAATCGATAAGATTTTTTTTATATTTTTTAATATAAAAGACGTAAACGCGTCACAAAACTAATTATCAAATTTATTTTTTATGTTACATCGCTTACCTTTCAATCTAGCTTTACACAATCTAAGCTTCGAATCACAAAAATAGTAACTTGCAAAGATTTGAAGACCCGTCTGTTCACTGTGGTATTCTGTTTCAATGTTTATTACTGCATACCTCCCGTCATTTATGAACCAATTTAGACAATTTTTTTTTTATCTGAAAGGACTTTCAAATTGGTCCTATTAAAATTTAATCAAAATCGGTTTAATGGTTCGGCCATGAAGTCAGTTTCTCAAGTTTTCTATATCAAGGCAGAGCAATATTTATTTTGTGTTTAAAAGGCCGGAAATTCAATAGAAATCCATTAAAACTTTGAATAGCGCATTAATATACCTTCTAAAGTATTGAAAATTACACCAAAAGTCGACTTCATCTTATGAATAATTGCGGGCTTAGTTTGAAAAGTTGAAAATTTCCCCATGAACGCGCATTTAACGCAAAAATTTTCAGGCGCTTTTTTATGGTAAAGAATTCCTTGTATTCACCTATTTATATTCACTGCGCCGGGGGTATATTTGCGCCCATCTTTACTTAAGAGAGGCTGTATTGCCCGGGTTATTATTTAGATGAAGAAGGCTTATCCAGCTCCCATTTGCATAGTACCCGGGTACAAACTATTAAACTTACAATACAATGTGAACCTACAAATGAAAATAGGGTCTCTCTAAATACTATTCACAAATTATAATTTATTCAAAGTTTCATTCAAATCGTTCAAGCTGTTCAGCTTAGCATGAGCGACGGTTTTTTCTACAAAGAGAAGACAAATTATACTTCGTCCCTTTCTTTTGTTTGATGGAAAATGTCACAGAAATTTAAACGTTGAAAACGTTTTTAGCGCGCTTTTGCAAAGTCTACTGGAGTAACAAATATCCAGTAAGGCTACGAACGCACTGACGGGTGGCTTGGTTTAGTGCCTAGAGCCTAGCAAGTCAAGACTAGACTAGAGAGTCACTACTAGCGAAGGTGCCAAGCACTTAGAGCAGCCGGTCACAAGGATTCTTGAACGTTCGTTTTATAAATCTGCTCGCTAGGCTCTAGGCGCTCAGTACGTTGGTAGCCTAAGAAGGAGAATTTAGAATGTAAGAATAAAATACAATGATTTTTAGGTGGTGCGAATGTTCGTGCTAGTGGTGATGGTATTCGCTCTATGCTGGTTACCATACCACGCGTACTTCGTGTTGGTATACCATCATCAGTCGCTGGCCTCAGCACCGTTCGCCCAGCACATATACTTGGGCTTCTACTGGCTCGCGATGGCGAACTCTATGTTCAACCCACTCATTTACTACTGGATGAATAATAAGTAAGTACAATAGCCGTAAGTTTATTTTCTCAAATATGACATTTTGGTAAACTTCTTCAAGATAAATCAAAATTGCTGTAGTGGCCGAATACATGCGACCAGCAGGCGGCAAAAGGTGTTTAAAAATCCATTACTGCCGTGTTTACCGGCGAGATATATTCAAATGTAAGTCATATAATTTAAAAATGGAACGATCTCGTACTCCGAAACATTGCGACCAAGTAGGTATCAAAGGTTTAATTGAAGTTTCGAACGAGCTTGCAAAATTAAATGCTGTTTATAGAAAAATAAAACAAATGAACACTTCAGCGTAGGAAAAAACTGTCTTGATCGTTGTGTGTCGTAATTGTATTTGACAAAATGAGTTAAATACTTATTTTTCAGTCCGCAGTTAGTTTTAATTTACTCGCATCATTTGAGAAAAGCACTCTACAAGTCTTTGCCACAACTAGGCATTGATGGACTTACGAGTACGTAGGCTTCGCCTATAGGCTCACATTCACCTACACGTTCGTCCATCAATGTCTCTTTTGCAGGCCACTGCAGTAATGTACTATACCTTATGAGCTAGGTCACGCTTATACAAATAGAAACAGTATACATTGGGTAAGCACAGACAACGGATTTTCACTCGCTATAATAATATCATGTTTATTTTGCTTTCACAGCATTTTTCATGCACGCTCAGCAGACTAACTTATTTTATTCATACAGTCCGATATTTGCTTGTGTTTTTTGGTTTGGATACATTTTGTTATTACATAGGTACCTTCCTAATCTATTCTCTTATTGCGTTTTTTACTTACTGATTGATATTTTAAACTGCTGTTATATTTTTTTCTCAAAATATAAACTGCTTTTTTAAAAAATGAAAAGGCTTACTTTGAAATTATACTTTATTCTAGGTGATATTGTGTGTTTCTCATAATGTGATCATGTATTTTGTGTGATGAACAAACGTACACTACGTACAGGTGATATCTCTTTGTTTGGGTGTTATAACAAAATTATTTTTACTTTGAGTTTTAATAAATTTTTTTCATGTTTTTAACTATTTGAGTAAGTTAAGTATTTAATTAATTTGATAAGTAAACCTTTTGTAAGTAAGGCTTTTGAATCTATCGTAGATCAATTTTCTGTATGTGACTACAGCGCCTTCCAATTTGTTATTTTTTTCCATGCCAAGGTTGCCTGGAAGAGATCACTCACAGTGATAAGGTCACCCATTGTTTAATTTTATGTTCTGTACTGTATTTTTGTGTGGTGAACAATAAAGAGTTGCAATGCACAATACACCCCATTGCGGGATGTCAGTGCAGATCTTATTCCCCCAAATCAATTAGAATTAGAATAAAGAGTTATCTATCTATCTATTGTAGATGATTAATACAGTGTAACTGTTTATTACTCAAGCGTTACTTGCGGAACTCTAATAGTGCCTGGGACAGGATTTAAGATAGAATAGGCTTGCCCAGCAACTATACCCTGACAGCTAAGTCCACCTAATCCACAGGAATAATATGGCCGTTTTCCAAACACATAATCCATAAGTACATGACTGGATTCAAACCCACAACCTTAGGATCAGAGATAGGGATACCAGTGCACTATTTGGTTGAGCCCCCATATTAGAAACAACTAAATGCTATTAGTTCTATCTCACCAAAGTTTTTATCAAACAGCTGACACTTGATCACATGTTCAATGTCACAGTCATGTGATAAACAGACCATGATTTGTAATTAATACAATGCCTTACAAGAAACTAGGTCAGAACAATACCTCTAAATATCTATGAGCTTGTTACAGATTCAATAGGGCATGAAAATACCAGGGCCCTAAAACAGGGGCCAGTATGTTTAATAATATTGCATTGACAGCCCTCACAACTCAGTTGCTATCGCTGCCTTCAGCATTGTACAACTTGGGTTCAATCCCCACCCAGAACAAACACTTGTGTGCTCAATAGATGTTTGTTCTCTGTCTGGGTGGAAAAATATAACAAAAGCATTAACAAAAAATATGTCTCATCTCTGTAATGGCTTAACCGATTTGGTATGAATACAGATTGCCTTGGCATCTATGGCTACTTAAAAAAAAACATAGACTACATAGCAGCAAACGAAAGCACAGGGTGCAGCTAGCCTTACCCTCGCCAGTGTGTCTCCATGTACAAGCTCTGAGGTAGTCATCAGCAAGGCAGCTGTTTGCAGCAGCTTCAGCTCTAGGACGGAGCCTTGCCCGAGGTTGTAGAGGCAGTCTACCACATGCCGAGCACCTTTCGCATCTATACCCTGCTGGGCGATCAGGCGCTGGATGGTGCCGAGGCAGAACTGCACATAAAAGAGGATTACTAGAGGGGGGAAGGTAGGCCTTACACACACACTTTCTTTCAATAATTAAGCAATACATTTTACTCTGTGAATGATAGAAGGATTAAAATACAAGTTTATAAAACATGAAAAACAGTCTTCATGGCCAACTGCTAAACTATGATTTTGATTAAATTTCTATTGGACCAATCTGGAAGTATAACTAAATAAAAAGAATTTTCAAAAAAAATAATGACAAAGTTATGCGACAACAAACATTAAAAATAACAACTGAATTGAGAACCTCTTCCATTTTATTTGAAGTCAGTTAAAAAAGAGGTAGTTCAAAACGTCAAAGCATAATACAATGCAACAAAATACATAAAGTAAAACAAACCTTGATAATCTTTAAATCTTTTGACTCGCATCCTTGCACTAATGGATACAGAATCTGGTTGACAACCCCGTAAAGGGATGCTTGGGGGTTATTTGCTGCCAGGGACAACTTTTCTATCGCTTCATCACATGCCTGAAAGTAATACCGCTAAAATCAGGTAAATTATATTTTTAAGCTTAACATGAAATGTCTACCAGTATTCAGAAACAGGGCTTGTGTCTGAGTCGACCCTCGAGCACAGATCTTTGCCTTGTCAATGGAGAATTATCATAAAATCTATGCTTGACGCTGATTTAGACTCAAGCACTGTTTCGGAATACAGGCTTAAATTGGAACAATTTGATGTTAAGAGCTACACATAATACGTGTTTTTACTAAAACGGCCTGAGTTTAGTTGTACATAATACTTGCCTGTAGAAAGTGGTCTCGTCAGGCGAGTTGTTGAAAACTTGCAAGAACTGTGAACGACGCAAGTGGTACATAAACTGCGGGTAGAGACTGAAGTTTTCTGACAGGCGGAAACTGTTCGGATCGTCTTTGCTGTACTCGCCAAATTTCTGACACTATATACAAGGAGAAATAATAAAATTAGAAATGTACTAAAATGAGCAAAATTGTGAATGAAATATTAAACCCAGAACAAAAGCGAGAGGTGCTGAGTACTGTAGTAGTGATGATAATAGATTTTCAAACATCTTGCAATTTAATAATATTTCGAACGCTTCCAATCACCGCTCCAATAAATTGTAAAATGGAACTTCTTCTTCCTGCCCTCATCTCACTTTATGTGGGGTCGGCACAACATGTCTTCCTCCGCCACTCTCCTCTGTCAGCCGTCATCTCTGCATTCACTCCTCGCTTATCCATGTCATCTTTCACACAGTTCATCCATGTTTTCTTTGGTCTACCTCTGCTCACATATCCATCCACATCCATACTCATTACTCTCCTAGTCACATGACTTTCATCCTCCTCATGACATGCCCGTACCACGCCAATCTATTGCTCCTCAATTTTTCTGTCACTGGCGCTACTTTCAAACTTCCCCTGATATACTCGTTCCGTATCCTCTCCATTTCTGTCACTCCACACATCCATCTCAACATTCCCATCTCTGCCACATGTACCTTTTTTTCATCCTTCCTTTTTGTTGCCCAACACTCAGATCCATACTTTACAACAGGTCATCTTGATCGTCTTGTACACTTTCCCTTTAAGTAAGAAGTCGCAGTGGGACAATGTAGGTTAAATAAAACATAAACTAAGTAACAGTACCAATCGAATAAGCATCCTATCCAGCCACGTCACACCCCGCTTATAATGATTGATAGCCATATTTCGGAAAATCCGGCTCGAAGGACCAACAACTGATTCTGCCAAGAAGTTTTTGAGCGAAATCGAGTAAATGTAGAGCCCGAGAAAGAGCGAAAAACAGACGGTCGTAAATTCGCTCATAAACTTAAATACACCTCATTAGTACATGCAGAAGATGGCGCCAGTTAAAGATCTCGGTTTATTTACGCAGTAAAGTAACACAGGTCACGAACAAAAGGCTTGCTCACTGCATTGTACAGAAGTAGAATACCATACGTGGCAAGTACGAATAAATGTGAATACGAGTAGTGCTTCAAGAGTTAGAGCACAACACGGATGGTAAAAGTATCAGGAATCTAGTTCGTGTTTACGTCCGTTTTACTGTAAAACATGACTAAATAGCTCATCAAACCTGAAAATGGTTTTTGAAATCCATTCTTCGCATCTGGCTGGTAGCTAGAGGCAAGTCCAAGCATACCACATTACCAGCCATTAGCATTTAAATAATAATAAATAAATATTGTGGACAATTCACACAACACTACCCAGCCCCAAACTAAGCAGAGCTTGTAATATGGGAACCGGATAGCTGATATAATAAATAAATAATAATAATAAATATTGTGGACAATTCACACAACACTACCCAGCCCCAAACTAAGCAGAGCTTGCAATATGGGAACCGGATAAAACCGGATTTTTGTAAATACATACTTAGATACAATATAACACCCAGACAGAGAACAAACATTTATGTTAACCACACAAATATTTGTTCTCGGTGGGGATCGAACCCACGACCTACGGCGCAGAAGGCAGAGCTACTACCAACTGAGCTAGAGGCCAGTCAAATTTATACCGACGATAGGTAAGTGCATCACTTTTATACATCTGTATACTGTGCCAAAACTGCCAAATGTATATTTGGATATGTTTCTGACTACCCTCTTAGACATTATCTAGCATATTAGTTCGATCTAGGAGATCTACCGACTTGGAGTTCATAGGTTTTCGTAAGTAAATAATATTTAAGCCTTTCAAGCTTATTTAAGCGTGTTAAGCCATAGCGGATTCTTTGAGGTGGCTTGAAAATTCAGTGACTTAGGTACTTATTTTTTATGAACATTTCAGTATTTTGTGTTTTTTTTAGTTAACGTGTTTTTTCATGTGTTTATTGGAATATTCTCTAATCGTATTATTTTTATTTATAATGCGTCGTAGTTGTATACAACGTGCATTATGTATAAATTTACGTGCCCTACGATGCACAGCCCTGTAATTTTACTTCCTAACAAAATTAACCCCTCTTTTCAGATACCACAATCCTAACTCCCTACTCCCTGCTCCTGTGTCTGAAGCCTTATCCTTTCGCCACACTGGATCTTTGATCTACAACATTTTTAGAGCCAGTTTTCTTTTAACCAGATCGACAATCGAACGCAAATCTTATGTAAACAGAACTAAGCTAGTACGTATATTTATAGAAATGAAGATTGTTTTTTTCTTTGAAACGTCTTAAAGCTAAGTGAGTCTAGGTGCCAGTTCCACGCGACCAAGCCTAGAAGAACAGGCAACAAACTACGGCTTCGTTCCTACTTTTTTTGTATGATCTTTTTACAAAACACGCACACGCTACGCTTAGTAATAGTAAAGTACCTACACAGCATATAAAAATAAGATACGAAAATAGTAGGTAGGTACAGACATTGCAAATAATTCACATGTTGGCTTTTGATAACTAGATCTTCTTCGGGATCTGAACAATCAAAATCAAGGCCTAAGTTGAGAAGTACACAACAAGCCTGTATGATCTGTGCACATTTGTTTGGCTTGTAGTGCAAGACCCTATCCTTGCCCAACGCCAACTGTTTTTAACCAGCCAAAAGTGTTTTCTATTGTGACCAAGGCTTTCATATGCTTCTGGTTGTACATTCTTTCTGGGGAGTTGCAGTAACATTTAAGAATGGTGTCATGAGCCAAGGCCACTGTGGGTATCCAGAGTCACCTGAAATGATGTTGATAATTTTTATTACGAAGCTCAAACAAAAATAGGTATCCTCTATGTAAAAATCTAAAGTACTTAAATAGTTACCATATAGTTAGGATGTTTTCCTGAGGGACACCTTTGTACGTACCTACATAAGCAGTAATACCGGGTTGGTAATCTTAGGTGGTAGGTACACATTAATGAAAATAACATAACTCACCTTTAATTCAAAGCTCACGCGCTGCGAAGACTTTAGGTCGTTATGCTGTCGCAACTCTTCGCATAAGAACGCGAAGGCAACCTTGGACAAACGATACCGACGACAAAATATGGTCTCCGGAAGATCTTCGATAGGATTGAAAGCTTTCCGTAAACCAGCCCGCAGTTCCCGTAATTTACGAACCCGGTTTTTCTCGACCATCCGCATTGCAAAATAACATCTTGCAGACATTCTCAAAAGCAATTATTGACTTCAAAAATGCACAAATAAATGTTTGTTTACTAATTCATTTTGATTGATCGATCGTGAAGCTGTCAAATACATTCCGAAACTAAGAATAGCATTTTACACAAAAACCGTCAGAATCGTGAAGCTAACGAAAAGATTTAGTACGATTTTGGTGTTGACGATAGACTATCACCGGTGTTAGCAATAGCTATTCCTCCTAACCGTTTATAGTATATGTGTGCAAGTTTCCGTCAATGTTTGAGTGTTATCGGTACACACTAATTACCTATGAGTGCACACGCACACTACATTGAATAGACTACGGTTCGCGACTGCCGCTCGGAGCAAACTCCCCGCACCCCGCGAGGGGCGCGTCTTCGTGAATTGCACTACCGGTTTCCTCACGATGTTATCCTTCGCTGTTTGAGAGCACTGGCATAGTGCACATATTTTGTTATGGTATTGATGCCACTGCGAAAAATAATTGTATTATGCTATACTTTGCTTTACTGTCCAGCAGTGGAGCTCTGCAGGGCGAGAGACACTTCCAAAGTGGAAAAAAGTTGGTCCCCCCCCTCTAACTTCTAAAGTAAGAGAATGATAATACTAAAAAAAATATATGTTGTACATTATTATGTAAACTTTCAACGATATTTGGTTTGAACGAGATCTAGTCAGTAGTTTTTTTTTTATACGTCATAAACGGAAACTCAAAAAAATTTTTTTCATCGAACCCATACGTGTGGGGTATTTATGAATAGGTCTTCAAAAATGATGTTGAGGTTTTTAATATCGTTTTTTTCTAAACTGAATAGTTTGCGCGAGAGACACTTCCAAAGTGGAAAAAAGTTGGTCCATTTATAGAAGTTAGAGGGGGGGCCCTCTAACTTCTAAAGTAAGAGAATGATAATACTAAAAAAAATATGCGTTGTACATTACTATGTAAACTTTCAACGATATTTGGTTTGAACGAGATCTAGTCAGTATTTTTTTTTTGATACGTCATAAACCGTAAACCATAAAATCAAATGACTATAATTCAACACTGACGTAGACACATCGACGAAAGCCGCTTGCCTCTAAGTAAATAATAATTCAAAAGAGGTAAGGAATGAGACTCTTTTTCTTATCGCGTCACTGGTTCTTGTATCATCATTATCAGCCTGAGAAGTCCACTGCAGACATAGACCTCCCCCACACCTTTCCAGGAAGAACGCGATCTTAACACTTTCGTCAGTCCATCTGGTGGGTGGGCGCCCTACTTTTCGTCTTCCGGTTCGTGGTCGCCATTCGAGAACCTTTATTCCCCAACGGTTGTCGTTTCTTCGACCTATATGACCTGCCCATTACCACTTCAACTTACTACTTCTACGAGCTATGTCGGCGACTTTGGTTTTTCAACGAGGTGTAGTGATTTTAAGTGCGTAACACAGATTTTTTGGGGACCTCATTACCACCTTTGCATGGACCAGCCCATCGTTATTTCAAAATCAAAAAATCGAAATCAAAATGTTTTTATTGAAAAAATTGCTGCTATTTATAGAAGATCTTACCCAAAACCCTGATATTTGTATCCACACCTAGGTTCGCAATAAAGTTAATGGGTCTTATTAATAATCCTAGCGTAGCGTTGGACTGGTTGATCCGTGTTTTGTCTCTTGCATTGACATTATGCAATTGTCAACTCGAACAAATGTTTACGTCAAAACTTGTAATTTGCGGACAATCCACACAACACTATCTAGCCTTAAACTAAGCAGAGCTTGACATTTAAATTTGAATGAAGATCCCTTTGAAATGTCAAGAACTAGGTGAATCTCGGTTTCGGTTCCAGGCTTGATTCTGTTTGTACATTCTTTCCACACTGTATTAGCATTATGTTTGTTGTTTACAGCTCACTCCGGAACAACGGGACTTTTTTACAATTGACATGAACCTGGTCGATAGGGATGGATTTAAAGGCTCTGAGTACTGCAACTCTTCTTACTTTGTAAGTTATTAAATCAATAATAGTATTAAGTTACACTCCAAGATAGCGAAATAGCGAACGTGTGTGAATGAAAAGAAAAGAAAAAAGAAAGAAAGAAAATACATTTATTTGACATAAGTAAGACAAATAAAACAAAACACACAGAACGGACAACTGAAAGCAGGCAGGCTACTTAGAATGTGGTTGGAACTGTGAATGTGGTTCGATTTCCATACAAATTGATTTTTACCTTGCATGGGCGATTATAATTAAATAAACTTAAATTTAAACGAATTCCCAATTTAAATTCCTTATTATTTTTCAGAATAGTGTACATTATTCTTCTAGTTAAACTCTTTCATTTGATACTCATGTTGAGGGATTTGTTAAAGATTGTAAGTAATATTTAATCTGCCATTTTGTGGCATCGACCATCTTGAATCGATTTTCATCAAACATAGCTAAGAACACTTCCGACTTATTCACCTCTGAAAAAAAAACTAAATCAAAATCAGTTCCGTTTGGGAGCTACGATGCCACAGACAGTAGACATACCCAGTTCATACACACAGACAATTAAAACTTATAACATCCCGTCGTTTTAGCGTCGGTGGTTAAACAAGACAAAGTGCACCAGCAGGCGTACCACAATGTCTGTCTGTCTATGATTATGATTATGGCTTTGAGTGTGTGTGAGTGCTGGCCAGAGTGTGTGGTATAACGTAGAATTTAACCTACGTCAAAACGTCACACACACAGTAGGTATAATACACTGGCACAGATAAGATAATACTATGACACTGGCCAGCACTCACACAGACTTAAAGCCATAATCATAGACAAACAGACTGTGTGGTACGACATTGTGGTACAACCATAATGTCTGTCTATCTATGATATCAATAATCATAGACAGGCAGACTTTGTAGTACGACATTGTGGTACTACTACCACAATGTCTGTCTATATAGCACCCCCTCGTTTTAGCGTCGGTGGTTAAACACGACAAAGTGCACCAGCAGGCGTACCACAATGTCTGTCTGTCTATGTTTATGGTTATGGCTTTAAGTGTGTATGAGTACTGGCCAGTGTGTGTGACGTTTTGACGTAGGACTTAATAATATATAATACACTAGCAACCCGTCCCGGCTTCGCACGGGGTAGACAATATTGTTGTACATTATTTTGTTCTATCGCTAATAGTTTCGGCAGCGCATTCGACGAAAGACATTTTAAGACTCATTTTTCTACACCTTCGGTTACATTGTTCAAATTTTACCAAGGATCCCTAATTTTTTTCAAAATGAAATGTAGCCTATGTCTAATTGGAAGAATGTAGCATTCTATTGGTGAAAGAATTTTTTAAATCGGCCCAGTACTTTTTGAGCCTATTCATTACAAACATACAAACATACAAAAATAGGTACAAATCTTTCCTCTTTATAATATTAGCATAGATAATCATAGACAGACAGACATTGTGGTACACCTGCAGCTCTCGGCAAGACTGACGCTCATAGATTGTAGTTTGAGGGACTTAATAAAACATTTTTCAAAATTAGTTTTATGCTTGCAGGACTTGATACCAGGGAGAGCAAGGTCAGTAGATGACCATCAGGAATACTCAGTGGTCCAGCCAAAAACAATTCAAATCATAAGATGCAAGTAAGTAAAAATGAAAATAAACATGACTTTGGTAGGTATGCGAGCCAGCAGCCAACCAAAATCCAAGGTTTGTTCAACGGATCGCTTCAAGAAATAGGCCAATTGAATTGAATTATATTTATCCAGGACAAGACCTGCAAATAATTACTTCGTTAATAAATGCAACTTATCTTACCAAGTTAGTAAAGGTAGTCAGAGGAAAATCCAAACATGTTAGTCCCAAGCAAATCTCCCTAAATTTTAGTTGGGGTTGGTAAAAACCTACTACTAAAATTTAATTAATTAAAGATTTTTGGGCTCAATGACTGAAGTGTGTGCACGCAGTGTAGAATAGTTATACAAGTTATACGATAGGTTTGTTATTTGTTATTGACCCGTTTTCTAAGCATTTGGCTTTCAGATTTCCGACGTTACATGTACAAAAACAAAGACGGAAATATTTTGATCTGACCGATAGCGTTATTCAAGTTAGTTTAAAATCGCCCTTGATGATTCCAGAGTGCAGTATTATTTACAAGTAGGCAACAGACTGAAATTTGTGAAAATATCATACATTCCATACGAAATTCTGTATTATTATGTTTTTGATCTAGGCCCAAACTAAGCAGAGTTTGTACTATGGGTACCAGATAGCTGATAGGTAAAATACTTATATATATTTTTTGTCTATATGTATGCAATAGAAATATTAGTAGAGTCTGTTCAGCTGGGCTTAATTACCTTTTTTTTTAGTGGGCAATACAATAGCGCGTCTGTTGCATTTTGATCCTAGCACAACTAGTGATGGGATCAAAACGCAACAGATGCGCGACGTTCCTTTATTTAATTTTGATGATGCAAAATGCTGACAGAAAGAAAGGGATGAGCTGCCATATAAAAATCGAAACGTTACTTCACAATTTGACACGAAAGATTTATATATATAGACTAGCTGTCACCCGCGACTTCGTCCGCGTGGTTAGTATAAAGTCATAGTTTGAGTTCGTTTAAAAGAAACTATTTTATGGTGGAAAGCGGACAACTATTGATATGTTTTCACTGTTTTTTGCGTATTTTTTGAGAGCTATTTTTCATGAATTTGCCTTAGTGGCTAAGTTGGGTTATGTATGCGTTGGTTTTACATGACCAAGTTCTGGTTACCTTAGTTTTGAGTTTGCATTCAAAACTATATAAAGTGTGTTCGAAAGATGGTAAATGCAGTTGTAGCCGATTTTTTTCAGCTGTGTTTAGTTTTGATATAATAGGTGCTTCCCGCGATTTTGTCTTAGTGGTTATCATGGGGTTTTTTGTAAACCTTTGTGTGTATTCAAACCTGGTGACAGATGCTGCGGTAGCTGATTTTTTTTTAATGTTTTTTGCGTATTTTGTAAAGCTCTTTTTCGTGATTTTGTTTTAGTGGCTAATTTGGGCTATCGTATTTGTTGGTGTATAATCGAATCTTGTTTTTTTAGTTTGACATGATCAAATGCGAACTTTTGAGATTCAATCACACCGTAACAACGATCGGATCTATTTGAATGTGGAATGAACATAATTTAAGTCGGTAGTTTATAAACTGCGCTATTTACTTTTTAACCAAGTACCACCCAGTCTCTGGTAGAAGCAAGAACTAATATTCATTTACTGTGGCCCGCTTACTCTATCATACATAGAATGGTAGCGACTCGCTTTGCCATTCACCAATGCTTTTATCCCCTGAAATGTTTGTCCACGAGCGTCCACACTGTCCATGCGCCAAAAAAAACAAGGGTGTCTGGCACCACTGCATGCAATAAACATCAACTAGCAGACAGACCTTTAGTTATATACATCTTGTTTGGGTTGAAGCCAGGCTCGTTGCTAGGAAAGTAATTTTGAAGCATACAAAATACCCCCAAATGATGTAAAAGTGTTTTGTAGCTTTGAATCACCAAACAGCACATACAAATCCTGGTTACGAGCTTGTACTTGAATAGGTTGAAGTAATAAAGGTGTACCATTTTTATTCAACTGTTGATGTAAAAATTGTGTTTTATAATTAACAAACACTCGTGTTATTTTATTTTATTTATTTATTTATTTGTAAACAAATTACATACAAGTAAAATTAAGACTAAATACATAATACTTGTAACATAAACTAAGGTACATTGAAGGCAGAGACTAGAATACATTGGACACAAAATCTGATAACAAATAATAACTGGCACCCATATACATAATCTTGACCCCACACTAGGATTCCCTGTGTCGTGGGTATCAAAACTACATAGTACAGGTACCAGTCACATTTGTATGCACTACAGACTATTGAATACAATAAGTATACATACTAATAACTACACTTCAGATGAAACAAGTCTTAATTTAGGAAAAGGTACACTATACTCCACGCTAGGTTTACCTGTGTCGTGGAGTTTAGATGCCTATATTTACAGCTAGGAATGTTTTGCATAAGGCCAACTAGGAAGGTAAAAGTACATGTTATTATCCAGTAGTAAAAAACTACTGAGTACGTACTTAATGTATAAATACTAACTACCTACAAGCGAAAAACTGATCGGAAAAAGATCAGGTGTATGGAAATATACATGGATGAATAACTTTATTAGTACACTTGTCTTATATTTTATAAATACATGTTTTAATTATTGTAAGTTTATCTGTGTAAATGAAGTACATACTACTAAGGGATAAGTTATGTAGTTAAAATAGAAATGTTAGTTCATTTATTAAAAATACATGGGTGGTAATGAACTAGAATGAGATGATGGTCACAATAACAATGTAGGTAGTTCGAAGATGAGGAGATCAACATTATAATAGATCCTCTGTTTCATCGTATGTTAAGTTAAGAAGCCAATCCTTAACTGTGCGTTTGCATTGCATTTTCAAAAGAGGATAGATCTCAATCTTCCGGCTAATTTTATTATATAATAATTTACCTATAATGTATAGATGTCTACCAGCAAAAGATGTTCTATGCCTTTCAATTACGAAAATTCGATCTGTTCTTCTTTTAAGAGCCAAATTATTATTGCATTCCAAGGCTACATAAGAATGTGTTCTTAGAATAGCTCGAAGCACGAAGAGCCGCCGGACCGAGAGAACTTTGCATTCAGCATACAGGGAAGTTGTTGGATATGTGAAGCATTTGCCAGTCATCACCTTCAAGATGGCTCTTTGCGCCCTCTCCAGTTGCAAAAGGGTTGTCTTATGAGTCGAACCCCAAGCAGCAATGCAGTAAGATAGTAATGATTGAGCAATAGAGAAGTAGACGGTCCTAAGAACTGGAGGGGGAGCTATATTTCTTAATATTTTAAAAATATACAACAGTTTTCTAACATTTGAGCACACTCTCTTTACGTGCTCATGCCATGAAAAGGTGCTATCCAGAACCACACCTAGATACTTTATACTTGAAGCTCTATCAAGATGGGGGCACCTACAGTTTCTAGTAGCCGGGAGGCAGGTGTGAGCCTTAATATAGAAAGAAGCAGGAGGCAGGGAGTTTGATACCATAGCAAAAGGCAGATAAAGTGTTTTCCCAAAGTTAAGTGTTAGGTGGTTAGCTGTTAACCAGAGAAGAACCATGTTTAATGCCTTCTCAGCATTTGCCTGGACCTCAGTCCAAGTGTGACCCCTGACAATAAGAGCTGTATCATCAGCATATGAAACGATGCTGCAGGAGTCCAAACGTAATTGGCACAGTTGATTTATGTATACCAAAAACAGAGTTGGTCCCAGAATACTGCCTTGGGGGACTCCAATGGTAAGTGGTAATTCGGAACTAATATTGCCATCGATCTTGACACATTGGCAGCGGTGGGCGAGATAGTCCTCGAAAATGCGGAGGGCATGTCCACGAATACCAATTCCCTCAAGCTTATTTAATAAAATGGGGATAGACACGGTGTCAAAGGCCTTTGTTAGGTCGAGGAACACACCTACGCACTTTTCCTTACTGTCAAGTATCCTAGTTACGACCTCAGTAAGAAAAACAACCGCATCTTCAGTGGATTTCTCTGGACAGAAGCCGTACTGATTTTCAGATATAATATTATTGAGCTGCATGTATTTAATTAATCGAGTGTTCAGGATTTTTTCGAGAATTTTAGAGAAGGCTGTCAGTATCGAAATAGGTCGATAGTTATTGACGCTAGTACGATCCCCATTTTTAAACACAGGGTGAACCAGTGCTTTTTTGAAGGCTTTCGGAAACACACCAGTAGATAAGCAAAGATTGCTAATGTGCGTGAAAAGAGGGACCAGTTTTATTCGGGAAGCTTTGATGACGTCAGAAGAAATGCCGTCACATCCAACTGCACACTTACTTCTGAGATTAATTATAATCCGATTCACCTCGTCACAGTCAGTGTCAACAAGTCCAAAGGAATTAGAAAGTGTAGAATCAGGGAGGATATGCGTTGGAAGTTCAACATTTGGAGCGATGTCAGAGTTGAAATTAGAGGCTAAAGATTGGCCAATGCCAGCAAAGAAATGGTTAACTTTATTTACTGCGTGAGTCGGATCAGTGCCAATCTGTAAGAGTTCTTTTAAGGGAGATTTCGTTGTAGAATAAACAGTGCGTTTGATCACATTCCAAGTAGCTTTAGGGCTATTTTTAGCCTTTTCAAACTCTGATAGATCATAGGCTCTTTTAATCTTTTTTAATAAATCATTGCAAAAGTTTCTATAACGTGAGTAAGTTATTTTGCAAATTTCATTCCCAGGGTTCCTTCTCAGCTTCCTATGTAGATTATCACGATTTCTTATGCATTTCATCAAGCCTGGAGTGATCCAGGGCTTTATATTTTGTTTACTTCTGGGTAATCTTACCAACGTCGTATGCTTCTTGATTATGCTAGAGATTGTGTCTACTAAGTGATTGGTGGATATATTTGCATCGTCAGACGTGTAAACAAGCCCAAAATCAAAGCTATCAATATCTATTTTCACTTTATTATAGTCAGTTTTGGTCCGGTGGGTCTGGGCTCTAGCTTTTGGTGGTACGAGTTCGATGGAAACTAAAACTGGTGAATGGTCAGTAATGCAAGGATTCATAATAAGAGTGGTAGAATTAAGTCGTGATTTCAAGATGACATGGTCAAGACACGAGTTGTTACGTGTGCAAAGATAATGGGTAGGAAGATATGCATGAGACGCTAGGAGATTTAAATAATCATCCGCACATTTTGGTTTATTATCAGGATCAATGTTAATGTTGATGTCTCCTACAATAGCAACTGTTTTAAACGAAACCAATTTCTCAACAATATCATTTAGGCTAGTAAGGAAATTATCAATAACTTTGTAAGAAGGGGATCTATAAACAGCCACAATAGCGAGATTCTTACCGAGTTTACACACCATAGCAGTACCATCAACCATGTTAGGCAATTCGATTGTATAGTTCAGATCATTATTAACATAAAGTACGATGCCATCATTCTGGTTTTTCGGGTCTTCAGAAGAGTAGGTTGAGAACCCATCCATGGAAGGAAAGTGAGTTACCTTACTTAGCCAAGCCTCTGTAAGGATGACGATGTCTAGTTTTATATCGATAGACGCAAGCAGAGTGAGCAGGGAATTAAAATTTTTATTTAAGCTTCTAATATTCATGTGAAATATTCCAAGCTTCTTATCCTTACTAGGAATGTAAGATTTGCATTCATGAGGAAGGCATTCGTGAACAACTGAAGTGCTCAGGATTTCAAGGTCTCTACTTACATCGACCAAACTATCCATTTTTTTTTTTTTTTTTTTTTTTTTTTTTCTTGAACAAACAATATACTTATCTACGAATATGTAGGTTTCTTATAGCTTAAAATAAAAGTAGGCAAGCTGCTATGTAGTTAGAAGAGCAGTGTGGAAGGCTGCCAATAAGGTTACTATAGTAATAACTATCTTTGTATACAGATTAAAGTTATCTGTGTCTAGTCTAGACTAAATACACAACCCCAAAGATCCCTTAATTTAGAAATAAAAACTTAAATAAAAATAAAAGCAGGTTCCCAACTTGGATCCTCAGACATCTATTCACTTTAGGATTTCAATTAGCGGCGGTTAGTCAGAGGAACGTCCAAATATTACAATGGCACATAGCCTGTACAAATAGGTGAGTAAAATAAAATTTGGTCAATACAAATTCCAAAAGGTGATTATAAGGTTATGTATACCTAACAGCTCCAGTGTATATTCCTACAAGCAGCTATTATGTTTGTTATGTGAGTGGGTAAGTTATAATGTTATCTCTTAAGAGTGGGTAATTAGACAGTTACACTAAGACCAGGATAGGAAAGAAACACCGGGATAGTTGTTATGTTTGTAATTAAAAGGTTCAGTTTTAGTTATTATGTTTAAATAGATACACAATTAAAAATACAAACTCGCACCAAAGGCGCCTGATTAAGTTTTTTTTTTTTTTTTTGTTTTTAAACTTAGGTACCTACCTATGTACGAATATGATTATTTTCAGGTAGTTATATAAAAAAGTTTACAGACAGAGAACAGTTAACAGGATTGGATGTGCATGGAGTAATTAACTTCTACTTACACTTTAATCGGTAGGTTAGATGTACCTAACTAAAGTAAGAGTTTGTAGCAATTATTACTTATTATACGAGAAACTCAGCGACAGCGGGTGAGTTTGATTTACATTAACATTTAGTACCAGATTATAGGCACATTTAGGTGACGCCTAGGTACTCTGATAAATAAATGTAGATAAGTATAGATAGGTATAATGTTCTAAGTATGGCTCACACTTTATTACAGTTATTCACTTGGAAAGCTTATTTTTGATGTCCGATAGCTGCGCTTCCGACCTTATGAGGATATGAGGTCCACTCTCTTCCTTGCGGAGAAATACTTGGCCGTTTGCGGTCCAACAAAAAGCGTACTGATAAGTCTTCGCTACGTCGCGTGCCAGGTAATACAGGTGGCGAGCTTTGGCAGTCAGGTGTTCCGAGACAAAGATGAGGCCTTGATCGTCTTTAAAGCCTAGGTCCTTAGAAGACAGGTGGGCAGACTGATTCTTACTTTTAGCACAGAGAAGGAAGTCTATCTTGGTGAAGGTATTGATGAACTCCACCACTAGTGTAGATTTAGTATCAGTGGACTTGCTTGGGAGGCGAAAAATGTCTCTGACTACTGTTTTGTCTAGTGGAAGACCAATTGAGCTCGATAGAGACTTCAGGGCTGCGTATAAATTATCTTTGCTCTCTTTGGGTTTTTTAGGAACTTGCCTTATTTCAACGGAAGTTTTTACAGCCAAGCGCTCAAAACGATCCACTTTATCCTCAAGTTTGACCAAATGTAAGGACATATCCTGCCTTTTGGCTTCAAGCAAATCAATTTTACCCTGCATCAACGATATCTGTTCGGTGAAATTATCAATTGACTTTACTATTTCCGTGTTTGTTGACTGTATGGAAGTGCTCTGGGATTTTAGGTCTCTTATGTGGCCTTCAAGAGTGCCCAGCCTTGAGTCCTGTCTAGTGATGAGCGCCAATATTTGGTCCAACTTAGAGTCATTACAGGGGTCAACAGGTCGACGACGTTTCGTTCTCGGAGCCACGGAAAGTCCCGGCTCTGTTTCACTCTCCAGTAGATGGGGGATGTCTGACTCTGATGAGCATTTTTCCTGCGCAAGCGGGCTCCGAATCATTAGATATGGTATGATCCACCTGGTGCTCGAATAATATCAAGTTCACTTAAAGCTGTTTGCAGTGATAATATTGGTAGGGGCTACTTAGTGCGGGTGGAATAAAATTAATTATTTTTCGCAGTAAAGTAGGTGCCCGGTATAGTGATCACTGTATTTGCACTGATATTCACTTGTATTTCGCGTAAAAACTTCTAGACCACGTAACAATTCCACAGAAAAGACATGAAAAATACTTCAGAACTTCGAAAAAGGTACTTGGTAAGTTAAATTACAGTAGAACTAATTAAAACAATAGGAGCTATTTCACTGTACGTCAACTCAGTATGACGGCGCGGGGGGGTGGGTGAAGTGGGTGTTGTTATTTCTAACCGATCAATTAAGTTAAGCAACGTCCTGCAAGGTCACCATTTGTATGGGTGATCGTGATGAGTGACATGCACATATTTTACCACTTTGGAAGTGCCTAGTGAACTATCGCCAATCTGTTTCTGGAAAACTTTTTGGGGTTTTTATTATTTATGCTGAACATTTGAGATGCTGAATTCTGGTAACTTGGTGCGGGAAGCGAGAAGTTGCTTGACGACTATATCTCTAGCTGTTAGGTTTAGTAATTTCATAGTTAAGGTTCAATAATTCCATATTTTTTTTTAATTGGCTGAAATAACTAAACCACCACTAAACAGCTAGAGACACAAACGTAAAACGTTGCAACCTATGGAGATTGCATCGTTTTATCAAGCCAGTATTAGGCAATCTGACTGTCAGCTTCCATACCATCAGGGCCAGTGGATTCTCTTCTTTGTGGCTTCATGCAGGTGGAAATCCACCTCTTGCAGGAACATGCTCGCAATGTAGGTACAGACTTACATTAGTAGCACGTGTGCCAAATCGATCGTGAAAGCAAACAATATGTGTGCTTTGCCTATAACTTGTAAAGTTCATAGTGATTGCCAACACCCTCAGGCTATGCTCGCACAAAACTCGTGCAATCATGATATGTAAGATGTATTTGAATAACGCCAAAACTACGTCACAACAGAACCCATTGCATATTACACACATTGGTCTTGATAACCCCTTTTGTGTCTAGACATAAAAGGGGTTATTAAGACCAATGTGGGAGTGTGCTCTGTATTATCTGACTTTGCGTGTCTCATTATACTCATCAGTAGTGTTTTATTTTTCATTTGCAGCCTGACTTTTTTTCTTAATTGTCTACTACACTTTAAGGTTCCGCAAAAGGAACTATAGAATACACTCGTAATTTGTAACTACCAGAAAAAAGTACAGACTTCTTCAGCAAAGGCTCTCTTATTAGATCAGGGTAACTTTATATTAAAATGAAAATATAGAATAGTAAGTAAATGATTTAATTACATCAATGTCTTTACAATTTACACTTTATTTAACTAAATTAGAGCTTTAGTCACGTTATTCAACACAAAACTACCTTACAGTAAAAATATATAACTACAAAGACATATAGCGAACTAGGTACTTATCTTTAACAATCAAGGGGTGTACCGAATCATATCGACAGTACACAGAACGAAACGATAACCTTCTCCTTCGAGTCCCAAGCCCAGAATAATCCACCGCCTCGCCTAGCCTCAGTCAGGCGACCCACATGACAGTTGATAGACAGCGCCCCCTATCGGCAATATATTTTTTTGTTTTTAGCTAAATTCGTGACTGAATTTTATAGACACAGTGCAAGAAAATAATTCGACACAAGACAACTTTAGTATTTAAAAATCAAAAAAGCCTTTTTGACAGAGCGAGCGAAGCGTCTCAGCCTTTCAGCTTTTTCCTGGCTGTCGCTGTTCGCGCCTGCAGGTCGAATCTAAAAAGTGTAATATTATGATGTTATTCTAAAATTGGTAAATATATGGATAAACAGTATAATTCTTCCACCAGTCAGATTTTTTCACGAAATGTTAAATACCTGACTAAATACAGTAAAACACAGAGAATTTACAGAACTAAATAAACTTTTTTTTCTAAGAATACCTAAAAGACACGCATACTAGAGTAACTATAAAATGAACAAGAACGGGAAACACACAATACTCATATAGATAGAGAGATTTAAGCTAATATATAATTAACTTCACGCCCTATATTATCAAAACGTTATACAATAAATTATATACATTCTCATTAAACACCCTTACTTACATATACAATACTAGAACACATTATATACTTTATTGAACTAGATTGTTGAATTTGTATGCAATTAATGGATGTTGTGTGAAACATAGTAGTATGCCTTGTGGGTAATATGGTCTAAGTTGTTTTGTGATCATACAGACAGACGGGTTTTATTACCCACAACTTTGATCCGGAACTATTTTTGGCGGGACTTTGTAGAAAAGTACTGAACCGTATAGTGAACCAAATCTACAGTTATGGAAGAAACGGGTATTTATCGCGATTACCTTTATTATTTACGGCTGTTGCAACACGGTCGACACGTCGGGAAATAATAAAAGTAATCGCGATAAATACCCGTGTTCTTCCATTAAGTATGCATAACGATCGCGTTAATTTAAAAAGTGCTAATCTACAGATCGAATGAGAGAGTACAGTATCGAGTTCAAACAAGATCGCAAAAGTTACGAGAGGCCTATTTCTTGTAAATTTTTGTATTACATCATAAGGTTTTTAAGGTTAAATATAACCTCAAAAACTATTATCTAAAGAGTCTAGTAAGCTCATGTGCTTGTCAATATAATGTGACGAAGAAAATTTTAACTTATTAATACCTATGTGGGATCCATTAGATACAAAGTTATTCAACAAAACACCTGGCCACACAGTCCTGATTACTGAACGGTGGTCCAGATGTGTTGGCCAAAATTCAAGAACCAGATTGTCACAAATGCAACTACCGACCACCTTTCTTTAAGGAATAAAGATTCTCGAATGGCGACCACGAAATGTAGGACGGTTACCCACCCGATGAACCGATGACATTGTTAAGATCGCAAGAAGTCGGTGGATGGATAGGGCTCAGAATCGTTCTTTCTGGCAATCTGGGGAGGCCTATGTCGAGCAGTGGCCTTTAGGCTTTTGAGAAATAATTACGAACTAAAAAAGAAATTGCGGTGTAACTCGTGCTTTTGTCTATCTCAAACTGGAGATAATTCATCAGTCGACCGGTCAAAGCAGTGATAAATTAAGGGCCTACATGAGGTGAAACCGAAAATGTAAAGTAGCATTTTTTTTCGTTGTATGGACGAATCCATTTATTTTTTTTGTAAAATATTACAATTAAATGGTGTAAAAAAAATATGATTAGGCTAGAAATTCTCCTCAACTCACAGGGTTCGATAAAGTTGAACGCAAAGTTTGCCAAAAACCCTCAATTTTTTTTGGATTTGAAATGGTTTTTTTCCGTTGCTGTTAGAGCCATTGCAATGAAAGTTTTGTTCCCGTTTACCTTAATAAATACGTAAAAACCTGATGTTATTGCATTTTTCTTAGTTGCCGTAGTTTTTATAAAAAAATAAAATTTTCAAAAATATAAATAGATAGGTTTCTGTACTTACTTCTCAGTACAGCCCGAGCGGCCAAGAAGGTTGGACCTATGTCAAATTTCGTGACATGACATTTCATCTCTGACTACGTAAAATATACCCTAGATTAAATCATAGCTACTACTGGTACTATAAATTTGCCACAGTGTAACATAAAACAAACTGTCACAGTATAACGAAATGACATAAAACCATCTTCATCGTACATTATGATCGATAACCTGTATTCACATCATCATCAGCCTGTAGAAGTATATATTTTATGTAGCATATAACTTATCAAGTACATTCTAGGGCACGTTCCTATCGTGCGTGACCAGCGAAGCTCAATGCTTTTGTTAAATACCACCATCTTTTGCTCAAAATAGCATGTTAGCTGTAGTTGCATAAGTAGCTATATTCCTATCTACGCAGTGCTTTCCGTCATCACCATCAGTAAGTAGAAGTCCACTGCTAGATATAGACCTCCTTTATACATTTCCATGAAAAAACAATTTGCCGATTTCCCACGATCTTTAGAATGTCATCGGTCCATTAGGTGGAGGGGCGCTCTGGTTGCTTAGCACCGGTTATATTGTCGTAGCGACCCGCTTTTTGATTCTAAAGGCCTGTGTTCAAACCCCGTCATGCACAAATTAGTTTATCTGCCAAAAAACCTATGTGCACTATGTCAGTACACTCTAACGGTGAAGGAAAACAATAAATGAAACCAACGTGAAGTAGCAAAACTTTTGAGGCACATTCATAATCCACCACACCAGCTTTAATTTTCTATTGACATGACAAGAAGAAGACTCAAAAACTAGTAGCCGATTTTAGGCCTATACAAAAATAGTGTCGATTTTGCAAAGAGTTTGGGAGCCCATTACAATGAAAAGGAAGTATATATATATATATATATATTATGGACAATCTACACTACACTATCTAGCCCTAAACTAAGCAGAGTTTGTATTATGGGAACCAGATAGCTGATGTAATACTTAAATACATTTTGTTTGTAAATACATACTTGGAAAACAATATAACATCCAGATGGAGAACAAATATCTATGATCACCACACAAATATTTGTTCTCGGTGGGGATCGAACCCACGACCTATGGCGCAGAAGGCAGAGCTACTAATAAATGAGCTGAGAGGGCTCTCATAACAATAATATCATGGGTTTTGAGTATTTTTGATTGCCGTCTTTTAAATCTGGAGATGTCTGTAATGTATCAAAATGTTATCCCGAATTCTGGAACTTTCTGTCAAAGGCTTCATGCACGGTGCGCTCAAATACCCAAATACCAAAATATATGTGCCTATTTCTATACACGCAGCAAGGAGTTTTCCAAGATTTTGCGTTTGACAGAACTTTGAAGAGTCAGTTGGGGTTGTCGAAACTCTTTGGTATAACTAATATTTTTAAATGCCGATAAAATACAATAATATAAGTCGAATAGACAGTGTTATTTCACAATGCTTCACTGATCTCCACCGCAATGAGCACCGAAGGCCTAAATGAGTGCAAAGCTTAAAGCCACCCATAAATAATTTACATTTCAATTCATTTATTTCCATAGGCATGAATTCTATGCACTAAGTTATACTTACTAGATTTACATACAGATCTGGAAGTATAACCTTTAAGATAAAAGAAAAATTTACTAAATTGGATCATAAAATTAAATGACGGAGGTATGCAGTAACAAACAATAAAACAAAACGGCTAAGCCGATTTTGATGAAATATTACTTTTCAGAAAAAAAAAGATTAAAAGGGAGAAGACGAAAGAGAAAAAAAAAGATAAGAATGTTATTGTATGAAAATTTGCCCCCCTTGCCCCCCAGGACCCCCCCTTTTGAGAGTGCTACCGGATGCCGTCGAGATAGGGGGGTTTCGATTGGGGTTTCGTATAGAAGGTTTCTTCCTGAATTGAAAAAACAAAAAAAAACCCCCCCTCTTGCCCCTTTTTTCACCCCCCCTTTCGTATCTTCCAAGCGGAGTGACTTGCAAGACTTTTTTTTGGGTCATGTAGGGAAGGTGAGATTATTTTGAAAGCAAAATAAATTTTTCCCCCCTCCCCCCTCTAGACCCCTTTATTATTAAACAACCTAAAAATGCCATATTTTTGACCCTTTTTTTCGAGTGGAGCATTGCGGCGAGCGAAGCGAGCCACCATGCAATCATGGGGAACAGTGCGGCGAGCGAAGCGAGCCGTGCTGTGACCCCCCCCAAGCCCCCCAGAACCCCCTCCTCCTAAACCCGGGGGGAGCGTTGCGGCGAGCGAAGCGAGCCGTGTTGTGACCCCCCTAAGCCCCTCAGAACCCCCTCCTCCTGAACCCGGGGGGAGCGTCGTGGCGAGCGAAGCGAGCTGCCACGCGACCACGGGGAACCATGTGACCCCCCTAAGCCCCCCAGAACCCCCTCCTCCTGAACCCGGGGGGAGCGAGCTGCTTGCAGCTCGCGCTGCACGCGACCCGGTAGTCAACGTTTGGGTTCCTTCCAGCGGTTTCGACCCGTTAAGGGTTTTGGCTTGACGTACAATTTAGGGTTCCGTATAAGGTTTTGATTGGGGTTTACTACATTGAGCAATTTGATTAAGTGTTCGACTTTTAGGGTTCCTTAGGACTTTGATTAGATCTTTATTTCACGTAGGACCTTGATTATTTTAACAATTTTAGGGTCCCTTAGGACTTTGATTGGAATTTAAACTACAATCAAGAACTTGACCATAAATACACTTTTAGGGATCTTTTGGGCTTTCTTTTGCATCTTTACTACTTTTTGGGGTTTTAAAAGTGTAAACAAAAGCCACCACACCGACGCGAGCTGCTTGCAGCTCGCGCAGCACGCGACCCGGTAGTCAACTTTTGGGTCCCTTCTAGCGGTTCCAACCCGTTGAAGATTTGGCTTTACTTAAAATTTAGGGTTCCGTATAGGGTTATGATTGGGATTTTACTACATTAAGGAATTTGATTAAGTGGTCGACTTTTAGGGTTCCTTAGGACTTTGATTGGAGTTTCAACTACACTTAGGAGCTTGATAATGTTAACATTTTTAGGGTTCCTTAGGACTTTGATTGGAATTTTACTTCACTTAGGACCTTGATTATGTAAACAATTTTAGGGTTCTTTAGGACTTTGATTGGGGTTTTACTACACTGAGGAACTTGATTCACTGATAGACTTTTAGGGTTACTTAGGACTTTCTTTACTACTTTTTGGGGTTTTACAAGTGCAAGTGTAATGTAAAACTGGGAGCAGCACACCGACACGCGAGCTGCTTGCAGCTCGCGCACACGAAAAAACGAGTTAAGGGGCTGACGTATGGAAAATTTTCATACAAACGGAATACCAAAATGATTTCTAATTAAGACAGATTTACACTATATTATTGTAATAATTGTATTTGCATAGTATTTATCTAGGTTCCTCAACAGTTTTTATTTCAAATTACTTACCTAAAATGAAATAAACACCAATCGCATTTTGCACATTTTTATGCTAAACTTATCAAGTTTTCTACCTATTGGTTTCGTACTAAAAACAACAATATCTTACGTGTTTTTTGTTAAGGAACCTAGTTTATATTGTCTAGTTACAGAATAACAGTACTATGTGTGAAGAATACAAAAAGTTTTCAGTCATCATTTTTGATATTACGGAACACGATCAAATTCATGGCATTTTCGAACGGCTACTATTGCTATCGCGCACGCACGGCGCGGGTGGCGGGGTGCAGGGGGAGGAACTGCTTGAAGCACACGGGACACTTCGGTTGTGTGTGTGAATCGCTCGGACTTCGGGCTAGTTAAATAGGTACCTACACTGGCATAAAACATAATGCTTAGATATTTGATAATTGTTAGTTTAGGAAGGGTACTAAGTGAAGATGGGAAGTACTAAGTACCTAGGTAGGTTGTAGGTTGGGTAAACGAAATCAAGGTGCAGCACTAGGTCAAAAAGTCTGCCGAAATTTCGAAAAAAAAACACATAGCCAACATTTCGACTAAAACAAACTTATGAACCATTAATTTCAACAAAATACATATTTTTTTTGTTAATTTATGTGGAGCTACCGCTCATCATCAGTTGGAAATATTGATAAAATGTCTAAGAAAAATTACAACAAACTATTTTTTTTCTTTATTTATCTGGAGCTCAAAAAACTTCTACCGCGCATCGTAAGGTGGAAATATTGATACAAAGACTAGTAAAAATTTGAACAAAATATTTCCATGTTTTATTTTTCTGGAGCTCAAGAAATAGACTTCTGCTCAACGTCAGGTAGAAATATTGATAAAACGACTAAGAAATATAAAAAACTTTTATTTATTTGTAGTTCAAAAAACTGCTACCACTCAACGTCCGGTGGAAATATTGATAAAAAGACTGAAAAATACTTGAACAAAATAGTTTTTTTTATATAACTGGAGCTCAATAAACAGAGTACCGCTCAACGTCTGGTGGAAATATTGATAAAAAGACTTGGAAAAATTTCAGCAAAATATTTTTTTTCTTTATTTATCTAGATCTCAAAAAATCGACTACCGCTCAACGTCAGGTGGAAATAAAAAAATTGAACAAAATATTTCTGTTTTATTTTTCTGAAGCTCGAGAAATAAACTACTGCTTAGCGTCAGGTGGAAATATTGATAAAACGAATATGAAATAAAAAAATACTTTATTTATTTAAAAAAACTGCAACCACTCAACGTCCGGTGGAAATATTGATTTAAAAAAAAGTAGAAAGTTTTCAACAATTTTTTTTGTTTTATTTATCTGGAGCTCAAAAACAGACTGCCGCTCAATGTCAGGGGGAAATATTGATAAAAAGACTGAGAAATATTTAAAAAAAAATTTTTTTTTCTTTATTTATCTGGAGCTCAAAAATATTGATAGAAGGACTCAAAAATATTGATAGTGGAAATATTGATAGAAGGACTTAGAAATATTTAGACTTATTTCAACAAATATTTTTTTCTTCGCAATCATTCGTGAGTTTTGTGCGAAAGCCGAGGTCCATGTAATTGTAGGTCGATGTTCGCAATCGTTTTTTTGCGAATGTAAATAAGCAGAATAAAAGCTTCCTAACTGCCCAACGAATAAAGTATATTTTTAAATGCAGTCACATTATTAGACGTTCTGTACTTTGGTAAGTGAGCCGCTTTGCGTGTTTTTTATTGCTGTGTGTGTGTGTGATCGATAAGGTCTGGCGAACCACACCCCACCTGATGTTGAGCGGACCTCCACCCATGATCTTCAACTGTAACGTCATGACTGGTTTTGAACCCACGCCCCCCAACCGCTAGGCCGATGATGTCTGGCGAACCACACCCCACCTGACGTAGAGTCCGCCCCACCCATCATCTATTACTGTAACGTTATCACTGATTTTGAACCCGCACCCTCCAACCACTAGGCCGATGAGGTCAAGCGAACCACACCACACCTGATGTTGAGCGGACTCCCACCCATCATCCTCTACTGGAACTTCATCAACCACAACGCCATCGCTTCGCGCCGGGGTCAATGGCTCTCTCAACTCAACTCGGAGTCAATGGTTCTCTTTACTCTTCTTCAATTTGGTCCAGAACCCGCACAAACCCCACCTGATGAATAAACTCACTCGTATCATGTTAGAGAATTCCCTGGTGTCTTTTCTAAACGCGTAAATAGCTACTCTGAAGGTTCTTTATCGGTTCAGGAATGTTGTTTTTTTTCACTTTATTCTAGCACTCAGGGCATGACCAATCCTTGCTTATTGAATACTAGAAAAGCGAAACAAGCAAGCAATAAGCTTAGAGGGTTAGTCAGGTAATGCAGCCACAAAAAATAAAAACATAAAATTGTAGGGTGCAAAAAGTCAACTCTCTTTAACCAGATTTGAACTCCCGCCCACCTCGTCCTCTCAGGTGTGAATCCGCACGCCCTAGCCACTAGCCTATCTGACGCTTACACCCATTTTCACTAACGACGATCAAGGAGTCACCTCACTAAGTAACGCCTAGTCTAGGCAATTCCCTAACAAAATTTTTCCTTTCACCAATCGATTTTCACTAGTTGAATCCTACAGTAGGAGTTGCCTAAATTTTTGACAATTGTCTATGATTTTGTTTGTTTTGTTGTCAGCATCCGAGTGTTTGACGTTTCACATTATGTGAATTTGTAGTCTGTGAATACAAAACAAACATAAAAAAAATCATTCGTAATTTCATAACGTAATTTGGCTCATTTTCTGTTTCTTCTGGTGATATTTAACTAACAAGTAACATCCTAAAATGTCAACGAATAAGCGTAAGCGCTCTGCTAACTTCAACGAGGATGAGAAATTGAAGTTATTGTAATAAACCGTCGGCACTCATGTTATTTAGACGTAGACGTAGCTTTATTTAAATTATCTGAAACGGCTGACACTAAACACACATTTATTAGAAGTAAAGCTCTTTGTGAAGGGCTCGTCCGGGGTAGGGGTTCGTAGGTGGTAGTACTTACTACCACCATGCCTATTTCTGCCGTGAAGCAGCATTACTGTGTTTCGGTTTGAAGGGTGTGGGTGCCGGTGTATTTACAGGCACGTGAGGCTGAATATCTGTATGCCTCCAGTTGATGGACGCAGGGCAATGCATCGTAGGGCAGGCAGGTTCCTGACGTGCGTGACCTTCGAGGCATTGCTTTCATATAGGCGATGGTTACCACTTAATATCAGGTGGGCCATATGCTTGTTCCATCAAATAATCACATAAAAAAAGCACATTCTGTCAGTCAGTTTAGGTGAGTTGCCTAACATTACGCCACGCTTAATCAATGTCATAACTTTAGGCAGCGCCTAACGCCGTAGTCATCGCCTAAAGGTTAAAAAAAAAAAAAAAAAATATTTAGGCATCCGATTTAGGCATCGCCTAGGTTTAGTGAAAACGGGTGTTAGTAACGTTGACGAAATTAGGCAATGCATAAAAATCGTTATCAGTGGCTGACGCACACGCACAAGCGCGGCACTATGGTTGGCACTATGGTTGGATTCACGTATAGAAGTAGCGCGTCACACGAGCGCCTGTGTGTGTATACTACTATTATAATATTCCGTGGCGCCCGCATCAAATGAATAGAGATAGCTATATTCGGAGCAATTTTTGCCCGCGCCTCGAATTGAAGTTGCGAGCTGCATCCGTCACCCTCTTAATATCTAAACTTAAACATTACGGCATTCTAAATCGCTCCATTGACTTATTACAATCGTACTTGACTGATAGAGTCTTTAAAGTTGATGTGGGCGGTGCGAGATCTTTTGGGTCAGTTATCGACATAGGGGTGCCACAAGGTTCGATATTAGGTCCTTTCTTGTTTCTAGTGTACGTAAATGACCTCCCTTTTTTGGTCAAAAAACTATGTGAAACAGTACTATTTGCTGACGATACCTCATTAATTTTTAAAGTCGATAGATAGAAGGCTAATTACGATGACGTTAACGCATCTCGGTCGTAAATACTTAACTGGTTTAATAATCTTTTACTTAATGTTAAGAAAACTCATAAGTTTTATGAAAAAATATTTTTTGAGTGTCAGTTCTAAGTATAAAAATCTTAATGCGGTTTACAGAATACATCTATTTACCAAGCTTCATCAGTACCTATAGCTTTTATAGTTTTGTAAGTACCATACTTCAAGCAAATAAATTATTTCATTTCATTTCATTTTTTCGAAAAAAAGTGTGACATACGGATGGACAGACAGACAGACATGACGAATTTATAAGGGTTCCGTTTTTGCCATTTGGCTACGGAACCTTTAAAAAATACAAGTGCTCATTCACCGACTACCGACATTTATGAACTTGCAACTCACTCTGGTTTTGCATAATATGAGGAAAATGTCTTCTTGGTGGAAGGTTTCTTTTATTAAATCTGTGTGAGGCTGGGGCTATTTGCTTGTTTTTTTTTTATTCAGCCTGGTCTGTCCCACTGCTGTGTGTGTGTGCTTTAAAAAATACCGCACAGCTTGCCATTGTTATCACCAATCCTGGATGAAAAATATGCAATGGAAACTCTGCGACGGGAATCAGCTAACATAACAATTGGGTTATATTTATTTACTGAATATCTGTCTGTGTTTTTGTCTAACGAAGCGTATTCTAGTCAACACATTGTAATGTCGTGACAAATGTCAGACCCAAGCACAGAATAAGTAATAGTTGGTATCAAATACATGAATTCACAGCTCAGGTCAGGCAACGCCATCTTTATTTTAAATTTTTCCAACTTTCCGGTCGTGTTTTGTTTTTAGACCAGAGTATAGCGGAGGCTTAATGCTGACAATGTTTGAAGAAATTGGCCAGTGTCAAAGTTCGGTGTTCTGTGAATGAATTCCTCGTCGGATCTGAATCCGATTTTCTCGGTGTTAGCGCGTACAATACTACTAGTGTGTGATTCAAATAATAGTGTAATTACTAATAGTGGTATTGGTGGTAGTATTTCACCTAAAAACGCTAAGCTGACCTTGCAATTACATGTATTTCTACGCGAGCGATTTACGTTGTGTCTAATGTCACACCCATCAAGATATAAATACGTTTGTAATTAGTGTGTATCGACTACTAAGTTTTGAAAATGTGGCTTGAACCATTGCAGGTGGCAGGGACCCACTGTGCTATATACGAAGCATATTATCACCAGGTGAGAAAACAATTTTTAGATGAACCATACTCCTGTGTCTTTGGGTGCTTATCTTTGAAATAATAACTACACATAATAATACAGTTGAATACACTCAGTGACTATTTCTTTGTCCAACTTTCACAAAATAACTGTATGTAGTTATTTTGTGAAAGTTGGACAAAGTAGGAACATACAGAAACAAATTATTAGGAATCTTCAAATCTGTTCTGTTCCGTACAAATGAGGCCTAACTTATAAGTGTGCTTATACAATAAGAATACCTACAGTCTTTTCTTTTCCATCAAAATGTTTCTTCTCATAATTTGAATTGTTCTGTGTAACGAGTCGTTTTCGCCGTTACAGGTGCTGATAAATTTTGTTCAAGAAATTAATAATATTTCGTTTGTTTACGTTTCGTAAAGTAGGACTCAATGCCTTTATTCTTCTTCTTTGGAATATTAGCTTCGTGTCTGTCATAATACAGTAATGACAGTGACAGCTGACACTACAAGGAAGCAGCGCTGTTCAGTTGACAGATTCGAAAGCGATTTTTTTAGCTTGGTGTAAATCAAGAAGCAGGCTTTGCTTTCTCTCCGCCCGGTCTGACGAACAACAATGTCGGATCGTAATTTTTATTTTAAAAATTATTAATCTGTAAAAATCAGGTTGATTTTAATAGATATTGTTATCATGTTTTGTGAAACAATACTGGAATTAGTTTTCTGGATTTTTATCCGTTAATTTGGTTCTTTCGGTGAGTTTTGAGTTTTGGAATCTCGTGGTATTTTTACCTCGAATGTTAGCTTAATGGAAGTCTTTAATTGTTTTAGATTTTAAACACGATCTTCATCGTTTCTTCATCATGCCGCCCTGGTTCATAAAGGGACATTTATAAGAAAAAATAGCGGTATGTATTTTGACAAATTCCTTAACAAAGGCACACGTTCGTTTCTTATTTGGATAAATTGGTAATTATTCTTTGTTCTCTTTGTTCTAGCTCTTCGGCGCTATTTTTTAAAAAACTATTTTTTTAAAAAAACTATTTTTTAAAACTATTTTTCTAGTTTTCAAATTTATCCTTGGAACATAAATTTATAGAAATGACCACGCGTTGGAGCTGAGTCATATTAGTCCCCTTTTTACATTCATTCACCCTTCATTTTGACCCCTTGCTGAACACTACGGAGGAGCCAAGCTGGTTCGCAACCGGAGTCCCCTACCGGACCACTCACCTCGGCCTCCATGGTTTTACTATAGGGACGATTCGTATTAGGCTTTTGGGTTTGTAAAGCTCAAACCAACAGGTATTTCAAACAATTCTTTATTTTTAATTTAAACATTCATTCGATGCAGTAACAACAGCGTACAACTTTTAGGCTAAATAGTAAACTCTAAATAAAATAACTATAATTAAGAAGTAACCTTTGGATATAAACTTAAATTTACAACTATCAAGATTCCACGGACATAACAAAAAGTTTTGAATAAACCCCATCTTTCCCAAATTTTACAGTGTTCTATTTTATCCCCCTTTCCTTAGATTAAAGGTCTAGTGACGCGTCTGACTCTCTCTCTATCCAGGTAAATTTATTTTTCTATTAGCAGTAGGCTATCTGGCGCCCGAATATTTTTGTTCTTTGTATTTCTTTAGTGATAGCCCTACATTTGATTATTTTATTACAAATCGGCTCCCACATCGGAGACCTATTACATTCTTTCATTATTACATCACAATTGTCGCACAGCGAACAGGGACTTGAAGTGGTTTCTTGAGGTTTTACTGTCTGTTACTGCATCTTACTTTTTTGTAAACTTTGTTACAACATTTACAGTTTTTTGGTGAATTTGTAAAAACCAATTTTTGATATATTTGGTAATATTTCTTTAGAAACTTTTTAGTGCAATTATTATTATAATTTGATAACTTTGTTTATACATTTGTGCCTTTTTTGCGCAATGTTATTTCTCTAACAGAACTACTATAACTCAGGTTATTTATCCGTTTATGTGTACTTTTCTACAGTGAACTTTATGAATTTGTTATACATTACCCGCTTGATGTTAATGATTTAGACAAAGCTGTCTAAATATTCTTGTATCACCATACAAAAATAAGGATAATTGTTTACGGATGTTTTAAGTGAACCTTTATTGTATTCTTAAGGTATCTTTAGGAAGTGTTCCTTTACATTTCTATAAGTTAATATTAGTTATAACTTTATTGTGAGTGGTTATTGCATCTTTTGAATAATTTGACTTTAAACAACTTAACTTAAATAATTTAAAACTTAAATAACAAATAAACTTTTACACTTTAAATATTTAAAAAATTTTGACTTAACTTTTACATTGAAATATTCTACAACATTTTGATTTTGGAGTTTTTGTCTGTGAGTTATCATGGATAAAGCGGTTCAGTTTCCATCTACTTCTGTGGATAGTCACACTACATTGGGTTCGATAGTTAATAAGCCCGCACCGATTTCTGTGGAGCTTCCATTGAACATGGAGAGTGTAGGAATGACGGGGTTCCCGGATCCTTTCTTGAATACTGATTTGCCTGCTCATAGTTCTTCTACTGCTGGTCAAAACTTACCATCTTTTAATGCGATGAATGATTTTGTTCGAAAAAATTTGCCTGCTTCAAGTAATAAGTTGCCCGACTTGAAGAGAAGCCGGATTATTTTTGAAGGGAAAACTTGTGTTCGTGAGTTTATTACCCAGGTTGAGGAATACTTTTTGTACAAAAACTTCGATGAGTCTTTGTTGGTTGGTTCATTTTCGGATTTACTTTCTGGTTCTGCCGCCAAGTGGTTCCGTACCATTCGATTTAATATAGCTTCTTGGTCTGAGCTTAAGGTTGCGTTGCTCAAGCGTTTTGATAAGCTTGAATTCGATTACTTTCTGGAGTATGAACTTCGTACTCGAAAACAAAAACTTAGTGAGTCGCTTCCGGACTTCATTACTGAACTTATGGATATGGCTAGTCGTCTTGCTACCCCTATTTCGGAGTCTGTGGTCATTACCATTGCTAAGCACAACATGCTGTCGATCTATACACCTTATGTGGTAGGTAGACATATTTCTTCATTAGATTGTTTTATGAATTTAGGAAAAGAATTAGAGATTTTTGTTAATAGGAAGTCTATTAAGGAACAGTTTAAGCCTTTCAAGGTGGAGAAGATTCAGTCTAGTGCTGTTAAAACTGAAAACCCCCTTTGCTTGAAGTGTCAGTCTCCTGGACATACCTACAAAGATTGTACCACCATTCCTGGTATGGTTTGTTTTAAATGCAAAAAATTGGGTGTTATCACAAAGTTTTGCGATGTGTGCAATTCGGAAAAGAAAAACTCTTCGGAGTCAAAAAACTGATTAGGCATCATCGAGTACCAGTTTCTGAGCAAACTTCGGCTGACTCGATGAAGAAAATTGTTAGTCACAGTCTTAAACCGGATGATACCATTATTAAAAAAGAATTTTCTGATTGGTTAAAATATTTAAAAACTTTTTTTGGCGTTTATAAGGCTTCACCTGTACTTTTTGTTAAGAATAACGATTCAAGACCTTTTTTACAATTTTCTATTGGTAATCAAAAATTTTCAGGATTATTAGATAGTGGTGCTAATACTTGCGTTCTTGGTGCGAATGCTCACAAGCGATTTTTGGAATTGGGTTATGAGATGGAACATATACCTCAGTCTGTTCACGATTCTGCTTATACTGCGGACGGATCTGCTCAGAGAGTTATAGGTGCTATTAATCTTCCAGTTACTTGCGATAATGTTACAAAAATTGTTAAATTCATGGTTATACCTTTATTCGATTATGAGTTTATTTTAGGATTTGACTTTTGGATAAAATTTGACCTTGCTAAAGATTTATGGAAAAATATAGTTTTTGTTGATGATTATAATAAAATTCAAACTTGTTCAGTTACTTCAGCTGTTGAATTAGCTCCTTCTGAGAAACAACAACTTGATAAAACAATTTCACTTTTTGAAGATATTTCATATGAAAAGAAAGGTTTAGGTCTTACTCACCTGATCCAACATAAAATTAATGTTACTGGAGAACCGTTTAAACAAAGATATTGGCCGTTGAGTCCTGCTAAACAAAAGGAACTTTTTGATGAAGTGGAAGTTTTACTTAAGGAAAATATTATTCAACCTTCTAAATCTCCTTGGAGTTCACCTGTTTTGGCTGTTGAGAAGAAAGATGGTAGTACACGATTATGTTTAGATTCACGTCGTTTAAATTCAATTACGATTAGAGATTCTTATCCTCTTCCGTATCCTTCTAAGATACTGGATAGTTTGCGAGGAGCTCGGTTCATTACAACTATTGATCTTTCTAAAGCTTTTCTTCAGATAGCGCTGGAAGAATCCTCGCGTGAAAAGTGTGCCTTCGTAGTGCCCGGAAAAGGATTATTTGAATTTGTTAGGATGCCTTACGGATTAACTAACGCCCCCGCTGAATTACAGAGGCTAGTGGATAAATTATTTGGATTTGAATTTGAAAATGTATTGTTTTGTTACTTAGATGACTTAATTTTGGTTACTGATAACTTCAAAGATCACATAGAATATTTAAATAAAATTTATAAAACTCTTAAAGATGCTGGTTTAACAGTTAATTTAAAGAAATGTGCCTTCTGCAAAGAAAAACTTCGTTATCTTGGTTATATTGTTGATAGTAAAGGTTTACATACCGATCCTTCTAAATTAGATACCATTGAGAATTTTCCTCGCCCTGAAACTGTTAAGGAACTTAGAAGTTTTCTTGGTTTATGTTCATATTATCGTAGATTCATTGATAGATTTGCTGATATTGCTTCTCCTCTTACTAAATTGACGGCTGGTAGCAAGAATTCTAAAAGATCTCTTATTTGGAATGATGAAGCGGAAATTGCTTTTCTTAGATTAAAACATGTTTTAGTTACCTCACCCGTTTTACAATGCCCTAATTTTGAAAAACCATTCTTTTTACATTGCGACGCTAGTTCTGTTGGAATTGGTAGTGTTTTGAGTCAGGAAGACGCGGATGGTAATCAACATCCGATTGCATTTTATTCCCGTTCATTGAACAAATGCGAACGTAATTACAGTACCACGGAACGTGAATTGTTAGCGATTTTAGATTCAATAGAACATTTTAGACCTTACGTTGAAGGAATGGAATTTACAGTAATTACTGATCATGCTAGTTTACAATGGTTATTAAAATTGAATAATCCAAGCGGACGTTTAGCACGTTGGGCTGCTAGAATTTCTCAATTTACATTTAATGTTGTTCATAAAAAAGGTTCCTTACATTTAGTTCCTGATGCATTGTCAAGAATTGAAGTCACATCATTATTAATTGCCCCCATTCAAATCGTTTCCCCCGATGAAGATATTGAAGATTCTTGGTATAAGAAAGTGTTCATTAATTGTCAAAAATTTCCTACTAGATATAAAAATTTTAGAGTCGAAAGTAATGTTTTGTATAAGTTTTGTAAAAGTAAATTTAATCCCAATAGTCGTTTGAATTGGAAAATAGTTATTCCTAAGGAAAATATAATTGATACTATTAGATCCAATCATGATGATATTAATTCAGGTCATCTTGGAATTCATAAAACTTTAAAGAAATTAAAACAACACTATTTTTGGAATGGAATGTTTAATGATATTCAAGGTTATATTAGATCTTGCGATATTTGTAAAGCGTATAAGCATAGTACGTCCCCCCCTTTTGGTATTATGGTTAATCCTAAAAAAGTAGATCATCCCATGGTCATGCTTTCTGCAGACATAATAGGAATTTTGCCTAAAAGTTATTCTGGTCATAAGTATATACTTTCAGTAGTTGATGTTTTCACTAAATTTTGCTGGATTTTTCCTTTGGTTAAAGCTACGACCTTATCAATTTGTAGATTATTTGAAAAAGAAATATTTCTTAAATTTGGCTGTCCTAAAATTTTAGTTTGTGATAATGGAACTCAATTTACTTCTAAATATTTTGTAGAATTTATGAAAAGTTACAATATTGTTAAAATCTTTTATAATACATTGTATACCCCTCAGAATAATCCTGTGGAACGGTATAATAAAACGGTAGAAACTTGTATCTCATGTTTTGTTAGAGATGATCAACGCACTTGGTCAAAATTTTTACCTCATGTTCAATTAGCTTTGAATAACAGTGTTAGTCTTGCCACTGATTTTACACCTAATTTTCTCATGTTTGGAAGAGAACTCATTTTTGATGCCTCTTTACACCGTTTTAGTAATTCTTTAGAAAATTTGTCACAAGTTGAGATGGGAGAAAGGAATTCTTTTGCTTATTCTCTTAAATCACTTGGTGATGTTTATGTTAAAGTTCAAGCTCATTTATTAAAAGCTTATAAGCGTAATGCGCGTTATTATAATATAGGGAGGAAAGCCATTTCTTTTGCTGTTGGTGATATTGTTTGGAGAAGGAGTTTTGTTCAATCTAGTGCCCCGGCATATTTTTCGGCTAAGTTTGCACCTAAGTTTGTTAAATGTGAAATTATTGATAAAGTTTCTGATAACGTCTATATTTTGAAAGATTTAAGTAAAAATACTTCCGGTCGTTACCATGTTAAAGATATTATAAAATACTAATTTTTGGATTTACACTTTAAACTTGAGTTTGATAACGTTAGGAGTTAGGCCTCTGTATGAGAAGAATGAGAATTGATGTATGAAAGGTTAGTGTGATTATGGCCTTGTATGATGATGTAGTGTATGGTTAACTTCGACAACATTAAATTTTGAGATTTTAAAGTTCTAAATTAAAGCTTAGGTAATTTTGTTTCACCACATTCATTTTTCCAACATCAAAAGATCTTATGTACATTTGTAAATTTGTTTAGAGGATATTTTGTCCTTGAATTTGTTTTGTTTTGTGTTGTTTATACAACTTAGTTATATTTGTTTGCTTAGAACGTTTCGTGTTGTTCTCACAACCTAAATGTTTATGTTTTTTGGGTATTTTTGTGTTGTTCATAGTTTAGTTTCCCGGATTTGACAACAATTGGTACCACCCTGATTTGACATTCACGTATTGGGATTTTTTCTGCCATTTGGTGCGGACCCCTAAAGTGATAATTTGATTTGTTAGATAGTCCTCGGATCTTCCTCCGGTTCTATAGTTTCGTTTGTTTAGATAGTTCTTGGACCTTCATCCAGTTCTATAATTTGATTTGTATTATTGTGCCTGGTAAGTTGGTGGAGATATGCCAATCACAATATGCAAATATTTTGTTTCCTTAGTTCTCGGATTTTCCTCCGGTTCTATGTTTTTTTGTTCTGTTGTGCCTGGTAAGTTGGTGGAGTTATGCCAATCACAATAGACAAATTTTACACGTTTTTGGTAGGATGTCTGTGTTCGGAAATTTTGGTAGGGTTACGCCGATCACAGTACATTTCTCATTTTTTCCACACACTTTTGGTGTTGTGATTTTTGAACTTGCACGGCCTTTGCTGTGAGGGTTTCCTCGTTTTTAGCGAGTGGAGAAGTTAGGAATTTATGAGTCGGTGACGAAGGAGTCCAACCGCACTTTATAAAGGAGTTTCGGAATTTAAGAGTCGGCGACGAAGGTGTCCAACCGCACTTTAAAGTAGATTATAGAGTTAATAGTTATAGTATTGTTTTAAGAAAATCTATCATTTTCTTTTGTTCTTTTGCTTTGTTGTTTGAATGATTCCTAGAGTCTTAAGATTCTAGTCGGATTTCTACAGCAAAAAGCCTAAGATCGTTTTCTTGGTTTGTTCTATTTTGTATTATTAGCATATTTTTGGTAGAGTCTTTAGCATATTTTTGGTAGAGTCTTTAGAATATTTTTGGTAGAGTCTTTAGAATATTTTTGGTAGAGTCTTTAGAATATTTTTGGTAGAGTCTTTAGAATATTTTTGGTAGAGTTTCAATTAAATTAAATTTAAATTTTTTGAACGTTTTGGATTTGTTTTGATGCTTTTCTTATGTTTTGGCATAAAAGAAAGTAGACTTTCTTTTATTTTTTTGGGATAGTATGTAATGTAACGAGTCGTTTTCGCCGTTACAGGTGCTGATAAATTTTGTTCAAGAAATTAATAATATTTCGTTTGTTTACGTTTCGTAAAGTAGGACTCAATGCCTTTATTCTTCTTCTTTGGAATATTAGCTTCGTGTCTGTCATAATACAGTAATGACAGTGACAGCTGACACTACAAGGAAGCAGCGCTGTTCAGTTGACAGATTCGAAAGCGATTTTTTTAGCTTGGTGTAAATCAAGAAGCAGGCTTTGCTTTCTCTCCGCCCGGTCTGACGAACAACAATGTCGGATCGTAATTTTTATTTTAAAAATTATTAATCTGTAAAAATCAGGTTGATTTTAATAGATATTGTTATCATGTTTTGTGAAACAATACTGGAATTAGTTTTCTGGATTTTTATCCGTTAATTTGGTTCTTTCGGTGAGTTTTGAGTTTTGGAATCTCGTGGTATTTTTACCTCGAATGTTAGCTTAATGGAAGTCTTTAATTGTTTTAGATTTTAAACACGATCTTCATCGTTTCTTCATCATGCCGCCCTGGTTCATAAAGGGACATTTATAAGAAAAAATAGCGGTATGTATTTTGACAAATTCCTTAACAAAGGCACACGTTCGTTTCTTATTTGGATAAATTGGTAATTATTCTTTGTTCTCTTTGTTCTAGCTCTTCGGCGCTATTTTTTAAAAAACTATTTTTTTAAAAAAACTATTTTTTAAAACTATTTTTCTAGTTTTCAAATTTATCCTTGGAACATAAATTTATAGAAATGACCACGCGTTGGAGCTGAGTCATATTAGTCCCCTTTTTACATTCATTCACCCTTCATTTTGACCCCTTGCTGAACACTACGGAGGAGCCAAGCTGGTTCGCAACCGGAGTCCCCTACCGGACCACTCACCTCGGCCTCCATGGTTTTACTATAGGGACGATTCGTATTAGGCTTTTGGGTTTGTAAAGCTCAAACCAACAGGTATTTCAAACAATTCTTTATTTTTAATTTAAACATTCATTCGATGCAGTAACAACAGCGTACAACTTTTAGGCTAAATAGTAAACTCTAAATAAAATAACTATAATTAAGAAGTAACCTTTGGATATAAACTTAAATTTACAACTATCAAGATTCCACGGACATAACAAAAAGTTTTGAATAAACCCCATCTTTCCCAAATTTTACAGTGTTCTATTTTATCCCCCTTTCCTTAGATTAAAGGTCTAGTGACGCGTCTGACTCTCTCTCTATCCAGGTAAATTTATTTTTCTATTAGCAGTAGGCTATCTGGCGCCCGAATATTTTTGTTCTTTGTATTTCTTTAGTGATAGCCCTACATTTGATTATTTTATTACAAATCGGCTCCCACATCGGAGACCTATTACATTCTTTCATTATTACATCACATCTGTTAACAGTACTAACTAATCACTTATCACTGGTATATTAAACACTAAACACTCGATTAGAAACCGAACCACATTTAAATTACATGTTAAAAAGTATCGATCAGGGTCCATCCATTTGAGTGTATGCTTATGAATCGGTGGATTTATAATTAATATCTTTCAGAACCACTTTAGGATCAATCTTCAGGATTCCACTCAGTTTTTTGACATCGATTTCGACCATAGTATTGTACATAGGCATCATAGTTTTAACGTTTTCGTATTGGTTGAACGACGAAGGTTTAGTGCCATAGTAAGAGTATTCATCTTCAGACTCAGAATCGAGATAGACAATCGGTAGCTTGGTTGTAGATTTCTTTGCTACTGACTTATTTTGGATGAGTGAATCATTGAATTCGTCAAGTCTGAGCGACCTTGCAGAAAAGTCCGCGCGCCACTCTCCAGATTCTGGTTTGTCACGTCGTATCGGAAAGGTTCACGTTTAGAAATGCCAATGATATTTGTGGTATTGAAGCGCAATTGCAATACCACAACTCTTTTGGGAAACCCTGGTAAGGTTCCTTCCAAACTTAGGATCTTCGGCAAACTAAAGTCTCAAAATTAAATAGTTGAACCTGTAGTCTCTATTAGCTACTAAATTGCATATGCTATGCTACTAAGTCATTTTACCTGGGCCAGTTTCTACTCTTAGTTCTTATTAAAATATAATTCTGAGATTGGCTACTACGGGTTGGGATAGTACCTAAGTTAAGTTAGCTCGACACTCAAGTTCTATCAGTTCTGTCAGTAAAACTTGCTCGATCCTTCTCATAAAATATAGGTTTATTAAGGCAGTTAATTTCAACGATTGAGAACTTTGGATAGTTTTAAATCTCTGCCACTTAAAACTTGGGTATCCTACATGGGTGATCTTTCACCTTGGCTTTAATGTAGATTTTCACTGACACATTAGCCAATCAGTTGGGAAAAAAACTGATTGACAACAATCCCTAGTGACAATAAATGGGCACACCTTATCCCACGCTAACGGGGGTGGTTTTCTTCTTCCACTCACCTCTATCATTCGTTATCTCGGTGTTCACTCCTTTCCTGCCCATGTCATTCTTGACGCAGTCCATCCATCTTATCTTTGGTCTACCTCTTCTTTTATAAACACCATCCACATTCATATCCAACACTTTCTTCATAATATGACCCTCATCCCTCCGCATGACATGCCCATACCATGCCAACCTATTACTCATATAGTATTTCGTAAAACATGACGTCATGCGGCGTTACCTCGCTCTTAGGCGTTCCATTTAAGGCTTGAAGTGCAACCGAGAGCGCGGAACGAGCGACAAAGAGGCACAATGGCCTCCGCGTTCGGCAGCGTTCGACATCTGTCTCTCTCCTACTTGAGTGAGCGATGCGTCCGCGTGGACAGCTGTATGACGTTGTCACGTTCAACTATCGTTAGTAAACCGACTTTACAGACAACCGATTTTTTTTGTTCACATAGGTACTGCAAGGCTTCATACGTTCTAGCAAGCCGTTCCCCTCGGTGCCGTCTTACCCCCCTCCCGCGTTGCCTCGTGACTACCAAGGAATTTTTTTATACAGCTTACTGATGGAAGAAACATACTTCCCACTTTATGTTAAGGGTTGGCAGTCAAATATGTATGGTATATTATGGCAGTAAAATAAATAAAATAAAACTTTATTAGAAATAAAGGCTTTTTTATTTTATTTACATTAAGGCAGTAATGTCAGGAGGCTTCTAAATATCTAGGGTGATGGAGTTATTGTCTGACCTCTCATCTCAGTTGGTAGTAGCTCTGCCTTCTGCCCGTAGGTTTGATCCCTCGGAGTAATAGTTATTTGTTATACAAGAGTGCAAAGCTGCTTTTTAACCGCGTGCTAAATTTTGAAGTCGGTCATCAAGCGAAGGATTGTAAAATTTAACCATGAGCGTAGCGAGTGGTTTAAAAATTAGAATCCTAAGCGTTGGCGAAGGAATCCAAAGAGCACAAGGTGAAAAATCTTTGCACTCAAGTGCAACACGTAACTTTTCATCCCCTCAGCGAGGAAATTACTAAATGAAAAAAATATCATAGCGCGACTATAAGTAACACACCAAGAAGGTTCCGAGTATAAGTTTTTAACAAATTTAAAAAGGTTGTATGATAAATTCGGCACCATGCAGGTCAAATTCGGACCATTCTGCTCCATTCTCGCTTACTAGGTGAGATTGTAGCCAAAGGATAGTCTATAGTCTATAATAGTCTATATCATGTAAAAAAATCTCATTTTCGCGTAATTCTATACAAGTTTGTGAGCTAGAGAGAACTCGTAATAGAGCGATCGAGTTTGGTGCTATTATTGCCCCGACCACATAAGGAAACGATAATAACACCTTTAAATAAAATAAAATAAACTTTTAACGCTCTGGCGCCAAACCCGTCTCGGGACTCAAAAAACGTGACTTTCAACACTCAGGTAACAATGTACTATATTTATTTAATGGATGACTTTGAAATGTGCTATAGGTAGGTGAGTCTAGGTGCCAGTTCCACACGATCAAGCCTAGAATAACAGACAACAAGCTAATGCTTGGTTCTTACCGTTTTTTTTGTATGATATGATAACTTTAATTAAGTTCTTGCTGATATTTTTCTGTTGCAGCTTTCGACTTGGAAAAGTCTACAGGTATAACTTACCAAAGGCTGATGTCAAATCATTTGTAACATTTGCTCAGGATTGGTACAAGAACTCGAAAGGAGAACCAGTTCCTCTACTTGAATCACCATTGTAAGTACCTATTAATACTTGTAATTTCGTCGAAATAATATATTTCAACTTGGACTAGCCTCTGATTACCTTCCTTACATGCACAAAAAAGCACTGGTAGTCTAATGGTAGCGGTCCCGCCTTCCGATCCTAAGGTCGTGGTTCAAATCCAGTCGTGTACCACCGAGTTTTTCTGTCGAAAAATGTATGTGCACTATGCCAGTGCTCTCAAACGATGAAGGAAAACATCGTGAGGAAACCGGAGTGTCGTAGAACCTAAAAAAGTTCGAACAACACGTGTCGAGCGTCACGCAAAAAGTGTCCGCCAGTGGAGTACTTGCGGAAACCAGTCCGCACACCAAGTGTGGATGATGAATTTGCCATTTTTGCCGATATCGGCAATGTCCAAAACACCCGGCCAATCATCAAGTTCCTGATTCATGCAATTTTACGGGTATTCCGCGTAAATAATCAAATGCTTGAATTCTCAAGCATCTGAGACTTACTTATTTAAACGAAAGATAATTTAAACAATTATTGCCAAGACGAGAATGAAATTTATATACAATGTCTCTTTCATTCGTGCTAGGCTCTTCTTGGTCATGTTTAAAAATGACGTATGTCTTTGAATAATGCATTTTCATAACTCTTTTTTTCAGTGGCATTGATTACTTAGAAACCATCTATTTGCGATGGATGCACAACCACATAAATAGCGAGAAACGTGATGGAAGTGCAACATGCACTATTTCATTGAAATTAAAAGTAATCGACATTATCGATTACCTACTTTGTAAAATTATTGCTTTTAGGCTCGGTTTTTAGGAGCAACTGAGTAGGCATCATTTTAAAGCATAGCAATTTGTGTCGTATTTATATATCGATACGTTTGAATGTCCATTAGTAAAAAAATTACTTCCTTGCCATGTCGTCCCAGTCTGCGTAGCCCATTATACACTCACGTCAGCATTCGGTAAAGTTTGGTAGTGGTTAGAAATTATGCGAACTTAAACTTAGCAAGTAGTTTGGCATAAAAAAATACCAGCTAAGCAGGCTCAATTTCCATTGCGGCGGAACGAAAGCGAAGCGGACTTTTGTAAAATAATCAGAAGTCTAGTAATGCTTTTTTATTTATTTTTATAATGAGTGTTGTATTTCTGCTTGCTTGGCTTTGTGGAATGATATTACACAACTTTGTTGTTTGCAATTTTTAACCGCAAAAGTATGAGCAATACGAGTAACAACGTAATTACAAAAAGATTTGAGATCATTTGTAGACAAAATAGTCGCAAGCATTTTTACTCTCTTTAATTTTGTAATGATGGCATATAAGTCTCTTTCTCATCTTTTTAATTTTAAATTTCAGTGGAACATTTAAATTAGATCCTGTTTATATTGATATTAAGCTTGGTTGGTTTATCATGGCTATTAATTTCAAAAGCAGATTCTGCATAATATTAGTAAATATCCTATTCCACAGCATCCAGTCAAAACATTATAAGGTATTCACTTCATTAATTCAAAATTTCATATTCCAGAGAGTTTGCGCTCAAAATGTTATCTCTAAAACCGGTTGATGCATAGGAGCCTGGATAGAAAACCCAGGGCTTAGTTTTTGAACCGCTAAATGAATTTAAGCTCGGTGCTCTCCGCGTTGAGAATATTCTGTGGCCGGTGTATAAAGTAAGCATAAATACCATGGTTTCTATCGCTAGGGAAGAGGATGCAGTGGAAAGAGCGATTAATTGAAAAATAAACAAGTAAACATAAATTAACATAGCTGATTTGAATCAAAATCGTTCTGATAATTTAAGCGATGAACATATTTTACATAGGCTTATGCTATGAAAAAGTACTATCATTTCAAAAGGGTGCAATGATTTGCTCCCTATAAGAAAATACTGTACCTAAATTGAAAGATTAAAATTATTTGAGCTTAAACAATAAGAAACAGTAAGTTTATTTATCACGATGATCCAAAACAGACAGATGAGAAAACAGGCATGCAGATTTGGTTTTTGCTTCGTGCCTCGAAATCAATAATTTAGAAAATAAGCAAGCTATATAATATATGCCTATCAATAGGTATTGGTATCTAAACTACACAACAAAAACCCCCGCCTATAATGTATTGTGAAGCCATATTCTGCCTAACCGCTAAATATATTATCCCCCTAATACCCATGCATAATGCGATACTTAGTAATTTGTTAGTGGAAAATTTGAAAACAACACCATGCGAGTGTAAAAAGATCACGAAAATGGTCGTCTAAACGTTACAAAGTTAATGAATGACCACAAGCTTATGGCCAGCTCAACTGGTTTCAAGCCGCTACTTTTCTAAGAACCAGTAGGCTGCTAATAAAGCCAGCAGAGTGAATAAAAACATCTTTGTAAACGAGACAAGGGCCATTTGCATTTGCACTTAGCGGGGATGAGAGCCTTTATTGCCGTCATTTCATTTAAGTTGAACTGTACCTTTTAATTTTAAGTTGACGCAAAATAAATTATTTCTATTCTATTCTAAACAAATATGCTGACTTACCACGTTTCATAATAAGCTGAGCTTGTATTATGGGAACCAGATAGCTTATTTACTAATACTTATATAGATAGGTAGGTACTTTTTTTGTGAATACATACATGCTTAGAATACCAATAACACCCAGCAGAGAACAAACATTTACGTTCACCACACAAATATTTGCTCTCTACACCGAGAACAAACTGTTAAATGTACGAAAAAGAAACAAAAGATAGGACGTCGAGCAATGTTTTCCGGAGATTATAATTTTACACCGTGTATAAAAAACATTCATTAAAAATAAGTATTTTTATTAGTACCTATTCCCACCCACGTGGGTTCACTTGTGTGTACAGTACATCATACATCGCCGGCAGTCGATAAACAGGCATGTTTGGATACGTTTGTGTCTTGTGTTGTGTGACGGTGAGAATATATTTTTAATTCCAAGACTTATGTAAGTGGTAGATCGCCCAGGGTTTCGTTAGTAAACAGAAGATCTTATGTCTCATCAAGTTGGCCACCCCTGATGTATACGAATCATACAAACTTCCAGGAACAAATGAAGCAGTAAACATGCAATTAGAATCGCTCACTCAAGTAGGAGAGAGACAGATGTCAAACGCTGCCGAACGCGGAGGCCGTGCGTGCCTCTTTGTCGCTCGTACCGCGCTCTCGCTTGCACTTCAAGCTTTAAATGGAACGCCTCAGAGCGAGGTAGCGCCGCATGAGTCATGTTTTTTCATGCGTGCAGCCGGCTCCATCGAATTATAAGCCGTTGTCACGTCAAAAATAAAGAAAGAGAATGTTATCATTTGACATACACAGAATTGTTCGGTTAGTGGGATGGATGATCCAATCCGGCTGCGCCAGTAATCATTGTAAATTTATTTAATCAAATCAAATCAAATATTTATTTCATACATAAATCCATACTTTGTTAGCAATAAACTAACTTAACTAACTTTGAATAAAATAACTTTGAAACTAGTGTTAGTGATATTTAAGCTAAAAAAAATACTCGAGTTACAAATAATATAAGTATACAAAAAAAAGTAAGTGCAAGTAGTAGTATATAAGTACAGATAGTATTTGTCGCTTGTGATAAGGATCCGATGGTGCAGCGGTAAGCGCAGCCGTAAGAAGGTCGCGGGTTCAAATCCCGGCTAACTTTTGGGACATTATAAAAAACTCTGTAACCTAAGAATATCGGTTTAGTCGAGGACTGACTGAGTTGATTGGTTGGTTGTGTATATACCCTAACCTTGACTCTACGATCCATCCACGTATTGTCTCTATGACTTTTTTATACGTCAGTCCTTGTTTTTGACAAGCCTACAAAAAGAAATTTTTATCTGTAGATTGAAAATTTACCCCATGATATAATTTCATTTTAGTTAAATTCGTGGTTGTAGACTTGACAATATGAATTTTCCGCCATTTTTTTGAAAAACTTCCATTTTACTGTATTAATTCACTCATTAACAACACAAACGTGTGGGTAATTGCAAAAAATGAATATAATAGGTACACACTGAAATGTATAGATAGCCTGCATCATACTTACATTTTGCAGTTATTTTATAAGAAAAAGAATGCTGCCTTTTGTTGTGTATTAGCGGGTAACCCCGCGCAAGTAGTCTCAAATAAACCATTGAATGGGCGCACGTCTTTTATTCTGCAGTGGCGAACGAGGATAAAAAAAAATAGTTATTTTTGGTGCTGGAGAACTTTAATAGTCGTCATAATGTCGGTCGGGAAAATGAAGGAGTTTTTGGTCAAAACAGGAAATTGGTCGGGATATGTGGAAAGAATTGAAATGTACTTTTTAGTGAACAAAGTGACGAGTGAACTAAAACTACCTACATTAATTTCTGTAATGGGTGAAGAAGCGTACGAGTTACTTTCAACATTGGCCAGCCCGGCAAAACCAAAGTCATTAACCTATGAAGAAGCAGTGGAACTTTTGGCGGCACATCTACAACCAAAACCATCAGTCCTGGCAGAACGATACAAGTTCCGGCAACGTCGTCAGCTCAACGAATCTATAGCAGAATACGTATCCGAGTTGAAAAAACTATCGAAATACTGTGAGTTTGGATCGGCGTTAGATGAGAACATTCGAGATCAGCTGGTGTGTGGTTTGAAGAGTGAAATTATTCGCCAACGACTGTTTTCCGAGGAGAAGTTGGAGTACCAGCGCGCCGTCACGTTGGCGCTGTCGATAGAAGCTGCTGAGCGGGACGCGAGCGCAGTCGAGGGGAGCAGCGCAATGGTACCGGCGGCAGAGGGCGTACACAGATTTAATGTTGGGGAATGTACAAGATGTGGAGACAAGAGACATCAGGCTACGACTTGTTTATTCAAAGACTACGTGTGCAGTTGGTGTAGTGAAATTGGTCACTTGAGACGGATGTGCCCTAAAAAGGATTTTAAGGGTCCTGGATACAATCAACCAAAACGGTCAGAGAGGGCGGAAGCTGCCGATTATTATGGAACCAGAACCGGGCGCGGGCGCGGGTTCAGCCGCGGCGCGGGCGGCGGCGGTGGCGGCCGAGGCAGGCGCACGGCGCGCGGCCAGATGAGACTATTGGAACTTTCTTATTAATTTTTAACCGACTTCCAATCAAAAAGGAGGAGGTTCTCAATTCGGTTGTATGTTTTTGTTACCGCATAACTTCGTCATTTGTGAGCCGATTTGAAAAATTATTTTTTATCTGAAAGGTATTGGTCCCATTTTAATTTTATTAAAATCGGTGTTGCCATTTTTTTAAAATATTTTTTTTAATGTTTGTAACTGCATGCCTCCGTCATTTATGAACCGATTTAGAAAATTATTTTTTTTATTTGGTTATTCTTACGTCCAGATTGTCCCAAACAAATTTGATTAAAATCGGTTTAGCCGTTTGACAATGAAGTCGGTTTCTCAAGTTTTTTAAACTTATAATTATACATAAAAAATATGGGGGTGAATCAACTTTTAAGACACTCCTTTGACGACATTATGAAAAGATAAAATTAAAAAATAAATTTTCGAAATATGATGAAATCATTAGTGTTACATTTGCACAATTTTATCTATTTTTAGGTTTTGGAGCGGGGCACGAAATCTAAGCTAATTTAAACGAGTTTTTTTAGAATAAGTGACGAGTGTGGCTCTAAAATATCCATTGCGTTACTTTTTTGTAAACACCATAACATGAAATAAACGAAAAATAATGGAAAAACAACGATGTTAATCATTTATTCATACTTTAATCCAGTATTTCCAACTTATTCATAATGTTTTTTATTACTAACGCATGAAATAGAGACCATTCTTGGTCCATTGCGTTACTGTGCAAAATTTTCAATGCTTAACTTTAGGATAAATATCAAAACAGCATAATCAGACACACTATTCTTATTCCTGCAATACACATGAGTCTTGGAGAATTTAAATTAAATGCTTTTTGTAAACAAAATCAATGACTATGAGAGTTATCTTCAAAAGACATTAGAAAAATTAAGGGACATTTGAGTAACGCCAGAGAAAAATAGTAACGCCTGAGAATTTAAAATCTTCAAAGTTTTGAAATTGCGACTTTTGAAAGCTGCAAGGTCATTTTCAAAAATGTAAATGTTTCTTTAGTTTAGTCTTCTTTCACATTTTTTATAGCTTACATGTTTTTTCCATCTTTTATACATTTATATATTGTTATTTTCTAACCCATTCTGTCCAAGTGGTTGTATACTTTACATTTTCCTTACAATAAAAATTTGTTTTGTGCAAACGTAATCAGTGTGCTTCACACTGATTACATTTGCCGTACATGCAATCTTTCAAGTTCGCATTGCAAACAGTTGACTCAATGAGGATGTTTAGGTCATCAGTGCCAGTAAAATTATTTTTTTTCAGTGCTTTTGTTTTTGCTTTATGAATAAAGTTCGTGTTTCTTTGCAAAGACACATGTCTCTAGCGTCGACAAAAGCATTTTTGACATAAAAATGCTTGTTTCTCGTAAAATAAAAGTAAGAGCAACGAAGTTCAGGATTCTCTTTTACAAAGTTTTTGAACAGATTTTTCATCTAATCCAGCATAAACCTTTTTTGTTCTTTCACTCCTGTTATTGTGAGCGTTTCTTTTTGCCAGCTGTAGCACGTGAAATGTCATCTCTTAGATGAAATCTTTTATTTTCTTCCTTAAAATAGTATTTTTATTTGTATAGTCTTTTTTTCTAAGAATTTTGTCAATGCCTAATGTCTCCATAAGTATCTTTTTCTTCATTCGTGAATCATTTATTTCTACAGTTGAGAAAATATTCTTTATTACCTCTAGTTCTTTTTTTTTTTTTAATGTTTTATTTATAGCACTGCTCAGAACTTTGTGCCTCAGATCTTCAATTTTTTCAGTATCGTTAATTTCGCAGTCAATTCGTCTTTGATTATCTTTTCTTAAATTTCTCATACTTTTGTCTCAAATTCTCATTATCTTGCTTAAGTTTTGCGTTTTCTCTACTCACCCGTGACCTGTTCGTTTTAACTTTCTTCCGCCCTGCTTCGTGGAGTGGAAGAGCACTAGCCCTTGGTGGCGTAGCTAGTACTCGTGGTTGTGTATCTGTTGCACGAGGTGGTAGGTCTTTTGATTTTGGTGGTGGGTCTCTTGATCGCGATGATAAGGTTCTTGATCGTGGTGCTTGGTCGCTTGATTTTGGTGATGGGTCTCTTGACCGTGCCGTTAGGTTTCTTGATCGCAGTGGTGGGTATCTTGCTTGCAGTGACGTATCCTTAGCGCGTGGAGGATCTCGCGGAGGCGTCACTGGTAGAGTTCCATTCAATTCTTCCTAATTATCTAATCTGGAGTCTGTTCTAGGCGAGTCAGGGGGTGTTTGTTGCAACAATCTCGAGTGTCGTTTTCTTAGCTTCCATATCACATTCGCATTATGTTTTTCATTAGGAGATAAATCTCTTTGTTTTATGGTTCCAAACTCGGTGTTTTTTCTTCCCTTCTTCATACTTTTCTCTATTATTTTTTTGTCTTTCTATACAGCGTTTTTCTTCTGCACTTAGTGGCATTTTGAATTATGTTGCAGAAACCTTGAGCAATTAATTTATATTAATAATATCTTAGAAACCCAAGTTAGACGCAGATTAATATCCACACCATCCATCCATCCACTACCCACATGAATGCCAGCTTGCAATGTTAATTTGCCTTACATTCTCTGGCGTTACCAGTAACTCAAGAGAAAAATTATCCGGCGTTATCAGTAACGCTAGGGAAAATTTCAATAAAAATTATCATAATTAATTCCACAACCAAAAATCACCAAATCTTTTGTCATGACCTTGAAATCAGACATCATAGGCAGCATACTGATCTAATAAAATTCAAATCTTTTAAAAACTTACCAAGATTCCCGACGTAACGCTGTAGAACGACAATAAACCCACGCACACCAGCTGAGAGCTTACCGCAGACTGAGGGGCAGGTAAAGCGTGCTAGAGCTTGTCGGATCATACCACCATAATATTAGACAATAATCGCTTTAGATGACACCAAGCTAGGCGCCATCTCTTGATAACGGTCATGAATTTTTATCAGTAACTCTGTGGAGCTGATGTTTTGATCAAAGTTCAGGACAAAAGTTTAGGTGCATGAAAAATATATAATTTAAGCCAAACTTTTATAAATGTTAACTTTATATGTAAGTGTATCTCATTGTGAATTATTATATTGTGTGAAAATCCTGTGCATTCATACAATTTTTTTAAGAAAAGTCTTTCATTGTATTGACACCTAGGCGTGGGGACACATATTTTTTGTATGGATAGTGCATAAGCTCTGCTGAGTTACCATAAAAATATCATTATTTTTTCTTAAACCTTTATAAAACGATTAAACTAGCGTGTTAGCAAAGGATCTAAGTTTATGTTAACATAAAAATAACCATATTTTAAAATGAAATACAGATTCAATTGCAATTTCAATGCCAGGGACACAAAAGGAGTGCCTTAAAAGTTGATTCACCCGGAACAATGAGATATTACGTTAAGAGAGAATAGGGCAAACTATAAGGACACACTATAAAATCAAAGATAATATGTCGTATAAAGAAATTGTATGAACTAGTAGTAGTCGTATGAACTTGTATTAAAAACAATGCAAGTTCGATTTCGATATCCAAGTTTCTGTTTGGAAGATATATTTCCAGTCCATTTTATTCATGTTTTCCGCCATCACGCGCAGAATTATCTTGCGCGGACTCTTAAGACTGTGGGGTCTCCTTAAGCTTACTTACTTCACGTAACTATACCTAATGAACGTTTTCAAGACTGGCAAGAACTTGGGGCTAAAGTTCTTATGAAGATAACACGTCCCGAAAACTTAAACGGTATCTTTGCACCGTTTCTATAGAGAAACCTAACTTACTTCATGTAGATAGACCCTTCATATGCAAATCAGAATATAATAACACGGTACTTTTTACCAACATTATACCCGACTAACTTTTGGATAAAATAATGTGGACAAACAACACTATGACTGGCCTCTCAGCTTAGTTGGTAGTAGCTCCGCCTTCTGAGCCGTAGGTCGTGGGTTCGATCCCCACCGAGACCAAAAAATTGTGTGGTGAATACAGATGATTGTTCTCTGTCTGGGTGTTATATTGTATTTTAAGTATGTATTTACAAAAAAAAAGTATACAAGTTTTATATCAGCTATCTGGTTCCCATAGTACGAGTACAAGCTCTGATTAGTTTGGGGCTAGATAGTGTTGTGTGGATTGTCTATAATATTTATTTATTTTATTTTTTGAAGCCCCAAAGGAAATATTGAAAAAAATAAAATATTGAATTTAATTGATATTAAGCAGAACTTGTACTATGGGGACTACATAGCTGATTTAAAATACTTATGTACATTCTTTTTGTAAATACAAAGAATTAAATATAACAACCGGACAGAGAACAAACATGTGTGCCGACCACACAAATATTTGTTCCCGGTGAGGATCGAACCCACGACCTACGGAACAGAAGGCAGAGCTGCTACCAACTGAGCAGAGAGGCTAGTCAAATTGACTCATTGTCTTAGTAAACTTAAAGGATTTTCAATATGCAAATCCCTCCGGTATTATCAGAAATCGTTTTAAACTCTCCCGTTATCGTAAAAGAACAAAAGATGTTGGATCAAATCGTCACTTAATTGTTCCAAACTCATTATAGAACGCAAAGTTGGCTTGATTGTGGGTTTTACTGTGGATAAAGTATTTCCAAGGCATTGGCCGTCAAATAACTGAGTTTTAATTAAACTTGCTAAGAAAATTACAGTAAAATCAAGTTTTGAAAATAATACAAGTGCAAAAGAAACAGCTGAGCTATCTTCAGACCATTGCAAACGATCTCCAGATAGCTCAACTGATCTAAACCAGTGCTAATAAATATAGCCTTCGTTACTCAGGGTGAGTTTAGCTGTACAATGGTGAAAGAATTTTTGAAATCGGCACAGTAGTTTTTGAGTTTATTTATTACAAACATAGTCACAAAAATACAAATATTACCTCTTTATAATATTTAGTAAGTATTTCATAATAAAAATGCTGGCATGCATTTCACACAGCGCTATCTAGCCCCAATCTAAGCAAAGCATAGTATTACTGTTAGTATTTGTATGAAACTAAAGAACTGTAGGAATAACGCCGTTAGTTGTGTGCCTTCTCTTCTATACTTTTGTGGTTTTGTCACGTGGAACTGGCACCTAGATTCACCTAGCTTCAAGACGTTTCAAAGTGATCCTTGTGATTCAGACATTGACTTTCACCTACAGGTTACATCACGGTAGGTCAAGTCTTGACCTAAATCTTACAGGCTGCGGTCGAAATCAAACTCGCAATAGGTATAGCAAAAACCCCATTCAACTCAGGATAAAGGGTCTCCAGACGTATCAAGGGATTACTGGGGTCTCTTACACCCAGCACCTAGGGTTGACAGACCCTTCAAGACAGTTTCTTAAGGGCAATTTTTTCAGCATTTCGAATTTCACGAAAACGGTGCTGACTGACTGAAAATAAACACACAGTTTACCCACACTTTTAACACACGTACCCGCTACTTTTTGACGTGACAACGTCTTATAATTCGATGGAGCCGATTGCACGCACGAAAAAACATGACTCATGCGGCGTTACCTCGCTCTGAGGCAACACCGCATGACGCCATTTAAGGCTTGAAGTGCAAGCGAGAGCGCGGAACGGGCGACAAAGAGGCACGCACGGCCTCAGCGTTCGGCAGCGTTCGACATCTGTCTCTCTCCTACTTGAGTGAGCGATGCGTCTAAACTATAATTACTAAAACTATCGTCAGTAATTCGACAAATCCAGGAAACACGCATATACTGGAGTGTTTCTACCAGTATAACACTGGACAGTCTGCTTGAGGGACAGTATCGCATTTTCAGTGGATAGGCCGGCTCTAAAACCAAACTGTGTGGTTTTAGCTTACGGGTTTTAAGTAACACTTCAGGAGTGAATGTTGGTGAAACAACATCGCAGAGGAGTAACTACTAGGGGAGGTCAAAAAGTTCGCAGAATGGCAGGGAAAAAAGGCTAATTTCTATGAATTATTATTTTTCCTTGTTAATATATTCTCCCTTACGCCTAATACATTTTTTAGATAACCACAAAAAGGTCTTCAAAATAAGCTGAAATTGTCGACTCAACTTTTTCATCGTCAGTAAACTTTTTCACGAGGTTATTTTTTTCAATTTTTGCGACTAATAATAACCAGATATATCACAAAATAATAGATCACAAAAAGTTACTAGATAAACAAAAAAAAATTAAACTTACTCGTACATCAAATATTTCTTCTCGGTGGGCCTACGTTGTAACCTACGGCGCAGAAGACAGAGCCAACCAACTAATCTGAGAGAACAGTCAATTGATATTATTTGCAATTGAGACAACACTTTAGAATTAAGCGCCATGTAAGCCCACTACCCTGGTTTCTAATTTAGGCTAAGTTGATTTGGTCGTTTTCTCGTTACAGCGAATGCCCGGGTGGCCGACACTTGACAAGAGGAAATTGTCTTCAGGGATAAATAAAATTTGACTCTGCAGGAGCGGTTGACATTAATATTGTTTACGACTGCAGTTTAACATTTTGCAAACAAAACAACATTAGATTTGATCTTATAACGGTCCTATAATAAGCTCGTGCCTAATTGGAAGCTTGGATATTAATAATCCTGGCGTCTGAATTCAGTTGGAATACCTGTAGACCTACCACCAGCTCTGTCTGGCTCTGTCTCTGGCTCTGGTTTAGAGTATGTGTGAGTGCTCACCATCGCCAGACTCACTTTGAGCAGAAAACACACCAGTGCACCGTGTGCGAGAAAAGATTCTTTAGTGGCTACGCTTTAAGGTCGCATATGGCGCGGCACAGAGGCGAGAGACCGTACATCTGCTCGAATTGCAATAAGAGCTTCTACAACCCCACTGATTTGAAGGTATGTTATGACTTTTGAAAAAAAACTGCTACAAGTATTTGTCTCGTGATTTTTGCGCAACGTCTTATAATTCGATGGAGCCGGCTGCACGCACGAAAAAACATGCCTCATGCGGCATTACCTCGCTCTGAGGCGTTCCATTTAAGGCTTGAAGTGCAAGCGAGAGCGCGGAACGAGTGACAAAGAGGCACAATCGGCCTCCGCGTTCGGCAGCGTTCGACATCTATGTATTTTCTTATGACGTTGTCACGTTCAACTATCGTTAGTAAACCGACTTTACAGACAACAGGTTTTTTTCTTTATCTAGTGGCTCTTTCAGCTCTCTAATACCCACCACGTAATACAGTAGCAATTTTACTATAATTTAAAATGTTTCGGGTAAAATTCAGTGGAACACGAATTTACCCTCGATTTACATTCAGAAAGGACGATGGGCGTGAAGGGTCCAAATCGAATTCCGATCGGTTCTTTATCGCGAGCGCTGGGTCAGGAGTCCGCGTTACACGCCGTTTTCGCCTCAAAATACTATGAAGCCATCGGAACATATCCAAGTTTTTCAAGATATTATGTGTGTGAAAACTATCAGCAATTTCGTAAAGTACAATATTTTTTGTATGTATTAAATTCGAGAAATTGAAGAAATTTGATGTCAAAAAGTACAAACTAAATAAACAAGTTGGAACTCTGCTCATTACTCGAAAATATGTAATGTAACATTCCAGGGATTCTCTTTTTACCTGTTTTATTTTGATATTCCATATTTCCAGAAAACTTTTAATCAGACATTCCGTGACCAACGTGCCCAAAATATTTTCACGAAAAAATCTTCGGCATTACCTACCTATGGGAACCAACCACTCAGCAACTCCTACACTGAGAAAAATGTAAAGCTGAAAAGTTCGTAATTAAGGTGGATTTATTCGTAATAAAGGCAAAAAAACGACCAAGCGTACTTGGACGAAAAACGCCTTCCTAGGTTGGAGGCGTTTTACGCCTTAAGCGTGAGGCGCAACAAATAAGCAGCATTATACTCTCTAATATGTGTTTTAGACGTATTTTTTTACAGATTAGCCTTAAATTAAAAGCTATTAACGTGGTAAGTGAGATAGGATCGACGAACTGACGATGGGATTTAACTTCCGGTAAGGCGATATAAACGGTAAAGAAGGTGCTCGGGTCACACACGTAAATCTTTCCTATAGTAATATCCGACGTATCATTGCGCCCCAATTAACTTCTAGTAAGGCGTTTTACGCCTTTTCTTACTGCGGTTTAATTTGTTCACAAAGTATTTTGAATATTTATTGACTGCTTCCTAAGTCATAATAGACTTTTAGTAAGGTGTTTTATACCTTTATTCGCTGCAATTTAACCGATCCACTAAGAGTTTTGAACGTTTCATAAATCGTAATTCGCTTCTAGAAAGGCGTTTTAAGTCTTTACTTACTGTGGGTTTAACCTGTCCACTAAGCGTTGTCAACGTTTACTAAGTCGTAATCAACTTCTAGCAAGGCGTTGTACGTCTTATCTTACTGTAGTTTAATCTGTTCATTAAGCGTTTTCAAAGTTTACTAAGTCGTTATCGACTTTTTGTAAGGCGTCGTACGTCTTACCTTACTGTAGTTAAACCTGTTTACTAAGTCATAATCGACTTCTAGTAAGACGTCGTACGTCTTACCTTACTGTAGTTTAACCTGTTCATTAACCGATATTGATGTTTTTTTAAGTCGTAATTCTCTTCTAGTAAGGTGTTTTACGTCTTTACTTACTATGGATTTAACCTAAGCGTTAAGCGTTTTCAACATTTACTTAGTCGTATTTGCCTTCTGGAAGTTATTTTAGAATGTTTCATACGATAAGGCTAGCCGTATCGTACGGTAATTTGTGCTTTCTTTACGAGCAGAAACGTTTTATAAAGACCGGAAAAAAGCCTTTTAACGACTAGTAACGCTGTTCCCTAAGGGCATGATTGACTTGCTTTACTATCATTTAGTTCATATTAAGGGCATTGGGCCGCTCAAAGGTCACTCTTAGGTAGCGCGGGCCAATATCCTTCACATGAACTTTATGATGATAGATCAGCCAAACATGCCTTCAGTGAACAGCGTAGCCTGCTGCCTCAGAAAGCTGTTCTTCCAGTCTTTGTAAGCTTCTGAAATTAATAGAACAAAAATTTATAAAGCACCTCAATAATAACTGATTACAGGTTAACAAAGATATGTACTAGATAGACTAGTATTTTCTCAACCCAACAGTTTAACCTCAACCTAGCCTAATAGCTTTTGCATCTTATATAAATAATAGTGGTATTGCAATAAAACCATTCAATAAAAATCTATAAATCTGTATTAGAAAATCAATTTAGATAAGTAATTAACTTTTTAAATACTTAAAACAAGATAAAATCGTCTTGGAGAATGTCCTTTTCGTTGTAAAGCTTTTGTAGGCGCGCATTTGCTGTTATTGCCTGCTCCTGCCTTGCCTAAGTGGCTAGCTCCTCTCATGGCGTAGCTCCTTCCTCGGTATCCGTTATTGCAAGTGAAGCCTCCTCAACTGGATTACAATATCTGAAATAAAATAAAGTATTTTTTAGGAAATAGTTATCGCAAACAAAGTTGAGCATTCTATGATGGTAATTAGTACAAGTAGGTATTATGTTTATCTAACCAAACTACGACCACAGGTCTATTAGAGGACAGGTTGGCCTGGCATTGCAGGTTCTAAGTCAGAGAGATCGTTTGAATCGCTGATAGAAAATGACAAGTACTTACAGCTATAATCCTTTTTAAATGGTTCTCCAATACCGCGTGCCCATGATTGAAATCACTCCATTGAAGTTTGGTATTTGGATTTACTTCTAGCCCAGAGTCCAAATGGGCCAATTATTTTCTTTGTTTGGAATCCAGGAAGCCATTAACAGTCTGTTAAGTAGCCCGTCCTCTTTGCGTATTATGTTAAGTACACCTTATCTGAAAAAAATAAACAATTAATTTTCCTAAGTTTAAAAACTCCTTTGTACCAATTTACAAAATTAAATGCTAAAGTTCAAAACTGAAAACACTAAGTACATATTTTTATAAATCATTTTTTGTTCGTGTTTCCAACACAACCAGAATCTAGGGATTAGGTACCTAAACTTATCAAATACAAAACATGATTAGGTTCAAAAACATTAGGGAATAACTCAGTTTGATACAGGTACTCTACTTACTTCAAAATGACGTATCAATCAGGTGTTTGCCCCATTTTGTTAATAAATCTGTGGGATTCTGGTCTGCCACGTTCGAAGCACGAAGATGTTTGTCTGGTTGGTTGCTGCTGATAGGTCTGTCTTGGACCTCTCTACATCTGTTTGTCTGTGCTTCCATACACTGACACAGCCAGCAGCGTTCAGAAAATGAGGGAAAATAAAAAAAACCCGCAAAATAAACTTTGAATGACTCATAACTAAACCAAACACTCCGTCCAAAGTCAAACCAAACTGACGAATGAAACAAATCGTTACGTGCTCGTGGCCTCGTGGGCAGTGCTGCCAACTCGACTACTGCAGATTATGCTAGTGGTGGGTGTTAAAAATAACAAAATAATAATAAATAGATATTCAAGACACTACTCAACACTTTCTAGTCCCAAACTAATCAGAGCTTGTACTATGAGCCAGATAGCTGATATAATACTTGCACACATTTTTTTGTAAATACATCTTAGAATACAATATAATACACACAGAGAAAAAACAACTGTTCACCACAAATATTTGTTCTCGGTGGGGATCGAACCCACGACCTACGGCGCAGAAGGCAGAGATCCTACCAACTGAGCTGAGAGGCCAATCAAAAATATGCTATATAATACTAACTGCCTGTGTCATATGTGTGTCGATTGGCTTATGCTCCAAGCATAGTTCGTGTAGTTAGCACACAGCACAGAGCAAAAGTAGGTATTGAATCTCGTTCGTCAGGGTTTCAACCAAAAAGCGAGTAAACTCAGGGAATGATTCTAAATGGGTGTTTTCACGGATATTTGATTCGTTTGATTTTTTTTTATGTTTGTTACCACATAACTCGTAAACTAATTTGAAAAATTATATCTTAACTTTACTTACTCCTACTAATTCAGATTAGAGCCATAGAAATTTCATCATAATCGGTTCGGCAGTTTTGACGTTGGGTTTTCAAGTTTATATACTCTCTCTTATACAGTCATACGAACCAAGGTTATTTGCCTTAGTAGCTGGCAGCATTATTGAGATTTTCGTTGTACCTACGATAAGTGCCTTACAAAGGTGTATCTCTCAGTAACTAGAGAGCTTTTTTAAACTTAGCCTCCCAACAATTGACTGAAAGTCGTTAAAATAATAAAACTGAGTAAAATATACTTTTCTTCCACCAAATTAAATACAAATATTTGCGGACATTCCACACAACACAATCTAGCCCTAAACTAAGCAAAGCTTGGTAATATGAGAAACAGGTAGCTGAGACCTATATTACCTAAATAGGTATCAAATTTTTGTAGACATTGGTTTAGGTTCTTTGCTTGATCTAAGTAGATACCTTTCTACAGGAGTACAGAAGTTGTATGTAGAAGCGAGGGTTCTGTCTTTGAATAGCAACAAGGAGTCATAGAGCGCAGCAAACTTTTTTGAATGGAACAGCTATTAATGGGTATGATTCGCTATGATTCAATAGGAACCTCCCTAATAAAACACAACGAAACACGAAGTGGGTAGAGTACCTACTTAAGTATTTAGGTAGGTAATGTACAAATCTGCCTACCTATCTATTACCTAGGATCGTACTTATGTAGGTTTTAAACGTTTGTATAATTGGTTACGAAAGTATTATCCGTCGAACATTGCCATATCTATGGTTTCATTCACAGAATATGTAAGTCGCCAGATGACGTTATTTCACCATTTGATCAGTCGTAACTTGAGCATTATTGAGCCTTTAATATAGGCAAATATCGTTAAATTTAAGGTTATATTAGCCAAATATGTATGCCGTTATTAGGCTTTTTTAAAGTTTGACTATATAATATCTCAAGTACCATCCGCCCTATTTTAAGGTGAATATTGCTATATCTACGGTTTCATTTACTGAACATAAAAGTCGTTAAATGAAGTTATTTCACCATTTGGTTAGTCTTAATTCGATCGTATTTCGCCTTAAGATACGGTAAATATTGCCAAATTTACGGTTAAATTGGCCAAATATGTATGGCGTTATTAGACTTTTTAAACTTTTGAATAAATAGTAACTTAAGTATCATCCGCCCTACTATAAGGTGATTTTTGTCTTATCTACGGTTTAATTAACCGAATAAGTAAATCGTTTCATGATGTTATTCACCGTTTGATTAGTCGTAACTTGATCGTATTTCGCCTGATGATATCACTAATATCACCAAATTTACGGTTATATTGACCAAGTATGTAAGTCGTTTTATGACGTAATGTTACCATTTGATTCGTCGAAACTTGAGCATATTTGGCCTTATAAAAGGGCAAATGTGGCCACATTATACTTCTAAGTTGCCGAATTCATACGTTGCTGAAAGACTTTAGGTTTACGTTCAAATTTTTGTGACTAAAGTATATTCTGCCTTATTGTAAGGTGAATATTGTCATGCTTAAGATTATTTATGCCGCTTTCGAAAGTTTTTTTATGACTTAGGTTTAAGTTTGTTTAGTTTTTATTAAAGCATAATTCGCCTTAATTTAAGTTAAATTTTGCCTTGATTACGGTGATATTCAACACATATTCAACGTCGTAAATTTAAAGCGTTTTCAATAGTCCATTACTGCTGTATTAATAGTGTTAAGTTGGATTCCAAGACTACCTTACGGTAAGTCATTTGAGACGGTTCGCGTTTATCATAAGAGACGTACCAGTTTATCGCAAACGAATAGTAAAGTCAAATTAACCGTAAGCGTTTCAAAATCGCCTCGCGTCATTACTATTCAGCCGTCAAAGGTGGAATTCATCTTAGGCCAGAAATCCATTTTTCTCAGTGTACGCATAGTTTTTTTTTATTCTTTAAGAATTATTATTCTGAATTGATTATTGTTATTATTCTGACACATTGATTCATTTTAATATAACTTATATTTTCTACTTTTTGTTTGAATTTTATATATCGGTCTCCAACAAAGTATTTGAGCCACTTTTTTTTACATACCCTATGATCTAATAATTGTACCATACTTCTTGCAAATAAATATATTTAATTTCATTTCATTTGTACCACCTGTCGAACTACTCAGTAGTAACTGAACTAAAGATGCAGAGTTATTGGTGAAAGAGACTTATTTCCTGTAGGTTTAATTTGCTCGAACTAGATATAATGTAAATAATTATCTTATTCAGGGATAATTCAGCATTATAGTGGGAAAAGAAATTTATCAGTCCAGTAGTTTTTGAGTTCATTCGTTACAAAAATAAAAAATCTGTGCAATTTATAATAATGATGATGATAAGTTACCTACCTAAGTACCTATAAGTACATACCTACCTATTTGCTGAGAACAGCAAATGTACTTCCCATTTTCACACAGAACGCCTGCCTACATATTATGATTATAAAAAATAGTACATTGTTACCTGAGTGTTGAAAGTCACGTTTTTTGAGTCCCGAGACGGGTTTGGCGCCAGAGCGTAGCGAGGGCGCCAATGGAGCTTGAGGGACTTAAAAGACTTTCATCCGAGGTAAACACTGTGCTTTTCATTACGAATACAAGGAAAGTAAAAATAAAAACATGAAAGAAAAATTTGTGAAAATGAAGATTGAATTGCCGCCTTCCCGGTTTTTTTTTTCTTTTTCTCTGGCGGGCCTTCGGCTACGGCTCGCCAGCATTATTCAGCCATTATTTTCATTTTCATAATTTAAAAAATGGTAAATTGTTTGCTCAAATTTATAAAATATATATTATCTTTAGCTTGACATGAACAGGGTGAGATGTTACCTATCTTCAAAAGATAGAATAGGCGTTGTATTTACAGTAGAATATGAATTGTATACGTGCATACCCCGCTTTTGACTTATACTAATTGCCATAAGATTGCAAACCCCTACCGCGAAACCAAAATATTGTGGGAATCAAAATTTAGGTAATTATTTCACAATATTAGCGACATCTAAAACATTTTCAACTTGATATTGCTAAAAACGAACTCCTAGTTAAGTTTAAAAGTATTTGGAGACTTAAAATTAACGGTTTTCGGTTTCGCGATCACTGCTTGTAGCACACTGTAACTCCAGGGCTTCTCCAGGGGAATTACTTACACTAAATAATGAAACTTGTCTGTTGTAGACCTGTATTTTTAAGATGTTGTAATTATATTTGTTCATAATTATTTCTATGTCGCGCGTTTTTATTCCCTATTTTATGGTTGAGGTACACAGAGCCGCACTGAAGTAGATCCAGCTTGACAGGTGATTACCTAAAAACGAGCAACAGCGACAGCACAGTAGCGGTAGCAATACAGTCGTTGTTGGTGGAAGCTACAAATACTCTATGCTTGCGCGAATGTTCGTGTATGTTACAGCGTGCCAAATAACAAACAAGCCCCCCCTAACCATTCCAAAATATCAAACATGCTCAACGTTAATAATCAAGTTTTCACTTTTGCCGGCACTCCCGGAGTGCAACCCGTCTTTTTTTTACCTACATCAGGACGTCACTGACCGTTATTAATGAACTGATTTGGATATTTTTAATTTATAATACCGAATTTTATGCAATTTCTATAATTTCTTACTTTAGAAATTTCATTAAAATCGGTCAATCGTAAATCAAAACAACTGGATAAATGTGTCTTCAAGTTAGTCGCAAAATAAGTCAATCCCTTTAAAATTGCTTAAAATGTCTGTAGATGTTCTTTTAAATTACAAGTATTGAAAGGACATTCTTGAGGCTATATCCATAGATAAAGATCCATGAACCTTTTTCAAGTTGGCTCATGAATCACCAAAACCGAATTCACTATTAGATTAGCTCAAGCGCTATCTCTGAAACCCCTAAATTTTGCGTACGAATGCCGAAGTATCAGTAAATTGTGTCTGGTATATATTATGTTAGTTATTAAACCTTTTGATAGGTATTGTAAAAATATGGAATACCTAAAGTAGAAACCACACAGAGTTTGTGAACCAATTATTACCCAAAGGTTAGCTGGTAGATAATGATAGCAGCATTAAGTTCGCCTGTGTACGCATGTTATTGCAATAAATCATTTTCTATGTTCTTTTATATGATGGGATACAAATAATCATTAGATCTTCTGAAAATTTTGAGGAAACTAGAACCATTAAAGAATTCACGATAGAAGAAATAACATAGTTAGAAATAACAATTTAACTCCAGTTAATGTTTAGCAGTAAACCAGGACGTATCAAGCATTGAAAGTAATTTTATTGTGTCTGCTAAAGTTAGAAATAAAAGGAGTGGGCTGAGGAACGTGCGCTTAATCTAGACTCGAGTGCAGACAAAATCAATACTGAAGCTCCCGAGACGTTGTTTTGCTTCTGTCCGTCTGGGTATTCTCTCAACTTACGATATAAATCTCTTCAATTGCTTTAAGACTTCGGATCTGGAAGGATTGTTGGATGCTAGTGTTTGCGGTTATAAAAGTTTGCACTGTTTTACAATTTGGAACAAACTGCGTAATTTGTCCTGATTCTTTCGAACCAAGTGTGGTGAAAGGATTTTAAGTGCGCCTCAGAGAGACTCCTTTCATGCACTTGACACATATTTTCAAACCTTTTAGGCTCTACGATATGCCGGTTTCCTCACGATGTTTTCCTTCACCGTTTGAGAGCACTGGCATAGTGTTATTCATTATTAGCTGCAAATACTCAGGAATTAGGTTCAACAAATAAAATAAAAAATATTTATGAAATGATTTTTTTTAAGTTTTGTTATGAAAATCCCGAGAAAATCGATAAAGAAATCATTGGCGCCTGACCTATTTTGACCTTTGATCCGCGCCCGCGCGCCGTGAGTGACACTCTGCGTTCAGTCACCGCCTGGGTGGGTCATCGTCTGTTCTCCATGGCAATCATTATGCAATAGCCGTAAAGAAATTAATAAAAAAAAATTGATACAAAAACTTAAACCAAAATTTTAAAAAAATCGAAAAGCGTTTGTTCGCAAAAAACAATTGTATTTGAAAAAAATAAAATGAGTACACCACCACATACGGGAAGTCGTTTCCAGCAAACCGATTCCATTTGGCAAGCGCACACATTGTTTTTTCTACTCACGCGGAAAGTCAGATTTCCATTTACGCAATCTGCGGTAAAGCACACCATGCAAACGCATATTTGCTAAAAAACACTGTAAGCAATTTAAACAGAATAAACTGTGCCTGCTGGTATTAAACCTCACTTTTTTTTTGTTGCAGGTTTCAATGTAGCTCACAGGAGACGCAAGACTGGCAAGGTTGGATTCCCCCATCGCCTGACGAAAGAAGATGCCATGAAGTGGTTCCAACAGAAGTACGATGGTATCATCCTGAACAGCAAAGCAAAGTAATTTAAGTAAACAAAATCCGTAAATCTCTTGTGTTTTATTTCTGTTACTGGCACTGCCTGTACGAACGCTTTTATTTTTTTGAAAGTCTCTCCGAAAGTAATCTCTTATGTGTGTCCATTTTTTCTTTGCCTCAGCACCTGAAATGTAAATTAATATTATTTTATATCCTTTTTCGAATTTCTAGCAACTGATAAAATTTTTAAAGAGTTATATTTTGAATATTCGATAGGGCGCACGACCGTATCAGCCGTAGTTAAGGAAACCTGTACACTGTACAGCAATATGGGAAGTTTTTCAACCTTTGGAAATGGACCCACCATCTTCAAATTAATGGTTAGAGATTGCCAAAAATTATTATAGAAGATCCGATTTCCCTAATGGCAGGTACCTACAGTGGATGGGAAACATGTTCGCTTGATTTCTCCTCTGCATAGTGGATCTGCCTTTGCCCATAACTATAAACATCGATAAATATTTTTACTCCATTCCATAGTACTATTATCAGTGGTAGATTGTGACTTCCGTTTTATAGCTGTAGACTCAATACTCAATACATTTATTGCTTTACACATGGTTAAGTTTGTACATACATAGTTTTTAGACGTTGGTCACATTTGTTCGAGTTGACAATTGCATGTCAATGCAAGAGACAAAACACGGATCAACCAGTCCAACGCTACGCTAGGATTATTAATCAGACCCTGTAAGAATAAACATTATGGATTAAAATTTCACTACTTTTTGTAGAGACATGATTTTTCAGTGTACTCATCATATCTGAAGAATAGATTCAGATTGGTGGGTTAGTTTTCATAAGTATTCAGAGATTTATTATATAGGTACCTTCAAATATACGATAGAAAAATAACTTGAGGGTTGACAGCACCTTAAATCCAAATCATATATATAATTCGGATTAAAATAAACACGATGGGTGTTATTAACGATCAGATTTGATTCAAACTTTGCACACCTGTCAAAGGTCGATGACAATAATATGAAAAAAAAAACTAAAAAAAGTTAAAAAAAAACAACTAAAAAGTAAAAAAAATAATTATAGTTGGGGTGCTTTTTCCAATAACTTCAGATATAATAAACTATTGATAAAATATTTACAACAATCAAAATCAAACACCCCACGCTTTTTTTGTACAATAATATTAATTTTTCAATTGATTATTACAGTTTTATTTTTAACATTTTAGTTCAATTAATTATAAAAGCGTTTTTTTTTCCGATGCTCAGCGGTTTGGAAGTTCTTCTTGGTCTGAGGTCAGGTACGCTGACACACAGAAATTATACAATCACGCTCCAGGTTTCGTAGACTTAGAGTCAAACGATGAGGTGAAAACATACGACACCTTGCGCCACCTGGCACATGCCGATAAATCATATGCAGCCCTTCATCTTTCCCACAGAACTGAATAAATTATATCCACACCAAAGTCTCCCCCTCTCTTTTTTTAGTTCAGTTATGTCTATCCCAAGGTTGCATAGTGAAATCGCTGTTACTGATAAGCCCACTCATGTTTTACCGTGATTGTTTATTCTACCTTTTTTGTCGTGATAATCAATAAAAAGTTATCTGTCTATCGTGCAAGACGAATTCACGATTTTATTTCTTTATGATTTTGCCTATGAGACTAGCCTAGCTTTATGATGCTCGCTGGCATAGACTAAGTTGGCAAGTTTTATCATGCGCACTTGATGTGCGGGCAGGTTTTTCCGCAAGTAGGCCGCTGGTGAGCCCTTTTTGCGTGACCCTTGACGCGTGTTGCTCGAACTTTTTTAGGTTCTACAACACGCCGGTTTCCTCACGATGTTTTCCTTCACCGTTTTGAGAGTACTGGCATAGTGCACATTAATTTTTCGACAGAAAAACTCATTGGTACACGAGTGGATTTGAACCCACGACCTTCGGATCGGAAATGCGAACTCAGAAGAAACTACATAAAATCATTAAAAAAATAATATTATGCATGCAATAGGTCCCAATAAAATATGCAGTAGGTAGGTACTGATGTACGTATTTCGAACAATAGTACATTATGATATAAGTGCGGTAGGTTGAAAATTACAGCCGAGGCGTTAGTGCAGTCGGCTAGCGTAAGGCTATTGACATAGGTAAATCAATGCTTTGCTATAACAAATCATTGCTTCTTAGGTCACTCACGTCAGGAGACAGCCCAACGATGCACTCCATAACTTGAGGCATACAGTTGTTTAACCTCACGTGCCAGAAATTTCAGCGTTTGTGAATTTAAAAACCTATGAATTAGGATAGGGTCAAGAAGATGATTGTCGTTTAGTAGATCTACCAGACGTTACAAGTACTCAATACTCAATATATTTATTGCGTACACATGATTTAGTTTATACATACATAGTTCTTATTTGTAAGTGAAAAAAAAGACCTACCTATAACTGAATTACAATGTAAATATCTATCATATTAACAAAAACACAAAAGAATACAAAGGTTTGAGAACGTTTTATTGATAGTGCAAGAAATTATGTAAATACTTGATAAAATCATTAACTATATTTTTTTACTTAAATTTATGTAATGCTATATATAAATTAAATAATTTAGGAAGATAGGTAGATTATATCTTCTTATCGTTATGATTACCATCACTAAAGGAAAGGTAGTTGAAGGAAAATGAAGATGAGGAAAGTCAAGAATAAGTTACATGAACCAGATAAAAGCGAAGGTTGCTGTCATGTCGCTCAAGGAGGCCGCATTTGAGAAATCGAGACTCTACAGGGATTCCCAAAGTGGTCGGGGACACCACTTGGGAACATTTGCGCAGTTATTTGAGAAGTGGCTTGGTAGTGATTATCGTCATGATGTTGGTGAAAGCGGGCATTCAGTACATTTACTTTTGTAGTATCGAGGCTCATCAACGCATATCCACTTTAAATATTTTGGTAGGAACATTATGGGTGGTAATTCTTCCTCATATCTCGTGAATACCCTTTTTTGCGAGTAGCTCTACCCATTCCATCATAAATGAGCTATCACTACCTACATTGTGGAAAAAATACTACTTAGGAGCCCTTTGTCCAGCAGTGCAGCAATAATAGCTGACTACAGATTCCCAGCAGTGTCGACTATTTTGATGACAGGAAGGAGGAGTTGGCTTCATGCATGTCTCGGTTACAGAAGGCTCATAATATGAAACTACCAAAATTACTCTTCATCTTTCCTTCAGGATATGGACGCTTCCACTACCTGTTGCTGGCGGTATGCGGCCTCGTCAGCACCTCAGAGGAGATGGACGTCATCTCGATGTCGTTCATCCTCCCCTCCGCGCAGTGCGACTTAGACCTCACTACACAGACCAAAGTAAGCTTTTCTAAGTACATATCCTCAATTCTTATACGACAGAGGATAGACTTGATTCAAAAATTAATGAAGAAATTGGAGCTAACACCCCTACTATGACAGGGAAGAAAAGTAATCAGCACGTACCTACCACCCACCTTTCGTGACCTACCACCGCAAACGGCGAAAACTATTATAAAGAATTACAGTGAGGTACATCCAGGTTTTTTATATATTTTCGAATAACCAACTTATGTTTTGCCGACCCCACATAAAGTGGGATTAGGGCAGGAAGAAGAAGAAGAGGAACCAACTGGCAACGTGCTGTTACAAACTAGTAAAGTATCTTTATCTTTAAGTTATTATATTAGCTAATCACTACTTTTCGATAAACCGGTTTAGTTGATCCCCGTATTCCATATGAAATGTTTGTTTCAGCTGAAATTCGATGACAAGGATTTGGAGAAAGGCGTGCCGACGCTTAGAAGCGATAATATTTAGAATTCCTAAAAGACCAAATAAAGCTGTAATATAACATGGACTAGCCATCAACCTTGTGGGCACCACATTAACATCTTAGTATAAATCTATCTATGCTGGAAATATTCAAGCTAAAACAGAGTGTTTTCACTGAATTGTAGACGTTCTTTCACGATAAGTTTATTTTCACCACAATGTTCATTTACATGAGCAAAAAGGTAAAGCAGTTTTCTATGTTTGCATTCAGTTTCTATAGAAACCTCTACTTCCGCACTTCTGCACCTCAGCTTGGCATTAACCCCTATCATCAGCCTGAAGCAGTCTACTGCTGAATTCTGAGACCTTACATAGATGTCCCGCGATCTTAGCAATTTCGTTGGTCAAACCCAAAGTATTATTGACACCAGTGCTCATGATTTCAGATTGCTATACCAAAGCATTCAAACGTTTCCTGTATATCATGGAATCACTCTTCAGGCTACATTGCTGTTGGAGGCGAAGAAGGAATGCTCAAAGTTTTGAAACTAGAGTCAGGTATTACAGAAACAATTTTTCATTTAAAACGGGACCCTACATGTGCCAATGCAGGCTAACTGCCAAGCGCACTAAGATAGAAATGTTGGACACGTGCTCACACGAAAACAACATTTGGTAGACGAAATGTGGTAGCAAAACTCCGACTTCGGGTACTGTTCGTATCAAAAATTAAGTATCTACGATTATGTAGTTTGTACTTATTAGTTGAAAAGCAAATGTCTAGATATGGTGAGAGGTATCCGCCGAGGCTCGACAACGGCTATGTACCCGCCCCGCCCCAGTTAGTGCGCGCGCGTAGCGTCCTTGTGTCAGGGCATCATCCGACCGAGCGTTCTCTCTCTTGCAGACTTCCATGCACTCGCCCAAATCATATTCTGCCGCGGCGACGGCGGCCGGTAGCGACCGCGGCCGCGCCCGCGCTCGTACTCCCCTAGCTAGCGATAAGACAAGACTCTACGATACTGTGATCTCGAAACTATTTCCTTGTGTAATGTGTAGAGTGCCGGCGCGCCGCTTCCCACCATAGGTATACCCAGTGTTGCTCTAAATGGTTTGCTGCTCGTTATTAACTGTTCCTATGTTGGATTGTTAGCTGTTCCCGCCTCTCCCGGCCCCTCGACCCCCTCACACCTCTCGTTGGGATCTCACCTCTTGACTCTGTTGTGCGTGTTTCTGTCTCCCTCCTCAGGCCGGTGGGCCGCGTGCCATGTTGTGCCGCGCGCGGCTACAATATAGCACGCGCTCGCACCGCGATCCGGTATCATGCATGCATCCAACTTAGCAGTTGTCCCTAAGAAATACCACCTGGAGATCCCCTCCGTGCTTGTTTGTGCTCACGCGGCGTCCACCTCGCACCCACCGAGTTAACAAACGAGCAGCAAGCCGCAACCAACCCCGCGCCGCGCCGGTTATCCAATATCTGTTTCATTTATCTCTATTACAATAGGCTCAGCGCTGATACTTTCGGGATACTCTTACGGTCTCTATTCATTTCGGACATAACTTGATATTTTATAGATCATATCCAGAGGGTGGTATTTCTTTCATGCGTGATTTCAGCCATTCTGTGTTTATCAACTCTTGGGTTCTCAGCTTGGTCAGGGTACAGTCCATTCTGAACGTGCAGGCAGGCAGGCAGTTACTGCTGAAACGTAAGCGGAGATTTAGATCAAATATTTGAAAACTCGCTCCATTTAGAAAATTAAAAAAAAAAAAACATGATGTGGGAGTGCATCGTAGGGCACGTTCCTGACAGCCGATTCATCTAGCTTTAAAAAGTTTGAAAGTGATTCTTTTTGAATAAATGATCTTTTAAAAGATACGCAATCACACTGCACTGATTCGTTTCACACGACGCGAGATTTAATCAACAAGTAACAACACTCACTGCTAATGCTGTTGTTGTTACGTAATAGCCCTGTCGCAAGTTATTACCCGAAGTCGGAGTTTTGCTACCACATTTCGTCTACCAAATGTTGTGTTCGTGTGAGCACGTGTCTAAGTTGGCAAGTTTTATCATCCGCACTTGATGTGCGGGCAGGTTTTTTTCCGCAAGTAGGCCACTAGTGGCCCCTTTTTGCGTGACCCTTGACACGTTTTGGTCGAACTTTTTGAGGTTCTACAACACGCCGGTTTCCTCACGATATTTTCTTTCACCGTTTTGAGAGTACTGGCATAGTGCACATAAATTTTTCGACAGAAAAACTCATTGGTACACGAGTGGATTTGAACCCACGACCTTCGGATCGGAAGGCGGGGCCTCTACCACTAGACCACCAGTGCTCTCAAGTACGTGTCTATCTTTTTTGTAAGGAAAATTGATGTGACAACAACTCGTTTCGACCGTTTCTACGTAACGTATTTTTGCTGTCTCATCTTTCTCCAACAAACTATGGAACACCGAGCTATGGAGAGAGCTATGCTGGGAGTTTCACTACGTGTTAGAATCAGAAATGAGGATATCCGTAGAAGAACCGACATAGCTCGTAGAATTAGCAAGTTGAAGTGGCAATGGGCAGGTCATATACCTCGCAGAACCGACAACCGTTGGGGAATAAAGGTTCTCGATTGGCGACCAAGAACCGGAAGACGAAACGTAGGGCGCCCACCCACAAGATGGACCGACGACATTGTTAAGATCGCGGAAAGTCTGTGGATGGAAGAATCGTTCTTCTTGGAAATGTGTAGGGGAGGCCTATGTCCAGCAGTGGACTTCTTCAGGCTGATAATGATGATGATCTTTTCGCCATACAAAACACGCATACGAAACCCCAAATTAGCCACAAATATAACATAAAATCACAAAAAATAGCTTTACAAAATACAAAAAAAAACACTAAAAAAATTTCAGCTACCGCAGCATTTGTCACCAGGTTTTAATACACACAAATGTTTACAAAAAAAACGATGATAACCACTAAGACAAAATCGTGGGAAACATCTATAATGCTTAAACTAAACACTGCTGAAAAAAATCGGCTACAACAGCACTCACTTTCAAATTCAAATACACTGAAAATTACAAGCTCAAAACAATGGTAACTAGCAGTTGGTCATATCAAACTAAAAAAAACGAACTCAAATATCCACGCGGACGAAGTCGCGGGTATCAGCTAGTTACATATATGAGAGCTTAGTTAGGTAGGTACTTTAATAATATTCAATACATTCTCGTTCAAAAAAAGGTGTAGCCTTCGTAGGATATTTCATTTGGGCAATACTTATGAATGAGAAATTCTTCCATAAATAATTTTATGATTGGATTTTTTTGGACAAAATTTAGTGATTATTTCGTATGCCACTTATATGCGGTGCCCAAATAACATTACAATCTAGCCAACTAGACTAATGAGCAATTAAACTACTCTAGATAGAGTATCCAATCCAGTGAAGGATGTAGCTCCTTGTCAGAAAGCCGATAGTTTTGCATATTTTCTGCCAGATACATAAATCAACACATAATCGCACTTTTGATGTCATTAATCCGGTGGGAATGCAGACAAAAGTGAATACATGAACAATTACATTATGCTATGTCCCTCTCTGGCAAAGTTTGTCGATCTTTGCCGAAGAAGTGTCGATGAAAGTGACGCAAGTTCACTGGTTTTTTCCTACCGCGATAAATGCTTAAAAAGTTTTCACTTCCAAAAAACGATGTTTCGGTAAAGTATTAAATAGTTTGTCCTTTCAATCAAATACATCGAGTGCAGTTCTTAGTTACAGAGTAAAACAGCTATTGCATTTATAAGCTGCGTATTCTGTGTTTTCTGTATTGTTTGATTTTGCCAGAAATCTCAAAATACAAAAGCAGAGATGAATATAAAATTGTTTTCCGAAATTGTATTTCTTACATATTTTAATAGACTGTGTAGCAAACTACAGCCTTCTTCGCTATGGAGCCGATATTCAATATGCTCAAGAGTACACTTGTAATGCTTCATGCACCAGGCCCCTACGGTTGTCGACGACAAAACTTAATTTCTCAAAGGAAATTCTCCAAAGAAGAATTTTCAATAGAATCGCTAATGAACGTTCTTTCCAGGAAAGTAATATTTTCCAATAGGTACTTTCATTTTCTTTATTTATGAAAAAATTCTTAATGAAAAATGTTGTTGCTACGATACTTTGCTGGGCGTATTCCCATAGATCTTCTCTCACGTTATTATTGTGATATTCTTTACGTCTAGTATCCCATAATGGACTATGGGAGCCATAAATTTCAATAAGACAAATTGCTGTTTCGTCCACACACAATCACTGACGAACCAACACTAACACCGTTCGCGGCGATCGCCGCACGCGGCAGGTAGCTCGCGGCTGCCGCGCGCGGCCGTCGTCCAATCATAGCGCGGCTAGCCGCGCACGGCAGCCGCGCTCGAATGCCGCTTTATGTTTGGACACACCTTAATATTTAATTTTTTTATTAACTACATCGTCCGTGACATTACTCGCCCTAGGCCCGGCAGAATACCAGTGTTGCACTGAGTGGGGTGACCTACACAGTGCAACAAATACTGAGCCGGGGCCTAATTGACCTGTAGTGTCTAAAGACAGCTGCCTACCTGTCTATCCTTTAATGATTATTTTCTTTTTTATAATTTTTTATGTGATTTAATTTTTTATTTTTATTTTTTAAGTAGGTAGGTATTCCTGTGTATATGAGTAGGTCAATAAAATGCTTTTCTTTCTTTCTAAAATTCAGTCACAGTTTTTGTTATGACTAGCCTCTCAGCTCAGTTGGTAGTAGCTCTGCCTTCTGCGCCGTAAGTCGTGGGTGTAATCCCCACCGAGAACAAATATTTGTGTGTGAACGCCGTTAGTTCTCAGTCTGGGTGTTTTATTGTATTCTAAGTATTTATTTAAGCTTTTTATCAGCTATCTGGTGCCTATAGTACAAGCTCTGCTTAATTTGGGGCTAGATAGTGCTGTGTGGATTGACCACAATATTTATTTGAACTTAGTATTCGACTATAATAAATATTGAGTAACATAATGTTTTTTGCCAACTTAAAAACCAAACTATAAAACAGCAAATCAAGTCAACCAAAAACAAAAAATACATAAAATATAATTTGTTAAAAGATGTTAGTATAAAAAAAGTATTTTCTTTTTGAGATTTTTTAATCTTAAAACTTATAAATGTTTATTACAAAAAAAAAAATGTTTATTGGTCTGAAAAAAATATCAGTTTTTATACCTTTTCAATACTTAGAATTTTATATCGATACATCGATATATCGAACTATTAAAATATATCGCTCAAAAATATCAATCCTGGAAGTTAAAATAAGGCAGTTACTTTATGGATTTCTTTACCTTTTCAGCATTATGTATGCTGCGTTTAAGAATATTCTGAACATTCATTTATTATTCTTGTTAAAGATTTATTACTTGTATTAAATGTTTTATTATGCCACCTTTCGTTGCTAGTTTTTATTTACTTGTTAATTAAGTATTTGTTTTGTATATCTCTGTAATTTTTTTCTTTTTATTTTTATTTTGTGTGTGTTAAGCTTAGACAAATAAAGTTTTCATCTATCTATCTTGTAAGTATGTGTGGGTGTGTAAGTTGTATTTTAAGATGTTACAAATGTAGGTATCATGAGATATACTGGTCGTTTTAAAAGGCCATTAGGGAAGATTTAAAGAGTACTCTGCTTAGTCGCTTAACAATGAGCTACCATAATGGCGAACAAAGCAACCACTACAAAAGCTTGCAATCATAAAGTGAAAACTGCACCGTTCATATTTTAGTTCCCTTAGAATGGATAAGTGATATTTAAATGTGATAAGTAGTTGGTTTGTTCTCGCCGTTTTTTTTTTACCTTGAATGTTACATTGTAGTTTGACTACCCTCTATTTTCAACTATTTTCATTACTATGAGAACTTATAATCATATCAGTCCAAATTGTCCAAATTTATTGTTCAAATACGAAGTTCGTAGCCGCTCTACGGCTCATAGAGCATATTATATTGGCCTAAGTAAATTTGGACAATGATGATGATGAATCTTTGACTTCATCATCATCATCATCTCAGCCAGGTATCACCCACAGCTGGGTATAAGGATTTTCATTTTGTTTTTATTTAATTCCTATATTTCCCTTAGTCGTTCTCAAAGATGGTTGAGTAGTAATTACTATTTATTGATTTAGTTTGGAAATTACACCCACGAGCCTTTTTCATAAATTTCTTCTAACTTGGTTTAGGGTCTTAAAATACAGCTTCAATAAACTATTTCAACTCGATTTAACAAAATTGTATTTCTAATCTCTAAGTTTTCTGTTTCAGATGGTGAAGATGGCTTCAGCCAACCGGCGTCAGTATACAGGTACTAGGTAAAAGTGAAAAATATGTAAGTATCTTAGAATAACTGTATATTTACGTCAAAACACAAATTTCGAAAGTCAAAACAAGAATGGCTGTCGACACAGCCGGTCAGAAAAAGCTAGAGGGTAGCCGGTCGGGTTTTAAGTCAAATGCCACAAACCGGGTCAAAATCGGTGGCCCGGTTTAGAAGTTATGACGGTTTAAAGGTCACTGGGGCCCCAAAAAGCGACTTTTCCAACCTGGCTATGAAGAAGTCATGATAAAAAATGTATAAAGCTGGGTTTCTTATGATTCTACAAAATAGGAATAGAACGAACTGGTCATAAACTAAGAAAAAAAGACTATTGCTTGCTTAGAACGATTTGTTCAGTACACGCTTCGTTCACTTCGCGGGGCAGACCATTACATAGCCCATAGTTGTTTTGTAAGAAAAAAATGGAAAATTAATTTGTATGAAAATCGTACACCTTTTATTAAAAAAACACTCATAGTATGAAAACTTTTAATAATTATATTCTAATGAAATAATTTACAAAAACACTTATTTTATCAATAATAATGACCGACACCGACAGAACCTTCAAACACGTCACCAAAACACGAAGTTCTTGGAACACTGCGGAAAACTGATAGGGCGCCTTTTATGACTTAACATTGCAACCCATTTTTCACTGCACAATCGTTTGCCACGCGAAATAAAGCTTTATAACGTGCTATTACGGTTCAGGTGTGTTTTTTCATGTTTTTTATGGAGGTTCAAGCTGGTGGTGTCTGTCACCTCGCAAATAATGTGGACCACATCCAGAGACGGTACTTTTGACGTGGTGATTTGACGCCGCGCGCTGGGAATTGAATGGCGAAATTGAATTGAATCTTCACTGTGCTTTAGTGTCTTTGATGTCGAGTAACTTTGGTGGTCCTAATTTCAAGAAAGAAAGGAAAAACTATACGCAACTAAAGCGTTTATGCGGCTGTTATTTTGTTTGATTTGAAATTACTGGCACGTGAAGCTGAACATGCCTCAAGTTGATGGACGCAGGGCAGTGCATCGTAGGGCACGTTATGGACGTGCGTGACCTACGAGGCAATGCTTTGCAGTGTACACAAATTAGTTTCAGTGTCATGCTAATTGACAGCGTTAGTTGTCAAAATGACATTTTTACTACTTCTCGTCATGTCCATGTCATGTCGGTCCGCTATATTTTGAGTGCGTTGTGTTGCTCTCTTTGACCAAGAAAATCTCTATGTCTAATCTCTAATCTCAACCAAACGAAGTAGAATTAATGAAAAATAACATTTTAAACCTAATTCTACATTGCTAAGCAGTATTTAAAATTGGTGTACATGGACCTGTCATGGGCTCCATAGTTCCATGAAACATCTCATTTAATAGATTTTATTTCTGTAATTTAGATCGCTTAGATGAGCGTAAGGCCGGATATTGTAGGTCAGTCCTGGTAGATTTAAAATTTAGTTGTTTCTAATAATAAAATAAATATTAGGCTTATGTAAAATATACTTGTGTATGGTGAATAATCATAACAGAAGTTCAATAACAATCAACAATTGAATGAAATCCGGTCAGTACTTTACTTATTAGCTATTGGCAATCGTTTAAAGTGAGTTTCGATATTTTACTTTATTTACTTAATGAATAGGTATCGAACTGGTTTACTGGGAAACAATAGATAAAACTTTTGAAAATATTATGGTTTTTAACACTATTTTCGTGGACTTCAGTACAGTTACACAAAATTAAATCATGGTAAATATCCCGTTGTTCATAAAAATAGTGAAATAATAGATAAATAAACATAAATAGCGGATATTTCACACAACACTATCTAGCCCCAAATTAAGCAAAGCTTGTACTAATGGGAACCAGATAGCTGCTGATATTATACTTACGTATTTGTATTTGTATTTATAGTTTTTACTTTAATTATAAGGGTCACACCAATTACAATAATTAAAAACATAATAGACAGACCGAAAAATAAAAATAAATAAAGCATAAACAGCTTTGGTCAAATATAGGTAAATACAATGTCAACCTATATATATTTTAATACAGACTTAGAATACATTATAACACACAGACAGAGAACAAACATCAGTGTTCCACAGAAATATTTGTTCGCGGTGGGGATCGAACCCACGACCTACGTGTGTGAAAATTGATGAAGGTTTATTTTTCTCAACTAGATCTTCATAGATAAATATTAGTATTTTTTAAATTAACTTTTGATGCATTGATACTTTGACATCGGCCAAAGTATCAATGCATCAAAAGTTAAAGTTAAAGCATATCGATGCTGGCTCTAGGTGGTAACGATGGGGGATAATGGATGAAACCATATTTTTCTCAACTAGATCTCTATAGCATTTTTTAAATTGATTTTCTTTTTAAACCCTTGATCACTTCGGAAAGCCATAAGTAAGTTTATTTCTCGTTTTCAGCGTAGAATGCTTCGCTACATTCGCTTGGATTTGGTTAAGAAAAAAGATCCTTGTAGTTTTAAATTCACTTTCACTCTAGTCGTTCGGACTTTTTAAAAAAGTTTAACAAATGAAAAAAAAAGATAAATATGTTTTAAACGTCTAAACTATAAGCATTAATTCTTGCAGTTTATAATATGAGTACACCATTTAAAAAAAAATTGGTAAGTTATTGTTTTTTCAATCGTCTGTAAGGATATAAATTGTCAGCGTCAAAGTATTCAATAGATTTGTCATATAATTATGGCTCAAAGCAGATCGTCAAACCTAAAACTTCAATCGGGAGTAAGCTGGTGTAAAAAAAAAAACTTTACGAACCTGAAATGTTAATCTGCTTCTGATGCTATCTGTACCTAAATTACCTGAGTGCTGAAGGTGGGTTATTACCTAATGCGGACGTATATATTACACAATACCAAATTGATTGATGGAACAATGCATTGATCTAACTGTGCCGATGATTGGCATTATGTCTGGGTGGGAGTCGGTAATTCTGCTGCTTAATTGCGATTTGCAATATGAATCAGCATAGCAAGAGAAGTTTGAAAGAAATTCTATTGACAGAAAGAGTGAGGAGCAATACGCTAGCGCGGTACGGGCATGTCTCGTAGTGGGATGAAATTTATAATTGACCAGGAAGGTAGTAGTTCTGCCTTCTGCGCTGTAGCAGGCGTGGGCTCGATACCTACCGAGAACAAATATTTGCGTGGTGAATACATGTTTATTCTCTATCTGGGTATTATATTGGATAGGTATGTATTGACTAAGTATGTACCTATTCACCAACAGATGGACCCACAACATTGTTAAGATCGCAGAAAGTCGGTAAACATTTTCGATCAAACAGAATACCACATTCCACACTTTATTTCCAACTGCTAACACTTTGAGCTAAGACCTCCAAGTAATGTTGGTTAAAATACCACCGAAATTACACAACACAACTCAAAATAACACCAGAAAACAATTAAAATCAAAAAGCTATGTGACTTCCCGAAATAACAGAAAACGAATCAACCGACTCCCTAAAGGCGATCGCGATCAGTGAAACGCTGTCAAATTTGACAGCGTTTCACTGATCGCCGCCGACGCCAGCGACCTTGAGACGCGATTTTGACCCAATTTAAACGGCCAGATTTCATTCAAATTTAGCACACCTGCCAAAGACCGATAACAATGCAATAATTTAAAATATACGAATATCCTTAAAAAAAGTTAAGCTCGCATAATGTACATGTCCTGTGTTATTTGTAAATGTCTCTGTGTGCAATAAAGAATTATGAACCATAATAACCACAACAGTATATAAATAAACGATACCTATTATTGCTGTCAAAAAAACTCTTGCTAGGACCTCTGTTGGTAATATCACGCTACGCCTCAAGCTCTTTGTGTAAGTAGCGAAATTACAGAAAACCGTAGATTTTCCGAATAAGCGCACAAACGGGATGCTAATCGATAGATTACTGTGAGTTACGCCGACAGCCGACACTGGACTGAGAATTAACGCGATAATATCCTCCGGGGGCTTATTTGTTATAAAAACTATTCCTCTTTATGTGTAGAGTGTGGATAGTGGTCATCACACTAATGCAGACTAATGGGTCGACGCATTATATCTCCGTCTCTGTCTGCCTCATACTAAATGTGAGGGACAGCTTACACACTGATCTGCACAAATGAACTATTATTGAGTGACAAATATCCAACATCTAAGCCATTATATTTATAATTTACAGTAGACAGAACAATTTCTAAAATGTGACACGAGGTATTTACCCTACTTATAGAACATAATCGTTGAATGAGATTCAAGCGAAGAAGTGTGTAATTCAACATTTAATTTTGTCCAATTCTAATACTTAATTCTGTACCTATATAATGTAATTCAATTTCAATGCTTTATTTCAATGTTTGCATATTTTTAATGCCTCAAGTGGCGCAATTATAAATAATTCAATCAATTTAACTTGAGGATAACGCAGTGGGCTGCAATATTATTAGTCAAGAAGGTAGGTAGAATTATACCTACTCTTATACTAATTTAGATTATAATTATGTTGTGGCTGTTTGTTGTCCCTGAATAAATAAAATAAAATAAATTACTAACACTCTTATTTTTAGTAGACAGAAGAACTAAAATATATTTTATCTGAAATTACTTCAGTGTGAACAACAACATATTATGTTCGTGTTCAAACAATACCTCAAAAGCGCCATATTACTTAGTAAAGCGATACAACTTTACAACCACAATGTCAATCTGACCATAAAATTAAATTTCGAACGCGCAATAAAAAAAAATCTTGTCCATGGTTTCAAGTAAACAATAGAACCAGACAGAGCTTGTGGTACCCCTATAGTATTAGGTATACAGCTTCCAAAAAAGCAATTTGCATGCACTTCATGGTATTTCTGAATCAAAGAGATAAAAAACTCTTGGACAATGCAAACGTAATAGGTATATCGATTCGACGAAACGAATCGATTACTTTGAGCCATTCTTTGATCTGTACAAATTCATCTACATTTTTATCTAAAACAAATGCGTAGCCAAAATAATGATTAAATTTTGAAATACGATTCCTATTTTTATAACGCTTTTATTAGTTTCACCTGTATGTATGTATGTATGTATGTATGTATATGTATGTATGTATGTAACCGACCCCTTTGAGCTCGATTTTGTGGAGCAAGTGAAGATCGCCTTGCTATATGGACGGCTAAGTATGCCCCACCTACGGATTACATTGATGCTTCGGAGAAACTGCCCCCCGGTCACGAACAGCCCTGGCCAGTTTGGAAGTGCTTCAATAGAATTCGAGCCCAGATCGGCCGTTGCAGGAGTAGCCTGAGCAAATGGGGGATGATATCTAAAAATGACACGCAATTTCAGTGTGGTGGCCAGGTACAGTCCATGCCAGACGTGCTCGCGTGTCCATCATGTCCCACCTCATGCACAATGGATGATCTCATGTTTGGCTGTGGATGTAGCCACCTACTGGTCGAAGTGGCTTTAATGATTGTAATATCGATACGAAAGAAGAAGAACCACTACGCCGCGTAGCGCGGCGGTGGGTACATACCTGCTCGGTTTCGAGGTCGAACAGCAGCAGCGAGCCGTCGGTGTAGACGACGGCGGCGCGCGCGGCCGCGTCCGCGAAGTCTGCGGCAACATTGTTGTTAGGGTGCGCGTAATATTTTTAAATTAAACATGAATAAAACAAGTGTTCTAATGTAAAACATTTGATTTCAACATCTACAAGTGAAGTTTGATCATAAATACTATCTAGAAGAATGGATGCTTCATACAATGTTTTGACTTGACTGAGCTTAAACCTTTTTTTAAAGAAATTCAAACGGTTTTCATAGTAGTATTTAGTTCTTAATAACTGTTGAAGACGCAAGTTAAGACAATTCATGATCTGACACAAGTACCACCATTCGTCGTTACATAACCTCATCGATTGAGTTCCGGTGTAAATCACGATAAAGTTTTTCTGTATATTTACTCCTTAATTTATAAAGAATTAATCATAACATTATTTGAGAATTAAGCTCGTCCTTTAGTTGTATATAATATTTTATATCTGTGCGCCGATATTTTAGTTTTAGTTTAAAAGTTAATGACCAATCAAAACCATTCTGATTTTAAATCTTCACTAAAAAAATTTCAACGCACTCAATTCCATTCCTTCCGATTAAAAAAAAACATTAAAACCGTTTTGAAGTCGCCACTCATCTTCCGTTTAAAATAAGAACGGAAGCTATTTCAGAACTTTTTAATTCTTTTTTTGAATGCACGAGTCAAAGCGCAGCTGGTGACCATAGACATGTATTTATCTGCATTATAGATCCTTGATTTTGAAAATTCCAGCTTTATTCAGTAGTTGAATTCAATTGACCGCCAATTACATACCGTGCAGTGTAGTCTGTAACGTGTGGGTGGTAAGGTAGAGTTTTGCGGAGGAGTAATGGAGCTGTTCGGTTATGATTAAAAATGCGGTAAATAATGAAGATTACCACTAAAATACTACATTCACAAATTTATAAACAATTACGTTGTACAAAAATGTTCAATAATGGTTGATTTTTTGAAGTGAAAAAAAAACTATAAATTTCGGGGGTCCCCATACTTGAAACTGAAACTCAAAATATTTTTTTTCATCAAACCCGGGTATTGGGGTATTTATGAATAGGTCTTCAAAAATGATGTTGAGGTTTCTAATATCGTTTTTTTCTAAACTGAATAGTTTGCGCGAGAGACACTTCCAAAGTGGTAAAAAGTTGGTCCCCCCCCCCTCTAACTTCTAAAATAAGAGTTATTTACTTTACTTACATAACATATTTTTTACTTATCATAGTTACCTTACTTTTTAACTGACGAGCTTTTTATTATCTGTACTGTTACTGTTTAGTGTCCCCTTATTTTTTTACATCATTAGATTTTTTAATGGAACGAAAAAATATCCGTAGATTTATAAAAATTCCTCGTATTAATACATAATGTTCAACATTTTCGAACATGGTAATAAAATTAAAATTATCTAAAATCAAAAACTTTGCATATTAAAAAAAATGGTAAAATTTTAATGTAAAAGAAAAATAAAAGAAAAAGAAATAAAATGGGATTGCTATTTGCATTGTCAAAATGTTCTTTTTATAAGGAGAAAGTATTCAATCGGTTCCGAATTTTCAGATATCTTTTGTTGGAATCTGAATACAAAAGTTGATAAAAGAATATAAAATTCTATTACAACGCTATGTACGCCTACCACAAGCTCTGTCTGGCTCTGGTTTTGAGTCTGTGTGAGTGCTCACCAGTGTATTATACAGTGTGTGAGACGTTGCGACGTAGGATTTATTTGGACAACACTCATACAGACTCAAAACCAGAGCCAGACACAGAGCCAGACAGAGCTTGAGGTAGGACTGGTGTACTGTGTACTGGTGTAGGTATTTATGCGTGGTACAGTTGGCATGATTAGGATGTACACAACTCTTAACTTCTATGTTAGTGTTTCAGCAAAGGACAAATTCAGTTTCAGCAAAATGTGTGGGTGCTGATGAAATTACTGGAACGTGAGGCTTAACATCTTTATGCCTGAAGTTGACAGACGTAGGGCAGTGCATCGTACGATCCTTTTGGGATCAAATGTCGTAAAAGCCAACTCATTCTGGGATAAAATGTCGTAACAGCCTAGTCATGAGTTTGGCTGTTGTGCGTTGGCGTCGCGTAGTGCACGTTTTCAGGAACGTGACCTTCGAACTTTTTTCGGTTATCATTCAATTAGGTATTTCGCATATTTTTTCTAATTTACCTACTAAGATTTTTTTATTTATAAATAAAAAAAACTTAAATAATTATTATCGAAAGAAGGGTACATACACCTTTGTTTCGATAATATTTAAGTTTTTTTAAAGAAAACAACATGCGTAATCTTCTTTACAATAAAGTGTACCGCCAAGTCGCGCGCCCGCCACGCGCTTCAACGGTACACGAAACGATTATAAGAATTTGCGCTTCAATTTCAATATTCAGTGAGCGATTTATAAGGCTTGTTGGATGTACTTGTGACCATCTACAAAAATATATAATCGTTATTTTTGTTGGTAGCTTGACAGCTGAGTTGGTACTCAGTAGGCCTACCACAAACTCTGTCTGGCTCTGTATCTGGTTTTGAGTCTGTGTGAGTGTTAAATAAACCCTACGTCGAAACGTGACACACACAGTATAATACACTGGTGAGCACTCACGCAGACTCAAAACCAGAGGCAGACAGAGCTTTTTAGGCTTACAGGTCAGTGCTGTGGTGGCTATACAATTATACATTCGTGTTATTACTAATTAGAGATCTACCTTGGCCTCGCATGGGTGGTAAAAATCCAAGGTCAGTGACTTTATATTTTTCACCTTCTTTTTTCTAAATAGCACCTTTAGTGTGAAGCCGGGGCGAGTCACTAGTAAAAAGCCTATGTTACTCAGGGATAATGTAGCTTTTTAATAAGGAAAAAACTTTTGAAATGGGTTAGTAGTTTTTGAGTTTATTCGTTGCATACAAAAGAACAAACTTTTATTAGTAAAGCTTTCTCTATTCTATGAGGATCTGCAAAATCATTTCATGTAACCAATTGGAAGGTAGGATAAAAAATAAACGTGGGAAGTATCAACATGTAATCTTCAATGCCAGCGAGGACTGACTTTCCCAAATTCAATACGAACACTAATCTGAATGACGACACTGATCCTGCTCACGGATGTACAGGTTTGACGAGTAGTGACATCATGAACCGAACTATTGATCCTTAAACTACTGACACAGACACACGCACCCACCCGGTTTACTTCTAAAAAGCTCACTCACCCGATAGAGACTATCTCATCTCATTGGCACATCCAATAGCAATTCACTTCACTGTAGTTTTGATAGCAAACTGCAAGGTACAGATGCTAAAAAGTACCGACGCAGCACGTAGGCTTGTCGCGAGCCCGAGTAAACGGAACCGACTGAACGAAACAGCGAATGTATCGATCGTACTCCTGGCGGCGCCGGCGGGCCGCATATTCCTGGTGCACGCACGCCCCACCCCGGCAACTTACCACCCCACGTAATACACCCCTTGATAGAGGATTAATAACGTGACCAGTTCTAAAAAACTGAGCATACCTGTAAACTTTAACCTTCAGAATAGGAATTCGGTGTTCAAAACCGCTTTTTGAATATTTTTATAATATTTTTGCGCAATATCTAAGTTGAGGCACAGGTAAATTATATTTTATGTAGAAATGCGGTAATGAAGACTGAAATATCAGTCGGGAATTTCCATAATTCAATCAGGAATAATCAGTTTTACATCCCTCTCCAACTCAAGCAACCGACCTTGTAACGCCACGTAACCCGTAGACGCTAGGGGAGTTTCGCAAGGGAATTATGTGCGGAGAAGCCACTGAATAAGGAATAGGTACCTTACCTACCTAGTAATCTAAACAGAAATCTAACTTTGACCTCTGGCTTACGCCAGCCAAAATACGATCCAATGGGGCGACGACACGATTTCTATTAATGATTAGTAGGTTTGGATCAGATGAGCTATCTCTATATCGTTTGTAACGGTCTGCGGATAGCTCAACTATTTGTTGTATATTTTGTACATTTTGCAAATGCCTCACAAAAAATCTTTAGTTTCATAAACGATCGACTTTAAAAAACCTAATAGCTTCCTTAGTACTATAATATCTTCTTGACATTGACAGACGGTGCTGCGTACTTATGCATTAAAACATTTTTGTTTGTTCTGCGCATTCGATTGTCGATTTAGTAGTTCCTCCCCATGATTATTCGAATAACAATCGACAAACTACTAACTACTATACATGTAAGTATGCGTGCGGTGCGGTGAACTGCGCTGCGGAAGGCCGCGCGGGGTGGTGCAGTGCATGCGGGGGCGGGACGGTGTTGCGTCGATTGTTTCTAAGTAATAACACTTCGATTGCATTTAATGTTAACACGTAGGTAGTATATTTTAATATTATGAATATACATTTTATAGAAATGTAAAATTGACCTTGCCAAGTAAAAAGTATAGTTACCAAAATTATGTTATAAGGTAGATTTCTAGCTATAAGTTGATTTTCGGTAAGAAAATATATTTCTAATAAGTATATACAAGGTGCAGTTTTGGATCTGCAAAACATTTTAGGAGGTAATTATGTTAGTGATTCTCGACCCGAATCAACAATAAAATGGGCAGGTATTTTTTTTTCATTTTATTCTTATTTACGTAAATCGGTAAGTGTGAATTCCCCTTTTTAAAACGCGACCAATCTGTACGTGTCCTTAAACTGCGCTGTCACACACACAAACAAACGCAACCGACATTTCTTTCATAAATCCAAACCAAAGCACCAATCACCGGCCGCTCCCTCCCCCCGCCACCCCGCCACGCCCCCGCGGCCATCGCAAACGCATCAATCAATCGGCTCAATTTATTAGTGTATTTGATGACGCCGGTATGTGCATACGCTTGCAAATTCCGCCCCTCAAGTGCGCCTTCGATTAACGGTCGGGATAGGTACCTACTACCTAATTGTAAAGATGACGGACCAATACTCCAATGTAGAGTTGGTGGAGATGGTCCGCTTGTAGGTATGCCATCAGTGGAGACAATGTATCTCGAGCCATCGAAATGTTCGCGGAGTTATTCCCCAATCGGCAACGTCATCATTAATTTTTTTCCACAGTTTAATTGTTAAGGCCCACGTACACTGTAGTAGATAAATATTTCGATTATTACTTTTTTTATTTAGCAATGGATATTTCTATCTTGTAAATTTTACGTCACATCACGATGTGGCCAAACAGGCTACCCTTTGAGGAACACATCTGGGGCGTCATTCTCCACCAGAGCTTGCAGGTCGGTGAAGGCGACGTCTTGGAGCACTATCACTGGGTGCTTGCATGGTGTTGACTGGGGACAAAGGATAACATGAATAAACTAGAAAATATATCCCTCTAAACAACGTAATAAGTATTATATCAGTTATCTGGTTGCGACAAGCTTTGCCGGGTTTGGGGAAGTGTGAAATGTGACACCATTATTTATTTATTAGGAAGTTTAGTATACTTAATTAACTTTTTTTATACTATGACTTGCGTGTAAAATAAGCTTTTTACAAATAAATCTTGTATCTTGCTAATGGAACTTCCAGTACTGAAATACAGCTCTTTTAAACCAAGTCAAACATATTTACCTTTCGACGAACTACTAAAACCTTTATATTATGTTATTTGATGCTACGGAACCCTTCATGGGCGAGTCCGACTCGCACTTGGCTGCTTTTTTTTTTAATAAATACATTTTCCGAAAGGGCCAGTCGATTGACGACTTGACCCCGATTCACCTTAAGACCTCAACTTTTGCCCTTTCTAGATACCTACCTAGGCACTAGATGTAGCAGATATTACTTAAGTACCTAATGTACTTACCTATTATGTGTATTGGCTACCTACGTAATTACTGCCTAGAGAAAATCTTGAAAGCGGTCAAGTTAGGTAATCACTGGGAACCACGATTATTATGGCCATTGACAATGTAATCTTCTTTTATAAAGTCAAGGGTCAAATTGGTACTAACCTACTAATAACTCGAATCGGTTGGTAAAAAGCTCGCATAAAAACTGGTTGTAAGTTTTGTTTGAGAGAAAATTTGAAAACATCAAGTTAAAAATGACTGGCCTCTAGCTAAGTTGGTAGTAGCTCTGCCTTCTGCGCCGTAGGTCGTGGGTTCGATCCCCACCGAGAACAAATATTTGTGTGGTGAACATATTATGTAAGTATGTATTTACAAAAAAAAATGTATTCAAGTATTATATCAGCTATCTGGTTCCCATAGCACAAGCTCTGCTTAGTTTGGGGCTGGGTAGTGTTGTGTGAATTGTCCACTTTTATAGTACGAACTGCCAAGGAGTGGAACTCTCTTCCGCCGTCAGTATTTCCGGAACGTTACAACTTGGGAACTTTTAAGACAAGAGTGAACTACAGAAGAATGCTTCTACTAAGTAGATTTTATAATTTCTCATACACGTAAAGACGTTGCTTATTATATTCCATTTCCAAAGATTTAAACTTAATCGAATCTCTTGGATTATTATTTTTGCTTAACTTTATTATTTCTTCTAAACTTGACAGAAAAGGTTACCTACTACTTATGACATTTGTTATGTCAGTGTCTGAAAGGAAATGGAAGTACCTACTTAGACTTAGTACAACTAAACATTATTTGCGGTGCCCTAACATGGTTTATGTTTGAAACTAGTCTCTAACAGTGTAATAATACCTGTATCTAAAAACATAAGAGCGATTATATTATTTTAATTTGAATGACACTTTTGTCGTTACCAGTTCACGCAGAGCAAGTCCTGCTTCAGTAGTAAAAAGTATATTGTTACACTTACAACAGCATGAACCCTACCAGAGGTCACGTTGATAAGTGAACTTGGGTGAGTTGCTGCTAAATAAACATGCTAGTACTTACCTATCATTTTCTCCATAAAATTAATTACTTACCTAAATAATTCAAAGGCCACGGGACTCAAAAAGAACCACAAAAAAGCCACAACCGTGCCGCGTTTTTTAACTCAACTCTGACTTTGTTCGGTTCTCTCCTACACCTACTTATGTACCTTTGGAATCATTGGCACCTGGCCTATTTTGACCTTAGATCCGCGCCCGCGCGCCGCGAGCGACACTCTGCGTTCAGTCACCGTCTGTGTGGGTCATCGTCCTGTTCTCCATGGCAATCATTAAGCAATAGCCGTAAAGAAATTAAAAAAAAAACAATTTTGATACAAAAACTTAAATCAAAACTTAAAAAAAATCATTTCATAAATATTTTTTATTTTATTTGTTGAACCTAATTCCTGAGTATTTGCAGCCAATAATGAATAACCTTGTACATATTGTATAGAAGCTACACTGATGAAACTTGGTAAGTAGATGTATTCTGTGAACCGCATTCAGATTTTTTCACAAACATAGAAAAAAACAATAAATTTTGGGGGTCCCATAGTACTAAAACAAACATGTATTTTTTTTAGTATTATCATTCTCTTACTTTAGAAGTTAGAGGGGGGGGACCAACTTTTTTCCACTTTGGAAGTGTCTCTCGCGCAAACTATTCAGTTTAGAAAAAAACGATATTAAAAACCTCAACATCATTTTTGAAGACCTATTCATAGATACCCCACACGTATGGGTTCGATGAAAAAAAAAATTCTGCCTACTTTCATCTAAAATTCACGGCCTACCTACACGTTGCTTTAACCTATACGTACAGGGTCCATGTGATACTGACTTACACCTAAAGACTATGTATGTACCTAAACTAAATGATGTGTATGCAATAAATATATTAATGAGTATCTGAAATGAAACGTTGGCCGAAACTCCACGATTTCATTGAAAACTGAGGCAGTTATGGCTTAATTTTGAATTGTAATTTACAGAAGGGTTATTCATGCTTACGTTGCAGAAAAAAGTTTCATGAAAAGTTAATATTTGTAGTCACAGGACTTAAAAGATCATCACAGGGTGTCAGTTTTTCCTGTTTTTTTAAAATACTCATAACTCAAAAGTTACTTAGCAAATATTTTTTTTTATATTTTTCTGATAACTGTCATGACTTGGCGCATCACCCGTTTTCGGCTGGACGTTGACTTATGGGACACCTTGTATAGTACAAGCTCTGCTTAGTTTGAGGCTAGATAGTGTTGTGTGGATTGTCCGAAATATTTATTTATTTTATTTATTTATTATATTGTTAAGTACTCACAAATAACAGAGTATCTGATGAGAATGCGATGTAGCATTTCATTTATTTTGACAGAATAGTTTTTCGTATCAGTCGAAAGCTAATGGAGAGCTATTTAAATTTACGCGCCAAGACGCAAGTTGGTGAGTGAGTTGTTGAAACGTTGTAAGGGCGACCTCTGGTAACGAATAGAAACACTATAAATGGCTAGGCAGATGGCTGGCGAAGAGCGCCATCTGTTAAGTAGTAGCCGCAAAATACAGGATTTGACAGATGTCAACACTTTTGTGGGTAGCGATGTTCGTATCGAACGGTGTCTACTAGTGACATCTGTTACGAAGTAGTCGCATGTCGATAGGGTCGGAGAAGGAGAGAAATAGGGTTTAGCTTGTGTTGGAAAAGGACAACGTTTTCACCATCAGCAAGACGCGAGTGCCTCCATTGGCGAGTAGTGTAACTAACTAAGAAATAAACTATATTAGCGGGTGAATAGAAATAATTTGGTTGGGTCGATGTGTGAAGCGAGCTCGCAATTACAGACATTAAAAATGCTGGCCGGAGAGACGTAAATGCCGTGGATTATTGGAGCAAGTGTTCTGGAATATTCTGGGCGGAAGTTTGTGGCTCGAGGTGCGGGGTATATGGTAGCCGAGGTGATAAAAGGCGCGTGCGGAGCCGCCGGGGGCATTCCACGGAAAAGACGCCGAGCCTAGAAGAATCGCCGGTACGTACGAAAGCTGCACCCTTGCACCGTTGGGTTTGTGGAGGAGTCCTCGCTAACCAGATTTGGGTATTACAGACGAAGCTGCGCCAACGAATACCATCACCGCGTGCCCAGAGACGAGCCCCAGCACACGAAGCCAGCATTCTCGCTGCCGATACGAGCCGACTGCAAGCTGGGCGAGCGCCCATTTCTGGTACGTAGGGGATCTGAGAAGCATCACACAGCATGGGGCATATACGGGAGGGTCAGTTGTATTTTTAGGGACGCAGCATCCTGCGGGCTGTGTCCGCACGTTGCCAAGATTAACCTGTTGTCTTGTATTTTTCAGTTTGCTGACACCGTCTGCGTGGCGCCTCCTTTTTCTTTCGCCTGTGCGGGGGCGCGAGACACGTGGCGGGGGCAGTCGGCGACTGCACGGCAGGGCACGTGGCGGCAGGGCACGTGGGTGACGTCGCACGTGAACGATAAGCGCCCGTCGGCGATTCTGAGGTGGGCCAGTGCCAATTTATTTTTATGCGGAAGGAGTAGGCGCGTCAGGACAGTTCTCCGTGGAGTCCTGGTCTGTTGTTTGTTGCCAAGAGATTGTTTGCTGCCGTAGAGAGTGCTATTTTTGTTGTCAATAGGTAGGGTTTCGTTGACGTGGGAATTGCCATCGACTTTGTCGTGCGTTTTACTATCTTACCATCCTGTCGGTCAGAATACGGTCGCTTGGGTTATTTTAGAGGCGGACGCCAGGGGTGACTCACAAGTTAGTTTTCTGTGGGTTTCATTTAATTGGGTCATCCGGGGCCTTGGGATTGGTAAATTCAAATATCCACATCTCCGACACACTAAGCAGTAACCTCTCCCTGAATAAATTTGTGCTCGCTTGAGAGCTATGGTTTGGATAAAGTTTGAACATATGGTCACTAAACATCCCGTGTAAATAATATAAGCATTATTGATTTTTATGTATTCCACGAGGTCATTGAACCTCTCATGTATCCATGATAGCCATTGCTTACATTTTATGTAAAGGAATATATTGTTGTCCCGTGAGGTCATTAAACCTCTCATATGTATAAGGTGTCCCTTTAAATTTCTTTGTTCAATCCCATGTCAGAGAACGTAGCGTTCAATGTATTTGTAACTTGTTGATTAGTAGTAGGTTCATTTGTAAGAAAGATAGTCTGGCATGTGGATAACCTCTATTCTGGTTAATAGCTGAGCATATAAATTTGTAGTTAAGTAGCTATTTGAGCTCACTTTAAGGTCATGTAAATGAAGGATCACTTTAGGATTATATAGTATATAAGATAGCATAGCTGTGCAGTTTCAATTTTTCATTCCTAAGCTAATGTACATGTCATGTAAGAGGTATGTGTTCTTTAAATAAAACGCTGTAACTGATTTCTAACATTTATTTTATTTTAGAATAAAAATCTTTTGTGCGGTAGGAACATCGAACCCCAACTGAGCTAGTCAGGGCCAACGCAGCCGAAATAGTCGGTCTGCCTGTCTGCACCCAGTTTTCCACCGTTACAAAATGGCGCCCAACTTCTAATTTTGTTTTTTTTTGAAAATTTTTTGAAATATTTTTTTTTTAAATTTTGTTTTTTGAAAATTTTTTTGAATTTTTTTTTTTTTAGAAATTTTTTTTTGCGTTTAGTGACCACTGTAGGTAGGCGTTATTGTAACATTTTAGAGCAACTGACAAGGCAACAGACAACAGTCCAGCTAATTTTAAGTATATTTTAGGTTCTTTGTGTATCATGTGTGTATTTTCTTAGGGTGTATAATTTTATTGTGTGTGCTTTTCTACCGATGTATTCTTTCACCTGTGTATTTTTCTGCTAGTGTATTTTTGTAAGAGTGTATTCCTGTCCTGATGTAAAATTTTTTTTGGGCACTTCCTTCCTTTCATGTTAGGGAGATAGTCTTGCAAAGTGCTACTGTGGTTATATTTTTTTGTATGCTGCGATCAGCATAGAGTTTTTTGTATGTATATTGCAAGACTAATATTTGTTAAAGTTTTGCAACGGATTAGGAACCATAATACACTTCTGTGGTTAGCGACCAGCTGTTGAAACTTATAACAGTTTAATTTTATTTACGAGTCCTCTCGTACACGCACACACACACCCTCACACACACACACAAACCTGGGATTTTCGAAACTTTTGAGGGGTAAACATTAGATTATTTTTTGGGGAGGTAGGGTTAGGCGTTTGGAACTTAAAATTTTTTTTTTTTGCCTTGACCTACATTCTAATGTTTACCTTGGGTATAGAGTTAAATTTTTTTTTGCGTTATTGTGAGTTTTTTTTGGAAGAATTGCTTTCACGTTTGATGGTTATAGCACATTTTTATTTAAGGAGGCTCGTTTCAAAAGTTTTTTTTACATCGTTTGCTTCTGGTAGTTTTCCCATTTGTCTTTGGGTACCGTGGTTTGATTATAGGTAGACAAGATGACAGATCCGGCGATCCACGTGCACAGTTTGTCGAAGGACCCAGTTCAAGACCCAGTACAGGCGGAAGGTCCCAACGAGGTGTTGCCAGCAGTGAGGGATAGCACCCATCAACGGGTTGTCGTAGAATGCGCGGGTCCTAATGTTCCGATTGCGAAGTGGGGTGTCAAGTTTGATGGAGTAGGAGATGTCAGGTCATTTTTGGAGAGGTTGCAGGAACTTAGTGCAGCGAACGGTACCAGAGAGGGAAAACTATTTGAGTCAGCTTCTGAGCTTTTTACTGACCAGGGTTTGCTTTGGTTTAGAGGCATCAAGGACCAAGTTTCTTCGTGGAGCGAGCTGTCGTCATTGTTGATAGAGGAGTTTAGCCCGATAGACTACGATTACAGGTTATTAGGAGAAATAAGGACGAGGACACAAGGGGTGGAGGAGCCCAGTCATATTTACTTCTCGATTATGAACTGCTTGGTTGCTAGGCTGAAGAATCCACTGCCAGAACAAGAGTTATTAGAGATTCTGCTCCACAATATTAGGCCATCTTTTACAGAACAACTAGCGTTAGTAGACATAACATCAATTGAGTCGCTAAAGGATAAGTGTAGGAGGCTAGAGGCAGCAAAGCAGCGATCAGATTTTTTCATAGAACCATCTAGAATATCGACTAGGACATTAAACCCAACACTGGCGTACAAGGGCTCCAAGCCGCGGTCACAGCTGGCGGCGGTGTCCACTCAGCAGGAATCAGATAGAACACCACAATCTGGTTGTTTTAGGTGTGGCGGCATGGGACATTGGTCTAAGGATTGCAGGAAGGGAAGATTTAATCAGCAGGTCAAGTGCTATAACTGTGGTGAATTAGGCTACACAGTCAGGAGTTGCCCTAAGTGTAGGGGAAGGACGGAGACCAGGCCTCGGCAGCAACTGGAAGATTCTAACAATTAAGTAGGTAGAACCGTCCGTTTTTGGTGTTGTCGGTAGATTTGGTATATTTTTTTTGTATAGATTTTGTATATATTTTGTGGATATTTTTGAAGTCGCCTGTTGTTTCGCAAAATGTCAGCCTGGAATACCAAGGGAAAAGTTTGCAGGAGAATTAGGTCTCCTGGCAGATAATACTCAAGGCACACCAGGCGAACACGAGAACGTACAATCTCAGGAGAAGAGAAGCGACAGTGAAAGTAGGGGACATCGTCTGGAAAAGAACCCATCCGCTCAGCGACGCGGCAAAGTTCAAGATGGCGAAGTTATGTCCTAAGTACGAGAAATGCAGGGTGAAAGTGGTACTGTCACCACTGGTCTTCGAGTTAGAGGACATGGACGGGAAGATTTTAGGGTCTTGGCACATGAAAGACCTAAAGGTTTAGGGTTTCACAACACCACAGTAGGTGTTGTGAACTGTATGTAAATATTTGGTTTGGTTTTATTTTGTAGATTTTGGTTTGTTTTTTTGGAAAATGTTTCGTTGTATGTCTAAAGGGCAGACGGGTGAAAGGACTACATAGGACCAGGCGTGAGATGGAGTTAGGTTTCTTGCAGGGAGGAGCAGAATGGATGAGCAGAGCGTACCCACCACGAGGGGTAGGGTAAGTACGGGCGAGAGGACGCGTACCCACGGTTCCACGTAGGGTATCGCTAGGCGTGAATGGTGATGTTTGCAAAGAAGGGTATGTAGATTAGACATTCGCGTAATGAGAGATGAAGCATGTAAGAATGATGGATGTATGGCGATAAGAAAGGGGAGGCAAGAAGAACAGGTATCGACGTCGCCGCAGATGGGTCCACTCTGATAGCCGGTCTCCCGCGACAATGACGTGCAAGTGTGTTTGTATTTTACGGTTCAAGGACGAACCGATTGTTTCAGCTGCACAAGTGACGACTTGAGAAGACCGCTAGTTTTATGAGGCCACGCCATGGTAGAAGGGATCCCCGGGCGTGGAGGGAATGTACAAGGATTGTATAAAGTTTTTTTTACAGGAGAATTTGTTTTAGGCTAGTTTAGTAGATAAGGAATTGTACGATTTTTTTTTACAGTGATAAGGAGTTTGGTTTGTTCTTATATTTTTTTTTGTTCGTCAAGTTTATTTTGAGTTGTAATATGTGTATATGGTTATGGTTAGATAAGGCTTTTCATTTCAGCGCCAGCGCTGAGGGCAGCGCAGTTTCACTAAGTGTAGTGAAACTTTTAACGGCCGGGGGGGTATTGTAGCATTTCATTTATTTTGACAGAATAGTTTTTCGTATCAGTCGAAAGCTAATGGAGAGCTATTTAAATTTACGCGCCAAGACGCAAGTTGGTGAGTGAGTTGTTGAAACGTTGTAAGGGCGACCTCTGGTAACGAATAGAAACACTATAAATGGCTAGGCAGATGGCTGGCGAAGAGCGCCATCTGTTAAGTAGTAGCCGCAAAATACAGGATTTGACAGATGTCAACACTTTTGTGGGTAGCGATGTTCGTATCGAACGGTGTCTACTAGTGACATCTGTTACGAAGTAGTCGCATGTCGATAGGGTCGGAGAAGGAGAGAAATAGGGTTTAGCTTGTGTTGGAAAAGGACAACGTTTTCACCATCAGCAAGACGCGAGTGCCTCCATTGGCGAGTAGTGTAACTAACTAAGAAATAAACTATATTAGCGGGTGAATAGAAATAATTTGGTTGGGTCGATGTGTGAAGCGAGCTCGCAATTACAGACATTAAAAATGCTGGCCGGAGAGACGTAAATGCCGTGGATTATTGGAGCAAGTGTTCTGGAATATTCTGGGCGGAAGTTTGTGGCTCGAGGTGCGGGGTATATGGTAGCCGAGGTGATAAAAGGCGCGTGCGGAGCCGCCGGGGGCATTCCACGGAAAAGACGCCGAGCCTAGAAGAATCGCCGGTACGTACGAAAGCTGCACCCTTGCACCGTTGGGTTTGTGGAGGAGTCCTCGCTAACCAGATTTGGGTATTACAGACGAAGCTGCGCCAACGAATACCATCACCGCGTGCCCAGAGACGAGCCCCAGCACACGAAGCCAGCATTCTCGCTGCCGATACGAGCCGACTGCAAGCTGGGCGAGCGCCCATTTCTGGTACGTAGGGGATCTGAGAAGCATCACACAGCATGGGGCATATACGGGAGGGTCAGTTGTATTTTTAGGGACGCAGCATCCTGCGGGCTGTGTCCGCACGTTGCCAAGATTAACCTGTTGTCTTGTATTTTTCAGTTTGCTGACACCGTCTGCGTGGCGCCTCCTTTTTCTTTCGCCTGTGCGGGGGCGCGAGACACGTGGCGGGGGCAGTCGGCGACTGCACGGCAGGGCACGTGGCGGCAGGGCACGTGGGTGACGTCGCACGTGAACGATAAGCGCCCGTCGGCGATTCTGAGGTGGGCCAGTGCCAATTTATTTTTATGCGGAAGGAGTAGGCGCGTCAGGACAGTTCTCCGTGGAGTCCTGGTCTGTTGTTTGTTGCCAAGAGATTGTTTGCTGCCGTAGAGAGTGCTATTTTTGTTGTCAATAGGTAGGGTTTCGTTGACGTGGGAATTGCCATCGACTTTGTCGTGCGTTTTACTATCTTACCATCCTGTCGGTCAGAATACGGTCGCTTGGGTTATTTTAGAGGCGGACGCCAGGGGTGACTCACAAGTTAGTTTTCTGTGGGTTTCATTTAATTGGGTCATCCGGGGCCTTGGGATTGGTAAATTCAAATATCCACATCTCCGACACACTAAGCAGTAACCTCTCCCTGAATAAATTTGTGCTCGCTTGAGAGCTATGGTTTGGATAAAGTTTGAACATATGGTCACTAAACATCCCGTGTAAATAATATAAGCATTATTGATTTTTATGTATTCCACGAGGTCATTGAACCTCTCATGTATCCATGATAGCCATTGCTTACATTTTATGTAAAGGAATATATTGTTGTCCCGTGAGGTCATTAAACCTCTCATATGTATAAGGTGTCCCTTTAAATTTCTTTGTTCAATCCCATGTCAGAGAACGTAGCGTTCAATGTATTTGTAACTTGTTGATTAGTAGTAGGTTCATTTGTAAGAAAGATAGTCTGGCATGTGGATAACCTCTATTCTGGTTAATAGCTGAGCATATAAATTTGTAGTTAAGTAGCTATTTGAGCTCACTTTAAGGTCATGTAAATGAAGGATCACTTTAGGATTATATAGTATATAAGATAGCATAGCTGTGCAGTTTCAATTTTTCATTCCTAAGCTAATGTACATGTCATGTAAGAGGTATGTGTTCTTTAAATAAAACGCTGTAACTGATTTCTAACATTTATTTTATTTTAGAATAAAAATCTTTTGTGCGGTAGGAACATCGAACCCCAACTGAGCTAGTCAGGGCCAACGCAGCCGAAATAGTCGGTCTGCCTGTCTGCACCCAGTTTTCCACCGTTACAGCGACAACGCCAGTTTGCCCTTGTAGTGAGGACACGTGTGTATGTCTTGCTCCGTCAACTGAAGCACTCGGGGTTGCTTGCCGAAGTAAGACGTTGGGTGAACAAACACGAACGGCTTACTCCACGTGTGGTATAGTTGTTCAGCTACGGACTGAAATAGACATAGGGATTACTAAACCGACGAATCTAAGTACATGTACTTAGATTCGTCACATGTAACATAAAGAGAAATAAAGATTATTATTATGTGGCGCCATTATTATTAATGTGAAGATTTAATTCATTTCATTTCACATTTCAAAATGAAGATTACTGAATACAGATATGCAAAATCAAATCAAAGTTCCAAAAATCGTAAGAAGGTTTTAAATTTTTCCTGATGGTTGTCCTGTGGTCAGCGTCTTAAGAACAGAGTCAATAAATAAAGAAAGACAGAAGGCACGAAAGAAGACACACACAGTGTGAAGGATGATATGGATAAGAAGTGAATGCAGAGATGACGGCTGATAGAGGAGAATGGAAGAGAAGAACATGTTGTGCCAACCCCGCATAAGGTGGGATAAGGGCAGGAAGAAGAAGAAGAGAAGGCACGAAAGAGATAAAGAGAGAAATAAATAGAAGAGGGTAAGACTTACATCAGCAAAAGCAGCTGGATCCACAATCAGGAACACACAATTGATCATCAAGACGTTGGGTCCGGTTAATGTACGTCCAGTTATTGTACAGCATGTTATTGTACACCATGTTAAAACGAAACCTTTTTTCATTTTTTGGATTCGTTTTAACCTGCCGTACAATAACTGGCTAAGAATTAACTGGGTGCACAAAATTGTCACGTGATGTTATTGTACAGCATGTTAATTGGATGCCATTAGGGCCCGTGCACACTGAGGCAATTCAATTATTTCTTATTTTTTGTAAGCAATGGATACCGCTCCTTAAGAGAATAGCCCCTTTGGGGTAAATGTAAAAAAATATTTTCTGGCACTGCGGCGGCCGCTGCCGCGGCACGCTTGCTATGCTCGCTCGCCTTGTGCGTTATTTATATGTTCTAACATAACCTAACCTATCCAAGTCGGATCCGCCCTCTAAAGTCTCAAGGACAAGTACAAGTATCCGCTGCCAGAACAAAACAGCAAAAATTTGAATTGCTACAGTGTGCACGGGGCTTAACTGGCATCGTAATAACGGGGCGTACAATAACAACACGTGACGACATTGTACAGCATGTTATTTCGCGACCTTTTATTGTACGCCCCGTTAATCCAAACCTCAATTATAATAACAGTACGTAATATATTTTCTTTTCCTTTATTTGTTGTACTTAAACAAGATAGTGCGGAATGATTCCACAACATTATCGTGACGTAATAATTTAAATATAATTTAGTTTCATTAGTCCGAAGCACGAAAAGGCTCTCCATAATGCCCACAATAGACTTAAATAAAGCCATTCAGCTGGTAATGGAGTGCCAATTGCAGCACAAAACCTCAATTAACGCCTTAGCTCAGCCTTGGGGAGAAGCCCATTTCACTTTCCACTCCCACTCCGAGGGTATTAACCTTTCCACGGAGCGAGGAATTGAAAACCTATAGTTTTTGTCTAGTTAGTTTAGTAAGTAGTTTTATAACTAGGGACTATTTGTCGTTGTTTGGATTCAGTAAATAAAAAGCAACTAGAAAGTACTAAGTACACCTTCTTTTTTTACAACTTTCGTTCTCTTGATACAAATATTTTAGCATAACTAGGAAGGAACGTTGTAACACTACTTACGAATGATGAAGCCACTTAGGAACGACGTCGCATTTTGCTACGATGTCTGTAGCACCCCTGGGAACGATGTAGCACTTAGCTACGATCATTGTAGCACCACTACGAATTATAAAGCGCTTTGCTACGAATATTGTATCACCACTAGGAACGATATGTAGCATTTTGCTACGATTTTTGTAGTATGGGACAGAATCAGATGTAACACGCACCACTGATGTAGCACTTAGTTGCGATCTTTGTAGCACCCCTACGAAATATGTAGCACTTTGCTACAAAACAGTGTACTACTACTAGGAACGATAGAGCACATTGCTACGCTCGTTGTAGCACCCTTACGAACGATGTAGCACTATGCTACGCTCGATGTTTAATGAGAAGGATAATATATTACATGGATAAAATACTTTTCCGTCAAGTCGAGTCGGTCCTACCCTAATTGTCTTTGGAAAAAAGATGGCCGTTTTTCCCAAATCCATCTGAAACATTTTCGATCAAATCAGAACATCACATAATACACTTTAATTCCAACTGCTTACACTTTGAGCTAAGACCTCAAGTAATGTTGGTTAAAATACCACTGAAATTACAGAACTCAAAATAACACCAGAAAAACAATTAAAATCAAAAAGCTATGTTACATCCCGAAATGACAGAAAACTAATCTTTTTAAACTTTTATTATGATAACTTTGTCATTTATTCGTCGATTTTTAAAAATCTTTCTTATCTGAAACTTTCAAATTGGTCCCGACCGATGTTGGACCGATTGCTGAACCGATTTTGACGAAATTTCTATAAATTTCGTCAAAATCGGTTCAGCAATCGGTCATGAAGACTGTTTTTCATGATCTTGTATTATTGTTACATGACATGACAGACTAGACTAGATTGTATGGTTTGTCAATTTAATTAATTTTGCATTTTACTTCTTTACAGGTCGAATTCTAGCAAATCAAAAATTCAATCAACAATTGAAAAAGTAATAATTATGGCCCGTTACCGAGGTTTTGATATGATTGTCTTGTTTTATTAATAAATTGTCCGTTTGTTTTGAGTTTTATTATGCTTCCGATAACAACTATTATAAGTTAGGTTTATAAGACCTTCAATTTTAATTGCCTAGGCAGAAAAATGTTTTTAGATTTTTATTAATTGAGTTAATCGACTAATCAAATATTTGACAGTCGTTTATATCCAATTTTTCAAGCAAAAATTTTTTTTAAACAATTGTCAACTATTTGATTGGTCGATTAGTTATCCATGAAACCAGCCCTTAAGTAAAATACCTGATTATCTTTTAGTTAAATTTGTAAGGTTTTTCTTTGAAACTTTTGTGGCAGAAGCCTTTTTCAGGATCACCCTGTATATCTAGATTACCTGCAGCACTTGTGAATGGTATATTTATAGTATACAAGGCCATTGTATACCGCTTTACATAAAACGAATCACACAATGCTAACTACATAGAATCTTTACAGTGAATTCACACATTATCAGTATTACAATCATTATTATTGTTTGCTGGGACAATAAAATGTGCATCTAAAGGCCAACACATACTAAAGCGTAGTAGATGAAAAGTTAGTTGTCAGAAACCGCTGAGTTTTGTTTCTTTTTTTTTTTATTGCGCGCCTGTATTTCCAGCGGGATTGCATGGAGAAAAGGTATGAGCGTCGTGCGTATTAGTAGTCGCAGGTTTCCTTATCTCCATACAAAACTCGCTGGAAAAATAGTCCCGCAATACAAAAACCGAATAGTTACGTAAAAAAATCATAATTGGCCTCAATACGAAAGACTAAAAACTTGATTTTGATCACCTATATTCTCCTAGTTTGCACCTTGCACGAGTTAATTATACCCACATTTAACAATAATTATAAGTTTAAAAAACTTGAGAATGTATATATAAGGCGTTTGTGTGTCAGTGGGTCAATAGCTGGCCGCGGTTCGCAAACAACTCACGAACCTGTTCACTGTTAGTAAGTTCGTATGTGCTAGAGACCAACACAGTTTTTATACTGCTTGAAGGTCTTCGTCATGACTTAATAGCTGCCGTAGCTGGGTCCGATGCTTAAACCCACCCTCCAATAAACGCATACGCTCCGGCAATTTTTAACTAAGTCGATATGTAGGTATTGTAGGTTCGCGTTTGCCATAGCTACATCTAAGCACTCTGCGGTGACGATCAGTGAAACGCTGTCAAATATGACAGCTATATTTGACAGAGTTCCACAGTTACACCTTCTATATTAGGTTCAACTTCATTTATTTTGCCTACTTAATTTTCTAGGTTAAGGTCATTGCGACGAAAAAGAAATATTGTTTACTTCAATGACCCAGTTTATCCAATAAGAAATCAAAATCAAATATAATTTTATTCAATAGTAGGTATCTTCTCTTTGAAACGTTTACAGATAGATGAGTCTAGATGCCAGTTCCACGCGACCAAGCCTTATTACTTACAATTTGCTTAGAATATTATCTAAGAATAATTATACTGTCGTATACGACCACTTGGCCTTCACCCAAAGAGGGGTCTTTACATCAACCACACCGCAAACATTAAATATAGATTAGAATAGTTATGTACTTAAATGTAAAGAAATATACGGCTTTTTATTTTATTTATTTATTATTATACGAGCACTTTCGTTGACAAATGATTTGCTACAACATGCCTAAATATTCTATAATTCTTAAAACCTCGGCATTCAAGTATTCTAACTAACATTTCCTGCTCCGTATAGTTACGGAACCAGTTTATAATGATCTACTGATATTGTACAGAAATAGGTTTGATAACAAACGAGCCCTTCATTCAGAGCTCTACTACTACACTCTACTACGTTACTCTAACCATCTTTTGACAGTCACTTATGGTAGAGGAAATAAGGTTGAATAGGTTAAACGATGTGCTGAACGTGGTTGGTGGTTGAATTAAGTGTCTGTTTGTGTGTTTTCGGTTTACCGTGTGCCTGGTTACGGAAGTGGCTCATCGAGCTATTGTGAATCATTCTCGCGATATGAAAGGATGATAGCGCACAGCCATTGTTCTGAGACCTCTATCTCCTTGCTATTGGGATGTGGGAAACCGTTTATCATTGAAATGAACGCACTGAAGCGAGCAGTTGCAAGTTGGATCGCGATCTGGCATTATGAGCGCGATGGATAGGAAGCATTTTTATGCATTGAGCAGATTTGTATCCGTTTCTGTGTTGGTTAATTCTCAAGTTCATTAACTTTTAGGTGGAAAGGAAGTGAAACCATCCAACAATAGCAGCGTTTGAAGTAACTTTTATCTACAAAAGGATGCAGGTAGAAGTAAATAGGTTTAATGGTGTTTTGAATTCACAAATACACCAAGAAGGTTACGAGTGCGAGCTTTTGACAAAATAAAAAATGTTGCATGATAAGTTCGGCACCATGGAGGTAGAAGTACATAGGTTGTGTATTCACAAACTTAGTGAACACGATATTCTAAATTCAAATTTACTTTATCTTCTAGAGGATAAAAACAGCTTTTGCAGTCAGATATTGAACAGGAAAACACACTTTCTGAGCTGGTGGGATGAAAATACTTTTAAATTAAAGTTGTCAAAGAGAACAGGAAAAATATAATTAAAAGTTTTATTAATCCCAAAAAAAGATGAAGAATTTTGTACAAAAAGTGGCTAAACCTAGAAATGGGTACTCTGATATAGGAATTCACGGATCAGAGATTTTTCCGGTTGAGAAATATATGTAACGGAACCCTAAACTCGCATTTGTTTGCTTTATTCTTCGTTCAAAAGGTTGCTTTTTGTTGATTTCGTTTGAATTCACATCAGAGAACAAAAATAATAAGTTCGACAGTAAGTTCATCTTCGGAGACATTTTAATTTCCTGTCCGCTTGTAACGTTGCCTTTTACCTGTCTTCGCCGGGTATTTATAAGTCTGCTTTCAATTTTTCTTCGTATAAGCTCGAGCATAGACGGATGCTCAGATATCACCCTCATCAAATCGGTTCTTCGTAATACCTGAAAGCCGTATTAAATATTGGTAGTGTGGTTTCCATGAACACATTTTTTAATTGTTACTATGTAATTAAATACTTATACAAAACTAGCAACGAACGACGTTGCCCGGGTATTTTAATTAAATTTGAGTATTCTATAATGTTAAAGTGCATTCTAAAACGTTTAGGATTTCTCTATTCTAGAACACTGGCGAAATCAAGAATTATTTGAAATGTCTCTAAGATATGGAAAAGGATAGACAGAAAAGTTCCTATACGTGGTAGAAAAGGATCGACTTAGATTCCTAATCTTTTGCCTCCCACAACACCCACTACCATAAATTCCGTCCAAACATGCCTTGTCTTCATTAAATTTCATAACCTTTGTCATCTTACATGCTCGTGGGTTGGAAGTTTTTTGTGCATTATTGGGTAGAATCTCTGAGTACGCAAAAGCGACTGCGTTAAGCTGTTGGTTGGCTCCAACAGTCTTAGATCTTGCCTGCCACCTGAATTTGTCGTTTTAAACGGGCTTACTCAAAGGCTGATTTTCCTATTTATGGAATAACGATATTCGTCTAACTAAAAATGTCTAGTATCTCATTTTTGACAAGCTTAAAAAAATCAAAAAGAGATGGATATATTTTTATCTGAAAGATAAATTTACATGGAAAAATATCTGCCGGAGAAATATTAAGAGAGCGAAGAAGTGCAAGGAGAATCTCGAAGTTGACGGTATTGAAAGCGTTACTAAAATCAAGCAATGTGAGCACAGTAAGTTGCCCATGCTCCATTCCCAAACGAATGTCGTCCGTGATTTTAACAAGGGCAGTTACAGTACTGTGGCCTCTGCGAAAGCCAGATTGCATAGGATTGAGAAGATTATGAGAGGAAAGATATGAATTTAATTGGCTATGGACAAGGCGTTCGAGGACTTTGGACAGAAATGGAAGAATAGAAATAGGACGATACTCGGAAAAGGATTTGGGATTGGACTTCTTAGGCAAAGGAATTATTTGTGCTTCCTTCCAAATGGAAGGAAATTCACCTACATCTAAGGAGTAATTAAAGAGATGACAAAGGATAGGTAGGATTATATCAAGGATAGGTATAAGCATATTTCGACTAATACCGTCAACACCAACAGCATTCAATTTAAAATATTAAGAATTATTAAATACTAAAACAGAAAGAAGCACACACAGTTACAATATACAACAAATCAATGATAATAATAATAATAAATTACATAAAATATATATTACAATAATAATTAATAACAAACAATTGCTAACTAATTTAATCAAATAAATATAATGCTTTGACCTCCGGATTTAACAGTGTCCGAGCCGAAATTCAGAACCGGAGGTGGAATGATGGAATAATGGATTGTCTACAATATTTATTTATTGCAAACTACTGGACCGATTGGGTTGAAAGGAACAAAATATTGTTTGGACAAATTGCCCCGAATAGGTCATCTTGCGTCCATCAACTTGAGGAATACAGATGTTCAGCCTCGTGACAGTAATTTCAATTACTGCACACTGAGAACGTGCCCTGCAAATCAAGCAAATCAACAAACAACTAAAACCAAAATACTAAAAAAATCAAACAACCAAAACAAAAAAAAAACAATCATTTAAAGACATTCAGCCTCAAGGGCCCAATTCACTGGCACCCACATGCACCCTTCAAACCAAAACGCAGCAATCCTGCTTCACGGCAGAAATAGGCATGGTAGTAGTTCCCGGACGAGCCCTTCACAAAGAGCTCTACTACTTGTAAACATGAAAAAAATGAACTTGTAACTGATTATGAGCTAATGACCAATTCCAATGACGGAGTTTCTATGCCACCCAAACTCCATAGCTTACCTGATGCCAATGATCGATAGCCAAAAAGCTTTCAGCTGAAAATGCCACTGCCACCTATTCAAATAACGGTCGGGTGAACGTCGCCTTAGGCGATCAGTTATTAACCAAGAAAGCTAACTGAATGGTTCACACGCATGCTCATTTGAAGTCTATTTGGAGCAAAGTTTAATATATTAATGTTAGGTTAAAATGTATTAGGCATAAGTGTCAGGCGACTTATTTATTACTTTTTAGTTCGGCCTGGTTTTGGAAAGACTAAAGCTTATGGTCCCACTCTGGTCTGTCCATCTGCAATTTATATACATACATACATACATTGTATATTAGTCATACATCACCTATCATGTCGTGTTACGCCGTGCCCCTTCAACCTGACACACGGACGAGTTAATTGGGCTCTTCAAGGTTTGATGCAACTTTCAAAATACATCAACATCAAGTTATTTTTCCGTCTCCTGTTTGTTTTTTTCTATTGAGGAGGCGACTTTCCTACGGACCTCCGGGGGAGCTATTCCTGCTAGAGGGTAAAGTGCAGAGAGGAGAGTTGGTTTTAGGCAGCCGGATATAATTCTGCATGTTTCATTTAGTGCTACATCTACTTCACGGGCATGGGCGGATCGATGCCACACTGGGCATGCAAATTCACCAGCCGAGAAACAGAGAGCTAGTCCAGATGTTCGGAGGACATGAGGGGTGGCACCCCAGCTTGTCGAAGTAAGACGTCGTATTAAATTGTTGCGAGTACTTAGGTAAATATATTTATAATTTAACACAAGGAAATAAATGTTTACCATTTAATTGGTACACAAAATTGAATGACGCATTTAATATTATTATTCATAAAATATAATCCTGATATTGTTTTTAATTAGGAACAAAATTCCATCAAAACCAAGTGATATTAAATAGATACAGCAAATACCTATTACTGAGCCCAACCACAAACAGGCAAACTCATAATAACTACTCTACACTCATCATTAATTTTATGCGGAAAAACCTGTCTAAAAATAACAACACAATCCTCCTGCAGACATTTTCAGTTTTATAAAAGTGGATAGGTACCTAAACCTACACTGATAATTCATTTTCAGTTAGAAAAAGTTGGTAACTACCAACACCAGTTATTAATTTTTGTCGTGGCTTTATTTGAATTTTTAGTGTCTTTTGTCTGCCTGTCTATCTAGCCGGGTTATGTGCAGTGGCGATCGCGTTGCAAAAGTTTTAGTGAAAAAACGACTGTTTTGTCACTAAAAACGTGCAAAGTTAGTAGCAAATACCACTTTTTCTAAGTTTCTGTATGACGAGTGGACACAGGTGCTAGCCCTATGTATAGGGCTTTGCCCTCCAGAGTAACCATTTTTTCTCATAAAATCCAGATTTGCTATATACGTGCTCGTATGTTTTCTTTTTTTTTCAGAAACTTATTGATAAAGAAAATATCACCGCCAATTCATATTTCATATAAATCTTATGAGGGTTTTAAATTTTAAAAATAAAATGACCGAACCGGTCATTTTCACACAACATCAACTCTGAACGAAACTAAACTTACATTATGTACTGGAAATTAGATGAGTGATTGGATATGTACTCAAATACATTTAAAAATATAGTAAGAAAAAAATATAACAACCAAGCACAGAATAATGATCAATGTTCATCCAAATTACAGAAACATGCAGACATAACAAAATTGTTTGTTCTCGGTGGCGATCGAGCCTAGCGAGTTATTTTATTTATTGGGGTAAACACACAGCACATCATAATCATTTAAGTATTAAATACATCATGCATTGAACGCAATAGAAATTCAATTTCCCATTTCGATTCATGTTTGTGATCGGGAGAAATTTCCAGTCCAATTTTACGGTTCCGTAGCCAAATGGCAAAAGGGAACCCTTATAGATTCGTCACGTGTCTGTCTGTCTGAGTGAAAGTTTTCATCTTGGTCTTTTAGCTCGGGTACTTACTAGTTACTGTTGTTACTAGGGCGAAGGGTTATGCAGGGTAGCCCACGGTTAGCCAGGTAGAATAGAAGTACATAAATTATGGAGAGGAAGGTCAAGGTTTATGGAGGTCAATGGTCTCAGTAGCTCAACTCGGTTACTCGGTCGGTTCACGCCATGGACGGGACGAGCACCGCCGAACTAACTTCACTCTTCTCAAGTTTCAGTTTGTTAAACACTCGATAAAACTGGAAAAAATGAATTACATTGCAATTAATACAAGTGCTCGCCTGCAAGGTGCTGATTCTGTCTGATTGTTGTGTTTGTTTTGTTTGATTGATTGATTTTCAATTTTGCTAAATTTTGTTCAATCAAACAAACAAATCAACCAAAGCAAGCAAGAGAATAGGATGCTCGCGCACGAGGCAAGCAAGGGTTTTTTTATATAAGCAACAAATATACCTACGCAGCTTTTTGACCTATGTACTTATTAAGTACTTAAATATTTTTAACGCTCCGTTATCAATCATATTTATGTATTCTACATACTTCCTAGGTCTAGGTAAGTATTACATAGATAAGTAAGGTACTATAGAGACGTAGGTACGTAGGTTTTTTATATAGAGACTACACTACATATCCTCATGCAGTGCATTGGCCCAATGTGTGAGCAGAGCAGCGAGCGTCCATGGCCGGTCGCTTACCGTTAGTCCTAAAGGCTGACCAGGTACTTTTCTAATGCCTACTACTTTCACAGTCTCAACAGGCCCCATTTCTTCAGATTCCGGGCTTTCGTCAAATGTGACTACTTTCTTTTCTTCTATTGGGGGAAACTTTTCATCAATTCCTGAGCCTCTTTCTATCCAGATAGCTCCTATTTGGTCATGAGCATCTATAAAAGCCTGAAAAAGAAAACAATTTAGGCAACAAATAATAGTTTAAGGCCCGTATTCCGAAACAGCGCTTGAGTCTGAGTCGAGCCTCAAGCATAGATTTTATGACAGTTCTCCATTGAAAAGTGTCAGAAATCTGTGCTTGAGGCTCGACTCAGACTCAAGCGCTGTTTCGGAATATGGGCCTAAGTGTAAGTTATTTGTTTTGGTTAGAATGGCAACAAAGATTATCATAACGTATCTTTGTTATTGGACTGGCAACAAACATTATTGTAACATATTGTTCTTCTTTGGAAGGACTAAAGGACGTCATCGAGGTTAATGCGAAACTTATGCATAATTTTAATGGGTAGAAATCATATAGCATTCCTTTGTTCTTATGAACAAGATAAGGAACCTAGATCATTAAGCCTTTTCATCATAACAGATCAGGTAATTTTGTTGGTCCTCCAGAAACAGAGATAAGAAGCCAGAACATACCTTGAAGTGTACCCTGGACACGATAATAGCAAGTTCTGCTTGCTCAATAGTCCGTATGTTTGTTTGTTTTTATAACATTTAATTGAATACATTCCATAATAGTGTAATATTGAATCTGTTCCATCATAGCACTTCCATTGTATTTTCTTTTCTGTGAAAGTTGAGCAAATTATAGTAGAAGTTAACAAATATTGCACATCGTCGGCTAATTTCGGCATCATGGGGCGTTAGTGTGCGTCAGAAAGAGATAGCGCTCTACACCGAAAAGCCGATGTGGAATACTTATTGCCTATAACCGTTCTTTGATAGTGATCATGCCTGTTTTTTCAGTCTTGGTTGCGCTTAACTTTCACCTAGTTATCAAAGTTCATGGTAATGTTCAATTGTCATTGAACTGAAGGTATGTAAATAATTATGATCGAGATACCTTCCCTGAGCTCTGAAGAATGCCGTACAAGGTGGCCTGTCCAGTCAGACAGCGCTCTCTAAGGTGTGCAAACTTCCTAACTAGAGTTGCACACTCATAGCAGAGATACGGAGGAAGATCCATTGTGCTCATTACCTGAAAAAGAATTACTTATTATACATGTTGTCTTTGAAACTGTTGCTTTTGAATACTATGTCTCATGAAGCAGGACTGGCACTACACTGGAACTATGCTGTATTTTTATTTTATGTTAAAGGATCATTACCTACAAAAAAATGGTAGGAACCAAGCCACAGTTTTCATCTTCTAGGCTTGGTCTCATGCGTCTGGAACCTAGACTCACCTAGCTATTAGATGTTACAAATTGAGGATGATACAACAAATCTATTTAAATAGTTTTATTGTATCAACCTTTAATAATAGGAAAGAAGGTAAAGTACATAGTTTGATGTAAACAATACTTACAGTGTATCCAATAATAGCTTCAAAGTATGATTCCAGAGGGTAACTTTGCAGGTCATACATTTTCACATCCCTGATGAGGCAGACCCGACAAACCCTTACGTGCTCACTATCTTCATTTTTGTAGTTATTCATTTTAGCAAGGAAAGTTAGATACAAGATAAATTCAATTTCATAGTTTCGCGCTAAGGATAGAGCTAAAAAACATTAGAACTTCTACTAAAACTCAACCAGTCTCGTTAGGAATAAATACGACAAATATGGTTTCCGATCACTTTGGAAACAGTATTATATGAAAACAGCGTTATCAAATACTTTTACTTAGATTCCATATTGAGTTTATTTCATGAAATTCAATTTGTAAAATTTAGATGACTATTCTTCGCAGTTCGTTCGTCATCAAAATACACGCAATATTATGTGAGTACGAATTTAGAAACATTGGCAGTGATGTTATCACATTTATTATTCAAACCTATTATAATTTGTATCATCATCATCAGTCTACTCCTGCACTCAGGCTTCAATACTTATGGGGTAGCTAAGCTAGCAATAACGTACATTAGGTAGTAAGGAATATGAAAACTAGTAGCATCTGTAAGAATAGATTTATAGTTTGATTTTTGATGGTTGAATTTTTAAGCACCATGGACATAATTTCGATTGCTCATTATTCTCACATCATATTTACATCATTTGGAAACACATTATTATAACTAACTATATATAATAATATCAGTTCGTTGCTAAACTAATGTTATGACAGCGATCTGGGGGATGTCTACCTCTATGACTGATCCGCATCATAGTCGTGTTCCTATTTCACAATAAATTATAAGCTGTTTCAAAGAAATTCTGTAAAATAAAAAAACTCTTTCGTTACTGACTGACTGACTGACAATCAACGCACAGCCTAAACTGTAAGTCCTAGAACCATGAAATTTGGAGGGTATGTTCCTTTTATAGCATAGGGGTGCACTAAGAAAGGAAATTGGAAAATTATTTTCCTAAGCGGAGAAAAAGAGGAAAAACGTTTAAAAGAAAAATCAACACACAGCCTAAGCTTTTAGTCCTAGAATCATGAAAATTGGTGGGCTTAGTACCAGGAGACGGACACATGACTTTTTATACCGAAAAAGTAACGGAAACGGGGCGTAAAGGCAGCGGGGCGAGCGAAGCTGCGGGCGGCCGCTAGTTAAAAAAAATATTCTAGAATTTTGAGTTTAGATGACCTGTGGCTTGACTTACTTTGCTAGATTTTTAATAATTATGGCTGAGAACTGAAGGGAAGCAGCACCTATAAATAAAATCATAGCTAAAAACTAATATTTAAAATACCTGACAGTGTCTTCTATGTTTTCAATTCCAACTTATTGTATCTTACTGTTCTACATAATTAAGCCTTCTTAAAAAAACGTAACGACCCATCAAATACAACTTACCATTTTTCTGAATGTCTTCGTATTTCGTCTTCAATTTAAGTCATCTGAAACAAAGATAAATAAAATTTAAGCACCGTTGCAGACATATTGATTTAAAATGAAGCCTAAGTACTTCTGATAAGTTACTCCCAAAAAACTTCCATAGGGCCTAATTGAAAATTCATTTGAATTCTCATTTTTTTATTCCTACCTAGAATTAATTGAAAGGGCACTGAACATTTTGTATAGAAATAAAAAGAGTGAACAATTTTTTTTACATGACAATGCAGGCGATTTTTAAATAAATAAACAAACAAATGTTATATTTGAATATCTGTTACCAATGATGTTGATCTGCTTATCTTACCTACGCAACATCTCGGCTCGCACTCCTTGTCGTGTTACTATAAATTTTTGGTCAGAAAAACTCGTCGGTGCATGACGTAGGGACACACGTAGGATCGGAAAGTCGCTACCACTAGACTTCCATGCATCTCTAAGGCCGTGCAAGGATTTAGTAGCGAGATGCCTACTATAGCACTTAGCCGAATTTTACATATTCTCACACAACAGGTTGCATAATGCCCACTAAATTAAACCCCTTTATAATGAATCACACCACACCTACATACTTCAAACCCTTAAAAATATGGAGCTGGCATATGTCAAGCTTTGGACTTCTTATCGTGCCACTAATTATTTCAAACCGGTTGGTGTGGTGAAAGGATGCACCTTAAAGAGGCTACGGTGGAGTATTAAGGCTGGTGAGAAGCCTACGATATAAATTTAGATGAAGTAGTCTTGATTGATTTCAAATAGGTCCATTGTATTTAAAAATACATTATGTTCCAGCACCATTATCAAAACTAATTATAATTGTCACAGAACTTTCGCGAATTTTTGTTAAAAAAAAGTCCTGCACATATCGAGTTCACAACAGAACTCAAAAACACCGACACAATTACTTACCAATTCAAATATTTAATCCGTTCAAATTACAACGCGCTTCAACCAATGCCGTTTTTTCACCACGCTATGTTTTAAGCGATGATAGAAAAGCAGCAATGTGTGTAAAGAAGTTTGCGAATGTAGTATTAAAAGTAAGAGTGTGGGGATCGTAGTAGGGGGGACCTATCACTGAATGGAAAGGTAACAAGCACATTTCACCAAGTATAAAATGCTTGTGGGGATCTGCAACACTACATTCAACTCGACAACGCTATCTAAATCGTTCGACATGATCGCTTTTGTAAGTGTTTTTATTAATAAGTGATAAAGTGTAAAGTGATCTGATTTACCGAATGTGTCTGCATTCCCGATTGGATATCAGAGATGTGCCAATTTTATTTAATAACCCTATTGTGGTAACCAGTGACCGAAATTACCACTTAATTACCTATTCAATCAAAATATTTCAATTTACTTAATTCGTTCAAATAAAAGTCATTCAAAAAATAGAATAATACCTTTTTTCTAAACAAATTAATTTACTTTTAAACCTATAAAACGATACCCATTTTAACTAAACCAGAAAAAAATGGTATATTCTCAATCAGCGCCGAAAAAAACCATTAAAAAAAAAATTGGTACCTAGTTAATAATATTGAACCACTTAAACTTCCCGCAGTGGGTATCAAACCCGTAACTATTACGACACAGTGCATTCGACTAATTAAAAAACTATTAAATGATTGAATTCACAAAATTTGTATCATGAATTCATAAAAACTATTTTATTTTAGCACCTAAAAAAACAAACTATACATTTTAAAGGCCAAGTAAAAGGTTAATAATTTAAAATAATCCACCCATTTCAAGATCTATCGAGGAACTTAATTTAATTATAATGTTACTTAACCTGTAATAAAATGACTTTGAATAATAAGAAGTTTTAACATCATAAATTATTAATAAACATGTTGACTTCACAGCTGTTATATAACTTTTTTGCGATTTTTAAAATGTCACTTAGTTATTTAGTTATGAATTTTTTTTTTTTTAATCTCAAATTTTCGCACGATGCGCTCTTAACTCCAAGTTTGTGGGGCTGCCGCCCTTGTCCCCCGGCCGCCATCTTCGATAAAGGCGTGCAAACACTTTTTTCGCGATATCTCGGAAACTATGCGTCCTACAAAAAATTCATCCAGGAATAATTTGTAGCAAATCGCTTTGCTAAAAATATGTTCATATAATTTTTTGCCTTAAATTTAAAATTAAAGAAGTTATAAGCAAAAAGGGGAGAAACTTTGTCTAAAAATTTTCTCACTTTTTTGCTTATAGCTTCTTTAATAATAATAATAGTCGTAGCAGGTAGATGTTAATTTGTCCCCAAACGGTAACCCGCACCTTTTCTACCTGCCTAACATTATCGAAAATGTACACTCCTCTTAGAAATTACTACAAGAAACAATAATTTGGAAAGATCTATAAGTAAGGAAAAGAGTTAGCAATGAAAAAATGTAAAGCTCATGTAACATTTCAATTGACTAAATAATTATTTAAAGTTATAATTGTATTGCGTGCGCGACAGTACACATGCGCAGCTATCCCCTCCGCGTATCGCTCAGCGCTAGACTTACGTGCCCCTAGCCGCTAGTCCACCCGCGACCGCGCCGCCGCGGCTGCTTTACAACACGAGAAACGAAAGCCGAAGCATCCCGACTAGTCCCGAGTCACTCACGAGCGACGGAGTACGCCTCGCCCCGCTCTCGCCCGCGCCCGTTGACTGGCCGCCCCGTTAAAATTAACGTTAAGTTCGTTCGACTAACGAGGTTAGTTTTAGTTAGTAGGCTTTTTAAAATTGCTTCAGGGATGTAAAGTCAGATATTCAGGGTCGTGGGGCGGCAATGGCTTAGACTGGCACAGGATCGAGGTAGATGGCACAAACTAAGGGAGGCCTATACCCAGCAGTGGGTGAAGTCGTGCTGTGGACTATGATGATGATGAGTTAAAGTAAAAAAAGGCGCACGAATCTGAACGAGGGGCGGCTTGCGCCGCCCCTCGCAACCTGCCGCCCCGGGCCATGGCCCTCTTGGCCTAAGGGTAAATACGACCCTGGGGGGGGGGACTAACTTTTTACCACTTTGGAAGTGTCTCTCGCAAAAACTATTAAGTTTAGAAAAAAACTATATTAGAAACCTCAACATCAGTTTTGAAGACCTATTCCACAACCCCATCATATTATTATCATCATATTATTTATACCCCACACATATGCGTTTGATGAAAAAAAGATTTTTGAATTTCAGTTCAAAGTATGGGGACCCCCAAAATTTATTGTTTTTTTTTCTATGTTTGTGAGAAAATCTTAATGCAGTTCACAGAATACATCTACTTACCAAGTTTCATCAGTCTAGCTCTTATAGTTTCGGAGAAAAATGGCTGTGACATATGGACGGACGGACAGACAGACAGACAGACAGACAGACGGACGGACAGACAGACATGACGAATCTATAAGGGTTCCGTTTTTGCCATTTGGCTACGGAACCCTAAAAAAGACTCGGACAGATGACAAACATCTGTGTTCACCGCACAAATATTTGTTCTCGGTGGGGATCGAACCCACGACCTATGGCTCAGAAGGCAGAGCTACTACCAACTGAGGTGAGAGGCCAGTCAATTTGCGATAAGTTTGTTGAATATTTAACAACAATAATCACTTGTGTACCTTAATTTTGCTCCATGATATCGTTTCATTTGTCCCAGACTGCGTTTGCGACTTTTCCTGGAACCTGAATATGCATGGCGCTTATAATCTTTTATCGACGTTCTTGACGACATGGCGTGTGAATGTAAAATTGTATGAATAAACCAAGTAAACACAACTTTTCACAGAAAACCAACGAAACATGGAACAATTTTAGCAGCAGAATAATAAATAAAAAACAAATTTGCTCAAAAATTTCGGCAATAGGTGATTGCAGGGGGGTCATTCAAATTTAAATTTCGTTCTGTGCAAATCCCATGGGCAGGGGTGGATGCAGTGAATAGGGGAGAAAGGCTAATAAAGGAAATTAAAGATTAATAATATATCGTCTTATATGAGTAGGTACATAGACTAATACGTAGGTATATGCAGATTGATGCAGCCCTTGTGAAATCTTATACCTATTCATCTGATTTGGAGTGAATTAATAATGATTCATTATCCAGTGGGGCAGATGATTTTACAAATTATTAAATTAAAAAAAAACAATTCAAGGTGATCTGTCAAAAGTATGGTGGTGAGGTGAGGTTGTGGACAAATTTAGCTGGATTATTTTTTTTGACTATGAATGGTATTTTTCAGAAGCAACATGATGTTAAAATTTAAGCAACGATTTTAATGAGGTTTTCTAAAGATCATTCAGTTCAGAAGAGAAAATGCCATCGGCAGTTTTTCTTGACCACTAATCACCATCTTCTAGACCATCCTGCTCTATCGTCGCTTACCATCTAGTGGGATTGAAGCCAAGGGATGGTCTATATCAAGTAAAAAAAATAGTATTTAAATTATTTAGCTATGTTTTAGTTTTAGATGTAGGCAAGTTTATTAACTAACTAATAGGTATGGTAAGTTGCCAAAATCTTTAATTTCATAAATTCAGATAAAATAAAATGTGGTTGTTTTTGGAAATAGACGAACGATAATACAATCAAACAAACACATTATTACGACCCAATCGCAAAACAAAACATATTCAAGTTCAACTATCGCTCGCCATAATCTTAACTTTTTTACACTTTTAAAGATAAGTAGCTCAATCTTAAACGCTATAAAATACATCAGTAACTTTTTGCCACAACCCCAGTCGAATTGGCATCTCTATTCGTATAGTCATAACGTTCAAATTAGCACAAAAACTTTTTGGGTCTCGTCTCGTTGACACGACCACCAGTAGGTATCACCTGTAGAATGTCCCTATCTCGCCGAAAGATTCAAAGGCGGATGCTTTTCGGAAAAAAAACTTAAAAAAGTCTACGCTATTTTAATTGACGCAACCTTCTCACCAAAAGTTTTTTTAAGGAGAGTTATTTAAAGGATGGAACGAAAAGAATTTGAACACGTTAACTATGCAAATAATTCAAAGTGTCAGCTTTAACCGCTACTGGACACCTTATGAAAAACCCTTTTTAAATTACTTCAAATAATAAAGGAGGCTCTCAGTTCAATTGTATTTTATTTTTATGTTTGTTCTAGCTTGTCGCATAAATTCGTAATTTACCAGCTGATTCGATATTTTTGTTTGAAAGGTTTATACTTCAAGATTGGTCCCTTAGAAATTCAATCAAAATAGGTTTAGCAGTTTGATCATGACGCAATTTTAGAGATTTTGATATGCTCTTTCCAAATTTCAACTTTGCCACCTCGTATGTTTGCCGCTCGCGCCGCCATATTGAAAAAATGGCGTCCAAAATCAGTTTTTATAACGCTTTTATTAGCTTCACCTGTATGTATGTATGTATGTATGTATGTATGTATGTAACCGACCCCTTTGAGCTCGATTTTGTCCTACTTTGAACGATCAGATTTGATTCAAACTTTGCACACCTGTCAAAGGTCGATGACAATGCAATAATATGAAAAAAAAATAAAAAAAAATGAAAAGAAATAAAAACAAATAAAAAAAAACATACTTTGAACGATCAGATTTGATTCAAACTTTGCACACCTGTCAAAGGTCGATGACAATGCAAAAATATGAAAAAAAATAATAATAAATAATTAAAAGAAATAAAAAAAATAAAAAAAAACCTACTTTGAACGATCAGATTTGATTAAAACTTTGCACACCTGTCAAAGGTCGATGACAATGCAATAATATGAAAAAGAAAATATGAAAAAAACAACTAAAAAGTTAAAAATAAACTATAGTTTAAAAAACTCAAATCGAAGCTACAAGGACTTTGATGGGCTCGGGCTCAGGTAAATGGAACGACGAAACGACGTAACGACGCATGAGTCATGTTTTTTCGTGCGTGCAGCCGGCTCCATCGATTTATAAGACGTTATCACGTCAAAAGAAAACTGATGAAAAAAGTGATTCAAACTTATCCAAATGACACATGTTATCTGTATAGATAACATGTGTCATGTTATCTATACAGATAATTTAATTTTTATTATACTTACATTGACTAAAATTATGAATACACTAGCAAATATTAATTTATGCATATTGTGCGTTGGTTAGCTTCAATGACAAATGATTTAAAAATTATGTTGTGTAAATTACACATGCTTTTATGTAAAAATATCTCGTACTTATTCTTAAGTAATACTTATCTTATAAGATGCTTGGAACGAGATATTTTTTTTCAGAGATAAGACACGAATAGAAAAGATTTAGTAAAGATATGAATGTATTTAGTAATGACAAGTGATTTAAAAGAAATGTCATGGAACTTTCATTTAGAACGTTCCGCAGACTTTTGAATAGTTCTGCGTCGGTGATTGATTAGTATTCATTAACAACTAGCATTAATAAGCGGGTTAAATGTGACAAGAACCGCAGTACCATAGAATATAGTATAGTGGCGTTGGTTCCATTGGTTGACCACTACTGCTTCAATGGTGTTTATGAGACCCGTCCTTTGTCTAAGTAATTAAAAATAAAATAGAAAATGTATGGGAATATTATAGAATATAATTAAAACTTACTTTAAAAAAATCTTGCCCTCAACAATTTAAGTGAATGGGATGTATGTATGTATGTATATAATGTAACCGACCTCTATGAGCTCGATTTTCTCCTACTTTGAACGATCAGATTTGTTTCAAACTTTGCACACCTGTCAAAGGTCGATGACAATGCAATAATATGAAAAAAAAAAAAAAAAAATTAAAAAAAAACTAAAAAGTGAAAAATAAATTATAGTTTAAAAAACTAAAAAAAAACGCTTTCATAACTAATTGAACTAAAAAGTTAAAAATAAAACTGTAATAATCAATTGAAAAATTTATATTATTGTACAAAAAAAGCGTGGGGGGCTTGATTTTGATTGTTGTAAATATTTTATCAATAGTTTATTATATCTGAAGGTATTATAAAAAGCACCCCACGCTTTTTTGTACAATAATATAAATTTTTCAATTGATTATTACGCAGACCTGAGCTGGTTACTAACAGATACCAATCGGAGACAAAAGCCGTTCTCATCGCTGCGGGATCGAGCCAAGTCTACAAGAGAAAGAATGAATAAAATGAGGTAGTTTGTACATTATGGGCACCAATTGACTTGAGTGTTAGATCCATGTTTGAAATGATATCCAGAATTTATTTTCGTTTTACCATTTTTACTAACTAGTGTACCCCCCGCAACTTTGTTTTTGTTTGAGTAGCTATTTTCATAAAGTCAAAGTATATTTTGCTGAATTACATGTGTTAAAGATTTTAAAAATGGTGGTTGAATAAGTACGATATATATTAATTTATATAAGATTTCCTTTCTTAGTGCACCCTTATGCTATAATAGAAGCATACCCTCCAAGTTTCATGCTTCTAGGACTTACGGTTTAGGCTGAGCGTTGATTGTCAGTCAGTCAGTCAGTAACGTAAGAGTTTTATATATTTAGATAAACATAGGTAATACAAATACTTATGAGAAAGTCAAATGACAAAAGATTAAAATAATAATTATTACTATTTATAATTTTAGCCTGGGTCGTCCCACTGCAGGGCAAAGGCCTCCCTCCCCTTTTTCCAGACCTGTCGATCTTTGGCTACAGTGAGCCAGTCGTTCATATGACAATCAAGATCGTCCCGCCATCCTCTCCGGGGTTTTCCTCTTCTAAAATAATTATACATAGTCAAAATTAAATTACAAAAATAAAGCAAAATATCATAAAAAATTAAGTCAATGTAGGAAATAATTGCACATTGAGAGACTTACATAGATACAAATTTTGAAACTATCATGGTTTTTAACACTATTCTTATGAAACAACGGGGTATTTACCATGATTTAATTTTGAGAGTTTTGACTTCCGACATTTCGGCACAGTTGCATGCAGTGCGGCCAGTTCAACGTGATCAGGGTGCATGCAACTGTGCCATTAATAACTTCTCAAATAGTAGACGTAAATGTATTGTGACAGTTGGTAATGTGTAAAAAACTCGGGGTTTTCTCGTACCCAACTATAAATGGTGGAATCCCACTTATATTTAGAATTGATATTTATAAATGTGAAAGTTTGGATGGATGGATGTTTCCGCCGGCTTCGGCCGGATTGGCGGTTTGTCTACCCGCAACATATCTATTACAGTCACTAATTTGCGAACGAATATTCTGCGACGCGAGAATTTAATTTGTTTCATCGACATGAAGAATTGTCATAAACAGAATAACAAATCTTTTTCTTTCACGAGCAAGAAAAGGCTTATAGACCTAAGTTGTTGCCTAACGAAAGCTAGAAAAAGACAGACAGCTTACGTCAGTGTTAGCTGAAGGGTTACCAGCAAATACTGAGGTAGTTACGACTTTGTCAAAAATATTAAACAAAAACTTGCAATTTTACTGTTCCTCTATTTTCCTACGTGTCTTGTCTTCTAGATTAAGAGACCAATCTTTTGCGTGCCTCTTGAGTAATCTCGTTGTCAACAGAGATCCTACTGGAACCATTCCTGAAGAAGTATGGTAGCCAGCGCTTCGCTTCAGGAGTGCTGAAGATAGCCAGCGCTCGAGGGAACAAAGTGTTGAACGCTGGTACTGCTGACTTTTCTAATAAGGTAGCAATACTTTATTATCATGAATCTAGTGGGGTTCCACAAAGATTTTATATTGTGCTTAAAGTTATGAGCCGAATGGAATTTGAATCCACGACCTTCCCCGTGATGCAAGGATGAACAAGCGTCCACACTAAACACTAAACACTCCTGTCCAGACGTGTTTAGTGGCAGGCACGCTGTGAGTGAGGGGGAAGGGAAGGCGCGCGGGATGGCTACTCGCAGTCCACTCGCAAAAAAATAGAACACGCTTCTATTCACTTTACTACACAGCCAACTAATCACTTGCACTAATCAGTCGCTGTCCACACCTAGTCACTAAGCACCTGCACTAATCATCTGCACTCGCACTAATCAAAGTGTAAACCATCCTTAATACCTCCCCACCTATCAGCCAAATTAGTTCCGCCGTTCTTGAGTTATAAATAGTGTAACTAACACGGCTTTCTTTTGATTAGATTTAAATAGATTTGTCAAATTCGTAGAGCTTGCTACGCCGTAGCAGAGAGCGTTCAAATCTTTTGCTTGATATTATGCCTAAAAAATTGTAGAGCTGTTTTGTTGGTGTTCTAAGATCCTTCATAGTGATTTTTTTGTGTTTTTAATCGACTTGAAATAAAAGAGAAGAGGTTCTCAATTTGGTTGTATTTTTTAGTTCACTAACTTTTTGATTACTTTTAAATACCTAAATAGCTTGGAACTAAACGGTTCAGTTGGTAGTAACCTCTTCTGCACCGTAGGTCGTGAGTTTGATCCCCACCGAGAACGAATATTATTTTGTGAAGTGAACGCAAATGTTTGTTCTCTGCCTGGGTGTTATATTGTAGTCTAAAAATGAAAATGTATTTGAGTATTGTATCAGCTATCTGGTTCCCATCGTACAAGCTCTGCTTAGTTTGGGTCTAGATAATGTTGTGTGAGTTGTTCACAATATTTATTTAATTAATATTAAATTCAGCTGCAAATTTCCTAATTCTCCAAATTGAATGCACGTACATTCACAGTGTACCAAAAATTGTGTGATGACCGAAACAAACTACATTAAAAACCACCACTACTACTTACTTACTAATATTTTAAATTACTGGCACGTGAGGCTGAACATCTGTATGCCTCAAGTGAGTGCAAGAAGTTGTGCCAAACGTAGAAGATTGCTGGATCATTTAGGATTTGTAGCGCCAACGACAATGTTATTGAGACTGGATTTGGTACTTCGTGATAGACGGTAGTTTAGATTTTTTTTGGTTCAAAATAGGAAAATCTCCTCCAATTCATATTTCATATAAATCGTATGAGGGTCATATTTTTTTTATCAATAAGTTTCTGAAAAAAAGGAAAACATACGAGCACGTATATAGCAGATCTGGATTTTATGAGACAAAATGGTTACTCTAGAGGCATTATCCAGGGAGGAAATAGGGGACTACGTTTGTATGGAGAATGGAGAGTCACCGAAATAAAAGGCCGGCCTGTCCCGGCTTCGCACCAAAAATTTATTTTTTTAAACACATAAAATATGCTATTTTTATGAAACGGGATATTTACATTAGATTTTGCATGAAAATATTACCCACTTGAATTCTTTCCAGATCTGACTGAAGGGAAGTTTTAAGGCCTCAGGCTTCGGCCTGTGGTCCTCTTGGCCAGGTCACCAAAAAACCTGCAATAGCTACAAAAACCGTAAACTTTTACACCCTCAACTTATTGAATAAAATTGCACAATATACCTGAAATCTTCTATAATGTCGCAATGGAATAACTCGTACGCTTACAACAACCAATATCAGCAGAGCCCTAATGGCTGGAATGGTGACCCTAATCAGCAATACATGAATCCAGCTGTTTACGGTAGGCCAGATGCTAATGGTCAATATGTAAGTTTTAATGAGTTCTTGTCACAGATGCAAACCAACAATGGGGCACCACAATCCAATCCCAATACCTTTGACAGTGGTCCTTATGAAAACTATACCTCAGGTCAATATAACTATCAAAATGTATTAATTTGCTGCATTTTTTAACTTTCTCGATCTTATCACAATTACATCAGAGTCATCATCATCATCATCATATTATTATCTGAATACGGTCTCGTCCACAACATATTTGATAAAAAAAACTGTAAGAAAGGTTTTAGTTTCCAGTTTAGTTGTGTTGTAATGAATTTCTTACGAAACAATTATAATGGCTTAATAGCCAATAATAGTGCAACCCCTTGGCCTGCCAGATCCCCGGATCTCACGCCTTGTGATTTCTTCCTATGGGGAATTGTCAAAGACCACGTGTACGCTGAGAGAGTACACAGCCTAGAAGAGTTACAGAATCGTGTACGTCGTGCAATTGCTTTAATTACTCCGCAAATGTTAAGGAAAGTTCATTTAGAAACTGTAAATAGAGCTCGTCATTGTATTGCACAAGGAGGACGTCACTTCGAACATATGCTTTGAACACAAAATTTTGTACTTACTAAGAAATAAAATGTATGGGAGTGATTAATGTAATTTTTTTGGATATTTCTCGTTTTATTTTTAAAAAGTTATTAATGTCATTTTACTCATTAGGTAAAGTACTTTCGATATCAGTTTAAAGTTTTTTGATATCTGCAATAGTTACGGAATAATCGCCTGTGCACACTTAACGATTACACCCTGTATATATATATAATATATATTATTTAGGATCTCGGAAACTGCACCAACAATTTTCACGAAATTTAGTATACAGGGGTTTTCGGGGGCGATAAATCGATCTAGCTAGGATTCATTTTTAGAAAATGACGATAAGTTGGTGTTTTGCAATAATCAAACATAAACTCAATATACGACTGTTCCTGCCATCTATTGGCGATTGTGAGCAACTAACTGCAAGCTAGAAGGCGTTGTTAATTAAAAATAAGCCAGTAAAGATACGACTCTTCCTGGCATCTATTGGCAAATAATAAAACTATTTTTTTTTAACCCGAGCGAAGCTCGGTCATACCATTAAATAAATAATATATCTTCTAAATTACTTGATTAATATATAGCTTCAACTATTTATTTAAAATAACATAGATTTGACATTTACCACAATGTGTGTAAATGTCAAATCTGCTCATCAAAATAATAATAAGATAATTTAAAACAAGAATAATAATATAAAACAAACATAATATTTAAATTAATGTATTACTGTAACACAACAAAATAAATACCAATAACCGAGTGCATATACTATATTATATTATATTAATAGATTCATATCACCAGTATCACGTAAACTAGTAATATCTATAATTAATTAGCTATACATTATTAATAATAATAATAATTATTAATAATGATTATTAAGATTGTTGTTATATGTGTTAAGTGTTAATATAGCTCAATATTTATATTTGTTATGCAGTATAAACATATATATGTACGTTGTATTAAATTGTTAGCATATAATAGGTGGTTGAGGTGTATGTATTTTATTATGGGTGTGTTTATTAATTGTTTAAGGTTTTAATAATATGTGTGTTAATTAGTTGTCTATAGCACATATTAATATGTATTAAGTTATTATATTTACTTATATGTACATTACGTAATTATGTGTTAGGTCCGTTGTTAGGGTATTGAAAGTGAAATTAAATATTGTTTAAGCGTATTTCCCAGACAGATTTAACGCTGTGCTAATGTTCCATCTGTCCAACTTGCTTAACCTAGGTTTTAATAACATTCTTGAACTATCAACAAAATTTAAAAAACCAAATACCACTTAGAGGGCATTCAAAGTTGAAGGCTTTTGCAATTGCTGCCAAAATCGTTATCTCTCCGTCAAATAATTCAATTTTATTTTCCTCAAGTTGTTGAAACTCATCTCAACTCTTAAACCAGCATTTACTAAACTATTCATCATTATATATTTGAAAGGCTACATACATATATCCACAATAATTATATAATCTGTGTAGTTGTCACAACGGAAATATCAAACAATAATTATTTCTTGTGAGTAGTCTCAGCAGAAAAATAAAGTAAGTTTGAGCGATAGTATTAACTTTGACAAGAATCAAATCCAAAACCAAGGTCAGATTCGTTTAGTCATACAATAAGTCGTGAGAGTGAGGCTGCCTTTAAATAACCCACGCCACGGTGCGACGCGCTGTGCAGCCCCGCTTTTATATAAATCCATACAATTGGAAGCACTCTTACACTGTAAAGACTATGCAGATTCATCATCAACTTTTTGCAGTCCACTGCTGCACATAGGTCTCTCCCACGTCACGCCACTGAGCCCTATCTTTGGCTCTTCCCATAAAATTACATTTTTGCTGAACCTTTTATTCATCAGAACTTGGTTTGCGATTTCTCATAACAAGTGATTTTATGTTCTACAAAAACGATGAAATGTGCGGATGTTCGACGGTTGCTAGCGTCGACGTTCATAATGTCAGTTTAAAAATAGGTATTTTAAGCATTCTACATTTTAAACCACTGAACTGAATGGCCCGAACACACCTAGTTCGCTGGCGGTAGCGATCAGTGAAACGCTGTCAAATATCGCTGTCAGATTTGATATTTGACAGCGAATATTTGACAGCGTTTCACTGATCGCTACCGCCAGCGAACTAGGTGTGCGCAGGTCCTGCTCTTCTAAAATAATTTATCACAGGTCTCGCCGCAAAATAGCCAATTAGAGAGCAGAGTGTTTCGTTTTTTTTACCTTGTTCCAGAATTCTAAAAACTAAATTAAAAGTAAAGTAAAAGCTTGTTGTATTCAGGGATACTTATTAGTATATAATACCGCATTCATAACAACTAAACAACATAATAAGGTGTATTAGGGACCTACCCACTTGTGACAATAAATCTATGTACTTTAACAGCCGTGCTAGGTAGAACCTGGGTTACGGCTGCTAACTTATTCCCAATAAAGTATCATACTTTAACTTCTTACTACAAGACATTTACCATTTATTTATTTTAAGTACCTATTTACGATAATTCAGCCTTTCGTTCGGGCGAATTCGACCACCATTAATATTTTGGCTACTGATTATGAGCGGTCTGGCCCGGGTTCAATATTTAATGTTTTAAGTGCTTTTTCGTGTAGGACTAATCTGTTTGCGATCGAAGCTTATTTTAGCGATGCTTCATTTTGTATCAAAGTGACAGTTTGGTTATTGTTTAATTTAAAGTTCATCTGACTGTTTTGCCTGCGAGCTATTAAAACAATTATAAACAGTTAAAACAATAGCCACCACAGAATTAGAATTATCAATTCAACTTTGTGTGGACTGGCCTCTCAGCTCAGTTGGTAGAAATTATGATTACCAACGAAGTACGTGTTTGGATTTACAATGGGTCAGGTACTTTATACACGCATGCTTCAGCAACACTTTTACAATTGAGGAGATGACGATCAAATATCACTTTTAACAGTTTCGTTTGTTTTTAATGTTTTATCCATTTCGCAAATTATTTTTATTTTTTACAAAAGAGAAGTAAATAAAAATCAAAGTCTACTGCAAAGGTAAACACAATAATATCGTAAATCATTTTCAAGTTTTGATTTTATATTTTGTTGGCAAATCATATTAAAAGTTATAAATATTTTGGGCCTTAAGCTCGGTCCAAACGAGAAGTCAGATTGACGTCTCCATCGTGAGATTTTCTCGTGTCAAACTGTTAACGCCTCCGATCTCTTCTTTGAAATAGTCAACACCTCTTGACAAGCAGACATAATAATATACTCTTATAGTACTCAAGAGGTGGCTATACAAACTTTACTTGACATGTGAATATGAACTGAAGTGTGCAATTATGTATTGTCCATATTTTAGGGAGGAAAAGTGTCGTTTGCTCACTGTAGATAGCAGCACCATCGACTGATCTATAGAACAACCGCGCATGCGTTAAACCGACTGATACGTACATAAATTTGACAGCTACGTATCATATCTGTCATTCCCCATACAATTTCAGTTGAATAAGCAAGATACATCTCTCGTCGATTCAACTGAATGTAAGTTCGGTTATCGAGTAGTTGACATTATGTAACCTGTACATGGAGCCACGGTCACATTAGTGCCGTGTTACAGTCCCTACGAGTTATTTGTTGTGTGATTTGGATCCGATGGCGCAGTGGTCAGTGCATCGCCGTACCAAGAGTAATGTCGCTGCTTTAAATCTCCGACCTTACTTTTGGGACATTGTAAAATGTTTGCGCTAAGTTGATTCAAAAAGGAACAGTCGCTAGTGCTGCCATCTACAAAGCTTTGAATGTTTCACCCTATTGGTATTAGGTAGTTGGCGCGCGCATTCGTTCAGAACCGCAGGACCTAGTGAGTTACCCGAGCTAAGCAACACTTATTTATTTATAGAGATTCTATATTTGCTGTTTCGTTGTTTGTTAATATTGTAGAGCGGATTTTAATTATATCGGTCCTTGCGTGTCGCCGCGATTTGTTACTTAAGTCTAGGAAATAAGAGCTATTAATGTACTATTAACATCTGACTCTTGTTACATATCAACCCATGACTGGCACATGCGAAAAGTTATCTACACTAATATAATAAGTCGAAACCTGGTAACTGATTTCAATTTTCTCTGTTTGATTTTATCACAAAGAAAGGATTGGAAGGAAGACTACTAGACTATTTGGTCACAAGGAAGGATAACTAAGTTGGTCTATAAGTATGTCTAAACTCAATTTGTATCTGCAGGAGTCAGTTGAGGTAGGTATACTTCCATGCTCTGGTTTTACCGTCGCGCGTCGGTTCTTGTGCATTTAGTTTTAAATTCCATGATTTTATTTTTATTTTTTCATTATTGATAATTTTCATGACTGATTTATTCGTATTGCTTAATAATAAAGTACAATCGTTCTAATACATATACAATTCACTTTCTTTATCCATTGGATAGCGTCATTTTCAAGGGTGAACAAGTCTGCCGGGTTGCCATCGTATTTGGTGAGTGAACAGTCTACCATGATCATACGCAGTACTACACTTACTAGCTATCTAACTTTTACAAAAAGTGAGAAAAATAAACAATACACAAATCGAAATCGCAACTAAATGCACAAATAACTAATTATTTTTAACCTACTTGCAATATTTTTGTGAATTTTATCAAACATGATTGACTCTGTTTTTGAAATATTCTTAAATTTTGAAAAATAAAATCATGCCTTTTTTAAAGTACTAAGTACATTATGCAATTTTGGTCGTTGTTTTAAATAAATATGAATAAAAAAAATCGGTTGTCTGTAAAGTCGGGTTACTGACAATAGTTGAACGTGACAACATCATAAGAAAATACACCACTCCTTTCTCAAACAATTCATCTCTCAGCACTGTCTAATCTTATTCTTTAAGGCTCGTTTATCGTTAATCTTCTGAGAAAAGCTTTTAACTGCAAGCTTATTTGCTGGCGTCTTGCTAGTTTTTCAAAAACGCTGTTTTTAGTTTTTGTCCTTATTTTAAATGTCTTGGATTTCCGTATTGTTTTGTGGAGTTAAAGACTTTTATTGACATTCTAGTTTGATATTTTCTGTCCGTTTTATATTAATTTCTTTTTAGTTTTAGTTTTCTGTATTGCGGGCCTGTTTTATAAGCACGAATTGGGCATAGAATACTTGAATACCTTTTTTTACCTACTTATTAGGTAGGTACTTCTTTGAGCGTCAATAGTCCTCGTACTAGTGCAATTTGGATTCTCAAAGGTAGGTAAATAAAAATAAAAGTTATGGCAAGAAACAATATATTTCAACATAATTAAATATCTACCTTTTTACAATTAGAACTAAGTAACATTTTTGGTATAGTTCTGTTACGATACCACTTAAAGATACGTACACACTACGCACAAGCAGGCTTCACTGGTTAGTGAATGAGCGTATTACCGGTTTAATGTGAACGAAGATATTGTATGGAAAAGCAGTGAACTACAAAGCCTAGCGTCCACATGGCCGCATCCAAAAATCATCATTATTCCATCATCATTTTCTTGCCTTAACCCATTTCATATGGGTTATGCATTATTAGCTGCAAATACTCAGGAATTAGGTTCAACAAATAAAATAAAAAATATTTATGAAATTATTTTTTAAAGTTTTTGTATCAAAATTTTATTTTTATTAATTTTTCTTTACGGCTATTGCATAATGATTGCCATGGAGAACAGGACGATGACCCACCCAGGCGGTGACTGAACGCACTCTGCGTTCAGTCACTCGCTCGGCGCGCGGGCGCGGATCAAAGGTCAAAATAGGTCAGGCGGCAATGATTCTTTTATCGATTTTCTCGGGATTTCCATAACAAAACTTTAAAAAATCATTTCATAAATATTTCTTATTTTATTTGTTGAACCTAATTCCTGAGTATTTGCAGCTAATAATGAATAACCCTGTATAGGTGTAGGTAGTAGGTCACATGCACTTGATTTGGTGGCATCAAAAAACCACGCTTGGTTAAAAACAACGGGCAATGGAGCGCACCATGCTCGGAATTACAGTTTAGGGGCCTAATTCTCGGGCCGACCGAGATTTTCTAAGCGATTATTTTATTTTTGGGATTGCACAACCCTGCACTTTTTCTACGTTTTCCGTAAATCGTAGCTGTCGAGGCTTCTACGATGAGGTCGTTGATGAATTACTCAAGGAAATCTGCCATTACAGAATGGCAGATTTAAAAAAAGCAATAAAATAAAATTTCAAAATGATCGAGATCGGCCCGAGAATTAGCCTCCTGGACCACGTCGAGAGTCAACGCCGGACAAAAGTCGTGAATGTGGGTACTCGAATCGCAAAACTGAAGTGGAGATAGGCAGGCAGACCACCCACCCGTTGGTCGAAAGACATTGTTGCAAGTGCTGGGAATGAGGCGATGAGACTCGCGAGGGACCGGAAAGAGTGGCGCAAACAGGAGGCCTATACCCAGCAGTGGGTGCAAACGGGCTGATGATGATGATGAGGTTAAAAAACTGTGTTCTAGATTTTGATTCTTCGGTTTATAAAGATAAGTTTGTGCTATTATAATATTTCAGTATCTATATTTACAATTTATTTCCGTTTCATATAATACCCAGGATATTTAAATTAATACTAATGGGACTAATCACAGCACCTGTTAATACAAAACACACTTAAAACTAACATTATGAAACAAATTACTCGCCTATAATGAAAAAAAAATAAGCAAAGCCAATCATTACCGCTCTCTCTACATTACGGTGTGCGAGTGAGAGGTAATGACTAGCGGTGCTATTTCGTTTTTTTTCTTTATTGACCTAGGTCATAAGTACAGTCATTTGCACTAGAATGGATACAATTCAGTACTTACAAGCTAATGTGGCATTGTAAAAGACATTAACAGAGCAAAACATAAAGAAAACAGTTGATAAATTCACATACTTTTTCATTTGGTCTGTAAAGCTTCTTTGTCATGGTAAACATTTGTTTCACACCAAAATTAAATCAACGTGTTGCGGAGTTGCTGTCAACATGTTGCTGGCAACACTGCGTGTTGTAGTCGATAACGGCCTTAGACAATCTAGAATAACGGCATGTTGATAGCTCTCGCCCGACGAGCGAAAACATCGTGTACTTCCCCGGCGAGCCTTTCACAAAGAGCTCTATTACCTACTATTTTAAGTAAATATATTATTTCTTTCCATGCATACTTATTGCACTGTGTAGTCTGTGCGCTATCCTGTCCAATATAATAGCCGGATATGAGAGATGTGCCTTTTGACCGGCCGACTTATATCCGGCTGCTGAGTTTGAATCCCGGGTGCCCTAAGCAGACGCCGTCATCCGTGTATATGCAGCTTTAGGTTTATTGTTAGCTATAGCTTGTTTTCCTTAGTCTATGGCTATAGGTACCTACCCAAGTTTTGAATGTTTTGGTAATCATGGTTAATATAGACATAAAATAAGTTTTAAAAACTTGAGAAAACGACTACAATATGTCCAAACTATCTAAAAATATTTCATTTCATTTTCATTTACTCACTAACAATCCTTTTACAAATCGTGTTTGAATGTTTAAAAAAAAAAAACATTTTATATCACTTTTAAACATTTAAAAAAACTGCTAAATTTAAACCTCCTCCTTTGTTCTTTGAGGTTGGTTAAAAAATAAACATAATTGACGGAATGGAGTTGAAAATTATTTTTTAATAAAAAGATGTATGCATGAAATTGAGAGGACTTCGTAGGTCACACTCCGATCTATTTTTCATTAGTTGTTGTTGATTGAATGCCAAAACGAATGATTTTTATTTCCAACTTAAACAATAGAAAATCAATAGATATGGGCCTACAACCTTATGCAGGTTCTTCTCTCCAACATGGAGCTCTACAACCTTATGTTGAGCTTGTGTCGTGAAACTACTTAGATTATAATTGAAAAAAGCGCCATCTGTGAGGAACTCTTTGTACTAAATAAAGAAATCGTCCCCCTGTCTGGAGGGTCCTGCCTGTCCAATTCGGGGTGGGGATGCCAGGGAGACTAATGGCTGTTTTATACGAGGTAAGTAACTGGCGCCGAAATCGAGACAAGTCAGCGCTGACCTGCCACTGCCATCGTGTAAATCGATTTTGAAGACAGCGCAGTACTATCGGACAGCGCTGTCTTCAATATTCCCGCTTCATATTTTTCGGCGCAAGTCCGCTCCCCCCGCGACCCGCGCCAGCGCCACTGTTCTCGTGTAAACGCCGAAGCCAGTCACTGTCGGTGTATTGTATGGTGACTACGCTGCATCGCTCCGCGATACGATGACGAAAAAACTGAACGAAGCCGAAAACATAAAGCTCGTACAACTATACAGGGAACATGAGTGCCTGTGGGATAACAAATCTATACATTATAGAAATAAGGATATGCGTGCAACCGCATTGCAGAGTATTGCACAAGAATTGAGTATAGAAGAGATTGGCCCTTCCGAGGTAAAAAATAAAATTAAAAGTTTGAGGGCATCACAAAGGTTATTTTTCTTAAACAATTATTCACTTTCGTTTTTTGTAGTTTTCGATTATTCATTTTACGAACGTGTGTGCACCAAACAAAATATCCTCGACGACTGGCCTCGTGTAAACGGTGGGCGACAGTTTTTGGCGCCAGCGCTGTCTCGGCACTGGCGTCAGTTACTTACCTCGTATAAAACAGCCTTAAGTCTATTAGATTGACGGTGGGCTTTTTGACGGGCGTTCGTATCCCGTAGCTGCCGTTTCCTCCGGCATCCTGCGTCTCAGCCGGTGATGCGGTCTCTATGTCCACCGTCACGTTCATTTTCTTCGCTGGCGTTCGCAGGCCGAACATTACAAGGTCAAAGGGTCAATTAGAGGAGAGTATGCAGTCAAAACCTATGTAAAAAGCACTACTTACTTAACTAATAAAGGTTTGTAAAAGTTGTAAAAAATTTAAAACTAAAATAAAAGTTATCCCAATAAAACGAGAAAACCTTTCCTATTCTAATTGTTATTTATGTTCCAGGTGTCCGGATGTCTTCGGTCAACAAGTGGCAGCAACCTACAGAAGGTATGTGCCGAGGTAATTACCAAGAACTTACTTTCTGAGACACTTGTAAAAGATTTATATAAATTCAACATGAATAAATGATTTTTTTTTAAAAGTTCCTTCAGTGTAGGCAATGCAACGACAGCACCCTTGTGTGTTGTTGGTGTCTATGGGCGACGGTGATCACTTACTTACCATCAGTGGGGGACGAAAGACATTTTAAGACTCATTTTTCTACACCTTCGATTACATTGTTCAAATTTTACCAAGGATCCCTAATTTTTCAAAATGAAATGTAGCCTATGTCAAATTGGAAGAATGTAGCATTCTATTGGTGAAAGAATTTTTTAAATCGGCCCAGTACTTTTTGAGCCTATTCATTACAAACATACAAAAATAGGTACAAATCTTTCCTCTTTATAATATTAGTATAGATATACTTTTTTTGTAAATACATATTTAAAATACAATATAACACCCAGACACAGAACAAACATCTGTGTTCAGCACACAAATATTTGATCTGGGGATCGAATCCACGACCTACGGCTCAGAAGGCAGAGCTACTACCAACTGAGCTGAGAGGCCAGTCAACGAACCTGATCAAAAGGCCTCCTGCCGATATGGAACATGGTGTATAGAATTGCTTACCATCGTCCTCTATCGTTCTTTTCAAGTCCAGTCCATCCCAAGGTTGTCTGGAAGAGATCGCTTTTAGTGATAAGACCGTATTCCACTCTGATGTTTTTCTGTATTTCTTGATGTCGCCGACTAGACAGACTCTGCACAAAGTCATGGTAGCACGCTCGCTGCCGCTGTATTATTTAAATTCTCCTTGGTCGCTGATTCTACGTTCGCATCACGCAATATTTTATTTGGCCGATCTTATTTTCACAAAAAAAGAAGAAGCAGATTTCTATGGTTTATGTGTGCGTATACGTATGTTTATCTACATTTGTGTGCGTAAATCTTATATTTGAAATTTTTGGGTAAAGTTCAACAAACATGGTGAACTATTTAACTGTAAGCATAACAGAGCAAAGAAAGAGATGTGCCAGAAAATAAAAACAATTACGAAGAAACAATCTGTAAAAGTTTGGTCATAACAGTTTTACAAGCTGTTAGACTTTTAAAAGTATAGATAAAAAGCGTGTTTTTAAAGGTTAATAAAACAAGAGCGTTTTAAGGTTTTAACGGCCATCTTACTAAATTCCCAATTTAACAAATCTTTTTTCTCTTTATTACAGATTTTTTTTGTTTATCAATGTTTTTTTTGACATAATTTCTGTAAGAATAAGGTGACGTTCTAATAATCTAGGCTAGGTTATGCCCTAGGCAGGGTGTGTAAGCTCATACGATAATTAATATTGCAAAATTTCACGCTCATTATGTGAAATTATGTATTAGAACGAATTGGATTAACTATGAAAGTCGTCAGGGAAACATATTATTTCTTCTGAATATTCATTTGACTTAATAGCTTTAAGTATAATTATTAATGCAACCATACTAAACTTATGTCCCTGCAAACAAAAAATAACACGGAAACTACACACACACGAGTGAAATTATGTATTAAAACGAATTGGATTAATTAGGGAAGTCGTCAGGGAAACATATTATTTCTTCTGAATATTCATTTCACTTAATAGCTTTTAGTATAATTATTAATGCAACGCTATCAAACTTATGTTACTGAAAACAAAACAAAAAACACGGAAACCAGTCCGCACACGAAGAGTGGTTCAAAGAATTTGCCAAATTTAGCACCTCTGAGAGTAGCTGTGCATTTTTTCTGGAGCGTTTTCCTACACCCTGTATAAAAATGGTTTCGTAAAGCATTCTGTATGAACAGTTCCGTAAATGGTTACAAATACATAGACTAATTCATTTTCAACTAAGATGCTATTGATAATTTGGCACTCAAGTACGTTCTAGATTTAAAATAATTACTTGCACTGGTGATTTCTCAACAACCAAAGAGTAAAGAGGCTCCTATTTTGTAGATTCTATAACATTTCGGTTTGCTCACCACGATGTTTTCCTTCACCTTTTGAGAGTACTGGCATTGTGCTGTGTAGGTAACATACATTTTTGAACCAGCCAAATTCGTTGGTATCCGATTTGAATCAACTAAAATCCAAAGCCGGGGTCGCCACTACTGCACCATCAGAGCTCTCAAAATGTATCCTGAAGCTTACTTACATAACGATGTGTAACCTCAAAAAAAGTCATAGATCAGATCACATCTAAGATGCCACGCGCCAATAGAATCGCTTCTATAATGGATAGGGAATGCATTATTAATGTGTAGGTAGGTATGTCTAGGACTTATGTTTGGTCATCGAGGTATTATTACGACTTGACCTGTTGCGTATTTCTATACATTTCCACCTATGGCAATAAACTCCTTATTTACGTCATCCTTTAAAAAATAATATTGGTTTGTTATATTATTATTGTTTTGAATTGATTGAGTTTTGCTAACATACTGATGCAAGCATTTATTCACAACAATAATAATACTCATTTATTTTAACTTAGTTTTTTTTTTATGTAACTAGCTGATGGAACAAGCATATGGCCCACCTGATGTTAGGTGGTAACCATCGCCTATAACAAAACAATGCCTCGTATAGGTCACGCACATCAGGAACGTGCCCTACGATGCACTGTCCTGCGTCCATCAACTGGAGGCATACAGATATTCAGCCTCACGTGCCAGTAATTACACCGGGAAAAAACCGATTAACCGGTTAATCGGTTACTAAAGTTATTTAAAACACCCGGTTTTTACACGTTTTTAAGCGCTTGAAGAGGGCGGTACATATACTTATATTATTCTGTGCATCAAGAAAAGAGCACCGGTCTAGTGGGAGTGAGCCTTCTGTTCTTAAGGCCGTGGGTTCGTTCTCATGCAATGTATATAGGCCTAGAAGTCTACAACATAGTGTTCTATTCTCTAATCTGAAAATAATATTTAATACATAATTATATCTCGCTCATATAGTACCACAGAATACCACATATTTTTATTATGTTATGATATGACATAGTTAGTTACCGTCCCAACTCAGAATAAGGCCCACTTAATCATACGATAGAAAGAAAAAAGAAAGATATTTTGACTGGCCTCTCAGCTCAGTTGGTAGTAGCTCTGCCTTCTGCGCCGTAGGTCGTGGGTTCGATCCCCACCGAGAACAAATATTTGTGAGGTGAACGCAGATGTTTGTTCTCTGCCTGGGTGTTATATTGTATCCTAAGTATGTATTTACAAAAAAAATATATAATTATTATATCAGCTATCTGGTTCCCATAACACAAGCTCAGCTTAATTTGGGGCTAGATAGTGTTGTGTGGATTGTCCAAAATATTTATTATTATTATTATTTATTATTATATAAAAAAATATTCAGCTAATTATTATTACTAATGGTATTCGTGTTATGTAATAAAAATAAGTAGCCCCGTAAAATCATCAAAAAATTGTTATTTTATTAGGGTCCATGTGTATGGAAATCCAGTTCTTAAAAATTTATTATTATTGATAAAAACGTGTTAGTATTATCTAACACTGCCTATGTTGAGAACGCGCTTATTTCTCAAGTTCATTGTTTGAAGTTTACACCAAAAAGTGGTGATTGACACACATCGTAGGTAGTAATGAACCGTCGCCAAAACTATCTTAACATATGTATTAAGGTTGAAGTAGAGGTCAGTAAATGACGTCATACTGACCTTAAGATCGTGAGGAAACGCCTACGTTTATAAGTTACGTCACTAGTGGTATATTCACAGAGCAAAGGCGAACTAGATTGTTCTCTCACTTGGTTTTGAATTGAAATATTGGCAAACATTTTCAAAGAGCCACCCAGCCCCAAACAAAACCAACCTAGTATTATGGGAACGAACTACAATAGTTATTTGTTATACAAGAGTGCAAAGATGCTTTTTAACCGCGTGATCAATTTTGATGACTGAGCAAGCGCAGGATTCTAAAGTTTAACCACGAGCGTAGCGAGTGGTTTAAAAGTTAGAATCCTAAGCGTTGGCGAAGGAATCAAAAGAGCACAAGGTGAAAAATCTTTGCACTCGAGTGCAACACGTAACTTTTCATCCCACCTCAGCGAGGAAATGGCTAAATGCAAAAAAGAACATGGCGCGACTAAAAGTAACACACCAAGAAGGTTCCGAGTATGAGATAATAACAAATTTAAAAAGGTTGTATTATAAATTCGGCACCATGCAGGTAGAAGTAAATAGGTTTAATGGTGTTTTGAATTCACAAATACACCAAGAAAGTTACGAGTGCGAGTTTTTAACAAAATAAAAAAAGTTGTATGATAAGTTCGTAACGACTTATTATCTTTTCAGCCCCGTATTGACTGCAGATTCACTTTATTGCCAGATATGTCAAATAGAAGTCAATGACAAGTTCTTCCATTCAATATGGTATGGTATTCTATAATATCCATAATTATTTGTAGATTTGTAGTAGTAGAGCTCTTAGTACTCACGCGGCGTGTCGGTAATAAAATCTCCCTTTCATCCGTAAAGGAGTTAAATTAATAGCAGCACCTAGCTTACGCATAAATACGACTGCTAAACCACAAGATATAGACCATAAGATATGTAAATTTGTGAAATTAAAACATTATTTTACATCTATAGAAGCTGTTGCGTGTGGCTTTATCTGATATATCGTTATAATTCTGGATAACATCAATCAAACTCAACGGGTTTTCCAAATTGCAAGAATATTTGGAGCAAATCGAAAGACAATAAAGTAGGTATCTAAATTAAATTCAAATGGGTTTAAATTTAAATTCAAACATTTTAAGAAGTTTGCTTGAGCTGAGTAAGTTCAAGCAAACTTCTTAGAATGTTTCAGCCAAGTGCCAATAGCAACATAAATGTTTGTATCAAAAGCTTTGCTAAATGTCACGTCACAGATACACCACACGTCACGTACCACAGACAATAACTACACCTCGAAACATGAGATGGATAATAATTATGATAGTATATTGTAAGTATCATTTGTAAGAATTTCCAAAAAAAGTATGATATTACCTATCTGGTACCTACTACTAAGGCAAAAACTATCCACTGAAATAGCTAGAACTTTGTTTATCTTTATAACACCGCAAATAATAATCTACGCATTCCGACGCCATTTTTCTTATCCCGACTAGTGCTGCTCGTTGCCCGGTCTCATTAGGGATGTCCTATTCCCAAAACGGGCTAACACTACTGTACACACTTTACAATATTAATCTATACTAATATTATAAAGCTGAAGAGTTTGATTGTTTGTTTGGTTGAACGCGCTAATCTCGGGAACTGCTGGTCCGAATTGAACAATTATTTTTGTGATGGATAGTCCATTTGTCGAGGAAAGCTATCATACAGCCACACTCAGAGTTGGTTAATGGCTACTTAAGTCGTTCCTTAGTGTAGATTTGAAAAAAGTCACTCTCAGAGTCAGTTAACGGTTCATTAGTAGACTTTTTAGAGTGTATGTATATTGAAAAATTCATAAAACAGTTGATACATTTACAAATTGTTTGAGTATTTTCTAAGTAAATATTAGTTGAAATAATGCTCTGAGAAGTGAGACTAACTTTACGATTACGAAATTTATACATTCTTGTGCAGCCAACTGTACATATTTTTATACCATGACCATGTCGAGTCGAGGCGAGGCTGGGCTGTTCTTGGTCTTGATTATGGTGTTCTGTAGGCTGAAGGGACCTCTCGTTTAGAGAGAGTATTAAATTGCTTGGACTCAATAATTTTGGGCCCCCTTACTCCACTAATTTGCTATAGTAATACCTTTTCGATCAAAAATATATCGCCATTTTATTACAACTATTATTTTCAAACCGCTGTTTTCAAGTAAAACATTTAGTTGCGTTGTTGGATTTAACAACGCAACGCTTCAATCGAAAAATGGATTTATTCAAGCGGAATATTGTGTGAATAGCTCTCAAATTGAGTTGAACTCCACCTCTTGTGATAACAAGCGAAGTTCGAATGCATTCCTCTCAATTCCATAGGAATACCTAAGATATTTAATAACTCGTCTAGACCAAATATTTGCAAAGCGATTTCTGCATCGCCAATCTCAAGTTTTCCACTGAAGAACCCGACATTGATCTGTAAAGCCTTCGCTAAACAAAACGCGGCATTCAAATGCGGTACGAATTATTTCAGATCAAAAACAAAAAACTTTGCGTTACCAAAGCTGGACTATAGAATATAAGTCGAATTAATAAATATAATATTAACTGTTGTTAAAAAATAATGTTACGCCAAAACAAGAATAAAATATTTGAAACATCAAACTTTGCGCCTAGCCAAAACTATGTAAGTTCTTTTATAAAAAAAACTCATTTTTCATTGATTATCTCCATCAATAAAATCTTGCGCACATCTAGGCGATGGTGATCAGCTAAGACGCTGTCTAATATAATACACCGAGACATTTACAAATAACACAGGAGTGATAACACAGGACATGTACATAGGCGAGCTTAACCCTAATAAGAGTTTTCTTCCAGCAAACCTTTGGGGCTAAGAGAGAGCTAAAAGTAAAATGGTAGTAATGGTTTTTTGTTTTCTTAGATGTATGGATATTTCTGGCTAAATATTTATTTATAAAAAAAAAACATTTTATTCAAATAAGAATATTAATAGAACCGGGAAATCACTGCTAAAATTCAGGAGAAGCCACGGGCGACTGCTTGCAATGAATAAAATCTACAAACAATAATGATAAAGGAAGTAATAACAAACAATTCGCTCTAAATTGAATAGGTATCAACAAAAGCAATTTAGCTCTCACAAGCTTAATTAGTAAGCTTATGCGTTGCTTTAGAACTCATGATCAAAGGGAATGCTTTTCACTTTATTAAAAATAATATGCGAGCGCTTTTCCACTAAGTTACAATATTCCCCTTTTAGTACTACAAAAGCCTTGTTAAAGCTGTTGCACATGACGACTGCAGCACAGCGCCATGCTGTTGTATTTTTGAAACAAATAACATATCAAATAAATGTAATATAAAATAACATATCATATCTATATCTATACTAATATTAAAAAGAGGAAAGATTTGTACCTATTTTTGTATGTTTGTAATGAATAGGCTCAAAAAGTACTGGGCCGGTTTAAAAAAATATTTTCCTCGCGTACCTCATCGAACGAACCGAACTGTAGCGTTCGGTGCGCACCGATTCAGAGTATCCTCTCAGTGACCTCTCTAGTGTGATAGTATACTCACTCAGTAAGTGAAGGCTGGTTGTCAGGACGGCGTCCCTCGCAAGCAGCCCCACTAACGCCGCCGCCACCACCGCGCCGTTGTCCCTCGAAGTAAGCTGCGCCGTGTCGATAGCCCACCTCGCGGATCTCATCGAACGAACCAAACTGCAGCGTTCGGTACGCGTCGATTGGAGGGCGGATGTACTCGCAGTAGTGTCCTAAGGAACCCTAAAAGTTGACCACTTAATCAAATTCCTCAATCCTCGATGTCTTTAGAGAGAGTTTCGCTGGTCTCGTGCTTGTCGTCTACCGCCGCGACAGTGATGACGGGAGCCTTGGGGACGGAGACAGGGGCAGAGACGGGGGCAGAGGCAGGAACAGGGGCAGGGGCAGGGGCAGAGGCAGAAGGGGCAGGCCGTCGCGCTTCTGCCGCCGCCTTCCTGCCTCGCCGCGCTCTCCGAATATTCTTGGACATTTCCTTTGAGTTAAATGTTCTAGACATACTAGTCAATATATTACTACGAGCTTTAAAAAGCGTATCATTTTCAGTCTTCAACAATAGTTTGTCTTCTATGTCTGATGAATTTAGAGCATCTAATTTTAACCTATTACTATTATTGTTGTCGGAGTCTAGTGAAGTACTTCTTTGTAAGCTCGATTTCTTTTTTGTGTCATTTACAATGCTGGTCTTCGGGTCAAGCGTAGGTTCTGCTAATTTTGAGTCAGTATTCAAAGGCACTTTTTCAATAGTTGGGATCTGAATACTATTTTCAATATCTACATCTAGGTCAGTCTTAGATTTATCTAATTTTTTGTTAGTCTCCTTGCTGTCCGAGTCATTGAGTGCTTCACTCATGCTCAGGTCAGACTCCGTGTTTCGTGCGTTCATCATCAATAATGGATGTGCTAACACCGGTACTCTGTCTATGTGACGGAGAAAAACGTATTCAGTGTGCGCACTCAATTCGTACGAAAAATGTTCATACGTTTACGTACGATGTAATTCGTATCCAAAGTGAGCGTAGCCTTACACTACAAGTTTTGTACCCGGCCTGCATATTGCCACTTCGATTTGCTAATTATTTGAACTATCTCTATGTTATTGAATTTAGTATATATTTCGAGGTTTCGCATTGTATTAATTAGTCACAGAGAAAAGCATATAATTCTTCTTACAGATTTTTTATTAATAAGATTATTTCCTGGTTTCACGGATGACTAATCGCCCAATCAAATTTTGACAGTTGTTAATTTTTTTTTTCTTTTCATTTAATCATAAATAATTAACTTCGAATCGTATTTGAAATTATATTATTAGACACCCCGACACATAGGTACTACACAAAAAAGATTAAACTAGTCAAATAAGTCAAAAATGTCATAAGCAATAAATTCATTAAGTAACTAAAATGTTAACTTCCATTTGAGTTAAACATCTTCTAATTTTGATTGGGCGATTATTTACCCGTGAAACCTAGCCTTAGTATAAAACTCTGTATGTAGGTATGTGAGTAGGGCCCAGTCACCACTATCGGTGCTATTAACTTGTGACTCTCTTGCTCGTGTCGATTCCATTGTTTAAATTCGCCTAATTATATTATAGTCCACTTAACCGCACATTTTGGTTAAAGTTAAATTTATTTAATAAAACATTCTACTCTTAATTTTAATTAATTCGGGTATCCCTTGAAGTGTTCCACTTCTTCTCAATAGCAATCAGACATACACTAGTAAAGCGTAATTTCTTATAAACAATTATTTTAAGCCTACTTAAATAGCCTTACCTTTATTAGACTCATTTCTTTATACCTATAAAGAAATGGGTCTAATGAAGAGCATCGCAAATCATTACTTCTCACTCTATAATTATTGCTAACAATAATGTGTGAGTTTGAAGTAGTTATTGGCAGAGCTATATTAGATTCAATTCATTATTGGCGCGGGTAGTCCCAATCAGTTTCAACGTGTCATACCCTCTAATCAATGCAGCTCTCAAGGCTTTACTGGTTCGAAAAAACCAGTGACACGATAAGAAGAAGTGGGTAGGTAATCATCGATGTCGTACATTTGTCTTGTATCCGCATTGGCACATCACTAAGTGAGTGGCTATGTCAAGCAATATAAGATTCGTACATAGTTTTAACGGCAGTAAATGGACATTTACTGCGTTTTAACGGCATTTACTGCCGTTAAAACTATGAGTTGATTAGAAAATAAACATGTTGCCTACTACTGACGAATCACGTGATATGCTCAGAACAAAAATTCGAGAAATGCGTCCAACGCAGCTTAGACAAGTGATTTCTCAAAGTATACTTTTTTTCGTACCACATGTATGTAAGCATACTTTTTTGTATTTGCTCGTTTCTTCCCTGCAAGGTCCCTACCCACAACACTTTAAAGTACGGAAGACTAGCAATTTTGTCTACAGCAGCGGGATATCCAGTTACGTCTTTTCCCTTTTATAACGTTAAAAAGAACCCAGCAAAAAACCGTTGACCCCAGTCTTTCACATACTGGCGTTACATCGTTCTCGACATTCCGTCAGGAAAATACGTAAGTGGATAGCCTGCTAATATTGCTACCTATATTAACCCTGTGTCCAATTGTGAATTCGGTCATACGTAGCTCCTAAGCGTTTTATGCTCTGTTTGAAATGCAGTGCTTCAAGTCAAGATTTTTATTTAAGTACTCCAGTTTTTTATTTAAGTAGCTAGTTTTCAGCACGCTTTATCCAAAACCGCTGGAACAATGGGTTCATCGGTTCCAGGATTAGGATCATAAACGAAAAAATTGACTCGCTTATGACAAGCAATCAGCCAAAAGCATTCAATATTATTGCATACACTTAGGGAATTTTGCTGAGTTGTTCTTTATTGCTGCCCAAATTCTACGAACGGGGAATGAGTGCGACTTATGTTTAATAATATAAAAGAATATTTTGTATAAATCCCCATTGAAGCAAATAAATGATTTATTTAAAGACGCACCATTTTCGGCTAGTTCTCTCTGCTTAAAAATAAGAAGTTACGTTTTTGGAATCCTGGATAAATGCGCCAATTTTTAAAGTTACATGCCATGATAGTGTAGTACATTTTTTTTGCGGTACAGACGGTTAAAGTTGGGTGATGTAATTATCTGAAATGAAACGTTGGCCAAAACTCCACGATTTCATTGAAAACTGAGGCAGTTATGGCTTAATTTTGAATTGTAATTTACAGAAGGGATATTCATGCTTACGTTGCAGAAAAAAGTTTCATGAAAAGTTAATATTTGTAGTCACAGGACTAAAAAGATCATCACAGGGTGTCAGTTTTTTCTGTTTTTTTAAAATACTCATAACTCGAAAGTTACTTAGCAAATATTTTTTTTTATATTTTTCGGATAACTGTCATGATTTGGCGCATCACCCGTTTTCGGCTGGACGTTGACTTATGGGACACCCTGTATATGATCTCGGAAACGCCGACAACAATTTTCATGAAATTAAGTATACAGAAGGTTTCGGGGGCGATAAATTGATCTAGCTAGGATTCATTTTTAAAAAATGACGAGAAATTGGTGTTTTGCAATAATCAAACATAAACTCAATATACGACTGTTCCTGCCATCTATTGGCGAATAATAATACTATTTTTTTTAAAACAAATTGTTTTTATGTTCATTTTTTGATATTGATCAAAGCATTCAAAGTTGTTATGATGCAATTGAACAACTGTAACCTTGTCTCAATCATTTACATTCGCTTAGAATCTGTGGTGTTTTGACTCACGGAAGGATTTAATGCATTGAATACCATTCCGATCATGCGCGCACGCACCTCCAATACATTATGAAACAAAGCCTCTCCAGCGAAACTCGCGCAGCAAAGCATAGCACTTTGACAGCTTCACAACTTTAGAGGGTTGATTTATTGGCTAGCGAGGGGGTAATTGGGGAAGTTTAGGAACCATAGTACAAAACTTAGGGGTAGTTGTTTCAAGGTCGTGGTGTATACGATCATAGACTGAAAGTGTTCATTTTGGCAAAGGGGTCACTCGTCCAAAATAGTTTGGGAATCCCTGTTCTAGATTGTCTAACTAAACAATAAAATAAGTTCTGGATTAATTCAGCTTCATGTTACGAAACATGGTATGCATGCACATGCTTAGACCAAGAGATACATATCCGAAGATGGGACGAACGTTATCTCGGGATGTCAAGACCGTTACTTTTAAAGCGGCCGAATATTGTTTATCCATTCAAGCGCCAAAGTTATAAACTTTGCATACCCGTTGAGCGCCAAGCCACAGCCAAGCGCCCGCCCGCGGTACAAAATACATCGCAACAAAAAAACTACTTCATCGATCCTAGTTTTGTAAACAGTAAAACAATTCTGAAACATTATTTCATCTGCATAAAATATCACTAACCCATATTTTGAGTTATGAAAAGTATGAAAACTTGGGACAAAGTCAAACATGATCATGATATTTTGCTGGCCAAGCTAGAACACTTTGGTATCCGTGGCAATGCGTTGAGTCTTTTTAGGTCGTACCTTGGTAACAGAAAACAATTTGTTGAATTAAAGAACATTGTAGATGGAAAAGAGGTAGTTACTAAGTCTAAGGCCATCAGCATTAAACGTGGAGTCCCACAAGGATCAATTCTGGGGCCATTATTTTTTGTGATTTTTCTCAATGACCTCATTAATTTTGTGTGCAACTCAATTCCAGATATCAAAATCGTTATTTATGCTGATGATACAAATGCTATTTTGCCAGCCAACAAATAACAGGAACTCACAACAAAAATAGATAATGCGTTACAACTTTTTAATGCATGGTTTCATGTTAATAGTTTAAAAATGAATATTAATAAGACTCAAGCTATCTTATTCAGATCAACTATACGTGCGCATGATACTGTTGAGATATCTCACCAGGGAGTCAATATTGAGTTATCCAAAAATATCAAGTTTCTGGGCATTCACATTGATCAGCTGTTGAATTGGAAGAGTGAGTTAGAGCACATTGAAAATTCAATCAGCTCAGCTTGCTATGCCCTTAGAAGCCTTAGAGATGAGGTGGCTATATCACGGCTTAAAACAATATATTATGCTCTTGTTGAATCCAAAATTATACAGGGTTATTCATTATTAACTGCAAATACTCAGGAATTAGGTTCAACAAATAGAATAAAAAATATTTATTTCACAATCACTTCAACTTTCTGCTTCGAATCTGTTTCAACCGGATCATCACTCTCAGGCTCCTTTTTAGGTTCTTCGTTTTTTGATTCCGACTTGACGCCGGAACCAACCCCGTTTTTTGGATTCTGAGAAAAAGACTCGTCGCTGCCTGAATCAGTAGTTGTTTCTTCTTTGTTTGATTTGGGTGAGCGTTTTTCGTAACTGAGTTCTATCATTGCAGATGCATTGAGACTCGCCATGCGCTTTTGGACGACCATATCTTTGAAATCCATATTCACCTCGGTTCTATTTCGTGTTTGAATTTGTCAATGTAGGAATACTGCCTTTGGAACTTAAACCAGTTCAAGTCCTTTGGTCTTAAGTGCTTAAGAAATTCACAACTGCTTATGAATTTCGGGCACGTGTGTTTGTTATAATAGGGTCGTTGACCGGCTATTAAACTGTGAAGAAAACATCATCATAGTGTCGTTAGTATCGTGTAAATAAAAACATCCATATGAAATGAAATGATTTATTTTGCATGAAGTGTGATAGGAGATAGATAGATAGACATATAACTTTTATTTGGCTCAAAAACACAAAGGTATAGCACAACTTATAAAGAAAACAAAACAACAGAAAAAGAACATCGAAGTACGACTAACACAACAAATTGAAACTTGAAAGTTTCTATTCAGTTATTCAGTGTTATCTGATAAAGCAGCATGTAATCGTACAAAATTCCTTTTTTTTGTGTTGTAGGTAGAATTCCAGCGTGTTCGTGAGAGAAGGGAAACTTTCCTTTCCACCTCTCTTGAAACCTACCCTCACTCTATTCTTATCCCACCCCTTTACAAAGATAGGTTTAGCAGTTATTGTATTGTTGCCTAAGCATCCGTATCAAAACAGAGAAATAGACTCACCTTATACAGTTTTCAGGATCATTTTTACAGTCCGTGTTACACCTAAACCGCTCCCACGCAAGCCATCCCATCGGAGGTCTTCCGTGACACCAGTAGAATACGACACAACACAGCAACTGCGACCCAGCATGAATCAAAAGAAAATACAATAATAATTCAAAAACAAACTGAAATACCTATTCTTAATTTGTGACCAAGAACCGCAACACATTATAATTTCAAATAATTTATCTCTATCCAAAATTGGGCATTATTATTAAAATCTCTCTTCCAACGAAAAGGCCGTACCGTGGTAGTACGTCCAAGTGGCAGGCTTCGCATCATTTGCGAGCGCCGCGCCGACTTCATTTGCCAGTAATGACTGAGTCGGCCTCCGATCGCATCCCGCATATTTTATCAAAACATTCCTAACCCAAGCTGATTGCCGCAGCTGTCAGTCTATTATCCTCATAGGGAAGCAAATTGCTGGCGGAGTATTTAGTAAGCTATGTTATCCTATTGATATGGTCATGGTCATTTATCCTGTAGCGCAGTCCTATCCCTCAGAAGATGTTATGATGATAGTTAGTGCTAGAGTAAAAGTGCTGAACTGGTGGTTTCGTTACTGTTTGTCACCTTTTTCAAATTCGGTTATATTTGAAATTTTTCATGGTTTTATTCACATTTGTAGCTTTTGACACTAATTTTAAGCATAGTTTTTATCTGGCACACAGTTTAGCATAGCTTTAGAAAGTTATTGATTTTACGGAGCTTTTCTCGTCAGTTCAATGACCTAGCGAATAATCTAATTAGTATGGAAAATATCGGATGTTGCTTGAATGTAACTCATTTATGCTGTTTATGAGAAGAAGATAGAATTTCAGTTTCGGGTGAAGACAATGAAAGCTAATTAGCGCATGAAATTAGGGTAAGATCATTAAGCAAGATAACATGATATTCATATTTCTATATGAAAATATCTACAAAAGTTTTATTCCATCAGAGTATAAGCTTTGTTTAATTTAAAACTGGATAATTCTGTGTAAAATGTTCATAAGTATTTTATTTCTGCCGTGAAGCAAATTTTATGTGTTTCGGTTGGAAGGGTGTCGGTGCCGGTGAAATTACTAGCACGTGGGACTGAACATCTGATGCCTCATACCTATGATTATAGGTATTATTTTTACTATAAGTACTATTAACCTCACGACTGGTGATGAAAATTACTGTGTAATTGTGAAGTGTGCGGTGGTGTAGAATGGAAGGGGGTCAATAACCTCTCGTGGATGTCGTTAGGATGAATATTGAACGCACTGGGATACCTACAAGTAGATCTCCAAGTACTTAAAATGCTGACAACCGTAAAAATGTGTTTCGATTTTATGAGACAAAATGGTTACTCTAGAGGCATTATCCAGGGAGGAAATAGGGGACTACATTTGTATGGAGAGTCGCCTGTGTGATTCCCTCTTAAACATTTCAGTTCACTATACCTTACGGAAGCAATAGTTTTTGTTTAGTAACCTGCCCTGGAAAGTTCATGGCTAGAATAGAAGTATTTATGGTACTTTAATAGGTACCCTTCTAGAAACTTTACCTACGACACGCCATGGTAAACACGCAACGTCGCAATTTTTTTATGGATGTAGATCGTTTCGTACTTAACCTAGAAACTATTGCAGCTGGTAAGTCTTGGTCGCATGGAACTGGCACTTACACTCACCTAGCTTTAGGACATTTCAAAGTGATCCTTGTGATACTACTGAATAAATCAATATTTGACTTTGACTTGAACTATAACTTAAACAACAAAAACAAAATCATAACATTAAAAAAAACTAATAAAACTAAACCATAAAAATCTAGCAAAAGTGGGTGTCCATGAGGCATGGGGCCAAGAACGCTGGCTGCGTTTCCACGTTCAATAGCAATAGCTATTCTCTGTGCGAAAAAAGAGCCAGCCCTCTTGTCACCAGTGGCGACGACCAGCCGAGGAAACAATTGATAAAAAAAAATTACTTCTAATATTTCATTATCAATTATGTACTAATGACTAGAATAGGATAGAAGCTGTTTCAAATTAAAATACTTACAAAATGCTATAATAAGTCTGATTTATAAGCAGTAGGTGTCCTATCTATTATTGTGGTAAAGAAATAAGGCGAGTTATTAACAGAAATAATGTATTTTATTTAACTGTTTTATTTAATGGTGGTGGATGCTGTTGAACTTAAAGCAGCAGCAAGTCCACACATGGCTCTTGTGTCGCCATTTCATTAAACGATCTGCCTATAGCAGCGACAGCATCCACCATTCCCTCTCTTCACGTTCCCTCTTAGAAGAACTGTCAATCACGACTTGATTACTATACCATTTTTAGGGTTCCGTAGCTAAATTGCAAAAACCCTTATAGATTCGTCATGTCTGTCTATCTGACTGAACTTTGGTTTGAACGAGATCTAGTAAGTAGTTTTTTTTATACGTCATAAATCGTAAGCCGCAATTTACCTTTCGACGAGCTATAAGAAGTTTTATATTATGTTACTTGCTGCTACGGAACCCTTCATGGGCGCGTCCGACTCGCACTTGACCGTTTTTATGTATGTTAGGTCATACAAACCTTACCTTCCGGGCTGGGATGGCTCGGCTTGATTGTTTATTATACCACACAGATTAATCGCCTTCCAAGTAAAATCCTTCATAGTAAAAACGCCATTAAAATCACATAACGCTACGCAACGTTGCACGTTGATAGCCGCGGCAACAAATAAAGAGTCTTTCACACAGTCGAGGCTCGAGTGCTCCACCAGTGCTCGAGGCAGAGCACTGGTTGACTAGGGGTAGCGGCCCCGCCTTCCGATCCGAAGGTCGTGGGTTCAAATCCAGTCGTAAACCAAAGAGTTTTTCTGTCGAAAAATGTATGTGCACTATGCCAGTACTCTCAAAACGGTGAACGAAAACATCGTGAGGAAACCGGCGTGTCGTAGAACCTAAAAAAGTTCGAGCAACACGTGTCAAGGGTCACGCAAAAAAGGCCCGCCCGCGGCCTGCTTGCGGAAAAACCAGCCCGCACATCATGTGCGGATGATAAAAGAAATTGCCGAATTTGCCACAGTCGAGGCTTAGCCGCAACCGCCCATTACACTTGTTCACGTAAAAACTACAGAATGGATTTTAATAAAACTTTACCATATTAGAGCTTATAACATCAGAATAACACAAGGCATTATAAAGACACTGTAACATTTTTAAAGATTTTGTAACGGAGAACGGATGTAAGTAGCGGGAGCGGGGCGGGTATAGCCGCGGGCGGCCGCTAGTTTATTCATATTACATCAAAATCGGTTTAACAGTTTGGCCATTATTGTGTCGGTTTCTCATGTTCTATAAACTTCGAAAACATGAATAAATGGACTGGTACAATCCTCCGATCACACACATGTATGGAGAAATCGAACTTGCATTGTTTTTTGTAAGTTCGTATTTGTGGGAGATTATTAAAAGTCAGTTTTTTACTTTTTCTGCCATCGATCACGTGCAAAGTGATGTTGCGCGGGGTCTATTGCTCTGTGTGTAAGCCCCTTACTTCGATGTGAAAGTAAAATTACAATCGTGTGAACTAGTCACGATATAACCATAGATACTGCTATTAATCTGCGTCAGTGTGATCATTGTTCGAAGTAGGTAGACGAAGTAGGTACCTCGGTTCAATTTGAATAGTTGTGTGTGCTTGAAATATTTTAATAGGATTATTGTCAATAGATCTAGAAGGTGGACACAGCGTCGTTCCGGCCATATAGACGTTTTGACCTAGGCTGTTAGTTTGTTAAATTAAATCAAAATAAAATATATAAAATAGTCAAAATGCATCTGGGCACCGTAAATAGTTAACTTCGTTAATCGTTAATCCGCTACAAAAAAAGTTACCTTCGTTAAACGTCGGAATTTCGGAAGAATTAACGCAAGTTAACGTTAATCCGAACTTACAAACCTACTTACTAAAGTAGACACGAAAAAATAATTTTGTAAAATAATGTTGTGGCATATAGAGGACTAATTTTAAGAAATTAAATAATTAAACAGACAGAGAATCAAGGGAGTTGACATAACTCAAAGGATTAGTAAGCTGAAGTGGCAGTGGGCCGGTCATGTTTGCCGTAGAACAGACAATCGTTGGAGCAAACGAATACTAGAGTGGAGACCGCGTTTAGGTAAGCGCAGTGTAGGACGCCCTCCGGTAAGGTGGGGCGACCGATCTGCGAAATGTAGCTGGCAAGAACTGGAGAAGGGCCGAAGACTGGGCTCAGTGGCGCGTCTTGGGAGAGACTTACGTCCAGCAGTGGAATGATATATAGATAGATGATGGTGAAATAATTAAACTTAATCATGGTATACCAAACTATACAACATTCAGATCAAAATTAGAATTATTACCTTAGCAGGCATGTACAAATAGATTATTTTTAATTCTCATCATAGTAGGTATGTAAATTACGATACTTCAGCCAAGCTATCAGTAAAATAATTTCGATTACATTCTTTATTGTTGCTTTTTATTCATATTTTTTTGTTTATTTTAAAATATCTTCTAGCAATTTCCTATACGTTCCTCACAGCTGAAATCAACGAAGCGTTACAATATTTGTTCCGTCATTGGCAAGGTCATTAAACTCTATATTGTTGCCAATTTCGTAAGCTGTATATACATCGTAATGTGATATACCGTAGTCGAAGTTTTGCTGTATAGCTTCAACGTACAATATTGAATCACTATCTAGAAATGTTTCATCATTCATTATTTGTGTGTTACTGATTATGAACGATAGGTATTTTTTCTTTATCTTTAGCAGTAAATAATAGTTAGTTTCTCCGTGTGCGTGGTGATTGGTGGAAAGAGTGGCTAATATTATTCAGCTTCTTATACTTTGTGCACATCTAAGCGATCCACTGTCAAATACAACTGTCATATTTGACTGCATTACACTGATCGCCAGCACAGAGCCCTTACAAACATGTGCAAAGCTTAACATATCGTGCAAAGCTTATATTAAATTGACTCGGTCTTGACAGCACTCGAATTAAGAACTAAAACGTGATTTTCTGGTCCAGATTTTTTTGCATCAGCAGGGCTACCACAGAGTTCCATAGGTTATGGCTATGGTTGTCAAATTGTGTATCCGATCTGTACACAATCTGTGCACGATTCTTAGGTTTGAATGTGTGTTTTGACAGCCATAACCATAGCCATATAAAACTCCCGGTAGGCCAGCAGAGATGAACTAACCTACTTGCATTTGGTAAAGATTTTTCTGCATAGTACCATAACATATAAATCAACCCCTAGCTTTTACTAGTTTTCTTTTATTGTCCAAAATGCTTTCAAGTTCTTTTAATTTTTCGCAAGGAATGGGCAGCGATGTAGGCACTCTAATTCTTAGTGGTTCCATTTAAAATGTGTAGAATCCACATGTAAAATGGGGGGTAGCTAGAGCTGGCGACAAGACGCCGCAGTGTCGCGCCGTATCGCCGCAATAAACCACTTACGTAATACCAAAGGACAGACTGGTGTATAGGTAGGTACGCTTAGGAATTCTATGAGACGCAAAAAACTGTATCAAAGAATATGAAAAACTGGACCTATGCGCATTACGACTAATACCATAAACATAGCGAATAAAAAAATATCTATTAAAATCAAACTGAGTGCATGCATAGTTATGTTTTAACCATCGGCACTTTGATAATGCGGCATCAAAGGTTTTGTACTTACTTCTCAAAGAAATTTGCCGCTTTTCGGAAGTACATGGTTATGATACACGCGCCGGCGGCTTCTTTTGAAATCTAAAACAATCGTTGCCGCCACGCCGAAATCATAACATTTGTGACACTATTTGATTGCCGCCATAGGGCGTAGGTATACTCATGCAAAATAATTTCGAATTTTTTTAAGAGTACCTACAGGTGTTCCAAAGAATAAATAAGTTTCAGAGTGCTTAGAATGAAAATAAATAGCAATAGAGAGAGAAAAAATTAACTTTAATAAATAGTAATAGACTAATAGGTAATTGCAAGACTTGCAAGACTCTTGCTGCAAGACCAAGACCAAGACCAAGACTGGGAGCGCAAGACCAAGACCAAGACCAAGACCAGGTGTATTGGCGCAAGACCAAGACCAAGACTGGCTAAGTCTCGTCTTGTTCTTGCATTTGGGCAACACTAGTCAACACTGTTGTCAACTGTTGACAGCGTTTACGCCAGCGGCCTAGGTGTGCGCAGGTCTTTATTCAAACAGGTAAAAGCAAGTATAGAGGTCAAAAACGTGACTTTCAATCCTCAGGTAACAATGTACTATTTAAAGTGTATTGCAATTAGGTAAGGTACCGTATATAGGCAAGCATCTACTTAGACGGTTTAAGCTTTAACATTGAACGTTGAAATTTAAGAAGTTTTTATAGGTTATAGGTTATGTATAGGGTGTCTACCATGACGTTGAGAAGAGCTAGAAGAGAAAGAACGAGCGGAAAAGAAAAAGAAAAGTGGGAATCCCAATCAGAACACTCCCGGAGGTAACTCGAGCAAAGGTGGCACCGCGGGCAAGCGCAGAGCTGATGCCACCCCCGACAATCTTAAGAAACCTTCAAGAGAAAGTTATAAACAGGTAGCACTGTGGTTCGCTGTGAAGTACTGAACGTCAGGTGGGTCATTTGCTAGTTTCATCACTTTTAACATTCCACAACACTGGTTTAAAATGAAATGAAAAATGAAATGAAAAAAGTTTATTGAATGAACACAAACACAAAAAAAAACAAAGTCATATTGTTATTGAAATAGAATTGGGGAAAGCGCTGCCGCTGCTCGCATGTATTTGGCTAGTACAGCAATTTTGATTTATCTCGAAGAAGGTTATCAAAATAATGCTTAAACCTCTGAGCATGCTTGAGAAATAAGAATATGTTTGCTTGTAGACATGCTATTCTTGAAATATATTGTTGAACAAGATGATGGAGTCGAGGAAGAGGAGCACGACATAGATTTCCTCCATGAAGCACGCATAATACGACAAAGAATAATAAACTCTCACTTTCATATTTTTTTAATCAATACAGGTGCATTAGGCTGGTGGAAACAAATAGGTCATACATCTAATATTAAATCATAGTAACTAATATAACCAAACAACATGCGTTACACATAGAGTATGACAGACAGCGGTGTGGAATCAGATAAAACAGGACCGTATTTTATATCAAGTAGCCACTGGAGGATTTTCTTTATCTTCCTCCGCGAGGTCTGCCCCTGCCGGGCTTCTTACAGTACCATTGAAGCCGGTACCGACCTTCCTGGCCTTACCCTTCACTTTTGCCACCCATATACTCCAAATCTGTGGAAAGAAATATTAGTTTCAATTAGAAGGACAACAAAAAGACAAAAACTGCATAAAAAGTTGGTTTAAAATTAATGGCTTGGTTTAAACGTGGCTTTCTACTGGTAAAAGAATTTTTAAAATCGGTTCAGAACATCCAGAGATAAACACTACAACGCCACAAACTCACAATATTTTTTTACCCCAAGGATTCATATTTTTTTAATAGAATATAGCCTATAGGCAAGTACACACACTGTTACATGCTCTATGAGCATACTTAATCCAAGCTATGTCTATCTACAAACATGCTCGACCCTGCGTCTACACTTTAAAGCTTGCTCGAAGAGTTTAGGTGTGCGTTCAACGCACACCTAAACTCTTCGAGCAATGGACAGTGGGGTTACCGCTAGTTTCGGTGTGCAGGTGCCTGACGCCTCACGCCTATCGTATGCCACAGTTTTGCATGGAGAAACCAAGCTTTTCAAAGAATTCGCTAGGGGCACTTTTGGTTACCGCGGTAACCCCATAGTTCGCTTATGGGTTTTGTTGTACATTCTATGCACGAATGATATTCTTATCCTCTGATTAAACTGTTTTTATGAATATAATTATTCCCAAAACTAAACAGAATTTATGTAAAAATGTATTTATTCAGATTAAATTACGTCAACCAGAAATCCAAAATTATTCGTATAAGAGTTACATCATCAATACCGAATTATTCATCCGCTATAAGTACATAATGTATTCGATACCAAATAACTTTCAGTGCAGGAAAATATTGACACGGATAGGCTAGGTTATTTACTCTCAAATCCCTTGATTTGTAAGTTAGTAAAGTCATCATCATCAGCCTGAAGAACTGACGACCGGAGAGCGGGAGTGTTGGGACTTAGAAGACACTCATTTACCTGCGATTTTGGGGGAATGAACATGATTGGTGGCAGTTATACCTATCACATAGTATCCTGTGTTATCAACTTATCAATTATTTGTAAATGTCTCTGTGTGCAATAAAGAATTATGAATTATGAATAGTATTTTGATAAAAATGATAGTTAAACCTAACAATTACTCTGTGGCCTATTAAATAAAAACAGACCTTTGCATTTATTGCAGATGATTTATATAGCGTCAGGGGCAACTGGTGATTACACAAGCCCTACTTGCGGGACGCTTTAGTGCTCGGGACAGGATTTTAGATGGAATAATACAATCCTGTCAGCTTAGTCGGCCTAATCCACAGGAAAAACATGGTCAATACGTGCAGAGCTTACTAAGCCATGGGTTTCCTCACGATGTTTTCCTTCACCGTTTGAGAGCAGTAGCATTGTGTAGGTATATAAATTTAATTTAAATTTAATTTTAAGTATGCAAGCTGTGTCATAATCACTTATCTGAAGCGTCCACATCATACAATAAGGCGGTAAGCACACTTTCTCAAATGATATTCAAAGCGGCTTTTTGCAATAAAGTGCAATTTTTTTCTCGAGATCTGATTCTTTAAGTACCAAATCGTTAGATTTAGTAATATTTCTGCTTGATTTCACGCTATTTACCTAGATTACTTGGTTTTTTTAACGGTTGCACCAATATTTAACGCATGGCCGGTGGTGACATTGGCGCAGAATCGGTTTTTTGCCGCCAAAATCACAAGCGGCTAAGGTCGATAAGAAAAACTCTATTTTACACAAAACTGACATAATAATCAAATGTAAAAACGCCATCGGAGACACAGTTATAAAAGCTATTTAATATAAGATTGATTTTTTGTTCAACTTTATAAAGAATTTTCAGAGCAGGTGGAAAGATTTAAAATACTTTAGCTGCCTTTAATCCAACAGTAAAAAAAAAGTATAGAGTGAATGGAAGCACACTTTTGAATTGAACATCGAAAAAGCGTTACGAATATCTTCAAGAATGTTGTTGAATAAAACAAGAGTAGGTAATTATAAAAGTAGGTATTTTTTAGTCCAACTGACTCCTGAAATTTTATCAATATTTAAAAAAACAATACTACAACAATCCCTACAGATAGCTGAACTGATACAATCATAACTAATCGAAGCGTCCGTACTGAAAGCTTTTTTTTTTCTCTTCTCCTCTTAGGATCTTTTCGTAGGAAAATTATACTGTCTATTTACTAAACATAATGTACATTTAAAGAATTTCGAGAGACTTACATCGTTTGTCAAAAGGCAATCTGATGGATTTAAATCGAAAAAATCAAAAGTTTTCACATCTCAAGATGTAGAAACCTTCTTAAACCAAGCGCCTGATGAAAAATATTTAGCAATGAACAAGACTCACCTACAAGCTATTTACCTATTAATTATTCCTTGCCTGTTATTTTATTATATTAGTCTCCTAAACTTACAAAAATCTATCGAGGTGTGTGATGAATCTCACTTAAGTAGAATGAATGATATTTCAGGGCCGAACCTTTAAAGAAAAAGAAAAAAATAGATCCTCAGATTGTGAAAGCTCGTGAAGAACGGAGGCGTAAAAGAATAGAAAAGCAGATTCGAAGACTTGAGAAAAATGCTCGCCAATTGAAGCCTATCGATGAATTGGAAGTTCCCTTGGACTTGATCGACCAGATTGGGTAAGAGAGATAGATAAAAAATATATCTAAAACATAAACAACCCATTTTGTAAAATGTTTAAACTAAAAGATCAAGATGAAGATACAAGATGTCAAATTTACATATCTCTAGCAAATAAACAATTAGTTTTATTACTTATTTTCTACCCCCTAGTTCATAATGCCATGTCAAGTGAACAAAAGGAGCCTCTTTGAGACGCAACTAATATCTTTCCTTTAAAAGTTCAACAACAAAATGTCTGCGATTAAATGCTAAGCTCAACAATTCAACCGAGAATCTATTCTCTTTTTGTTTTCAGGGTTTGTGTCTTACCCTGCTACTGCTTGCGATATTCAAGAAAGCGCTGCCGGCTCTGCCCATATCGATTACATTTGGATTGATTTTCTACTTTGCCACGAAATCTGTCGTCAAGCCGTTTGCAGATGCGTTATCCGCCGAGCAAATATTCGTTTAGCTACCGCCCCAAGATTACAAATAGCATAAGTTTAGAATAATAATCAGAGTTCAGACTAAAATTTTGATTTGACAGTCCATTCACTGAGAAAAGCTTTAGGAAAACTTATATCATTTTGAAAGAGGTTCAGACCAGGCCCCAGTGTCTAATCAGGGAGGTGATAATGAACATCATGTTATTGTACACCTCGTTATTACGATGGCAGTTAAGCCACATGTACACTGGAGCAATTCAAACATGGATTTTAGCTTTTTTGTTGTCTTTGTTTTATCCATCGCTGGATAAAAAAGTAATACCCAATCGAAAATATCTGCTACAGTGTACATGGGCCTTAACAATTTCACAGTGAAAAAAAAATGGATTCGTTCTAACTGGGTGTACATTAACTGGCCGCACATTAACCGGACCCTCTTACCAATCTAATCATAGTGATAAGTGTAACAACCCCCTAGCTAGGGGGTATCAACCATTCTAACCTAGTAAATATTTACTACATAACCTTTGGGTATTTTACAAGAAGAATGGCAGCTGTTTACGATCTTCATTGAATTGGTTAAAATTGGTGAAAAGATTAAAATGATAACTCGTTACAACTTTCATGCATCTGTACCCGAAGTCGGAGTTTTGGTCGGCTGCACATTTATTAACCCCCGTTGTACATGTTAGTATAAAATTATTGATCATATTTTTTCTCGCACGTTTTGTTTTGAATAAATTATAAAAATATTCAGTCTCAATTATTGTGCCTCCATGTTATTGTTTTTTTATTTTTAATTAATATAATTATTGTGCAACCGTTTTGATTACATTTTGGGTAAATATAGAAATAAATGTAAAGGACAGAAATATTTTTCTTTTATTTTTGTCTTACCATAAGCATGCTAAGCTAATGTAGAATTATTTTATAATTGTTCATGCCAAAATTGTTGAGCAAAAACAAATTGCTTCAAAAGTAGGTTCATAATAAGTACCGCTTCTTTTTTCTAAATAAGGGCGTATACACACGTGTACCAATCTTATTGCAGCTGCTGTTATTTTTTCTTGCGTTTGACCGCAATTTCACCTACTGTGGTGACGCTTACCTAGAAGATACCTGTTCACTAAAAACATCAAAATTATAGGTGTTCTGAAAAACAGACGCCAGCAAAGAATTCCACTCCTTGGCTATCCGCAACAAATTATTATTCACTTTTTTAGCTGTTCTAAACTAAACGAGAGCTATCTATAATGAATTTCGTTGAGAAAGCACTGCACTCACCACATAGCTAAGACCGGACTGGGAAGCTAACCGATCACTAGATTTATATAGTCAGAGATTATTCAAATTATACAGCGTTACCCCGTTAATTAGTCAAACACCCTATTCAATTCATAGAGTACGAAAAACTTTAGCTTTTTTTACGGTGAAATCTAAGAAAAAAAAAGTTAAGAAAGCGAAACCGACTTCATGGTCTAACTATTAAACCAATTTCGATGAAATTCACGCCTTTTCAGACAGATTTCATTTTTCTGAGTACACCAGAGGGTCTAGCGGTAGGAGTTGTTTGTACGTTTTTTAATAGTGTGTTTAAATTTTTAAATGGAATTCTTTATTTTTGTTCCAGGCACTTCTGACAAGCGCAAAAACCAGTGTCAAAGGACCACAGTATAAATACATGTCTGATGTTATTGGCGGAGGGATACTCAGTGGTTCAGGTAATAAAAAAAATTGTGGACATCCCAAACAACACTACTCCCAAATTAAGCAGAGCTTGTGAAATTATTATTTTGTAAATACATACTTCGAAGCTCGTAGAGTTAGTAAGTTGAAGTGCCAATGGGCAGGTCATATAGCTCGAAGAACCAACAACTGTTGACGAATAAAAGTTCTCGAATGGCGACCACGAAGCGGACGACGAAGCGTAGGGCGCCCACCCACCAGATGGACCGACGTCATTGTTAAGATCGCGGAAAGTCGATGGATGGAAATGACTCAGAATCGTTCTTCCTGGAAATGTGTAGGGGAGGCTTCTTTACTCGATTTTTTGTTTGGATGACTTTAGGGTCCATAGGAACGGTGTGAACCCTAGATCCCCCATACAAACATACTTTTTGGTTTATTTAAAAACTACAAGTCCTATTGTGATAACATTTTGTATTACATGATCGGATATGAAATAGCTAGGGTTGCAGTGTTTTGGTTTTTCAAAAAACATAACCTTTATTAAATGAAAGTGTCACTATTTTGCCACTTTTTCATCACCAAATCGAGTCATTTTCACGCAATAGTTTGTACATGATTAACATCTTTAATTGTAAATCTGTTACGCTGCAAGCATCGTAAATATATTATATTCAACATTAAAAATAATGAAAAATATTTGAGCTAACAATAGTTTTTAGAAAATGAGTCGAAAAGTACGAAAACTTATCTAAAAATGGTATAAATCCTAATCTCTGCGGCCGCTCGCAGACAAAATTGAACCGTATTCCTTTTTAGATCAAGTTGTGACGTCACACGGTTTGGGCAAGGAATAAAGAATGCATTTACTGGACAAGACTTCATTGAATTTTCTGATAAGCCAAAACCGAAGACTGATAGCAAAGCATACATGAACATGATATTGAAAAAGATTAATAGTAATAAAAATAGGGTCAAAAGAAAATAAACACCATGTAATGAGATAAAATTTTATTACATTATAATATATTGCTACAATGTCAAAAAAAGACATTAAATATGTTAAGCATTCCTGTAGGAATGTACATTTCAAACAAGATTCAGAAATATCTTAATATTTTCACAATTGAAAATAAGATTCTGATATTACGAACAACGGGATATTAACCATGATTAAATTTTGTGAGTTTTGACTCCCAACATTTTGAGTAAACAGTGAGAATGGAATCAATAGTAGTGTTGAAACCAATAAAAGAGTGTGGAAGAGGGTAGATAATTTTGTCTGCCAATAACATTTATTTTACTCATGGTCTTCAGTTCGACTTTGATTATGGTGCATGCAACTGTGCCAAAATATTGGGAGTCAAAACTCGCAAAATTTAATCATGGTAAATATCCTGTTGTTCATAAAAATAGTGTTAAAAACCATGATAGTCTCAAAAGTTTTATAAGATTATGATATTTCTGAATCCTGGCACCAAATTTTACCATTAATTGATGCTATTCTTAAAAAAATCGGTTGTCTGTAAAGTCGATTTACTGACGATAGTTGAACGTGATAACGTCATAAGAAAATACTCGCGGACTCGGACTCGAACTCTCGGACCCGGACCCGGAACCCGACCGAACCCTTACCCTTATTTACCCTTACCCTCATTTACCCTCATTACCCTTACCCTCATTTACCCTTACCCATTACCCGACCGGGCTCGGGCTCAGGTAAATGGAACGACGAAACGACGTAACGACGTAACGACGCATGAGTCATGTTTTTTCGTGCGTGCAGCCGGCTCCATCGATTTATAAGACGTTATCACGTCAAAATATTGGTAAAATTTGATAAAACTATGCTAAATAACCATGGTGTACTCCATAAAACGTTTCTTTACAAGTAATAATGCAAGCTATGCAGTACATCATGGGGGTAGATATATGTATCTTACGTTTCAATCGATGCATTGCATTAAAGTGTTTAATCAGTTCAATTTAATAAAAATCAAACAACAAATTTTGTGTTATATTATAACAACAATTACTTATTAGTCAATAAAATAGCTGGCCCATTTTACCTAAATGTAAAATAAATATTTTTATATCAATAAAGTAGGTAGATAAATATAAATATTATACAGAATAAACTTTTGTGTTAGTCTTAAAACAAACTACAATCAAAGTTCATATTATTCAAAAATAAAAGAGGATAGCAAATAGTCAAACCAAAACAATAATCTTACTTCCTATAAAAATAATAAAATTGTCATTGCAAAGTATAATTACATAAAATCATGGATTATCATAGCTACACTTAAATCTATGCTTATACGAAATTCAAATATTTTTTTAGAATTTTAGTGATAAAATGAATTTAGATTGTTTAGAATTTTAGTATGAATTGTATCTTATGTACTTAGAGCTTGTACCTTGTAAATTGGTAATCTCATTAGTTTTATTTAAATAACAGTAGTAATTGTCTAAATTTTTAGTTAAGTTTGTATACATTTTTAGGATTTTAAAGCCGCGTTTCCATGCTTGCCAAAGCTCGGCAAGCATCCACAAGCACAAGCGTGTAAAGAGGGCGTTTGGCTAGGCTTGCGTGAGCTTTTGAACGCTTGTATCCAATCCAGTCTAGTGTCCTTTTTTCGCGCCGATATTCATACAACTTATATTTTTTATACTTAATTATAATTGAGATCTAGGTAAGTTAACTCAATCTATAACTTTATTGCTATTTCCCTGAGGGTAGATGAAATAAATCTTAACGGTATTTATTTATTCAGTAGAAGTACCTACCGCTAAATGTAGAAATAATTTTGTATCCGTCGGCTCGAATAACAAAAAACAACAAAAACCTAAACTGCAAACTACAAAGTTTGGCTGAGCTCAGCCAATTTGAGTCGCAGATAGACTACCGGTTTAATTTCCGTATTAGCTGGCCTTTGAAAAGGGATTGTAGGCACGTTGTCGCATCTCGTCGTCTATTCCAATTGTGTCGCGTCCGGTGACTTTCACCTGTATTTCTAAGAACGTAGATATTATGCTGTTTGAATTGATTCTCTTCTTCTGATCTTTATATAGGCGATTTTAATTTTTTGGGAGTGCACTCGATCCGTTAAAACATGATCTTGTTTGCAATAGCTCACTTACTGCTCTTGTGTAATAATCTAATAACGTTTTCAACCTGTTTATAATAAATACAAATCGCTGATATCACGGGGACATAACGAACTGTGAAAGTTCGTAAAAAGAGCCTCAAAATTATATGAATGGAGGTTGTGGCTAACAATGAAAAAACTAGCCAGTTGTCATTTTGAGGCATTTATTTGTTCAGCCTGAGGTGCCATTAATTACACCGGCAAACTGAATCACAGCAATGCTGCTTCACGGCAAAAATAGGTATGGTGGTAGTAGGTACTTCCCCGGACAAGCCCTTCACAAAGAGCTCTAAAACATCCAAGCATAGTAACTTTTAAGTAGAGTAGAAAGGAAGTAGAATGACGTCTCTGCGATATCTTTTTAAATCTATATCATTGAGATAAAGGTTATGTCAAAAGTAATATTACCTACCGGTATTGATATTCCGGAATATTCCGGAATCCATTCCGGGATGTCCCGGAATGGCAAGTTAATGGAATTTAACTGAATCAGCGCTTTCACGGATATCGTTCAATCTTGTCGATTTTTAGACCTTTGGGATCGTGATTTGGCATGAACCCTTGCGAGGTATGTATATACTGTTGAAGGGTACCCTGTGACCCGCAATTGTATGAAAACGGAAATGATGTATTTGATATTACAATGATATTTTTCTTATAAATAAATCAATATTTTAGTCAATCCATACTACACTATCTGGCCCCAAACTAAGCAGAGCTTGTACTATGGGAACCAGATAGCTGATATACTACTTACATACATTTTTTTTTGTAAATACATACTTAGAATGCAGTATAACACCCAGTCAGAGAACACATCTGTGTTCACCACACAAATGTTTGTTCTCGGTGGGGATGGAACCCACGACCTACGGCGCAGAAGGCAGAGCTACTACCAACTGAGCTGAGAGGCCAGTCAAAATATAGTGTGTATATAGCAGAACGCTTAGACGTGCGCAAAGCAAGAGAACGGAAACACATGTCAGAGATTTTAATCTCGAGTATGAAGTCATTGTCATCACGTGAAATCTAAATTGAAATGAATCACGGTCAATGTCACGACTAAAGTAATTATTGTTATCTGAGAAATGTTATGTAGGTATTAGGTGCGCCAATTGAACTTGGCGCTAATTAATACCTCTCACGAGTGTAAAGTAGTGAAAGGTACCTCTACTTCCTACTGCTGGGCAAAAGGGTATTGGGGGAATCCCCTCCATTCTATGCTGTCCTTTGCTGAGATGTTACTTTGATCCACTGTGGTTTATAGATTCAATAAGCGTTTATTCAATACGATACAAGAATCACTTTGAAACGTCTTAAAGCTAGGTGAGTCTAGGTGCCAGTTCCACGCGACCAAGCGTAGAAGAACAGGCAACAAACTACGTCTCGGTTCCTAACGTTTTTTATATGATCCTTTTACAAATACTTCAGACCTATAACCTTCCAAATAAAAAGAGATTTCTTCAAATCGGCTCATAAAGGAGGAAGTTATGCTATAACAAACAACCTCTTCTTTTTTATTTGAAGTCGTTTAAAAAGCACAAGTTTGTTTAAAAATAATAATAAATACAGCCGAATTGAGAACCTTTTAAATTTGTTGAGTTTTGCTTCAAAATTTAGATGAAAACAATCTAGGAACGAGTTTTTCACCAACAATTTGATGCTAACTGTTGGTGAAAAACTCGTACTTTACAAGGCACCCATAGACAATTGTACAAGAGCGCGGAAATTGAGCGTAAAATAGTCGTCGAAGTCGAGCGGACGTCACACGCTTCGCTTAATCAACGGTTAATGAAAAGTGCTAGTTATGTTTTTTCTATTTTCATGTTGCCACTTGTCAAGGTTGAAAGTAGATTTGCAAATTACAATTTCATTTATTCAATGCCTTTTGAGTTTGACTGGTCTTATAGCTCAGTGGGTAGTAGCTCTGCCTTCTGTGCTATACAGGGTGGATACGACTGATGAGACAAAAAATAAACTGCATATACTAGGCACCATTTTCAAGCTCTGTACCAAAAATCTTTTAATTAGGAGCAGTAGTTTAGCCGCAAATAATTTTTCAAGTTTTTTCATATTGTGAACACGATGTATTTTTCATAGCAGATGATTACCTATACCTACGAAGCGGTTTTGCTACTCCGACGCAAGTAATACACACACAGACTCGCATTTTCACTACGAGAGTGACATAGAGAGAGACAATGACATAGCAAAAATCCCGCGGGTAAAAGAAATAGACATAGGTCAGTGCGTTCTTTCTTATTGCTACCTAACTACTTTCAACTTCAGTTCGCGACCGCTGACCGTTCGGAACGGATGTGCCTACCTACCGGAACACGGAAGCTTACGTTTTTATTTTTACGAATTGAAAACGCAGACAGGCAATTTGTGATAGGATAGGACACTAAATAAGTTTAGGACAGTATTTCTTTTCTCTATTGTGACAGGATACGTAACTTGGGATTATTATTATTTAGTGTTAGTGTTTTTATTGTGATTGACTGTTTTTTATTGTGATGTGATGAAGACACGTTATTAAAATTTGGTTTTGTGTGTTCAACAATGCCTCGTGTAACTTACACGGCGTCAGAATACACTGACATGATTTTTATTTACGGCGAATGCCGTGGAAACGCATCTTTGGCTCTACGAACATACAGAGAGAGGTTTGGTGACAGCCGCAGTTGCTCTAGAAACGCCCGCACTATACAAAAGTACTACTTATAAATTTAGTGTTTGTTGTGTTGTGATCGTACCTACCCAATTCAAAGGCGGCTCAGGCCTCCACTCGCGTCGCGCCAGGTCATCGCCCCGGCCGCCGCGCCGCCTGCCTGGGCATGTCGCGCTCCGGCAAGCGCGCGACGTTGCCGTTTTACTATCAAGGGTGTTTGCGTTTTACTCGGATCGGTAAGCTATTTAGTTTGTTTGAAATAAAAAAAATCTCATTTTTGTAGCTTTTTATTTTTATACAGTATCGATTTAATACTTAACACGTATAGTGTACGTAGTGTAATTTAATGCCCATCTGTCGTATCCACTCTGTATATAGTGTAACGTAATGGTTACATGTTAAAAAAAAAAAAAAAAAAAAAAAAAAAAAGCTTGCATCTAATATATAAAGTACAGGAAATCAAGTAAAAAACACAAATGCAAGTACCTGTAAAGATTCCTTTTTAAAACATAATAATAGTAAGCTAAAAATATTTAACTTAATAGCTACTTTTCATTCATAAAAAATCATTTATAGAAACAGAAAAATGTAATTATTTTGCTACTTTCGTAACAAAGAATAAATTTACAAAAGCAAACACCTACAAAGTTACCTACAACAGAAAAAATAATAATAGGCGAAAAAGAATCATCGTAATAGCTACTTTTCATACATAAACTTAGCAAACTAAGAAATGTCATGTACTTGTTGTACTCATACGTACTCTAAGGTACTTCATGTACTTAGATCGTATTCCAACAATCACGTTTATGTTGAAGGGAGCAAAAGGTTGTCTGTCTTGCTCGCTCCACAAGGAGCGCCCATTACAAAAAAACTGAACAATTTCTAGCGTTGCCAACTTACGTCGATTGCACGATATTTTTCCGGTTGCCACCAAAAGTGTCTCAAACTGCATTATTTTCGTAGGCTTGCATAAATACTCAGTCGCCGAAGCACCGTCATCATACCACAGTTGAGCCTCGCCAAGTCGCGATTACTAGCTACTATATCCTCGTATAGGACATCAAAGTACCTAGGTATTATCGTGCATTGTTCGTATATAAAGTGAACGTGATTTCACCCATAGGAATCTATAACTAGCTCAGTCTTCGTAAGTGATAGGAAGCTTATTATCAAATCAGTGAAACCCCCATCTTGGGTAAGTGTGAACAATACGTTTCTCTAATCCACTGTAGGAATAGGTAACTTGTAGCATCTTGTAATAAGTAGGTTTCTATCGCTAATAGCAAACGCTTGCATTTTACCCGCACCGTACCTACTTACGATCTCATGTTTTAATTTCATGTATGTGAATCAGCTTGCCATGTCATGCTTATGTACCTATTATAGCTGCTTGGAGGAATCTTCGTGTTTTCCTCTATGATTTGAAGGGCATCCAAATGCTAGCTACATTTTATTTAACTTGTCATAAAAATACGCCCGTCATATTATCACCCTAATTTTTATGGCGAGGTAGGTAGTTCATAAAAAATATCTGTATAAAATACTTGCCTTGTTATTTAGGATTTATATCAAAATGCATTTCATTTCATTTCATTACTTTTATTGTACATAGGTCACTTATGTGCTTTTATTTCGTTATCTAGTAACAAAACATGTAAACTCGCTCTGCTTATTCTTAGCTAGGCCACCTCACATTATATACCTAGGCATTCCCCTAAAGAGCGGTTTTCTTCCTGAGGTGGTCACGCTTAATATTGGACAACAGATATTAATCTGGACGTCATTCCAGGGTTTCACGGCGCTACGCGTTTTACGCTTACGCTACTTCTCACCACCACCACTCCATGCTGCACTGATGAGCTGCTAGCGGAGTGCTACTACTTACCAGCAGCGGCCGCTTCGCTGCCAATCCCCCGCCCGCCTGGCCGAACACCTGCCAACGACACCCTGGATCTGCGCTGATCGACCTTCTCGTCTCCTCACGTCGCGCTAATACCAGGGGAGTGCCGTACTACCCAAACTAAAGTTAAGCGGGCCATAGAATCCACGACCTTGAGTTTTTAAATAAATAATTTTACTGTGTTGACACTTGTTTACATTCATAAACCCGTAGATACGTCACACTGGCGCCCTCTACGTGGTAATTCTATGGCTTAACTTTGGTTTTCGTAGATATTTTGTGTTGGTGTGCATTGTATTACTGTGTAAAACGTTTTTTTCAGCGTCTTGTAACTAGAGTGTGCATAACATTTTTTTTATTTCTACCCTCAACTTTTTATTAGATTTTTTTTTTTTGTTTTGTTACAACTTAATTTTAAAACTACGTTACGCACAAACTAGTTACAGCTTCATACTTCACTCTTTCATGCTTTTTACTGGATTGACTTTCTCACTTTGTCCATTTTTTTTATTTTTTACTTTTATTTTTTCTGAAAAAACGTTCTTTATTTAATTTTTTTATTGTAACGGAGCAGAGTATTTGCTAAACTTTATTTAGGTCATTTGCGTTTCGTTATTGTTCACACTTATTTATAATGGCATTTCCAGTAAATTTTTTGTCGCTTCAAAAGACTGAGCTAGAATATGAGGTAGCTATTCGTGGTACGACACCCGCGCTTACCGTTCAAGAAATGCGTAAGCAAATAGTTAAATTAGGAGTTTTATTTCCATCGGATGTTATTTTAGATAGTTCTTTGCCAATAGCAGATGATCTATCAGGCGTGTTTGAGGTACTTAATAAAATAGATACTAACTTAGAATCGCCACTTTTAGGTAGCGCAGTTCAGCGTACACAGAACTTACTTAATCACGTATACCATCGTTTAAATCGTATTTCTTCTTGTGATGAGATTACGCAACCTATTTACGATGACTGTGTTAGTCGATATGAGAATTTATTGAAAAAGTTTGATTCACTAAAGGAACGTGCAGTCGACAGTAATTTGACTTTCCCTTCAACGTCAGGAACTCCAGAGCCTTGTAATCCCTCAAATATCACCGTACATTGTGATCGTGGGGTTTCCAGTGAGATTTCTAAATTAAAGTTTGATGGGAAAACTTGTGTACGCTCTTTTATACAGCGCGTGTCAGAATTCTGTACAACTAGAAAAATATCAGATGCTAAAATTACGTCATATGCGACTGAGATTTTTGTTGGGGACGCCTTACATTGGTATAGGAGCATAAAGGATCAGGTTACGGATTGGACGAATCTTGTGGAACTTTTAAAGGCGGATTTTGATAAATCGGATTATGATTATAAATTACTTTCTGAGATTCGTTCCCGAACTCAAGGAGAAACCGAGAACATCACGATATATTTATCTATTATGTCGGGGCTATTTTCTCGTTTGTCAAAAACTTTGTCAGAAGAGGATAAACTAGAAATAATACTCCACAACATCCGTCCACTCTACGCAAACATTATAGCATCTTCTCCAGTAATTAAAGCTATTTCAGATCTTAAAAGTATATGTAAAAACTATGAAAATGTTCAAGCTCGTTTAGCTCATTTCCATGAACCCCCAAAGATTTCTTCAGATACTTTAGCACCTGACTTTGCTTATTCAGGTAGTAAAAATAATGTTGATTCAAAGCAATATAATAACTTTTATCAAAAACAAAATAGACAAAATAACTATTATAGTAGCTATAATAATAAAACCTCGAATAAACCTCAAGCTGACCAGAACGCTAGTGATGGTAGGCAAAACTACGTGCATGCAATTGATGCACCACAAAACAGGTTGCGTTTTTGCCCTAGATGTCGCGTCAATACCCACAACTTAAGGCAATGCCAAGCTGACAAAAGTCAGATTGTCTGTTTTGTTTGTGGTCGTAAGGATGTTAAGACTCCTGATTGTCCAGTCTGTCAAAGAAAAACAAACAGTTCAAAAAACTAATACAAAAGAATTGTGTTGGTACGTCAAACATGGAAGTCAATAAAGAAGAATGGAAAGAGTGGCTTCAATTTGTCAGTACATACTTTAACTATTACAAAACCAACACAATTCTGAATAAATGCAATGATAACCGTCCTTTCATCAATATTACAATAGGTGAGGTTACTATGTGTAGTCTTCTTGACTCTGGCTCAGCCGTGACCATTATAGGTAACAACGCTCATAAAGCATTAATCACTCAAGGATTAACGTTAGTAGATGACTGTAGATTAACCGTTCTTGCTGCAGGGGGTCAAAGAATAGGTAGTATTGGTTATATTAACCTACCTATTCATTTTGACAATCAATTTCACATTATTCAAGGCTTTGTAATGCCTGAGGTTCATGATGACCTTATCCTGGGTATTGACTTCTGGCGTGCATTTAAGATTTCCTTACAATACTTACACGCTGTAGCCCTTGATAGTCCTACAAACCATAAGTCCGTTGTACAAAAACCTATCGTACAAAGTTATGACACTCTTAACCATTCGGAGAAATGTCTGGCTGACAACGTCATTGATCAGTTTAAAGCCATTTCAGCTGAACGTAACGGTTTAGGTAAAACTAGTCTCATAACTCATAGGATTGATACAGGAAACGCTCAACCCATACGACAACGTTATTATCGTATATCCCCAGAAAAGCAACGTATTTTGACTGAACAGGTTGATGAAATGTTAGCACTCGATGTCGTCGAACCATGCGAAAGTGCCTGGTCCTCACCAGTTCTTCTAGTCACTAAAAAAACTGGTGAGCCCAGATTTTGTCTAGATAGCCGCAAATTAAATTCAGTAACATCTCGCGATGCATATAACTTACCATACGTCTCTGAAATATTAGATAACCTTCGAGATGCTCGTTTTCTTAGTAGCATAGACTTATCTAAGGCTTTTTGGCAAATAGAAATAGCGCCAGAAGACAGAGACAAGACAGCCTTCTATATTCCTGGTCGTGGAACCCTACGCTTTAAAAGGACAGCTTTCGGGCTTACCAACGCACCAGCTACTCAACAACGACTAGTTGACTTGTTGTTTGGTGAATTTGAACTTCGAGTATTCGCTTATCTTGATGACATCATTATAGTCAGTAATGATTTTAATAGTCATGTCTCACTTTTGCTTAGAGTTCTTGAAAAATTAAAACATGCAAACTTAACTATTAATCTTAAAAAATGTAATTTCTTTCGAAGTCAACTTAAATATTTAGGTTATGTTGTTGACAGTTGTGGTTTACGGACCGACCCTGATAAAGTAGAAGCGATTGTTAATTATCCGACACCTACTTGTCGCAAGGATATAAAACGTTTTCTAGGGACAGCAACTTGGTATCGTCGTTTCGTACCCAACTTCAGCACAATCGCAGGCCCCCTTAATAAATTGACCTCGAATAAGAAAGGAGCACCACCATTTAAATGGTCTCCTGAAGCAGACGGTGCTTTCTTAAAGCTCAAGGAATGTTTAGTTTCCGCTCCTGTTCTTTCCTGCCCTGACTACAGTAAACCCTTTGAAGTCCATACGGATGCTAGCAACTACGGAATTGGTGCCATGTTAACACAGATTACCGATGGTAAAGAGCATCCAGTCGCTTACATGAGTAAATCCTTGTCGGTGGCAGAAAGGAACTATAGCGTCACTGAGCGAGAAGCTTTGGCAGTAGTTGTTGCTTTGGAACATTGGAGGTGTTATTTGGAAAATGGTATGATAATCACTGTATATACAGACCACAGCGCTCTTAAATGGTTTTTATCAATTAATAATCCAACAGGTAGATTAGCGCGTTGGGGAGTACGTTTGTCGGCATTTAATGTAGAATTTAAACATCGCCGTGGTGTTGATAACGTAATTCCAGATGCACTCTCTCGAGCTCTTCCCGTGAGTACCATTAGTACTTCAAATTCTTACAAAAATACTAATGATACATGGTATAAATCACATTATAATGGTTGCCTTACAACGCCTCAGTCTTTTCCAAATTTTAATATTAAAAATAATATTTTGTACAGACTTTGTAAAAATAAACATGAACTAACACAGGAGTTCTCTTGGAAAGAAGTTATTCCACAGGAACTACGTCAGGACATTATTCATGACAACCACAGTGAACCGACAGCAGGTCATCTAGGTATTCATAAAACGTATCGTCGTCTTACGTTACGTTACTTCTGGCCTAGCATGTTTCAAGATGTCGTTGACTTTATTGGCACTTGTACTAAATGTTTATCATATAAGGCTCAAAATCACCAAATCTTGGGTGAAATGGGGCGACCTAAACAATGTTCTCGCCCATTTCAGATGATTTCCATTGATTTAATGGGTCCATTGCCAGTAAGTAGAAAACAAAATAGCTTCATTTTTGTGGTAACCTGCTGTTTTTCAAAGTTTTGTCTTATCTTTCCAATAAAACGAGCCACATCTAACATTATTATTAAAATATTGGAGGACTCAGTTTTCCTCATGCATGGAATTCCACAAACTATTTTAATGGATAACGGCAGTCAATTCATAAGTAAAGAAATAAATTCATTTTTTAGTAAATATCAAATTCCAAATATATTTTTTACACCAAAATATACCCCTCAGGTGAATACTGTCGAACGTTATAATAGAACTATCATCACATGCATTTCTACCTTTGTAGAAGATGACCATAGAACATGGGACATATTTATTCCCAAGGTTCAATTTGCCATAAACAATTCTGTCAATGAGGCCACAGGTTATACTCCATCTTTTCTTGTATTTGGGCGAGAAACGGTAGTTTGCGGATCTCACTATATTGATTCTGATCTAGGCACCGAGATAGTATTTTTACCACGCGATGTCTATGCAGAAAACTTTGGTTGTCTTTCCTCAATTTTTAATAAGGTACAGCTTAAATTGTGGCAGGGTCATGCTAAAAATACATCTCATTATAACCTTCGTCGCAAACCAGCAGAATTCAATGTAGGTGACACAGTTATGAAAAAAACATATTTTCTTAGTAATGCGGATAAAAGATTTAGCAAAAAACTAGCCCCAAAATACATTAAATGTCGTGTAAAATATAAAAAAACACCTCTTGTTTATATTTTAGAAGACATGTCAGGAAAGGATCTAGGAACATGGCACATAAAGGATTTAAAACTCATAGGTACAAATAAGTAAACAATTACAACTAAGTACAAATTTTAAATTTCATCACTTATATTCACCCTTAACCGCTTGTTTCTGCAGTAGTTGCATGAGTTAGTTGGTTCTGTTCGTAACTAGTAACTCTTAGTAATGATAGGTCGCGTCAGTACTTTAAACCATTACTTTAGGTAGGTACTTACTGATGCTATTTTGTGAGCGATCGTATGGAAGGTTGTGTATGAATGATTGAAAGGAATGAATGGCAGTTTGTGACTACGCTAAGAAATAATTGCGAATTTTATTCTACAGTAATAAAATTCTTAGTAAGCGTCGGGGTAATGTAACGTAATGGTTACATGTTAAAAAAAAAAAAAAAAAAAAAAAAAAAAAACCTTGCATCTAATATATAAAGTACAGGAAATCAAGTAAAAAACACAAATGCAAGTACCTGTAAAGATTCCTTTTTAAAACATAATAATAGTAAGCTAAAAATATTTAACTTAATAGCTACTTTTCATTCATAAAAAATCATTTATAGAAACAGAAAAATGTAATTATTTTGCTACTTTCGTAACAAAGAATAAATTTACAAAAGCAAACACCTACAAAGTTACCTACAACAGAAAAAATAATAATAGGCGAAAAAGAATCATCGTAATAGCTACTTTTCATACATAAACTTAGCAAACTAAGAAATGTCATGTACTTGTTGTACTCATACGTACTCTAAGGTACTTCATGTACTTAGATCGTATTCCAACAATCACGTTTATGTTGAAGGGAGCAAAAGGTTGTCTGTCTTGCTCGCTCCACAAGGAGCGCCCATTACAAAAAAACTGAACAATTTCTAGCGTTGCCAACTTACGTCGATTGCACGATATTTTTCCGGTTGCCACCAAAAGTGTCTCAAACTGCATTATTTTCGTAGGCTTGCATAAATACTCAGTCGCCGAAGCACCGTCATCATACCACAGTTGAGCCTCGCCAAGTCGCGATTACTAGCTACTATATCCTCGTATAGGACATCAAAGTACCTAGGTATTATCGTGCATTGTTCGTATATAAAGTGAACGTGATTTCACCCATAGGAATCTATAACTAGCTCAGTCTTCGTAAGTGATAGGAAGCTTATTATCAAATCAGTGAAACCCCCATCTTGGGTAAGTGTGAACAATACGTTTCTCTAATCCACTGTAGGAATAGGTAACTTGTAGCATCTTGTAATAAGTAGGTTTCTATCGCTAATAGCAAACGCTTGCATTTTACCCGCACCGTACCTACTTACGATCTCATGTTTTAATTTCATGTATGTGAATCAGCTTGCCATGTCATGCTTATGTACCTATTATAGCTGCTTGGAGGAATCTTCGTGTTTTCCTCTATGATTTGAAGGGCATCCAAATGCTAGCTACATTTTATTTAACTTGTCATAAAAATACGCCCGTCATATTATCACCCTAATTTTTATGGCGAGGTAGGTAGTTCATAAAAAATATCTGTATAAAATACTTGCCTTGTTATTTAGGATTTATATCAAAATGCATTTCATTTCATTTCATTACTTTTATTGTACATAGGTCACTTATGTGCTTTTATTTCGTTATCTAGTAACAAAACATGTAAACTCGCTCTGCTTATTCTTAGCTAGGCCACCTCACATTATATACCTAGGCATTCCCCTAAAGAGCGGTTTTCTTCCTGAGGTGGTCACGCTTAATATTGGACAACAGATATTAATCTGGACGTCATTCCAGGGTTTCACGGCGCTACGCGTTTTACGCTTACGCTACTTCTCACCACCACCACTCCATGCTGCACTGATGAGCTGCTAGCGGAGTGCTACTACTTACCAGCAGCGGCCGCTTCGCTGCCAATCCCCCGCCCGCCTGGCCGAACACCTGCCAACGACACCCTGGATCTGCGCTGATCGACCTTCTCGTCTCCTCACGTCGCGCTAATACCAGGGGAGTGCCGTACTACCCAAACTAAAGTTAAGCGGGCCATAGAATCCACGACCTTGAGTTTTTAAATAAATAATTTTACTGTGTTGACACTTGTTTACATTCATAAACCCGTAGATACGTCACACTGGCGCCCTCTACGTGGTAATTCTATGGCTTAACTTTGGTTTTCGTAGATATTTTGTGTTGGTGTGCATTGTATTACTGTGTAAAACGTTTTTTTCAGCGTCTTGTAACTAGAGTGTGCATAACATTTTTTTTATTTCTACCCTCAACTTTTTATTAGATTTTTTTTTTTTGTTTTGTTACAACTTAATTTTAAAACTACGTTACGCACAAACTAGTTACAGCTTCATACTTCACTCTTTCATGCTTTTTACTGGATTGACTTTCTCACTTTGTCCATTTTTTTTATTTTTTACTTTTATTTTTTCTGAAAAAACGTTCTTTATTTAATTTTTTTATTGTAACGGAGCAGAGTATTTGCTAAACTTTATTTAGGTCATTTGCGTTTCGTTATTGTTCACACTTATTTATAATGGCATTTCCAGTAAATTTTTTGTCGCTTCAAAAGACTGAGCTAGAATATGAGGTAGCTATTCGTGGTACGACACCCGCGCTTACCGTTCAAGAAATGCGTAAGCAAATAGTTAAATTAGGAGTTTTATTTCCATCGGATGTTATTTTAGATAGTTCTTTGCCAATAGCAGATGATCTATCAGGCGTGTTTGAGGTACTTAATAAAATAGATACTAACTTAGAATCGCCACTTTTAGGTAGCGCAGTTCAGCGTACACAGAACTTACTTAATCACGTATACCATCGTTTAAATCGTATTTCTTCTTGTGATGAGATTACGCAACCTATTTACGATGACTGTGTTAGTCGATATGAGAATTTATTGAAAAAGTTTGATTCACTAAAGGAACGTGCAGTCGACAGTAATTTGACTTTCCCTTCAACGTCAGGAACTCCAGAGCCTTGTAATCCCTCAAATATCACCGTACATTGTGATCGTGGGGTTTCCAGTGAGATTTCTAAATTAAAGTTTGATGGGAAAACTTGTGTACGCTCTTTTATACAGCGCGTGTCAGAATTCTGTACAACTAGAAAAATATCAGATGCTAAAATTACGTCATATGCGACTGAGATTTTTGTTGGGGACGCCTTACATTGGTATAGGAGCATAAAGGATCAGGTTACGGATTGGACGAATCTTGTGGAACTTTTAAAGGCGGATTTTGATAAATCGGATTATGATTATAAATTACTTTCTGAGATTCGTTCCCGAACTCAAGGAGAAACCGAGAACATCACGATATATTTATCTATTATGTCGGGGCTATTTTCTCGTTTGTCAAAAACTTTGTCAGAAGAGGATAAACTAGAAATAATACTCCACAACATCCGTCCACTCTACGCAAACATTATAGCATCTTCTCCAGTAATTAAAGCTATTTCAGATCTTAAAAGTATATGTAAAAACTATGAAAATGTTCAAGCTCGTTTAGCTCATTTCCATGAACCCCCAAAGATTTCTTCAGATACTTTAGCACCTGACTTTGCTTATTCAGGTAGTAAAAATAATGTTGATTCAAAGCAATATAATAACTTTTATCAAAAACAAAATAGACAAAATAACTATTATAGTAGCTATAATAATAAAACCTCGAATAAACCTCAAGCTGACCAGAACGCTAGTGATGGTAGGCAAAACTACGTGCATGCAATTGATGCACCACAAAACAGGTTGCGTTTTTGCCCTAGATGTCGCGTCAATACCCACAACTTAAGGCAATGCCAAGCTGACAAAAGTCAGATTGTCTGTTTTGTTTGTGGTCGTAAGGATGTTAAGACTCCTGATTGTCCAGTCTGTCAAAGAAAAACAAACAGTTCAAAAAACTAATACAAAAGAATTGTGTTGGTACGTCAAACATGGAAGTCAATAAAGAAGAATGGAAAGAGTGGCTTCAATTTGTCAGTACATACTTTAACTATTACAAAACCAACACAATTCTGAATAAATGCAATGATAACCGTCCTTTCATCAATATTACAATAGGTGAGGTTACTATGTGTAGTCTTCTTGACTCTGGCTCAGCCGTGACCATTATAGGTAACAACGCTCATAAAGCATTAATCACTCAAGGATTAACGTTAGTAGATGACTGTAGATTAACCGTTCTTGCTGCAGGGGGTCAAAGAATAGGTAGTATTGGTTATATTAACCTACCTATTCATTTTGACAATCAATTTCACATTATTCAAGGCTTTGTAATGCCTGAGGTTCATGATGACCTTATCCTGGGTATTGACTTCTGGCGTGCATTTAAGATTTCCTTACAATACTTACACGCTGTAGCCCTTGATAGTCCTACAAACCATAAGTCCGTTGTACAAAAACCTATCGTACAAAGTTATGACACTCTTAACCATTCGGAGAAATGTCTGGCTGACAACGTCATTGATCAGTTTAAAGCCATTTCAGCTGAACGTAACGGTTTAGGTAAAACTAGTCTCATAACTCATAGGATTGATACAGGAAACGCTCAACCCATACGACAACGTTATTATCGTATATCCCCAGAAAAGCAACGTATTTTGACTGAACAGGTTGATGAAATGTTAGCACTCGATGTCGTCGAACCATGCGAAAGTGCCTGGTCCTCACCAGTTCTTCTAGTCACTAAAAAAACTGGTGAGCCCAGATTTTGTCTAGATAGCCGCAAATTAAATTCAGTAACATCTCGCGATGCATATAACTTACCATACGTCTCTGAAATATTAGATAACCTTCGAGATGCTCGTTTTCTTAGTAGCATAGACTTATCTAAGGCTTTTTGGCAAATAGAAATAGCGCCAGAAGACAGAGACAAGACAGCCTTCTATATTCCTGGTCGTGGAACCCTACGCTTTAAAAGGACAGCTTTCGGGCTTACCAACGCACCAGCTACTCAACAACGACTAGTTGACTTGTTGTTTGGTGAATTTGAACTTCGAGTATTCGCTTATCTTGATGACATCATTATAGTCAGTAATGATTTTAATAGTCATGTCTCACTTTTGCTTAGAGTTCTTGAAAAATTAAAACATGCAAACTTAACTATTAATCTTAAAAAATGTAATTTCTTTCGAAGTCAACTTAAATATTTAGGTTATGTTGTTGACAGTTGTGGTTTACGGACCGACCCTGATAAAGTAGAAGCGATTGTTAATTATCCGACACCTACTTGTCGCAAGGATATAAAACGTTTTCTAGGGACAGCAACTTGGTATCGTCGTTTCGTACCCAACTTCAGCACAATCGCAGGCCCCCTTAATAAATTGACCTCGAATAAGAAAGGAGCACCACCATTTAAATGGTCTCCTGAAGCAGACGGTGCTTTCTTAAAGCTCAAGGAATGTTTAGTTTCCGCTCCTGTTCTTTCCTGCCCTGACTACAGTAAACCCTTTGAAGTCCATACGGATGCTAGCAACTACGGAATTGGTGCCATGTTAACACAGATTACCGATGGTAAAGAGCATCCAGTCGCTTACATGAGTAAATCCTTGTCGGTGGCAGAAAGGAACTATAGCGTCACTGAGCGAGAAGCTTTGGCAGTAGTTGTTGCTTTGGAACATTGGAGGTGTTATTTGGAAAATGGTATGATAATCACTGTATATACAGACCACAGCGCTCTTAAATGGTTTTTATCAATTAATAATCCAACAGGTAGATTAGCGCGTTGGGGAGTACGTTTGTCGGCATTTAATGTAGAATTTAAACATCGCCGTGGTGTTGATAACGTAATTCCAGATGCACTCTCTCGAGCTCTTCCCGTGAGTACCATTAGTACTTCAAATTCTTACAAAAATACTAATGATACATGGTATAAATCACATTATAATGGTTGCCTTACAACGCCTCAGTCTTTTCCAAATTTTAATATTAAAAATAATATTTTGTACAGACTTTGTAAAAATAAACATGAACTAACACAGGAGTTCTCTTGGAAAGAAGTTATTCCACAGGAACTACGTCAGGACATTATTCATGACAACCACAGTGAACCGACAGCAGGTCATCTAGGTATTCATAAAACGTATCGTCGTCTTACGTTACGTTACTTCTGGCCTAGCATGTTTCAAGATGTCGTTGACTTTATTGGCACTTGTACTAAATGTTTATCATATAAGGCTCAAAATCACCAAATCTTGGGTGAAATGGGGCGACCTAAACAATGTTCTCGCCCATTTCAGATGATTTCCATTGATTTAATGGGTCCATTGCCAGTAAGTAGAAAACAAAATAGCTTCATTTTTGTGGTAACCTGCTGTTTTTCAAAGTTTTGTCTTATCTTTCCAATAAAACGAGCCACATCTAACATTATTATTAAAATATTGGAGGACTCAGTTTTCCTCATGCATGGAATTCCACAAACTATTTTAATGGATAACGGCAGTCAATTCATAAGTAAAGAAATAAATTCATTTTTTAGTAAATATCAAATTCCAAATATATTTTTTACACCAAAATATACCCCTCAGGTGAATACTGTCGAACGTTATAATAGAACTATCATCACATGCATTTCTACCTTTGTAGAAGATGACCATAGAACATGGGACATATTTATTCCCAAGGTTCAATTTGCCATAAACAATTCTGTCAATGAGGCCACAGGTTATACTCCATCTTTTCTTGTATTTGGGCGAGAAACGGTAGTTTGCGGATCTCACTATATTGATTCTGATCTAGGCACCGAGATAGTATTTTTACCACGCGATGTCTATGCAGAAAACTTTGGTTGTCTTTCCTCAATTTTTAATAAGGTACAGCTTAAATTGTGGCAGGGTCATGCTAAAAATACATCTCATTATAACCTTCGTCGCAAACCAGCAGAATTCAATGTAGGTGACACAGTTATGAAAAAAACATATTTTCTTAGTAATGCGGATAAAAGATTTAGCAAAAAACTAGCCCCAAAATACATTAAATGTCGTGTAAAATATAAAAAAACACCTCTTGTTTATATTTTAGAAGACATGTCAGGAAAGGATCTAGGAACATGGCACATAAAGGATTTAAAACTCATAGGTACAAATAAGTAAACAATTACAACTAAGTACAAATTTTAAATTTCATCACTTATATTCACCCTTAACCGCTTGTTTCTGCAGTAGTTGCATGAGTTAGTTGGTTCTGTTCGTAACTAGTAACTCTTAGTAATGATAGGTCGCGTCAGTACTTTAAACCATTACTTTAGGTAGGTACTTACTGATGCTATTTTGTGAGCGATCGTATGGAAGGTTGTGTATGAATGATTGAAAGGAATGAATGGCAGTTTGTGACTACGCTAAGAAATAATTGCGAATTTTATTCTACAGTAATAAAATTCTTAGTAAGCGTCGGGGTAATGTAACGTAATGGTTACATGTTAAAAAAAAAAAAAAAAAAAAAAAAAAAAAACCTTGCATCTAATATATAAAGTACAGGAAATCAAGTAAAAAACACAAATGCAAGTACCTGTAAAGATTCCTTTTTAAAACATAATAATAGTAAGCTAAAAATATTTAACTTAATAGCTACTTTTCATTCATAAAAAATCATTTATAGAAACAGAAAAATGTAATTATTTTGCTACTTTCGTAACAAAGAATAAATTTACAAAAGCAAACACCTACAAAGTTACCTACAACAGAAAAAATAATAATAGGCGAAAAAGAATCATCGTAATAGCTACTTTTCATACATAAACTTAGCAAACTAAGAAATTTCATGTACTTGTTGTACTCATACGTACTCTAAGGTACTTCATGTACTTAGATCGTATTCCAACAATCACGTTTATGTTGAAGGGAGCAAAAGGTTGTCTGTCTTGCTCGCTCCACAAGGAGCGCCCATTACAAAAAAACTGAACAATTTCTAGCGTTGCCAACTTACGTCGATTGCACGATATTTTTCCGGTTGCCACCAAAAGTGTCTCAAACTGCATTATTTTCGTAGGCTTGCATAAATACTCAGTCGCCGAAGCACCGTCATCATACCACAGTTGAGCCTCGCCAAGTCGCGATTACTAGCTACTATATCCTCGTATAGGACATCAAAGTACCTAGGTATTATCGTGCATTGTTCGTATATAAAGTGAACGTGATTTCACCCATAGGAATCTATAACTAGCTCAGTCTTCGTAAGTGATAGGAAGCTTATTATCAAATCAGTGAAACCCCCATCTTGGGTAAGTGTGAACAATACGTTTCTCTAATCCACTGTAGGAATAGGTAACTTGTAGCATCTTGTAATAAGTAGGTTTCTATCGCTAATAGCAAACGCTTGCATTTTACCCGCACCGTACCTACTTACGATCTCATGTTTTAATTTCATGTATGTGAATCAGCTTGCCATGTCATGCTTATGTACCTATTATAGCTGCTTGGAGGAATCTTCGTGTTTTCCTCTATGATTTGAAGGGCATCCAAATGCTAGCTACATTTTATTTAACTTGTCATAAAAATACGCCCGTCATATTATCACCCTAATTTTTATGGCGAGGTAGGTAGTTCATAAAAAATATCTGTATAAAATACTTGCCTTGTTATTTAGGATTTATATCAAAATGCATTTCATTTCATTTCATTACTTTTATTGTACATAGGTCACTTATGTGCTTTTATTTCGTTATCTAGTAACAAAACATGTAAACTCGCTCTGCTTATTCTTAGCTAGGCCACCTCACATTATATACCTAGGCATTCCCCTAAAGAGCGGTTTTCTTCCTGAGGTGGTCACGCTTAATATTGGACAACAGATATTAATCTGGACGTCATTCCAGGGTTTCACGGCGCTACGCGTTTTACGCTTACGCTACTTCTCACCACCACCACTCCATGCTGCACTGATGAGCTGCTAGCGGAGTGCTACTACTTACCAGCAGCGGCCGCTTCGCTGCCAATCCCCCGCCCGCCTGGCCGAACACCTGCCAACGACACCCTGGATCTGCGCTGATCGACCTTCTCGTCTCCTCACGTCGCGCTAATACCAGGGGAGTGCCGTACTACCCAAACTAAAGTTAAGCGGGCCATAGAATCCACGACCTTGAGTTTTTAAATAAATAATTTTACTGTGTTGACACTTGTTTACATTCATAAACCCGTAGATACGTCACACTGGCGCCCTCTACGTGGTAATTCTATGGCTTAACTTTGGTTTTCGTAGATATTTTGTGTTGGTGTGCATTGTATTACTGTGTAAAACGTTTTTTTCAGCGTCTTGTAACTAGAGTGTGCATAACATTTTTTTTATTTCTACCCTCAACTTTTTATTAGATTTTTTTTTTTTGTTTTGTTACAACTTAATTTTAAAACTACGTTACGCACAAACTAGTTACAGCTTCATACTTCACTCTTTCATGCTTTTTACTGGATTGACTTTCTCACTTTGTCCATTTTTTTTATTTTTTACTTTTATTTTTTCTGAAAAAACGTTCTTTATTTAATTTTTTTATTGTAACGGAGCAGAGTATTTGCTAAACTTTATTTAGGTCATTTGCGTTTCGTTATTGTTCACACTTATTTATAATGGCATTTCCAGTAAATTTTTTGTCGCTTCAAAAGACTGAGCTAGAATATGAGGTAGCTATTCGTGGTACGACACCCGCGCTTACCGTTCAAGAAATGCGTAAGCAAATAGTTAAATTAGGAGTTTTATTTCCATCGGATGTTATTTTAGATAGTTCTTTGCCAATAGCAGATGATCTATCAGGCGTGTTTGAGGTACTTAATAAAATAGATACTAACTTAGAATCGCCACTTTTAGGTAGCGCAGTTCAGCGTACACAGAACTTACTTAATCACGTATACCATCGTTTAAATCGTATTTCTTCTTGTGATGAGATTACGCAACCTATTTACGATGACTGTGTTAGTCGATATGAGAATTTATTGAAAAAGTTTGATTCACTAAAGGAACGTGCAGTCGACAGTAATTTGACTTTCCCTTCAACGTCAGGAACTCCAGAGCCTTGTAATCCCTCAAATATCACCGTACATTGTGATCGTGGGGTTTCCAGTGAGATTTCTAAATTAAAGTTTGATGGGAAAACTTGTGTACGCTCTTTTATACAGCGCGTGTCAGAATTCTGTACAACTAGAAAAATATCAGATGCTAAAATTACGTCATATGCGACTGAGATTTTTGTTGGGGACGCCTTACATTGGTATAGGAGCATAAAGGATCAGGTTACGGATTGGACGAATCTTGTGGAACTTTTAAAGGCGGATTTTGATAAATCGGATTATGATTATAAATTACTTTCTGAGATTCGTTCCCGAACTCAAGGAGAAACCGAGAACATCACGATATATTTATCTATTATGTCGGGGCTATTTTCTCGTTTGTCAAAAACTTTGTCAGAAGAGGATAAACTAGAAATAATACTCCACAACATCCGTCCACTCTACGCAAACATTATAGCATCTTCTCCAGTAATTAAAGCTATTTCAGATCTTAAAAGTATATGTAAAAACTATGAAAATGTTCAAGCTCGTTTAGCTCATTTCCATGAACCCCCAAAGATTTCTTCAGATACTTTAGCACCTGACTTTGCTTATTCAGGTAGTAAAAATAATGTTGATTCAAAGCAATATAATAACTTTTATCAAAAACAAAATAGACAAAATAACTATTATAGTAGCTATAATAATAAAACCTCGAATAAACCTCAAGCTGACCAGAACGCTAGTGATGGTAGGCAAAACTACGTGCATGCAATTGATGCACCACAAAACAGGTTGCGTTTTTGCCCTAGATGTCGCGTCAATACCCACAACTTAAGGCAATGCCAAGCTGACAAAAGTCAGATTGTCTGTTTTGTTTGTGGTCGTAAGGATGTTAAGACTCCTGATTGTCCAGTCTGTCAAAGAAAAACAAACAGTTCAAAAAACTAATACAAAAGAATTGTGTTGGTACGTCAAACATGGAAGTCAATAAAGAAGAATGGAAAGAGTGGCTTCAATTTGTCAGTACATACTTTAACTATTACAAAACCAACACAATTCTGAATAAATGCAATGATAACCGTCCTTTCATCAATATTACAATAGGTGAGGTTACTATGTGTAGTCTTCTTGACTCTGGCTCAGCCGTGACCATTATAGGTAACAACGCTCATAAAGCATTAATCACTCAAGGATTAACGTTAGTAGATGACTGTAGATTAACCGTTCTTGCTGCAGGGGGTCAAAGAATAGGTAGTATTGGTTATATTAACCTACCTATTCATTTTGACAATCAATTTCACATTATTCAAGGCTTTGTAATGCCTGAGGTTCATGATGACCTTATCCTGGGTATTGACTTCTGGCGTGCATTTAAGATTTCCTTACAATACTTACACGCTGTAGCCCTTGATAGTCCTACAAACCATAAGTCCGTTGTACAAAAACCTATCGTACAAAGTTATGACACTCTTAACCATTCGGAGAAATGTCTGGCTGACAACGTCATTGATCAGTTTAAAGCCATTTCAGCTGAACGTAACGGTTTAGGTAAAACTAGTCTCATAACTCATAGGATTGATACAGGAAACGCTCAACCCATACGACAACGTTATTATCGTATATCCCCAGAAAAGCAACGTATTTTGACTGAACAGGTTGATGAAATGTTAGCACTCGATGTCGTCGAACCATGCGAAAGTGCCTGGTCCTCACCAGTTCTTCTAGTCACTAAAAAAACTGGTGAGCCCAGATTTTGTCTAGATAGCCGCAAATTAAATTCAGTAACATCTCGCGATGCATATAACTTACCATACGTCTCTGAAATATTAGATAACCTTCGAGATGCTCGTTTTCTTAGTAGCATAGACTTATCTAAGGCTTTTTGGCAAATAGAAATAGCGCCAGAAGACAGAGACAAGACAGCCTTCTATATTCCTGGTCGTGGAACCCTACGCTTTAAAAGGACAGCTTTCGGGCTTACCAACGCACCAGCTACTCAACAACGACTAGTTGACTTGTTGTTTGGTGAATTTGAACTTCGAGTATTCGCTTATCTTGATGACATCATTATAGTCAGTAATGATTTTAATAGTCATGTCTCACTTTTGCTTAGAGTTCTTGAAAAATTAAAACATGCAAACTTAACTATTAATCTTAAAAAATGTAATTTCTTTCGAAGTCAACTTAAATATTTAGGTTATGTTGTTGACAGTTGTGGTTTACGGACCGACCCTGATAAAGTAGAAGCGATTGTTAATTATCCGACACCTACTTGTCGCAAGGATATAAAACGTTTTCTAGGGACAGCAACTTGGTATCGTCGTTTCGTACCCAACTTCAGCACAATCGCAGGCCCCCTTAATAAATTGACCTCGAATAAGAAAGGAGCACCACCATTTAAATGGTCTCCTGAAGCAGACGGTGCTTTCTTAAAGCTCAAGGAATGTTTAGTTTCCGCTCCTGTTCTTTCCTGCCCTGACTACAGTAAACCCTTTGAAGTCCATACGGATGCTAGCAACTACGGAATTGGTGCCATGTTAACACAGATTACCGATGGTAAAGAGCATCCAGTCGCTTACATGAGTAAATCCTTGTCGGTGGCAGAAAGGAACTATAGCGTCACTGAGCGAGAAGCTTTGGCAGTAGTTGTTGCTTTGGAACATTGGAGGTGTTATTTGGAAAATGGTATGATAATCACTGTATATACAGACCACAGCGCTCTTAAATGGTTTTTATCAATTAATAATCCAACAGGTAGATTAGCGCGTTGGGGAGTACGTTTGTCGGCATTTAATGTAGAATTTAAACATCGCCGTGGTGTTGATAACGTAATTCCAGATGCACTCTCTCGAGCTCTTCCCGTGAGTACCATTAGTACTTCAAATTCTTACAAAAATACTAATGATACATGGTATAAATCACATTATAATGGTTGCCTTACAACGCCTCAGTCTTTTCCAAATTTTAATATTAAAAATAATATTTTGTACAGACTTTGTAAAAATAAACATGAACTAACACAGGAGTTCTCTTGGAAAGAAGTTATTCCACAGGAACTACGTCAGGACATTATTCATGACAACCACAGTGAACCGACAGCAGGTCATCTAGGTATTCATAAAACGTATCGTCGTCTTACGTTACGTTACTTCTGGCCTAGCATGTTTCAAGATGTCGTTGACTTTATTGGCACTTGTACTAAATGTTTATCATATAAGGCTCAAAATCACCAAATCTTGGGTGAAATGGGGCGACCTAAACAATGTTCTCGCCCATTTCAGATGATTTCCATTGATTTAATGGGTCCATTGCCAGTAAGTAGAAAACAAAATAGCTTCATTTTTGTGGTAACCTGCTGTTTTTCAAAGTTTTGTCTTATCTTTCCAATAAAACGAGCCACATCTAACATTATTATTAAAATATTGGAGGACTCAGTTTTCCTCATGCATGGAATTCCACAAACTATTTTAATGGATAACGGCAGTCAATTCATAAGTAAAGAAATAAATTCATTTTTTAGTAAATATCAAATTCCAAATATATTTTTTACACCAAAATATACCCCTCAGGTGAATACTGTCGAACGTTATAATAGAACTATCATCACATGCATTTCTACCTTTGTAGAAGATGACCATAGAACATGGGACATATTTATTCCCAAGGTTCAATTTGCCATAAACAATTCTGTCAATGAGGCCACAGGTTATACTCCATCTTTTCTTGTATTTGGGCGAGAAACGGTAGTTTGCGGATCTCACTATATTGATTCTGATCTAGGCACCGAGATAGTATTTTTACCACGCGATGTCTATGCAGAAAACTTTGGTTGTCTTTCCTCAATTTTTAATAAGGTACAGCTTAAATTGTGGCAGGGTCATGCTAAAAATACATCTCATTATAACCTTCGTCGCAAACCAGCAGAATTCAATGTAGGTGACACAGTTATGAAAAAAACATATTTTCTTAGTAATGCGGATAAAAGATTTAGCAAAAAACTAGCCCCAAAATACATTAAATGTCGTGTAAAATATAAAAAAACACCTCTTGTTTATATTTTAGAAGACATGTCAGGAAAGGATCTAGGAACATGGCACATAAAGGATTTAAAACTCATAGGTACAAATAAGTAAACAATTACAACTAAGTACAAATTTTAAATTTCATCACTTATATTCACCCTTAACCGCTTGTTTCTGCAGTAGTTGCATGAGTTAGTTGGTTCTGTTCGTAACTAGTAACTCTTAGTAATGATAGGTCGCGTCAGTACTTTAAACCATTACTTTAGGTAGGTACTTACTGATGCTATTTTGTGAGCGATCGTATGGAAGGTTGTGTATGAATGATTGAAAGGAATGAATGGCAGTTTGTGACTACGCTAAGAAATAATTGCGAATTTTATTCTACAGTAATAAAATTCTTAGTAAGCGTCGGGGTAATGTAACGTAATGGTTACATGTTAAAAAAAAAAAAAAAAAAAAAAAAAAAAAACCTTGCATCTAATATATAAAGTACAGGAAATCAAGTAAAAAACACAAATGCAAGTACCTGTAAAGATTCCTTTTTAAAACATAATAATAGTAAGCTAAAAATATTTAACTTAATAGCTACTTTTCATTCATAAAAAATCATTTATAGAAACAGAAAAATGTAATTATTTTGCTACTTTCGTAACAAAGAATAAATTTACAAAAGCAAACACCTACAAAGTTACCTACAACAGAAAAAATAATAATAGGCGAAAAAGAATCATCGTAATAGCTACTTTTCATACATAAACTTAGCAAACTAAGAAATGTCATGTACTTGTTGTACTCATACGTACTCTAAGGTACTTCATGTACTTAGATCGTATTCCAACAATCACGTTTATGTTGAAGGGAGCAAAAGGTTGTCTGTCTTGCTCGCTCCACAAGGAGCGCCCATTACAAAAAAACTGAACAATTTCTAGCGTTGCCAACTTACGTCGATTGCACGATATTTTTCCGGTTGCCACCAAAAGTGTCTCAAACTGCATTATTTTCGTAGGCTTGCATAAATACTCAGTCGCCGAAGCACCGTCATCATACCACAGTTGAGCCTCGCCAAGTCGCGATTACTAGCTACTATATCCTCGTATAGGACATCAAAGTACCTAGGTATTATCGTGCATTGTTCGTATATAAAGTGAACGTGATTTCACCCATAGGAATCTATAACTAGCTCAGTCTTCGTAAGTGATAGGAAGCTTATTATCAAATCAGTGAAACCCCCATCTTGGGTAAGTGTGAACAATACGTTTCTCTAATCCACTGTAGGAATAGGTAACTTGTAGCATCTTGTAATAAGTAGGTTTCTATCGCTAATAGCAAACGCTTGCATTTTACCCGCACCGTACCTACTTACGATCTCATGTTTTAATTTCATGTATGTGAATCAGCTTGCCATGTCATGCTTATGTACCTATTATAGCTGCTTGGAGGAATCTTCGTGTTTTCCTCTATGATTTGAAGGGCATCCAAATGCTAGCTACATTTTATTTAACTTGTCATAAAAATACGCCCGTCATATTATCACCCTAATTTTTATGGCGAGGTAGGTAGTTCATAAAAAATATCTGTATAAAATACTTGCCTTGTTATTTAGGATTTATATCAAAATGCATTTCATTTCATTTCATTACTTTTATTGTACATAGGTCACTTATGTGCTTTTATTTCGTTATCTAGTAACAAAACATGTAAACTCGCTCTGCTTATTCTTAGCTAGGCCACCTCACATTATATACCTAGGCATTCCCCTAAAGAGCGGTTTTCTTCCTGAGGTGGTCACGCTTAATATTGGACAACAGATATTAATCTGGACGTCATTCCAGGGTTTCACGGCGCTACGCGTTTTACGCTTACGCTACTTCTCACCACCACCACTCCATGCTGCACTGATGAGCTGCTAGCGGAGTGCTACTACTTACCAGCAGCGGCCGCTTCGCTGCCAATCCCCCGCCCGCCTGGCCGAACACCTGCCAACGACACCCTGGATCTGCGCTGATCGACCTTCTCGTCTCCTCACGTCGCGCTAATACCAGGGGAGTGCCGTACTACCCAAACTAAAGTTAAGCGGGCCATAGAATCCACGACCTTGAGTTTTTAAATAAATAATTTTACTGTGTTGACACTTGTTTACATTCATAAACCCGTAGATACGTCACACTGGCGCCCTCTACGTGGTAATTCTATGGCTTAACTTTGGTTTTCGTAGATATTTTGTGTTGGTGTGCATTGTATTACTGTGTAAAACGTTTTTTTCAGCGTCTTGTAACTAGAGTGTGCATAACATTTTTTTTATTTCTACCCTCAACTTTTTATTAGATTTTTTTTTTTTGTTTTGTTACAACTTAATTTTAAAACTACGTTACGCACAAACTAGTTACAGCTTCATACTTCACTCTTTCATGCTTTTTACTGGATTGACTTTCTCACTTTGTCCATTTTTTTTATTTTTTACTTTTATTTTTTCTGAAAAAACGTTCTTTATTCAATTTTTTTATTGTAACGGAGCAGAGTATTTGCTAAACTTTATTTAGGTCATTTGCGTTTCGTTATTGTTCACACTTATTTATAATGGCATTTCCAGTAAATTTTTTGTCGCTTCAAAAGACTGAGCTAGAATATGAGGTAGCTATTCGTGGTACGACACCCGCGCTTACCGTTCAAGAAATGCGTAAGCAAATAGTTAAATTAGGAGTTTTATTTCCATCGGATGTTATTTTAGATAGTTCTTTGCCAATAGCAGATGATCTATCAGGCGTGTTTGAGGTACTTAATAAAATAGATACTAACTTAGAATCGCCACTTTTAGGTAGCGCAGTTCAGCGTACACAGAACTTACTTAATCACGTATACCATCGTTTAAATCGTATTTCTTCTTGTGATGAGATTACGCAACCTATTTACGATGACTGTGTTAGTCGATATGAGAATTTATTGAAAAAGTTTGATTCACTAAAGGAACGTGCAGTCGACAGTAATTTGACTTTCCCTTCAACGTCAGGAACTCCAGAGCCTTGTAATCCCTCAAATATCACCGTACATTGTGATCGTGGGGTTTCCAGTGAGATTTCTAAATTAAAGTTTGATGGGAAAACTTGTGTACGCTCTTTTATACAGCGCGTGTCAGAATTCTGTACAACTAGAAAAATATCAGATGCTAAAATTACGTCATATGCGACTGAGATTTTTGTTGGGGACGCCTTACATTGGTATAGGAGCATAAAGGATCAGGTTACGGATTGGACGAATCTTGTGGAACTTTTAAAGGCGGATTTTGATAAATCGGATTATGATTATAAATTACTTTCTGAGATTCGTTCCCGAACTCAAGGAGAAACCGAGAACATCACGATATATTTATCTATTATGTCGGGGCTATTTTCTCGTTTGTCAAAAACTTTGTCAGAAGAGGATAAACTAGAAATAATACTCCACAACATCCGTCCACTCTACGCAAACATTATAGCATCTTCTCCAGTAATTAAAGCTATTTCAGATCTTAAAAGTATATGTAAAAACTATGAAAATGTTCAAGCTCGTTTAGCTCATTTCCATGAACCCCCAAAGATTTCTTCAGATACTTTAGCACCTGACTTTGCTTATTCAGGTAGTAAAAATAATGTTGATTCAAAGCAATATAATAACTTTTATCAAAAACAAAATAGACAAAATAACTATTATAGTAGCTATAATAATAAAACCTCGAATAAACCTCAAGCTGACCAGAACGCTAGTGATGGTAGGCAAAACTACGTGCATGCAATTGATGCACCACAAAACAGGTTGCGTTTTTGCCCTAGATGTCGCGTCAATACCCACAACTTAAGGCAATGCCAAGCTGACAAAAGTCAGATTGTCTGTTTTGTTTGTGGTCGTAAGGATGTTAAGACTCCTGATTGTCCAGTCTGTCAAAGAAAAACAAACAGTTCAAAAAACTAATACAAAAGAATTGTGTTGGTACGTCAAACATGGAAGTCAATAAAGAAGAATGGAAAGAGTGGCTTCAATTTGTCAGTACATACTTTAACTATTACAAAACCAACACAATTCTGAATAAATGCAATGATAACCGTCCTTTCATCAATATTACAATAGGTGAGGTTACTATGTGTAGTCTTCTTGACTCTGGCTCAGCCGTGACCATTATAGGTAACAACGCTCATAAAGCATTAATCACTCAAGGATTAACGTTAGTAGATGACTGTAGATTAACCGTTCTTGCTGCAGGGGGTCAAAGAATAGGTAGTATTGGTTATATTAACCTACCTATTCATTTTGACAATCAATTTCACATTATTCAAGGCTTTGTAATGCCTGAGGTTCATGATGACCTTATCCTGGGTATTGACTTCTGGCGTGCATTTAAGATTTCCTTACAATACTTACACGCTGTAGCCCTTGATAGTCCTACAAACCATAAGTCCGTTGTACAAAAACCTATCGTACAAAGTTATGACACTCTTAACCATTCGGAGAAATGTCTGGCTGACAACGTCATTGATCAGTTTAAAGCCATTTCAGCTGAACGTAACGGTTTAGGTAAAACTAGTCTCATAACTCATAGGATTGATACAGGAAACGCTCAACCCATACGACAACGTTATTATCGTATATCCCCAGAAAAGCAACGTATTTTGACTGAACAGGTTGATGAAATGTTAGCACTCGATGTCGTCGAACCATGCGAAAGTGCCTGGTCCTCACCAGTTCTTCTAGTCACTAAAAAAACTGGTGAGCCCAGATTTTGTCTAGATAGCCGCAAATTAAATTCAGTAACATCTCGCGATGCATATAACTTACCATACGTCTCTGAAATATTAGATAACCTTCGAGATGCTCGTTTTCTTAGTAGCATAGACTTATCTAAGGCTTTTTGGCAAATAGAAATAGCGCCAGAAGACAGAGACAAGACAGCCTTCTATATTCCTGGTCGTGGAACCCTACGCTTTAAAAGGACAGCTTTCGGGCTTACCAACGCACCAGCTACTCAACAACGACTAGTTGACTTGTTGTTTGGTGAATTTGAACTTCGAGTATTCGCTTATCTTGATGACATCATTATAGTCAGTAATGATTTTAATAGTCATGTCTCACTTTTGCTTAGAGTTCTTGAAAAATTAAAACATGCAAACTTAACTATTAATCTTAAAAAATGTAATTTCTTTCGAAGTCAACTTAAATATTTAGGTTATGTTGTTGACAGTTGTGGTTTACGGACCGACCCTGATAAAGTAGAAGCGATTGTTAATTATCCGACACCTACTTGTCGCAAGGATATAAAACGTTTTCTAGGGACAGCAACTTGGTATCGTCGTTTCGTACCCAACTTCAGCACAATCGCAGGCCCCCTTAATAAATTGACCTCGAATAAGAAAGGAGCACCACCATTTAAATGGTCTCCTGAAGCAGACGGTGCTTTCTTAAAGCTCAAGGAATGTTTAGTTTCCGCTCCTGTTCTTTCCTGCCCTGACTACAGTAAACCCTTTGAAGTCCATACGGATGCTAGCAACTACGGAATTGGTGCCATGTTAACACAGATTACCGATGGTAAAGAGCATCCAGTCGCTTACATGAGTAAATCCTTGTCGGTGGCAGAAAGGAACTATAGCGTCACTGAGCGAGAAGCTTTGGCAGTAGTTGTTGCTTTGGAACATTGGAGGTGTTATTTGGAAAATGGTATGATAATCACTGTATATACAGACCACAGCGCTCTTAAATGGTTTTTATCAATTAATAATCCAACAGGTAGATTAGCGCGTTGGGGAGTACGTTTGTCGGCATTTAATGTAGAATTTAAACATCGCCGTGGTGTTGATAACGTAATTCCAGATGCACTCTCTCGAGCTCTTCCCGTGAGTACCATTAGTACTTCAAATTCTTACAAAAATACTAATGATACATGGTATAAATCACATTATAATGGTTGCCTTACAACGCCTCAGTCTTTTCCAAATTTTAATATTAAAAATAATATTTTGTACAGACTTTGTAAAAATAAACATGAACTAACACAGGAGTTCTCTTGGAAAGAAGTTATTCCACAGGAACTACGTCAGGACATTATTCATGACAACCACAGTGAACCGACAGCAGGTCATCTAGGTATTCATAAAACGTATCGTCGTCTTACGTTACGTTACTTCTGGCCTAGCATGTTTCAAGATGTCGTTGACTTTATTGGCACTTGTACTAAATGTTTATCATATAAGGCTCAAAATCACCAAATCTTGGGTGAAATGGGGCGACCTAAACAATGTTCTCGCCCATTTCAGATGATTTCCATTGATTTAATGGGTCCATTGCCAGTAAGTAGAAAACAAAATAGCTTCATTTTTGTGGTAACCTGCTGTTTTTCAAAGTTTTGTCTTATCTTTCCAATAAAACGAGCCACATCTAACATTATTATTAAAATATTGGAGGACTCAGTTTTCCTCATGCATGGAATTCCACAAACTATTTTAATGGATAACGGCAGTCAATTCATAAGTAAAGAAATAAATTCATTTTTTAGTAAATATCAAATTCCAAATATATTTTTTACACCAAAATATACCCCTCAGGTGAATACTGTCGAACGTTATAATAGAACTATCATCACATGCATTTCTACCTTTGTAGAAGATGACCATAGAACATGGGACATATTTATTCCCAAGGTTCAATTTGCCATAAACAATTCTGTCAATGAGGCCACAGGTTATACTCCATCTTTTCTTGTATTTGGGCGAGAAACGGTAGTTTGCGGATCTCACTATATTGATTCTGATCTAGGCACCGAGATAGTATTTTTACCACGCGATGTCTATGCAGAAAACTTTGGTTGTCTTTCCTCAATTTTTAATAAGGTACAGCTTAAATTGTGGCAGGGTCATGCTAAAAATACATCTCATTATAACCTTCGTCGCAAACCAGCAGAATTCAATGTAGGTGACACAGTTATGAAAAAAACATATTTTCTTAGTAATGCGGATAAAAGATTTAGCAAAAAACTAGCCCCAAAATACATTAAATGTCGTGTAAAATATAAAAAAACACCTCTTGTTTATATTTTAGAAGACATGTCAGGAAAGGATCTAGGAACATGGCACATAAAGGATTTAAAACTCATAGGTACAAATAAGTAAACAATTACAACTAAGTACAAATTTTAAATTTCATCACTTATATTCACCCTTAACCGCTTGTTTCTGCAGTAGTTGCATGAGTTAGTTGGTTCTGTTCGTAACTAGTAACTCTTAGTAATGATAGGTCGCGTCAGTACTTTAAACCATTACTTTAGGTAGGTACTTACTGATGCTATTTTGTGAGCGATCGTATGGAAGGTTGTGTATGAATGATTGAAAGGAATGAATGGCAGTTTGTGACTACGCTAAGAAATAATTGCGAATTTTATTCTACAGTAATAAAATTCTTAGTAAGCGTCGGGGTAATGTAACGTAATGGTTACATGTTAAAAAAAAAAAAAAAAAAAAAAAAAAAAAACCTTGCATCTAATATATAAAGTACAGGAAATCAAGTAAAAAACACAAATGCAAGTACCTGTAAAGATTCCTTTTTAAAACATAATAATAGTAAGCTAAAAATATTTAACTTAATAGCTACTTTTCATTCATAAAAAATCATTTATAGAAACAGAAAAATGTAATTATTTTGCTACTTTCGTAACAAAGAATAAATTTACAAAAGCAAACACCTACAAAGTTACCTACAACAGAAAAAATAATAATAGGCGAAAAAGAATCATCGTAATAGCTACTTTTCATACATAAACTTAGCAAACTAAGAAATGTCATGTACTTGTTGTACTCATACGTACTCTAAGGTACTTCATGTACTTAGATCGTATTCCAACAATCACGTTTATGTTGAAGGGAGCAAAAGGTTGTCTGTCTTGCTCGCTCCACAAGGAGCGCCCATTACAAAAAAACTGAACAATTTCTAGCGTTGCCAACTTACGTCGATTGCACGATATTTTTCCGGTTGCCACCAAAAGTGTCTCAAACTGCATTATTTTCGTAGGCTTGCATAAATACTCAGTCGCCGAAGCACCGTCATCATACCACAGTTGAGCCTCGCCAAGTCGCGATTACTAGCTACTATATCCTCGTATAGGACATCAAAGTACCTAGGTATTATCGTGCATTGTTCGTATATAAAGTGAACGTGATTTCACCCATAGGAATCTATAACTAGCTCAGTCTTCGTAAGTGATAGGAAGCTTATTATCAAATCAGTGAAACCCCCATCTTGGGTAAGTGTGAACAATACGTTTCTCTAATCCACTGTAGGAATAGGTAACTTGTAGCATCTTGTAATAAGTAGGTTTCTATCGCTAATAGCAAACGCTTGCATTTTACCCGCACCGTACCTACTTACGATCTCATGTTTTAATTTCATGTATGTGAATCAGCTTGCCATGTCATGCTTATGTACCTATTATAGCTGCTTGGAGGAATCTTCGTGTTTTCCTCTATGATTTGAAGGGCATCCAAATGCTAGCTACATTTTATTTAACTTGTCATAAAAATACGCCCGTCATATTATCACCCTAATTTTTATGGCGAGGTAGGTAGTTCATAAAAAATATCTGTATAAAATACTTGCCTTGTTATTTAGGATTTATATCAAAATGCATTTCATTTCATTTCATTACTTTTATTGTACATAGGTCACTTATGTGCTTTTATTTCGTTATCTAGTAACAAAACATGTAAACTCGCTCTGCTTATTCTTAGCTAGGCCACCTCACATTATATACCTAGGCATTCCCCTAAAGAGCGGTTTTCTTCCTGAGGTGGTCACGCTTAATATTGGACAACAGATATTAATCTGGACGTCATTCCAGGGTTTCACGGCGCTACGCGTTTTACGCTTACGCTACTTCTCACCACCACCACTCCATGCTGCACTGATGAGCTGCTAGCGGAGTGCTACTACTTACCAGCAGCGGCCGCTTCGCTGCCAATCCCCCGCCCGCCTGGCCGAACACCTGCCAACGACACCCTGGATCTGCGCTGATCGACCTTCTCGTCTCCTCACGTCGCGCTAATACCAGGGGAGTGCCGTACTACCCAAACTAAAGTTAAGCGGGCCATAGAATCCACGACCTTGAGTTTTTAAATAAATAATTTTACTGTGTTGACACTTGTTTACATTCATAAACCCGTAGATACGTCACACTGGCGCCCTCTACGTGGTAATTCTATGGCTTAACTTTGGTTTTCGTAGATATTTTGTGTTGGTGTGCATTGTATTACTGTGTAAAACGTTTTTTTCAGCGTCTTGTAACTAGAGTGTGCATAACATTTTTTTTATTTCTACCCTCAACTTTTTATTAGATTTTTTTTTTTTGTTTTGTTACAACTTAATTTTAAAACTACGTTACGCACAAACTAGTTACAGCTTCATACTTCACTCTTTCATGCTTTTTACTGGATTGACTTTCTCACTTTGTCCATTTTTTTTATTTTTTACTTTTATTTTTTCTGAAAAAACGTTCTTTATTTAATTTTTTTATTGTAACGGAGCAGAGTATTTGCTAAACTTTATTTAGGTCATTTGCGTTTCGTTATTGTTCACACTTATTTATAATGGCATTTCCAGTAAATTTTTTGTCGCTTCAAAAGACTGAGCTAGAATATGAGGTAGCTATTCGTGGTACGACACCCGCGCTTACCGTTCAAGAAATGCGTAAGCAAATAGTTAAATTAGGAGTTTTATTTCCATCGGATGTTATTTTAGATAGTTCTTTGCCAATAGCAGATGATCTATCAGGCGTGTTTGAGGTACTTAATAAAATAGATACTAACTTAGAATCGCCACTTTTAGGTAGCGCAGTTCAGCGTACACAGAACTTACTTAATCACGTATACCATCGTTTAAATCGTATTTCTTCTTGTGATGAGATTACGCAACCTATTTACGATGACTGTGTTAGTCGATATGAGAATTTATTGAAAAAGTTTGATTCACTAAAGGAACGTGCAGTCGACAGTAATTTGACTTTCCCTTCAACGTCAGGAACTCCAGAGCCTTGTAATCCCTCAAATATCACCGTACATTGTGATCGTGGGGTTTCCAGTGAGATTTCTAAATTAAAGTTTGATGGGAAAACTTGTGTACGCTCTTTTATACAGCGCGTGTCAGAATTCTGTACAACTAGAAAAATATCAGATGCTAAAATTACGTCATATGCGACTGAGATTTTTGTTGGGGACGCCTTACATTGGTATAGGAGCATAAAGGATCAGGTTACGGATTGGACGAATCTTGTGGAACTTTTAAAGGCGGATTTTGATAAATCGGATTATGATTATAAATTACTTTCTGAGATTCGTTCCCGAACTCAAGGAGAAACCGAGAACATCACGATATATTTATCTATTATGTCGGGGCTATTTTCTCGTTTGTCAAAAACTTTGTCAGAAGAGGATAAACTAGAAATAATACTCCACAACATCCGTCCACTCTACGCAAACATTATAGCATCTTCTCCAGTAATTAAAGCTATTTCAGATCTTAAAAGTATATGTAAAAACTATGAAAATGTTCAAGCTCGTTTAGCTCATTTCCATGAACCCCCAAAGATTTCTTCAGATACTTTAGCACCTGACTTTGCTTATTCAGGTAGTAAAAATAATGTTGATTCAAAGCAATATAATAACTTTTATCAAAAACAAAATAGACAAAATAACTATTATAGTAGCTATAATAATAAAACCTCGAATAAACCTCAAGCTGACCAGAACGCTAGTGATGGTAGGCAAAACTACGTGCATGCAATTGATGCACCACAAAACAGGTTGCGTTTTTGCCCTAGATGTCGCGTCAATACCCACAACTTAAGGCAATGCCAAGCTGACAAAAGTCAGATTGTCTGTTTTGTTTGTGGTCGTAAGGATGTTAAGACTCCTGATTGTCCAGTCTGTCAAAGAAAAACAAACAGTTCAAAAAACTAATACAAAAGAATTGTGTTGGTACGTCAAACATGGAAGTCAATAAAGAAGAATGGAAAGAGTGGCTTCAATTTGTCAGTACATACTTTAACTATTACAAAACCAACACAATTCTGAATAAATGCAATGATAACCGTCCTTTCATCAATATTACAATAGGTGAGGTTACTATGTGTAGTCTTCTTGACTCTGGCTCAGCCGTGACCATTATAGGTAACAACGCTCATAAAGCATTAATCACTCAAGGATTAACGTTAGTAGATGACTGTAGATTAACCGTTCTTGCTGCAGGGGGTCAAAGAATAGGTAGTATTGGTTATATTAACCTACCTATTCATTTTGACAATCAATTTCACATTATTCAAGGCTTTGTAATGCCTGAGGTTCATGATGACCTTATCCTGGGTATTGACTTCTGGCGTGCATTTAAGATTTCCTTACAATACTTACACGCTGTAGCCCTTGATAGTCCTACAAACCATAAGTCCGTTGTACAAAAACCTATCGTACAAAGTTATGACACTCTTAACCATTCGGAGAAATGTCTGGCTGACAACGTCATTGATCAGTTTAAAGCCATTTCAGCTGAACGTAACGGTTTAGGTAAAACTAGTCTCATAACTCATAGGATTGATACAGGAAACGCTCAACCCATACGACAACGTTATTATCGTATATCCCCAGAAAAGCAACGTATTTTGACTGAACAGGTTGATGAAATGTTAGCACTCGATGTCGTCGAACCATGCGAAAGTGCCTGGTCCTCACCAGTTCTTCTAGTCACTAAAAAAACTGGTGAGCCCAGATTTTGTCTAGATAGCCGCAAATTAAATTCAGTAACATCTCGCGATGCATATAACTTACCATACGTCTCTGAAATATTAGATAACCTTCGAGATGCTCGTTTTCTTAGTAGCATAGACTTATCTAAGGCTTTTTGGCAAATAGAAATAGCGCCAGAAGACAGAGACAAGACAGCCTTCTATATTCCTGGTCGTGGAACCCTACGCTTTAAAAGGACAGCTTTCGGGCTTACCAACGCACCAGCTACTCAACAACGACTAGTTGACTTGTTGTTTGGTGAATTTGAACTTCGAGTATTCGCTTATCTTGATGACATCATTATAGTCAGTAATGATTTTAATAGTCATGTCTCACTTTTGCTTAGAGTTCTTGAAAAATTAAAACATGCAAACTTAACTATTAATCTTAAAAAATGTAATTTCTTTCGAAGTCAACTTAAATATTTAGGTTATGTTGTTGACAGTTGTGGTTTACGGACCGACCCTGATAAAGTAGAAGCGATTGTTAATTATCCGACACCTACTTGTCGCAAGGATATAAAACGTTTTCTAGGGACAGCAACTTGGTATCGTCGTTTCGTACCCAACTTCAGCACAATCGCAGGCCCCCTTAATAAATTGACCTCGAATAAGAAAGGAGCACCACCATTTAAATGGTCTCCTGAAGCAGACGGTGCTTTCTTAAAGCTCAAGGAATGTTTAGTTTCCGCTCCTGTTCTTTCCTGCCCTGACTACAGTAAACCCTTTGAAGTCCATACGGATGCTAGCAACTACGGAATTGGTGCCATGTTAACACAGATTACCGATGGTAAAGAGCATCCAGTCGCTTACATGAGTAAATCCTTGTCGGTGGCAGAAAGGAACTATAGCGTCACTGAGCGAGAAGCTTTGGCAGTAGTTGTTGCTTTGGAACATTGGAGGTGTTATTTGGAAAATGGTATGATAATCACTGTATATACAGACCACAGCGCTCTTAAATGGTTTTTATCAATTAATAATCCAACAGGTAGATTAGCGCGTTGGGGAGTACGTTTGTCGGCATTTAATGTAGAATTTAAACATCGCCGTGGTGTTGATAACGTAATTCCAGATGCACTCTCTCGAGCTCTTCCCGTGAGTACCATTAGTACTTCAAATTCTTACAAAAATACTAATGATACATGGTATAAATCACATTATAATGGTTGCCTTACAACGCCTCAGTCTTTTCCAAATTTTAATATTAAAAATAATATTTTGTACAGACTTTGTAAAAATAAACATGAACTAACACAGGAGTTCTCTTGGAAAGAAGTTATTCCACAGGAACTACGTCAGGACATTATTCATGACAACCACAGTGAACCGACAGCAGGTCATCTAGGTATTCATAAAACGTATCGTCGTCTTACGTTACGTTACTTCTGGCCTAGCATGTTTCAAGATGTCGTTGACTTTATTGGCACTTGTACTAAATGTTTATCATATAAGGCTCAAAATCACCAAATCTTGGGTGAAATGGGGCGACCTAAACAATGTTCTCGCCCATTTCAGATGATTTCCATTGATTTAATGGGTCCATTGCCAGTAAGTAGAAAACAAAATAGCTTCATTTTTGTGGTAACCTGCTGTTTTTCAAAGTTTTGTCTTATCTTTCCAATAAAACGAGCCACATCTAACATTATTATTAAAATATTGGAGGACTCAGTTTTCCTCATGCATGGAATTCCACAAACTATTTTAATGGATAACGGCAGTCAATTCATAAGTAAAGAAATAAATTCATTTTTTAGTAAATATCAAATTCCAAATATATTTTTTACACCAAAATATACCCCTCAGGTGAATACTGTCGAACGTTATAATAGAACTATCATCACATGCATTTCTACCTTTGTAGAAGATGACCATAGAACATGGGACATATTTATTCCCAAGGTTCAATTTGCCATAAACAATTCTGTCAATGAGGCCACAGGTTATACTCCATCTTTTCTTGTATTTGGGCGAGAAACGGTAGTTTGCGGATCTCACTATATTGATTCTGATCTAGGCACCGAGATAGTATTTTTACCACGCGATGTCTATGCAGAAAACTTTGGTTGTCTTTCCTCAATTTTTAATAAGGTACAGCTTAAATTGTGGCAGGGTCATGCTAAAAATACATCTCATTATAACCTTCGTCGCAAACCAGCAGAATTCAATGTAGGTGACACAGTTATGAAAAAAACATATTTTCTTAGTAATGCGGATAAAAGATTTAGCAAAAAACTAGCCCCAAAATACATTAAATGTCGTGTAAAATATAAAAAAACACCTCTTGTTTATATTTTAGAAGACATGTCAGGAAAGGATCTAGGAACATGGCACATAAAGGATTTAAAACTCATAGGTACAAATAAGTAAACAATTACAACTAAGTACAAATTTTAAATTTCATCACTTATATTCACCCTTAACCGCTTGTTTCTGCAGTAGTTGCATGAGTTAGTTGGTTCTGTTCGTAACTAGTAACTCTTAGTAATGATAGGTCGCGTCAGTACTTTAAACCATTACTTTAGGTAGGTACTTACTGATGCTATTTTGTGAGCGATCGTATGGAAGGTTGTGTATGAATGATTGAAAGGAATGAATGGCAGTTTGTGACTACGCTAAGAAATAATTGCGAATTTTATTCTACAGTAATAAAATTCTTAGTAAGCGTCGGGGTAATGTAACGTAATGGTTACATGTTAAAAAAAAAAAAAAAAAAAAAAAAAAAAAACCTTGCATCTAATATATAAAGTACAGGAAATCAAGTAAAAAACACAAATGCAAGTACCTGTAAAGATTCCTTTTTAAAACATAATAATAGTAAGCTAAAAATATTTAACTTAATAGCTACTTTTCATTCATAAAAAATCATTTATAGAAACAGAAAAATGTAATTATTTTGCTACTTTCGTAACAAAGAATAAATTTACAAAAGCAAACACCTACAAAGTTACCTACAACAGAAAAAATAATAATAGGCGAAAAAGAATCATCGTAATAGCTACTTTTCATACATAAACTTAGCAAACTAAGAAATTTCATGTACTTGTTGTACTCATACGTACTCTAAGGTACTTCATGTACTTAGATCGTATTCCAACAATCACGTTTATGTTGAAGGGAGCAAAAGGTTGTCTGTCTTGCTCGCTCCACAAGGAGCGCCCATTACAAAAAAACTGAACAATTTCTAGCGTTGCCAACTTACGTCGATTGCACGATATTTTTCCGGTTGCCACCAAAAGTGTCTCAAACTGCATTATTTTCGTAGGCTTGCATAAATACTCAGTCGCCGAAGCACCGTCATCATACCACAGTTGAGCCTCGCCAAGTCGCGATTACTAGCTACTATATCCTCGTATAGGACATCAAAGTACCTAGGTATTATCGTGCATTGTTCGTATATAAAGTGAACGTGATTTCACCCATAGGAATCTATAACTAGCTCAGTCTTCGTAAGTGATAGGAAGCTTATTATCAAATCAGTGAAACCCCCATCTTGGGTAAGTGTGAACAATACGTTTCTCTAATCCACTGTAGGAATAGGTAACTTGTAGCATCTTGTAATAAGTAGGTTTCTATCGCTAATAGCAAACGCTTGCATTTTACCCGCACCGTACCTACTTACGATCTCATGTTTTAATTTCATGTATGTGAATCAGCTTGCCATGTCATGCTTATGTACCTATTATAGCTGCTTGGAGGAATCTTCGTGTTTTCCTCTATGATTTGAAGGGCATCCAAATGCTAGCTACATTTTATTTAACTTGTCATAAAAATACGCCCGTCATATTATCACCCTAATTTTTATGGCGAGGTAGGTAGTTCATAAAAAATATCTGTATAAAATACTTGCCTTGTTATTTAGGATTTATATCAAAATGCATTTCATTTCATTTCATTACTTTTATTGTACATAGGTCACTTATGTGCTTTTATTTCGTTATCTAGTAACAAAACATGTAAACTCGCTCTGCTTATTCTTAGCTAGGCCACCTCACATTATATACCTAGGCATTCCCCTAAAGAGCGGTTTTCTTCCTGAGGTGGTCACGCTTAATATTGGACAACAGATATTAATCTGGACGTCATTCCAGGGTTTCACGGCGCTACGCGTTTTACGCTTACGCTACTTCTCACCACCACCACTCCATGCTGCACTGATGAGCTGCTAGCGGAGTGCTACTACTTACCAGCAGCGGCCGCTTCGCTGCCAATCCCCCGCCCGCCTGGCCGAACACCTGCCAACGACACCCTGGATCTGCGCTGATCGACCTTCTCGTCTCCTCACGTCGCGCTAATACCAGGGGAGTGCCGTACTACCCAAACTAAAGTTAAGCGGGCCATAGAATCCACGACCTTGAGTTTTTAAATAAATAATTTTACTGTGTTGACACTTGTTTACATTCATAAACCCGTAGATACGTCACAATAGGCCGCGGGTTCGATCCCTACTGAAAGCTAATGTTTGTGTGGTGAACGCAGATGTTTGTTCTCTGTCTGGGTGTTATATTGTATTATAAGTAAGTGTTTACAAAAAAAATATTTCATTATCTCTCATGCCAAGCAGCGCTGGTTTTCAAGGTAATTTATGAGTTTTATGAAACGGCACCTTATAAATTACCTCATACCATTAAAAGAATACAAACTTATTTATTTACCAAAACGAAACAGTAAGGTTTACATAAATTATTGGGGGTGCCACACTAGGACAGCACTGTATCGGGGGAGGCCTAAGTACAAAATTATGTAATTAATATAATTTTTTGTAAATATACATTTTTTAGCTATTTACTGAATTACAGCTGAATAGAACTCACGTAATATCATCTGGAGAGGTGGTTGCCTCTATTCCTGCTGCTTTCAATTTTTCAACAAGGTTCTTTCGGTACACATTTTTATAAGGAATAGGTCTATTAGCTGCTTCCTTCTGTTTGGCAACTTTGCTCAATGCTTCGTACCATGTCAGACCATACCAGTCAATTTCTTCAGGAGTGTACTGGAAAATGAATAAATTATGCTATCTTTTCAGTTATTTTTGTGGTGGGCGCTAATTCCCTGCGGACAAATTAAGCGTTCACTTTAATATTTTATTCACATGTTTAAGTTCACCAATAAATAAATTCTAAATAAATGGAGATAACAAATAGGAATTTTCTGTGAGAATGTTACTTTTTGGAGATAAGAATTGATGTTTAATAGAAAGAATTCTGATAGTCTAGAATTCTAGATTTTAGAATGTTTTTTTTACGATTAGGATTATGTTGGGATAAGGGATCTAATGGCACCCATAAAATCAGTGTGATGAAAAATCCAACCATTTTATTTCAAACATACGCAATGTGTTCAATTACAGTAATTCCTTCACGTAACCTGAGCAATTTGGATGATTAATAGCAATTATTATTCCGTGCATTCGCCTGTTAAGATTTTATCGTTTGCCGCTTGAGTAAAACCTTAATTTCGCCCCTAGCGCGGGTCATAGCACTTCAACGGGGGGTTCAGAGGGCATTAATACCGCGTGAATGGGCCCTTATAATCACGCATAGAAAGCCTAGTATTTTTGATAGTTTCTATACAAAATGCTGACGCACTGTATTGAGAAAGGGTTCGGGTATAACAAAAGAACAGCAGTCGATTTACGTATTATCATTGGACACTAGCTTCTGCCCGCAGTTTTGTTTGCATAGTATCCGTCAGATATAAATTGAAGTAAATTAATATTAGATGCGCTTAAGATTTTTTCAGATTGGTACCCACGAGATGCGGCACGTGCCTGAGGTCGGAGGATCCAATCCATTGTGTTTAAGCCTTATTTAAGTGTCACCAAACTCACATGTTTGTAAACCATTAAAAAGTAGTTGACCCTAGAATAGTCTCAAATATATTATGAACACGAGGGAGAATCTTGCAGTGACCACAAGCAAAAGTTTTACACTCAGTGATCCCAAGATACATATAGTAAATACGTAAAACTGCCACACATAACGTACTACATTAAAGAAAACAAGCTATTTTGTAGAACTGTGGTGGTGTTAGGGGTGTCTGAAATCGGATATTATTAGCTGGTCTATTACGTAAAAAGTAGTAGCGACAGTGACAGTTCTATAGCATTAGATGAGCGCCAGTTGTTAAACGTGAGAATAGCCGGCTGTTTACTTTTGACGACCCGTGTGTTGCGGTTGCGGCGCGTCAGAAGCCTAAATTGATCTTGTATAGAGAACATTTTGTATAGATAGAGGTGATCTAGTGACACTAAGTACAACCCTGCTCTTCCGGCAACACGGCTCGATTGAGTGATCGCAGAATCCGCGCTCCATTTTCAAATTTTACAAACAAAAATTGTCAACTCAAATCGAATTCGACACAAAGTTACCGAAGACATATCGTTATTTGAAGTTTAATTTACAAATAACTGGATATACAGGCACGTGGAGCTCTCCGGATGTCTTTGGGGCTAGACAGACGTCGGCGAAGTTTGACCAGCTCTGTCTCGCGTGTCAACCCTGTGATCACGCCAATATAGACTACAACCTTTTCCATGCACTTAGCGTGTTCAAAAATAAGCCTTAGTACATCCGAATAGAGAGTTTATCCGCTGTTTCAGGTTGTGTGTTAAAAAATAATGCAGCGTATATTTTTTTATGGATTTTCACGTGGATAGGAAATGCGGAAAAAAACTTGACCCATCGCAAACTATTTCTGTAATTATTATTAGATCTCAATTCACTGCGTTAAGCACTTGGCAACACATAGAAACACCAATGTAAATTATTCAGGTATCCTCTCCCAGGACGGAAGGCGACGGGGCGTGGCCGCCCAAAAAGACGATGGCGAGACGATCTGGAAGCTCTGGAGAAGGATTGGTGGAAAGTCGCCAAAGATCGTGATAGTTGGAAGATTTTGGGGGAGACCTTTGCCCAGCAGTGGGACAGCGCAGGTTAAAAAAAAAATCGGTTGTCTGTAAAGTCGGTTTACTGACGATAGTTGAACGTGATAACGTCATAAGAAAATATTGATGGAATGGTTGCATTTTTCAAAAGAATTTTAATTAATATTTGTTTGATAGATATTTTGTATGGATATAATATAGATAAGGAGGTAAATGGAAATCACAATTGAATCGATCAAGTTACATTTATTTGTATTATAAGACGTTGTTTTATAATAATAAGTACATTTTGTATTGACATTATTTCTTTCAGCAAGTAAACTGAAAAAAACCTTAGCGGTAGCAACCAGTAACATAATATAACAGTTCTTGTAGTTCGTCGCAAGGTAAATTGCGGTTTACGATTTATGACGTATAAAAAAAAACTACTTACTGCGACTGTTTTAGCAGATACCGGTACAAATATTTTACTATTAATTTTAATAAATAATTATTTTTCTCTAATGTAATTTTAATTTTAAAATTACACGCGGACTCGCGGACTCCGAGTCCGCGGACTCGCGGACTCGCGGACTCGCGGACTTGGACTCAGACTCGGACTCGGACTCGAACTCTCGGACCCGGACCCGGACTCAAACTCTCGGACCCGGACCCGGAACCGAACTCTCGGACCCGGACCCGGAACCCGACCGAACCCTTACCCTTACCCTCATTTACCCTTACCCTCATTTACCCTTACCCATTACCCGACCCGGGCTCGGGCTCAGGTAAATGGAACGACGAAACGACGTAACGACGCATGAGTCATGTTTTTTCGTGCGTGCAGCCGGCTCCATCGATTTATAAGACGTTATCACGTCAAAAAAAAAAAAAAAATCCTCTCCCAAATAATGCTCCATTTCTCGTGTCATTGGTAAAGTTTCCAAGCCTGAACAAAAACCAAAGTAAAAGCCGTTCTCAATTTCAACACACATCGCAAACTTGGCAGACCTAAGTAAATTTGGTAACTTTACTTAGGGACAACTTTATGTTTTCGAAGTTTGGGCTATAGCATCTAAAAAGTCCTAGAATTAGCTTTTGGAGTAACCTGAAATCGGATACTGGATAGCGTGATTCGAACCTGCGCTCCAGATCTCCTTTTTTTGTAAAAAGATTTGCCTGATGTTTCACAAATTTACACATTTCAAATATATATAAACTAGTCAGCGTCAATAAGTTCAGTTTTTTAAAAAGAGGCCTACATAAGTCCAGAGGGCTAGCACCACATATAGCTCTTATACATTTTTTCTGTATCATAAATAAGCTTGTAATATCGACTGAGTTACCCCATAACACAATACCATAACGCATCGCAGAGACAACATACCCATGGTAGGCACACAGAGCCGTTTTTTGGTCAACTATACGTCTCAATTCACGAAGAGCGTAGATGAATCTGTTTATTTTTTTTTCAATTTTAGTTATTTGAGGCTTCCATGACAGCTGTTGATCGAGTGTTATCCCTAAAAAATTAAGAGTGCTAGACTCTTTAATGTTATGTCCATTAATTGATATGTTCAGATTGGCTTTGGCCGATACTTTGTTTCTGTTGAAAAATTGCATGAAAGTAGTTTTTTCAATGTTTGCACATAGGTTATTTTCATCTAGCCAGTTGATAACCTCTTTGATCGTATTGTTAATATCCAGTTCATAGTCAAACGATTTCTTATTCTCAACCAAAGAATCATGTTCTCTGAATTATGATGGAAATAAATAAACTGGAATGGAATCAACTTGACAGTTATCGATGAGACTATCTAATGTTGTCTAGCTTTGGAATTCAAACAGAGTGAACAATAAATCGTTGTTATTTATTTATGCAACGCTTTTTTCACGCAGTTCAATGTTACTTTAGTTACGAGTATTTGGGAGTATATTTTGTCTATAATGTATTCATATTAAGTTCACATTTCAATTTAGTACGCAGTTCAATACGCAGTAGTTTTCCGGCATTTTCCGCTAGCAGCCGAGAACGTTATTATTATAACACGTTCAGTTTATTATATACAGATGCATAGAAGTCATTTTTATTTTTTCTTCGGTTACGTTTCTCATGAAATAAATTTTATTTACTGGAATTTACTGTTTTAACCTCAGCCCGAAGGAACAGTTTCTTTTAGCGAGTTGAAAGATTAAATTTACGAACCATCAAACAATACGGATTGCTGAGAATAAATTGCGTTCTTAATATGTGATGTAGATAATTGGCATACTTATCCCGAAATAAGTCCCGTATAACGTCGACTTTAATGCTTTGAGTCTGTCGTTTTAAATTTTTGGCAACATTGTATGAGCTTAGCTTGCATCTTTGCAAGCTTGAGCTTAGTATTGTGAATACTGTTTATTGCTTTAGTTTCTCGCTCTACTATGCCACCGCTGACTTTTTTTTATTCGTTTGTGAAATTGACTCTTCTCTTTTCTAAATAATATATAAAATTCTGACGTTAATGACTGACTGACAATCAACGAAGTGTTTCGTGAGTTCGACGATGAAGCCAGTGATAGCTCTGAACCGGTTGATGTGGAAGGGTCTACCGCAGATGCGCAGGATTATATTGAAGTGAAAAATGATTATCAGCAACCAGGTACTTTCCTAAGTTACATACTAATAAACAATACTGAAACTACCATGGTTATTAACACTATTTTTATGAGCAACGGGATATTTACCATATAACCCGGGATCATGGTGCATGCAACTGTGCCGAAATAACGGGAGTCAAAACTCAAAAAATTAAATCATGGTAATATCCCGTTGTTCATAAACACACTATTGAGTTATTTAGTCAGGCTTTGCATGTAGGTAATTTGTAATAGGGAATTAGGTCTTCTTCCTGCCCGTATCATCCTTGTTCGGCATTACAAACGTGTCTATTTACAAACGTGTATATCACTCTATCATCTTCAGTACTCGCTGGCTAGATCAACGCGCGGATGACTTCTAAATCTGACAATGGGCCGAAAAATGCAAATAATTCGCTTAAAATAAGTACGGAAAACATATTAATAATAGTTTTAGACAAACCTTTCATGCCATTACATATCTCATGAATTTAACTATTTTAACCGATCAAAAACGTATAGATAATAATTTATTATATTGCGGAGAACGTTAGCAAAAAATGTGATAAATTTTATAGATTTTGGAAGATTGTTATGTAGTTAGTTATAATTTATATATTTTTTTAAGCATTTTTATACTTTGTAATGTAGTTTATTATTTTGCTGTTATTCCATTTTATTGACTCCATTTAATGTGACTGTTTTTATGGTTTTTTTGTTTTTTAAGCCGATAAACTAAGTACCTAATTTGACATAGGTACCGACTCGACTTTTTTTATCATAAATTATGTACCTACTTACTAAAAATGTTGACATTTACTTTGAGTCATTGGTTCCAAACCCATTCAAATCAATAAATTAAATTAGATTTTATTAAATCATCTTGCTTTTTCAAACACTTCGGCATTTAATTTCGAGTTTGCATCTTGCTAATGGGCTATTTGCTCAGGCACAATCTAGTGGCCAGAATCATCCATCAACAACATTCTCTTCAATCTTAGACAATTGATATAAGTGGTCTAAGGCCCGTATTCCGAATCAGTGCTTAGGTCTGAGTCGAGCCTCAAGCACAGATTTTTGACACTTTTCAATGGAGAACTGTCATAAAATCTATGCTTGAGGCTCGACTCAGACTCAAGCGCTGTTTCGGAATACGGGCCTAAGACTTCAATACGATGCTGTGGAGTCCGAGGTGCCGTACTAACAGTACATCCGGTGCCAGTTCTTGAAAATGGTTGTGAATTGCTCTATTTGGATCACTCTATCATTACGGATAGGACTCATCATCTTTGGTGCCCTTATCCCACGCTGCATGGGGTCGGCACAACAGGTTTTCTTCTTCCACTCACCTCCAGGTCAAGATTCAAGATTCAATAAGCGTTTATTCAATACGATACAAGAATCACTTTGAAACGTCTTAAAGCTAGGTGAGTCTATGTGCCAGTTCCACGCGACCAAGCCTAGAAGAACAGGCAACAAACTACGGCTCGGTTCCTACCGTTTTTTTATATGATCCGTTTACAAATCAAAAATAGTCTAAAATAATAACAGTGAAGTTCCAGTGTGGTGCCACTTCACTTAGTCAGACGTATGCAATGCAATAATACAAAAGCAAAAGTTTCAAAGACAGCACACGCTACGCTTCAAAGTTATAATAAAGTATCTAGGTAGGTACTATAAAAATAAGATACGAAATAGTAGGTACAGACATTGCAAATTGACATGCTAGCTTTCTATGGGTAGAGTGACCGGGACATCGGGCCACGCAGTTTTATCATTCATAAAGCTATATAACAACGTCACCCATGTTGGCCCTACTTATAGATTATCTCAATTAAACCTTACGCACTATCTCTACTTAATACACACACACCATTAAATTACGTCATCATCATACTTCATCATACTACCACTGTTAATAACTTAATATTCCCCCATACACTTAACACATATATTTGTACATATATGTATATTAAATATGTATAATTGTTGATGGTTTACAGTAATGGTATTGTATATTATATTAGTTTTTTGATGGTTCGTTATATTTTACGTTTTTAATTTGTTCATTGTGTTAGGAGTTACATATGGCTTTACGGTAAATTACTCAGTTTTATTTATAAAGTTTTGACTAGAAATCTGCTTCTTCTTTTTTCGTGAAAATAAGATCGGCCAAAAAAAATATTATTGTCATTCAACTTCAATCAACTAAATAAAGCACAAGCAAAGCAAAAAGCAAACCAAATCGATCAATTCTAGGATTTACAGGCAAATTATGTTTATGCTAATTATTTAAAAATATCATGAAAATATATGGGTACAAAATCAGCAGACCAATCTTTTGAGAAGTTACTGAAAAGTGAACTCGTTTTCTCTGAACATGTCGGAGCCAACAGACCTCAAGGAGGACTTGGACAAAAACTTGGAAGATTTTGAAATTCAGGAAGTACTCCGAAATGGAACGGATCTACGAGAGTATGCTTTGCAAATTGACAAAAATATAAAAGACGCTGAAAAAAGTTCTGTTGCCGATTATCTAAAGGAAAGTGAGAATATAGGTTCTCTTCACAACCAGATTGAGGAGTGTGATGGAATCCTTGAAAAAATGGAAAGCATGCTGATGGTCTTTCAGGTAGGAACTCTATGGACCAACCTTCTTATAATGTTGCTATCACGAGTTTTTAGGCACCCATAGTGTACCTGCATCATAATAACTTGTTTTATGAAACCCCGACTGAGTTTTTTCTTTCAATGTTATTATTCTATTTCTGATGGTTAGATTAGCATAATTTCAAATGAAACAAGCTTATTTGAGCAATAAATTTTATATTTTCAGAATGACCTAGGCAGCATCAGTAATGAAATCATAAGTTTGCAGAAGCGCTCTGTAAGTATGTCTGTGCAGTTATCTAACAGACAAGTTCTAAAAGGACCTTTGTCATCCTTCATAGAAGATATGGCTGTCTCTGAAACTATTATTTTGTGAGTATTTTCATCTTAAAAGTACAGTTGTAGGCAATAAATATTGCAAATCAGCTTGTCTGCTTTCATAGAGGGCTGTCTCGTTCTGATGCATACTAAGCTCTATGAAGCCAAAATTGGCTAGATAGTTTTGCGGATTGTCTTCAATATTTATTTATATATATACTAGCGGCTGCCCGCGGCTTTGCTTGCCCCGTAACCGTTCCCGTTGAAAAAAAAACAAAAAAAAAATCTTTTAAACCTTCTCTGGACCTCCACAAATCATTCAAGACTGATTCAAGACACAAAATCAGCCAAATCGGTCCAGGCGTTATCGAGTTTTAGCGAGACTAATGAACAGCAATTCATTTTTATATATTAAGAAGAAGAAGATGACAATGCTATTCAGTTTCGTGACCACAACTAACGGTGAACGTTTTATAGGAAACTGAAGTCATACAGAAACTTTCATCGGCTAACCCTTGTCTTGATATTTGACTTCGGAAGGGTAAAATCACAGAAAACTGCAAAAAGGTTATCTTATTTGATTTGCACTGATTTGCTCGACCTTTTGCCTGTCTTGTTTATCGCAGTTTGATTGAATTTATTTATGAATGCCATTTTTTAGAAGCAACGACCGATGCAGTTATATTATAATGTAGCGAATATTTAAATATTAATGATAGATAGATAGATTAATGTGTATTTGCAAGGAGCAGTACTCCTACTGGGAACCAATCGTACCTGACGTGGACACGTCACCGTCTCGCAATCGCTATTCATGCTTCTTGAAGAATCCGCTAGGGGCTACGTTTTTTCCGTAGCCTTTAATAGTCCCACTGCTGGACAAAGACCTCAACAAAAGGGATCCAGTTCTCCCTGTACTTTTTATACTCTTAATTCAAGTGCGGTTTTCGAATATTTGAACCGTGCTTCAAAATAAAGGCCTCCCCAAAAGATTTATAATTCTCTCAGTACTTTATTATTCCTAGTTTATAATATTGAATTAAAAACTTTTTCTAATATTATTTTTTGTTTGTTTACAGGTAAGTGACAAATCTTAACGATTTCAAATTCGTCTGGTTGTTATCAGCGTGTCTCAGTGCGGCTTTAGGTAATTAATTATAACTAAGTATGATGAATTATGAGATGGTGACTGTGCAGTTAGCAAAAACTTGGAGGGATTGTTTACACCAGATGCAGAGACGAAAAACACTCTTGAAACATCACTTACCTCACTTTGACTGAATCATGGTAAATATCATCATCATCAGCTTGAGAAGTCCAACGCTGGAGAAAGGTCTACACATTTCCAGGAAGAACGATTCTAGAGCCAAAACTCCGTCGTCGGGTACAGATAGAATTTTTACATTATAATACTCGTATATTCAAGTCTATCTTTCATACTGACAGTATTTAGAAGGTACAACTCATGAATTACAGACGGGTAACAACAACCGTATTTTAGTCAAAGAATATATTAATACAGATTAGATTATTACAGTTTTCAGAGCGTTAAATGGCGGCGAGCACGAGAATCTAACATTCAGCAAATTGGCGCCTAATGGCTCGTCGCTTGCGAATGCGTCTGTTATTCACTTATAACTCGTAAGCACACAAATTAGTAGTTACAACCATCAATGATTTATGTGAATCGGTGCATATAGCTGTGTCAATTGGCCCTTACCTTTCTATTTGCGAGCGAACATTACGCGTTTCGTCTAAGGTCATTCTTAGCGTATCTACTAACCTACTCAAAACATTTTCGTCAGTCTGAAGATATCCATTACTAGAGTAGTCCACGATTCATTTACAGGAAGAACGATTTTGGGCTTTTCCATTCAACCACTTCCCGCCGGCGTTCCTATGATCTACTAATCTAATAGTAGGCCGTAGGTTCTTCCTGCAAATGTAGTAAACTAGGTACTCAGGTTCTACTACTTTTATAAATTTTATGATTAGACCTTGAGTAGTGAAACTACTCCTACTCAGTATTTTTGTTTTTTAATTCTTTCTCAAAAATCCTTTTCACCCCACCAGCTCTGAAAGTGTGTTTTTGCTGTTTATTTTCTGACTGGAAAAGCCGTTTTTATCCGCTAGAGGATAAAGTAAATTTGAATTTAGAATATTGTGTTCAATAAGTTTGTGAATACACAACCTATTTACTTCTACCTCCAAAATTGGGCATTATACATAATGACCGGACATTATGTATAATGCCCAATAGGAGAGGTCAATTTGATAATAACTATTCAAATAATCAAATTGGCCGGGCATTATACATATTTGTCCATCACCTTTTGGGCAGAGTAATACGAACATATTTAATTACTATTTTTTTATTGTTATTGACTAGCTCCGCTCATGGACGACCTCGCGCTTCTGGCTGAGCTATTACAGAGCCAAACACGGGGCACCCCGACTGGAGTTGGTTAGGTTGTTAGGTTTTTTTTTATATCCTTTAAGGAAATCAAACACGGGGCACCCCGACTTGAGTAGGGTAGGTCGTTAGGTTTTTTTATATCTTTGGGAGACAAACACGGGGCACCCCGACTTGAGTAGGTTAGGTTGTTAGGTTTTTTTTTATGCCCTTGGGAAATGGAGTTTAACGAAAGCTTTCCTACTGTTGCTATCAAAAAGAGGGGCTTTCTACGTCTTTTAAAATAAGATTCTAGTGGATTTCTGGTTCTGATAAAAATATTCCGAAAGTTACAACAGCAATGTTCAAGCATTACAAGGACCTGTGCGATGTGGTGTCACTGCTTGTGTACTGTCCCTTTGAGAAATCCTACCTCCTCACTAAGGAGGCCAATGGAGAGTTCTGGATACCCTCGATTAAAGCCGAAAAAAACTGTTGGAAAATGACTGCTCATAAAATAAATTTTGAGGTAAGTGCATATAATTGAAAAAGTATTTACCTGGCTAGGAATGTACTATACCTACTATTAAAAAATAATCTCACTAGATCCACTATGGATCTGGACAATGGATCTTCTGAGATTGAATGGAAAGGACACGTTAATCCATCTCGGTTGTCCCGTACACAGAGGTCCCGTATTAACACCTCTCACGCACTATATTTGACTGCTCAGTATAGTAGGTCCATACCATGAACAAAGAGGCCCACCACCAAAGAGTATAGTTATGGCCCACCACCAGTGGGTGTCGTCGTCTCTTCTCATGTGTATTGTGAAGTTAAATAGAAAAAAATCCGGAGAGCGATTTTTTTTAAACGTCCTGGGGGATATTTGAAAGTATAGCTCTCTATTTTCTAACTAATCCCGGTGAAGGAATCGCCGCCATCTTGTTTTAAAGTTATTTTTTTTCGTTTTTCTGAAATAATTCGTTAATTTTAAACTTTTGGGAAAATTAAGCTATTGGTTTTGCAATAAATAAATAACATTCTAGACGCATTATAACCACGCAAAGAATTGCAAAAAAAAACATACCTTCGGTGTTCGCGCTGGGTCGATGTGCTAGCACAGAGGTTGACAATTTGGACCTTTCAGATAAAAAAATACTTTTTCTAATCGGCTCATAAATAACGAGATTATGCGATAACAAACATTTAAAACAAAACGCTAGACTGATTTTGATACAAAAATATAGGATCAATCTGAAAGTATAACCTGTTAGATAAAAAAATCAAATCGGCTCCTATATGACGAACTAAAGCGATAACAATAATCTAAAAAAAAATAAACCTCAGCCTCTGAATTGAGAACCTCGCACAAGATGCCCACAATTTAATTGAATAGTTGTACTTTATTCACAAGATCATTTCAAAAATGGAATATCAAGAATCTGGATTTAAAAATATTATTAAAATCTTTCATATTCAGTAGCCGACATTTCTTTAGGACTTGAATTCCTACGTGAGCAGTATTTTTACATCGTGTATTAATACAATAAACATAATATAATTTGTATGTTTACTTACATAGTAGCGTATTAGGTATCGCACGAGAAGGCTTGCTTCATATACCTAAAATACCGCTATACATGATGAAATCCATGGTTATGTAATGTCAGAAGGCACAGGACATAATACCGTTGGAAATGTTTTCCAGTCACCTAGTAGCTTTGAAAAGAGAAAAATCTGTTAAAAAACAAAGTGCTGTCGTTGGTTGTGTTATTCATGGAAATAAACTGAAAATTTTAAAGCTTTTGGTACAGTTTATTTACCTACTTCAGATAGAAAAAGAGGAGGTTCTCAATTCAGTTGTGTTTTGTTATTTTTTATTGTTTGTTATTTTGACTGGTCGATACGAGTGCAATTTTAATGAACGTAGTGATATTTACCATGTTTTCGTTTTGGGAGTTTTATCATGGCGCATGCATCGGGAATCAAAACTAATTAAATTGTTATATCGATACGAGTAGCTCCGTCGTATGAGTTATCCCATATTTTCCAAAGAAGATTTGGCGTAGTCGGCAAATCTTTTCTCATTGTCTCCAAACCAGTCCATGATTGCCGTGAGGGAAGCCCACGAGTCATCGATGTCGTTCCAGTTACGCCATAGGTTACAGTTCTCGGCTATTAATGCATAGTCAGGCTGTAAATTAAGCATTTTTGGTATTCATTCATGAGATGTTTCATGAAGCTATAGAGCCTGCGCTAGGTCTGGTAGGTACACCAATCATAAATACAACTTAGCAATAATATGGTATTCGGTTTAAATTGTTATTTTTCTTTAATTTTACTTCGTTTACTTGCACATAGAGATTTTCTTGACCAACGAGAGCAACACAACGTACCTACCAAAAACATGGCGGACGACATGACATGGACACAGGGTTGGGCAGTATTTGAATAACTTGTAATTTAAATACGTAATTGAAATACAAAAATGTATTTGTATTTCAACTAAAATGTGTAATTCATATAACAAACACCTGACGCTGAGGTATTTTCTCGCTGAGGCTTCAAAATAAATTTTAACATTAAAATACATTTAACCTTCATTTAGCGTGATCCTTCATAGCACTTGTAAAATTTGTTAATTTAGTAATTTGTGGTAATCTTCATTATTTAACCGCATTTTTCTTACAATTTAACATAGATCTAGCGCATTATCTTTTAGCGAAATTTTAGAAGCTGTCAGTTACAAAAAATATTCAAATAAAGAGTATTTTACCTTTATGTTTTTAGGTTCTAGATACGCTGGCCAGCTACACGAGTAGACAATGGGCCGACCAGTTTTGTTTAACATTTTGCCAAAAGCCGGGTATCCTGAAAATTAGAGTAATGGCCCATCTGATGTCAAGCGGAACCATCGCCTTTACAAAGCATTGCCTCGTAGGTCACACACGTCAGCAACGTGCCTTTCGATACACATACAGATGTTCAGCCTCACGTGCTAGTAATTTCACCGGCATCTACACCCAAATCAAGCTAAGTTGAAAAGTATAACACGTCCCAGTGCCTGAGTTTGAAATCAGACACTGCGTCCGGTTATTGAATTGGACACTTACAAAACTGAACGTAATATTACCTCCTGAGTGTGTTCCTAAGGAAGTTGGAAGCGGATCCCTCGGCAGGTCGCCTTAGCATGCCAGAGTCGACCAAAGCGCGGCGTGCACTCTTAAGCGCGGCGGCAAGGCGTGACCGCTCGGACGCTGGCGCGGCGCGACGCGGTGGTTCATCTGCAAGACCATTCGCAAGCACGGGACTGTACGCCGCCATTAGCCAGGCGGCCTCGTTCTTCTGAGGGGACTCTAGGACTATGCATCTGTAACAAAACGTATATGAAAACCTCAGTATTCAGTATATTTATTGCCTTAGTAGCTAACCTGACAGACATTGTCCTGTCTTATCTTGAAATCTGTAGCGTCTTGAAATAAAAAAACTAATTTAAACAAACTTATCTTTGACAAGGAATGATTGCAACAGAACTGAATGTTGACGTAATAAAACATTAACAAAACAAATAAAACATGAGATAGCGAATAGGAACTTTGCTTTGTAAAACTTAGCATGGCAATACCTAGATAGATAGTGGTCAAAAAATTATGGCAACAAGACATGATTGTGATCGCTGTTCCTTGTTAGCATCATTTAATTGTTAGTATTAGACTTTTGATTACGGAACAGCTACGGAGGCCTATGTCCAGAAGGTATTTTAGAATAGTCTTCCGCAAAGTCGCGCCTGAAGCAATTAACGATAAATTAGGTAATTTATTATGGTAAGCGTTTATTAAAAAAAAATATCGTATACAACTCGATTTTTTGATGAACTTAGGAACTTGCTTAGTGTATCTATTATTTGGTCAAATGCTTGTGTTATTTAGTATATAATAGTTTTTTTACTTTTTTTTTTGTGCTGGCGCCGGAAAATTGATTATTTTGCCAAGTCCGATTTGTTTATCAGAGTAACTTCACTTACTATTTGGAAGAAAAAAAAAACAATAAAGTTGCTAATTGCGTAGCCCAACGTAAAGCACGAAGCGCGCGTGCACCGTTTTCAGTCAAAAACAACGCTAGGCCACGACTTGGATAGAGTGTTGCCGTGGTTCCGCCGACCGCTGCATCGTCTATGCGCCTGCGGAACCATAGAGACGACCATTGCGGCTTTATTTTTGACTACATTCAATAAACCACTGCGCCTGGTCTACTCTCCATTTAGTATTCTTCAACACGGACAAATTTAGTCAATATTAGATTAGCTGACAGAATCCCTGCCTTCTGACGCGCTCCGCTTCCGCCTTTGTCTCAGGCCTTGAGTTCAATTCCTTCCGAGAAATAATATTTACGTGATGAACACAGATGTTGGTAAAATACCTATAGCTATCTGGATTCCATCGTACAAGTTCTGCTTAGTTTAGGGCTTGCTAGTGCTGTGTGGATTGTCCACAATATGTATTGGTTTATTAATAATGCTTTGCTTTGTTCTGTGTTTCCTGTCTCCTTGTCTACGATTGAGTGGTAGCTGATTAGTGATGGGAAACGACTCGAAATGCAAACCATTTGAGAAAAAGCAGCCAAGTGCGAGTCGGACTCGCCCAAGAAGGGTTCCCTAGCACGACGAACTACAAAAACCTTTATATTATGTTACTTGATGTAACATAATAAGGTTCTTGTAGTTCGTCAAAAGGTAAATTGCGGTTTACGGTTTATGACGTATAAAAAAAAACTACTGACTAGATCTCGTTCAAACCAAATATCGTTGAAAGTTTACATAGTAATGTACAACATATATTTTTTTTAGTATTATCAATCTCTTACTTTAGAAGTTAGAGGGGGGGGGACCAACTTTTTTCCACTTTGGAAGTGTCTCTCGCGCAAACTATTCAGTTTGGAAAAAAACGATATTAGAAACCTCAACATCATTTTTGAAGACCTATTCATAGATACGCCACACGTATGGGTTTGATGAAAAAAAAATTTTGATTTTCAGTTTCAAGTATGGGGACCCCCGAAATTTATAGTTTTTTTTTTATTTTTATGTAAAAATCTTAATGCGGTTCACAGAATACATCTACTCGCCAAGTTTCATCAGTCTAGCTCTTACGGTTTCGGAGAAAAAACGCTGTGACATACGGACGGACAGACAGACAGACATGACTCTAATTCCACCGGTGCACACCCTAATAATCGGAACATTCACAGAAATAGATTCATTTCATCCTAATTAGTGCATGGTAGCTTTACATGCCCTTTCAGTTTTAGGGAGTGGTAATTTTACACCCTATAAATACTTTTTATATCGATGGCCCATTTAATTAAGTTTCCTTCCTGTTCCTACTGAGCTTATTCACGTGGAATTTGCACCTCTACTCGCCTAGCTTATGAGATATTTTAAAATTATTCTTGTGATTTTCAAAATTCACAAATAATTAAATAATTAAAAGTAACATCCATTCCATGCTATTTCTCGTGCTGGACTTTTCAGGCTGTAAAAGGCTGCTCCTTTATAGTAGGCATAACTAAGCATCGATAATCCCGGGACTGAAGCGACCTGTAATTTGGGGTAGGTATGTAATGAAAGTAGACCCTCGCGATGAACATCAACACGACATAAATACCTATAGTAGTAGACTACATTTAGATAACTAGGTCAATAAAATGGTCATCAAAAACCGAAATAGCCTATCCCAAAGGCCACTTCACACTTCCCCAATTAATTCAGGACACCGTAATTGTAGAATTTCTACTGACTACATTCTTTTATATAAATCAGATGTAAGTACTAATACTAACATTTCACTTTACATACTTTTCTCGAATCTAAGTAGTGAATATTTATGCATAGTTGGAGGTAAAATCATCGAAATTGTACTCATTATAGTTTCAATCATGCATTGTATAAATTGTAAGATTTTTTCTGTCATGGTTTTAAAGTATCTTGTGGCTAAGATTCCAAGCCTTACATTAATAAACTAACCAAAAAAATATCCTCCTCAATGATAAAAAATATTAGGCATGGAAAGTTATTGCTACTTTTGTTTAATTGGAACGCCGTTATTATTATTTTTTTATAACTGTTATTTATTCGTGATAATTAATTTTCGTTATTGTTCATGAACACTCAAACCAAAGCCTTATCTCCCTAAGGATAAGATTCAATCTTACTTGAATTTATTTATCACCCACTTGTGGTTTATCCAAGTAAAAACTTCAGGCGAATCTAAGCCTAACAGCTTTGAGAATAAGATTCAATTAAGTATTTTATTCCATGCCTAATAATTATTGATGACAATAGTATAGAAAAACTGGGAATAGTCTAATACAGTTATATTTTGCATTCCATTCTCGTGTGACTATTGGATAATTGATTTTATAATTAAGTACATTTTATTTAATTGTAGTATTCATTCATGTCTATTTTCTCTCAATTCATCTATATATTTCCTATGGCATATCATGGCAAATATATCCATTCACATTCTTCATACATGAAATTAGTTTCTCCTCAGGACATAATCATACTGTGTTTACCTATTGTTTCTCAAATCTTTCTGTTACTAATGCTACTTTCAAATGCCCCCGGATATACTCAATTCATACTTATTCTACATAACATGTAGAAGTTGTGGCTTAGCCATCCAGTTTTGCAATTATGTTTTAGAAAAAGCCAACATAAATTATGATTATTGTACTATTTTTTATTTTATTAATGCAATAAAAAACTATGAAAGAAAAAACATATATAATTGTTTGTCTACAAATAAAAATGAAGGTTTTATATAGTTTTATTTATGCATACGCACACACATTTGAAATTATTAATAATATTTCAACTATTTACAATAATTCCATCGAGACTTCAACTTTCATCTATTGAAGACTGGAGCAACCGACAGTGATTTATGTTTCGGCTGCCAGCAGGAATAAAGAACTGTGTAGCATGTGAAAGGATACTAATTTAATGGCGTGGTAGTTGAGAAAAATAAGCTTAACTTCATAAAATCAAATTATAATTCCTTATTAGAAAAACAACCCCATTGCCGGCATCAGAGCGGCATGACCCCATGACAGATACCGTCCGTCCACAGACAAGATAAATGCGTAAACATCGAGAATAAAGCTTGGAGGAAGGATCAGTATAGCGACTATCAAGTGAGAGCACACGAAACAGAAAAGAGATAGACTATACATTCTATCGCAAGCTTTCACTCGGCCAAACTGACTACACTATGGCGACCTCGCCTATTACAGAAAGAATAATAACATTACATACTAATTAATAATTTTAGAACCATACCTACTGATAAAGATCACAATATAAAAGTAGATATTATTTTAAGAGCCTATTCATTCCAACTGCCCGATAACAACTTAATTATAAATAGGCATAATAACTAAAATAAGTTTATAGGTTTACCGACATAACTGTTCTAAGCTTCGTCTCTCTTTCTCTTTAGCATTGTATCACTTAATCTAACAAATTACACCGTTGTATGCCAACGGATCACTTTACGTCATTGAAATCCGACGGATCACTTTAATATCGTTGCGTCCAACGAGTCCCTTTTAGCTATCTCTGTCGCGTCCAACAGATCATTTAGTCTTAAACTAACAACTAACACCGTTGTAATCCAACGGATCACTTTATTTGTTGTATGTAATACAACGCATCACTCTATTACCGTCGCGTCCAACGGATCACTTTGCCATCTCTGTTGCGTCCAACAGATCATTTAGCCTTAGGTAACTAACAACTTACACCGTTGCAATTCAACGGATCACTTTATTACTGTCGCGTCCAACAGGTCACTTTACTATCTCTGTCGCGTCCAACAGATCATTTAGCCTTAGATAACTAACAACTTACACCGTTGCAATCCAACGGATCACTTTATTACTGTCGCGTCCAACAGGTCACTTTACTATCTCTGTCGCGTCCAACAGATCATTTAGCCTTAGATAACTAACAACTTACACCGTTGCAATCCAACGGATCACTTTAATGCTGTTGCATGCAACAGGTCACTTTAAAATAATCTCTTTGAAATAATCACATTTTAATATCTCTATTAATAATTTGTTAAATTCAACAGTTCTCTTAATATAGTATCTCTCTCTCTCTCAAATAATTATCTCTATTATTAATTTGTTAAATTCAACAGTTCTCTTATTATAGTATCTCTCTCTCTCAAGTAATTATAAACCAAATTAACTTTACATTTTACAAAATAAATATTTTCTTATAACTTAAGTATCTTATTTTAAATCACACCTAGTTGTAGGTACATGAAACCGCTTCGAGATCGCTTAGTCAGAAATCACTCATAAGGCACATTTTAGTCTCCAATGCAATATAATGTAAATCATATTGTTAATTATGTCACCTGTTAGGTATCTCTCTTATTATGAAATTCTCATATTTTAAACTTAATTCACTCATGACACATGACTTTTTTTTTTTTTTTTTTTGTAACCCCAATTGCATCTTATGTCTCATTATGAAGAATCTGATGGTTGGCTACGGCAGTCTTTAACAAGGTGCCCCCACATATTGCATCCGCTACACTTCTGCGCAGGTTTGGAGCATTTCAAACTAATATGACCTATGTCCCCACAATTAAAACATTTAATTTGTTTTTGAAAGCCCCCTACAGTTACCCGTTCGGCTCTTGCAGACACTGTGCTGGATGACAGTGCCAAAGACTGTGGTTGCTCAATTACCTGAGTAACAGCAATTTGTCTCAAATATGCAAATAATTGTTCAGGATCTGAAAATTTACCAGCACATGCTCCCATTCTAACAAATTTATCTTCAATTCCCTGTACCAGGCAACCAACCGCTTTGGATCCAGTTATCTCACATTTGTTTAATAAAGCTATTTTATCATAATAATACACATCTAATGGTTGACCAATTTTGCAACGAACATTCAACATTTTGGTCAGTAGGTCCCCATAATTTTCATTTGAAGGAAATGCTAACTGTAATTTACTCTTCCATTCATCCCAGCTAAACATTAAGGATGGTAAACCTTGATACCAACGTTTTGCTAAGCCAGAAAGTTTTGGCAAAGCAAAGTGACAAATCTGTGTCTCATTCCAATTATAAATTTTGCTACATTCATTTACTTTGTGAATCCATATTTCAATGCTTTGGGTACTATCACTAGGGTCAAACTCAGGCACAACATTATTCATCATGTTTGGGTATATAGGAAAACAAGGAACACTAGCCAAAGAAAGACTAGCTTCATATGGTGCGGTACCAGCACTACTGTTTTGGGTAGCACTTCTGCTGGTTTGAGAAACACTATCATTTCCCTGTATAATCGCATCTTGAGGCAACAAAGGAGTCATTGCAGCCGTATCACTTTTTGTATTTTTCTTGCAACACTCTCGAGAGCTTGTGTGCTTGGTATTCCTAATGCGACTATGATGCCTCGATTCATGGTCATTCTTTCTATAATTATTTTTAGAACTATTCGTGACACTAGAAATAGAACTATCTCTATCACGTCTAGACCTAGAACGTTTTCGTGACTTTCGTTTTGAACCCATTATTCTTCAAAACAATATATTATCAACTTAAAGAATTTTAAGTTTAACTAAAATTGGTTACTTAATATGCCTGAAAAATACATTCACTTTAACATAAATTTTTGTCTCAAAATTCAAATGACTTGGAGCACTCTCTTCTCTCTAATCTACAAGTAAATCAAAATAATGAGCGGCACTAATTTTGGTTACAAACTTGTTAGCTCAGAAAACTAAAATTATAATTTAATTTTCAATTATTTGCCCAACTAAAGACTAGTCAGATCAGTACCTGCCTACTTATAACTTATATACCAGATGCTTAAATTGTTTAAATTTAGAACAAACACAAATAGAAAAAGATAACGTACTGAGTAAACAATTTGTGGCCCAGCGGCCCAGTCCAATATTAAATGTTTGTAATTGCTAATAAATTCTGTTTTGTTTTAAAATATTTAACAAAAAGACCTGTCTTACTATATCTATAATATTCTAATTATAGTTGTTGACTTTTGTATTCTATAAAGCAGAATTAAATTAAATCTTTCCGTTACTACATTTCCAACCAGTTATTTTGTTGAACTTATATTATAGTTCTTGATATATATAACACTTCACTTGATTGGACACACTTTTTAGATATAAATACTTTCTCTGAGTTATTTAGGTAATTAGGATAAGAATAAGCATATAATATGATATGCTTAAGCACTGAACCAACAAACCAAAGTAAAATGTTTTGGTCAAAAGTTGTTTTCAAACACGTTGTTATTATGCACACACAACAAGTACAGAGAGGCAACACCGAGTTTTTATTGTTTTCGCACTATTTCCCAGTTATAGTCTCAATCACAGTAGATAACGTAGCTAAAATTTTCTCAAGATTGTTCGAAGGCACTGACCTCTGGGTTCCGTACACCCCGCTTCTGATTGAAAGGATACTAATTTAATGGCGTGGTAGTTGAGAAAAATAAGCTTAACTTCATAAAATCAAATTATAATTCCTTATTAGAAAAACAACCCCATTGCCGGCATCAGAGCGGCATGACCCCATGACAGATACCGTCCGTCCACAGACAAGATAAATGCGTAAACATCGAGAATAAAGCTTGGAGGAAGGATCAGTATAGCGACTATCAAGTGAGAGCACACGAAACAGAAAAGAGATAGACTATACATTCTATCGCAAGCTTTCACATGTAGGTAGTTCTGCATTGTTTTGCAACAGAAGAAGGGAGGTTCAAGACAAGCTCAGGGAACTGACTGAGTCCTGTCTTTCCACATCCACATTTGTATCATCCTGCGGTCAACTTGATGATTGCTATCACCTTTGGTATTTTAAGGAGTTGGGCTGGCTGGGTTATGGTTTGGCAGGTAACTTCTATAATATAGTTGATAGCAAAATAATATCTGTAACAAATAAAACAGAACAATTTAAAATTAAAAAATTATCATTGATTGGACTTCTGATTACGTAAGGATTTATTAAGGGCATTAAATTTACAATAATATAGGCTTACGTTTGACCGCAATCTCACCTGTTTTTAAGTGTCGCGGTCTACGTTGTAGCACGCTTACCAAGAAAATACCTACTTATTCAGTCTTGTCTTGAAAACATCAAATTTATAATTGTTCAGAAAGATAACCCGCAGGAAGAAATTCCACTCCTTGGCTGTCCGCAACATAAAAGTTGAAGCAAAGGGCTTGATGCGGATAGTTAGAACATCAACCAGGTATGGATGTCGCATTGTCGTGGGTTGATTTATGGTTATCTTTGTCTTTGATATGTTGTCTCATCATTTCTCCATACAAAAGAGAACAAATTGTTCAAACTGTACCCCTTGTCTGAGTTTAGCTCGATCAGTTTGAAGACTTCATTTCGCCAACGTGTCACTCTCTTTTATATGGAGAAATGATGAGACAACAACACGTCGAAACAAGTTTCTACTTAAATACATTGTAACAAAAATTTGTTGTCTCATCTTTTATCTATAACAAACAACATTTCGTAGACGAAATGTGGCAGTTTTACTATAAATTAAGTGGTACAGGCCCTTCTAATCGAGTAAAACCACGAACTGCCTTTCTGATCGTATAAAACTCAGAATAAAGGTGTAAACCCACTATCCCGTACCATAACCGTGCTAGGAACGTCACGGCCAAAAAAATAATTTTTGTATTGTAATGTATAAACACTTGCCCACTAGATCGTTCCGTCACCGACCGACACCGTCGCGTGCCATGCACGGACCGTCAACAGTTTTTTTTTTTATGTAACTAGCTGATAGAACAAGCACATGGCCCACCTGATGTTAAGTGGTAACCATCGCCTATAACAAAGCCATGCCTCGTATTCGTCAACTATTTGTCGGAGGGAAACGGGTTCAGAACACTGTCGACCCGCTTCAGTGGGCGAAGTACAGCGTACCTGATTGCTTTCCGTGCCCGACACGTTCCTAGCACGGTCATGGTATGCTACGGGATAGTGGGTAGAGACCTTAAGGGTGAAAATCTGCTTAAATTAGTAATCATTTTGGTATTACGAGACTCTCTAACACAGGTATTTCCATACTTAAAAGAGAGTCTCAAACCCAAGAAATGTACCATAGATTAAGTTTACTGAAATAAATTATTTGTATTTGTATTACACTTGTATGAAAACTCGCCCTCCGCCGGCCCCTTAACGCTACATAAATCATCTATAATAGATGCAAAGGCCTGTCACTTACGATAAATTGCAACCTTGTTATTTTATATTAAGAAAACTGTCTAGATATTATTATGCACATACGTGCACAATTAAAGCCCGTCTCACACGTATCCATAATAATTATATTGTAGCAAGGCGATATATTTTCTAAACAAATAATCGAGTGACCGCACACGCAGTTATAATTTACACCACTATTTTGTAATTACCAAAAAAAAAATGCCGATAGTGGCTGCTGATACTGAACACATCTACGAAAAAAAAAATTAAGTCATTAAAAAAATATCTTTCATTAACCACAATTTTTTTGTGTTGCAACGCATAAAAAATAGATTCTACTATTTATAGGAGGTAAATAATTTGTACGTACGTGAGCAATGATGCGTTTGAGGTAAGATTTTTTATTTATCTTGTAAAAGGAAATAATATCATGTTTACAATGGAAATAGAGAAACTATGATGTCGAATAGCAGACAATACACATAATATGTTTAGTCCTCATGCTTAGTTCCATCTAAACGTTTTCTTTGAAAACTAAAGAAACTGTCTATAAACTGCTGAACAGATTATGGAAGTATTATCTAGCAGAAAATAAAACAATTTGGCTCAAATGACTAAGTTATGCGACAAACATAAATAAAAAACAAACAATGGAATTGAGAACTTCCTCCTTTTTTATTTGAAGTCGGCTTAAAAGGAATGCTACTACTATGCATATTTTGAAACACAATTTTTGAACCCTAGTTTAGCCAATATGTTCTGTTCATTTTGCCTGTATACAATTTAAAAATTGAAATATTTCCACTGTATTATATTATTCTAATTTATTATTAGTCTAATTTATTAGTTAGTTACCGAACATAACTTGGGTTATGGTATGTGATGGTTATAGTTAGTCTTATTAGTTAATATATACATATTAATATTGTATTATTTAATATTTCACTAACTAATTCGCCAACCTTGAAAATACTCAAATCAAAATGACCTTTCATAATTTGATCTCTAGCAAGTTATTGAACTGCAAACAAGGTCATCTGCATTTCTCTCAATATAATGGTTTAAAAATAGCATATTATAAATAAATCAGTCGGTAGACTTATTTATAACGCTATTAAAAACCACATTATCTTATTAATTGTTATATTTACTTATTCAGGTGCTAGGTTTTGAAGTCGACTTTATAAATACCGTGCAATTCTCAACACACACTGCATACAAACATATCAAAGGTAATGTTCTCCAAAATGAAGAAATGGTTGAGATTGTCCTAAATGTTAAATTAATATATTTTTAATTTTTTTGGGGGATGTGATGCAGCGTTACTACGTTTCCTAAATATTGTGAATAGGCTCGTTATAAGGCCTCATTTAATCTCCTTTCGGCTTTACGGGTAGTTTTGTAACACCCTGTATATTCCGTGGTTTACCAGCAAAACAGGTAGATATTGCCGTGACTATAGGTATACCTACAAATATATTATTGTAGTCCATTAGCTATTACCACTGAAGGAAATTCAAAGGTTAGTGAACAATACAAAAACCTTTCGGATCTAAAGATATAAGGACTTTCAAAAGTTTCATCAGTTGAAAAGGTTAGAAGCGTTCCATCAGGTGGGGGGCTTCCTACGTTTCGTGTTAGAACAACAAATCCCATTAGTGCTTGTACGTAACCGAGTTTCGTTACCAGCTACGTAAAAGGATTTTTTTACGAAAATAAAGTTACGAACTAAGAAAAAAATGTCTGTCTGTCATTTCATTCTTACTTCATAACCGGGTTATGAAATCTATTTTTTATGAAACTTGATGATGGAACAAGTATATGGTATTTTTTAAGAGGGTTGATTTTCATAAGTACAATCTAATTGTTACCATTTGTTCAGGTGGACTGACCACCAGGTTTATAGGGTTTGTGGCAAAATTAAAGAGGTTGGTACCATCGACCTACAATAGATCAATGGTTGGTACTACTAATATACAATGAAAGGTGCAAAGTAAAACTTGCTAAGTACTACGCTTTAGCTAAACCTACTTTAAATGCTAAATTGTGGTCTTTTGGATCCAGGCACTGCTAATGAGATGCGCATGCGTCGAGCGTGACAAGTAATTTAATAACACAACGCTGCATTGTTTTCTATGATCCACCATAGCTAACTGGACACATTAGCCAGATATTAAACAGATAATCTTTTAATTACGTTGATAGACAAATTAAATAAAATGCAAAACTGAAGTCGGGAAAATTCCAAACGCATTTACTTCTTTTTATTCCAGTCAGTGTCATCAATAACCACGAATAGATACTTTGCAATAAGCCTCCTTGGTAACTTACATTTCATGATGAGGAGGAATAAGGTTGGCATGATATGGGTATGTCATGCGGAGGGATGAGCAGTGGCGTCTTTACCTATTGTGCAGGGTGTGCGGTGCACACGGGCGCAGCGTTCCTAGGGGGCGCCGAGCGCCGCGGCGGGGCGCTCGGCCACTATCAGCAGGCGCGTTGGCCGGACGCCGCACTTTCAATGACCAACGTAAAAAGGGTTCCAAGTCTCTGCGTTTTTTTTCGTTAGGTTTTCCAGAATTCTGGTAGGATATAACAACATGGATTCAGGTCGAAATAGTGGATGAAATGACAAAAAATTCTGATAAACTTAGAGGACTCGGCAGAAAGACTTTGCATCCAAGCCAGCACAAAAACAAAAAAAAAAAACAGGTCGCGGAACGAGCGACAAAGAGGCACAATCGGCCTCCGCGTTCGGCAGCGTTCGACATCTGTCACTCTCCTACTTGAGTGAGCGATGCGTCCGCGTGGACAGCTGTATGACGTTGTCACGTTCAACTATCGTTAGTAAACCATGAATCTGCTAGATATCAAAATCAAAACTCGTTTTGGAGCTATATAGGAGGTCAAGGGCAAACAAATACACAAACTTATTGACGTGACAACGTCATAGAACTCGATGGAGCCGCCTGCACCCACGAAAAAACATGACTCATGCGCTGTTACCTCGCTCTGAGGCGTTCCATTTAAGGCTAACACAGTAAACGTCAGCTAGCTTCGTCTAATTAAAAATCCGAGTATAGAGATGTGAACTTATACTTTTTTATAAACGACTTTTGTTAGTTGCTTTTTCACTTTCTGCCTTTGTATTACAGCAATAAAATTATAAGGGTAAGCAATGATTTGCCATGATTTGGATTGGCAATCTTTTCCATTTTGAACTTTGAACTTACAAGTCTTAACTTTTCTTACTTTTCAAAAGCAAAAAGCAGATTATACCTAGCCCGAACAAATCCAAAAGGTTATTTTTCAAAATTATGTATGTAAATTGTCGCCTTTTTACTTGGATAGGTTATATTTTTCAACTTTTTGATTGTGCTACCAGTATTTTTGCTTATGGTCATAAAAATAAGGTTCAACTTCATAAGATATTGAAAAGAACTAAACGGAGAGTGTTTGTCATTGCAAGTTTGCTTAGTTGACTAACTAAATAAGTCGCCTTCATTAAATGCTTGACGTTTAAATGCATCTTTATCTGTAATCCACGAATAGACAGAGCACCATTGCTTGTTAAAAAAAGAAAAGTGTCAACATTTTCAAACAAAGAACCGGGGTTGCAAAAAAGTTTACACCGTTATTACAGAACCGTATCGTTCACAAAGGGTAAAATGCAAATAGAGGCGACAATAAAAGCGGTGGTGTGTAAACGACGCTATCGAGGCTCTAAAGTTGAGCGGCCGGAATATGCGTTACGAGCAAACTGTATTGTAGCAATGAATAAGTATTAATTTATAGGTCGTTTATTCAGCTACCTTAAAAGTTAATCAATTTTACATCTTATAGGTGATTTACAACTTCTCCATCCATTTTTTATTTTTTAAGTTCATTGTAAGGCTGTGTAAATCATCATCATCAGCCTGAAGAACTCCACTCTGGACATAAGCCTCCCCTACACATTTCCAGAAAGAACGATTATGAACTCTTTCCATTCTCCGACTTCCCGCGATCTTTTAACAATGTCGTAGGTCCGTCTGGTGGGTGGACGCCCTACTTTTCGTCATCCGGTTCGTGGTCACTATCGCAAAGTCGCGCAACGTGCTATGGTGAGAGCTATGCTGGGAGTTTCACTACGTGATAGAATCAGAAATGAGGATATTCGTAGAAAAACCAAGGTCACCGATATAGCTCTAAGAATTAGTTGAAGTGGCAATGGGCAGGTCATTTAGCTAGAAAAGCTGACAACCGTTGGGGAATTATGGAAGTATGGTATATGATGGATGTGCACTTTAAATTGCCTCGGGAGTATGTAAATAAAATCCACTCACTGCTTATGAGGTGAGTGGATTAAAAAATCCTTCTGTCCACACTGCCTCCCTACTACTTTAAATATTCCACGACTATGCCAATTAACACACAATTACACAATTAGTATTTGTGGAGAATTGCTAGATATTTAGATTACAACATTGGTGTTGGCAGTGGTTCATGGAAAAGAAAGAAAATATATTTATTTGCAGACGCAATTTAAGGTACACACGATATACCTACATGCATACAAGAAAGAAAGAGAGGCAAGAGCTGCAAAACGGTCCATAACTCAGCGTGAAGTTAGTTGGCTAGTAACTAACGCTGGTCTTCCGCACACCTAGGTCGCTGGCGGTAGCGCTGCGCTATCAAATTTGACAGCGTTTCACTGATCGCTATCGCCAGCGACCTAGGTGTGAGCAGGCCTTTAGGGCCGCGCAGTAATTCAACGGACAATTTAGAACTATTGATATCAAACAGAGAGACGATCAAAGTTAAATGCGAAATAGCAAAAGTGAGTAAGTATTAATAGGTAAAAGTAGGCCATTCGATTTTACTTTACTGGGGTATTTGTTGAATCATGTTGAAACACTCACTTAGTAACATTATTGAAGAACTCAGCGACGATGTTGACGACCTTCTCCAAGAAAAGCACCATCTGCGGCGTTTGTATCCGCGTGTAGGCCGGCGTGAACACCTGATGCCGGTTCAGCTTCTGGAGACTCCTGAAGTTGTGTCTGCCTATGCCTATCTTGCCGAACATGCGGTACTGGGGATAAATAAGCAATTATTGAGAAAACGAAAACCTGCTACGACTGTGTATTTTTTTATAATAATTTAAATTATATTTGTTTTGTTTAGATTTCAAGATTGATACGTAAGCTAAAATCTAAAAAAGTTAAAAATAACACATATAAAAGGTTAGTTATAATAATCACACAAAAACAAGTCATAGGTACATGTACATACCTACATTTAGCACAGGTAGGTAAGGAACAGAGGCGTATTTAAAGATTTGGCGCCCCGGGCCTAAAAGATATGCCGCCCCATAACTTTCGGAAAAAAAGTTTTTTTTTTACGTACCTACTACTAGTGTTGCCCAAATGCAAGAACAAGACGAGACTTAGCCAGTCTTGGTCTTGGTCTTGGTCTTGCAGCAAGAGTCTTGCAAGTCTTGCAATTACCTATTAGTCTATTACTATTTATTAAAGTTTACTTTAAATCTTAGAAAAAGGTATTAGAATTGGAACATTGTGAGCTTGAATTAACATAGCCATAGTAAAGATCAAGCAGATTCAATCAAATAGTGTCACAAATGTTATGATTTCGGCGTGGCGGCAACGATTGTTTTAGATTTCAAAAGAAGCCGCCGGCGCGTGTATCATAACCATGTACTTCCGAAAAGCGGCAAATTTCTTTGAGAAGTAAGTACAAAACCTTTGATGCCGCATTATCAAAGTGCCGATGGTTAAAACATAACTATGCATGCACTCAGGGCTGTTATTCACTATTGCCAAACCACGCGTGTTACGTGAACACGATAAGACATCGGCGTGGAATCGCTTAAAATCGTATTCCCTATGCCAAAGTTGTCATTCCATAGCGCGGCACGGTACGATTTGGGCACGGTTAGATCTGTCAAATGAACGCGCTCGATTCTTGCGCGATACGCCACAGATTAGCGTGTTCCTGATAAAGTTAGTATGGCTCGTTTCTCTTGAGCATGTTTTGAGGTTATGTTTGAAAGTTGTATAGCATTGTATCAACAAAGTATCATACAATTATCTACATGGTATAAAATAAAGAAAAACAATGAAAGTAGTGTGGCTTAGCTTTTATAATATTGAAACCATTTTTTTTTACAGGATTGTATGGAGATTTCAAACAAATACTTAGTAGAATTAAATTATACACTTGTTTGATTACATCCTTTCTTGTTCGGTGGTAGGAAATTTCACATAGATTGGAAGCAGCTCATTGAGGGCATTAACAACTTCCTCTTCACAGCGACTTTACCTGAAATCAATAAATAAAATAAAATAAAAATAAGCCTTTATTTCTCTGACCAAAACAGTTTTGCTTAACCTAACTTATACTAATCCTACTTACTAAATATACTAACTAAGCAAAAGTTTCTATTATGTATGACACCGATGTGGCGGTACTACATAGGTCGGTCGGGTTGTCCTTCGACAAAGGCCTCCTCCAGGGTTTGCCACTTGGCTCGGTCCAGACATGCTCTGCGCCACTCCTTAGGGAGCTCATCCTCCCAACGCTTCAACTGCCGCCCTCTGTTGCGTTTTCCATCTCTAGGGTACCAGACTGCAATCATACGTCCATTTACTCCTTCGGGACCTCATTATTGGACGTATGAGGTCCGAAATCAATATCAACCTTTAAATATTGTAGACAATCTACTCAACACTATCTAGCCCCATACTAAGCAGAGCTTGTACTATGGGAACTAGATAGCTGATATTAATACTTAGTATATTTTTTTGTAAATACATACTTAGAATATAATATAACACCCAGACAGAGAACAAACATATTATGTGTTCACCACACAAATTATATTTGTTCTCGGTAGGTATCGAACCCACGACCTACGGCGCAGAAGGCAGAGCTACTACCAACTGAGCCAGTCAAGTAGGTAGAAATGGTCCACTCCACTGCTGAAGGCAGGCATCTAGGTACCTACTACCACTGCTACTAGTACCGTAGTATTCTTATTTTATCGATGCACTTACTTGGTGTTATGCTGGTAAACCTTTGAGGAGTAATTATCCTGCTTGCAAAGATCTCAAGGAGGAAAAAATATACATAATTCTTTGGTAGCCTTGTAGGACCGCAGTATAATATCCATTTTATCTTCGCAGAATAACATCCACTTTATTTTTTGCCTTTTCAAAGTGTAGATCGTGGTTTATTTGGATGAAAGACATTGCTATATAATTTCATTCACGCAATCAAAACATACGTTCCGAAACTAGTCATAGGTGACTGGAATGTCATTTAGTGTTATAAATATGTTTGGTTCTAAATTTTCAAATCGCTTTAAAATATTGTAAGCACAACAATAGATGGATTAGCATGCTTATAATTCAAAATATTTATTATTTGAGTTGAAAATATGGAAACAAAAACTTATCCTGCAAATTTATTTAAAAACCGATAATTTTCCGAGTGGATCAGACGCAAGAGTTTGAACGCATCATGTGAAATAAAACGTGGGGCATAGACAACTAGTCTTGTGGCTTAGAGAATACCATTTTTCGATTCCACACCAAGGCACGGTAAGAATCGCGTTGGTGTTTAAATCACGTTGTGACGTCACACGTTTTGGGCACGGAATCTCCAATGTCATAGTGAATAACGTCCCAGTTTGATTTTAATAGATATTTTTTTATTCGCTATGTTTATGGTATTAGTCGTAATGGGGCTAGATAGAGTTGTGTGGATTGTCCAAAATATTTATGTATTGCAACGAACGCTGGTCTTCCGCCAGAGGTTTGGTGGACTCGGTTACTACACTAAACATTGCTCAAAGAGGTGCATTATATGATAATGATGTGCAAATATAATGTCATCTTTTGTTTACAGAGATCGGTGTAGAGTTGGCCAGATATCTCTTTACGACGGTCCGTTAGCCCAGTTCGGCGAGGCCGGCAAGTACGGCGATCTGTTCGTCGCCGCACTGGGGACGTACGGGATGCTGTGTATAGGACTATACAGGTTTCGAGATACTTCGTCATCGTGCGACGCGAGTAGTAAGCGTTACGTCATCACCAATCCGCCTGATGACTTCTCGCTGCTGCCCACTGATCAGGTAAAATTGGCAAATTTATCATCCACACTTGGTGTGCGGACTGGTTTCCGCAAGTAGGCCGCTGGCGGGTCCTTTTTGCGTGACGCGGTGTGGGAGAGCGGACCGTTCGCTAATAAAGGCTCCGTCAAGTACACGATACAAGCTCCACGGACGCGGTACACGAGAGAGATAGTCTTTCACTTCCAGGATCTTGTTGTCTCCTTCGGTGGCGCCACTGGACTGTTCCTTGGGGCATCTTTTATTAGCTTTGTGGAGATTATTTACTTTGTTATGGAACGTTGCTGCACGGCAGTGACAACGACGCACGATCGGCGCACGGTGATAGAGAAACCGAAGTCTTATGAGCAGCAACAAATTGCCTGTCTCACTACAATTTTAGAACAAAACTATCATGACCAGAAACAAACAAATATATTTTTTTAATAAATATTGTAGTACTCACTTTAATGACATAGTGGTCGCTACCTAAACTTTCGTTCAGAACAGCCCACGAAAAATGAATAACTATATCTGAAGACGCAAATGTTATGTCTGGGGAAGATTCTTCACGTGGTTAAAAAGCAACTTAGCACTCTCGTATAATAAATAACTATAAGTACATCGTATAGTTTTGTGACTATACCTAGGTCTCGAGATAAATAAATTTACATTGAATCGACTCAAACTGAGCGATTCGATTCAATGTATCATTCGATTATGTTATCGTTGCTAGCAATTTGTATTCGTATAATTGCATCGATTCAATACAAAAAGACAGACCACAAATAACTAAGTGCAGTTCCATTCTGTGTGATTAAAAGATTATTCGTACGTGAATTGAAGAACTGGATCTATGGAGGTGGTAGATATAAATTTTGGAGGCGGTAAATTAAAAACGATAACTAACATGAGACTGATTGAGACAAACTTGTCAACTGTAAAGTTATAATATTAAAGTACAAATGTACAACTTTTTTATAACATTAAAAAATCCCTGAATAAAGACATAAAAATATGCCGTAAATAACGGTTCAGTGTGCAATTAGTGCACGAAAAGAGCTGCTTTGAAACCCACTTGAAATCCTTTCATCGCACTGGTTTGAAAGAATCAGTGACACGATAAGACAAAGAAGTGTACCCATAACCTTACATCACTGATATAAATGTAATCGGCGTTATTGGGTACTTAACCTACGTAACTAATTTCAATCCTATTGACCATGTCTTCCCAGTAGATAAGGCCGACTTAGTTCCAGTGGATAACCATCGAAAGTCCTGTAACGTCCCACAAATAGGACCAGTTGCCCTTGACGCTATTTAGGAATTTAGATAGTGATGAAGCGTTAGCGTTCAAACGGGAGTTAGAGAATGAAGGGAAAGTGTATGGCAGTTCGAACTATGGCGGACAGCCTAAACTTTCGTTCCTTATGGAGTAAGGCACAGATAATGTGTGGAAGCGGCTCTGCCTTCTGATCCGGTCGAGACCGACGGCACATTTTCTATGGCTTTGAAAACACGTGCACCAATGTTTTCAAAGCCATAGAAAATGTGTCAAATGTAATGCTTGAAATGACGTGCTTCTGGAAACATTAGAAATCTTCGAACAGTTTCTTCTTTTTTTTCGACCCAAAACCTCTATTTAAAGAAAATGAACCTCTATTTAACCCCGAGTCTTCGGAAACTCCTTGCGTTTCCAACCTCCTTGATTTATACAAAGAAATGTTTGTTTTTGGTGGGAATAAAACCCCCCTACAGCGCAGAATGCACTACCAATGGAGTGGCGAGGATACGTACCAGGGGATGGTCAGCCTCCTTAGTGATGGCGATAGTTTCCACCAGGTCTTCATGACGTATGCCGTATTCTCCCACTTCGTAATATCCGGGCTCTGAGGAAAATTATTTAAACTACATGCGTTACGCGTGCCAAGAATCACCTCAAAAAGACTTCAATTTGTTTGTATTTTTAAACAGTCTTCAAACAAGGAGGTTATTAATTCGAAGTAGGTTGGTTCCTAAATTAAATACCTACATACAATACGTTTAACTGATTTCGAAATTATTATTTATCTGAAAAGCTATCTACCTAGGTAGACTCTTTCATATTAGTCTTCAGAAATTTCGTCAACACCTCTAGGTAGTTAGGTACTTATAAATGATTAATAGTCCTATCCTATAGAAATTTCATCAAATCCCTTTCAAACTGACGAAAGGAAATGCCAACATTTTCAAGTTTCTTCTTGGATCTTACCGTTACTGTAGACCATATTGGGCCGTATTCCTGGATCATTGGCCGCCGGTCCGCTGAGGATCCAAGTAGGTCCTTCATGCACGTTGAGGTAATGACCAACGCCGTGTCCCGTGCCGTGGCCGTAGTTGAGGCCCACGTCCCATAGGGCCTTTCGGGCTAGGACTTCGATCACGTGACCCTATAAGCAGGAAGTTTATATAAGACTGTGTGACCTAAAACACGAGCCCCGATTAATAAATAAGTATTTGTTGTAGTATCACTACCGCATAACCTTGTACTGTGCAGAAAGAAAAGTAGATTCCGGAATGCCTTGTCCCGTGAAGTAATTATGAGCTGATAATTTATATTTAAAACAAGTAGCTATGCCAAATGCCTTTTCTAAGTTATGCAGAAATTAACAATTAAGTGACGTAGCGTCTTGCATTAAATTAAATTCATGATTTGTAAAAAGAAAGAAAGTGGGTATAGTAAAGTAGGTACTTGGTGATAGACCTCATAGCCCAGTAGTAGCTCCTTCTGCGCTAGATATAGTGTGGTGAGTGGAAGAAAAAAACCTGTATATGACTTCTTATAAATAGCATTTACAACTTGTACTTACTTGCAATATTATCGTAAAAAATATCAAACACGCAAAATAAAAAAATATTAAGTTAGAAGAATTCAAATGACCTATTTTTAATTAAATTTATTGAAATGAGAGAAATCTTCTGAAAAAATGATTTTTGCTAGATATTTCTTTAAGTTATCTAAATATATAAAACTCTTTCGTTACTGACTGACTGACTCACTGACTGACTGACAATCAACGCACAGCCTAAACCGTTAGTCTTAGAAACATGAAACTTGGAGGGTATGTTCCTCTTATAGCGTAGAGGTGTACTAAGAAAGGAAATTGGAAAATTCTTTCCCGAAGAGGAGAAAAAGGAGAAAAAAGGTTTAAAGAAAAATCAACACACAGCCTAAACCTCCTAGAAGCATGAAACTTGGAATATGTATTCCTCTTATAGAGCAAAGGTGCATTAAGAAAGAAAATAGGAAAATTATTTCCCTAAAAGAAGAAAAAAGGGAAAAATAGTTTAAAGAAAAATCACAAAAAAATTCTTTACAAAATACGCAAAAAAACAGTAAAAAAAAAATCTGCTACCGCAGCTTCTGTCACCAAATTTGAATACACACAAAAGTTTACATAAACCCCACCGTAACCACTAAGACAAAATCGCGGAAAACACCTATCATACCGAAACTAAACACCGCACCGCTTCAAAAAATGGCTAATGAACATGCTCAAAACTATGGTAACCAGCTGGTCATGTCAAATTAAAAAAATCTGATTCGATTATACACCAACACGCATATGAAACCCTAAATTAGCCACTAACACAACATAAAATCACAAAAAATTGCTTTACAAAATACGCAAAAAAAACCATTAAAAAATTTTCAGCTACCGCAGCATCTGTCACCAGGTTTGAATACACACAAAGGTTTACAAAAAAAACAATGATAATCACTTAGACAAAATTGCGGGAATCATCTATCATACTTAAGCTAAACACCGCTGAAAAAAATCGGCTACAACAGCACTCGCCTTCAAATTCAAATAAACTCTAAAGTACATGCCCAAAACTATGGTAACCAGCAGTTGTTCACGTCAAATTAAAAAAAATGATTCGATTATACACCAACACGCATACGAAACCCAAAATTAGCCACTAATATAACATAAAATCACAAAAAATAGTTTTACAAAATACGCAAAAAAAACGTTAAAAAATTTTCAGCTACCGCAGCATTTGTCACCAGGTTTTAAAACACACAAATGTTTACAAAAAAACCGATGATAACCACCAAGACAAAATTGCGGGAATCATCTATCATACTTAAACTAAACACCGCTGAAAAAAAACAGCTACAACAGAACTCGCCTTCAAATTCAAATACACTCTAAAGTACAAGCTCAAAACTATGGTAACTTGCATTTGATCATGTCAAACTAAAAAAACCAGATTCGATCATACACCAACGAATACGATAGCCCAAATTAGCCACTAAAACAAATCACGAAAACGAGCTTTAAAAAATACGCAAAAAAAAACATTAAAAAATTTTAAGCTACCGCAGCATCTGTCACCAGGTTTGAATACACACAAAGGTTTACAAAAAAATCGATGATAACCACCAAGACAAAATCGCGGGAAGCACCTATCATACCAAAACTAAACACAGCTGAAAAAAATCGGCTACAACAGCAGTTACCATCTTTCGAACACACTTTACATAGTTTTGAATGCAAACTCAAAACTAAGGTAACCAGAACTTGGTCATGTAAAACCAACGCATACATAACCCAACTTAGCCACTAAGGCAAATTCACGAAAAATAACTCTCAAAATATAAGCAAAAACCAGTGAAAACATATCAATAGTTGTCCGCTTTCCACCATAAAATAGTTCCTTTTAAACGAACTCAAACTATGACTTTATACTAACCACGCGGACGAAGTCGCGGGTGTCAGCTAGTCTAAATATATAAAACTCTTTCGTTACTGACTGACTGACTCACTGACTGACTGACAATCAACGCACAGCCTAAACCGTTAGTCTTAGAAACATGAAACTTGGAGGGTATGTTCCTCTTATAGCGTAGAGGTGTACTAAGAAAGGAAATTGGAAAATTCTTTCTCGAAGAGGAGAAAAAGGAGAAAAAAGGTTTAAAGAAAAATCAACACACAGCCTAAACCATTAGTCCTAGAAGCATGAAACTTGGAAGATGTATTCCTCTTATAGAGCAAAGGTGCATTAAGAAAGAAAATAGGAAAATTATTTCCCTAAAAGAAGAAAAAAGGGAAAAATAGTTTAAAGAAAAATCACAAAAAAATTCTTTACAAAATACGCAAAAAAACAGTAAAAAAAAAATCTGCTACCGCAGCTTCTGTCACCAAATTTGAATACACACAAAAGTTTACATAAACCCCACCGTAACCACTAAGACAAAATCGCGGAAAACACCTATCATACCGAAACTAAACACCGCACCGCTTCAAAAAATGGCTAATGAACATGCTCAAAACTATGGTAACCAGCTGGTCATGTCAAATTAAAAAAATCTGATTCGATTATACACCAACACGCATATGAAACCCTAAATTAGCCACTAACACAACATAAAATCACAAAAAATTGCTTTACAAAATACGCAAAAAAAACCATTAAAAAATTTTCAGCTACCGCAGCATCTGTCACCAGGTTTGAATACACACAAAGGTTTACAAAAAAAACAATGATAATCACTTAGACAAAATTGCGGGAATCATCTATCATACTTAAGCTAAACACCGCTGAAAAAAATCGGCTACAACAGCACTCGCCTTCAAATTCAAATAAACTCTAAAGTACATGCCCAAAACTATGGTAACCAGCAGTTGTTCACGTCAAATTAAAAAAAATGATTCGATTATACACCAACACGCATACGAAACCCAAAATTAGCCACTAATATAACATAAAATCACAAAAAATAGTTTTACAAAATACGCAAAAAAAAACGTTAAAAAATTTTCAGCTACCGCAGCATTTGTCACCAGGTTTTAAAACACACAAATGTTTACAAAAAAACCGATGATAACCACCAAGACAAAATTGCGGGAATCATCTATCATACTTAAACTAAACACCGTTGAAAAAAAACAGCTACAACAGAACTCGCCTTCAAATTCAAATACACTCTAAAGTACAAGCTCAAAACTATGGTAACTTGCATTTGATCATGTCAAACTAAAAAAACCAGATTCGATCATACACCAACGAATACGATAGCCCAAATTAGCCACTAAAACAAATCACGAAAACGAGCTTTAAAAAATACGCAAAAAAAAACATTAAAAAATTTTAAGCTACCGCAGCATCTGTCACCAGGTTTGAATACACACAAAGGTTTACAAAAAAACCGATGATAACCACCAAGACAAAATCGCGGGAAGCACCTATCATACCAAAACTAAACACAGCTGAAAAAAATCGGCTACAACAGCAGTTACCATCTTTCGAACACACTTTACATAGTTTTGAATGCAAACTCAAAACTAAGGTAACCAGAACTTGGTCATGTAAAACCAACGCATACATAACCCAACTTAGCCACTAAGGCAAATTCACGAAAAATAACTCTCAAAATATAAGCAAAAACCAGTGAAAACATATCAATAGTTGTCCGCTTTCCACCATAAAATAGTTCCTTTTAAACGAACTCAAACTATGACTTTATACTAACCACGCGGACGAAGTCGCGGGTGTCAGCTAGTATGACATAAAATCACAAAAAATAGCTTTACAAAATACGCAAAAAAAAACATTAAAAAATTTTCAACTACCGCAGAATTTGTCACCAGGTTTTAATACACACAAATGTTTACAAAAAAACCGATGATAACCACCAAGACAAAATTGCGGAAATCATCTATCATACTTAAACTAAACACCGCTGAAAAAAAACAGCTACAACAGAACTCGCCTTCAAATTCAAACACACTCTAAAGTACAAGCTCAAAACTATGGTAACTTGCATTTGATCATGTCAAACTAAAAAAACCAGATTCGATCATACACTAACGAATACGATAGCCCAAATTAGCCACTAAAACAAATCACGAAAACGAGCTTTACAAAATACGCAAAAAAAAACATTAAAAAATTTTCAGCTACCGCAGCATCTGTCACCAGGTTTTAATACACACAAATGTTTACAAAAAAACCGATGATAACCACCAAGACAAAATTGCGGAAATCATCTATCATACTTAAACTAAACACCGCTGAAAAAAAACAGCTACAACAGAACTCGCCTTCAAATTCAAATACACTCTAAAGTACAAGCTCAAAACTATGGTAACTTGCATTTGATCATGTCAAACTAAAAAAACCAGATTCGATCATACACTAACGAATACGATAGCCCAAATTAGCCACTAAAACAAATCACGAAAACGAGCTTTACAAAATACGCAAAAAAAACATTTAAAAAATTCTGCTACCGCAGCATGTGTCACCAGGTTTGAATACACACAAAGGTTTACAAAAAACCCCATGATAACCACTAAGACAAAATCGCGGGAAGCACCTATCATACCAAAACTAAACACAGCTGAAGAAAATCGGCTACAACAGCATTTACCATCTTTCGAACACACTTTATATAGTTTTGAATGCAAACTCTAAGGCAAATTCACGAAATAACTCTCAAAAATACGCAAAAAACAGTGAAAACATATCAATAGTTGTCCGCTTTCCACCATAAAATAGTTTCTTTTAAACGAACTCAAACTATGACTTTATACTAACC